>CANJKZ010000008.1:1590000-2790000 GCA_947471745.1 Closterium sp. Naga37s-1 | reverse complement strand
CGCGCCCTTTTGGCGCCTTTGTGCCGCCGCCGAGTATTGCAGCCCAACGGTCGGTGTTTGGCCAAGATACTTGGCCACCCTCATTCCAGCTGCTACCTGCTCCTCATTAGGGCATTGCACAACCCTAGCCAGCTGCCCGGTAGCAAACGCGACGTCCGGTCGGGTGTTTACCGCCGCATACATGAGGCTGCCCACCAACGAGTGAAATCGGCGCCTCTCCTCTTCACCAACGCTCTCCTCCTCTGGTCCCTTCACACACTTGAACCCAGAGGGAAAGGGTGTAGCCACATGGCCTTCACTCTGCCCAAAGTTGGCAGCCAATGCCTCCAGGTACTTTCGTTGATGCACCCGCATGCACCGCTTCTCCACATCTCGTTCGATGTGGAGCCCAAGGTAGAAGCTCACGTCACCAAGGGCCTTGCACTTGAACTTGTCTTGAAGCTTCAGCATCACCTCCTTCACAAGGTCAGAAGAGGGTGAGAAAATGAGGATGTCATCCACATAAACCACCATGAAACTCCTCTGCTCCCCCTCGCCAAGCATGAACAAGGAGTGATCGGCCGTTGAGGGAGTGAAGCCGATCCCCTCCAACACTTCGTGCAGCTTCATGTACCATTGCCTAGGGGCCTGCTTCAGCCCATAGAGGGCCTTCTTCAGCTTCCACACTCTGCCACTACCATCATCAAACCCCTCAGGCTGCGCCATAAAAATCTCCTCCTCAAGGATGCCGTTAAGGAATGCCGTTACGATGTCCATTTGCTTTACTACCCATCCTTTGATGGCGGCTCCCGCGAATAGGGTTCGCAGCGTCGTCGGCTTTACCACAGGGGCAAACAGCTCCTTGAAGTCCACCTTCTCCTTCTGCTGGTACCCCTTGGCTACAAGCCTAGACTTGTAGCGCTCGATCTTGCCGTCGGCATCCGACTTGATTTTGAAGAGCCACTTGGACGTTATCGCCGTACGCCCCTCCGGTAGCTCCACCAATTCAAACGTGTCATTCTCCTCGATGCTCTTCAGCTCACTCTCCATGGCCTTCTTCCACTCCTCAGCATCACTACTCTCCAAAGCCTCCTTGAGAGTTGCTGGTTCTCCCGGCATCTCCACCGGAGAGAAGAACGCGAAGGCACACTCCTCGTAGTCACTCTCCTCGTCGTCTCCGACCATCATTGCCGCTCCGGCCAGGGCTGTCTTGCCCTGCTTTCCCGGCGCATCATAGGTCAGCCTATTAGGGGGTTGAACTCTCCTCTTCCCCCTTCCTTCCTCCTCAGCTGCAGGGACTTGAAGGCCTTGGCGTTGCTGCGGTGTGGCTCGAATCCGTGGAGCACTCGTAGTACGGGAAGGGAGTGACGGTGCACGCTCGCTCACTTGCTGCACCTCCTCCTCTTCTTCCTCTGCATCATTGGCCTCCTCTCCCCCATTCACAAGGGAGGATTGCCTTGTGGTTGTGCTGCCGCTGCTCAGCTCCAAAGGCAGCTCCACATGCTCCAAACCGGAACTCTTCACCTCCCCAAACCGCACGCCTATCTTCGCCTCATTCTCCGCCTTCCAATCCTTGTACATGAAGTTCTCCATGTACTTGCAGTCCCTGCTCACCAAGAACTTCTTGGTGAATGGGTCCCAAAGAAGCCATCCCTTGCTGTTTTGAGCCATGCCCAAGTGCACGGCCCACACCGCCTTGGCACCAAGCTTGTTGTGCCGAAGATGCTTAGGCACGAGCGCCATGCACATGCACCCGAACACCCGAAGCATATCCACCTTTGGCTTCCTTCCTAGCCACTCCACATAGGGCACCCATTTGTCTGCTCCCACATGAGTCAAGGCTCTGTTCTTGGCCACACACGCGCTCCGCACCGCATCAGGCCAGAAATAGTTGGGTAGCCCGGCTTCAATGAGCAACCCGCGTGCCGCCTCCGTGATTGTGCGGTTCGCTCGCTCGGCGATGCCGTTCATTGCAGGGGAGTATGGCATGGTGAGGGAGTGCCGAATACCATTCTTCTTCAGCCACAACCCAAACTCCTTGCTCAGGAACTCTCCCCCTCGATCGGTGCGGATTGACTTGACTAGACGGTCTTGTTGCCGCTCCACCATCGGGAACCAATCCGTCTTCAACGTTTCAGCCACGTCGCTCTTCTTGGCCAGCACGTACACCCAAGTCATGCGGGTGTAGACGTCGACAATGGTGAGAAAATACTCAGCTCCAGCAGCTCCAAGCTTCAGGGGGCCCACCACGTCCATCACCACCTCATCAAGCGGTGCCTTTGCCGTTGCCTCCGAACTAGGGAACGGAAACCGGGTGAACTTGGCTTGAATGCACGTCGGGCAGCCAAGCACCTCATCGGGCTCCCCCTTCACACGTATGCCAGCAACCATCTCATTCTTCACTAGCTGCTGCAAGATAGGCAGGGCCACATGCCCCATGCGCCGATGCAAGGTGAGCCAATCACACTCCCCCGTAGCCGAAGTTGGATTGGAGAATGCCGCGCTCGCAATAGCGCCCCACATACTCTCTCCGTAGTCCTCCTCCGCTGCTGCCTCTGGGTTCTCCTCACCCTTTTGCTGCTCCTTGGTTGCTGCACCACTCTCCTTAGGTTCACTAAACTTGCTGGTCCCTCCAGGTTTGCTCTTCTTGAGCTCATTCTCCTTAGCGCGACCGTTCGCGCCATCGTCGCTACCGACCGCTCCATCCTTGGTGCTGATGCTTGCTGCCACTTGCCTCTCCTTAGGCATAGGGACCACTGGGATCTGCCACATCTCGTTGTAGACATCCCTGTCCTCATGAAGGTCCCAAAGAATTCGATCGCCAAGCCTTGCGGTGTAGGTCTTGGCTCCCTTCGAGTTCGTGTCCATGCCGGCCTTTGCCAACCGCCGCACGGAAATCAGGTTTGCAGCAAGGCTGGGCACCCAAAGCACGTTCTTGAGGCCCACCATCTTCCCATCAGCACCCTTGAACATGGCCTTGCCCATGCCTTTCACCTCTGCTCGCTGCCCCAAAGCCGATGTGACATGCTTCACCGGTGACGGCTCGAGTTCGGTGAGCAAGTCCGGGCGAGGTGTCATGCTATAGGTAGCGCCACTATCAATCACCCAATAGTCCAGGGGGTGTAGGGTCACCTTCCCCACAGCTGCTGGCTCCTCAAAGCCTTCATCCTTCTCTGGACCAGCCGGTACTTGCGTCGACACGAAGTAGAATAGACCCGGGTATCGATCGTCGCTCGGGTCCTTGTCGTTGTCTCCGCTCTTCATGTTTGCAGCTCCGCCACCGCGACCGCCACGGCCTCCACGGCCTCGTCCTCTCCCTCCTCCTGCTCCTCTACCCTCTTGGCCTTGAGCAGGGGTCCAACCATCAGGGAGTTTGTAGCAGTCGCGCCACATGTGTCCGCTCTTGTGGCAATAGTGACACTCGCCGTCGAATCGGCCGCGACCGCGTCCGTAGCTCTTGTCGTCGCTGCCGTAACCGCCACTCCTGCGGCCTCGGCCGAAGTTGCTGCCACCAAACCTTCCTCCCCCTCGTCCTCTGCCTCTTCCTCGACCATATCCACGGCCGATGCTCGCTGCCCCAGCGCCATCCGCACTCGCCAACTCACGGCGGCGGAAATCCTCTTGAAGGATAGCTCGCTTCACGTCTTCAAGCGAGAGGCGGGGCAAGTCGCGATTAAGGTTGATGATGAGCGAGGACCATGACTCTGGGAGTAAGGCCAGCAACTTGGTCTTCTTTTGGAGCTCACTGTAGTTCAAATCAGCTCCCTCAAGCCGCGTCAACAAGTCGAAGAATTTCTGTACCCCTTCTTCAACCGCTTCGTCTTCTTCAATTCGTAGTGCCGCCATTTGCCGTTCCAACACCACCGCTACCGCCGCTGTTGCAGGAGCATGTACACCCTTGAGAGCAGCCCATGCCTTTGGTCCTTTCTCTGGTTCACGCTGGAATGGCTTGATGTGACGGATCTGACTGCTCCCCAACGCTTGCCCAAGTAAGAGATAGCCTTGTGCGCTCTTCCGCACCCACGGGCTCTTCTCCGGGTCGTTCTCGGGGCGCTTCTCCGTTCCTTCCATCACCTCCAGCAGGTCATAGTGGTCAAAGATGTTCTCCATCTTGAAGGACCATTCAGCAAAGTTGTCACCGTTGAACTTGTCAAGCCCAAACACCCTAGGCTCATCCCTAGGTGGGCCAAGACTTGGTTGCATGGGCGCCATGGCTGAATCACGGAGTTGGCCTTGAGCTTGAGCTTCTCCACTGCCACCAGCACCTCTGCCACCCCTTTCCTCAGGTCCAGACATTGTCGAAACTGCTCCAAGGGGCTCTGATACCACTTGTTATAGTCACAATAGGCTTGAATGTGCCTAAAACGAAAGATAGAGAGCACAGACGGATTTCTGCACAGCGGCTTCAAACGTTGATAGCGTTCTGCTCACAGCTGCAAATGACTTGATTCAAATTGGATCTGGAGCGTATTCACGTCGTCTACAATTAGCAATTTAGATTGCACGATTTGATGAAGAATTGACGACACAGCGTCGGTTTGAACGAACGGTACTATGGCAGCCACTATAGTCTTAGAACACAAGATAGGAAGAGTTACGAGTTGGGAATGACTCCCAGCTCCTACAAACCCCAAGAGCCGAAGTACAGTGATGTGGAACAGTGCCACACTGTCCCCAACCACGAAGGGTCTCGAAACTACCCTTCACTAGGGCCTACACCAAGTGAAATGTTACACTACACAAAGTAATGTAACTATCTTCAATATCTTGAGGTGTACCCTTTTGGCAAGCTTCGAAATCACTTGAGGCTTGACACCAAGGCTCGGGCTCTTCATCACAAACTCATCCTTGAGTTCTTGATGGGTCTGCTGCACACACCTGCGACACGCCGAACGTTCGACACAGGACAAAATAGAAACCGCGCACGACAAAATAGAAACCGCGCGCGAGACACAAACGACCGCGTAACACGCGTCTAGCGATAACTCGCTATTGACTCGACACACACACTCGACATCATGACTCAACATTCACACACAATTATAAGCATGAAATATATATATTATCCCATGCCCTCATACCATTCCATACACACACACATTCACGCACACGGACAACAAGCCGAGTGCAAACCGTAGGGTTGCACCAACAGATGTGCCAGGGGGAGGTGAGATGTGCCACGGGGAGGTGAGATGTGCCAGGGGGAGGTGATATGTCCCAGGGGGAGGTGAGATGTGCCAGGGGGAGGTGAGATGTGCCAGGGGGAGGTGAGACATTCGTGTTGCAACCGACTTGATACTGCACACAGCACGTTCCATCCATCCCCCACACACCCTTCCACCTCCATTGTGTATCTGTGTTCGTGCACACACATACAGGCATCGTCTGACAAGCTCGCCTGCACACATTAAGTGTTAAAAAATGATTTTTTTTTTCCGCTTTTCCTTGCTTCTCCAATGCCTGCCCTGGTCTGCATTGCTTCACCCCTCTCTACTCCTCTCCATTCTCTCTCCGTCCGCTCTCTTCCACCCCTCAGTGCCCACCATCCTCATTGCGCACGAGTTCTTTGATGCCCTGCCCGTGCATCAGTTCCAAGTGAGCGCCCACTACATTCACTACAGAGCATTTTGTTTAGCACATACCAGTCCACTAGATCCAATGCGCCTGCAACTGTTGAATGCTTGATCAGTGATAAATGCGTGAGCCCGTGCAGTCTGCAGGCGTCATTAGGCTGCAGATTGTCTTCCTCTTTCATGCCGTGCCTTGCTGTCACAACCAGGCATGTTTAACACGCCATGGCATGGCATGGCATGTTAAATCATTGGCTTGACATTGGCATTGCATGTTATCGCGCTGTCTTGACATTGGCATGGCATGGCAAAAAACGGAGAGAGGGTGGTGTGAGAAACTGGTTGATGTGGCCGAAACAGACAAAAAAGGCCATCCATCTGAAGACCCCTCCCACCCAAGCCATGCACAAGGGGACAACAGTGGCCGTCCATCTACCGACTACCCTTTCCGTTTCGTCCTTTCCCCCGGGCCGAGTGCCGCAAGCACTCTTTGTCTTCTTCCTCGCATGCAACGGGCCCCAATGGAGGAGCGGGCGGCAGCCGTCCACGTGGAAGTTAGTCCTATAGCAGTGAAGATTGCGCTGCAGATCACGGAGAGGGTGGCGAGAGACGGTGGGGCGGCGCTGATAGTGGATTACGGGGAGGACAGAATGATATCAGACAGCCTTCAGGTGCGCTTTGAATCCTCTCATATCCCTGCCTCTTCTCTCTTGCTCCTCCTCTGCGTCCTCACTCTCATTCTCTCCCCTTAGGCTATACAATTACGTTAGCACGAGTTTGTTGTATCTTAGATAACCTCTGCATCCTTCACTCACCTCCCTCGATTTGTCGCCCACCTCCTTTGCTTCCCTCACTCACTCACTCTCTCTCTATCTCGTGCCCCACAGGCCATACGCAAGCATGAGTTTGTGAATGTGCTGGATGCGCCTGGCTCGGCGGACCTGAGTGCGCATGTGGGCTTCTGAGGCACTTCAAAACACCCTCATTCTCTCTCCTACCCTCTCCTTCCCCCCACAGGCCATCCGCAAGCATGAGTTTGTGAATGTGCTGGATGAGCCTGGCTCGGCGGACCTGAGTGCGTATGTGGACTTCGCTGCCCTCCGCCAACTGTCATCGACTCCAAGTGTGAGTGCTTCTCCGCCTCTGGTAGCTCTGCTGAGAACTTTCTAGTTAGCTATAAGAGCCTCTTAATGACAATGGGAATGTGCTCTTATGAACCTCTCATCAACTTTGGGGACCACTTATCAACTATGGGGACCACTTATCAACTATGGGGACCACTTATCAACTATGGGGACCACTTATCAACTATGGGGACCACTTATCAACTATGGGGACCACTTATCAACTGTGGGGACCTCTTATCAACTGTGGGGACCTCTTATCAACTGTGGGGACCACTTATCAACAATGGGGACCTCTTATCAACTATGGGGACCTCTTATCAACTATGGGGACCTCTTATCAACTATGGGGACCTCTTATAAACTATGAGGACCTCTCACCAACTATGGGGACCTCTTATCAACTATGGGGACCTCTTATCAACTATGGGGACCTCTTATCAACTATGGGGACCTCTTATCAACTATGGGGACGGCATAATGGGATCTCTACAATGAAAACTGCACACCTGTTTCGCTCATGCAATGCGGTTGCCCTTTCTCCTCTCATGCAAGCTGTTCCCCCTTCTTCTCTCATGCATGCTGAACCTTCACATTGCTCCAGTGGCCACTCGTACGCCAATGATCCGTGTGCACACCTGCTGGTGCCACGTCTGCTTCATGCCCACCTGTTGGCAGTTACACAGCCTTGCTGCGGCAGCCCATATCTCCCCATGCCCAATCTTGCCCATGTCCCCTTCACCTCGCCACACAAGCCCTCCCTTTCACAGTGCCGGCTCGGCCGTATGGCCCCATCACTTACTCACATATGCTGGCCCTGTTTGAGAAGCCTGCCTTTTTTCCTATTTAGAGCTTCAGATCTCCTCCTCTTTCCCCTTCTCGTGACCTCTCCGTTTTCTCATTCCCCACAGTGCCTGCACGGGCATACGGCCCCATCACCCAGTCACAGCTGCTGGGGCGGCTGGGCATCAACTTCCGCGTGGAGGCAACTCCTTCGTCCCCTCCTTATGCCCCCTCTCTCCCCCCATTTCCTCATCCCCCCTCACCCGTCTCAACCCTTACAGTGCCTGCACGGGCATACGGCCCCATAACCCAATCACAACTACTTGGCCGGCTGGGCATCAATTTCCGCGTGGAGGCGCTGCTGCGAGGGGCCTCGGAGCAGCAGGCCGAGCCCCCTCGTCCCCTCCTTGTGCCCCCTCTCTCCCCCCCTCTCCTCACCCCCCTTCACCCTTCTCATTCCTCGCAGTGCCGGATAGGGCGTACGGCCCCATCACCTAGTCACAATTATTGGGGCGGCTGGGAATCAACTTTCGGGTGGAGGCGCTGCTGCAAGTGGCCTCGGAGAAGCAGAGAGAACCCCGTTGCCCCCTCCTTATGCCAAATCTCTCCCATCCCGGCCCCCCCACGCCCTCCTCAACCCTCATAGTGCCAGCGAAGGCGTATGGCCCCATCACCCAGTCACAGTTACTTGGCCGGCTGGGCATCAACTTTCGAGTGGAGGCACTGCTGCGAGTGGCGTTGGAGCAGCAGGCGGAGGCTCTCAGGGACGGGTACTGGCGGCTCGTGGGCGATGGGGAACCCCCGTGGCTTGATGACGAGGATGAGAGTGCAGGCGTGGAGGGGAAGATAGTGGAGAGGGAGGGGGAGATGGGGGTGCGTGGTGGGGGTGAGAGTAATTCGTCTGGGGAAGGTGGTGGTGGTGGTGGTGGTGGTGGTGGTGGTGGTGGTGGTAGTAGTGGTGGTGGTGGTGGTGGTGGTGGTGGTGGTGGTGGTGGTGGTGGTGGTGGTGGTGGTGGTGGTGGTGGTGGTGGTGGTGGTGGTGGTGGTGGTGGTGGTGGTGGTGGTGGTGGTGGTGGTGGTGGTGGTGGTGGTGGTGGTGGTGGTGGTGGTGGTGGTGGTGGTGGTGGTGGTGGTGGTGGTGGTAACAGTGGGAGGAGGTCGTTTGAGGGCATGGGGTCGAGGTACAAGGCTCTTGTGATTGCGAGTGACAAGTTAGGCGTGCCGGTTGGATTCGAGTGACCTCATACTCTGCCTTGCACAATCACAAAGCGTGTTTATTGCACAAACCGCTCACCCCATGGAGACATTTCTGGTGGGGTTGCTTTTCGGCACGCTGAGGCACTGAAATTGCATGCAGCGATGTTGTCAGCGTGATTTTGTGCTAGGCTGGCTGAGTGGCATGCTTCTGTGAGCTGCATGTACCATGCTTTCATACAGCAGGTCAAGAAAGCCGAGGCGTGCTCCAATCATCACCCAACATATAGTACACATCTTATAAAGGACCCATCTGTCAGAATGTTATATTTCTCTAGTCTGCAGTGGGGTACTCTATAGTGAGTACAGCCCTGTTAAGGTTTGTTATAAGTACTCAGCTGCTTGCTAGTGAAACCCCCCTTCTCTGTTTTATTCCTCTTTCTATCTTTCACATGCTATCAGAGCAGGTCGACCCTCGCTGGTCAATCCTGTGGATGGGCCCACCTAAAGCTTCCACTGCTGTACTGCCTGTCGCGCGCCCCGGGCGCGCGACGTTTTCTGCCTGCCGCGCGTTCGTGGCGTGCGGCGTTTTTTCTTCCCGCCGCGCGCTCGAGGCACGCGGCGGTTTTCTGCCCATCGCGGCTCTGCCCTGCCCGTCGCGCCGCCCTGCTGGCCGCGCGACGCCCTGCCCTGCCCGTCGCGCGCCTCGTGGCGCGCGACGGTGCCCTGCCCTTCGCGCGCCCCGAGGCGTGCGACGGTGCCCTAATCGTCGCGGCGCCCTGGGGGACCCGTGCGCGCCCCCCCCACCATCCCGTCGCTCGTCGCGGCGCCCTGGGGGACCCGCGCGCGCCCCCCCTGCCATCCCGTCGCCCGTCGCGGCGCCTTGGGGGACGCGCGCGCGCCCCACCCGCCATCCCGTCGCCCGTCGCGGCGCCCTGGGGGACCCGCGCGCGCCCCCCCTGCCGTCCCGTCGCCCGTCGCGGTGCCCTGGGGGACCCGCGCACGCCCTCCCTCCCGTCGCCCGTCGCGGCGCCCTGGGGGCCCGCGCGTCGCCCCCTCCCGTCGCCCGTCGCGGCGCCCCGGGAGCCCGCGCGCTACCCCGCTTCTGCTCGCACGCCGCCCCAACTGCTGCCCGCGTTTCTGCCCCACGCCGCCTGCGTTTGGGGTGTGGGGGTCGCGGGTATGGGGGTGGCGGGTGTGTGAGGCGTCCCCTGCTCCTCCTCCTCCTCCGTCTCCCACTGCTGCAGCTGCCGCTGAGGGGGGTGGGTGTGTGGGAGCCGAAGGAGTGGTGCTAGGGGGGTGACGTGGGAGTGGAGCTAGGGGTGCAGCAAGGGGTGTGTGAAAGGGGGGTGGGAGAGTTGGGGGAGGTTGAGCGGAGGTTGAGCCGCCGTGTCGCCAGCAGCGCCAGTAGTCCGGAGGCTACAATCTCCGGTAGCCCAGCGAGCCTGCTGCGCCAGTCGCCCGTGGGTCAGTTGCTCCTGCCGCTCGGCGTAGCCGTGGAGCCAGTTACTCATGTAGTCCGGAGGCTACAATCTCCGGTAGCCACTGAGCCAGCCACTCCTGTTGCCCGTGTGTCTGCAGCTTCAGCCGTCACCTCCCATCTCCTCTCCTCTCACAGTCACTCCTCCTCCTCACTTGCTCTCTGCGACTGCTTCTAGCTTTACTTGTGCTTGTGAACTATTTTGTGACTGCTTGCTGTGCTGATTATACCCCACTTTGACTATGGGGGTGTGTCAGAATGTTATATTTCTCTAGTCTGCAGTGGGGTACTCTAGAGTGAGTATAGCCCTGTTAGGGTTTGCTATATGTACTCAACTGCTTGCTAGTGAAACCGCCCTTCTCTGTTTTATTCCTCTTTCTATCTTTCACACCATCTGCCACCATAACACCAATCTCAAGCACCATGTGCACAATGGGAACCAGTGAAATGGACATACAACCTGTCTTACTACCAGCAACAAGCACACCATATGAAGCAGCATTAGCCCAACACCTGGTCACATCACATCCACTAGGGTCTGATCTGACCCCCAGGCTCTAACTCTATCCCTTAGGAGAAGACGACGACCTTCTCATCGGTGCCGTAGCGCACCCAGTTCCCTTCGAACGCCCAGTTCTCGAACCCGCCATTGCCAAGATTCTCCACGGAGAACGCCCTGCTTGAAGTAGACGGTGAGCTCGGAGTTATCCCAGAAGTGCCACACCTCCACCTGCACGGATTCCGGGTCGCCCTGCACGGAGTGGTCGCTCTGAATGACCATCACGTTGTACCACGCGTTCATGAATAGATCCACGATCTTTGTCGTCACCTCGTCGTCATTCGGACCGTCGATCGTGCCCAGGCTGCCGGCTTTGATCTGATCCACGGTCACGCCGTCCCAGCTGAACAGCTTTTGGCGCTCCATCCTGTGCGGGGACACGGCGGAATCCGCGCGAGCGAACGCACGGCGGGCGACGCTTTCCGTTGCGTGAAGGGCGGGCCGCGCGGCGCTGGCGCTGGTGACGGCGAGGAGCAGCAGGAAGGTGAGCGGAAGGGGAAGCAGGTTGCGGCTTGCGTAGAGCCGCGCTTTGCTACTAGAAGTAGAAGCCATGAGAAACTTCTCTGATGCTCAGATCTCAGTGAAAAGTAGCGGCAATGACAAGGTGAGCTTGCACGCGAATGCGATGGTTTCAGGAGCGAAGCACAGTCGAAAACTGATGCTGTGCGCAGAGTCGTGGTCGGTATGCACGATCGACTCTAATACGAAATGGAAGGAGAATGGAGGGAGCGAGTATGAAAGCTGTGATAACTGTTTCGAGGCTGAGCGTCTACTTTGTAGGCCTCTGCGCTCTCTGAGTCCGAGACATGGAAAATCAACCTTCCAGTCGCTCTCAGAGACGAGCGCGGCTTACGACTCGCTTGAGCCGTCATGGCCATCCCTCAAGCGGACTCCGTCGCGACTCACGCGAAGGGACTCTGACGTGTGGACTACGTTCGGACTTGACTGATACGCGATGATTCAATAAGGTTCTTCAATGCGACAAGCTGCGGTAGGGGCAATAATTAGGGAAGGGGTAGGGGCAACAACTAGGGAAGGGGTAGGGGCAATAACTAGGGAAGGGGTAGGGGCAATAACTAGGGAAGGGGTAGCTAATAGGAATGGCAGGAGTGGGGTAGGTGTGAGCAGGCTAGGTGAAGCGTGTCGCGGGGTGGAAGGAATGGGTTTGGAGCTGGTGGTGGGGTGTGTGTGAAGGTCGCTTTGCTACAACGAGAACCGCCTTACCCAAGTGTAGGCAAGATCAGTTCACGCAAGCCCTTCAGAAAGTGCACTCTGTTAAAGTGAGTCTAATCATATTTCCTTACTGAACACTTGTGTGCGCGGTATGGAGCTCACGTGTGAAGAAGAATCGATTCTTGGATTACAACTAGGTTTCTCAGACATTACCGCTTTGAAACGCAACACACCGAACGAACCTGTGCTTCCAAAGCATCGTCGTCATCAACAAATTCTTGGTCGGAGAAAAAGTCAAATCTCCTTCCCAACATCTCACCACTCACCACATCTCACCACTAACCACTCACCACCACTCCCCACCCACTATCCACCACCATTCACCTCACCACCACCACCTCACCATTGTCTGCATTCCCGAATCCCAAGCCCATACATCGCGACATTACATGCCCGCACACCCTGCTCTTTCCGCGACCGACCGCGACGACGGACGCAAGGTCCTTCGTCAGTCCCTCTGCTCAATGGACGGCGACGGACTTGACGGTGACGGGCTTCATGGCGACACGTATGACGGAACCCGTCTCCACAACCGGCAGCTAGGCCGTTCCGCACCTATGCATCGCGTTTAGCAGCCGCCAGTTTGCCGCTGAAGAGTTTCATTTCGTGCCGAGAGTGACTGATCCGAAGGTCCAGAGCGGGCCGAATGAGCCGCCCGACGACAGCATACTGACTCGATCAATCATCGATCGAGTCTCTAATTTCGACGCGAGAGCGCAATCGAAATCTCGACTTCCGATGGATACAACATCCGAAGCTTCGTGGTTTGCTGCTGTACCATCGGTCATTGCGTCAACCTGTATGGTGATTCTGGCCGACAACAGTCTTATTGCACTCTACCTGTCGCGTAGGCACCCGGACCTACAGTAGTAGTGTACAGAAGCACCGCGCTGTAGACATGCGACGACAAGCCATGGGTGGTACCACTACGTCCAGGAAGCGTTCCTGCCCTCGCTGCCCTTAGCCGCTCGGAAACCCCCGTCGTTTAGCGTTCCCGTGACGCGGTGCTACGTGGCTCTGCGTGCGGCGTTCGTACGCCGCAGGGCTGTACGTGGCGGTGCGACCTTGCACCTTCATTGCCTCTTCTTCGCGCTTCAAATCCAACCGTCCTTTGCGGTCGCTTTGCTTTATAATTCCTGGGATTCGTGGAACCTTCGAGGAAATGGCGCACAGGTCTTCATCGATGGTCTCGGAGGTATAAAATTGAACCAGATCCGCCTTCGGTCATTCAATCTTCGATCACGGTTCTTCTACAGTTGATTTCGAAGTCATCCAGCCGCCATTCAAGGTAAAGAGCATCGCTAGTGTCACCACCAGTCCCCTTAGCTCCTATCTCCTGCAAGCCAACGGTCCGTTCCGGTTCTCAACAAAGCCGACTCTTCCTTTGCATTCCGCGAAAAGCATCACAAATCTCTCACTCACGAGCGTCAATACATCAGGAAACGTTTTGCTCGCCATGGCTACGTCTTCTCGAGCCGTCTTCCACGTCCTCCCGCTCCTCCTCCTCCTCCTCCTCATTACATCCACGTCTGCTGCTGCTCGCCGCCCGCCGCCAACCAAGGCGCAGATCAAGGCGGAGGTGTCGCGGATGGCAAAGCGGCTGCTGCAGCGCTACCCGCAGTACTCCAAGTTCTCCAAGGACTTCAACAAATACGTCAACCTCGCCAGTCAGTTCTGCTCCCTACCTCTTTCTCCCTGCTTCCTCCTCCCTGCCTCATCATCTCTCGCTCATCCTCCCTGCATCATTCTCCCTGTCTCATTCTCACTGCATCATTCTCTCTTGCTTCCTCTCTTTTCCGTGCTTTCATCCTGCACTTGTCTCTCCAGAATGATAATTTGTCTTCCTGCTTGCCCTCTTTTCTCACCCTTCGTCTGCCATCCAGTCACGTTCACCCGCTTTGTTCTTTCGCCGTTCCAGTAAATCCGACTCCCTCACTCCATCCCTGTCCAAACTCAATCCCAACCCCTTTCTCGTTCCTTCCCCTCCAGTAAACTCCAAGTACAATTTCTCAGCACTTGCTGATGCCACCCTCCTATTCTAAGTCGAAATGTCCAATCCCAACCCCAACCCCTTCCCCTTCCCCTTCCCCTTCCCTGTTCCCATTTCCCTGCCCTCCAGTGAACTCCAAGTACAACTTCTCAGCACTTGCTGACGCCACCCTTCTCATTCCCAGCAACACAGCGGCAGAGGCGCTTTCCAAGAGGCTTCCTCTCACGTCCAAGAACATTCCCAGGGCCTACAACGTCACAGCCTATCACATCATCGCGAAATGTTTCATCCTGCCCAAGATCAAGGCCATGCGGGCAGGCCAGCCGCTGCCGACTCAGCTGCGACAGGCTCTCTACAAGCTGACCGGCAGGAACGGCAGTGTGGTGATGTTCGGGACGTACCCTAGCACCAGAGCGAGGGGGATTGTGACGAGCAGGGTGGTGATTCCCGGCATGTACGTTGGGCCATACTTGATTGCCCATGGCGTTGACCGCGTGTTGCTGCCTCGGGGCACGCGTGTGTGAGAAAGGGCCACTGTGCTAGTGGTGGCGTGAGGGGTGGTTGAAGCCAGATCAGTTTTGTAACTGGGTAAAGTGCTTGTGGGGTGGTAGCTTGAGTACCGGAAGCGCTTTACAGACATTGTTCTTAATAATATAGCATTTGGGGATTGAGTAACATTGACTTCAGCAATGAGTCCATCATTCACCCGATTGAAGCTCTCAAGCAGGAGCAATGCAGGTACTGTTGATGATCAAAATTCCATAGAATCAAATTCACTGCTAGACTAACTAATACACTGATCAAGCTATATAGTGGAATAAAGACAGGTCTAAATAAGCACTAACGGTACAACAATAAAATCTTGATGGATTACCGTAGAAGAACTAGTCCAAAGTAAAATTAGCTACCGTAATTACGGTGAGTTCCATCTGCACTCTACTCTGTGTGCTGCCACTCCACACTAGGGAATGGAACCAAACAACACCTATCTGCACCAGCATCACACAGTGAGCACGTGGAAGAGGAGGCAGCGGCGGGGCTCCGGGTGTCAAAATGCATTCTACTTGCTAGGCTATAGTGGGTTACTCAGTATGGGGTACAACCCGAATTAGGGTTAGCCTATACAAACCTGTACTGCCTTGTTTCTAGTCAAACCTGCACAATGATTCTGACATGGTATCAGAGCAGGAAACCTGTTAGGTTTTTAGGGCCCACCGATCGTTCCGCTAGTTCCTGCCCAAAGCGCCCTTGCGCTGTCCGGCCCTCTCGCACAGTGTCACGCTGCCCTGCAGCTACTCGCACTGCCTGCCCTAGCGCACTACCCTGCTGTCACGCGCGCCCCTGCTGCCCGCGAGCAGCCCCTGCTCCGAGCGCCCCTGCTGCCCGCGAGCAGCCCCTGCCCCGAGCGCCCCTGCTGCCCGTGAGCAGCCCCTGCCCTGCGCGTCGCGCCCTACTGCAGCCCGCGCATCGCGCTCTGCTGCCACGCGCGCCGTGCCCTGCTGCAGCCAGCGCGTCGCGGCCTGCTGCCCCGCGCGTCGCGCCCTGCTGCAGCCCGCGCGTCGCGCCCTGCTGCCCGTGCCGCCCAGGCCGAGCCGCGCCGCCCAGCCCGAGCCGCCCTGCCCGACCCGAGCCGCCCTGCTGCTACTACTGCTGCTGCTGCTGCTGCTCGTTCTACTGCTGCTGCTGGTGGAGGTGCTGCTGGGAGTGCTGGAGGTGCCGCCGCCCAGCCCCACCGAGCCGCCCTGCTGCTAAAACTGCTGTTGCTGCTGCTCGTGCTACTGCTGCTGCTGGTGGAGGTTCTGCTGGGAGTGCTGGAGGTGCTGCTGGTGCTAGAGGTGCTGGAGGTGCGGCTGGGAGTACTGGAGGTGCTGCTGGTGCTGGAGGTGCTGGACCTACTACTGACCGTCACTGCCTTTCATGGCCACTATCACGGCAGTTGCAGCGGCTAGGGGTGGACAGCAGCGGTCCCTGCCTCTCCCGGACGACCCCACCCCTCAGCAGCTTCGTGAGTGGGTTATTCGGCGAGCTCGTCCAGGTGGTGGAGGCTTTGATTTTATGTGGCCTCAGCGACCTCGCGACTGTGCTTCTCAGCGATGCGTCCCTGGTCGTGTAGAGGTTGCTGCTCTCGGTTCTAGTGAGTCTGCTGCCGCTCCAGGTGCTGGTGAGTCTGCTGCATCTCTAGGTGCTCGTGAGTCTGCCGACGCTCTAGGTGCTAGTGCGTCTACTGCCACAGGTCCTGCCTCAGCTGAGGCCTTGCACACTTTCACGCTTGACTCAGGAGCGTCACGTTGCTTCTTTCGTGATTGCACCACAGTCACACCACTCGCCGCACCTGTCCCAGTCTCACTGGCTGACCCCACTAGGGGGCTAGTAGTTGCGCGAGCCTCCACTGTCCTCCCGTGTCCGGCAGTCCCCTCCGGTTCTCTGTCAGGTCTCCACCTCCCCACTCGACGGCTTGGGTCTAGTCTGTACACACTGACCACTGCGTCTGCACAGGTGGCTGCGTCGAGTCAGGTGTCTGCGTCGGGTCAGCTTGCAGCGTCTTGCTCGTGTCGGGTACTCTCCCACCAGACTCTCCTTTGGCACCACCGCCTCGGTCACCCCTCACTGCCACGTCTCCGCAGCATGCACTCCCGTCTCCTTGTCTCTGGCCTTCCCAGGTCTCTGCCCTCCCTCCCGCGCTCGCCTGCACCGCCGTGCCTTCCCTGCGTCGAGGGGCGGCAGCGCGCCGCTCCTCACTCCTCCAAGTTTCCTCCGACCACTACTCCTCTGCAGACTATCCACATGGACGTGTGGGGCCCGGCCCCCGTCGGTGGAACGGACCAAGAGCGCTACTTCCTGCTGGTTGATGACGACTACACACGCTAAACCAATGTCTTCCCCTTGTGATGCAAGGCGGACGACAGCGGTGTTTTGATCCCCTGGATCCGTGCTACTCGTCGCCAGCTGCGCGAGCGGTTTTGTCGGGACTTGCCAGTCCTGCATCTGCACTCTGACAGGGGCGGTGAGTTCTCTTCCGGCCTCCTTGAGGAGTTCTGTCAAGACGAGGGCATCTGCCAGACGTTCACGCTTCCGGCCTCTCCTCAGCAGAATGGGATTGCTGAGTGTCGCATTGGTTTGATCATGGAGGTTGCTCGTACCTCCATGATCCATGTGGCAGCTCCCCATTTTTTGTGGCCGTTTGCGGTCCGATACGCTGCGCATCAGCTCAACCTCTGGCCCCGTGTCTCTGAGCCAGAGACCTCGCCCACACTCCGGTGGACGGGGAAGGTTGGCGATGCGTCGGCGTTTCGGGTCTGGGGCGCGCTCTCCCGTGTTCGCGATGCCAAAGCGAGCAAGTTCTCCTCTCGCACTCTCCGCGGCGTCTTCCTTGGCTTCCCCACCGACGCCCCGCTGTGGTAGTTCTACTACCCGCGCTCGCGTCAAGTCTTCTCCTCCCAGGACGTCACCTTTGACGAGTCTGTCTGTTTCTATAGGCTACATCCGCACGCGTCCCACCCGGTCCCCCTCGCGCCTCTCTTCCTGGTACCAGTCCCCCCCCCGATAGACCCCCTCCCCCCACAGGGTCCTGCTCCCTCAGGTGTGTCTCAGGTAGATCCACCCCTCTTGGTTGAGCCTCTGGAGATCTCTTCTGGCTCCTCTGGCCCAGCTGGGGGGGGTGACCCCGCCGCTGACGACACGGCGGCCACTCGCCGCTCTCCACGCTTGGAGACCCCCCCTGGTTTTCCGCCTCGGCCGTCTTCGCCGCCTCTGCAGCCTGCTCCTGTGGACTCTGGAGCTGAGACTGCTGGTGCTGAGACTGGGGGTGCTGAGACAGAGGGTGAGGGTTCTGGGGGTGCTGCGACTGGGGGTGCTGGTTCTGGGGGTGGTGGTTCTTGGGGTGCTGCGACTGGGGGTGCAGCGAGTCCTAGTGGCGGTGGAGCTGTGGGTGACCCTACTAGAGGTCCTGGAGATGGACAGCCACCGCAGCCTGATCTACTTGAGATGCTCTCGCCGCAGGCGATTCGTGCGTGGATCGTTCGGCGAGGCAGTCCTGGTGGTGGAGGGTACGGTCCTGCTGGTGCTGGAGCTGCTAGTCCTGGAGGTGCTGGAGGTGCTGGAGGTACTAGAGGTGCTGCTGGTGCTGGAGGTACTGGAGCTGCTAGTCCTGGAGGTACTGGAGGTGCTGCTGGTGCTGGAGGTGCCGGAGCTACTCGTCCTGGAGGTGCTACTGGTGCAGGAGGTGCTGGACCTACTAGTCCTGGAGGTACAGCTGGTGCTGGAGGTGCTGGAGCTGCTGGCACTGGAGGTGCTGGTGCTGCTAGAGCTGGAGGTACTGGAGGTGCTGGAGCTGCTGGTTCTGGAGGTGCTCGTACTGGAGGTGCTGGAGCTACCGGAGCTGGTGGTACTGCTAGTGCTGGAGGTGCTGAGGGTACTGGAGCTGCTGGTACTGGAGGTACTGGTGCTACTGGTGCTGGAGTTGCGGGAGCTGCTGGTCCTGGAGGTGCTCGTACTAGAGGTACTGGAGCTGCCGGAGCTGGTGGTGCTGCTCGTGTTGGAGGTACTGGAGCTGTTGACACTGGAGGTGCTGGTGCTGCTGGTGCTGGAGGCGCTAGAGCTGGAGGTACTGGAGGTACTGGAGCTGCTGGTCCTGGAGGTGCTCGTACTAGAGGTGCTGGAGCTGCCGGAGCAGGTGGTGCTGCTGGTGCTGGAGGTGCTGGAGGTGCTTCTGGTGCTGCTGGCACTGGAGGTGCTGGAGGTACTGCTGGTGCTGGAGGCGCTGGAGCTGCTGGTCCTGGAGGTGCTCGTACTAGAGGTGCTGGAGCTGCCGGAGCAGGTGGTGCTGCTGGTGCTGGAGGTGATGGAGGTGCTACTGGAGCTACTGGTGCTGGAGGTTATGGTGCTGCTGGTGCTGGAGGAGCTGGAGCTGCTGGTGCTGGAGGTGCTGCTGGTGCTGGACCTGCTGGTGCGCTTCGCCACCTTCTCGGTCTTCCGCCAGCTCCTACTGAGTTCCCAGTCGCTGGTACTACTCCTCCGTTACTGTTCCCACAGCTACTGCCTCACTCCCCACTGCCTGCTCCTGCTCCTTACACTGCTGTGACAGAGTCCCTGACTGAGCGTCAAGAGCCTGAGACTCGTGCTTCCACTCCTGAGTGTCGAGAGCCTGAGACTAGAGCTTCCGTTCCTGCTCGTGTTCGTCGTGTGCGTCGTCCTCGTGCTCCGGCTGTCCCAGGCACTCACGATACGACACTCCATCCTTCCTCTGTTCTACAGCGTGTTGTCCTACCATCACCTCTTGCGTCTTCTCTTCCTAACGTTGCTGACCCTCCGTCTGACCTTGCTCGTGCTTCCAGTCCGACTGTCACTCGCTTTCTTGCTACAGTTGTGACGGACCCTACGTTCTCGTCTCCTGCTGCGTTTGCCTTAGTCGCTGAGCTAGTTGACTTCGCTGCTGCGCACCACCTAGACTACCTTGCGAGTCTTGTTTCTGACCCTGACCCTGCCTGTCCTCCGTCCGTCGGGGGTGAGGTTGCCCTTGGCTGTGACGTTCTTGAGGACAGACAGGTGGAGCTGGAGTGTCTTGCGGCCGCAGCACCTCATCTCGCGACCATGCTGCTTGCCCCTGAGGGAGACCCGGATGCACTTGACATCCCCACCCCGCGCTCTTACAGAGAGGCAATCTTGGGTGAGTACTCCTCTCAGTGGCAGATAGCCATGGACGCAGAGATGGCTTCATGGAAGTCCACAGGCACCTACGTCGATGAGGTTCCCCCACCTGGGGCGAACATCGTCAGTGGCATGTGGATTTTCAGGGTGAAGCGGCCGCCGGGTTCTCCGCCTGCCTTCAAGGCACGTTACGTTGCTCGAGGCTTCAGTCAGCGTGCGGGGGTCGACTTCTTTCAAACCTTCTCCCCCACCCCAAAGATGACCACTCTTCGGGTGTTGCTACACGTTGCAGCTCAGCGTGACTACGAGCTGCACTCCCTCGACTTCTCGACATCTTTCTTGTAGGGTAGCCTTCACGAGGCCATCTGGTTGCGCCGTCCACAGGGCTTTACTGGGACGTTTCCTGAGGGAACCCAGTGGAGCCTACAGCGACCAGTGTACCGCCTGCGTCAGGCGCCCCATGAGTGGCACGACACACTGAGGACGACACTTGCGGCTCTTTGTTTCGCTCCCTCGACAGCTGACCTGTCGTTGTTTCCGCGCACTGACACCACTCTGCCGGCGTTCTACATCCTCGTGTACGTCGACGACTTGGTCTTTGCTACTGCTGACACTGAGGCACTGGCCCGCGTGAAGACGGAGCTGCAGGAGACACACACCTTCACTGACCTGGGTGAGCTGCGGAGCTATCTTGGCTTGCATATCACCCGGGACAGAGCACGGCGCACTATCACCCTGACGCAGTCACACATGGTGCACCAGGTCCTTCAGCGCTTTGGCTTCACGTGGTCCTCGCCACAGCCCACTCCTCTGTCTACCGGCCACTCGCTCTCAGCTCCACCTTCGGACGAGTCCGTAGAGCCGACTGGTCCATACCCAGAGCTTGTGGGTTGCCTCATGTACCTGATGACGTGCACACGACCTGACCTCGCGTACCCTCTCAGCGTTCTAGCTCGCTACGTGGCTCGCGGTAGACACCGAAAGGTGCACTTTGATGCTGCGAAGAGGGTAGTGCGTTACTGCAGTACATCGGGCATGGGGCTCGTGCTTGGAGGACGGGGTTCAGTGGTACTCACAGGACACTCCGACGCTTCTTGGGCCGACGACAAGGCGACTCAGCGTTCGTCACAGGGTTACACCTTCAGTCTTGGCTCTGGTTCTGTCTCGTGGAGGTCCACTCGTTCTTCTTCTGTGCTTGGTTCCAGCCGTGAGGCCGAGATCTACGCTGGGGCCATGGCTGCACAAGAGCTACGCTGGCTGACCTACCTGCTGTCCGACTTGGGGGAGCGGCCTCGTTCTCCTCCAGTTCTGTACGTCGACAACAAGACAATGCTTGCCTTGTGTCGCGAGCAGAGACTGGAGCACAGAACGAAACACATTGCTCTTCGCTACTTCCTTGCGCGTGAGCTGCAGCACCGTGGTCAGCTGCGCCTTGCTTACGTGGCCTCTCGGGCCAACACTGCTGATGTCTTCACCAAGGCCCTTGGGTTTGGTGATCATCAGCGTTTCTGCACTGCTCTTGGGCTTGTGCCCACTCTGCCTCACCTGCTGGTTGCATGACTTGCTCTTGTTGTACACTTATATATATCTTTATACCTGCATGTTTACTCTTGCTAGGTTGTAATCAGTTTACTGCCTTGTTATTATACCTCTGCATGTGAACTGGCCTTGTGGCCGCTTGCCTCTGCTCAGATTGTGTGGTGTCCTTGAGATCCACCCTGAGCTTTGCTTTGCTTGTTCTCTTGCTTGACTGGTCTTGTGACCATCCGATTGACTGGGGGTGTGTCAAAATGCATTCTACTTGCTAGGCTATAGTGGGTTACTCAGTATGGGGTACAACCCCAGTTAGGGTTAGCCTATACAAACCTGTACTACCTTGTTTCTAGTCATTCCTGCACAGTGATTCTGACACCGGGAACTGCTTGTTGCTGTCGCCCTGGTTGAGGTTGATGACGTCACCATTGGGTGCCTTGAGCTGCACGCTGGTGAGTGGCAGGCGCACACAGCACCCCTTGAAGGCCGATGCTAGCAGGCTCTTCTGAAACACCTTCGCCGGCTGCAGAGGAAGGGGAGAGGGGGGTTGGGGGGAGGGCGGTGGGGGAGAGGGAGGTGGGGGGTCTTGAGGCAGAGCATTACAGTATGCCTTCAGAATACATTTCTGTTGTGTGTCGAGCAGAAAATCAAATCGTGTTGTGAACGTGACTTCTTGGATTCTGTTCTTTCCCTGGGATGTTGTGAGTCAGACAGATTCGTTTCTTGGCGTGAGGGAAGCTGCAAGAGAAGCAGAGGTGGTAAGGGGAGAGGGAAGGATGACGGAAGCAAAGACAGGGGGATGGGGTATCAGAGAGGGGGTGTCTGGGGGGTTAAGGAAGGGGGGAATCATAAGTGAGCAAGGGTGGTGGGAAGGGGGTGAATTCTATTGGAGAAAGTGAGGGGGAAGGGAGTGGTGGGGGATTGAACTGGAGGAGAGGAGGGGTGAAAGCGGTGGAGAAGAGAGGACTCACCTGTCCAGTCGCGTAGAACTGATCGCCAGCATGCGCCACTGTTTTCGCCAGCTTCGCAGCCTCGCACTTGCAGTACTTCGCCGGGCCCGTCGCGTCAAACTCCACCTGGTAACCACCCTTCTTCGCCTTCTTATCGCCAAGGATTTCGCCATCGTCAGGCGAAACGCCGGTGGCGATGGCGAGGCTCACAGGACGATCGCCGTTCTGCTGGGAGAGCACGAGCGCGCCGCCGGAGACGACGGGAAAGCGAAGCGAGGGTAGACCGAGCGGACCGAGCAGATCGAAATTGAAGTCGCAGGTGGGGAGAGGGCCGAAATCAAGGCAGATTCCCGCCGCGTCATGCAATAGGAGCCCGCCGGGAGCTTGCGCGATGGTGCTGGCCAACATGGCGGCTGCTGATTGGACGGCGCCGGCCATGGCTCCTGCTGCTGCGCCCAGGGCTGCAGCGGGGGCGAATGCGGGGATCTGCAGAAGCGCGCGACGCGGTCCGTCACGGTGAAAAGCGGTGAAGTTTTGGGGAATGGAGGAGCTGGAGGCAGCAGTAGTGAGGCAGAGAAAAGCTAAGAGGATGCTTCTAACACGGATGGCCATACCGCAAAAATTATGCAGGTCAGAGAGCATTGGATTGCTGAGTGAAAGAAAGAGCTTTTTGGCGCTGTATGGAACGGGATGATATTAAGCGTTTCGCAGGAGGTGTTTAATCGTTGGCGCAATGGCGAGTCGCATTGCCTGAACTCATCTGGCACAGCAGCTGCTTCAGACAGGGCGGTGCGTGTGCGTGCTCCTTCCATTCGGCGACGTCGCGGATACTCAATCCAGAGCAACGCAGAATCAAGTTGCACGAGGTGGCCGACGCGTCCGTCTCCCATCTCGAGTCAAAACGATGAGCCCGCAGTGCAAGCGCCTCCAAATATTGTCGGGTGTCGAGAATGAGGCTGCTTGTGTGAAATAATTGGGACGACGGGGCCGTGAGAGAGCCTTGGGCACTTCGGGGACTCCAATCGGAGTTTTGGAGAGCTGGGGGAATTGGGCAGATGGGGGGGTTTGGGAAAACTGGCGATTTGGGGAAAGCACAGAGGGGAAGGGGGAAAAGGGGAGGGACCTGGGAATGCGGCGGCGCACCTGACATTTGGGGGGAGTGGAGGGAGGATCCATTGGCTACACACTTGCAATCTCGAGAGTTGATTCTTTCAATCTGACAGCTGACAGTCGGAATGACAGCTAAAAGGCATATCGACCGGCTCTATTTCAAAGAGGACGTCCCGTGACGTGTCAGTAAACAACGTGACATCACAAGGAGCCACATAAGCATACTACTGTATAGTGCGAAATACTAGCACAGCACAGAATGTACAATGTGATACAAATGTGAATACTACCAGCCCATAGAGAATATGTACCGGTATCATACTTGAACCTTGCTGCGATCAGTTGTTTTTTCGTAACCAGGATCACCTCAGGAAAGTTCGCACAGGACCAAGTAGTGGTGGTGGGCCCTTGACCTTAAATAAGAGTGAATGTAAAATGATTGAGATAAATTAAAACATGCAAATACAAACATACAAATAAGAGTACAAGGTGGAATTTGAAACGACCTAGCTAGCCATATACTGTAAGGGGTACATTCCCTTATTGCAGCGAAACCCAACCGTGCGACTCCAGACGGTTACAAACTGCTCTGACAGAATCCTCGCCACTGCTGCTGCCTGATGCTGTCTGCCCTAACAGTCCAGATGCTCCGTAACCGTACGACCCTTCGCGTCATTCTGCCTGTTCATCTTCAGCCTCGGTACTGGATGCTTCGATTGCTACTGTCAGGAGTGCACAGTAACACTTCATATTTTACTATTTGTAACACCCCCCCTTCACTCCTGGCCGTAGCAGGTATTGACCTTCTTGACCACTCCGCTGAGTTCAGAGCAGTGCTGGTACTGCCGACGTGACAGTTGCTTCGTGAGGAAGTCAGCTGCCATGTCACCCGTCGGGCAGTAGGTTAGGTCAACCTTGCCCTTGTCAACTTCGTCCTTGACGAAGAAGTACCGCAGCGCAATGTGTTTGGTGCGGTTGACGAATCCAGGTTTGTTCGCGATCCTGATCGCACTCTGATTGTCGCAGTGCAGGGGAAAGGTGGGCGAAGATGGAATTTTCGCCTCCTATAACAGCTTCTGTAGGTAAAGTCCCTCGCTAACTGCTGCTGTTGCGGCGATGAACTCAGCTTCCGCTGATGACAGGGCAACCAGCTCCTGTTTCTGCGAATTCCAGGAGATAGGTCCTGTTGGTACAAGGCAGAACAGGAACCCTGTTCTGGACCGTCGATTGTCGGGTTCAGCAGCGTGATCAGTGTCCACGTAGCCGATGAGGCTGAAGGAAGTGGTTGGGACTGTGGAATAGCAGAGCCCGACATTGGGCGTTGAGATGAAGAACTGCAGGGCCCGCTGAAGATCTAGGAGATTCTCAGCCGTTGGTTTGCGGGAGTACTAAGCCAATTGGCTCGCGATGTACGAGAGATCGGGCCTGCAGGTGACAGAGGCGAAGAGTAGGCATCCCTGCTGCTGCTGGTAAGTCTGGATTCCAGCGGGGGACAGGGCTTTGTTGTCAGGCTTGTGGTTCGGTCCTGGAGTGCGGTAAGGGGTGGAGA
The DNA here is from genome assembly GCA_947471745.1 of Closterium sp. Naga37s-1. Lineage (NCBI taxonomy): Eukaryota > Viridiplantae > Streptophyta > Zygnematophyceae > Desmidiales > Closteriaceae > Closterium > Closterium sp. Naga37s-1. The sequence goes on along the minus strand of CANJKZ010000008.1, from coordinate 2,765,300 downwards.
GTGGTGCAGGCGCAATGTTGAAGTGTTTGCCCAGCTCGTCTGCGTACTTGGCTGCTGAGAGGTGAATGGCTTCTGGTGAGTAAGAGATGTTGAGGCCGAGAAACTGCTTCACGTCGTAGTTGCAGGTGATGTCAACGCTCAAGCAGTTCGTTGCTTGACCCTGTGTAGAGGAGGTTTTCGACATAGACCGTGAGCAGGATGTATTCATCGCGGAAGTCTCGGCGATACATCCCTGGATCGTGAGGCAGCTGCTTGAAGCCAATTTCAAGCAGGATGTTGTGCAGGTAATTTTGCCAGAGCCTTGGCGCCTGTTTGATCCCGTAAAGGGATTTGCGTAGCTGGCACACGCGTGCGTCCCCTTCGCCGTATGTGTGCGGCTGCTCCACGTAGATCACTGCGTCCACTAGCGCGTAAAGGAACGCGTTCTTCACATCGATTTGTTGGAGCGGGAGGTGTCATGCGGCAGCGATGGTGATCAGAAGTCTGACCGAGGTGTGACGGCTGACTGGCGCAAATGCCTGATCGAATTCAATGCCGTGCCTCTGATCATAGCCGCGTACGACCCAGCGCGCCTTAAATCGCTCGATTGTGCCATCCGCTGCGGTCTTCACACGGAAGACCCATTTGCCGGAGAGAATCCTTCTCCCCTTGATTGCGGCGCGATCTACTAACACCCAGGTGTCGCGGGATTTGAGTGCCCTGATTTCTGCATCCATCGCCTCGCGCCACTCTTTGCTGTGTGGTCCCGTGAGTGCCTGGCGCAGATTCTAAGGCTCGATGACACGTGGCGCCGTTGAGGTGGCGGTGTGGAGCCCTAGCAGCTGTAGTCCTGAGACGGTGCTGTCGTGGCGATGCTGCGGGATGACCTCCTGTACGTCATCGCCGTCGCTGTCTGGTTCAGGCGGTGGTGCTGCTGCGCCTCCGCCGCTTCCTCCTGCTCCGCCGAATCCTCCTGCTCCGCCGACTCCTCCACCTGAGGGGTCTTCGTCGTCGTCGTCGTCGCTGCTGCAGCGATCTCCTCCTGTGAATTCGCCTCTGTTATCTTGCTCCAGGATGGCTGCGGCGGCTTCGTCCTCGGGCGTGGCGTAGCTGTGCCCGTCGTTGGCGTAGACGCGATTTGCGTTTGTCCGTTCGTCTTCGCGGAACTGGCCGAGGAAGAGTCGTTCGTAGAAAATTACGTCGCGTGCTTTCGTAATTTTCTGGCTGATGAGGTCCAGGATTAGCCATGCTTTGTATTCGCGGCTGATGCTGAGGTGGATCCCCCAGCGCGCGCGGCTTGCGAATTTGCCGATGGTTGATGTCGGTGGGCGATACTGCACCATGCACCCCCACACGCAGAGCATGGAGTTGTCGCCCTTCGTGCCCGTCTACTTCAGATGCGGGGACATGTTTCCGGTGATGGCGGTGGTTGACAGCAGGTTGTGCACCCGCACGGCGTGATGCCTCGCGTACATCCAGTACGTCGGGGGAAGCTTGGACTGCTTCAGCAGCGCTCGTACCTTCGTCATGAGCGTGCGGTTTGTGCGCTCGGCAACGCTCTGCTGCTGGTGTGCGTAGGGGAGGGAGACGTGGTGCTCGATTCCTTTCTGCACCAGGTAGTCCTGTATTTCCTTGCTGCGAAACTCCGCCACACCGTCCGACTGCCAGACCTTCAATTTCTCTCCGGACTGCCTCTGCGCATGCGCCAGCCAAAGGAGGAAGGCCTCGTAGGCTCTGCTTCGGGCCTCCAGGTTCACAACCCACACGTAGCGGGTTCCTGCGTCGATGAATGTGAGCGTGTTGTCAGTAGAATGAACGAGAATGAATTGAACTAGAAAGGAGCAGGTACAAGTATTAACCCTAATTGGGCTGTACCCCTTGTGGGCTACCCCACTACAGCCTACACAACATAAACATGATGATACTTTGACACACCCCCATAGGCAAAGTGGGGGAGAACAAGAGGTCACAAGACAGTCAAGAAACGCAAAGCAAGCTCAGGGTAGATCACAAAGTCACCACGCACTCTGAGCACAAGCAAATGGCCACATGGCCAGTTCACATGCAGAGTTATATAAAAGAGAACAAGCAGGACAGTGATCACAACCTAGCAAGTCAAAGCATGCAGGTATATATATATAGATCACAGTACAGGCAAAGTCAAGCAATGAACAAGTGAGACGAAGCAGGCAGAAGGCCTAAAGTAGTACAGAAACGCTGATGATCACCAGACCCAAGGGTCTTAGTGAAGACAACAGCAGTGTTGGCCCAAGTGGCCACGTAAGCAAGACGAAGGTGACCACGCTGCTGCAACTCTCGAGCAAGGAAGTAACGCAGAGAAATGTGCTTCGTCCTGTGCTCCAGTCTGTGCTCGTGACACAAGGCAATCATGGCCTTGTTGTCTACGTACAAAACTGGAGGAGAACGAGGCCGCTCTCCCAAGTCGGTCAGCAGGTAGGTGAGCCAGCGTAACTTCTGTGCAGCCATGGCCCCTGCGTAGATCTCAGCCTCACAACTGGAGCTGAGAACAGAAGATGAGCGGGTAGACCGCCAAGAAACAGAGCCGGAGCCAAGGCTGAAGGTGTAACCCTGTGACGACCGCTGCGTAGCCAACTCGTCAACCCAAGAAGCGTTTGCGTGTCCAGGGAGGACAACTGGACCCAGTCCTCCAAGCACGACCCCCATGCCCGACGTACTGCACAAGTAGCGCAACACCCTCTTAGCGGCCTCCCAGTGCAATGGTCGGTGTCTCCCGGGCGTGCCAGGATGCTAAGAGGGTAGGCAAGGTCAGGTCAAGTGCAGGTCATCAGGTACATGAGGCAGCCCACAAGCTCTGGATATGGGCCACTCAGCTCTACGGACTCGTCCGAAGGTGGAGCTGAGAGCAAGTGACCGGTAGGCAGAGGAGTGGACTGTGGCGAGGAGAACCGGAAGCCGAAGCGCTGAAGGACCTGCTGCACCATGTGTGACTGAGTCAGGGTGATGGTGTGCCATGCTCTGTCCCGAGTGATCTGCAAGCCAAGATAGCTGCGCAGCTCACCCAGGTCTGTGCACGTGTGTCTCTTCTGCAGCTCCGACTTCACAAGGGCCAGTGCCTGAGTGTCAGCAGTGGCAAAAACCAAGTCGTCGACATACACGAGGATGTAGAACGGCGGCAACGAAGTGTCGGTGCGCAGAAACAGCGACGGGCCAGCAGTCGAAGGAGCAAACCCAAGAGCCGCAAGTGTCGTCCTCAGTGTGTCGTGCCACTTACGAGGCGCCTGGCGGAGACCGTAGACTGGCCGCCGGAGGCTCCATTGGGTACCTGCAGGAAACGACACAGTGAAGCCAGGTGGGTGGCGCAGCTAGATCTCCTCGTGCATAGTGCCTTGTAAGAAAGTTGTGCTGAAGTCAAGAGAGTGAAGCTCGTAGTCACGCTGAGCAGCAACGTGCAGGAACACCCGAAGAGTGGTCATCTTCGGGGTAGGGGAGAAGGTCTGGAAGAAGTCAACTCCCTGTCGCTAACTACAGCCTCGTGCAACGTAACAAGCCTTGAAGACAGGCGGAGAACCTGGCGCCGCTTCACCCTGAAAATCCACATGCCATCGACTATGTTCGCCCCAGGAGGGGGAACCTCATCGACGTAAGTGCCTGTGGACTTCCAGGATGCCATCTCTGCGTCCTTGGCTGTCTGCCACTGAGAGGAGTAGGGACCCGTAATCGCCTCTGCGTAAGAGCGTGGGGTCGGGATGTCTGGTGCATCCAGGTCTCCCTCAGGTGCAAGCAGCATGGCCACGAGATGAGGTACAGCAGCTGCAAGACACTCAAAGTCCTCCTGCCTATCCTCAAGGACGTTCGTGCCAAGGGCACACTCACCCCCGACGGACGGAGGACAGTCAGACTCAGACTCAGCAACAAGACTAGCGGCGTAGTCGAAACGACAGGCTGCAGCAAAGTCAACAAGCTCAGCAACTAGGGCAGACGCATTAGTGGACTCAAACGAAGGGTCGGTGACAACAGTGGCTAGAAGACGTGTGACAGTAGGACTGGCAACACGAGCAAGGTCGGACGGCGGGTCAGAAACGTCAGGAAGAGAGGACGCAGGAGGAGACGGCAGAGGGACACGCTGTGGAACAGAGGAAGGACGAAGTGCCATATGGTGCGTGCCGGGAACAGGAGGAGGACGCTGACGAGGAACACGACGACTAGTGCAAACAGCGCGAACAGGCGACGCATGACGAGACGCAGGCTCACGACGCTCTGAAGAAGAGTCTGTCTGCTCAATGTAAGGAGAAGGAGCAGGCAGTGGGGAGTCTGGCTCTAACTGCGGCTGCGACTGGTCAGGCGGTGTACAAAGTAAGGGAGGAGTAAGGCCAGTAGAAGACGGGAGACCAAGAACCTGCTGAAGCAGTGGAACGAAGTACGGTCGCGGCCACACAGTGCCTCCAGAACCAACACCGACAGCACAAGCACCCCCACGGCCAGCACCTCCAGCTCCAGGGTCTCCATCTCCAGTGTCTCCAGCTCCAACGCCTGCAGCACCACCAGCTCTAGGAGCTCCAGTACCTCCAGTACGAGCACCTCTGGGACCAGCGACTCCAGCACCTCCAGCACCTCCAGGACCAGCAGCTCTAGCACCTCCGCTACCTCCAGCTCCAGCGCCTCCAGCTCCAACTCCTGCAGCACCACCGGCTCCAGCTGCTCTAGTACCTCCAGTACGAGTACCTCCGGGACCAGCAGCTCCAGCACCTCCAAGACCAGCAGCTCCAGTGCCTCTAGCTCCAGGGCCTCCAACGGTAGGCCCCCCAGCTCCAGCAGCGCCACTTCGAAGGCTCCAGCGCCGAGCAAACCACTCCCGCAGCTGAGGTGGAGAGAGAGGCTCCCGCCGTGACAAGGCACCTGTAGGACCTCCAGCAGACAAAGTACCTCCAGGCTCAGCACGCTCAGGCTCAGCGCCCGCAGGCTCATCACCCCCAGGCTCCGCACGCTCAGGCTCAGCACCCCCAGGCTCCGCACCCTCCGACTCAGCAACCCCAGGCTCAGCACCCCCAGGCTCCGCACGCTCAGGCTCAGCACCCCCAGACGCAGCACCCCTAGCAGCACCACCCCCAGCAGCACCAGAGTCGACAGCGACCTCGATAGGCTCGACAGGGTCTACCTGAGACACACATGAGGGAGAAGGACCCTGAGAGGGGAGGGGGTCTACCGGAGGGGGACCTGGTGCGAGGAAGAGCGGCAGGGGGGGGGAGAGGGGCAGTGCGGTAGGGGAAGAGACGGTAAAAGAGAACCGACTCGTCAAACGTGACGTCCTGAGAGGACAGGACACGGCGCGAGGTGGGGTGGTAAAACTGCCAGCCATGCGCGCCAGGGGGAAAGCCAAGGAAGACGCAGGGAATGGCGCGGGAGGAGAGCATGTCCGCGGACGTATCGCGGACAAAGGCATGAGAGCCCCAGACCCGGAACACCGACGCATCGCCAACCTCCCCCGTCCAACGCAGTGTCGGCGAGGTCTCCGGCAAGGAGACACAGTGCCACAGGTTGAGCTGATGCGCAGCGTACCGGACCGCAATCGGCCACAGAAAATTGGGGGCCTCCCGCATGGATCATGGAGGTACGAGCGACCTCCATGACTAAGCCAATGCGGCGCTCAGCAACCCCATTCTGCTGCGGAGAGGCCGAAAGCGTGAACGACTGGCGAATGCCCTCCCCACGACAAAAGTCCCGCAAGAGGTCGGAGGAGAACTCACCACCTCAATCATAGTGCAGACGCAGGACAGGAAGGTCCTCACGAAACCGCTCGCGGAGCTGGAGACGGACAGCGCGGATCCAAGGGATCAAAACATCAGGGACCTCCCCCTTGCTCCACAAGGGGAAGATCGTGGTGTAACGCGTGTAGTCGTCAACAACCAGCAGAAAGTAGCGCTCGCGGCCCCGTCCACAGACGCGGGCTGGCCCTCACATGTCCATGTGGAGAGTCTGCAGGGGAGCAGTCGTCGGGGGAAACGAGGAGTGAGGAGCGGCGCGCTGCCGCCCCTCGACACAGGGAAGGCAGGGAGGGGCAGGCGAGGGTGGGAGGGGAGGCAGAGACCTGGGAAGACCAGAGACAAGGAGACGGGAGTGCATGCCACGGAGGCGCTGCACGGAGGGGTGACCAAGGCGGTGGTGCCAAAGGAGCGTCTGGTGCGACAGGGCGCGACACGAGCAGGGGGCTGCTAGCTGACCTGACGCGGACGCAGACGCAGCTACCTGAGGAGGCTCAGTAGTCAGTGTGTACAGACTCGACCCAGGCCGACAGGTGAACGTGGCCAGGTGACGGCCCGTCCGGGAGCACGTACGGATCGCCACACGCTGCCCTCCTGGAGTAAAGGTGTCAACCCATACATCCTGAAGAGCGGCGTTGCTCACCAAGTTCGTCGAGAACGTGGGGAGGTGGAGACCTGGCAGTGAGCCAGACGGAACCGCCGGCCACGGGAGAACAGTGGTGGAACGTGCAAGAACTGGGCCCCCTGAGGGGTCAGCCAGGCTGATTGCAACAGGTGCAGGGAGCGGTGTGAGTGTGGTACTGTCGCGAAAGAAACAGCGGGAAGCACCTGAGTCAAGCGTGAAAGTGTGCAAGGCCGCAGCAGGTGCAGTACCAGGGAGCACAGACTCACTAGCATCTAGAGCAGCAGCCTCTAAACCTGGGTCGGGTGGCATACACAGGTAACAGTCACCCTCAGCACTAACAGTCAATGCATACATGGCAGCAAGGATAGTATCATAATCAAGAGCAAAGATATCCACACCCTGCCTAAGCAGCTCTGCCCAGCGGGGGAGCTCAATCGCGTCGGGAAACTCTGCGCGAAAGGCGTCGTTAAGATGGGAGAAGCAGCGGGACTGGGTGTGACCAAGCTTCCCGCATGTCTGACCAGTGCGGTCACCTGTGCGAATGACGTACTGGCAGCGAAAACTACCCCCAGACGCCCCACGCTGAGCAAACCACTCACGAAGCTCCTAGGGCGTAGGGGTCTCACGCTGACGCTACTGCTGCTGCCTCTGACCACCCCCAGAACCTCCCCTCTGACCGGTACCACCCCGGCCGCCACCACTGCCGCCGCCACCACTCCCACTGCCGCCACCACTGCCGCCGCCACCACTCCCACTGCCGCCGCCACCGTCGCCACCAAAGCCTCCACTCCCACCACCACTCCCTCCGCCACCACCGCCACCTCCACCACCTCCACCGCCCCCACCACCGCCTCCACCGCTGCCACCCCCACCACCCCTGCCTCCCTTGCCCTTGCCGCTGCGGCGCCTCCCACTAGGGGCAGACGCAGCTCCTATCTCCTCAGCACGAAGGTAGTCAACAGCTGCATTAGAAGCGACTGAGGGGACAAGGGGGGAGGGGGAACACCCCTAAAAAAAGGGAGTGCGAGGAGTGCCACGAGAAGCGCCTACAGCGACTATGCTGGTCTCAGCTGCAAGGAGGTGCTTCTCGAGCAGGTCGACAGTGAGGTCTGTGGGGTCAAGGGCGAGAAGGAGGTCCCTGACTGCGCTAAGAGAGTCAGGGAGGCGGGTTGTCGGAAGCTTCCTGCTCTTGCCTCTCCTGCACTTCTAGACGTAGCTCTTCACCCCTCTCCTGCCTCTCATGCACTTCTAGACGTAGCTCTTCACCCCTCTCCTGCCTCTTGGCCCCTTGCTTCTCTCCCAAGGCTCTCAACCTGGCTTCTGAAGGCTCCTCAACTCTCTGTTCCTCTCCCCTCTAAGTTCAGCCCCTCTCTCCACTGCCACCAGTCGCCGCAGTAGCTCAAACCCTAGCTCGGCTAGTTGAGGAGGTGCATGAATGTGTTCTCCAATGCTTGCGCGGGTTGGTTTCTCTTGCTTAGTCACGACGGAATGTATTGAGAATTGTACGCAGAAGTGTGAAAACAATCACGCAAGCACCTCTCTAAGCTTGCCTACTTTCTTAAGTACTAGAGGCGGGTTACCGTTGTGTTAACGGTCCCTTTTCGCCTACCGATTTCTTGTTTCCCGTTTGTTCGTTTCGGCCTTTGACCCCTCCTGCCGTATCCTACCTACAGTATTCTCCGTTGCTACTATATGTCACGAATGTATATCTAAGGTACCTACGCCAAGATTATAATCGTGACAGCTGTCGGAATCTTCCTGCTCTTGCCTCTCCTGCACTTCTAGACGTAGCTCTTCACCCCTCTCCTGCCTCTCCTGCACTTCTAGACGTAGCTCTTCACCCCTCTCCTGCCTCTTGGCCCCTTGCTTCTCTCCCAAGGCTCTCAACCTGGCTTCTGAAGGCTCCTCAACTCTCTGTTCCTCTCTCCTCTAAGTCCAGCCCCTCTCTCCACTTGCCCCCTCCGCGGCTGTCTTGGCGCCCCTGCTGACTGCCGCTGGATCTCCTCCTCGTGTGGCAGTGCGTCTGGTCGTTTCGTGCGCCTCGCCTTGGCTCGAGCAACGTTAGTGCAATGGTCCGTCTTTCGTTGCCTTTGCTCGCTCACTAGGACCACTACTCCTGAGCCTTTCACTTCCTTGACTTTCCAGCGCTCCGTGCTCAGCCCGATGTCCATCAAGTCATGCTTGGCCTGCTTCAGGTACACCTCCTCCCCTGCCCCCAGGACCCGTTCCTTCTTCCCGCCTTGGAGCTCCCCCCGCCGCTTGTATCGTTGTGCATCCCGCAGTTGCGCCACATGCAGGTTTTCCAACGCTGCCGGTAATAAATCTCTCAGATAACGCGCCCTTGCCTCTGCCAGTCCCACCCAATCTGCTTCGTTCTCCACCCGCACCGAGCCCGTGAGTATTTTCGGCGCGTCTACTGGTAACACCGGTTCTCGTCCCAAGAGGAGGTAGTATGGCGATAGGTCCCGTAGTGCAGCCTGCTTGCTGAATCTGTATCCCGCCACCACCCACGGTAGTCGCGCATCCCAGTCTCGCTTGAACTGCTCCCCGTACGCCTGGAGCCCCCGTTTCACTGTCTGAACAACCCGTTCCGTGAGCCCGTCACTCTGCGGGTGGTAGCGGGATGTCCTTCGGTGGGTGATACCCGTTGCCTGTAGTAGCTTATCAAACTCCCCCATGAACTCGGTTCCTTGGTCTGTAAGGACCTCCTCGCACGCCCCAAACCTAGTGAGGACCTGCTCCTCGAATGCCTCGGCTATTCTGGCCGAGTTCTTGCTAGGTAGGGCCCTCACTTCGACCCACTTGCTGCCGTGTTCTATCATGATCAGTATATACCGCTTCCCTCGTCGGCTCAACGGCATCTCTCCCGCCAGGTCCAAGGACCATCTGAACCCAATCCCGTGGATAGGTAGTGATTGCAACTCCTTCCTACCCCTTTCTAGCTCGGCTTTGTTTCTACTGCACAACTCGCACCCGTCCACCCATTCCCTGATTTCCTTCCGCATTCCTTCCCACCACCATCCAGTCTCCACTAGCTGGACAGTGCGTAGGCTCCCATAGTGTCCCAACTGCCGATGCACGCTGCGGATGATTTGCTCTCGCTCGTGCTTCCGCAGAACCAGTTTCCACCCGTCCCGCGTGTTCTTCTGCAGCTGCTCTTGGTGCCACCGGTAGTGGGCTCCTCGGGCCCGGGCTCTCTCGCTAACTGGAGTCTCCTCTGAAGTCTTTCCCTGCACCCAATCCAGGACTTCTCGGTCCTCCCAGACGTCTGCTGGCCCCTTTCCCTTCCCGCGGCTAGCCCCCTCCGCATCTATTTCTCTCGCCAGTGCCACTAGGCATGCGGTAGGTCTGTGAATAGGTGGGTTCCGTGACAGCCCGTCCACGTGCTGCATGGTTTTGCCCGCGCAGTGTCGAATAGAGAAGTCGTACTCTTGAAGCCGCATGGCCCAGCGCGCATTTCTCCCGGTCAGCGCTTGGTTGGTCATCAACCATGTCAGCGGCTGATGATCAGTCACTAGCTCGAACGGCCTCCCTTGCAGGTACACCCGAAAGTGAGTAATCGCCCATACTGCTGCCAGCCCCTCACCCTCATATGAACTGTAGTTGGCTTCCGCGGGGTTGCAGCTTCGACTGGCGAAGGCCACGACCTTCTCTTCGCCTTCCCTCTTCTGACACAGGATTGCCCCCATTCCCGCGCTACTCCAGTCTGTGTAGAGTACAAACGGGTCTTCTTTGCTGGGCAGCGTCAATACGGTAGCAATTTTTACGGCTTTCAGCAGTGCCTGCAGTGCCCCCTGCTCCGCCTCTCCCCATTCCCATTCCTGATCTTCCCTCAGTAGCCGGTTTAGGGCCGACGCGGTCTTGCTGAAGTTCGGTATGAACTTCCGGTAGTAGTTAAGGAACCCAAGCACCGCTCGTAGCGTGCTCCTGTCCTTCGGCTGCGGGACTCGGTCGAAGACCTCCACTTTCGCCTGCTGAATTCCCAGCTGCCCCCCTTGCACCTCAAACCCCAAGTACTTCACCCCGGTATTCCCGAAACTGCACTTCTTCGGATGGCAGGTGAGTCCGGCCCCTCGAATGGCATCTAACGTAGCCTTCACGTCCTCCACGTGCTGCTCCGCGTCTGGGCTGAAGATCACCACGTCGTCAATATAGCAGGCCGCTGCTGGCACTTCTCGCAATATGGTATTCATGATCCGCTGAAACAGAGCCGGCGCGTTCTTCGTTCCGAATGGCATAAACCGCCATTCGTACAAGCAGTCCGGCCCGTGGAACGCCGTCTTCTTGCGGTCCGCCATCCTAATGGGAATCTGATTGAATCCCTGCCTCAAATCCAATGTGGAGAACACCTTCGCCCCCTGCAGCTTATCAAAAATCTCCTCCGCCGACTGCATGGGATATCTATCTGCGACCGTGACTTTATTCAAGCTCCGGTAGTCCCCGCACATCCTCCTCGCGGACACGGCCCCTGTGAGATCCTTCCTGGAAGCCACGACTGTCGCCGCGGCGTAGTCGCTCTCCGATCGCTGAATCAGCCCCGCTTCCAGCAGTTCGTTGCATTTCTCAGTGCATATGTCTAAGTCCCCCGGGCTCATCCGCCGTTTCCGCTGGTATATCGGGACGTTAGTGGTGAGCTCGATCTTCATCTCGTGTGTAGTACACTTCCCCAGCTCCTGCAGGGTGTATGCGGAAGTTCCGCGGTGTTGCCTTAGCACTTCTTGCAAAGCTGCCGCCGATACCGCGTCCATCCCTCCTCCGAACACCCAGTCCTCGTCTGGCCCCCGATCTCTCTGCTCTGCCTTCTTCCCCTCTGCTTCCGCGTCTCCTTCGGTTTCTCCCTCCATCCCTTCCATGGCCATGTACGCCGCCCACCCTTCGTCTATCCTCTCATCGTATCGCTCCTCTATCCTAGCCAACGTTTTCTTATGCCATTCCGCTGCTTCCCGGTCTCGCATCTGCTCGCTACACGCGATGTCCCTTTGTAGCTCCTTCGCCTTCAGATGCATCCGCAGAGTATCCAATAGCCACGTCATCACGTTCGCGTCCATGGCTCGGCCTAAAGCGGCGCGCCGCTGCTGCTCCGTCACTTCAAGGTGTGCTGTAGCTCCCCACAAGTGTCCCATGGCTGCTTCGCGTTCGTTCGCCATCGGCTGTTCCCAGATTCCCCTCCACACGTCGTAGATCATCCCGGGTCCCGGTAGATCTCCGTCCATGACGAACCCCCGTGCCTCGGCGTAGGACACTAGCGTGGGCAGGGCCTGCCGGGGTTTGCCCGGCGTATTGCACTGGTACTGCGTGGGGTGGTCATGGCTGGTCACAGGGGCGGGCAGGCGGTTCGGCTCCAAGATGTCGCTCACTAGGCGTGGCTCTGGTCGTTGCATCAGTGCCAGCGAATGCCGCAGCGCTGCCGTGGACATCACGTTCTGCCAGTACCTCCGCGGTCGGTGTGCTCAAGAGCCCAGCTGCGCCGCGTCAACAGGTACTCCTCTCCCCAGGACCCCCGATATCTCTTCGAACGCCAGCTTTACGGGCTCTCTCCGGTCTTCCGCCAAGTCCACGTTCTCCAAGACGAAGGCGACTTCCCCTTGGCACCGCTGAATCATCTCCAACACTCGTCTGAGATCGCGGAATGATGCTCCCCTCTCATCCTCCATCCCCAGCCCTTCCCCGGCCCTGGAGTACCCTTGGCACTCCCATCCAGCGATGACTAGGTCCACTTGCCCCCAGTCGTCTAGCACTTGCTCGGAGATCTCCCTGACGTCGTGTATCTCCTGCTCGTCTTCTTGCGGAATGGCATCTTCCCACATCTGATCAGGATACTCGTCTCTTAGAAGCAAGGCATGGTGACGCGCCATCTTCCGCACCGCCGGATCGCGCTCCACGTGGATCCACCGCTTGATCGTGCACCCCGCTCGTAACGCCGCGGCCAGGCCGGTCCCGATTCCTCCGTATAACTCCAATATACGGATGGGCTGATCTAGGACCCATACGCGACTGACGCGCTCCGAGAGGTCCGGTGCGCCCCGTCCCAAGGTCCGATCCTCGATCCGTCGTTCGTACTCCTCCCCGTACCTCTCCTAGTGCCATTCCTCCAGCTCCTCGGTCAGATCCCTCTTCTGCGTCTGGTACGCCTCTCGCGGCTCCTGCTGAACAAATCGCACCGGCAGCGTGCCCACTGAGCTCTCGGGGTCCCAGTACTGCACCCGGAACAGCACCTTCTCTTGCCAGGTGCAAATGGTGGCTCCTACTCGGTATAAGAGCTCCATTCCGACGAGGACGTCATAGTCCTCGGATTCGGAGACTCCAAACTGCAGACGGAGGCAACACTCCTTCTCCGTTCCGGGTAAAAGCACCACTTCCACCGGCCGTCTCGTCTTCGGCATCCACTTAGGCGCTCCCCCCTCCGCTATCATGAGTAATATCCCTCGTTCTATGGTTCTTCCGGCCACGTCTAGTTTCAGCTGCTTAGCGAGTCCCTTTCCGATCAGTACATGGTGCGCACCCGTGTTAATGATGGCCTGCTTCACGGGTAGGCCTCCCACTGTAATGCTTCCCTTCTCTGCAATCAGCACCGACGCTTGGCACACCAGCCGCTCGTTCGGATGTCGCCGCATGTCCTGAGGCCTCGTCTCTCCTGTTTGGCTGCTTCGTTGGCGGGTCCCGCTCGTCACCTCGCTGTCCTGGGACTGACTTGCCCTGGGTCGGAGCCGGATGTCGTCTCGAGCCCTGGGGTAGGCCATCACCGCGTACTCTCGCTTGTAGTCTTCCTCGCCCTCTTCCTCGGTTTCGTCAATCTCTTCATATGCCAGCAGCGCCCGCGCTTTTACCTCTCTCGGGTTAGGTAACTGTTCTAGTCGCAGCTGTAGACGGCGGACTTCAGCTTGGAGCTCCTCCCTAGTTGCCCCCAGCGTCTCTCTCGGCCGGCTGTAACATTCGTCCTTCCGATGCCCGCGTTTCCCGCACTGCTCGCAGGTCGGCGCTTTGGGACAGTCCTGCTTTAGATGCCCGTGTTCTCCGCAGGTATGGCAGAGTCGCGGGTCCGTACGGCTGCTGCTCCCAGGGGGGGTCTCAGGCACGGCCGCTGCGGCCCAGCTCGTCCTCGTTCGGTTCCTTCCGTCGGAATCCTCCAGATCCAACACCCGCTGTGCCTGTTCCGTCCTCTTGGTCAGCAGGTACACTTCTTTGAGGGTGACGTCGGTGCCTACGCCATACACCGTGCTCCGCACCACTCCCCTTAGCTCGTCCTCCAGCGCCCGCACGAACTTCCTCACGAGCAAGCGCTCGTCCTTGCTTTCCAGATCTTCGGCTAGTTCCCGTAGATGGCAGTAGTAAGCCAGCAGTGACTCCTCTTTCTTCCGCGGAAGTCTCTGAACTCTTCTACACGCGCCTTGGTCTGTCCGGCGAATTCTTTCTTTAGCAGCTGAAGGAACCGGGCCGTAGGGTTAGAAATCTCCCCTTCCGCTAGTTCTTCCAAGACCTCGTCCCGAGTCATGCGATAGAATGTCTCTACCTCGCCTACCAAGTTTCCCACCATTTTCCGGAAAAACTCCGCCGGGTCATATCCATCGCGCTCCCAGCAGTACTGCACCGTCTCGAGCTGCATGAGGTAGTTCTTCAGACTTGGCCCCACACCGGGAATACCCGTATATCGTTCCGCCACCTCTACCTTGGGTAGGTTCGTCGCTTTCCACCGCCCTCCGTGGCTGTCGGAGGCTACTTTCGGATCACCTGGTATCACCGTGGCGCCGCTGGACACCATAGCTCCTTCTGGCCGCGGTTCCGCCGTCGGACCACAGTGCTGCGTCCAGCGCAGGTCTGGCTCTCCTTTCTTCGTAGTCATTCCGGGCATCCCAGTCGTCGGGGTCGATACCTCCTGGTTCCGCCACCGCTCTCTTACTCCTTCAGTCCCGCGAGAGTCACGCGGCGTATCTCCTGGGTCCGAGACGGCGGTCCGATCTCGGTCCATGCTATCTCCCGCCATGCGTGCTCGTTGATGAGGCGTCCTATATTTAGGTGTATCTGGTTCCGCGGATGCCGGCGCCCTAGGTCCTCTCACGGCAATAGCGTCGGCGCGCCACCCCGCAGTAGGCTTAAGCTCTCCAGCGTCGTTCCACAGACGAGTCCGTAAGAAATCTCTGCTGTTCATCAGTATCCCTTGCGTGATTGTTGAAAAGTCCCCTGCCACCAGTCACCGCAATAGCTCAAACCCTAGCTCGGCTGGTTGAGGAGGTGCATGAATGTGTTCTCCAATGCTTGCGCGGGTTGGTTTCTCTTGCTTAGTCACGACGGAATGTATTGGGAATTGTAAGCAGAAGTGTGAAAACAATCACGCAAGCACCTCTCTAAGCTTGCCTACTTTCTTAAGTACTAGAGGCGGGTTACCGTTGTGTTAACGGTCCCTTTTCGCCTACCGATTTCTTGTTTCCCGTTTGTTCGTTTCGGCCTTTGACCCCTCCTGCCGTATCCTACCTACAGAATTCTCCGTTGCTACTATATGTCACGAATGTATATCTAAGGTACCTACGCCAAGATTATAATCGTGACAGGGTGACGATGAAGTAGAGAGCGATGTACATGGGAGGGGGGTTCTTGGCGAGGAACTCGGCAGGAAGTGCGGCGCGGTAGCGAGTGTCACTAGTGCGAAGGTGAGTGACGAGGTCGCCAACTGTGGCAAAGGCGGACAGCTCGGTAAAAAGGAAGGGCAGTATAAGGCAGCCTAGAGCAGCAGTGGCCGGGGAGGAGTAACGAGCTACTACAGCGTCGTACAGGGCTCTAGCAGTCTTGTGCTGGCCAAAGTGAGCGCGTTCGGCTAACGGCAGGTGGTTGCGAACGGCTAGGCGAGCAGCAGCGTCACGGGTAAGCCACTGTGAGCGAGTCGCACTGTCAGCTGTGTCGGGAGGGGCGAGAGAGGCTCCAGATGTGAGGTCAAATAATGAAACGCCGTCTCTATAATCGCTCAGTAGGTACAGCTGCAGGTCATCTGGCCACGCATCGAACTCGATCGGACGGCCCTCAGGATCGAACGTGAGGACGCTGAGAGCAGCCATAGCGGGCAGAGCAGAGTGGCGCGCGCGTAGAGGGCAGCACGCAAGCAAGAGCGGCGCAACAGGCAGAGCGGCGCGGCGCACGGCTAGGGCAGGGCGGCGCAACCGGCAGGGCAGGGCGGCGCAACCGGCAGGGCAGGGCGGCAGCCAGCAGGGCGGCACGCGGGAAGGGCAGGGCAGGGCGGTGGCCAGCAGGGCGGCGCGCGTGCAGGGCAGGGCGGCGCGGCAGCGAGCGGCGCGTGTGCAGGGCAGGGCGGCGCGGCGGCCAGCAGTGCGCGGGCAGGGCAGGGCGGCGCGGCAGCGAGCGGCGCGTGTGCAGAGCAGGGCGGCGCGGCGGCCAGCAGTGCGCGGGCAGGGCAGGGCGGCGCGGCGGCGAGCGGCGCGCGGGCAGGGCAAGGCGGCGCGGGGGCGAGCAGCGTGCGGGCAGGGCAGGGCGGCGCGGCGGCGAGCAGCGCGCGGGCAGGGCAGGGCGACGCGGCGGCTTGCGGCGCGCAGGCAAGGCAGGGCGGCGCAGCAGCGAGCGGCGCGCGGGCAGGGCAGGGCGGCGCAGCGGCGAGCGGCGCGCGGGCAGGGCAGGGCAGGGCGTGAGCGGGCGGCGCGACGCAAGGCAGGACGCGCGCGGGCGGCGCGACGCAGGGCAGGGCAGGGCAGCGCGGCGCGGGCGGCGCGACGCAGGGCAGGGCGGTGCGCGGGCGACGAGCGGCGCGCGGGCAGGGCAGGGCAGCGCGGCGCTAGCAGGGCGGCGCGACGAGCAGGGCAGGGCAGCGCGAGGTCAGCAGGGCGGCGCGACGGGTGGGGTAGCGCGACACGGGCAGCGAGCTAGGCGGTGGGCCCTAAAAAAAACGGTCCTAGGAGAGGACCTGCTCTGAAACCATGTCAGCAGAATAAACGAGAATGAATTGAACTAGAAAGGAAGCAAGTACCCCAATTGGGTTGTACCCCTTGTGGGCAACCCCACTACAGCCTACACAACATAAACATGATGATAGTTTGACACGTGTGTACTGCTCGTCGTTGGTTTCGCAGTAGCCTACGACGAGGAAGTCGCTATACACCTTCTCCAGCTTGGCGTAGCGGTTGGTTCCGGGTTCTAGCAGGGGGAAGGGTTGATGACTCAGCGCGGCTTCAGGGCAGACGGTGCAATTGCGTGGTTGTGAGATGCTCCTCACTTCGGTGCCATCAGGGCGCAGGAGTGCGCCAGGCGCGAACACGCCAGCCTCGATGCAATTCTTCAGTGTCACGCGCGAGGGGTGACCGAGGCGCTTGTGCCAAAGGTCATCGTTGGCGCGGAATCCAGAGGTGCGCATGTACCGTGCGCGCACTGCTTCGGGGTCCTCGTCAAGTACTGGGGCAGGATCCGCTGCTGCTTCTTCAGCTTCTTCTTCTTCGTCGTTCGCCGTCGTCAGCATCACCGCCAAGAATTCCCTGTCGAGAATCACGGAGAAGGAGATGTTGGTACCGGGAATCGTTCCGGGGAAAAATATGGGCTCGTGCAGCTCGGGGTCAGGTCCGTGGACTGTGCGACGGGGGGTTGAGGGTGTCCCAAGGGTCGCGGTGCGGCTGGACGTCAGGTGGGGGTAGCGCGCGTGCAGGTCGGCGCGGGGGACGACCAAGAGGAACAACAGAAGGTTCCGCCTCTGCTTCTTCTTCCCCCCTTTGGTCCTCACGGGAAGTTCCCCAGCCTCCGCCGGAGGTGCCCCAACTGCTTGTTTCGCCGCCAGATGCGGTGCCCCATCCGCCGCCCGCACTTGCCCAGGTGCCGCGGGTGTTGCCGCCAGTTGCGGCGCCCCATCCGCCAGTGTCGCTCGTTCCCCATCTGCCGGTGCTTCCCCAGTCCCCTTCATTGGAGACGCTTTCGTCTTCTTCAGCGCCCCATCCGCCGAAGGCGAACGTGCCACGTGCCTCGGCGAGACTGCGCTGGCGAAGCTCCTCTGCTTCGCGTCGCGCCAGCTCCTCTTCTTGCGCGATGGTGAGCTTCTTCTTGGGGTCAGGGTCGCGCCAGTGGGGGTAGATCTTCAGGAAGGCTTCCTTCGTGTAGGGGCGCGGAGTTCCTTCCGCGTTGAAGGTGCCGATGTTTGTACCGCGCAGGATCCCGTGAAGGTGGCGGGATGCAGGTCCGAGGAGAGGATGTTCCTCCGTGCCGTGGATGTTGCGCGTTGCGATTTCAATGCCCTCTTCTGGCGGCGCGAATTGCTCAGCTTCGGCGATCGCCGCGAGTCCGCGTCCGGCGATGGCGCTCGTTGACATGCCCTCTTAGGCGCCTGCAATGGTCCACTCCCAAGTACCGCTCTGCTGCATAGGCGGAAAAGGGGAGGGCAGATGATGGGGGGCCACCGGAGTGGAGGGCGGGTGATGGGGGGACGGAGGAGAGGACGGCAAGCACTGTTGGAGGGGCGTCAGCAGGTGAAGCAGTTGCAGCAGTAGGCGAGCTTGATCCCCAAGGGTTACCATCTGCAGCTGCACCATCGCAACCACAATCACCCTCCTCCTCACCATCGTCCTCCTCCTCCTCCTCATCACCATCATCACCACCATCACCACCACCACCATCATCACCATCATCACCCCCACCACCATCATCCCCAGAAGCAGCGGCAGTAGAGGTGGCATTCCCAGGGACGAGAGTGTCGAGGCTGAGTGGCGCCACGGTCACATGGCACTCTGCTCTGGAGGACGTGCCTGAGGGAGGTGAGATGTGCTTTGAGTTGTCTCAAATACACATCATTTACAGACAAAGCCAACAGGCATCCCCAGGGACAGGAGTGTCAGGGCTGAGTGTCAGTGTCACAGATGTGCCAGGGGGAGGTGAGACGTGCCAGGGGGAGGTGAGATGTGCCAGGGGGAGGTGAGACGTGCCAGGGGGAGGTGAGATGTGCCAGGGGGAGGTGAGATGTGCCAGGGGGAGGTGAGATGTGCCAGGGGGAGGTGAGACGTGCCAGGGGGAGGTGAGAAGTGCCAGGGGAAGGTTAGATGTGCCAGGGGGAGGTGAGATCTGCCAAGGGGAGGTGAGATGTGCCAGGGGGAGTTGAGATGTGCCTGGGGGAGGTGAGATGTGCCAGGAGGAGGTGAGATGTGCCAGGGGGAGGTGAGATGTGCCACGGGGAGGTGAGATGTGCCAGGGGGAGGTGAGATGTGCCAGGGGGAGGTGAGACATTCGTGCGGCAACCGACTTGATACTGCACACAGCACGTTCCATCCATCCCCCACACACCCTTCCACCTCCATTGTGTATCTGTGTTCGTGCACACGCATACAGGCATCGTCTGACATGCTCGCCTGCACACGTTAAGTGTTAAAAAATGATTTTTTTCGCTTTTCCTTGCTTCTCCAATGCTTGCCCTGGTCTGCATTGCTTCACCCCTCTCTACTCCTCTTCATTCTCTCTCCGTTCGCTCTCTTCCACCCCTCAGTGCCCACCATCCTCATTACGCACGAGTTCTTTGATGCCCTGCCCGTGCATCAGTTCCAAGTAAGCGCCCACTGCATTCACTACAGAGCATTTCGTTTAGCTCATACCAGTCCACTAGATCCAATGCGCCTGCAACTGTTGAATGCTTGTTCAGTGATAAATGCGTGAGCCCGTGCGGTCTGCAGGCGTCATTAGGCTGCAGATTGTCTTCCTCTTTCATGCCGTGCCTTGCTGTCACAACCAGGCATGTTTAACACGCCATGGCATGGCATGGCATGTTAAAGCATTGGCTTGACATTGGCATTGCATGTTATCGCGCTGTCTTGACATTGGCATGGCATGGCAGAAAACGGAGAGAGGGTGGTGTGAGAAACTGGTTGATGTGGCCGAAACAGACAAAAAAGGCCATCCATCTAAAGACCCCTCCCACCCAAGCCATGCACAAGGGGACAACAGTAGCCGTCCATCTACCGACTACCCTTTCCGTTTCGTCCTTTCTTCCGGGCCGAGTGCCGCAAGCACTCTTTGTCTTCTTCCTCGCATGCAATGGGCCCCAATGGAGGAGCGGGCGGCAGCCGTCCACGTGGAAATTTGTCCTATAGCAGTGAAGATTGCGCTGCAGATCACGGAGAGGGTGGCGAGAGACGGTGGGGCGGCGCTGATAGTGGATTACGGGGAGGACAGAATGATATCAGACAGCCTTCAGGTGCGCTTTGAATCCTCTCATATCCCTTCCTCTTCTCTCTTGCTCCTCCTCTACGTCCTCGCTCTCATTCTCTCCCCTTAGGCTATACAAGTACGTTAGCACGAGTTTGTTGTATCTTAAATCACCTCTGCGTCCTTCACTCACCTCCGTCGATCTGTCGCCCACCTCCTTTGCTTCCCTCACTCACTCACTCTCTCTATCTATCTCGTGCCCTGCAGGCTATCCGCAAGCATGAGTTTGTGAACTTGTTGGATGCGCCTGGCTCGGCGGACCTGAGTGCGTATGTGGGCTTCTGAGGCACTTCAAAACACCCTCATTCTCTCTCCTACCCTCTCCTTCCTCCCACAGGCCATCCGCAAGCATGAGTTTGTGAATGTGCTGGATGCGCCTGGCACGGCGGACCTGAGTGCGTATGTGGACTTCTGAGGCACTTCAAAACACCCTCATTCTCTCTCCTACCCTCTCCTTCCCCCCACAGGCCATCCGCAAGCATGAGTTTGTGAATGTGTTGGATGCGCCTGGCACGGCGGACCTGAGTGCGTATGTGGACTTCTGAGGCACTTCAAAACACCCTCATTCTCTCTCCTACCCTCTCCTTCCCCCCACAGGCCATCCGCAAGCATGAGTCTGTGAATGTGCTGGATGCGCCTGGCACGGCGGACCTGAGTGCGTATGTGGACTTCTGAGGCACTTCAAAACACCCTCATTCTCTCTCCTACCCTCTCCTTCCCCCCACAGGCCATCCGCAAGCATGAGTCTGTGAATGTGCTGGATGCGCCTGGCACGACGGACCTGAGTGCGTATGTGGACTTCGCTGCCCTCCGCCAAACTGTCATCGACTCCAAGTGTGAGTGCTTCTCCGCCTCTGGTAGCTCTGCTGAGAACTTTCTTGTTAGCTATAAGAGCCTCTTAATGACTATGGGAATGTGCTCTTATGAACCTCTCATCAAATATGGGGACCTCTTATCAACTGTAGGGACCTCTCATCAACTATAGGGACCTCTCATCAAGTAGAGGGACCTCTCATCAACTAGAGGGACCTCTCATCAACTACAGGGACCTCTCATCAACTAGAGGGACCTCTCATCAACTACAAGGACCTCTCATCAACTAGAGGGACCTCTCATCAACTAGAGGAACCTCTCATCAACTAGAGGGACCTCTCATCAACTACAGGAACCTCTCATCAACTAGAGGGACCTCTCATCAACTACAGGGACCTCTCATCAACTACAGGGACCTCGCATCAACTACAGGGACCTCGCATCAACTACAGGGACCTCGCATCAACTACAGGGACCTCGCATCAACTACAGGGACCTCGCATCAACTACAGGGACCTCGCATCAACTACAGGGACCTCGCATCAACTACAGGGACCTCGCATCAGCTACAGGGACCTCGCATCAGCTACAGGGACCTCGCATCAACTACAGGGACCTCTCATCAACTACAGGGACCTCTCATCAACTACAGGGACCTCGCATCAACTACAGGGACCTCTCATCAACTACAGGGACCTCTCATCAACTACAGGGACCTCTCATCAACTACAGGGACCCCTCATCAACTACAGAGACCTCTCATCAACTACAGGGACCTCTCATCAACTACAGGGACCTCTCATCAACTACAGGGACCTCTCATCAACTACAGGGACCTCTCATCAACTACAAGGACCTCTCATCAACTACAGGGACCTCTCATCAACTACAAGGACCTCTCATCAACTACAGGGACCTCGCATCAACTACATGGACCTCTCATCAACTACAAGGACCTCTCATCAACTACAGGGACCCCTCATCAACTACAGGGACCTCTCATCAACTACAGGGACCTCTCATCAACTACAGGGACCTCTCATCAACTACAGGGACCTCTCATCAACTACAGGGACCTCTCATCAACTACAAGGACCTCGCATCAACTACAAGGACCTCTCATCAACTACAGGGACCTCCCATCAACTACAGGGACCTCTCATCAACTACAAGGACCTCGCATCAACTACAGGGACCTCGCATCAACTACAGGGACCTCGCATCAACTACAGGGACCTCGCATCAACTACAGGGACCTCGCATCAACTACAGGGACCTCTCATCAACTACAGGGACCTCTCATCAACTAGAGGGACCTCTCATCAACTAGAGGGACCTCTCTTCAACTAGAGGGACCTCTCATCAACTACAGGGACCTCTCATCAACTAGAGGGACCTCTCATCAACTACAGGGACCTCTCATCAACTACAGGGACCTCGCATCAACTACATGGACCTCGCATCAACTACAGGGACCTCGCATCAACTACAGGGACCTCGCATCAACTACAGGGACCTCTCATCAACTACAGGGACCTCTCATCAAGTAGAGGGACCTCTCATTAACTAGAGGGACCTCTCATCAACTACAGGGACCTCTCATCAACTAGAGGGAGCTCTCATCAACTACAGGAACCTCCCATCAACTAGAGGGACCTCTCATCAACTACTGGGACCTCTCATCAACTACAGGGACCTCGCATCAACTACATGGACCTCGCATCAACTACAGGGACCTCGCATCAACTACAGGGACCTCGCATCAACTACAGGGACCTCGCATCAACTACAGGGACCTCTCATCAACTACAGGGACCTCTCATCAACTACAGGGACCTCGCATCAACTACAAGGACCTCTCATCAACTACAGGGACCTCGGATCAACTACAGGGACCTCTCATCAACTACAAGGACCTCGCATCAACTACAGGGACCTCGCATCAACTACAGGGACCTCGCATCAACTACGGGGACCTCGCATCAACTACAGGGACCTCGCATCAACTACAGGGACCTCGCATCAACTACAGGGACCTCTCATCAACTACAGGGACCTCTCATCAACTAGAGGGACCTCTCATCAACTAGAGGGACCTCTCATCAACTAGAGGGACCTCTCATCAACTAGAGGGACCTCTCATCAACTACAGGGACCTCTCATCAACTACAGGGACCTCGCATCAACTACATGGACCTCGCATCAACTACAGGGACCTCGCATCAACTACAGGGACCTCGCATCAACTACAGGGACCTCTCATCAATTACAGGGACCTCTCATCAAGTAGAGGGACCTCTCATCAACTAGAGGGACCTCTCATCAACTACAGGGACCTCTCATCAACTAGAGGGAGCTCTCATCAACTACAGGAACCTCCCATCAACTAGAGGGACCTCTCATCAACTACTGGGACCTCTCATCAACTACAGGGACCTCGCATCAACTACATGGACCTCGCATCAACTACAGGGACCTCGCATCAACTACAGGGACCTCTCATCAACTACAGGGACCTCTCATCAACTACAGGGACCTCGCATCAACTACAAGGACCTCTCATCAACTACAGGGACCTCGGATCAACTACAGGGACCTCTCATCAACTACAAGGACCTCGCATCAACTACAGGGACCTCGCATCAACTACAGGGACCTCGCATCAACTACGGGGACCTCGCATCAACTACAGGGACCTCGCATCAACTACAGGGACCTCTCATCAACTACAGGGACCTCTCATCAAGTAGAGGGACCTCTCATCAACTAGAGGGACCTCTCATCAACTACAGGGACCTCTCATCAACTAGAGGGACCTCTCATCAACTACAGGGACCTCTCATCAACTAGAGGGACCTCTCATCAACTAGAGGAACCTCTCATCAACTAGAGGGACCTCTCATCAACTACAGGAACCTCTCATCAACTAGAGGGACCTCTCATCAACTACTGGGACCTCTCATCAACTACAGGGACCTCGCATCAACTACATGGACCTCGCATCAACTACAGGGACCTCGCATCAACTACAGGGACCTCGCATCAACTACAGGGACCTCGCATCAACTACAGGGACCTCTCATCAACTACAGGGACCTCTCATCAACTACAGGGACCTCTCATCAACTACAGGGACCTCTCATCAACTACAAGGACCTCTCATCAACTACAGGGACCTCTCATCAACTACAAGGACCTCTCATCAACTACAGGGACCTCGCATCAACTACATGGACCTCTCATCAACTACAAGGACCTCTCATCAACTACAGGGACCCCTCATCAACTACAGGGACCTCTCATCAACTACAGGGACCTCTCATCAACTACAGGGACCTCTCATCAACTACAGGGACCTCTCATCAACTACAGGGACCTCTCATCAACTACAAGGACCTCGCATCAACTACAAGGACCTCTCATCAACTACAGGGACCTCCCATCAACTACAGGGACCTCTCATCAACTACAAGGACCTCGCATCAACTACAGGGACCTCGCATCAACTACAGGGACCTCGCATCAACTACAGGGACCTCGCATCAACTACAGGGACCTCGCATCAACTACAGGGACCTCTCATCAACTACAGGGACCTCTCATCAACTAGAGGGACCTCTCATCAACTAGAGGGACCTCTCTTCAACTAGAGGGACCTCTCATCAACTACAGGGACCTCTCATCAACTAGAGGGACCTCTCATCAACTACAGGGACCTCTCATCAACTACAGGGACCTCGCATCAACTACATGGACCTCGCATCAACTACAGGGACCTCGCATCAACTACAGGGACCTCGCATCAACTACAGGGACCTCTCATCAACTACAGGGACCTCTTATCAAGTAGAGGGACCTCTCATTAACTAGAGGGACCTCTCATCAACTACAGGGACCTCTCATCAACTAGAGGGAGCTCTCATCAACTACAGGAACCTCCCATCAACTAGAGGGACCTCTCATCAACTACTGGGACCTCTCATCAACTACAGGGACCTCGCATCAACTACATGGACCTCGCATCAACTACAGGGACCTCGCATCAACTACAGGGACCTCGCATCAACTACAGGGACCTCGCATCAACTACAGGGACCTCTCATCAACTACAGGGACCTCTCATCAACTACAGGGACCTCGCATCAACTACAAGGACCTCTCATCAACTACAGGGACCTCGGATCAACTACAGGGACCTCTCATCAACTACAAGGACCTCGCATCAACTACAGGGACCTCGCATCAACTACAGGGACCTCGCATCAACTACGGGGACCTCGCATCAACTACAGGGACCTCGCATCAACTACAGGGACCTCTCATCAACTACAGGGACCTCTCATCAACTAGAGGGACCTCTCATCAACTAGAGGGACCTCTCATCAACTAGAGGGACCTCTCATCAACTACAGGGACCTCTCATCAACTAGAGGGACCTCTCATCAACTACAGGGACCTCTCATCAACTACAGGGACCTCGCATCAACTACATGGACCTCGCATCAACTACAGGGACCTCGCATCAACTACAGGGACCTCGCATCAACTACAGGGACCTCTCATCAATTACAGGGACCTCTCATCAAGTAGAGGGACCTCTCATCAACTAGAGGGACCTCTCATCAACTACAGGGACCTCTCATCAACTAGAGGGAGCTCTCATCAACTACAGGAACCTCCCATCAACTAGAGGGACCTCTCATCAACTACTGGGACCTCTCATCAACTACAGGGACCTCGCATCAACTACATGGACCTCGCATCAACTACAGGGACCTCGCATCAACTACAGGGACCTCTCATCAACTACAGGGACCTCTCATCAACTACAGGGACCTCGCATCAACTACAAGGACCTCTCATCAACTACAGGGACCTCGGATCAACTACAGGGACCTCTCATCAACTACAAGGACCTCGCATCAACTACAGGGACCTCGCATCAACTACAGGGACCTCGCATCAACTACAGGGACCTCGCATCAACTACAGGGACCTCGCATCAACTACAGGGACCTCTCATCAACTACAGGGACCTCTCATCAACTAGAGGGACCTCTCATCAACTAGAGGGACCTCTCATCAACTAGAGGGACCTCTCATCAACTACAGGGACCTCTCATCAACTAGAGGGACCTCTCATCAACTACAAGGACCTCTCATCAACTACAGGGACCTCGCATCAACTACATGGACCTCGCATCAACTACAGGGACCTCGCATCAACTACAGGGACCTCGCATCAACTACAGGGACCTCTCATCAATTACAGGGACCTCTCATCAAGTAGAGGGACCTCTCATCAACTAGAGGGACCTCTCATCAACTACAGGGACCTCTCATCAACTAGAGGGAGCTCTCATCAACTACAGGAACCTCCCATCAACTAGAGGGACCTCTCATCAACTACTGGGACCTCTCATCAACTACAGGGACCTCGCATCAACTACATGGACCTCGCATCAACTACAGGGACCTCGCATCAACTACAGGGACCTCGCATCAACTACAGGGACCTCGCATCAACTACAGGGACCTCTCATCAACTACAGGGACCTCTCATCAACTACAGGGACCTCGCATCAACTACAAGGACCTCTCATCAACTACAGGGACCTCGCATCAACTACAGGGACCTCTCATCAACTACAAGGACCTCGCATCAACTACAGGGACCTCGCATCAACTACAGGGACCTCGCATCAACTACAGGGACCTCGCATCAACTACAGGGACCTCGCATCAACTACAGGGACCTCTCATCAACTACAGGGACCTCTCATCAACTAGAGGGACCTCTCATCAACTAGAGGGACCTCTCATCAACTAGAGGGACCTCTCATCAACTACAGGGACCTCTCATCAACTAGAGGGACCTCTCATCAACTACAGGGACCTCTCATCAACTACAGGGACCTCGCATCAACTACATGGACCTCGCATCAACTACAGGGACCTCGCATCAACTACAGGGGCCTCGCATCAACTACAGGGACCTCTCATCAAGTAGAGGGACCTCTCATCAACTAGAGGGACCTCTCATCAACTACAGGGACCTCTCATCAACTAGAGGGACCTCTCATCAACTACAGGGACCTCTCATCAACTAGAGGGACCTCTCATCAACTAGAGGAACCTCTCATCAACTAGAGGGACCTCTCACCAACTACAGGAACCTCTCATCAACTAGAGGGCCCTCTCATCAACTACTGGGACCTCTCATCAACTACAGGGACCTCGCATCAACTACAGGGACCTCTCATCAACTACAGGGACCTCTCATCAACTACATTGACCTCGCATCAACTACAAGGACCTCTCATCAACTAGAGGGAGCTCTCATCAACTACAGGGACCTCTCATCAACTACAGGGACCTCGCATCAACTACAGGGACCTCGCATCAACTACAGGGACCTCGCATCAACTACAGGGACCTCGCATCAACTACAGGGACCTCTCATCAACTACAAGGACCTCTCATCAACTACAGGGACCCCTCATCAACTACAGGAACCTCTCATCAACTAGAGGGACCTCTCATCAACTACAGGGACCTCTCATCAACTACAGGGACCTCGCATCAACTACAGGGACCTCGCATCAACTACAGGGACCTCGCATCAACTACAGAGACCTCGCATCAACTACAGGGACCTCGCATCAACTACAGGGACCTCGCATCAACTACAGGGACCTCGCATCAACTACAGGGACCTCGCATCAGCTACAGGGACCTCGCATCAGCTACAGGGACCTCGCATCAACTACAGGGACCTCTCATCAACTACAGGGACCTCTCATCAACTACAGGGACCTCGCATCAACTACAGGGACCTCTCATCAACTACAGGGACCTCGCATCAACTACAGGGACCTCTCGTCAACTACAGGGACCTCTCATCAACTACAGGGACCTCTCATCAACTACAGGGTCCTCTCATCAACTACAGGGACCTCTCATCAACTACAGGGACCTCTCATCAACTACAGGGACCTCTCATCAACTACAGGGACCTCTCATCAACTACAGGGACCTCTCATCAACTACAGGGACCTCTCATCAACTACAGGGACCCCTCATCAACTACAGAGACCTCTCATCAACTACAGGGACCTCTCATCAACTACAGGGACCTCTCATCAACTACAGGGACCTCTCATCAACTACAGGGACCTCTCATCAACTACAAGGACCTCTCATCAACTACAGGGACCTCTCATCAACTACAAGGACCTCTCATCAACTACAGGGACCTCGCATCAACTACAGGGACCTCTCATCAACTACAAGGACCTCTCATCAACTACAGGGACCCCTAATCAACTACAGGGACCTCTCATCAACTACAGGGACCTCTCATCAACTACAGGGACCTCTCATCAACTAGAGGGACCTCTCATCAACTAGAGGGACCTCTCATCAACTAGAGGGACCTCTCATCAACTACAGGGACCTCTCATCAACTAGAGGGACCTCTCATCAAGTAGAGGGACCTCTCATCAACTAGAGGGACCTCTCATCAACTACAGGGACCTCTCATCAACTAGAGGGACCTCTCATCAACTACAGGGACCTCTCATCAACTAGAGGGACCTCTCATCAACTAGAGGAACCTCTCATCAACTAGAGGGACCTCTCATCAACTACAGGAACCTCTCATCAACTAGAGGGACCTCTCATCAACTACAGGAACCTCTCGTCAACTACAGGGACCTCTCATCAACTACAGGGACCTCTCATCAACTACAGGGTCCTCTCATCAACTACAGGGACCTCTCATCAACTACAGGGACCTCTCATCAACTACAGGGACCTCTCATCAACTACAGGGACCTCTCATCAACTACAGGGACCTCTCATCAACTACAGGGACCTCTCATCAACTACAGGGACCCCTCATCAACTACAGAGACCTCTCATCAACTACAGGGACCTCTCATCAACTACAGGGACCTCTCATCAACTACAGGGACCTCGCATCAACTACAAGGACCTCTCATCAACTACAGGGACCTCGCATCAACTACAGGGACCTCTCATCAACTACAAGGACCTCGCATCAACTACAGGGACCTCGCATCAACTACAGGGACCTCGCATCAACTACAGGGACCTCGCATCAACTACAGGGACCTCGCATCAACTACAGGGACCTCTCATCAACTACAGGGACCTCTCATCAACTAGAGGGACCTCTCATCAACTAGAGGGACCTCTCATCAACTAGAGGGACCTCTCATCAACTACAGGGACCTCTCATCAACTAGAGGGACCTCTCATCAACTACAGGGACCTCTCATCAACTACAGGGACCTCGCATCAACTACATGGACCTCGCATCAACTACAGGGACCTCGCATCAACTACAGGGACCTCGCATCAACTACAGGGACCTCTCATCAACTACAGGGACCTCTCATCAAGTAGAGGGACCTCTCATCAACTAGAGGGACCTCTCATCAACTACAGGGACCTCTCATCAACTAGAGGGACCTCTCATCAACTACAGGGACCTCTCATCAACTAGAGGGACCTCTCATCAACTAGAGGAACCTCTCATCAACTAGAGGGACCTCTCATCAACTACAGGAACCTCTCATCAACTAGAGGGACCTCTCATCAACTACTGGGACCTCTCATCAACTACAGGGACCTCGCATCAACTACATGGACCTCGCATCAACTACAGGGACCTCGCATCAACTACAGGGACCTCGCATCAACTACAGGGACCTCGCATCAACTACAGGGACCTCTCATCAACTACAGGGACCTCTCATCAACTACAGGGACCTCGCATCAACTACAGGGACCTCGCATCAACTACAGGGACCTCGCATCAACTACAGGGACCTCGCATCAACTACAGGGACCTCTCATCAACTACAGGGACCTCTCATCAACTACAGGGACCTCGAATCAACTACAGGGACCTCGCATCAACAACAAGGACCTCTCATCAACTACAAGGACCTCTCATCAACTACAAGGACCTCTCATCAACTACAGGGACCTCGCATCAACTACAGGGACCTCTCATCAACTACAAGGACCTCTCATCAACTACAAGGACCCCTCATCAACTACAGGGACCTCTCATCAACTACAGGGACCTCTCAAAAACTACAGGGACCTCTCATCAACTACAGGGACCTCTCATCAACTACAGGGACCTCTCATCAACTACAAGGACCTCTCATCAACTACAGGGACCTCGCATCAACTACAAGGACCTCTCATCAACTACAGGGACCTCGCATTAACTACAGGGACCTCTCATCAACTACAAGGACCTCGCATCTACTACAGGGACCTCGCATCCACTACAGGGACCTCGCATCAACTACAGGGACCTCGCATCAACTACAGGGACCTCGCATCGACTACAGGGACCTCTCATCAACTACAGGGACCTCTCATCAACTACAGGGACCTCGCATCAACTACAGGGACCTCTCATCAACTACAGGGACCTCTCATCAACTACAGGGACCTCTCATCAACTACAGGGACCTCTCATCAACTACAGGGACCTCTCATCAACTACAGGGACCTCTCATCAACTACAGGGACCTCGCATCAACTACAGGGACCTCTCATCAACTACAAGGACCTCGCATCAACTACAGGGACCTCGCATCAACTACAGGGACCTCGCATCAACTACAGGGACCTCGCATCAACTACAGGGACCTCGCATCAACTACAGGGACCTCTCATCAACTACAGGGACCTCTCATCAACTAGAGGGACCTCTCATCAACTAGAGGGACCTCTCATCAACTAGAGGGACCTCTCATCAACTAGAGGGACCTCTCATCAACTACAAGGACCTCTCATCAACTACAGGGACCTCTCATCAACTACAAGGACCTCTCATCAACTACAGGGACCTCGCATCAACTACAGGGACCTCTCATCAACTACAAGGACCTCTCATCAACTACAGGGACCCCTCATCAACTACAGGGACCTCTCATCAACTACAGGGACCTCTCATCAACTACAGGGACCTCTCATCAACTACAGGGACCTCTCATCAACTACAGGGACCTCTCATCAAATACAAGGACCTCTCATGAACTACAGGGACCTCGCATCAACTACAAGGACCTCTCATCAACTACAGGGACCTCGCATCAACTACAGGGAACTCTCATCAACTACAAGGACCTCGCATCAACTACAGGGACCTCGCATCAACTACAGGGACCTCGCATCAACTACAGGGACCTCGCATCAACTACAGGGACCTCGCATCAACTACAGGGACCTCTCATCAACTACAGGGACCTCTCTCATCAACTACAGGGACCTCGCATCAACTACAGGGACCTCTCATCAACTACAGGGACCTCTCATCAACTACAGGGACCTCTCATCAACTACAAGGACCTCTCATCAACTACAGGGACCTCTCATCAACTACAAGGACCTCTCATCAACTACAGGGACCTCGCATCAACTACAAGGACCTCTCATCAACTACAGGGACCTCGCATTAACTACAGGGACCTCTCATCAACTACAAGGACCTCGCATCTACTACAGGGACCTCGCATCAACTACAGGGACCTCGCATCAACTACAGGGACCTCGCATCAACTACAGGGACCTCGCATCAACTACAGGGACCTCTCATCAACTACAGGGACCTCTCATCAACTACAGGGACCTCGCATCAACTACAGGGACCTCGCATCAACTACAGGGACCTCGCATCAACTACAGGGACCTCTCATCAACTACAGGGACCTCTCATCAACTAGAGGGACCTCTCATCAACTAGAGGGACCTCTCATCAACTAGAGGGACCTCTCATCAACTACAGGGACCTCTCATCAACTAGAGGGACCTCTCATCAACTACAGGGACCTCTCATCAACTACAGGGACCTCGCATCAACTACATGGACCTCGCATCAACTACAGGGACCTCGCATCAACTACAGGGACCTCGCATCAACTACAGGGACCTCTCATCAACTACAGGGACCTCTCATCAAGTAGAGGGACCTCTCATCAACTAGAGGGACCTCTCATCAACTACAGGGACCTCTCATCAACTAGAGGGACCTCTCATCAACTACAGGGACCTCTCATCAACTAGAGGGACCTCTCATCAACTAGAGGAACCTCTCATCAACTAGAGGGACCTCTCATCAACTACAGGAACCTCTCATCAACTAGAGGGACCTCTCATCAACTACTGGGACCTCTCATCAACTACAGGGACCTCGCATCAACTACATGGACCTCGCATCAACTACAGGGACCTCGCATCAACTACAGGGACCTCGCATCAACTACAGGGACCTCGCATCAACTACAGGGACCTCTCATCAACTACAGGGACCTCTCATCAACTACAGGGACCTCGCATCAACTACAGGGACCTCGCATCAACTACAGGGACCTCGCATCAACTACAGGGACCTCGCATCAACTACAGGGACCTCTCATCAACTACAGGGACCTCGCATCAACTACAGGGACCTCTCATCAACTACAAGGACCTCTCATCAACTACAGGGACCCCTCATCAACTACAGGAACCTCTCATCAACTAGAGGGACCTCTCATCAACTACAGGGACCTCTCATCAACTACAGGGACCTCGCATCAACTACAGGGACCTCGCATCAACTACAGGGACCTCGCATCAACTACAGAGACCTCGCATCAACTACAGGGACCTCGCATCAACTACAGGGACCTCGCATCAACTACAGGGACCTCGCATCAACTACAGGGACCTCGCATCAGCTACAGGGACCTCGCATCAGCTACAGGGACCTCGCATCAACTACAGGGACCTCTCATCAACTACAGGGACCTCTCATCAACTACAGGGACCTCGCATCAACTACAGGGACCTCTCATCAACTACAGGGACCTCGCATCAACTACAGGGACCTCTCGTCAACTACAGGGACCTCTCATCAACTACAGGGACCTCTCATCAACTACAGGGTCCTCTCATCAACTACAGGGACCTCTCATCAACTACAGGGACCTCTCATCAACTACAGGGACCTCTCATCAACTACAGGGACCTCTCATCAACTACAGGGACCTCTCATCAACTACAGGGACCTCTCATCAACTACAGGGACCCCTCATCAACTACAGAGACCTCTCATCAACTACAGGGACCTCTCATCAACTACAGGGACCTCTCATCAACTACAGGGACCTCTCATCAACTACAGGGACCTCTCATCAACTACAAGGACCTCTCATCAACTACAGGGACCTCTCATCAACTACAAGGACCTCTCATCAACTACAGGGACCTCGCATCAACTACAGGGACCTCTCATCAACTACAAGGACCTCTCATCAACTACAGGGACCCCTAATCAACTACAGGGACCTCTCATCAACTACAGGGACCTCTCATCAACTACAGGGACCTCTCATCAACTAGAGGGACCTCTCATCAACTAGAGGGACCTCTCATCAACTAGAAGGACCTCTCATCAAGTAGAGGGA
Source organism: Closterium sp. Naga37s-1 (assembly GCA_947471745.1). Classification (NCBI taxonomy): domain Eukaryota; kingdom Viridiplantae; phylum Streptophyta; class Zygnematophyceae; order Desmidiales; family Closteriaceae; genus Closterium; species Closterium sp. Naga37s-1. The sequence goes on along the minus strand of CANJKZ010000008.1, from coordinate 2,732,475 downwards.
CCTCTCATCAACTAGAGGGACCTCTCATCAACTACAGGGACCTCTCATCAACTAGAGGGACCTCTCATCAACTACAGGGACCTCTCATCAACTAGAGGGACCTCTCATCAACTAGAGGAACCTCTCATCAACTAGAGGGACCTCTCATCAACTACAGGAACCTCTCATCAACTAGAGGGACCTCTCATCAACTACAGGAACCTCTCGTCAACTACAGGGACCTCTCATCAACTACAGGGACCTCTCATCAACTACAGGGTCCTCTCATCAACTACAGGGACCTCTCATCAACTACAGGGACCTCTCATCAACTACAGGGACCTCTCATCAACTACAGGGACCTCTCATCAACTACAGGGACCTCTCATCAACTAGAGGGACCTCTCATCAACTAGAGGGACCTCTCATCAACTAGAGGGACCTCTCATCAACTACAGGGACCTCTCATCAACTAGAGGGACCTCTCATCAAGTAGAGGGACCTCTCATCAACTAGAGGGACCTCTCATCAACTACAGGGACCTCTCATCAACTAGAGGGACCTCTCATCAACTACAGGGACCTCTCATCAACTAGAGGGACCTCTCATCAACTAGAGGAACCTCTCATCAACTAGAGGGACCTCTCATCAACTACAGGAACCTCTCATCAACTAGAGGGACCTCTCATCAACTACAGGAACCTCTCGTCAACTACAGGGACCTCTCATCAACTACAGGGACCTCTCATCAACTACAGGGTCCTCTCATCAACTACAGGGACCTCTCATCAACTACAGGGACCTCTCATCAACTACAGGGACCTCTCATCAACTACAGGGACCTCTCATCAACTACAGGGACCTCTCATCAACTACAGGGACCTCTCATCAACTACAGGGACCCCTCATCAACTACAGAGACCTCTCATCAACTACAGGGACCTCTCATCAACTACACGGACCTCTCATCAACTACAGGGACCTCGCATCAACTACAAGGACCTCTCATCAACTACAGGGACCTCGCATCAACTACAGGGACCTCTCATCAACTACAAGGACCTCGCATCAACTACAGGGACCTCGCATCAACTACAGGGACCTCGCATCAACTACAGGGACCTCGCATCAACTACAGGGACCTCGCATCAACTACAGGGACCTCTCATCAACTACAGGGACCTCTCATCAACTAGAGGGACCTCTCATCAACTAGAGGGACCTCTCATCAACTAGAGGGACCTCTCATCAACTACAGGGACCTCTCATCAACTAGAGGGACCTCTCATCAACTACAGGGACCTCTCATCAACTACAGGGACCTCGCATCAACTACATGGACCTCGCATCAACTACAGGGACCTCGCATCAACTACAGGGACCTCGCATCAACTACAGGGACCTCTCATCAACTACAGGGACCTCTCATCAAGTAGAGGGACCTCTCATCAACTAGAGGGACCTCTCATCAACTACAGGGACCTCTCATCAACTAGAGGGACCTCTCATCAACTACAGGGACCTCTCATCAACTAGAGGGACCTCTCATCAACTAGAGGAACCTCTCATCAACTAGAGGGACCTCTCATCAACTACAGGAACCTCTCATCAACTAGAGGGACCTCTCATCAACTACTGAGACCTCTCATCAACTACAGGGACCTCGCATCAACTACATGGACCTCGCATCAACTACAGGGACCTCGCATCAACTACAGGGACCTCGCATCAACTACAGGGACCTCGCATCAACTACAGGGACCTCTCATCAACTACAGGGACCTCTCATCAACTACAGGGACCTCGCATCAACTACAGGGACCTCGCATCAACTACAGGGACCTCGCATCAACTACAGGGACCTCGCATCAACTACAGGGACCTCTCATCAACTACAGGGACCTCTCATCAACTACAGGGACCTCGAATCAACTACAGGGACCTCGCATCAACAACAAGGACCTCTCATCAACTACAAGGACCTCTCATCAACTACAAGGACCTCTCATCAACTACAGGGACCTCGCATCAACTACAGGGACCTCTCATCAACTACAAGGACCTCTCATCAACTACAAGGACCCCTCATCAACTACAGGGACCTCTCATCAACTACAGGGACCTCTCAAAAACTACAGGGACCTCTCATCAACTACAGGGACCTCTCATCAACTACAGGGACCTCTCATCAACTACAAGGACCTCTCATCAACTACAGGGACCTCGCATCAACTACAAGGACCTCTAATCAACTACAGGGACCTCGCATTAACTACAGGGACCTCTCATCAACTACAAGGACCTCGCATCTACTACAGGGACCTCGCATCAACTACAGGGACCTCGCATCAACTACAGGGACCTCGCATCAACTACAGGGACCTCGCATCGACTACAGGGACCTCTCATCAACTACAGGGACCTCTCATCAACTACAGGGACCTCGCATCAACTACAGGGACCTCTCATCAACTACAGGGACCTCTCATCAACTACAGGGACCTCTCATCAACTACAGGGACCTCTCATCAACTACAGGGACCTCTCATCAACTACAGGGACCTCTCATCAACTACAGGGACCTCGCATCAACTACAGGGACCTCTCATCAACTACAAGGACCTCGCATCAACTACAGGGACCTCGCATCAACTACAGGGACCTCGCATCAACTACAGGGACCTCGCATCAACTACAGGGACCTCGCATCAACTACAGGGACCTCTCATCAACTACAGGGACCTCTCATCAACTAGAGGGACCTCTCATCAACTAGAGGGACCTCTCATCAACTAGAGGGACCTCTCATCAACTAGAGGGACCTCTCATCAACTACAAGGACCTCTCATCAACTACAGGGACCTCTCATCAACTACAAGGACCTCTCATCAACTACAGGGACCTCGCATCAACTACAGGGACCTCTCATCAACTACAAGGACCTCTCATCAACTACAGGGACCCCTCATCAACTACAGGGACCTCTCATCAACTACAGGGACCTCTCATCAACTACAGGGACCTCTCATCAACTACAGGGACCTCTCATCAACTACAGGGACCTCTCATCAAATACAAGGACCTCTCATGAACTACAGGGACCTCGCATCAACTACAAGGACCTCTCATCAACTACAGGGACCTCGCATCAACTACAGGGAACTCTCATCAACTACAAGGACCTCGCATCAACTACAGGGACCTCGCATCAACTACAGGGACCTCGCATCAACTACAGGGACCTCGCATCAACTACAGGGACCTCGCATCAACTACAGGGACCTCTCATCAACTACAGGGACCTCTCATCAACTACAGGGACCTCGCATCAACTACAGGGACCTCTCATCAACTACAGGGACCTCTCATCAACTACAGGGACCTCTCATCAACTACAAGGACCTCTCATCAACTACAGGGACCTCTCATCAACTACAAGGACCTCTCATCAACTACAGGGACCTCGCATCAACTACAAGGACCTCTCATCAACTACAGGGACCTCGCATGAACTACAGGGACCTCTCATCAACTACAAGGACCTCGCATCTACTACAGGGACCTCGCATCAACTACAGGGACCTCGCATCAACTACAGGGACCTCGCATCAACTACAGGGACCTCGCATCAACTACAGGGACCTCTCATCAACTACAGGGACCTCTCATCAACTACAGGGACCTCGCATCAACTACAGGGACCTCTCATCAACTACAGGGACCTCTCATCAACTACAGGGACCTCTCATCAACTACAGGGACCTCTCATCAACTACAAGGACCTCTCATCAACTACAAGGACCTCGCATCAACTACAGGGACCTCTCATCAACTACAGGGACCTCTCATCAACTACAGGGACCCCTCATCAACTACAGGGACCTCTCATCAACTACAGGGACCTCTCATCAACTACAGGGACCTCTCATCAACTACAGGGACCTCTCATCAACTACAGGGACCTCTCATCAACTACAGGGACCTCTCATCAACTACAGGGACCTCGCATCAACTACAAGGACCTCTCATCAACTACAGGGACCTCGCATCAACTACAGGGACCTCTCATCAACTACAAGGACCTCGCATCAACTACAGGGACCTCGCATCAACTACAGGGACCTCGCATCAACTACAGGGACCTCGCATCAACTACAGGGACCTCGCATCAACTACAGGGACCTCTCATCAACTACAGGGACCTCTCATCAACTAGAGGGACCTCTCATCAACTAGAGGGACCTCTCATCAACTAGAGGGACCTCTCATCAACTAGAGGGACCTCTCATCAACTACAGGGACCTCTCATCAACTACAAGGACCTCTCATCAACTACAGGGACCTCGCATCAACTACAGGGACCTCTCATCAACCACAAGGACCTCTCATCAACTACAGGGACCCCTCATCAACTACAGGGACCTCTCATCAACTACAGGGACCTCTCATCAACTACAGGGACCTCTCATCAACTACAGGGACCTCTCATCAACTACAGGGACCTCTCATCAACTACAAGGACCTCTCATGAACTACAGGGACCTCGCATCAACTACAAGGACCTCTCATCAACTACAGGGACCTCGCATCAACTACAGGGAACTCTCATCAACTACAAGGACCTCGCATCAACTACAGGGACCTCGCATCAACTACAGGGACCTCGCATCAACTACAGGGACCTCGCATCAACTACAGGGACCTCGCATCAACTACAGGGACCTCTCATCAACTACAGGGACCTCTCATCAACTACAGGGACCTCGCATCAACTACAGGGACCTCTCATCAACTACAGGGACCTCTCATCAACTACAGGGACCTCTCATCAACTACAGGGACCTCTCATCAACTACAGGGACCTCTCATCAACTACAAGGACCTCTCATCAACTACAGGGACCTCGCATCAACTACAGGGACCTCTCATCAACTACAAGGACCTCTCATCAACTACAGGGACCCCTCATCAACTACAGGGACCTCTCATCAACTACAGGGACCTCTCATCAACTACAGGGACCTCTCATCAACTACAGGGACCTCTCATCAACTACAGGGACCTCTCATCAACTACAGGGACCTCTCATCAACTACAGGGACCTCGCATCAACTACAAGGACCTCTCATCAACTACAGGGACCTCGCATCAACTACAGGGACCTCTCATCAACTACAAGGACCTCGCATCAACTACAGGGACCTCGCATCAACTACAGGGACCTCGCATCAACTACAGGGACCTCGCATCAACTACAGGGACCTCGCATCAACTACAGGGACCTCTCATCAACTACAGGGACCTCTCATCAACTAGAGGGACCTCTCATCAACTAGAGGGACCTCTCATCAACTAGAGGGACCTCTCATCAACTACGGGGACCTCTCATCAACTACAAGGACCTCTCATCAACTACAGGGACCTCTCATCAACTACAAGGACCTCTCATCAACTACAAGGACCTCGCATCAACTACAGGGACCTCTCATCAACTACAGGGACCTCTCATCAACTACAGGGACCCCTCATCAACTACAGGGACCTCTCATCAACTACAGGGACATCTCATCAACTACAGGGACCTCTCATCAACTACAGGGACCTCTCATCAACTACAGGGACCTCTCATCAACTACAGGGACCTCTCATCAACTACAGGGACCTCGCATCAACTACAAGGACCTCTCATCAACTACAGGGACCTCGCATCAACTACAGGGACCTCTCATCAACTACAAGGACCTGGCATCAACTACAGGGACCTCTCATCAACTACAAGGACCTCGCATCAACTACAGGGACCTCGCATCAACTACAGGGACCTCGCATCAACTACAGGGACCTCGCATCAACTACAGGGACCTCGCATCAACTACAGGGACCTCGCATCAACTACAGGGACCTCGCATCAACTACAGGGACCTCTCATCAACTACAGGGACCTCTCATCAACTACAGGGACCTCTCATCAACTACAGGGACCTCTGATCAACTACAGGGACCTCTCATCAACTACAGGGACCTCTCATCAACTACAGGGACCTCTCATCAACTACAGGGACCTCTCATCAACTACAGGGACCTCTCATCAACTACAGGGACCTCTCATCAACTACAGGGACCTCTCATCAACTACAGGGACCTCTCATCAACTAGAGGGACCTCTCATCAACTAGAGGGACCTCTCATCAACTACAGGGACCTCTCATCAACTACAGGGACCTCTCATCAACTACAGGGACCTCTCATCAACTACAGGGACCTCTCATCAACTACAGGGACCCCTCATCAACTACAGGGACCTCTCATCAACTACAGGGACCTCTCATCAACTACAGGGACCTCTCATCAACTACAGGGACCTCTCATCAACTACAGGGACCTCTCATCAACTACAGGGACCTCTCATCAACTACAGGGACCTCTTATCAACTACAGGGACCTCGCATCAACTACAAGGACCTCTCATCAACTACAGGGACCTCGCATCAACTACAGGGACCTCTCATCAACTACAGGGACCTCGCATCAACTACAGGGACCTCGCATCAACTACAGGGACCTCGCATCAACTACAGGGACCTCGCATCAACTACAGGGACCTCGCATCAACTACAGGGACCTCTCATCAACTACAGGGACCTCGCATCAACTACAGGGACCTCTCATCAACTACAGGGACCTCGCATCAACTACAGGGACCTCTCATCAACTACAGGGACCTCTCATCAACTACAGGGACCTCTCATCAACTACAGGGACCTCTCATCAACTACAGGGACCTCTCATCAACTACAGGGACCTCTCATCAACTACAGGGACCACTCATCAACTACAGGGACCTCTCATCAACTACAGGGACCTCTCATCAACTACAGGGACCTCTCATCAACTACAAGGACCTCTCATCAACTACAGGGACCCCTCATCAACTACAGGGACCTCTCATCAACTACAGGGACCTCTCATCAACTACAGGGACCTCTCATCAACTACAGGGACCTCTCATCAACTACAAGGACCTCGCATCAACTACAGGGACCTCGCATCAACTACAGGGACCTCGCATCAACTACAGGGACCTCGCATCAACTACAGGGACCTCTCATCAACTACAGGGACCTCTCATCAACTACAGGGACCTCGCATCAGCTACAGGGACCTCGCATCAACTACAGGGACCTCGCATCAACTACAGGGACCTCGCGTCAACTACAGGGACCCCTCATCAACTACAGGGACCTCTCATCAACTACAGGGACCTCTCATCAACTACAGGGACCTCTCATCAACTACAGGGACCTCTCATCAACTACAGGGACCTCTCATCAACTACAGGGACCTCGCATCAGCTACAGGGACCTCGCATCAACTACAGGGACCTCGCATCAACTACAGGGACCTCGCGTCAACTACAGGGACCCCTCATCAACTACAGGGACCTCTCATCAACTACAGGGACCTCTCATCAACTACAGGGACCTCTCATCAACTACAGGGACCTCTCATCAACTACAGGGACCTCTCATCAACTACAGGGACCTCGCATCAACTACAGGGACCTCGCATCAACTACAGGGACCTCGCATCAACTACAGGGACCTCGCATCAACTACAGGGACCTCTCATCAACTACAGGGACCTCTCATCAACTACAGGGACCTCGCATCAGCTACAGGGACCTCGCATCAGCTACAGGGACCTCGCATCAACTACAGGGACCTCGCATCAACTACAGGGACCTCGCATCAACTACAGGGACCTCGCATCAACTACAGGGACCTCTCATCAACTACAGGGACCTCGCATCAACTACAGGGACCTCGCATCAACTACAGGGACCTCGCATCAACTACAGGGACCTCGCATCAACTACAGGGACCTCTCATCAACTACAGGGACCTCGCATCAACTACAGGGACCTCGCGTCAACTACAGGGACCTCGCATCAACTACAGGGACCTCGCATCAACTACAGGGACCTCGCATCAACTACAGGGACCTCTCATCAACTACAGGGACCTCTCATCAACTACAGGGACCTCGCATCAACTACAGGGACCTCGCATCAACTACAGGGACCTCGCATCAACTACAGGGACCTCGCATCAACTACAGGGACCTCGCATCAACTACAGGGACCTCTCATCAACTACAGGGACCTCTCATCAACTAGAGGGACCTCTCATCAACTACAGGGACCTCTCATCAACTAGAGGGACCTCTCATCAACTACAGGGACCTCTCATCAACTACAGGGACCTCGCATCAACTACAGGGACCCCTCATCAACTACAGGGACCTCTCATCAACTACAGGGACCTCTCATCAACTACAGGGACCTCTCATCAACTACAGGGACCTCTCATCAACTACAGGGACCTCTCATCAACTACAGGGACCTCTCATCAACTACAGGGACCTCTCATCAACTACAGGGACCTCTCATCAACTACAGGGACCTCTCATCAACTACAGGGACCTCTCATCAACTACAGGGACCTCTCATCCACTACAGGGACCTCTCATCAACTACAGGGACCTCTCATCAACTACAGGGACCTCTCATCAACTACAGGGACCTCTCATCAACTACAAGGACCTCTCATCAACTACAGGGACCTCTCATCAACTACAGGGACCTCTCATCAACTACAGCGACCTCTCATCAACTACAGCGACCTCTCATCAACTACAGGGACCTCTCATCAACTACAGGGACCTCTCATCAACTACAGGGACCTCTCATCAACTACAGGGACCACTCATCAACTACAGGGACCTCTCATCAACTACAGGGACCTCTCATCAACTACAGGGACCTCTCATCAACTACAGGGACCTCTCATCAACTACAGGGACCTCTCATCAACTACAGGGACCTCTCATCAACTACAGGGACCACTCATCAACTACAGGGACCTCTCATCAACTACAGGGACCTCTCATCAACTACAGGGACCTCTCATCAACTACAGGGACCTCTCATCAACTACAGGGACCTCTCATCAACTACAGGGACCTCGCATCAACTACAGGGACCTCTCATCAACTACAGGGACCTCGCATCAACTACAGGGACCTCGCATCAACTACAGGGACCTCGCATCAACTACAGGGACCTCGCATCAACTACAGGGACCTCGCATCAACTACAGGGACCTCGCATCAACTACAGGGACCTCGCATCAACTACAGGGACCTCGCATCAACTACAGGGACCTCGCATCAACTACAGGGACCTCTCATCAACTATGGGGACCTCGCATCAACTATGGGGACCTCTCATCAACTATAGGGACCTCTCATCAACTATGGGGACCTCTCATCAACTATAGGGACCTTTCATCTACTATGGAGACCTCTCATCAACTATGGGGACTTCATGATGGGATCTCCACAATGAAAACTTCACACCTGTTTCGCTCATGCAATGCTGTTGCCCCTTCTTCTCTCATGCATGCTGAACCTTCACATTGCTCCAGTGGCCACTCGTACGCCAATGATCCGTGTGCACACCTGCTGCTGCCACGTCTGCTTCATACCCACCTGTTTGCAGTTACACACCGTTGCTGTGGCTGTCCATGTCTCCCCATGCCCAATCTTGCACATGTTCCCTCCTCACCACGTAAGCCCTCCCCTTCACAGTGCCGGCTCGGCCGTATGGCCCCATCACTCACTCACTTCTGCTTGCCTTGTTTGAGAAACCTGCCTTTTTTCCTATTCTCCCCCTCTTTCCCCTTCTCGTGACCTCTCCATTTCTCATTGTCCACAGTGCCTGCACAGGCATACGGCCCCATCACCCAGTCACAGCTGCTGGGGCGGCTGGGCATCAACTTCCGCGTGGAGGCAACCCCTTCGTCCCCTCCTTATGCCCCCTCTCTCCCCCCAATTCCTCATCCCCCCTCACCCGTCTCAACCCTCACAGTGCCGGCACGGGCATACGGCCCTATAACCCAGTCACAACTACTTGGCCGGCTGGGCATCAACTTTCGAGTGGAGGCGCTGCTGCGAGTGGCGTCGGAGCAGCAGGCGGAGGCTCTCAGGGACGGGTACTGGCGCCTCGTGGGCGATGGAGAACCCCCGTGGCTTGATGATGAGGATGAGAGCGAGGGCGTGGAGGGGAAGATGGCAGAGAGGGAGGGGGAGGTGGGAGTGCGTGGGGCTGATGGTGGGGCAGGTGGGGGTGAGAGTAATTCTTCTGGGACAGATGGTGGTGGTAGCAGCGGCATGGGATCGTTTGTGGGCATGGGATCGACGTACAAGGCTCTTGTGATAGCCAGTGAGAAGTTAGGAGTGCCGGTTGGATTCGAGTGACCTCGTGTGTTCTGCCTTATAGTAGTACAATCACACAGCGTGTTTATTGCACAAACCGCTCACCCCTTGCAGACATGTATGTACCGGTACCCATCCTTGCAGAGTGAGAGAATCCGGTGGGGTTGCTTTCCGGCAAGCCGAGGCACTGAAATCGCATGCGGCTGTTGAGGATGCTCTTGGCGTGTTGGTTTGGTGTGACTTTGTGCCAGGCTGCTTTAGAGGCATGCTTCTGTGTGCTGCATGAATCTCGTATGCTTTCATACATCATGTCGAAAAAACAGACTTGGAGGCGAGCTCCTATCAGCCATATGTGGGATACCATGTCAAGCTCTGGAGCACCCGATAGAAATTCTTAGTAGGTACATCTGATGAATTACTTACTTCACCATAACACCAATCTCATGCACCATCTACACCACACCGGTAACCAGTAAAATGGACATCAGACAGCCTGACTCATGAGCAACAAGCACACCATGATGCAGCATCAGCTCAACACCTAACATCCACTAGGTCTGATCTGAGCCCCAGGCTCTAAAAGCACCAACTATATCACTCAAGAGAACGCGACAACCTTCTCATCCGCGCCGTACCGCTCCCACATGCCTCCGAACGCCCAGTTCTCGAACCCGCCATTGCCAAGATTCTCCGCGGAGAACGCGCCCTGCTTGAAGTAGACGGTGAACTCGGAGTTATCCCAGAAGTGCCACACCTCCACCTGCACGGATTCCGGGTCGCCCTGCACGGAGTGGTCGCTCTGAATGACCATCACGTTGTACCCCGCGTTCATGAATAGATCCACGATCTTCGTCGTCACCTCCTCGTCATTCGGACCGTCGATCGTGCCCAGGCTGCCGGCTTTGATCTGATCCACGGTCACGCCGTCCCAGCTGAAGAGTTTTCGGCGCTCCACCCTGTGCGGGGACACGGCGGAGTCCGCGTGGGCGAGCGCACGGCGGGCGACGCCGCGCGTGGCGGAGGGGGATGCGTGAAGGACGGGCCGCGCGGCGCTGGCGCTGGTGACGGCGAGGAGCAGTATGAAGGCGAGAGGAAGGAGAAGCAGCTTGCGGCTTGCGTGGAGCCGCACGTTGCTACTAGAAGTAGCAGCCATAGTAGCGACTTGTTAGATGCTCAGATCTCAGTAAAAAGCCTTTAGGAAAGGTAGCACAGTCGAATGTGATGGTTTCAGCAGCGAAGAACAGTCGAGAAATGATGCTGTGAGCAGAGCCGTGTTCGGTATGCACGAACGACTTTTGATACGATAAGGAAGGAGAATGGAGGGAGCGAGTATGAAAGCTGTGATACTTTGTCGATACTGAGCGTCTACTCTATAGGCCTCTGGACTCTCTGAGTCCGAGACATGGAGAATCAACCTTCCAGTCGCGCTCAGACAAGAGCGCGGCTTGCGACTCGCTTGAGCCGTCATGGCCATCCCCGCAAGCGGACTCCGTCACGACTCACGCGAAGGGACTCTGACGTGTGGACTACGCTCGGGCGTGACTGATACGCGATGATTTAATGGGTTATCTGCAGTCCGACAATCTGCGGTTGGGGCAAATAACTAGGGAAGTAGTAGCTAAGGGCGTGTCCAGCGCGTACATTTTGGGAATATTAGTACCTTCACACGTTTCCCGGCTCAAAAAATCTCACTGTACCAAAAAACGAATATAAGGTGAGTCGAGTCCGAAGGATTGGGCCTTCCAGCGCGCGGACACAACCCTCTGCACACAAATTTCTACAGTTCGTGGAAAACGAGGTAACTGGTTGCCTCGTCTATCATCGCACAGAAATTCACGCACAAGCGAAAATTCCACGCTTGAACGAAAATTACTGTAGCGGGCAGGACGCAATGCTGTACCCTTGTTCGCGCGCACACCGATTCCAGTAACGTGTGTTAGACGATTCGTCGTACGCGCAGCGGGCGTGCCGTCTTGTGAACGGAAGCTGATCGTGTCCAACCTTTTTGTAAAATGCAGTGTTACAATAGGAAATGTGGTAACTGAATGGGTTTATGGTACGCGCTGGACACGCCCTAATGGGAATGGTAGTAGTAGTGCAATAGGTTTGGTGCGAGCAGGTGAGGTGAAGCGTGTCGCGGGGTGGAAGAGTGTTTGGTGCTGGTGACGGGGTGGTGGGAAGGTCCCTTTGCTACACGCGCGAACCACCTTCGCTCGGCCGTTGCTGTGCCCCTTGCGAAATCATCACTCGTCCGGCGTTCGGCGAAAGCGATCCTGGGGAATGGGACTGTTCAAATATATCCGGACTTTCGCGAGGGTGTTCAAGTTCTGGCAGGGTAACCAGCGTTTCACGGTAACAACAAATGCCATTTCCATGATCAGGCATGTGAACGCGGATTTGTGTGAAGGAATTACCGCTTTGGAACGCAGTACACCTAACGAACCTGAGCTTCACGAGCTTCAAATCGTCAGCATTCCTGGTTGGAGACAAGTTCAGCCCATCGAGTTGAACAAATTTCCTTCCCAACATCGCTTTACCTCCCCCCACCACCCCCCGCTCACCACACACCACCCCCCACTCACTACTCACCACCGCCCACTCACCACTCACCATCCACCGTTCACCACCACTCACCATTCTCCACTCAACTCACCACCACCCGCCACCATGAATATTGCTTCAGCTTTGTGCTTCGCCAATACAAGCTCCCCCTTGTCCTGCTCCCCTGTCTGCATTCCAAAGCCCATCGTCGCAGCATAAAATACCTGCACACCCTGCTCTCTCCGCGACCGACCAAGGATGAAATCTCGCGACGAGGGACGCAAGGTCCTTTGTCGGTTTGTCTGCTCAATGGACGGCGACGGACTTGACGGTGACGGGCTTCGTCGTGACGCACATGACGGAAACCGGTTGAACAGGCAGCTAGGCCGTCCGCACCTAGATATTGCCGATTAGCAGCCGCCAGTTCACCGCTGAAGAGCCTGTGTGGATAGTGTCTGACCCGAGACTGCCCAGATTGGACCGAGTGAGCCGCCCGACGACTGCAGACTGACTCGATTGGCCATTATCGAACGAGTCCCGAGTTCAGACGCGGAGGGACCGACGCGAGAGATTGACGCGAGAGTGCGATCGGAATCTCAACTTCCGATGGGTTCGACATCCCAAGTGCCGTGTTCTGCAACTGTGCCATCGCTGTATCAACCAGTGTGGTGGCCGACGACTGTCTTTATTGCGGTGCGGTCTACGGTACAGAAGCACAACGCTGTAGACATGCGACGACAAGCCATGGGCGGTGATGGCGTCGCACGCTGCTCACAGCCGCTCTGACGACACCATCGCGTGGCGCTCTCGTGACGCCATGCCACGTGGCTCTGCGCTTCGCGTTCGTACGCCGACGAGCTGTACGTACGTGGAGATGCGTCCTTGCGCCTTCACTGCCTCTTCCCGATTTCAGTCGGTCGTGGCGTTCAAATCCAACCGTCCTTTGCGGTCGCTTTGCTTCTGATGGCTGGGATTCGTGGAAGCTTCGAGAAACGGGTCAAGTGCCAATTACACGGCCCCGGAGGTATAAAGTCGACCAGATCCGCCTTTAGGTCGATCAATCATCCAGCACAGTTTCTCTAGAGCTGAATTCGAAGTTAATTGTTCGACTTTCTATCTTGGAGCCCAATTCTTCTGGAATTGATCCCAAGGTCCCTAGTCACCTTCTCAAAGCAGACAGCATCGCTACTAGTGCCACCACCAGTCCCCTTCGTTCTCCTTAGCTCCAATCACCTGCACGCCGACCGTCCATTCCGGTTCCCCTCTGACCAGACCCTTCCTCTGCATTCCGCGAAACGCGTTACAAATCTCTCACTCACAAGCGTTAGCACAAACGGTTTGCTCGCCATGGCTGCATCTTCTCGAGCCGCCTTCCACGTCCTCCCGCTCCTCCTCCTTCTCCTCACGGCGTCCGCGTCTGCTGCTCGCCGCCCGCCGCCAACCAAGGCGCAGATCAAGGCGGAGGTGTCGCGGATGGCAAAGCGGCTGCTGCAGCGCTACCCGCAGTACTCCAAGTTCTCCAAAGACTTCAACAAATACGTCAACCTCGCCAGTCGGTTCTGCTCCCTGCCTCTTTCTCCCTGCTTCCTCCTCCCTCGCTCATCCTCCCTGCATCATTCTCCGTGTCTCATTCTCACTGCATCATTCTCTCTTGCTTCCTCTCTTTTCCATGCTTTCATCCTGCACTTGTCTCTCCAGAATGATAGGTTGTCTTCCTGCTTCCCCTCTTTTCTTACCCTTCGTCTGCCCTCCAGTCACGTTCACCCGCTTTGTTCTTTCGCCGTTCCAGTAAAACCGACTCCCTCACTCCATCCCTGTCCAAACTCAATCCCAACCCCTTTCTCGTTCCTCCCCTCCCCTCCGGTGAACCGACTCCCTCACTCCCTCTCCTCCCCTCCATCCCTCCCCGCCAGTGAACTCCAAGTACAACTTCTCAGCACTTGCTGACGCCACCCTCCTCATTCCCAGCAACACAGCGGCAGAGGCGCTTTCCAAGCGGCTTCCTCTCACGTCCAAGAACATTCCCAGGGCATACAACGTCACAGCCTATCACATTATCGCAAAACGTTTCATCCTGCCCAAGATCAAATCCATGCGGGCAGGCCAGCCGCTGCCGACTCAGCTGCGACAGGCTCTCTACAAGCTGACCGGCAGGAACGGCAGTGTGGTGATGTTTGGGACGTACCCTAGCACCAGAGCGAGGGGGATTGTGACGACCAGGGTGGTGATTCCGGGCATGTACGTTGGGCCGTACTTCATTGCCCATGGCGTTGACCGTGTGCTGCTGCCTAGAGGCACCCGCGTGTGAAAGGGGACCGCTAAGCTGCTGGCTGTGGGAGGGGGAGGTGGTGGGGTTGTAACGAGCAGGGTGGTGATTCCGAGCATGTACGTTGGGTTGTACTTCATTGCCCATGGAGTAGACCACGTGTTGCTGCCTCGAGGCACCCGCGTGTGAAAGAGAGCCACTGTGCTGGTGTTGGTGTGAGGGGAAGTTAAGGGGGAGGGGCGGTTGATTGAAGCCATATCAGTTTTGTAACTGGGGAAAGTGCTTGCAGGGTGGCAGCTTGAGTAGGAAGCGCTGTACAGACATTGTTCATAATAATATAGCATTTGGGGCTTGAGTATGGTACCATTAGCTTCAGCAGTGAGTCCATCTGAAGCCTGCTAGGAGCTCACTGAAGCTATAAAGTATCGTGGTAGGAGCAATATGGTACTGTGGTTATCAAAACTCCATAAAATGGTCCACATTTGCTGCTAGACCTAATAACAAGACTGGTCAAGCTCTACAGTGAAAGAAAGACGGGCACTATGGCTATCTTTGTGAATTAGAAGAACCAGTCCTAGGTAAGATTACCTACTAAAAATAAATCCATCTGCTCTCTACTCTGTGCTGCCTGCCACTCCACACTAGGGAATGAAATTAAACAATGCCGATCCTCTACCACCATCACACAGTGAGCACGTGGAAGAGAATGCAGCGGCGGGGCTCAGGGAAGTGCTTGTTGCCGTCGCCCGGGTTGAGGTTGATGACGTCACCATTGGGTGCCTTGAGCTGCACGCTGGTGAGTGGCAGGCGCACACAGCACCCCTTGAAGGCCGACGCTGGCAGGTTCTTCTGGAACGTGCGCGCATACACCTTGGCCGGCTGCAAGGGAAGGGAAGGGGGGGGGGGGGGGGGGGGGGGGGAGGGGGTTCGGGTTCAGGCAGAGCATTACCGTAGGTCTTCAGAGTGCATTCCTGTTGTGTGTCGAGCGGAAAATCAGATAGTGTTGCGAGCGTGACTTCTTGGATTCTGCTTATTTCCGGCGATGTTCTCAGACAGGCACATTCGTTTCTTGGCCTGAGGGGAACTGCAAGAGAAGCAGAGGTGTAATGGGAGAGGGAAGAATAAAGACCGGGGGATGGGGTGTGGGGGAGAGGGTATCTGGGGAGTAAAAGTAGGGGGGATTTATAAGGGAGATAGGGTGATGGAAAGGAGGAAAGAATAGGGAGGGTGGGAGGGGAGTGGAGAAGAGAGAGCACTCACCTGTCCAGTGGCGTAGAACTGATCGCCAGCATGCGCCACTGTTTTCGCCAGCTTCGCCGCCTCGCACTTGCAGTACTTCGCTGGGCCCGTCGCATCAATCTCCACCTGGTAACCACCCTTCTTCGCCTTCTTATCACCAAGTAATTCGCCAGCGTCAGGCGAAACGCCGGTGGCGATGGCGAGGCTCACGGGACGATCGCCGTTCTGCTGCGACAACACGAGCGCGCCGCCGGAGACGACGGGGAAGCGCAGCGATGGCAGACCGAGCGGATCGAGCAGATCGAAATAGAAGTCGCAGGCGGGGAGAGGGCCAAAATCAAGGCAGATTTTCGCCGCGTCGTGGAATAGGAATCCGCCAGGAGCTTGCGCGATGGTGCTGGCCAACGTGGCGGCTGCTGATTGGACGGTGCCGGCCATGGCTCCTGCTGTTGCGCCCAGGGCTGCAGCGGGGTCGAACGGGGGAATTTGCAGAAGAGCGCGACGACGTCCGTCACGGTGAAATGCGGTGAAGTTTCGAGGAACGGAGGAGCTGGAGGCAGCTGTAGCAAGGCAGAGAATAGCTAAGAGGATGCTTGTAACGCGGATGGCCATGTCGCTCAAACTATGCAGGTCAGAGAGTGTTGAGCTGCTAGGTCGAAAAACGAGCTTTTTGGGTAATATATTGCACTGCCTGCGTCAGCAGGCAGTGCAATGAGT
Organism: Closterium sp. Naga37s-1; assembly: GCA_947471745.1. Taxonomy (NCBI): domain Eukaryota; kingdom Viridiplantae; phylum Streptophyta; class Zygnematophyceae; order Desmidiales; family Closteriaceae; genus Closterium; species Closterium sp. Naga37s-1. The sequence continues at coordinate 2,715,458 of CANJKZ010000008.1, read as the reverse complement.
CAGCGGGCAAGAAAAAAGAATAAACCCCCATCGGAAGGCATGCCATTCGGGAGGCATCAACCCTAAAATTTTAGGGTTGAGGCTCCCGAATGGCATGCAGTCCGAATGGGTTTTAGTTTTTCTGCCCGCGGGCAGAATGCTGACTCAGTTGGTAGCGTCGTTTAGCGAAGCGGTAGCGCTACCGAGCGCTACCGACGCTACCAAGTGAGTTGTAAGGAACGGGATGATATTAAGCGTTGCGCAGGAGGTGTTAAATAGCTGGCGCAACGGCGACTCGCTGTGCCTGGACCCAGCTGGCATAGCAGCTGTTTCAGGCAGAGCGGTGCGTGTGCGTGCTCCTTCCATTCGGCGACGTCGCGGATACTAAATCCAGCGCAACGCAGAATCGAGTCGCACGAGGTGGCCGACGCGTCCGTGTCTCGAGTCAAAGTGACGAACCGCAGCGCGAGCGCCTCCATATGTTGTTGGGTGTCGAAAATGAGGCTGCTTGTGTGAGAGAAACAATAGGGAGGAGTAGGGGTTGAAGGAGAGCCTTGCGAGTACTTCGGGGACTCCAATCGGTGAAATTCGAAGAGCTGGGGGGATCGGGCGGAACTAGGGAGGGGAAATTGGGGTGGCGTGGGGAAATTTGGGAAACTGGGGGAATTGGGGAAACACGGCAATCTGGAAAAACCGGAGGGCAAGGGGGAAAGTGGGAGGGATCTGGGGGGGTGGAGAGAGGGTGCATTGGAAACCCACTTGCAATCTTGAGCGTTGATTCTTTCGTTTTGACAGCTGACTGTCGGGATGACAGCTAAACGGCAAATCGACCGGCTTGAGTTTAAAGGCGAGCACGATGGACGTCCGGTGACGTGTTGGTAAACAATTTGACATCACATGGTGCCACATCAGCAAAGAACACACAATGTACAATGTTAGGAGGGAAACATGTACAATGTACAATGTTGGGGCAGTACAGTGCCAGAGGGGTGAGCAATTGTACGCCATGTTTCCGCGGGAAGAGACGCGTTCGATGAAAGAATTTCAGGGCTAAAAACCCTTCTCGGGTAATACGCCGGGTTAAAAAAAGACTGCGGTAATCCTCTGGCAAGACCACTCGAGCAATTATCATGCAATTGTAGGACCACGCGAGCAAATGGAGGCCACGTGTGCAATGCCGAATCTCCAAACATGGGTTTGGAGCAAATCTCTCCAGGGTCTCAAGTAGACCAAGTGCTTTGCAGTCGATGAAAAACAGGCCTGTCTGATTGGTTTACAAATTTGGGGCCAAAGTTTGACAAATCGAGACTCTCCAAAGAAGCCACTTTTTGCCCAAGTGCTTTGCAGTTGCACGACTAACCCGTACATGAGACCCTGGCTTTAATTTGGTGGCAGGGCCCGGTTGCCTCTAAAAGTCGACCCAACCTGACTGGTCGGGTCGACCGGTCTGTAAATTTGACCGGTTGGGTACCCAGTAGGCAACCAGGAAATGTACCACCCGCCTGATTTTGAGACCCAACCAGGCAAACAATATTCGGGGTAGACCCAACAGTAATTGCGTCAATCTTAGTGGCCATCTTTCGATAAAAACGTTTATTGCACGTCACATCGAGTCTCGCTAGTGCAACCTGCCCGCAATGTTTTTGTTTACCCCCGGTTGCGCACCAGGTTGGTACGTTGCGGGTTGGTTGCCTCGACCTGGTTGTTTGTGGGGGCGACCAGCCGGTTGCTTGACTACCTGGTCGCCTCGACCAAGTGTGAGAGTGCCTTGGTACACACGTCCTTTATTGTACACTGTACACTCTCGGGTAATCTGGTAACCCTACGTTCAACCCAACCCATCCGTTCGAGGCAACCGCGACCAGGCCCCAAAATAAGGGGTACGTAACACGCTCTTATTGTCAAAGTACAATCTTACTTGTAGGCTATAGTGGGGCACTCTTTATGGGGTACAACACTTCTAGGGTTAGTACTTGTACCCCAACTTTTGCTAATCCAATCATTCCTGCACAGTTATTATGACATGGTATTCAGAGCAGGAAACCTGTTAGGTTTTTAGGGCCCACCGATAGTTCCGCTCTCCTGCCCGAAGCGCCCTTGCGTTGTCCGGCCCTGCTCGCTCAGTGTCACGCTGCCCTGCAGCTACTCGCACTGCCTGCCCTAGCGCGCTGCCCAGCTCTCACGCGCGCCCCTCCTGCCCGCGAGCGGCTACTGCCCCGCGCGCCCCTACTGCCCCGCGCGCCCCTACTGCCCCGCGCGCCCCTACTGCCCGCGAGCGGCCCTTGCCGCGCGCGCCCCTACTGCCTGCGAGCGGCCCTTGCCTCGCGCGCCCTACTGCCCGCGAGCAGCCCCTGCCCCGCGTGCCCCTGCTGCCCGCGAGCAGCCCCTGCCCCGCGCGCCACTGCTGCCCGCGAACAGCCCTTGCCCCGCGCGCCCCTGCTGCCCGCGAGCAGCCCCTGCCATGCGCGCCCCTTCTGCCCGCGAGCAGCCTCTGCCCTAGCGCGCCCCGCAGCCCAGCACGCCCCGCAGCCCTAAGCGCGCCAGCGCGCCCCGCAGGCCAGCGCGCCACGCTGCTTAGCGCGCCAGCGCGCCCCGTAACCTAGCGCGCCAGTGCGCCCCGCAGCCCAGCGCGCCCCGCTGCAAAGCGCTCCAGCGCGCCCTGCAGCCCTACGCTCGCCAGCGCGCCCCACTGCAAAGCGCGCCAGCGCGCACTGCGGCCCAGCGCGCCAGCGCGCCCCGCAGCCCTAAGCGCGCCAGCGCGCCCTGCAGCCAAGCGCGCCAGTGCGCCCCGCAACCCTAAAAGCGCCAGCGCGCCCTGCTGCCCAACGCGCCGCTGCTGCATGAGCTACTGCTACTGCTACGGCTGCTACTACTACAACTGCTGCTGCTGCTCGTACTGCCACTGCTGGCACTACTGCTGTTACTGCGCTAGCCTGTCCCCTACTGTCCACATACTATACTGGCCTCCACAGTCACTACAGTAGTCGCTACTACTGCCCTTGCGCCGCTGCTACTGACTGCCACTGCCTGTCATGGCCACTATCACGGTAGTCGCAGCGGCTAGGGGTGGACAGCAGCAGCCACTGCCTCACCCGGACACGCTATCCCCGCAGCAGCTTCGCGAGTGGGTTCTTCAGCGAGCCCGTCCAGGTGGTGGAGGCTTTGGTTTTCTGCATACTGCACAGAGGCGGCAGCAGAGTCAGCAGGAGACCTTCTCCCCGCAGCAGCTTATTGAGTTGTTTTCTCAGCGATGTGTCACTGGTTCTGTCGAGGCTGCTGCTCTAGGTGCTAGTGAGTCTGCTGCCGCACTAGGTGCTAGTGAGTCTGCTGCCGCTCCATGTGCTAGTGAGTGTGCTGCAGCTTTAGGTGCTCGTGCGTCTCCCGCCACAGGTCCTGCCTCAGATTGAGGCCTTGCACACTTTCACACTTGACTCAGGCGCGTCACGTTGCTTCTTTCGTGACTGCACCACACTCACACCACTTGCTGCACCGGTACCAGTCTCACTGGCTGACCCCACTGGGGGCCCAGTAGTCGCAGGAGCCTCCACTGTCCTCCCGTGTCCAGCAGTCCCCTCCGGTTCTCTGTCAGGTCTCCACCTCCCCACGTTCTCGACGAACTTGGGGAGCAACGCTGCCATTCAGGATGTCTGGATTGATATCATTATTCCTGGAGGGCAGCGTGTGGCGATCTGTACGTGCTCCCAGACTGGCCGTCACCTTGCTACGTTCGCTCGACGGCCTGGGTCTAGTCTGTACATACTGACCACTGCGTCTGCACAGGTGGCTGCGTTGAGTCAGGTGTCGGCGTCTGGTCAGCTTGCAGTGTCTTGCTCGTGTCGGGTACTCTCCCACCAGACTCTCCTCTGGCACCACCGCCTCGGTCACCCCTCCATGCCGCGTCTCCGCAGCATGCACTCCCATCTCCTTGTCTCTGGCCTTCCCAGGTCCCTGCCCTCCCTCCCGCGCTCGCCTGCCCCGCCGTGCCTTCCTTGCGTCGAGGGGCGGCAGCGCGCCGCTCCTCATTCCTCCGAGTTTCCTCCGACCACTGCTCCTCTGCAGACTCTCCACATGGACGTTTGGGGCCCGGCCCTCGTCGGTGGAACGGACCAGGAGCGCTAATTCCTGCTGGTTGTTGACGACTACACACGCTACACCACTGTCTTCCCCTTGCGTCGGGACTTCCCAGTCCTGCGTCTACACTCTGACAGGGGCGGTGAGTTCTCTTCTGACCTCCTTGCGCAGTTCTGTCGAGACGAGGGCATCCGCCAGTCGTTCACGCTTCCGGCCTCTCCTCAGCAAAATGGGATTGCTGAGCATCGCATTGGCTTGATCATGGAGGTTGCTCGTACCTCCATGATCCATGCGGCTGCTCCCCATTTTCGGTGGCCGTTTGCGGTCCGATACGCTGCGCATCAGCTCAACCTCTGGCCCCGTGTCTCTGAGCCAGAGACCTCACCCACACTCCGGTGGACGGGGAAGGTTGGCGATGCGTCAGTGTTTCGGGCGCGCTCTCCCTTGTTCGCAATGCCAAAGCGAAGAAGCTCTCCTCTCGCACGCTCCGCTGTGTCTTCCTTGGCTTCCCCACCGACACCCCGCCGTGGCAGTTCTACCACCCGCACTCGCGTCGAGTCTTCTCCTCCCAGGACGTCACCTTTGACGAGTCTGTCTGTTTCTACAGGCTACACCCGTACGCGTCCCACCCGGTCCCCCTAGCGCCTCTTTTCTTGGTACCAGTCCCCCCCCTGGTAGACCCCCTCCCCCCACAGGGTCCTGCTCCCTCAGGTGTGTCTCAGGTAGACCCACCCCCCTTGGTTGAGCCTTTGGAGATCTCTTCTGACTCCTCTGGCCCAGTTGAGGGGGGTGACTCCGCCGCTGACGACACGGCGGCCACTCCCCGCTCTCCACGCTTGGAGACCCCCCCTGCTTTTCCGCCTCGGCCGTCTTCGCCGCCTCCGCAGCCTGCTGCTGTGGACTCTGGAGCTGAGACTGCTGGTGCTGAGCCTGGGGGTGCTGAGACAGAGGGTTAGGGTTCTGGGGGTGCTGCGACTAGGGGTGCTGTGACTGGGGGTGCTGGTTTAGGGGGTGCTGCGACTGGGGGTGCTGACTCTGGGGGTGCTGCGAGTCCTAGTGGCGGTGGAGCTGTGGGTGACCCTGCTGGAGGTCCTGGAGCTGGACAGCCACCGCAGCCTGATCTACTTGAGACGCTCTCGCCGCAGGCGATTCGTGCGTGGATCGTTCGGCGAGGCAGTCCTGGTGGTGGAGGGTACGGTCCTGCTGGTGCTGGAGCTGCTATTCCTGGAGGTACTGCTGGTACTAGAGGTGCTGCTGGTGCTGGAGGTACTGGAGCTGCTAGTCCTGGAGGTACTGGAGGTGCTGCTGGTGCTGGAGGTGCTGGAGGTGCTGGTCCTGGAGGTGCTCGTACTGGAGGTGCTGGAGCTGCCGGAGCTGGTGGTGCTGCTGGTGCTGGAGGTGCTGGAGGTACTGGAGCTGCTGGCACTGGAGGTGCTCGTACTAGAGGTACTAGAGCTGCCGGAGCTGGTGGTGCTCCTCGTGCTGGAGGTGCTACTGGAGCTGCTGGCACTGGAGGTGCTGGTGCTGCTGGTGCTGGAGGCGCTGGAGCTGGAGGTACTGGAGGTGCTGGAGCTGCTGGTCCTAGAGGTGCTCGTGCTAGAGGTGCTGGAGCTGCCGGAGCAGGTGGTGCTGCTGGTGCTGGAGGTGCTGGAGGTGCTACTGGAGCTGCTGGCACTGGAGGTGCTGGAGGTACTGCTGGTGCTGGAGGCGCTGGAGCTGGAGGTACTGGAGGTACTGGAGCTGCTGAAGCTGCTGGTCCTGGAGGTGCTCGTACTAGAGGTACTGGAGCTGCCGGAGCTGGTGGTGCTCCTCGTGCTGGAGGTGCTACTGGAGCTGCTGGCATTGGAGGTGCTGGTGCTGCTGGTGCTGGAGGCGCTGGAGCTGGAGGTACTGGAGGTGCTGGAGCTGCTGGTCCTAGAGGTGCTCGTGCTAGAGGTGCTGGAGCTGCCGGAGCAGGTGGTGCTGCTGGTGCTGGAGGTGCTGGAGGTGCTACTGGAGCTGCTGGCACTGGAGGTGCTGGAGGTACTGCTGGTGCTGGAGGCGCTGGAGCTGGAGGTACTGGAGGTACTGGAGGTGCTGGAGCTGCTGGTCCTGGAGGTGCTCGTACTGGAGGTGCTGGAGCTGCCGGAGCAGGTGGTGCTGCTGGTGCTGGAGGTGCTGGAGGTGCTACTGGAGCTACTGGCACTGGACGTGCTGGAGGTACTGCTGGTGCCAGAGGTGCTGGAGCTGCCAGAGCTCGTGGTGCTGCTGGTGCTGGAGGTGCTACTAGAGGTGCTGGTGCTGGAGGAGCTGGAGCTGCTGGTACTGCACCGCGCCGACTGTTTTTCTACCCGCAGCCGCAGTCGTCCCTGCCACCGCCTGACTCGGTCCTTCGCCAGGTTCTTAGTCTCCCGTCTTCCACTGGCCTCACTCCACCTCTCCTGTGTCCACCGACAGAGCAGTCTCAGCCACAGCTACTGCCTGGCTCCCCGCTGCCTGCTCCTGCTCCTCACACTGAGGTGACTGAGTCCCTGACTGAGCGTCGTGAGCCTAAGACTCGTGCTTCCACACCTGTTCGTGCTCGTCGTGTCGCCCGTCCTCGTCCTCCTGCTGTCCCAGGCACTCACGGTATGGCACTTCGTCCTTCCTCTGTTCCACAGCGTGTTGTCCTGCCTGAGCCTCCCGCGTCCTCTCTTCAGCACGTTACTGACCCTGAGTCCGACCTTGCTCGTGCGGCCAGTCCTACTGTCACTCGTCTCCTCGCTACTGTCGTCACTGACCCTGACTTTGAGTCTACTGCAGCGTTTGCCCTAGTCACTGAGCTAGTCGACTTTGCAGCTAGGAGTCGTCTCGACTACGCCGCGAGTCTTGTTACTGAGTCTGAGTCTGAGTCTGTCTGTCCTCCGTCCGTCGAGGGTGAGCCTGCCCTTAGCAGTGACATCCTTGAGGGCATGCAGTTTGAGCTTGAGTGTCTTGCGGCCGCTTTACCTCGTTTCGCATCCATGCTGCTTTGCCCTAAGGGAGACCCGGATGCACTTGACATCCCTACCCCATGCTCTTACGCTGAGGCGATCGCGGGTGAGTACTCCTCTCAGTGGCAGACAGCCATGGACGCAGAGATGGCTTCCTGGAAGTCCACATGCACCTACGTCGACGATGTTCCTCCTCCTGGGGCGAACATAGTCGATGGCATGTGGATTTTCAGAGTGAAGCGGCCGCCGGGTTCTCCGCCTGCCTTCAAGGCGCGTTACGTTGCTCGAGGCTTCAGTCAGAGACAGGGGGTCGACTTCTTCTATACCTTCTCCCCCACCCCGAAGATGACTACTCTTCGGGTGCTGCTGCACGTTGCAGCACAGCGTGACTACGAGCTGCACTCCCTCGACTTCTCCACAACTTTCTTGCAGGGCAGCCTTCACGAGGAGATCTGGCTGCGCCGCCCACCTGGCTTGACTGGGTCGTTTCCTGCGAGTACCCAGTGGAGCCTCTGACGGCCAGTCTACGGTCTCCGCCAGGCGCCCCGAGAGTGGCACGACACACTGAGGACTACACTTGCGGCTCTTGGGTTTGCTCCTTCCTTTGCTAACCCGTCGTTGTTTCTACGCTCCGACACTACCCTGCCGCCGTTCTACGTTCTCGTGTACGTCGACGACTTGGTTTTTGCTACTGCTGACACTGAGGCGCTGGCCCTAGTGAAGGCGGAGCTGCAGGAGAGACACACCTGCACTGACGTGGGTGAGTTGCGTAGCTATCTTGGCTTGCAGATCACCCGGGACAGAGTACGGCGCACCATCACCCTGACTCACTCACACATGGTGCACCAGGTCCTTCGGCGCTTCGGCTTCCAGTACTCCTCGCCACAGCCCACTCCTCTGTCTACCGGCCACTCGCTCTCAACTCCACTTTCGGACGAGTCCGTAGAGCCGAGTGGTCTGTACCCAGAGCTTGTGGGTTGCCTCATGTACCTGATGACGTGCACACGACCTGACCTCGCGTACCCTCTCAGCCTCCTGGCTCGCTACGTGGCTCCCGATAGACACCGAAAGGTGCACTTTGATGCTGCGAAGAGGGTACTGCATTACTTGTGCAGTACATCGGGCATGGGGCTTGTGCTTGGAGGACAGGGTTCAGTGGTACTCACAGGACACTCCGACGCTTCTTGGGCCGACGACCAGGCGACTCAGCGTTCGTCACAGGGTTACACCTTCAGTCTTGGCTCTGGTTCTGTCTCGTGGAGGTCCACTCGTTCTTCTTCTGTGCTTGGTTCCAGCTGTGTGGCCGAGATCTACGCTGGGGCCATGGCTGCACAGGAGCTACGCTGGCTGACCTACCTGCTGGCCGACTTGGGGGAGCGGCCTCGTTCTCCTCCAGTTCTGTACGTCGACAACAAGGCCATGCTTGCCTTGTGTCGGGAGCAGAGACCGGAGCACAGAACGAAGCACATTGCTCTTTGCTACTTTCTTGCTCGAGAGCTGCAGCAGCGTGGTCAGCTTCGTCTTTCTTACGTGGCCTCTCGGGCCAACACTGCTGATGTCTTCACCAAGGCCCTCGGGTCTGGTGATCTTCAGCGTTTTTGCACTGCTCTTGGGCTTCTGCCCGTTCTACCTCACCTGCTTGTCTCTTGATCTTGCACTTGTTGTACACTGATATCTATATTTATACCTGCATGTTTCCTCTTGCTAGGTTGTGATCAGTGTACTGCCTTGCTATTATAACTCTGCATGTGAACTGGCCTTGTGGCCGCTTGCTTGTGCTCAGATTGTGTGGTGTCCTTGAGATCCACCCTGAGCTTTGCTTTGCTTTGCTCAGTTGTCTTGCTTTACTGGTCTTGTGACCGTCTTGTTGTCCCCCACTTAGCCTATGGGGGTGTGTCAAAGTACAATCTTACTTGTAGGCTATAGTGGGGCACTCCTTATGGGGTACAGCACTTCTAGGGTTAGTACTTGTACCCCAACTCTTGCTAATCCAATCATTTCTGCATAGTTATTCTGACACTTATTACCGTATCTATTTTATATTGATAGAGGTTTTGTCAGAATCAGTACAGTGGAATGAATGAACTAGGCAACAGTTGGATACAAGTAGGAAACCCTAATTGGGTTATCCCCTCTAGTGTGAACCTCACTATAGCCTACAAGCTAACAAACATATCGTTTGACACACCCCTATAGGCAAAGTGGGGGATAGCAAGACCAGTCAAGCAAGAGAACAAAGCAAAGCAACGCTCTGGGTGGATCTCAAGATCACCTCGCATTCTGAGCACAAGCAAGCGGCCACAAGGCCAGTTCACATGCAGAGTTAAAATTGCAATTGCAGTACACTGATTACAACCTAGCAAGTGCAAACATGCAGGTATAATCATATATTTCAGAGTACAGCAAGTGCAAGACAAGATCAAGAGACAAGCAGGTGAGGCAGAGTGGGCACAAGCCCAAGAGCAGTGCAGAAACGCTGATGATCACCAGACCCAAGGGCCTTGGTGATGACATCAGCAGTGTTGGCCTGTGTGGCCACGTAAGCAAGAGGAAGCTGACCACGCTGCTGCAGCTCTCGCGTGAGGAAGTAACGGAGAGCAATGTGCTTCGTTCTGTGCTCCAGTCTCTGGTCCTGACACAAGGCAATCATGGCCTTGTTGTCGACGTACAGAACTGGAGGAGAACGAGGCCGCTCACCCAAGTCGGTCAGCAGGTCAGCCAGCGGAGCTCCCGTGCAGCCATAGCCCCAGCGTATATCTCGGCCTCACAGCTGGAACTAAGTACAGAAGACGAGCGAGTGGACCGCCACCAGAGAGAACCAGTGCCGAGGCTGAAACTGTACCCCTGTGTCGACCAGTGAGTCGTCTGGTCGTCAACCCAAGAAGCGTCTGAGTGACCGGTGAGAACAACTTAACCCTGTCCTCCAAGCACAAGCCCCATGCCCGATGTACTGCACAAATAACGCAGTACCCTCTTCGCGGCTTTCCAGTGCACCTTTCGGTGTCTACCGAGAGCCACGTAGCGAGCCAGAAGGCTGAGAGGGTACGCGAGGTCAGGTCGTGTGCACGTCATCAGGTACATGAGGCAACCCACAAGCTCTGGGTACGGACCACTCGGCTCTACGGACTCGTCCGAAGGTGGAGTTGAGAGCGAGTGGCCTGTAGACAGCGGAGTGGATTGTGGCGAGGACCACGAGAAGTCGAAGCGCTGAAGGACCTGCTGCACCATGTGTGACTGAGTGAGGGTGATGGTGCGCCGTGCTCTGTCGCGGGTGATCTGCAAGTCAAGATAGCTCCGCAGCTCACCCAGGTCAGTGCAGGTGTATCTCTCCTGCAGCTCCGCCTTCACTAGGGCCAGTGCCTCAGTGTCAGCAGTAGCAAAAACCAAGTCGTCGACGTACACGACAACGTAGAACGGCGGCAGAGAAGTGTCTGTGCGCAGAAACTACGAAGGGTCAGCACTCGAAGGAGCGAAGCCAAGAGCCGCAAGTGTAGTCCTCAGTGTGTCTGCCACTCACGGGGTGCCTGACGCAGACCGTAGACTGGTCGCCGAAGACTCCATTGGGTACCCTCAGGAAACGACCTAGTGAAGCCAGGTGGGCGGCGCAACCAGATAGCCTCGTGAAGGCTGCCCTACAGGAAGGCTGTCGAGAAGTCGAGGGAGTGCAGCTTGTAGTCGCGCTGTGCTACAACGTGCAGTAGCACCCGAAGAGTGGTCATCTTTGGGGTGGGGGAGAAGGTATGGAAGAAGTCGACCCCCTCACGCTGACTGAAGCCTCGTGCAACGTAACGCGCCTTGAAGGCAGGCGGAGAACCAGGCGGCCGCTTCACCCTGAAAATCCACATGCCATCGACTATGTTCGCCCCAGGTGTGGGAACTGCGTCGACGTAGGTGCCTGTGGACTTCCAGGAAGCCATCTCTGCGTCCATGGCTATCTGCCACTGAGAGGAGTACGGACCCGTGATCGCCTCTGCGTAAGAGCGCGGGGTCGGGATGTCCAGTCCATCCGTGTCTCCCTCAGGGCAAAGTAGCGTGGACGCGAGATGAGGTGCAGCGGCCGCTAGGCACTCCAGCTCAAACTGCCTGTCCTCAAGGACGTCACAGCCAAGGGCAAGCTCACCCCCGACGGACGGAGGACAGGAAGAGTAAAAAACAAGACTCGCAGCGTAGTCAAGGCGGCACAAAGCAGCAAAGTCAACAACTCAGCAACTAAGGTAGACACAGCAGCAGACTCAAAGGAAGGGTCAGTCAGAACCGTGGCAATGAGACGAGTGACAGTCGGACTGGCAGTACGGACAAGGTGAGACTCAGGGTCAGGAACGTGAGGAAGAGAAGACGCAGGAGGCGACGGCAGGACAACACGCTGTGGAACAGAGGAAGGACGAAGTGCCATACGGTGAGTGCCTGGCAGAGCTGGAGCACGAGGACGGGCAACACGACGAGCACGAACAGGTGTGGAAGCACGAGTCTCAGGCTCACAACGCTCAGTCAGGGACTCACTCACCTCAGTGTGAGGAGGACTAGCAGGCAGCGGGGAGTCAGGTAGTAGCTGTGGCTGAGACTGGTCAGTCGGTGGGAACAGTAACGGGGGAGTAGTACCAGCAACCGGGAACTCAGTAGCAGCAGGTGGGAGACTGAGAAGGTGACGAAGCACAGACGGCTGCGGCTGAGTAGTCACACCCCCAGATTCTCGAGCCCCAATAGGAACAACACCCCCAAAACGAGTACCTCCAGCTCCACCACCGGGACTGCCCCAACGGACAGCCCACTCGCGAAGCTGCTGCGGCGAGAGCGACTCCTGCCGACTAGCACCACCAACTCCAGTACCTCTAGTAGCACCTCGAGTGTCAGCACCGCCAGTACCTCCAACTCCAGGAACAACAGCACCAGCACCTATAGGGCCAGTACCTCCAGTACCTCCAGCTCCAGCACGTCCAGCTCCGCCACCGGGGCTGCCCCACCGGACAGCCCACTCTCGAAGCCGCTCCGGCGAGAGAGGCTCCTGTTGACGTGAGCCAGGACTACCCGCAGCAGCACCCACAGCAGCAGCACCTCCAGTACCTCCTGTAGCGCCTGTGTCTCCATCACCAGTACCTCCAGCACGGCCAACTCCAGGAACACCAGCACTAGCACCTCCAGGGCCAGTACCTCCAGTACCTGCAGCTCCAGCACGTCCAGCGCCACCACCAGGTCTGCCCCAACGGACAGCCCACTCGCGAAGCCGCTCCGGCGAGAGAGTCTCCTGCCGACGTGCACCAGCACCACCAGCACCAGCACCACCAGCACCTCCACCCGCATAACCTCCAGCAGCAGCACCTCCAGCACCCCCTGCACCCGTAGGACTCACAGCACCCCCTGAGCCAGCGCCCCCAGAGTCCGCACCCCCAGTGTCACCACCTCCAGCAGCACCAGAGTCCACAGCGACGGGCCGCAGAGGCGGTGAAGACGGTCGAGGCGGAAAGCCAGAAGGGACCGCCAAAAACGCGGAGCGGCGAGGGGCCACGATGTCGGTAGCAGTCTGGTCACCCCCCTCAGCTGGGCCAAAGGTGTCTGAGGAGACCTCCAAAGGCTCAACCAAGGGGGGTGGGTCTACCTGAGACACACCTGAGGGAGCGGGACCAGAAGGAGGGAGGGGGGCTACCGGGGGGGGATCGTCCACCAGGGAGACAGGCGGGAGGGGTACCGGGGAACTGCGGTGGGGGTGAAGACGGTAGAACCAGACGGGCTCGTTAAAGGTGACGTCGCGGGAGGACAGCACACGACGAGAGCCCGGGTGGTAAAACTGCCAGGGAAGTGCGTCGGTGTGAAAGCCAAGGAACACGCACCGAAGAGTGCGTGGAGAGAGCTTGCCCGCAGGCAAATCGCAGACAAGAGAGAGGGAACCCCAGACCCGAAACGCCGACGCATCACCAACCTCGCCGGTCCACCACAAAGTGGGGGAGGTCTCTGGGTGGGAGACACGGGGCCTGAGGTTGAGCTGCTCAGCGGCGTATCAGACCGCAAACAGCCACATAAATTGGGGAGCAGCCGCATGGATCATGGAGGTGCGAGCAACCTCCATAACTAGACCAATGCGGCGCTCGGCAATCCCATTCTGCTGTGGAGAGGCCGGAAGCGTGTACGACTGGACGATTCCCTCAGCACCACAGAAGTCCTCGAGGAGGCGGGAGCAAAACTCACCACCTCGGTCAGAGTGCAGCCGCAGGACTGGGAGGTCCTGACGGAACCGAGCGCGAAGCGGGAGACGGACAGCGCGGATCCAGCGGATCAAGACACCACGGACATCCGCCTTGCTCTGCAAGGGGAAGACCGTGGTGTAGCGCGTGTAGTCGTCGACAACCAGTAGAAAGTAGCGCTCGCCACCCTGTCCAGTGACGCGGGCGGGGCCCCACACGTCCATGTGCAGGGTCTGCAGAGGAGCAGTGGTAGGAGGAAACGAGGAGGAGTGAGGAGCGGCGCGCTGCCGCCCCTCGACGCAGGGAAGGCAGGGCGGTGCAAGCGACCTCGGAAGCGGGGGCAGGGACCTGGGGAGACCAGACACAAGGAGACAGGAATGCATGCCACGCAGGCGTGGCAAGGAGGGGTGGCCAAGACGGTGGTGCCAGAGGAGAGTCTGGTGCGTGAGGAGACGACACGAACAAGACGCAGCGACCTCAACCGACGCAGCTACCTGACCTGACACAGCCACTAGTGCTAACTCAGTAGTCAGTGTGTACAGACCAGACCCGGGCCTCCTAGTGAACGTGGCGAGGTGCTCACCAGTGCGTGAGTCCGTACAGATCGCCACAAGCTTTCCTCCAGGCTGGGTGACAGTGACCCACTGGTCCTGGAGGACAGAGGTAGCCACCAAGTTCTTAGCGAACGAGGGGAGGTGGAGACCTGTGAGGAGGCCGGAAGGGGCCGCCGGACACGATAGAACAGTGGCGCCATGCGCGACTACCGGACCACCGGAGGGGTCGGCCAGTGTGACAGGGATAGGGGCTGTGAGCGGTGTGACTGTGGTGCTGTCGCGGAAGAAGCAGCGAGACGTGCCTGAATCTAGGGTAAAAGTGTGGAAGGCCTCCTCAATCTCTGCCCCTGCGCTAGCTGAGTCAAAAGCACCAAGACCAGCAGCATCTACGCCACCAGGTGGCTCTACACCCCCAGTACGAGGACCCCGAAACCCTCCACCACCGGGGCTGGCCCACCGGACAGCCCACTCACGAAGCTGTTGCGGGGAGAGAGTCTCCGGCGGACGCTGCTGCTGCTGCTGTCCACCCCCAGAACCTCCGCGTCTACCAGCGGCACTACCAGCAGGAGTAGACCCACAGGGACCTCCAGTAGTAGCACCCCAGGCTCCGCCACCGTGGCTGCCCCACCGGACAGCTCTCTTGCGAAGCTGCTGCGACGAGAGCGTCTCCTGCCGACGAGTACGAGGACCGCCAGCACCAGCACCTCCAGCTCTAGCACGGCTAGCTCCGCCACCGGGGCTGCCTCACCAGATAGCCCACTTGCGAAGCTGCTGCGGCGAGAGAGACTCCTGCACACTCGGCTGCCGCTGACGTAGGACAGTGGTAGTGGCCATGGCAGGCAGTGGCAGCTAGTAGCAGCAGCTGCAGCTTAGCAGCACCAGCAGCGCAGCAGCAGTAGCACAAGCGGCAGTAGCAGCATAGCAGCACTCGGGGCAAGGCGGCACTAGCGCAGGACAGGGCAGCGCGGGGCAGCGCACACAGGTGACAGCAGCACCTAGGGTGGCAGCAGCAGGCGGTAACACCTAGGGGGACAGCACCTAGGGCAGCAGCAGGCGGCAGCACCTAGGGCGGCAGCAGCAGGCGGCAGCACCTAGGGCGGCAGCAGCAGGCGGTAGCACCTAGGGCGACAGCACCTAGGGCAGCAGTAGCAGGCGGCAGCACCTAGGGCAGCAGCAGGCGGTAGCTCCTAGGGCAGCAGCACCTATGGCGGCAGCAGCAGGCGGCACTTGCGTGCGGACAGGACATGCGCGGGCAGGGCAGGCGCGGGCAGCGCGAGCAGGGCAGGGCAGGTGCGCGTGCAAGGCAGCAGCGCGGGGAAGAGCGCACGCGCGTGGCCAAGGCCCTTACGGGGCAGGGCACGGGTCGTTGGGCAGCAGGGCGCGCTGGCGCACTGGGCAGCAGAGCGCGCTAGCGCGCTGGGAAGCGGGGCGCGCTGGCGCGCTGGGCAGCGGGGCGCGCTGGCGCGCTGGGCAGCGGGGCGCGCTGGCGCGCTGGGCAGCGAGGCAGCGGGACGCGCTGGCGCGCTGGGCAGCGGGGCGCGCTGGCGCGGTGGGCAGTAGGGCGCGCTGGCGTGCTGGGCAGCAGGGCGTACTGGCGCGCGGGGCAGCAGGGCGTGCGGGGCACGCGGGGCAGGTCAGCGCGATAGAGCTGGGCAGGGTAGGGCACGCGTGCGGCGAGCAGGGCAGCGCGGGCAGCAGCGCAGCACGCGCGGCAGTAGGGCAGCGCGCGGTGGGGCAGCGCGAGCAGCAGTGCAGCACGCGCGGCAGCAGGCAGGGTCCTCGCTAGAAATTCTTTGTCTGACGGATCAGATATTTCAAACAAACGAATCTGACCAATGAAATTCCGGTTTCTAGTTTCTGATTGCACGTGGGACGAAAACCAGAATCTGACTTGACTTGTAACAGCCGACTTGCCACGTCATAGCATATTCGACCTGCCACAATGAAGATTCGACCAGTCACAGCAGGGAATTGACTGGGACAACATATTCTGACGGAAATCATGCTCTACTAGCATGTTTCGGTTTCAGACGAATCACGAACTGTATCCTGATGAATCAGATGAAAACAGAAAATTGTTTATGACCAATCAGATGAAAATCCTTTACTGGAAAATCAGATTAACTACAAAAAAAACTGTCTGAAAACTCAGAAAAACATACAAAAGTGTCTGATAGCGAGGACCCTGGCAGCAGGGCAGCGCGACCGCGCGGGGCAGGGCAGGGCAGGTAACGCGCGCGGCGAGCAGGACAGCGCGCGACGGCAGTAGCTCCTGTGGCAGGAGTGACGGTGGGCCCTAAAAAAAAAATGATCCTAGGTCAGGACCTGCTCTGAAACCATGTCATAATCAGTACAGCGGAATGAATGAACTAGGCAGCAGTTGGATACAAGTAGGAAACCCTAATTGGGTTATGCCCTCTAGTGTGAACCTCACTGTAGCCTACAAGCTAACAAACATTTAGTTTGACAATATATTCCACCTGGTAGCGTCGTTTAGCGAGCCCTGTAGCGCTACCGGCGCTGCCGAAGCTACTGGGAACGGCTAGGGCAGCCCGAAACAAAACTAAAACCCCAATAGAACCTGGACTTTTTTTTGGGATGGATCAACCCTAAACACGGGAAGAACCCTCCAGCCAGGAGTTAGGGTTGATGTCTCCCGAGTCACATCTGTTTCCGAACGGGTTTTATATTTCTGTTTTCCTGCGCGTTTCTCGTCAGATAGGGTAATATGTATGAATATAAATTCTGATTTGGACTCAACCTTTGAAATTTAATTCCAGAAGAACACGACGCGATCGATGTGAATCTGAAAAAACAAAAATCAATTGCAACGAAAAAAGTCGGGGGTTGTTGTGAGAATAATACAAGGAATGAATGAACTAGAAATGAGATGGCTACAAATAGGGAACCCTAGAATTGCTGTACCCCCTATTGTCTAAACCACTACAGCCTAAACAGGCTATAACATATGTTTGACACACCCCCATAGGCAAAGTGGGGGAGAACAAGAGGTCACAAGACCAGTCAAGAGAAGAAAAGCAAGCTCAGGGTGGATCTCAAGGATACCACACAAATTCCGAGCACAAGCAAGTGGTCACAAGACCAGTTCACATGCAGTTTGATAATACAACAAGAAGTACAGTGATCACAACCTAGCAAGTGTAAACATGCAGGTAGAAATATATAAGGATCACAGTACAAGCAGAGTCAAGAAGTAAGCAAGTGAGGCACAGTAGGCACAAGGCCTAGAACAGTACAGAAACGCTGATGATCACAAGGCTGAAGGGCCTTGGTGAAGACATCAGCAGTGTTGGCCCGAGTGGCCACGTAAGCAAGACGAAGCTGACCACGCTGCTGCAACTCTCGAGCAAGAAAGTAGCGCAGAGCGATGTGCTTCGTTCTGTGCTCCAGTCTGTGCTCCTGACACAAGGCAATCATGGCTTTGTTGTCGACGTACAGCACTGGAGGAGAACGAAGCGGCTCGCCAAGGTCGGTCAGCAGGTAGGTGAGCCAGCGTAACTCCTGTGCAGCCATGGCCCCTGCGTAGATCTCAGCCTCACAGCTGGAGCTGAGAACAGAAGACGAGCGGGTAGACCGCCACGAAACAGAGCCGGAGCCAAGGCTGAAGGTGTAACCCTGTGACGACCGCTGAGTAGCCAAGTCGTCAGCCCAAGAAGCGTCTGCGTGACCAGTGAGGACAACTGGACCTCGCCCTCCAAGCACGAGCCCCATGCCCGACGTACTGCACAAGTAGCGCAACAACCTCTTAGCAGCATCCATGTGCTCCTTCCTGTGTCGGCCAGGAGCAACATAGCGTGCTAGGATGCTAAGAGGGTAGGCTAGGTCAGGTCGAGTGCAGGTCATCAGGTACATGAGGCAGCCCACAAGCTCTGGATACGGGCCACTCGGCTCTACGGACTCGTCCGAAGGTGGAGCTGAGAGCGAGTGACCGGTAGGCAGAGGAGTGGACTGTGGCGAGGAGTACGTGAAGTGGAAGCGTTGAAGGACCTGCTGCACCATGTGTGACTGAGTCAAGGTAATGGTGCGCTGTGCTCTGTCCCGGGTGATCCGCAAGCCAAGATAGCTTGTCAGCTCACCCAGGTCTGTGCACGCGTGTCTCTTCTGCAGCTCCGACTTCACGTGGGCGAGTGCCTCAGTGTCAGCAGTAGCAAAGACCAAGTCGTCTACGTACACGAGAACGTAGAAAGGCGGCAGAGTGGTGTAGGTGCGTAGAAACAGCGACGGGTCAGCAGTAGAAGGAGCAAACCCAAGAGCAGCAAGAGTAGTCCTCAGTGTGACGTGCCACTCACGGGGTGCCTGGCGGAGACCGTAGACCGGCCGCCGGAGGCTCCACTGGGTACCAGGAGGAAACGACCCAGTGAAGCCAGGTGGGCGGCGCAGCCAGATCTCCTCGTGTAGGCTGCCCTGTAGGAAAGCAGTGCTGAAGTCAAGGGAGTGGAGCTCGTAGTCACGCTGAGCGGCGACGTGCAGCAGAACCCGAAGAGTGGTCATCTTCGGGGTAGGGGAGAAGGTCTGGAAGAAGTCAACCCCCTCACGCTGACTGAAGCCTTGTGCAACGTAACGCGCCTTGAAGACAGGCGGAGAACCCGGCGGCCGCTTCACCCTGAAAATCCACATGCCACTGACGATGTTCGCCCCAGGTGGGGGAACCTCGTCGACGTAGGTGCCTGTGGACTTCCAGGAAGCCATCTCTACGTCCATGGCTGACTGCCACTGAGAGGAGTAGGGACCCTCTATCGCCTCTGCGTAAGAGCGCGGGGTCGGGATGTCTGGTGCATCCGGGTCTCCCTCAGGGGCAATCAGCATGGACACGAGATGAGGTAAAGCAGCGGCAAAGCACTCAAACTCCTCCTCTCTGTCCTAAAAAACGTCCGTGCCAAGAGCACACTCACCCCCGACGGACGGAGGACAGACAGACTCAGACGCAGACTCAGCAACAAGACTAGCGGCGTAGTCTAGACGACAGGCGGCAGCAAAGTCAACAAGCTCAGCAACTAGAGCAGACGCAGCAGTGGACGCAAACGAAGGGTCAGTGACAACAGTAGCGAGAAGACGCGTGACAGTAGGACTGGCAGCACGAGCAAGGTCTGACGGCGGGTCAGGGACGTCAGGAAGAGAGGACGCAGGAGGAGACGGAAGAGGGAGACGTTGTGGAGCAGTGGAAGGACGCAGAGTCATATAGTGAGTGTCAGGGACAGGAGGAGGACGCTGACGCGGAACACGACCAGTGCGAACAGCGCGCACGGGCGACTCAGGACGAGACTCAGGCGACGCAGGACGAGACTCAGGCGCACGACGCTCCGTAAGACCTCTAGTCGGTCCAGAGTAAGGAGAAGGACCAGGCAGTGGAGGGGCTGGCTGTAGCTGCGACTGCGACTGGACAGGCGGTGGACTCAGTAAAGGAGGAGTGGGACCAGTAGAAAGCGGTAGGCCAAGAACCTGCTGAAGGAGCGGAACATAGTACGGCCACGGCCGCGCAGCGCCTCCAGAAACAGCAGAGACAGCACCAGTACCCTCAGCTCCAGGGTCTCCAACTCCAACTCCCGCAGCACCACCAGCTGTAGTACCTCCAGCAGCACCAGCTCCAGCAGCACCTCCAGCAGCAACAGCTCCAGCACCTCCAGCTCCAACTCCTGCAGCACCACCAGCAGCAGCACCTCCAGCAACACCAGCTCCAGCAGCACCTCCAGCAGCAACAGCTCCAGCACCTCCAGCTCCAGCACCATCAGCACCTCCTGCTCCAGTAGCTCCAGTACCTCCAGTACGAGCACCTCCGGGACCAGCGGCTCCAGCACCTCCAGCAGCAGCAGTACCTCCGCCACCTCCAGCCTCTGCACCACCAGTCACAGTAGCACCCTCAGCTCCGGCAGCTCCAGCACCTCCAGGAGCAGTAGTACCGCCACCTCCAGCCTCAGCACCACCAGTCACAGCAGCACCCTCAATCCCGGCAGTCTCAGCACCTCCAGGGGCAGGGTCTCCAGCTCCGGCAGAACCACTCCGAAGGGGGGTGAGACGAGCGTACCACTCACGGAGCTGCTGGGGAGAGGGAAGCTCCCTCGCGGAGGACCGCCTCGGCGAGGCACCTCGAGGCTCCGTACGCGTAGTCTCAGCATGCACAGGCTCCGCTGCCGCAGGCCCAGCACTCCCAGGGGCAGTACGAACAGCACCACTCCGAAGGCGGGAGCGCCAGGAGTACCACTCGCGCAGCTGTAGTGGAGTGAGCTCCCGTCGTGAACGAGCACCCGCAGAAGCACCAACTCTAGGCTCAGCACCCCCAGGCTCCGCACTCACAGGCTCAGCACCCCCAGACTCCTCACAAGCAGACTCCGCACCCCCAGGTTCAGCACCCCCAGACTCAGCACCCCCAGTCTCAGCACCCTCAGGCTCAACACCCCCAGGCCCCCCACCCGCAGGCTCAGCACTCCCAGGCGCAGCACCCCTAGCAGGACCACAGTCGACAGCTACCTCGACAGGCTCGACCGGGTCTACCTGAGACACACCTGAAGGAGCAGGACCCTGAGGGGGGAGGGGGTCTACCGGAGGAGGACCTGGTACGAGGAAGAGGGGCGGGGGAGGGAGCGGGGCTGTGCGGTAGGGGAAGAGACGGTAAAAGGGAACAGACTCTTCAAAGGTGACGTCCTGAGAGGGCAGGACACGGCGCGAGGTGGGGTGGTAAAACTGCCAGCCAGGCGCGTCCGGAGGAAAGCCAAGGAAAACACAGGGAACAGCGCGGGCGGAGAGCTTGTCCGCGGACGTATCGCGGACAAAGGCACGAGATCCCCAGACCCGGAACACCGACGCATCGCCAACCTCTCCCGTCCAACGCAGTGTCGGCGAAGTCTCCGGAATGGAGACACGGGGCCGGAGGTTGAGCTGATGCGCAGCGTATCGGACCGCAAACGGCCACAGAAAGTGGGGGGCAGCCGCATGGATCAAGGAGGTACGAGCGACCTCCATGATCAAGCCAATGCGGCGCTCAGCAACCCCATTCTGTTGTGGAGAGGCCGGAAGCGTGAACGACTGCTCAATGCCCTCCCCACGACAAAAGTCCCTCAAGAGGTCGGAGGAAAACTCCCCACCTCTGTCAGAGTGCAGACGCAGGACAGGAAAGTCCGAGTGGAACCTCTCGCCGAGCTGGAGACGGGCAGCGCGGATCCAAGGGATCAAAACATCAGGGACTTCACCCTTGGTGCGCAAGGGGAAGACCGTGGTGTAGCGCGAGTAGTCGTCAACAACTATCAAGAAGTACCTCTCGTGACCCTGTCCACGGACGCGGGCTGGGCCCCACACGTCCATGTGGAGGGTCTGCAGGGGAGCAGTCGTCGGGGGAAACGAGGAGGAGTGAGGAGCGGCGCGCTGCCGCCCCTCGACACAGGGAAGACAGGGAGGAGCAGGCGAGGGTGGGAGGGGAGGGAGTACCCTGGGAAGACCAGAGACAAGAACACGGCGGTGCATGCCACGAAGGCGCTGCACCGAGGGGTGCCCAAGGCGGTGGTGCCAAAGGACGGTCTCGTGCGACAAAGTGCGACACGAGCAGGGGGCCGACAGCTGACCTGACGCTGACACAGACGCAGCGACCTGACCCAACTGACCGGACGCAGACACAGCAACCTGAGGAGACAAAGTGGTCAGTGTGTACAGGTTCGACCCTGGCCGACGAGTGAACGTGGCCAGGTGACGACCCGTCCGCGCACACGTACAGTGGGTCACACGCTGCCCTCCAGGAGTCCACTGGGAAACCCACTCATCCTGGAGGACACCGCCACTCACCAAGTTCGTGGAGAACGAGGGGAGGTGGAGACCCGACAGTGAGCCAGACGGAACCGCCGGACACGGGAGGACAGTGGAGGAGCTCGCAAGGACTGGGCCCCCAGAGGGGTCAACCAGGGAGACAGCAACAGGCCGAGGGAGCGGTGTGAGGGCAGTACGGTCGCGAAAGAAACAGCGGGAAGCACCTGAGTCAAGAACAAAGGTGTGCAGGGCCTCAGCAGGCGCAGTACCAGACAGCGCAGACTCACTAGCACCTGGAGCAGCAGACTCACTAGTACCTAGAGCAGCAGCCTCACTAGCACCTAGGGCAGCCGACTCAATAGCACCCAGAGCAGCAGCCTCACTGGACTCAATGCCCGGGTCGGGCGGAACACACAGGTAACAGTCCTCCTCAACACTAACAGTCAATGCATA
Source organism: Closterium sp. Naga37s-1 (assembly GCA_947471745.1). Lineage (NCBI taxonomy): Eukaryota > Viridiplantae > Streptophyta > Zygnematophyceae > Desmidiales > Closteriaceae > Closterium > Closterium sp. Naga37s-1. The sequence goes on along the minus strand of CANJKZ010000008.1, from coordinate 2,693,522 downwards.
CATGGCACCAAGGATAGCATCAAAGTCAAGAGCAAAGATATCAATGTTGCTCTTAAGCAGATCAGCCCAGCGAGGGAGCTCAGCGGCGTCAGGAAACTGTGCGCGCCAGGCGTCGTCGAGGCGAGAGAAGCAGCGGTGCTGCGTGTGGAACCTCCCACACGTCTGGCCAGCGCCGTCACCAGTGCGGATGACGTACGGGCAGCTACCCCCACCCCCAGACCCCCCACCTCGCTGAGAGTACCACTCACGAAGCTGCTGGGACGACGGGGTCTCGCGGGGACGCTGCTGCTGCTGGCGCTAGTCACTACCAGAACCTCCACGCTGCGCCGCTCCACCGCGACCACCGCCACCGCCGCCGCCACCACGCCCACTGCCGCCACCACCACCACCTCCACCCCAGCCTCCTCCCCCACCGCTGCCACCACCACTCCCGCCGCTGCCACTGCCCCCCCCACTCCCGCCACCACCCCCACCTCCGCCACCACCCCCACCGCCTCCGCCACCTCCAGCAACACCTCCCCCGCCTCCACCTCCGCCCCCCTTGCCCCCCTTGCCCCTGCGGCGCGTCCCACTAGGAGCAGACGCAGCTCCGGCCTTCTCAGCACCAAGAAGGTCAACAGCAGCAGCAGAGGCAAACGAGGGGAGCACGGGGCAGGGGGAACACCCCTCGAAGAACGGGGTGCGGGGTTCGCCACGAGAGGCACCTACTGCGTTAATGCTAGCCTCAGTTGCAAGCAGTTGTGTCTCAAGTAGGTCAACGGTGAGCTCGGTGGGGGAGAGAGCTAGGAAGTGGTCCCTGACTGGACGAAGAGAGTCAGGGAGACGAGCGACGAGGTGATAAAGGGTGAGGTACATTGGGGGGGGGTTCTTGGCTAGGAACTCGACAAGAAGGGCAGCTCGGTAGCGAGTGTCACTAGTACGGAGGTGAGTGATGAGGTCAGCGACTGTGGTAAAAGCAGCTAGATCGGGGAAAAGATAGTGCAGCGAGAGGCGACCGATCGCAGAAGTGGCAGGGGAAGAGTAGCGTGCAACTACCGCGTCGTACAGCGCCTTAGCGGTCTTATGCTGGCCAAAGTGCGCACGCTGGTCTATCGGCAGGTGGCTGCGAACGGCTAGGCGAGCGTGAGCGTCACGGGTCTGCCACTGTGAGCGAATCGAGCTGTCAGCGGTCTCAGCAGGTGTGAGGGAGGCTCCAGACGTGTGATCGAACAGTGAGATATCGTCCTTGGCTGTAATCTGTAGGAACAGGTGCAGATCGTCGAGCCAGGCATCGAACTGGATAGGGCGGCCCTCAGTATCGAACGCGAGAATAGTGGGGTTGGCCATACTGGCAGTAGCAGCAGTAGCAGTAGTAACAGTAGTAACAGTAGCAGTAGCAGTAGTAACAGCAGCAGCTGCAGTAACAGACAGTAGCAGCAGCGCAGCTCGATAGGGCAGGGCGGCGCGGCTCGGCTGGGCGGCGCGGCTCGGCTGGGGCTGCGCGTCTCGGGCAGGGCGGCGCGGTGCGAGCAGGCAGGGCGCACGCAGGCTGCTTGCGGGCTGCGCACGAGCAGCTTGCTGGCGCGCGCGGGCTGCTTGCGACTAGCGCGGGCGGCCTGCGGGCTGTGCGCGGTGCTGCACGACGGCGCGCATGCGGCTAGCGGGCTGCGCGAGCTGCTTGCGGCTAGCGCGGGCTGCTAGCGGGCTACGCGCGATGCTGCAAGGGGCCGCGCGGGCGGCTAGCGGGCTGCGCGAGCGGCTTGCGGGCTGCGCGTGTGGCGTGCGGGCTGCGCGCAAAGCTGCACGGTGCCGCGCGGGCTGCTAGCGGGCAGCGTGGGCGGCTGACGGGCGGCGCGTGGAGCTGCACGGGGCCACGCTGGGCTGCATGCGCGTCTAACGGGCGGCGCGCGATCGGCTGCAGCGCGTTGTTTAGGGTGGCGCTCGAGGGCGCGAGCAAAGCAGAGCGCACGAGGGCGCGGGCAGGACAGTGCGCACGAGGGCGCGAGGGCAGTCAGGGGCAGTCAGCAGTGACAGTGTGGTGGGCCCTAAGAAAACCGGTCCTAACGGAGGACCTGCTCTGAAACCATGTCAGAATCCAGAAACAAGAAGTGATTGCATTAGCATGAAGTTGGGTACAAGTAGTGAAACCCTAAAGTGTTGTACCCCATATTGACTACCCCACTACAGCCTAAACAAGCTATAGCATATAAGTTTGACATCGGTAACTACTTCGAATGGGCGGTGTGGGTCGGCGATGCGTAGTACGGGCGGTGAACAGAGAACATTTTCCAGGGCAGAGAAGGCAGCATGCTCTTTCTCCCCCCACGTAAAAGCGACCCCCTTCCGTGTTAAAGTTTAGAAGAAAGAAGAAGAAGAAGAGGATTGCACTAGCAAGAATGAGGATACAAATAGCAAACCCTAGAAGGGTTGTACTCGCTATAGAGCACCCCACTACAGGCTAGAGCATAAGATAACATTCTGACATTCCGCAGCAGATCCGTCAGCGGGGCTGTTAACCGCGCCATGTCGGGGACGAACCGACGCACATAATTAACGAACCCTAAAAAACTCTGCAGCTCCGTGATATTTGTCGGAGGGTGCCACGCTTTTACCGTGTCCAGCTTCTTTGGGTCGATCTCAACTCCAGCCTCCGAAATAACGTGTCCTAAAAAATCTAGCCTGTCCTGAAAAAACTCGCGCTTGGAACCCTTGGTCAGTAGGCGGTGCTCGTCTAAAACCTTAAATACTGCTTCCAGATCTGCTAAGTGTTGCTGCTTATCGCGACTGTAGACCAGGATGTCGTCGAGGTAAACGATCACACATTTATCTAGAAGTGGCCTAAACGCCTCGTTCATGGTCATCTGAAACGTCGCCGGTGCGTTGGTCAACCCGAATGGCATCACTGTGTACTCGAAAGACCCGTATCTAATTCTAAAAGCCGTCTTGGCGCAGTCCGATGGTTCGACCCTAATCTGGTGGTAACCTCCCCGTAAATCTATTTTCGAAAAGACCCGTGCTGTTCGCAGCTGATCTATCAGTTCGTCGGCGCGGGGAATGGGGTATCGTGACTTGATTGTTACCCTGTTCAGTGCTCTGTAGTCGATGCACATGCGAAACCCTCCGTCTTTTTTCGGTGTGAACAGTATCGGTGCGGCGAACGGCGATCAGCTCGGTCGGATGAACTTCTTCTCTAACAGGTAATCTAGCTGCTTCCTCAGTTCATCGAGCTCGGGCTCTGTCAGTCGAAACTGTCGCTGTACAGTTGGTTGTGCCCCCGGTTCTAATTATATTCGGTGATCATGTGCCCGCTGAGGTGGCAGTCCTTCTGGTAAATCGTCCGGAAAAATCCCCGGGTACCGTTTCAACAGTTCCTGTAGTTCGGGCGATACCGCTGCCAGCAGTTTCTGAAAATCACTCGGCTGCCCTGCTTTTCCTACCAATGCTATATCCACCGCGTACACGTCAGCTCCAGCGGCGACAGCCCGTTTCATCGTGATGGCGTTGACGTGGACCGTTGAAGACTCGGGCGACTGCCAGCGAGGTAGCTCGACCCAGTTACCGCTACTTCGCACAATGCAGCTACCCGTCGTCCAATCGATTCGCGGGTTGTACCGTCGCAGCCAGTCACGTCCCAGTAAAATGTCGTGCCCATCCAGTGTTGTCGCGAGCATTTCCTGTGTAAACCCGAAGTTCCCCCCCGCATCGGACTTTTACTCTCTCCACCTTTTCCCGTATGGCCAGCGGCATGCCGTCGACTAAGAGTGCATCTATCTCCGGTAAACACCAACTAAGTGTCAGTTGCAGCTTCCGTGCGGTTGCGGTATTAATTAAGATGTGACTTGCTCCTCCGTCTATAAAAATCTTCACTGCTGCTCCCTGTATTTTCCCGTGAATCAGTACTGGGCAATCCGTCGCTGTACCCTCCTTATTCATCCGAGCCCGATCGATAGCGTGAATCGGTACTGTGACTCGGTGAGGGTCGGTGAGGTTGGGCGAGCAGGTTGTCTCGTCAGTAGCTGGCCTGATTTCTACTGACTGCTAGCGTTTCCCTGCCTCTGAGACTCCCTCCCCTGCTCTGCGCCGCGGCGCCTCAGCTCCTCTGGGCATTCGCTTTTGCGATGGCCCGGCCTATTGCAAGCAAAGCAGCGCCCTTTAAATGGCGCGGCAGCTGCATTCGCTGCAACGGCGTGTACAGTGGCGTGCTCGGCCGGTCCCCGAGGACGTTGTCCGTAGTAGAACCCCGGTCTCGGTCGGCGTAGGATATCGATCTTCTCAGCGAGCGCGAGGATCTCGTTGAAGTTCGAGAGCCCGCGTAGCATGTTTTCGTGCGAGATGTCCGGCTTTAGCCCTCCGACGTAACGGTCCACCCGCTCTGCTTCGTGCATGTAGCCGACTTGCTCGCATAATGCGAGAAAACCGCTCGTATAATCTTGGACCGACCCGAGTTGTCGCCAAGTACGCAGTCTCTGACGCGCTGAAATAGAAGCCGCAATCGACTCGAAGCGCACCCGAAGCCCTGCGCACCACGCATCCCACGTGCTGTACTGGGCGGTTTCGCAGAAAGAACTCCAGGTGACGGCTGGACCCGTGGGCCCTCCCTCTTGCGACGGCGGTTCGTAGGCGCGTGGCGACGTCACGATGACTCGCCACCAGTCCATGACGGGGCCCTCAGCAGCGAAACAGCGTAGCGAATCTTCGCTTCGTCCGACTCGACGTAATTCGCGTCGAAGAAAACGTTCATCGTGAAGACCCACAATTGAACCGTCGGACCTCCGCGTTGGCTAGGATCGAAGCAGGGCGGGCGCTGCGGCTTGAGTGGTATTGGCGCCACGATGTCGTTGTTGCCACTCGTTGCGGCGAACTCCACGTGCCGACGGGCTTCGCGAGGCCCTTGTGTGCTTGGTGCGGCCCTGTTCCTCTCCATGTCATGTATTGATTGAGCGACGCCATCACTGGCTGCGCCTGAGCGTTGTCCCACGCTGTCGTTTTGTGTCGGTGTGCCTGATGAGATTACGATCGGCTCCTCCGATCGTGCATGTGCATTTGCCGTCGATTGCTGGCGAGCGGAGTCGCGTTCCGCCGTGAGTGCCACAATTTCGAGTGCCGAATCTTCGAGTTGGCGCACGAGACGGTCGAGCTGCTCCTGCGTCAGTGTCGCGAGATTTAATTCGGCCATGGCGGGGGCGTCAGGCAAGCTCAGCGAGAGCCTGTGTCGTGGCCGTGCGTGCTTACGAGAGAGCACTTCGAGCGGCGGTGCTTGGTCGCTGAGAGACGTCTACCACCTCCAAAAATTGAGATAGTGGGGAAGCGAAGGTGTGGGTGCGGTCCGAGAGGAGATCGTAGGCTCTGAATACCAAGTATTACGAGTGCAATTGAGCGAGTGAGCGAGAATTGCACTATCGAAGCAAAACAGTACAATGAGCGAAGTCATGAGCGAAGAATATATAGCGAAGCTAGCGTGGTAACGGTAACGCGAGAAAATGGGGTGCGCTACGGGCCTAGCGCCGAGGTTGGGAAATGTCGAGGCGGAGGTCCGGGGCGCGGGTTACCAACCGAACCGTGAGGTTGGGTCGCATCGTGAACACTGGCGGGAGTCGTCGTCGAGGCGAGTGACGCGAGCGGGTAACGTTTCACTATTGGGTGCTGATGGCGGGAATGGTCATGTACGCGGTAAGGAGGGGCGCGAAGTAAGGAAAATGAATTTTCCTTACACCAACTCGCTTGCTCCATCCCACCCGCATGATCTGAAAACTAAACGTGTTTAGCAAAATTGAGTTGCGGCAGCACCTGCTGCTGCATTCATTGCTGACTGCTGTCTTGAATCAAACGCCACTGCTGCCGACTGGTGGGTGGACTCAAGTACCACCTCTCCTCCTCCCTCTGGATATACAGCCACTGCTCTACCACTCTCTTCTCCTCTCTCTCCACTCTCTCCTCCTCTCTCTCCACTCTCTCCTCCTCTCTCTCCACTCTCTCCTCCTCTCTCTCCACTCTCTCCTCCTCCCTCTCCACTTAATTCCCCTGCCCCTCCTCCTCGCCTCGACCCAGCACGACCAATCCCAACTCCTCCTTCTTCTCTCCCGTCTCTCCCTTTGATCCCTTCTCTCCCTTCTCCCCATTCTCTCCCTTCTCTCTCATCTCTCCCATCTCTCGCCCCCTCTTCATTCCCATCTCTCCTTTCACCCATTTCTCTCACTTCTCTCCCTTCTCCCTTTTCCTTCCTTTCTCTCCCTTCTCCCCCACTCCCACCAAGCCCATCGTTCTCCTTCCCACCCCATACTCCCCCTCCTCACCCGGGGCCAGGTCGTCTCAGCACATCTAGGCCCGTGATCAGAGGCGCTGCAGCAGATAGCCCACCTGCTAGAGCAGCAGCAGGAGGAGCAGCAGCAGCAGCAGCAGAACGAGCAGCAGAGGGGGCACCTATCACTGGAAGGACTGTAAGGCCCGTCACCAGAGAGGGTGCCGCAGCAGACAGCCCACATGCTGGAACAGCCGCACCTCTCATCAACTACAGGGACCTCGCATCAACTACAGGGACCTCTCATCAACTACAAGGACCTCGTGGTGACTCAGCTGACGGCGATATACAGTCATTCTCCTTGGTCCGCTTGGCGCGCACTCCGTGATCAGGGCTGGCTCATCCATCGTCGCTAACGGCTGGGAGCGCCAAGCTCGCATCAAGCCTTGCTGGTCGCTGACGTGGTTCCAGCCCAGAGGCACCCCGTGTATACCGTGTTGTACCGCCGACTCTTCACTTGTCAGTTGGTTTTTCCTTGGGACGTGCTTCCCTGCTTGCCCAATCCACAACAAGCAGTGGATAGACGTGGTCCGACCAAACTTCAACAACTGACTACGAAGCGCATCGCCTCGGAATTTGTGAGAGCTCCCTTGAGAAAACTAGATACTCCCAAGACGGATTCACATAAACCGTATTTCCTTCGTACTCGACCCACTTCCAAGGTCCTGAATTCTAGTTTTTGTTTCCCTCCACCCACTTTCAAGGTCCGATTTCGCTCACTTCGTATTGATCAGACAAATTCGGTATCTCCGCTGCATATTAATATTTGGGTACCATCAGCGGGTAATCATCGTTTTATTGCAGACTGAATCCGTTACGATGAAGTCGTCGTGGATCAAGGCGAGAGCTGCTCTCTCGTTGCCTCTAAGCACGGGCCTTCACCGTTGGAGCAGCAGCTCCGCCTCAATCATGCCACCTCACAGCACGGCCGTTCGATTCTGCTCGCCGGCCCATCGCCCAGTCCTCAGACCAGATTCATCGTCGTGCGCACTCTCGCTCGCATCGTCGCACACCTTGTCGCACAGATCTTCGTGCAGTTTATCCTGCGATGCGTCGACGATATCCTTTTCCACCCACCGTCCATCGCTCTGCACGCGACAGCCCGTCGCACGGCCCCGATCGTCGCATGCGGTCTCGCGAGCAGGCCGCCTCGCGGCCACTCTCACCACCTCCTTCCTCCACCCCGCCGGCGCAGGCGTCGCGGTCCCCCCCCTCGCTAGCCGGCCGCCGAAACGGCAACTAACCGTTGCAAGCGGCGCCGCGAGCGCTGGCCAACCAGCTGTACCTCAGCCGCCGCACCGAGCATCAACGGATACATCTCTCGCGTCGGGCAACGGCAGCGTTTCGCAATTTTCCACGTCGATCTACGAGGAAGTGGAGGGAAGCATTTGGCAGGGAGGGAAGAAGCGGCGGGCGGCGGTCGACGTGGAGGAGGAAGTGGTGGTGGCGGGGGACGGTGCGGCGGTGGGCAGGGGGCAGCAGAGCTACGCGCAGCTGGAGCCCACCCCGATGGTGCAGGAGGCGTGGGACCTCCTCAACGCCTCCGTCGTCCATTATTACAACCAACCCGTACGCTCCTGCCCTCCTCTCACCTCCACCCCTCCTCTCACCTGCTCCTCTCGTCCCTTTTCTAATCGTCAAACTCTCTCCCATTCCTCTCTCTCCCTCTCTCTTTCCTCTCTCTCTCTCTCCCCTTCCTCTCTCTCCCTCTCCCCTTCCTCTCTCTCCCTCTCCCCTTCCTCTCTCTCCCTCTCCCCTTCCTCTCTCTCCCTCTCCCCTTGCTCTCTCTCCCTCCCCCTTTCCTCTCTCTCCCTCCCTTTCCCCTCTCTCTCTCTCCCCTTCCTCTCTCTCCCTCTCCCCTTCCTCTCTCTCCCCCCCTTTCGTCTTCCGTCTCCTTTCTCCCGTCCCCATTTCCCCTCCCTCTACCACAGGTGGGCACAGTAGCAGCAGCGGACCCCACGTCAACATCAGCACTGAACTACGACCAGGTGTTCATCCGCGACTTCATCCCCTCCGCGCTCGCCTTCATGCTGTCCGGCCACCACGAGATCGTCCGCAACTTCCTCCTCTACACACTGCAGCTGCAGGTCAGACTCTCAGTGCCATTCCTCATCTTCTCCCATGTGTGTCATTCCCACCCATCTTCTAACACTGCCCAAGCGCGTTGGAACGTCTTAAACCAAATGAGTTCTTCATTGGGGCACTGCCCTTGCTTTTGAGATGTCTCAAGTCAAATTTTGTTTCTATATTTTTCTAGGGCAATGGCCATGCTTTTTGAGACTTGTCGACACGATTCTCTCCTCTCCAAACACTGCCCGTGACCCACCAGAGCTGGGAGAAGACGGTGGACGCGCACAGGCCGGGCGAGGGGCTCATGCCGGCCAGCTTCAAGGTCACTCAGACGCCCGTGGAGGGCAACGGTGGGGGCGGGGCGGCCTACGAGGAGCACCTCGACCCCGACTTTGGCGAGTCTGCCATTGGCCGCGTGGCTCCTGTTGACTCTGGTGAGCCTGTGGCTTTCAATGCTTTAGCCAGCTTCAAGGTCACGCAGATGCTTGTTGAAGGCAGGCAGCATGGGTGGGGGCAGGGCGGCATACGAGGAGCACCTCGACCCTGACTTTGGCGAGTCCGCGATCGGCCGCGTGGCTCCTGTTGACTCTGGTAAGAAGCTGCCACTCTGGTAACATTTGGAACCACCACAGTCCTGGGGGGGAAAGGAGTGGAGGGCAGCGGTGTCAGCAGGGCGGCATACGAGGAGCACCTCGACCCTGACTTTGGCGAGTCTGCCATCGGCCGTGTGGCTCCCATTGACTCTCGTGAACGCCTGGGGCCGTGGTAATCACTTGAATGTGGTTACACCTGTTTTTCCCCCTCTCCCAACCATACGTCTGCTGGGCTCGCCCTGCGCTCCTTCCCTTGGCCCTTCGTCACATCTCCTTCCTGAGCTCGTTCTGCTACATCCATCCCGTCGTTATCCCACTCCATTCTCCCCGTCTTTTCCAACCCACCCAACCCCTCTCCCTCTTTCCCCCAGGGCTGTGGTGGATCCAGCTGCTGCAGGAATACGGGCGGTGCACGAGGGACATGTTTAAGTCGGCTCTAACTTCCCCCCTTCACCCCTCTTCCCCCGCCACCCCTCCCCCCCCAGGGCTGTGGTGGATCCAGCTGCTGCAGGCGTACGGGCGGTGCACGGGGGACGTGTCCCTGCAGCAGCGGGTGGACGTGCAGACAGGCATCAAGCTCATTCCCAAGGTCTGCCCCCTCTTTCCCCCAGGTTTATGGTGGATACATCTGTTGCAGGGATACGGGCGGTGCACGGGCGACGTGTCCCTCCAGCAGCGGGTGGAAGTGCAGACAGGCATCAAGCTACCCCTCTACCCCCCTTCCCCCCTCCAGGCCTGTGGTGGATACAGCTGTTGCAGGCATACGGGCGGTGCACAGGCGACGTGTCATTGCAGCAGCGGGTGGACGTGCAGACGGGCATCAAGCTCATTCTCAAGGTCTGCCTGGCGGATCACTTCGACATGTTCCCCACGCTCATCACCACTGATGGCTCCTGCATGATCGACAGGCGCTTGGGCATTCATGGCCACCCCTTGGAGATTCAGGTGAGCTCACTGCTCTGTGGACTTTCTCACGGCTCAGCTGGATCCACCCCAGCAGTGAGCTGCGGTGGACCCAGCTCAGCTCACAGAGCCGTCTCTCTTTCTCTTTCCCCATACTTCCTTTGAGAACCCCCTCCCCACACTTGCTTTGAAAGGTGGTCCGCCATTTCCGCTCCCCGCCTGCCGCTGCCATGCGTGCTTCCACTGCCTGCGCTCGCTCTGCTCACTGCTCACCAGCGGTGGCTTTGTTGCTCGCCATCGCTGCCACATTCCCATACACTTGCGCGCTGGCACCCTGCTCACCACCCCCCCTCCAAACCCATCTCCACCCACTCCAGTCATTGCTGTGCGGCGCCCTGCGAGCAGTGTGTGAGGTGGCTTTTGGGTCGACTGATATGTCACCTTCTCCAAAACCCACCCTCTTCCTCTCTTCCGTCCTTTCCCTTCCCACCGTGCAGTCGCTCCTATACGGCGCCCTGAGGGCAGCGCGCGACATGCTCATTTCGGAGGGCAACAGCATTGACCTCATTCGTGCATGCTCAGTGTCTTCTGTCCTTACTACCACCAGGACTACAGCTCACTGCCCCTCTACTGCCTTCAATCCCCCCTCCCCTTTCTACTCCAGTCACTGCTATACGGCGCGCTGAGAGCAGCGCGAGATATGCTAATCCCGGAGGGAGACAGCAACGACCTCATCCGAGCAGTGAACGCGCGCCTCACGGCCCTGGCCTTCCACATCCGCCGCTACTACTGGCTCGACCTGCCTGCGCTCAACACCATCTACCGCTTCAAAACCGAGGAATACTCGCACGACGCCGTCAACAAGTTCAACATCTACCCGGATCAGATCCCCCCGTGGCTCATGGATTGGATTCCGGACCGCGGAGGGTACTTTGTGGGGAATGTGCAGCCGGCGCATATGGACTTCCGGTGGTTTGCGCTGGGGAATCTGTGGGCGATTGTGAGTAGCTTGGCGTCGCACCAGCAGGCGGAGGCGATTTTGGATCTGGTGGAGGAGAAGTGGGACGAGCTGGTGGGGGGCATGCCCATGAAAATCTGCTTCCCTGCATTGGAGAATGGCGAGTGGCGGATCATTACTGGGGCTGATCCTAAAAACACGTGAGTCATCGGGGGGTGGGAGGGGGGCTAGGGAAGTGGGAGGAGCTGGTGAAGGGCATGCCCATAAAGATATGTTTTCCCGCGCTGGAGAACGGCGAGTGGCGCATTATTACCGGCGCCGACCCTAAGAACACGTGAGTCAACGGGGGGTGGGAGGTCTGGGGGGGGTTAGGGGTTAGTGGAACGAGCTGGTGGGGGGCATGCCCATGAAGATCTGCTTTCCTGCGCTGGAGAACGGCGAGTGGCGGATTATCACGGGTGCAGACCCCAAGAACACGTGAGTGCCTTAGCAGGGGATGGGGGTACCCAGCAACAAGGGTGCATGGGGTGTGGTCTGCTTTCCTGCGCTGGAGAACGGCGAGTGGCGCATTATCACGGGTGCAGACCCCAAGAACGCTTGAGTCAATGAGGGGTGGGAGGGGTGGGAAGTGTGAGGGGGGGTTAGGGAAGTGAGAGGAGGTGGTGGGCGGCATGCCGATGGAGATTTGTTTCCCGTGCTAGAGAACGGCGAGTGGCGCATTATCACTGGCTGCCATGCGGCGAATCGGTACTTGCAGTGTTTAGGGCATACTTTCTGTGCTTTGCTGTGCAATGCCACAACGGCGTGCTGCTGAACCCCTTGCTGCATGTTTATGCGTGCCTATGTCATTCTCTCCATTTCCTTCCCGACAAACCCGCCTGCCCTTCATCTGAACGCCTCCCCACTCCTACAGTGCGTGGTCGTACCACAACGGGGGGTCATGGCCGGTGCTGCTGTGGCCGCTGACAGCAGCATGCATCAAGATGGGTCGCCCCCACCTTTTAGACGCCTCAATGATTCCCCTCCCCCCCCCCCCCCCCCCCTCATCTCTTCCACAGAGCATGGTCGTACCACAACGGGGGGTCATGGCCGGTGCTGCTTTGGCCCTTGCTGCATGTTGAGGCATGCCCTCGTGCTTCTCGTTTCCTCCTTCCCTGCCCATACCCAACCCCACTCTCTGTCCCAACCCCTACCCCACCTTGCAGAGCATGGTCGTACCACAACGGGGGGTCATGGCCGGTGCTGCTGTGGCCGCTGACAGCAGCATGCATCAAGATGGGTCGCCCCCACCTGGCTCAGAGGGCTGTGGAAGTGGCTGAGAGGCGCCTGCAGGCCGACCGCTGGCCCGAGTACTATGACACCAGGTACTGTGCCGTGAGACGAGGTACTGTGCGGTGTGATGAGGTGCAGTGCAGTGACACGAGGTGATGTGCTGTGACAAAGGCTATAGCGTAAGGGTTTATATTCTCAGATAAAGGCTACAGCCTACGTTGCAACAGCGTAAGGTGCTTAACATGCCATACCACACATCCGTGCCACCTACACGCTTCACACATCCATATCCACACACCATCTTCGCCCATCCTTCCCCCCACTGCGTCCCCTTAGGCGAGGGCGGTTCATAGGCAAGCAGGCAAGGCTGCATCAGACGTGGAGCATAGCGGGGTACCTCGCAGCCAAGCTGCTGCTCGCCAACCCCCACGCCGTCTCGCTCATTGCCGCGGACGAGGACTGTGACATCATCAACGCCTCCACTACCCTCCTCGCCTCCAACCCCCGCCGCCGCCACCGCCCCAACCCACTGCCCTCGCCACTCTTTTGAAGAGGATTTTCTGGAGTGGAGGACTGTACTTATTGGAGGCACTGTGGTTACAGGAGGTCATGTTGGAGTGTACAGTTGGCATTTTTTCAGGCGTCTGCATTGCATTGGTGCTAAGCTAATTCCTTTATTTGTTCTCGTGTCATGTAGCGTAGCGTGCTTCTGTTCGGCCTTCTTGACAATGCATGTGCTGGGTGGAATGTGTGTCCTCTTGTTCTCAGTTTGTTTTTTTATGTGTGGAAGGAACCTTCTAAAGCTAATGGAGCGGAAGTAATTCCAGTATACGGTATATGATTGCCGGTTGGAATCAACGGTGTACTAAAAGGAAAAGGGACATTCCCAAGCGCATGCGATGGGAAATAGTTTACGGTTCGCACTTGGGGAATTGATGGCAGCGAATCAACAAAACGTGTGCATTGTAGGTTCCACTTCTTGACACCTAGCACCCCTCGTATCCCACAGATCAAACGGGGGTGACATCATTTTAGACACCTCATTTCGCGTCATAATCTATAAGAACGCGCCCTATATCAAATATCTGGGGAACCTATAAATCCTGTGTGATCGACTGCTTCACAGAAGACCTTCGACTCCCTCAGTCCCGCCACCACCCATCCCGAGCTCGCGAAGTCGCCTCGCCCTTCCAATCTGAGGTCGCAGGGCATTGGCCCGTCGCAGGGCAGTGGGGCTGTGTCGCAGGGGCGCGACGAAACGTCTTCAATCAGGAACTCTAGAGCCCTTCCTACAGTAATTAGGGACCGTGGAGTCCTTCCTCCAATCAGAGATAGACCTTCCTCCACACCAGACCAGGTTCGGGAGTCGAATCACCCGTGGCATCCAGCACCTGACCTAAGAGAGGCCCGTCATCATGGCGGCGTCGCGGCGGCGAACAATTTCGGTTCCACTCGCGCCAAAGCTCCAAACCAAATTTGCTTCTCGTGCTCTCAATACATTTCTACTCGGCGCTTGTGGGCATCACACCGTACACTTCCCACAGTTTTTCTCCTCATCTGGTATATCAGCAAGTACTAGCGTACAGGGTGGTAATAGTAATAGCACTAGTACCACCGCTGGGCCTCTCTTGTACTCGTAGCGCCTCCCAGTTCCCCGCGCAGCATCTGCCGCAGCTCAATGGCTGCCTCACGACGGGCCGTCACTCAAGGGCGCGGCTGCGGCGTCACGTTCTCCGCCGCGGGGCGGCTTCTCCCCGTGCTCATCCTCGCATTGCTGCTCCAGACGCCCTCCGCGTCCGCCCGCCGCTGGTTCTGGAACGACGGTCTCTTCCCCGTCGCCGCCACAGGCGAAGCGAACTCCGCCGCCGCCGCGCTCACCGCCACGGGGGCCGCCGCGCCGCCGGCGGTTCCATTCCCAACGCCAGCCCCGACGGCGCCGGCGCCGGCGGCGCCAACGTGCGACGACGCCCCTGTGGATCCCTCGATCGTGTCTGGGGCTGCGCCTGGCGATCCGTGTTCGGTGCTGGCGGTGGAGCTAATACGCGCTGCAGAGAAGCTGGGGAACAAAACTGGAGGGAAAGGGTTCGCGGCTCCTTCTCTCTTCCGCGCATGCCACTCCACATTCCTGTTCAGGTACTGTGAAACCGCGGCTTTAATTGTTGATTTCTCTATTCACGGTAATAGGATGCTCCGCCGCGCGGTAAAGGGAAGGGCAGAAAGTGATGTCATTGTGACTTTTGCGTCTTTACTTTTCAACATGTGGTTTTCAAACTCAACCTGTTTGCTGAACTAGATTATGCTGACCTGCTTCGCGACTTTACAATGGGTCGGGACGGGATCATCGCCCCTATTCGTGACCTGGCAGGAAGAACTGCGACGCGGAAGACCTGCTGTCGGTCGCGAACGCGTTCGACAATCACTACGTGTACAAGCTCATCGCCGTGGACTCGCCGGACCAGACCAACCTGCCGAGCAGCCTCGATATTGTCGCGGAGCTGTGGAAAATAGTCAAGGATGCCGCTGGGGGGAAGTACGCGCGGCTGGTGGACGCGCACATGGCGGCGTTCCGAGCGACTTTGGCGCTGAATGACGGGCACAGCATGTTCATGCCGGAATGCTTCGTTGGGAGCTACGACCTGCCGCTGCCGCTCATGGCTGTCGTCGAAAACGGGCAGCAAATCATTCGCGTTGCGCTACGCCGATGTGAGTTTTTCAGTACCTCTCAACGGTTGTGGGTTCCTTCCACTATGTGAGTGAGTGTTACCCACATTGCTGGTCATGAGTCAACGATATTCCTCTCCTCAGCACTCTGCCGCAAAGCATAGCACCGCTGAAATGCATACTCCGGTTGCACTCAGGCTCTTCCTCTTGTTTAATTATTCCCTCTGGCCATCAGTTGTCACTCCCCAAGGGATGGTTCACGTTGCGAAGGTTCTGCACGATTTTGACTTCAGCCTTTATGAGGGCCGACAGGTATGTACGTGTGGAATAAACTGATGGTATTTACCTGATTCTGCAACGTCATTCAAGCAACGTCGCCGAACTGCCGCCGCATGCACACACTTACTCCCAACTCTATCCTCGTTTGTTCATGCGATGTCCCAGGTGGTGGCTATTAAAGCCAGGATCTCAAGTAGTTCAATTGTTTTGCAGTTGGTGAGGGGAGCTGGGCTGCGATTGGTTAGCGAGGTGAACAATCTGACGAGGTGTGAAGCGAGGGGTGCGAAGTAAAGACAAATCGCAAGTTCAGTCCGAACCAAGCAAGGCTCGGAAACTGGTTCGGTGACGAAGCTCCAATGCCTGCAATTTCTCGTCACACACAACAATCTCATGTACCAGCAAAATGTTTTGCATTTCCTCTAGGGGCAAAATCGTGGGTGTGCCGCACGCTCACTTTCCTAACCAGCCAGTCAATTCGCCTACAAAAATAGGGTAACAAGCGCTGCAAGTGTTTTGCAATTGAAGGCCAATTCTCTTACTTGAGATCCTGGCTTTAACGGGGATAAAGCAGAAGATTTCATCTTGAATTGGGCAAACAAGGAAATGGGCCAGTTTCGCAATCGCGCTTCGCGGTTCACGAAGGCTTTTGCGAGGAATGAAGCGACGGGGACGCTGAAAGGGACGAAGATCGTGCAGGTGCCAGGCGACTTCGCCCGGCGATATCTGGCTCCCGAAAATGACACCATACTGGTGTCGTTCGCAACAGTGTGAGCTACAGTGCTCGATGCTCATTGGCTCTCCCTGTCACGTTTCCCTGCTTCTTCCCCGCTGTTTCCTTGCTTGGTGTTTGCATGCTGCTCATTGGCTTGCCCTGTCACGCTTCCCTGCTTCTTCCCTGCTGTTTGCGTGCTTTGTTTTTTCTTGCGGCTCATTGGCTCTCCTTGACTCTCTCCCTGCTGTCTGCTGCTGAGTTCAGCCCACCCGTCCTCCTTCACACTTCGTGTGTCCCCCTCCTCCCCCCACCCTGTTTCTGCTGCACCGCTGCAATTCTCAGGGATGGAAGCTCAACGGAGGACGTACAGGTGCCATGGATCGGGACAGCTAGCCATTCTCACTTTGAAAACGCCACGGGGTACTGGGAGAGGTATTGTGCCGTGGCGAACCCATCACCTACTGCCGGCACCAGCGCACAGGCAAGCACGGTCGGACAGGCAGCAGACATTCCAATGATGGACAGGTTTCTCGAACGCCACCCCGCTCCAGTCTACTACGGTGATACCAGCGATGGCAGCGACGGCTTGAATGTCGAGGTTTCGTCGTTTTCTGCTGCAGCAGCAGACGGCTCTTCTGGTGCAGTAGCGGGGCCGACTATAAAGAGGATCTCACCAATGACTGATAACTTTCTGGTGAGCGGGATGGGTTTAGTCGTTGGGGTGAATGTTGGAGGCCGTATGGACTCTTCTCTGCTGGGTGCCGCTGGGTGCCGCTGGGTGCTTGGGTAGTTATCTAGTTGTTATCTAGTGACGCCTGGGGCTTGCCGTTTGTGCCGGTTGGTGTGTGTCATCTAGGGACTTGTGTGTAACAGCCAATGCCTGCCATCTGATATGCTCTGATCCGATCAGATTTGGTCTGATTTGAGGCGCATGTGTGTGTGTGGGTGCGTGCAGGTGTACCTGGTGGGCAGCAGCACGGCGGTGGTGTGGATTCACTTTTGAGGCGCCTCAAAAGGATATGTGCATGTGCGCTGCACGTGTGTGTGTGTGGGGGGGCGTGCAGGTGTACCTGGTGGGCAGCAGCACGGCGGTGGTGTGGATTCACCAGTTCTTTTTCAGCGAGGCAGTGATGAAGGTGTTGTAGGCGAATAAGGTCGACCCGGAGATGTACATGGTCATGGAGGTCACCAAGGCCCTCAATACCGCTGCAGCGTCAGTACTCCTCTCCACCTCCTCTTACTCCTCTCCACCTCCCCCTACTCCTCTCCACCTCCCCCTACTCCTCTCCACCTCCTCCTCTCCACCTCCCCCTACTTCTCTCCACCTCCCCCCTCTATTACTCCTCTCCCATCCCCTTCCTTCCTTCTACTACCCCCTTAGTTGCTTTAGGCAGCGCGTCTTGTTATATAAAGATAACACCCAGCCCCCCTACCTTCCCCACTCCATGTCTCATGCTGGTACCCTGCTCTCAATTCATTTTTCACCTGCCTTGTTATCCTCATCACTTTCCCACCCTTCTGCTACTTGCCCTTTTCCCCATGCCTGTTTCCATGTCCCTTCCCTTGAATCCCCCATGTGTTCCCCCACGCTTCCTCCCATGTGTTACCCCATGCATCTCCCCATGTGTTACCCCATGCATCTCCCCATGTGTTACCCCATGCCTCTCCCCATGTGTTACCCCATGCCTCTCCCCATGTGTTACCCCATGCCTCTCCCCATGTGTTACCCCATGCCTCTCCCCATGTGTTACCCCATGCCTCTCCCCATGTGTTACCCCATGCCTCTCCCCATGTGTTACCCCATGCCTCTCCCCATGTGTTACCCCATGCCTCTCCCCATGTGTGCCTGCATGCGTCATCCCATGCTCCCCCTCCCCTTTTCAGATATCCAGCGCCTCTCAGATCATCATCACATACGTGCGTGGCAACGGTGGCGGTTCCGTTGCAGCAACGCTCATGTGTCCCCCCATTTGTCCCCCCATGTGCCCCCCCACGTGTCCCCCCATGTGGCCCCCCACGTGTCCCCCCACGTGTCCCCCCATGTGGCCCCCCACGTGTCCCCCCATGTGTCCCCCCATGTGTCTCCCTATGTGTCCCCCCATGTGTCCCCCCATGTGTCTCCCTATGTGTCCCCCCATGTGTCCCCCCATGTGTCTCCCTATGTGTCCCCCCATGTGTCCCCATTCCCGCATGTCTTTCCGTGCCTCCCCCCACACTCCCCCCCATGCCTCCTCCCCCTATGCCCTCCCACCAGATCCAACGCCACTCGGATCATCATAGACGTGCGCGGCAACGGGGGCGGGTACACGGCAGCGGGGTACACAGCCATCCGGCTGCTCATGGGGGCAGCCAAGGCCCCCGACTCCGCCTTCACCCTGCCAGTGGACTTCATCATCATACTCGGCGCCGTTCAAGTTGAATAAGCAGTTTACCGGGAAGCAGGAGCAGCCGGTGTTTGGGGATCGCCCCTTCCTGGTCCTGTCGGATGGGAATTGCTTTTCCGCCTGTGCTATTCTCACGCACGTCTTGGGGAAACGCCACAAAGTACCCATGGTAACCGTGGGTGGTTTGCCCAACGAGCCTCCGGCCGTGAGCTCCTCATGCCTCGGGTTTACCGAGCCTAACATCTATTCAATGTCACCAGGCCTCAGCAATCTCGCTGCCTTGGTGCCACAGAATGCGTCGTTGCCTCTCAAGGTGAAAGGGGCGGTTGGCATGGCGCTTACCAATGGGTATGTGGATTCGAAGATTCCGTGCGAGTTTGTATTTCTGCCCAGCCAGCATCACATCAACTACACTGTTGATCTGATTGGCAAGCCCTGGGCCATGTGGAGTGAGGTGGCCAAGCTCTTTGACTCCGGTGCAGTTTAGGTTATGTGTCGTGTTGACACCAAGATCAGGTGCCCTAACAATTGACATCACAGCAGCTTAGTTCATTCATCAGGTGCCCTGACAGTTGACTGACAACACAGCAGCCTGGCTCATGCCTTCTCGTGTGTGGTATTGGCTGAAAATGAGGCTCACAAAGTCTTCTCTTGGGCTGGTGGTCGTGCCTTTGGTGGTTATGTGGATGGATGGGTGCTGAAGGTTTTCAGTCTTTCACGGTGTGTGTTTGTTATGGAGATAGGGGTGATTTGTTATGTCGAGGAGTGTGATTCACTTTTCCTGGTTTCCTTACTAAAATAGATGTTATGGCAGAGACGAGAAATTTATAAGGTAACATGACTAGATTGACACAAATGTACAAAATAATATCGAGTACACATTCTCCAGGATTTTTTTGCCACACCAGCAGATCCTTCCACAGATGTTAGGTTATGCTGATGTGGCTTCTTGTTGTGATGTCAAATTGTTTACCACCACGTCACGGCACGTCCATCGTACTCGCCTTTGAAATCAAGCGGGTTGATAAGCCGTTTAGCTGTCATTCCGACAGTCAGCTGTCAGGATGAGAATCAACGCTCGAGATTGCAAGTATCCATTCAATGGTCCTCCTCAGCTGACAGGTGCGCTGCGCCCCCGCATTTCCAAGCCCTCCAACACTCCCGCTTCCCTGCTCATCTGTTCATACTTTCCCCATTCCCTAGACTCCCCATATTCCCTCCCCCATTCCCCGTTTCCCCTTAGATTTCCCCCAGCTCCGCAAATCTCGCGATTGGAGTCCCCGAAGTTCCTGCTGGCTCTTTCAGCCCCGTCGTCCCTATTATTATTTCTCACACAAGCAGCCTCATTTTCGACACCCGACTAGGTTTGGAGGCGCTTGCGCTGCGCTTTCTCACTTTGACTTGAGATGAGAGACGGACGCGTCGGCCACCTCGTGCGACTCGATTCTGCGTTGCGCTGGATTGAGTATCCGCGACGTCGCCGAATGGAAGGAGCACGCACACGCACCGCTCTGCTTGAGCCAGCTGCTGTGCCAGCTGAGTCAAGGCAACGAGACTCGCCATTGCGCCAACTATTTAACACCTCCTGCGAAACGCTTAATATCATCCCGTTCCATACAGCGCCAAAAAGCTCCTTCTATCACCTAGCAGCCCAACACTCTCTGACCTGCATAGTTTGAGCGATATGGCCATCCGCGTTACAAGCATCCTCATAGCGGTTCTCTGCCTTGCCACAGCTGCCTCCAGCTCCTCCATTCCTCGAAACTTCACCGCTTTTCACCGTGACGGACCGCGTCGCGCTCTCCTGCAGATCCCCGCGTTCGACCCCGCTGCAGCCCTGGGCGCAGCAGTAGGAGCCATGGCCGGCGCCGTCCAATCAGCAGCCGCCACGTTGGCCAGCACCATCGCACAAGCTCCTGGCGGGCTCCTATTCGACGACGCGTCGAAAATCTGCCTCGATTTCGGCCCTCTCCCCGCCTGCGACTTCTATTTCGATCTGCTCGGTCCGCTCGGGCTGCCCTCGCTGCGCTTCCCCGTCGTCTCCGGCGGCGCGCTCGTGCTCTCCCAGCAGAACGGCGATCGCCCCATGAGCCTCGCCATCGCCACCGGCGTTTCGCCTGACGCTGGCGAATTCCTTGGCGATAAGAAGGCGAAGAAGGGTGGTTACCAGGTGGAGATTGATGCGACGGGCCCGGCGAAGTACTGCAAGTGTGAGGCGGCGAAGCTGGCGAAAACAGTGGCGCATGCTGGCGATCAGTTCTACGCCACTGGACAGGTGAGTACTCTCTCTTCTCCACCCCTTTCACCCCTCCACTCTCCCTCTTCAACCCCCCACCACCCTCCCCCTTCCCTCTCGCTTGCTCCTTTGCAAACCACTCCCAACTCCCCTCCTCCCCCCCCCACGCGCCCCCCTTTCCCTCCTTCCCCACCCATAAGTTTTCATTCCTTCCCACCACCACTGCTACCTTATGAATCCTACCTCCCTTTACCCCCAGTCACCTCCTCCCCGATCCCCCTTACTTCCGCCATCCATCCCTCTCGCCCTACCACCCCTGCTTTTCTTGCAGTTTCCCTTACGCCAAGAAACGAAGCTTTCTGGCTGAGAACATTCCAGGAAAAATACAGAATCCAAATAGTCACGCTCGCAACACGACCGATTATCCGTTTTGACACACAACAGAAATGGTGTACCCCGGGGGTATAGTACCCTGGGGGCATACTCAAATGGTGTCTCTCAAATGCACCCACGCACCATCCCCTTTCCCCCCCACCCCCCCTCTTCCCCGCAGCCGGCCAAGGTGTATGCGCGCACGTTTCAGAAGAACCTGCCAGCGTCGGCCTTCAAGGGGTGCTGTGTGCGCCTGCCACTCACCAGCGTGCAGCTCAAGGCACCCAATGGTGACGTCATCAACCTCAACAAGGGTGACGGCAACAAGCAGTTCCCTGAGCCCCGCCGCTGCCTTCTCTTCCACGTGCTCACTGTGTGATGGTGGTAGAGGATCAGCATTGTTTAGTTTCATTCCCTAGTGTGGAGTGGCAGCACAGAGTAGAGAGCAGATGGGAAAAAAAAAAAGCTACCGTAATATTACCTAGGAGTAGTTCTTCTCATTCACAAAGCTAGGCACTGTATTATCATTGTAATGCTTGTTTAACCATAGCACCTGTCTTTCCTCCACTATAGAGCTTAATCAGTCTCATTACCGTATGAGATCTAGCAGCACCTGTGGACCATTTTATGGAGATTTGACAGTATGATTATTCACTGTGATTTCAAGAAGTGACATTGCCTGACTCACAACCCACAAAGCACCACTGGGTGAATGGATCCTTTGATTTGAACTAGTGTTTGTGTACTGTATCGGAACATATCAAAACCACTGTCATGTTAAAGCAGCTGCTGCTTCGTCCCTGAGTGTAGCTCGTAACACTTCATCTAGTCTCATGCACCCAGCAATACCCAGCTCCACCGCTTCATTGACTCGTTTGACCGACATGTTCCCGGTGACATTGCAGAGCACCACCTCGTTCAGCGATGGCATCAGCGCCACCACCACCCGCCCCTCCTCCACCCGCTCCTCCTGAGAGCTGGGATCCAATAGCAGGTCGCCACGACAGATGCTCTGATTTGATTTGGGAAAGGAGAGCCCAAGAAGTGCGGGAAGATTTGGATGGTGCACGGGAGGGGGAAGAATGGTGAGTGGTGCATGAGGGATAGGTGAGGGTTTCCAGTTGGAAATAAAGCAAAGACGGGCGAGACTAGACACAAGATGCTGTGCTTCTGGTTGCCTAACATCCTGGTGTGTGTGTGTGTGTGAGGGAGGAGATAGATGCAACCAGGGCAGTCAACAGTGTGTGGGCGCATGGCAGCAGTGAGTGCAACCATGATGACACATGGCATGTGCCGAGCTGGAGTGGCATGCTTGCAGGGAGCTGAGCAGTCAAAACGAGCTCACCTGCAGAGATCATGACCGCAACTGGATCTAATGAACGATAAACCCTTAACACCTTAACACTCCAACACACTCACCACTACAGATGCGGTAACCAGGTCGTTGAGGTGCACGCCTGCATCTGCCAGCGCCAAGGATGCTGCTGTGATCATCACCGCCACGTCCGCTGGTGGTGGGGGTTGGGAGGGTGGAGTGCAATGGGGGTGCAGTGCCATGAGCCACCACATGCTAGCAGAATAAGGGGTAGTGAGAGGCGTTGAGGTGCACGCCTGCATCTGCCAGCGCCAAGGATGCTGCTGTGATCATCACCGCCACGTCCGCTGGTGGTGGGGGTTGGGAGGGTGGAGTGCAATGGGGGTGCAGTGCCATGAGCCACCACATGCTAGCAGAATAAGGGGTAGTGAGAGGCGTTGAGGTGCACGCCTGCATCTGCCAGCGCCAAGGATGCTGCTGTGATCATCACCGCCACGTCCGCTGGTGGTGGGGGTTGGGAGGGTGGAGTGCAATGGGGGTGCAGTGCCATGAGCCACCACATGCTAGCAGAATAAGGGGTAGTGAGAGGCGTTGAGGTGCACGCCTGCATCTGCCAGCGCCAAGGATGCTGCTGTGATCATCACCGCCACGTCCGCTGGTGGTGGGGGTTGGGAGGGTGGAGTGCAATGGGGGTGCAGTGCCATGAGCCACCACATGCTAGCAGAATAAGGGGTAGTGAGAGGCGTTGAGGTGCACGCCTGCATCTGCCAGCGCCAAGGATGCTGCTGTGATCATCACCGCCACGTCCGCTGGTGGTGGGGGTTGGGAGGGTGGAGTGCAATGGGGGTGCAGTGCCATGAGCCACCACATGCTAGCAGAATAAGGGGTAGTGAGAGGCGTTGAGGTGCACGCCTGCATCTGCCAGCGCCAAGGATGCTGCTGTGATCATCACCGCCACGTCCGCTGGTGGTGGGGGTTGGGAGGGTGGAGTGCAATGGGGGTGCAGTGCCATGAGCCACCACATGCTAGCAGAATAAGGGGTAGTGAGAGGCGTTGAGGTGCACGCCTGCATCTGCCAGCGCCAAGGACGCTGCTGTGATCATCACTGCCACGTCAGCTGGTGGTGGCACGGGGCGGACAGGCGGATGGGTGGAAGAGAGCAATCAGTGGGAAGTAAGGAACAGGCGGAGAAGAAGGGATTGAATGGGAACGGGATGCCAGGGCCGGAAAAGAAAGCGTACTAGTAGCTCCGTCTCCATTCAACAGCACGGCCTCACCTCCACCGACCTCCAGCAGCAGCAGGGAGATGTCAAGGGTGCAGCTGAAACCTGTTACCACCTGGTTACCACCTGGTTCACCTGGTGTGCTGTGAGCGTGTGTGCTCTCACCTCCACCCGACTCCAGCAGCAGCAGCGAGATATCAAGAGTGGCCTTGGGGAAGAGGTGCAGCTGAATGGCCGGCAGCAGCGCAGTCTCCACCTCGCTTGCTAGCCGCTCCTCTGCTCCCTGCACGCACCATGGTTCATGGGTTATGGTTGGCAGCAATGCCTTAGAGTCATGAGTCATGGGCAATGGGTGAAAAATGGGTGGCTGCATTTGCTTAGAGTCATGAATCATGGGTAATGGGTGATAAATCACGGCTTACGGAACAATTGCATGGTGGCAGCAATGTTTTGCAGTCATTAGTCATGGGTGATGGGTGAAGGGTTGTGGGACATGGTGCATGGTGGCAGCAATGCCTTGAGCCATGGCCCATGCCTCATGACGACTAATTACCTGCGTGCTGCTGTTCCGATTTGGAGTGGCGAAGGGTGCTATTCTGACGTCGCACTTGAGCCGCCCCTTCCCCCCCACTGACTGCTCTGCCTTGCGACTTTCCCGCGGCCCAAAGCTGGACATGGGGCAAGGAGGGGAGAGGCGGGGGGAGTAGTGGAGAAGAGCGAGAGGAAGGAATAAAAAACCAGAAATGAGAGATGTCAGTGCGGACAAGGAGATGGCATGTAGAATGTCAAGAAGGCCAATAGTGTATGTGACAGGTTGTACTTTTGCAGCAAATTTTGAGCATGTGGAGCGGAAGGTGCATCTGGGGACCTCTCACAAGAGCTCCTCCACACAACGCCTTGAGCTGCTCATGCACCACCTTCTCATGCACCACCTGGCTATTGACCTTCTTTTGGAGAAACAGCGCACACCAACAGGACCCAGCCGCCTTACGCATGAGCAGACTCGCCGCGAAGCAGCAAAACGTTGCCAAAAGTGGTGTTCGAACAGACAGCGAATCCAACCACCCACGGAACAGAGCATTTACGCCAGATTACTACATCCGCACTCACACGGCCACTATCACTTTGGTGCCGCCAAACTCCGCATAAGCTGACCCCGACGCCTGTGTGACCGTCTTTGCCTTGAGGACTGCCAGGGGCGCATGGCGGGGGGGAAGTGGGAAAAGAGGCGGGCAGTGCGGTTTGATGGGAGAAGGGGCAGGCGGCGGTGGGGGAAATGGGAAAAGGGAAGGCAGGGAGGGTAGTGGGGTTGGCGGGAGGGCAATGTGAGGGGGCGGTGAGATGAGGAGCGATAGGAAGAGAGAGCGAGGTGAAGAGAGAGAAGAAAGGAAGGAAGGTGGACGTTGTGAGGTGCTAGTATCATGCCGTGTGCGAGGAGGTGACCCGTTGCGTACCTCAGTGATGCGAAGGCTGGGTGGGAGGTGAGGAGAGGAGAGCATGGGACGGACAGAGTGGAGGAGGGTGCAGGAAGGGAATGATGTGAGGGAGAAGAAAACAAGTGATAGAGATGTGGGGTTGAGTGGGGGGAGTGAGTGGGGTGAGGGAGTGAGTGGGGGTAGGGGAGTGAGTGGGGGTAGGGGAGTGAGTGGGGGTAGGGGAGTGAGTGGGGGTAGGGGATTGAGTGGGGGTAGGGGAGTGAGTGGGGGTAGGGGAGTGAGTGGGGGGTAGGGAATTGAGTGAGGGTAGGGGAGTGAGTGGGGACAGGGGAGTGAGTGGGGACAGGGGAGTGAGTGGGGACAGGGGAGTGAGTGGGGACAGGGGAGTGAGTGGGGACAGGGGAGTGAGTGGGGACAGGGGAGTGAGCGGGACAGGGGATAGGGGAGAGAGTAGGCACAGGGGGTTAGTGGAGTGAGTGGGGAGGAGATAGGGGTCACGCGCACTCACAAGCGGCGCGGCTCTCCTCCAGCGACCGGCCGTCTGCGCGAAGCCCGTCGTCGCCGATCACGCGCGCCAGCGATCCCGCCGCGCCCCGCCGCTTCAACGGCGGGTACGACAGTACTGCGGCGCGCCGCTGCTGCGCCAGCGCCATTGCTGGGGGGGGGCGCTGACTCTGTCAGAGGCGAGGCGCGCCCTCTAGGCGTGGCGATCGAAAACTGCGAAACGGGCGCTTTGGCGATTCGGCGCTGTAACTTTCCTTGACGCAAGCTAAACCGGTGATAATGGGACTCTACGGATGGACTAATCACGATAGTGGTTGAAGGGCGATGGTCACGATAGTGATATTCCAACTTGTCAGAGTTGCGTCGCTGGGTGGATGCTCAATAAAGCATATCGAACCCCTCAGGAAGGAGTATAAAAAGACGAATGTAGGACATATAACCTGAAAATGTCAGCATTCACTCCAGATAGTTTTCTTGCATACTAAAATGGTAAAATATTGGACAATTGGGTGAAAATCATGCGATTGTTCTGCTTTGGTAGGAAGGTTCTTAGCTAGCAGAAGGCACACGCAATAAGAGCTTGAAGAAAAGATATTTGGGAGGAAGCACAGCAGTACAATAATCACATCCGCAAGTAAACAACATATGCATAGCTAATAAAGGGCATGATCTAATCCAGCACACTAATACTTGCTCAAATGGAGCACCACATCCGTTACATACAGTTCAGCTAGACCTCTCAGCTGAAGTTTTCAGAAACCACTCTTGCCTGCACACCCCAACCTAAGCAAACAAGCTCTTGGCCTGCTCCTTGGCCTCCGCATCACTCTCCCCACCACTGAACGCCCCTCCGTGCTCCGCCTTAAACGTAAGCCGCGTCGTCGGCACCCCACCAGCACCCCCCACCACAATCTCGGTATCCACCACCACCACATCATCCTCCCCGAAATCCCCCCTCAGAATGCCCTTGGCCAGCTCATTCTCCACCTCGTGCTGGATCACCCGCTTCACCGGGCGAGCACCGTACGCCGGGTCGTACCCGAGGTGGCCCAGGTGGTCGACGGCGGCGTCGGTGACCTGCAGGCGGATCTTGCGGTCCTTGAGGCGCTGCTGCACGCGCGCCAGCTGCAGGCGCACGATGCGCGTGATCTGAGCGGGGTCCAGTGACTGGAAGACGATGAAGTCGTCGATGCGGTTCATGAACTCAGGGCGGAAGATGGAACGCGCTGAATCCATCACCCGCTCCTTCATCACCTGTGGAGTTGGTTGGGAGAGGGAAGAAGAAGAGGCAAGAGGTTGAATGAGATAAGTGAAGGATAGTGCGTGGGGAGTGGCAGACGATGAAGTGATCGATGTGGTTCATGAACTCGGTGCGGAAGATGGCGCGTGCTGACTCCATCACACGCTCCTTCATCACCTGCCAGGGGGAAGAGAGGAGGAAGATGGCAAGAGTTGAATGAGGGGGAAGATAGTGCGTGTGGAATGAAGTCTTTTTGAGACGTCTCAAAAACACCCTCTCTACACAGGAAGATAGTGCTTGTGGAATGAAGTGGTCGATGAGATTCATGAACTCGGGGTGGAAGATGGTCCGCGCAAATTCCATCACACGCTCCTTCATCACCTGTGGGTGGGTGGGTGGGTGCAGATGGAGCAAGAGGAGGCAAATATTGAGTTGAATGAGAAAAGGGAGGATAGTGCATGGTGACTGGAAGACGATGAAGTCATCAATTGTCAAATCGCGTTCATCAAGTGTAAGACACTCGGCAGAACACGGCTCATGCCGACTCCATTACGCGCTCCTTCATAACCTGTGGGGGGTTTGGGATGAAGGAGAGACAAATGGAGCAAGCAGCACTGACTCCACACAGGAACGGCCTCTACACGAAAGCATCCACAAGGCCACAAATGTAGGGGAGCACACTTACCTGGTACTGCACGTCCTTGTCTGCTGTCTGGTGGTCGAGAGCCTGCAGGATGTACTGCGAGCCAACATTGGACGTCATGATGATCACCGTGTTGCGGAACGACACCGTGCGGCCCTGGCTGTCCGTCACCCTCCCGTCGTCCAGAATCTGACCGCACAGCAGGTGTGTGGAGAAGAGTGGACGGCGTGAGGAAGGTGAGAAGACACGCGAGGAACCGGAGTGAGCGGGTTAAGTGGGGACAATAGAAGTCAAGGAGCAATTCATGTGCGTGTCAGCAGAACGTGCAGAGTGAACGAGAACAGA
The DNA here is from genome assembly GCA_947471745.1 of Closterium sp. Naga37s-1. Classification (NCBI taxonomy): domain Eukaryota; kingdom Viridiplantae; phylum Streptophyta; class Zygnematophyceae; order Desmidiales; family Closteriaceae; genus Closterium; species Closterium sp. Naga37s-1. The sequence continues at coordinate 2,666,099 of CANJKZ010000008.1, read as the reverse complement.
CTCGCATGGAGGCATGGCAGCACGCAACTGAGGCAGAGCAGGGAAGATCACAAGCGAGGCATGGCAGAGCAGAAAAGCGGGACAGGTGACGCACCTGCAGGAAGACGTTGAAGACGTCGCCATGCGCCTTCTCCACCTCGTCAAACAGCACCACGGAGTACGGCCGCCGCCGCACCGCCTCTGTCAGCTGCCCGCCCTCCTCATACCCCACGTAGCCGGGCGGGGCTCCGATGAGGCGCGACACAGAGTGCTTCTCCATGTACTCGCTCATGTCTATCCGCACCAGTGCCTCGTCGCTGTCGAAGAGGAAGGCTGCCAGGGACTTGGCCAGCTCGGTTTTGCCCACACCTGGGGGAGACATAAGGGGAAGAGAGGGGTAAGGAGGGGAGGGAAGAGAGGGGGGGTGGGTGATGAGGCGCGACACGGAGTGCTTCTCCATGTGCTCGCTCATGTCTATGCGCACCAACGCCTCGTCACTATCGAAGAGGAATGCCGCGAGAGATTTGGCCAGCTCCGTCTTGCCCACACCTGCGAGGGGGAGGGCGAGGGATGAATAGAAGGGGAGGATATGGGGAGGGGGTGGGGAAGAGAAGGGGAGAGGCGAGGTGAGGCACGAGTAAAAATAAATGCTCGTTTAAGTGCTTCTTGTCGTGGATGAAAGGCTCACTCACCAGTGGGTCCCATGAACATGAAGCTCGCGATGGGCCGGTTGGGATCCGACAACCCAGCGCGCGACCGCTGAATGGCCTCCGCCACAGCAGTGACGGCCGTCTCCTGGCCGATGAGCCTCTTGTGCAGCTCATCATCCAGCTTCAGCAGCTTCTCCCGCTCCGACTCCTGCAACTTATCCACCGGGATGCCCGTCCACTTGGCCACCACCTCCGCGATATCGCTGCTCGTGACCTCCTCGCGCAGCATGGACTTGCCCGACTGCTGGTACTCGTTCAGGGCCGCCACGGCATCAGAGAGCTGCTTCTCGAGGGAGATGAGGTTGCCGTACTTGAGCTCCGCCGCGCGGTTGAGGTCGTAGTCTCGCTCCGCCTGCCCGATCTCCACGTTCACGCGGTCCACCTCCTCCTTGATGCTCTGGATGCGCGACATCACCGATTTCTCGCGCTCCCATTGTTCCGTGAGTTCAGCCTGGCGGGATTTGAGGACCTTGAGCTCGGTCTCCAGCCGCTCGTAGCGCTCCCGGGACAGCCTGAGAGAGAGGGGGGTTTGGCGGAGGGGATGGTGGGGAAAGCAGCAGTACAGATTGCCGTTTGAGTCAATGTGGGGGCTTAAGAATGACGCCGTATTCGTGCTCCGCCTGCCCGATCTCCACGTTCACGCGGTCCACCTCTTCTTTGATGCTCTGGATGCGCGACATCACGCTCTTCTCGCGCTCCCATTGTTCGGTGAGTTCGGCCTGACGGGATTTGAGAACCTTGAGCTCGGTCTCCAGCCGCTCGTACCGCTCCTGGGACAGCCTGAGGGGAGGAGTGGGAGGGGATGGGTGGGAGGGAGTGTGTGGGAACGCAGCAGTACAGACTTGTTCGGCCTGGCGGGATTTGAGGACCTTCAGCTCGTTCTCCAGCCGCTCATACCGCTTCCGGGAGAGCCTGGAGGGGAGGAGAGGGGGAGGGGGGTGTGTGGGAGGGGAGGGGGAGGGGGAACAGTGGGACAGGTTGATGGGTGAAGTGGAGGTTGGAGTGGAGTGTGGTAGCATCGAAGTGGGCGGCGTCGACCAACACAGCGACAGTCAAAAGAAACAGCACGTTGAGAAGAAGAGTGAACAAGGTAAAAAAAAAGCCCAACAGAGTCAAGGGGGTCAACAGGGTCAAGAGTCAACAGAGTCAAGAGGGTGAAGCAGGCAGGCAGGCAGGGCACCTGTCGGTGTCGTTCCCGAGGGAGAGGCGTTCCATCTCGAGCTTGAGCACGGAACGGTCCACCTCGTCCAGCGCCGTGGGCTTGCTGGTGATCTCCATCTTTATCTTCGCTGCTGCCTCGTCCACCAGGTCGATGGCTGCATGCGTGAGCAGAACAGGGGGTCAGGGAATGGGAACGGGGAGAACTGGGAGTGTTGTTAGCTACTGGCGTCGATGCCACTATTCCAGCGCAGTGGGCTTGCTTGTGATCTCCATCTTTATCTTCGCCGCTGCCTCGTCCACCAGGTCGATGGCTGCATGCGTGATGGATGGGGGAGAAGGGAGGAGGTGTAAGGAGGGGGGGAATGGAGGAGGTGTAAGGAAACACGAAAACACCTTTTGTCACTCGTAGCGAAGGAGGAATATCGAAACAGCACGCACCAGTGAGGGAGAGGAGAGAACCAGTAAGAACCGTGACCTGGAAAGAAGCCAACGGCATGTCCAACCCAATCAACCCTAAATGTTTCGAGTCAGGTTTAGCAGTTGCAAACACACAACGCCACACCCACTCTCCGCCCGCTGTACCCTTTCCCTTTCAAAACAGCAGCCCGTCCCACCTTTATCCGGCAGAAACCGATCCGAGATATAGCGATCCGACAGGGACGCCACCGCCACGAGCGCATTGTCACTAATCCTAACCCCGTGGTGCAGCTCGTAGCGCTCCCTCAGCCCACTCAAGATGCTGATTGTATCGGTAACAGAGGGCTTACCCCCACGTACACCTGCGGAGGCACCGCATACTGAAACCAGCACCTTCCACGCGCACCTTTATCCGGCAGGAAGCGGTCGGAGATGTAACGATCCGACAGCGTAGCCGCGGCCACGAGCGCGTTGTCACTGATGCGCACCCCGTGGTGCAACTCGTAGCGCTCCCTCAGCCCGCGCAGGATGCTGACGGTGTCCGGCACAGTCGGCTGCCCCACGTACACCTGCTGGAAGCGGCGCTCCAAGGCGGGGTCCTTCTCTATGTGCTTGCGGTACTCGTCCAGCGTCGTGGCTCCGATGCACCTCAGCTCGCCGCGACCCAGCATGGGCTTTAACAGGTTGCCCGCGTCCATTGCGCCCTCGCTCGCTCCTGGGAGGTGGGGAGGGGAAGGGGGGGAGCGAGAGGGGAAGAGGGGGAGGGGAGGAGGGGAGCGGGAGCGCAGGGGAGGGAGAAGAGGAAGGGAAAAGAAGGACAGGGTGAATGGAAGGGCAGGTGGTGCGCTCCAGGGCGGGATCCTTCTCTATGTGCTTGCGGTACTCGTCCAGCGTCGTGGCTCCGATGCAGCGCAGCTCGCCGCGACCCAGCATGGGCTTTAAGAGATTGCCTGCGTCCATGGCTCCCTCGCTCGCTCCTGGGAGGGAAGGGGGATGGGAGAAAGTGAGGGGATGAGAGGAGGAAAGGGAGGTGAGAACGGGTGAGGAGGGAGGCAAAGAGGGAGAGGTGAAGAGGGGGAGGTGAGGCCAACAGCTGTTACCAGCACTGTCAATCTCCTTGGAGACGCGCGAGAAAGCAAAGCCTGTGATGCGCAAGCGTGCGAGGTTCCATTGATCTCGTCGTCAATGAAGAGCACGATGCCCGCTCACAGCTCCCTCTCAACCAAGGACTCATTCTCTATCACCCGCGCCACTCACCAGCGCCAACAACGGTGTGGATCTCATCAATGAAGAGCACGATGCCACTCACCACTCCCTCACAACCATCTACTCATGTCACCAGCGCCACTCACCGGCACCAACAACAGTATGGATCTCATCAATGAAGAGCACGATGCCGCCGTTGCTGTCCGTCACCTCCTTCAGCACCGCCTTCAGCCGGTCCTCAAATTCGCCCCGGAACTTGGCTCCCGCTATCAGCGCGCCCATGTCCAGCGAGATCAGCTGCACAGGGGGTGGCGCGCAGGGAGGGGGGCGCGGAAGTGGAGAGGGGGAGGGGGGGCGGGCGGGGTTCATGGGTAAGAAAGGAACTTGGCTCCCGCTATCAGCGCGCCCATGTCCAGCGATATCAGCTGCACGCCGTCCACGCAAGCCAAAAAAGGTGGACCAAAGGGTGGGGAGGAAAGCAACAAGGAAGAAGAAAGAGGATTCAGGGGGAGTAGCAGGGGCGTAGGGGTTAGACAGTGACGAAGAGACGTGGCGGGTGTCATAAGGTGTTGGTGTGTGAAGGTGAAGGTGAGGTGAAGATGAAGGTGCGGGCTGAAAGAAGGAAGGGGATAAGGAGGATCGGAAGGATGGGAGATGGTGGTGGAGAGAGCAAGGCAGGATGGGTGGCAGCAGTGAGGCTACACAGCACACGGGGAACGGCGGTAAAAAGAGCTGACAACCCCACAGGCTAGGCAGCCGAGAGGCTAGGCAGCCGAAAGGCTAGGCAGCTGGGAAGCATCCAATAAAGTGCATGCATGCATGCAGGCGGGCGGGCAGGAGCAGTGGTGGCTCACCTTGCGGTTGATGAGCGCCTCTGGCACGTCGCCCTGCACTATGCGCTGCGCCAACCTGCCCACAGAGAAAGGGCGGCGGACAGGGCCGTGGGTGAGAGAGAGAGAGAGAGAGAGAGCGCGATGCAGGAGGTGAGTGCGTGCGAGTGAGGCAGTGGACTAGAGAGGGTGCGAGTGGGGTGACCACACAAGACAGATCACACGTGGCAGCAAGTCCGTTCAATGAGCTCATGGTGGGAGCGGCGGCACGAAGAGGAATGGCAGCAGCGTGACGAGTCGGCTCCCAACCCCTCACACACATACCACGCCACCCACGCCACTCACCCTTCAGAAATAGCAGTCTTGCCCACGCCAGGCTCGCCGATGAGCACGGGGTTGTTCTTGGTGCGGCGCGAGAGGATCTGGATGGCGCGGCGGATCTCATCATCTCGCCCCACCACCGGGTCCAGCTTGCCCTGCCGAGCCATCTCCGTCAGATCCCGCCCGTACCGCTCCAACGCCTCGTACTTGTTCTCCGGCTCTGCAGGGGAGCCCGGGACAGGAGGAGAAGGGGGATGAGGGGGACAGGGAGCGGGGAAGGGGAGGGTGAGCAGGGTGTGCAAGGAGAAGTCCTATGGACAGGCTCAGAAGGACCTCTGTTAAAGTCCACCCTGAAGTGCAGTGCGGTTTGGTGCAGTGGAGCCACTAGCGCTGATCGGCGCAGAGCAGTGCGGTGCGGTGCGGTGCAGTCACTCACGCTGGTCAGTGACCTTCTGCGACCCGCGCACTTCAGCGACGGCCTTCTCCAGCGCCGCCTGCGACAGCCCAGCGTCGCGCAGCGCCTTCTCGCCGAAGCGGCGGTCGCCGGTGAACGCGAGCAGCAGGTGCTCGATGGACACGAACTCGTCGCCCATGCTCGCCTTGAAGCCGCGCGCGCGCTCTATCAGCGCCTCCAGATCGCGCCCCAGCATCTGACTCGAGTCGCCCGACACCTTGGGTTGGCGCGCGATGTAGCGGTCGGTGGCGGAGAGCAGCTCCGTGCCGTCGCTGCCGGCCTTGGCGAGGATGCGGCGCGCGAGGCCGTTGCGCTGCTGCAGCAGCGCCTTCATGAGGTGCTCCGTCTCCACGATCTGCTGACGGCTCTCCTTCGCCACCTCCGGCGACGCGATTATCACCTGCCACGCCGCCTCCGTGAACTCGCCCTGGCTGATCTGCGCGCGCCACGTGTGGGGGAACAAGGAGGAAAGGGGGGAAGAGAAGCAGTGGGATGGGGAGGGAGACGTCAGCATGTGTGGGGAGAGTGACGAGGGGCGGATGGAGGAAGGTGCGCATCGAACAGCGCGTCGCAACTCAACTCTGTAGAACCAAATGAAGGAGGAAATCATTAAATGGTAAACGAAGGGACAAACTGGAAAAACACACGTCACATGCGAGAGCAGGAGTGACGGAATAAAGGCAGGCGGTCTCCCAGAGCGTGCGTAACCCTGATCTTCCCAAACACCCCCTAAACTCTTCTCATGGTATTACCCTGCCTCCGCTGGCGGCAGCACGGCACGGTGCAGAGCGGTGGAAGCGCCGCCGAGGCGCCACTCCTGGCGAGTGTGCTAGGGCTGGCGACAGGGGTCGCCCACTGAAGTGTCGCAGCTGCGAGTTGACGAAATCCGACGACAACTGAGTAGAGGAGCCCGACGACGCTGCGCGAACGCCATGCGACGCAGACGGCGACACGTGGCAGCGTGTCAGTAGCTGCGGGCCGACGCGGGAGAGAGATGTAAGAGTCGCGACGGGAGTGCGGCGAGGATGCGGGCGAAGCGCAGCTGCCGGCGCCACCTGCCGTGTGGCGGCGAGACGAGCGGCGACGGTGTCCATGACGCGAGGCACACTGCGGTTGGCAAGTCGCACGAAAGTGGCTGCGCACATGAATGGAAAGACTATGGAAACTTTGTATGGGAAGGCAAACTTGTTGTAGCCGAGAAGCTAGGGAGCAGATTTGTTGGCGGGAGAGGCAAAATTGGAATCGAGCAGTTTGTCAAAGAACGCAGATCTGACGTGGGAAGGCGAAATATATAGTGCTCACGAAATGCGGGAGGGATGAAGTAACAGAGAGAATTCGGTTCGCTCGCTTGCGCCTCACGCATTACTGCGCGCGCCCGCGTAGGAAACAGGCGGACGGGAAAGGCGGGCGGAGCACAGCGGAGCAAGACACGTGCCACGTGTTGCATAATCCATCCACGTGGAGACTGGAGAGTTCGACATTCTCGTAGATCCTTCGCACCACCTACGCAACTGTACCCTGGTTCCTCAGTGAAAATGACGGTTCCCAACCGCTTTCCGCCTGCTCAACTTTGCGGTTTTGGAATTTCAAACTACCGTCTGCCATCCAGAGCCGATGGGAACATCGACCTCATCCTGCTCTGGTCCTCGACACAAACGGTAAGTTTCTGCCTTCTGTTCACCCTCACGTGTCTATGCTGTGGTTTTGACAGGTCGGAGTTTTCGCCAATATGGGAACCCCTGCACACCCCGCCATCTTCTGTTACGCATCCATCTGCTCGGCCAGCAACGAATGCTACACTCAAGGTAAGCTGTCGATTGGACGAATCAAGACGTTTTCTATGGCAGGTTAACACTAAGCAGTTTCCAACGTGGCTCCTCTTCAACGACGGGATTCATGCACCACGTAACTTTACCACTTCGGACTCACAAGGCCAGATCATCCCCCTTTCATCCAAGCGGGCGGAACCCCACCTTCCGGTCCTCCAGCAACATGCATGGGCCCCTCGTCGTCACAGGCGTGCAGAACAGTCTCTGTGGAACATCTCACGCCCACACAAGGAATACCAGCATTGTTGTAGAGGCGTCTCCTCTACTTTGCAGGAACTCTAAGTTGCACTAAACGATAGAGCACAGTCTTGGCTTTCCAACAAGCCGTCAAACACGTTAATCGCCCAAGTATACGCCGAGATATTGGCGTTCACGTGATTGCTAGTGCTCTTAGAAGCAAGGATAGACCTCTCTGGAATTTTGGTTCGAATGGACCATGTACAAGAAGATTCAGGATTTCAGTATAAAGCATGCATACAAGGCAGGTCGATTTATAGCAAATGCATTACATCGAACCGCACATGTAACATCACATCGCTACACTCGCGTCGCGAATGCGCCGCGTGTAACATTTCGGTTGGGGTGAAATTCGACCACCGAATTTCACACCGAACACACCGAATTCGCCTTGCACTTGAAGGTTGGAATGTGGTGCCGCCACGTGGCACCGAAGGGTGAGTCTCCCGAAGTCAATCGGTGCCATTCCACCGATCCCTAGTCAAAGGGATCGAAGGCACCGAAGTGCCCTCGGTGGGTTGGGGGCATACCACCGCCCCACCACCGTTTCCTTCCAACACTCCCCCTTGCACCCAAGCCACTAGGTGTTCATACCAACACGCTCACGGCATGCACGGAATGAATCCTTAGGGAGTGGTTTAGTGGGGAAATCCGCGGGTTGCGCCTTGGTGCTTATGTATGTGACCTTGACCTCACCTCTCTCGACCACCTCACGAATGAAGTGATGCTTCACCTCAATGTGCTTGGTACGCCCGTGAAGGACGGCATTGTGAGTGAGGTTTATGGCCGCTTGGTTGTCACAAAAGAGAGGAGTTGGGTCAGCTTGAGGATGCCCAAGCTCCGCTAGAAGGCGCCGTAGCCATATTGCCTCCATGGCTCCTTGAGTGAGTGTCATATACTCCGCTTCCGTTGTGCTTAGAGCCACGGTTGGTTGCAACTTGCTTTGCCAACTCACGGCTCCCCCAAGCAAGGTGAAGACGTACCCGCCGGTACTCTTGCGCTTGCTTTGATCACCGGCATAATCCGAGTCGGTGTAGCCCTTAAGCACGATTGGACCGGCTTCATATACGATTCCCAAGTTGGGTGTGCCTTGGAGGTAGCGTAGAACACGTCCTCCCGCACGCACATGCTCGGTATGAGGGTTGCTTACGGCTCGTCCAAGTACCCCGGCGGCGTATGAGAGGTCGGGACGGGTGGAAACGGCGGCATACATGAGTGAGCCGACTAGCGAATGAAACCGCTTCCCTTCGGCTTCGTCGAGGGCGGATTCTTCCTCTCCCGGGAGGCAAGAAAATCCCGTGTCTAGTGGCGTCCCCACCGGGTTGCTATTACCCATGCCGAAGCGCTCCACAACCCCTTTCACATATTTTTCTTGGTGGAGGTGAATGGTCCCGTTCACGCGGTCGCGGTCGACGTGCATCCCGAGGTAGTACGTCACCGGTCCCAAGTCCCTCATGGCAAACTCCGCCCCTAGCCGTTGCTTGACCTCTCGAATGAGGTCTTTGGAGTCGGAGAAAAGAAGGAGGTCATCGACGTAGAGCAAAAGCACCAATTGCTTCTCCCCCTCCTTCAACACGTACAAAGCGCTATCACACACGCTACGCGCGAAGCCGTGTTGAAGAAGAAAGTCGTCGATGCGCTTGTACCATCCGCGTGGGCTTTGCTTCAAGCCATAGAGGGTACGCTTGAGCTTCCACACCCGACCGCTACCGTCATCGTACCCCGGGGGTTGCCGCATGTAGACTTCTTCCATGAGAAGTCCGTAGAGGAAGGCGGTGCAAACGTCCAATTGTTCCACCTCGAGGTTGAGAGATGCCGCTAGCGCGAGCAACACCCGAAGAGTGGAGGCCTTCGAAACGGGAGCGAAGGTCTCACTATAGTGCTCCCCCTCCCGTTGAGTGTACCCTTGCGCCACAAGCCGCGCCTTGTAGCGTTCGACACCTCCATCGGCTCCCAATTTCTTCCTAAGCACCCACTTGCATCCCACCAAGTAGGCACCCTTCGGCGGGTCGACGAGCTCGAAAACATCGTTCTCCTTGATCGATGCTAACTCCCTCTCCATCGCTTGCTTCCATAGTGGTGCATCCGGGGAAGCCAAAGCCTCCTTGTGAGTGCGTGGGTTATCGTCGCCGATGGTCGCTAGGCAAATCGCCGCACTCTCCTCATCCGACTCCCCAACGGCGACCGTAGCATAGTCGGTTAACCTCGTGTTGGGGCGAGGTGTACGACGCCCGCGAGTCAACGCCAATGGTAGGGAAGAAGGTGCGGAGGAAGTGGCCTCCTCGGTTGGTGGCACCTCCTCGACATCATCATCGCACTCCTCGTTCTCTCCCCCTCCACTTTCGGCTCCCTTCTTCACGTGCGGTGAAACCTCCACCGCTTCATCCTCCTCTCGTGCGGGAAGGACGACGGTGAGTTGCGGCGTTTGTTTCTCCTTTGTCGGGAACTTGTCTTCGTCGAAGATCACATCCCGAGACGTGACGACGCGTTTTTCATCCAAATCCCACACTCGCCATGCACGCTCGTTCGCCGCAATCCCCAAGTAGATCGCCGCACGAGCTTTCGGTTGCAACTTGTGGCGAAGTGGATCCGGTACATGGTAGTAGCAAAGGCACCCAAAGGTGCGTAGGCGGTATAGGTTCGGCTTCGTTCCGGTCCATGCTTCGAACGGAGTCGTTCCCGGTAGCACCTTTGTTGGCACACGATTACGAATCCATGCCGCTAGCGCACTCGCCTCTCCCCACCACTCGTTCCCAAGCTTGGAGTGTTGAAGAAGTGAACGAACGGCCTCCATCAATGTGCGATTGAGCCGCTCTACCGCTCCATTTTGTTGGGGTGTGTAGGGTGTCGTGACGTCGTGCTTAATGCCCTTGCTTTTCATCAATTTTTCAAGCTCGTTGCTCACGAATTCGCCGCCACCGTCGGTGCGAATGCACTTGATCCGCTTCTTGCCGTCGTCGCAAACGTCGAGCGCCCACTCTTGAATCGCCTTGGCCGCATCTCCCTTAGCCTTCAAGAGTCGGGTCCAACTCATCCGCGTCGCGTCGTCGAGCATCACTAAGAGGAACCGCGCTCCTCCCTTTGATGCATGCCGCATCGGTCCACACACGTCCATGTGAACAAGCGCAAGCGGGTCCTTTGCGAGGGGTGAGGTACGGCTACCAAATGGCTTGCGAGCCATTTTTCCTTCGACACACGCCGCGCACACGCCCTTCTCGTCGTTGCCGGCGATCACGTCAAATCCCTTCGCAAGTCCTTTGTTGGCCAACTCTTTGACCGAGTCGTAGTTGGCGTGCGCAAGCCGATTATGCCACATTTTGAGAGTCGCCTTGGAGCCTTGCGCCACGTTGGATGAGGCCGTTGTCGGATGCGTCTTGAGTTGGTAGAGTTGTCCGTTGAGAACGCCTTGCGCGAATTGCTTCCCCTTCCAAAAGAGGTTCATCTTCGCGCCATCGATGGTGACCTTCACGTCTTTCTTTGCGAGTTGAGTGACGGAGAGTAGATTCACCTTCAATCCCGGGACGTGAAGCACGTTCGTGATGTCCACCGGCCCGCCATCGACGATGAGACGCGTACTCCCAACTCCAACCACCGGTAGCGATTTATCGTTCCCGAAGACGACGCGCTTGACGTCTCCCGGAGCACCGACGTTGTTGAGGAGCGACGCCGAGTGCGTCATGTGTTGTGTTGCACCGGTGTCGAGGAACCACGCGTCGTTTGAAGTGTTGATCCCGTCACCGGCCAACAAAACGAGCGACTCCGTTGAATCATCCGCCTCGCCGGATGCCGTGTGCGCGTTGCCTCTTGGTTCCGCGCCTTCGATGGAATCCAATCGCTCGGCCGCTTCCGACATTCACGCCAAAAGTGTCCCGCTTTGCGACAATAATGACACTTGCTCGAACCGTTCGATGCGTTGCCCTTGCCGCGACCGTTTCCACCGGACGACTTCTTTGCCTCACCGTTGCTCCACTTGGACTTCTTTCCGGAGCTCCCTCCGGAGAACATGGCGGTCTCCACGCTCTCGTTAGCGAATTGTCGGCGTCGCGATTCTTCATGGAGAAGCCGACCGACCACCATTTCCTTCGTCCAAGTGTTTTGCACACTATCGAGTGTCGTAATCACCGTCGACCACTCTTCCGGAAGGCCGCAAAGCAAGGTGAGAATCCAATCCTCCTCCGTGACCGTTCCACCGAGGTCCATGAACGTTTCCCCGAGTTCCTCCACACGAGTCGCATACTCGTGCATCGATTCGCCCGCGCGTAACTTCACCGTGTAGAACGCATTTCGGGCTAGGATCTTGCCGTGGAGAGTCTTGTTCACGTGCATCGTCTCGAGCCGCTTCCATGCTTCACACGCCGAAGCTTCGAGCTTGATGCACGTGCGCACCGAACTCACGAGGTTGATGCCGATGCGCGAAATCAACGTTGCGAACGCCTTTTGGTCCTTCTTCTTCCATGCCGCGATCTCGTCCTCGTTGACCGGCTTTTTCTCCGTTCCGTCGAAGAGACCCCAAAGCCCCCGCTCCATCATGAGCACTTGGAACTTAAATTTCCACGCGGAGTAGTTTTGTCCCGTGAAAATCGGAACCGCCGACGTGTCGAACACCGTCGCGTTTGTCCAGGGTTCGCCGGGATTCGAGACGACACCACCTAAGGAAGTGCCGGAGGTTTCGCTTGACGTCATCATGCTTGCTACAAGTCGCGCACGTAGACTCTACCGACCAGCTCTGATACCACTGTTGTAGAGGCGTCTCCTCTACTTTGCAGGAACTCTAAGTTGCACTAAACGATAGAGCACAGTCTTGGCTTTCCAACAAGCCGTCAAACACGTTAATCGCCCAAGTATACGCCGAGATATTGGCGTTCACGTGATTGCTAGTGCTCTTAGAAGCAAGGATAGACCTCTCTGGAATTTTGGTTCGAATGGACCATGTACAAGAAGATTCAGGATTTCAGTATAAAGCATGCATACAAGGCAGGTCGATTTATAGCAAATGCATTACATCGAACCGCACATGTAACATCACATCGCTACACTCGCGTCGCGAATGCGCCGCGTGTAACATTTCGGTTGGGGTGAAATTCGACCACCGAATTTCACACCGAACACACCGAATTCGCCTTGCACTTGAAGGTTGGAATGTGGTGCCGCCACGTGGCACCGAAGGGTGAGTCTCCCGAAGTCAATCGGTGCCATTCCACCGATCCCTAGTCAAAGGGATCGAAGGCACCGAAGTGCCCTCGGTGGGTTGGGGGCATACCACCGCCCCACCACCGTTTCCTTCCAACAAGCATGAGACTCTCCTCTGGCCAAGCCCGAAGAGGAAGGCAAACGCCCGTCACGCCATGGCGAGTTTGCCTGAACTACAATATGGCGACACGTGCTGGCGCCAGGAAGCTCCGCCTGCGTCAGCTCCCTCTCAATGGATGAGCGCCATGTCTCCCGCACTGACTGGTTTGCTCGAGTGTGACGTCAGTGTATGGCGGTTCGGCTGCATGATGTGCCTTCCAAGCCGCATTTTTCGGTCTTGCCTCAATGTCTTGCCATTTGGCATCGAACGCTTGTTCTCCCTCGAGAAACAACGTTCTCCCTTCGGGGAAGTAGTTTGCTTGGGTGTCGCTCCCAGCATAACCGCGCACCGCGTATTCTGTGCTCCTCTGGATCCGTTCACCCACGCCGCGACGCGGCTGCTCGCGCCTGATCTTTCCTATTTCTACCCCCCCTCGACTTCCCCTTTCTTCGTCGCTCCCGTCATGGCCACCACTCAGGGCTTTGACGCAGTAATGGCCGACAACGGAGTCACCGTTCCCTCCGTGAGCGACCTCTTGCCGGACGAGGGACAATCGATGCCGCAGGCCAAGAAGATTTGCACGGGGGAAACCTCGTCGTCTGCGCGACCTGCTCCTGCTCCTGTCATGGACCCGGTGGCTGACCCTGAAGCGGCCCCGGACTTCACCCTCAACGGTCTGGAGTCCAGCGCGGCGCCAACACAGGTGCTGGCTGGCCCCCTCCAGCGGCTGCGCCGCAATCGCGACGTGGTCGGAGAGATTGTACATAACCTGGTACGAGACACCCTCACTTTGGTCACCATCATCTTTCCGGATAGCCTAGCTGATGTGCACCGCAACAAGATCAGCAGTCGTGTTCGCGCTGGTTTGCGTCCTGCCTTCTTCCCGCACTCTAACCGTGTACCTACGTTCGAGTCCTCCCCTGGTGAAGTCCTCCGACTCCCCCGTCGAGCGTACGCGAAGCTGGTGTTCCAGCTCCCCACACGGGATGACGCCAGGGGCTTCCGCCGAGCATTCCCGATGACCTTCAACTACAACGGTGGTTCTGTCGAGCTGAAGCTCTACGACGATCCTGAGCCGGCTTTCACGGCGGCCAAAGCCCGGGGTGAAACTCACCTGGTCATCCGCAACATCCCCTTCGGGTACTCCGTGAGCGCGATTCGCCAGCTGCTCACGACGAGCAGCACGCACGATGCGCGGAAGTGGCTGTCCGACATCCGCGTTTTCCACAAAACGACCGACCCGTACGAGGAGATCTCGCAGCCCCAGATGATGGGGCTTCCTGTCGCGGAGCCTGACGATCCTTGCTTCGAAAATATCCCCGCGGTACTCTGGCTTGAGGACGCTCAGCTGCCGATGATCATCAACCTGTCATGTCACTCGTGTGACATTTGCACGAGCAACCACAGGACGCGTGACCATCAGTGGTTTGCGGCGACGCGCCGCAGGAATCTCCCCAACCGTTACACCATCACAATCGGGCAACTGCAGAACGTCACGGGTACGCATCTGGTTGTCCCTGCCTTACGCCGCGCTTCTGTGTCACCATCATGTTTTGCTGTTCACTGCATGCTCTGGTTCGGTTCAGATCACGCACAATACACGCTGTCTGCTTCCGTGCCACACTACCGTTCTGCCACTTACCTTGCTGTTCTGTGCCACCGTTCTGGCAATGTTCCGAGCCTTCCCGTCCCTGATTTGGTTCTTCCCCCCAGCCTCCCTAGGTCATACGCTATGGTTGGCGGCGGTAGGACCCTGTCTGCCAAATCCCCTTCTCTCCCCTTCTCCCCTGTGCGGTATGCCCTGCCCTGCTTGCTAACCAGCCAAGCTGCTCGGACAAACGCTGGTGCCTCTGGCTGTCAAAGCCGACCCCGGGATCCTGTACATCGGTTCCGAGGACGATGTCGAACTGTGGACTTGTGCGATATGCGACTTCGAGTGCGGGCCTGCCCTCGACAGTGCCTTTGCGCACATCCGCTCCCCTGGCCACGGGCTTCGGCTCATGCAGACGGAGACTCAGACCACTGCCCTGGAGACCTGGGGCCCCATCAAGGCGCACGATTTGAGGCAGCGCGAAGAGACCACAACTGCTTGTGTGCTGTTCAGTACGTTGCAACACGCCGTCTGAGCCCGGCGCTGGCTCTGTTAGGATTGCTGGTGATGGCCATGTGCTGGCTGTATCATGCCCTTAACAAAATCTGTTTTGGCCTTGATGAACCTTCCCCTTATAAGGACATCTGGTGCAATAGCCGTCCTGTTCTCCTATGGCAACACTTCCCTTACACGAAACCCCAGGCTCTTTATTGCTCCTGGTTAATCTGTTACTTCACTACCTTTCTGGCATACCCTTCGAACCTCGGATGGACGCACTTACTGTTCTCAATGCCCCCGTGGATGTGTGCATCTAGGTGCACAGGGGGCCTAAAAGTGTTTCCATGTTAGTCCCAATCACCATCTCCTGCCTCAATATCAATGGGCTTAACTCTCTGCTTAAGATGGATGAGTTACGAGCCTCATTTGTTAGAATGCCTGATATCTTAGTTCTCATTGATACACGACTTACCAAAAATTTCTCTAAACTCATACGTAAATTTCGGCCCAAAGCTTATGCCCAAACACCGCCAACGGTCACCAACGGCACCGCTGACCCAGGAGGCATAGCGCTTCTGATTTTTCACCCCGCCATCTCCATCCTTGACCGTTCATCTTCCGACGACGGTCGGTTTCTCATGACTCATATTCGTTTATTCCATGAACAGTTTCGCTGTTTCTGCGTGTACGGCCCTAACTACCAGCCTGCGCGTAGGCGTTGGTGGGAAACCAAGCTTGACTCCGCACTTGACATTGCCTCTGCCACACAAGCAACAATGGTCATGGGTGATTTCAATGTTGTTACCGCGCCCATTGACAGAAACCGTGAACTTCGCACCACAGAAATCCGAGAAGGAGCATTACTCACCTCTATCATAGACAAACACGACCTCGCTGACGCCTTCCGTGTTCGTCACCCCGACACGGCGGAATTCACTTTTGAATCCTCATGCTCTGGCGGCACGACGGCAGACCCGCCCTCTTCCCGCTTGGACAGAATCTACTTGTCCAACGCTTTGACCCCTCGACTTCTTGCAGCTTCACACCAACCTGTGGCCCACACAGTCTCTGATCACTCGCGCTATCCGGAAATCCTGCTTGGCTTTACTAATCCGAACTGTGCCCCACGTGCCTGGAGGCTACCTCATGCACTCATACACAGACCCTTCGTGCAGAAACTCACCAGAGAAGCCTGCCAACACCTCCCACCCATGCTACGTCCTTCGGAGTGGGATCCATGGAAGAAAAGGCTCTGCCTCTTCCTGCGCCAACACTCCCGGGAAGAACGCCTTCGTGTCCAACACACGCTCACCCATCTGCAAAACGAAATCTGCCACCTTCAACTCACCTTGGCACGTGCTCCACGAGACGACGACGCGCGCGCAAAGCTTGACCAAACGTCCAAACAGTTCGACAAATACATTGCCAGCAGAGCCGCCGACATAGCTCTCAAGGCCAAACTCAAGGTCGAGGGCGCTAAGGAGATGGGGCTACCCTCCCTTCTAAGCGGCCTCACGTCACGTATTAAGGCTGCTCTCATTCCTCACCTCACTCTTCCGACCGGCGAACAAATACAAGACCTACACTCCATGTCCGCACACTGCACCAGTTTCTACACCACCCTGTACAGTGGCCAGGACAAGACCTCCCCTTCCCCCAATTTTTGGAACCATATCTACCCTTCCTCCCTCCCACAACCTCTGACTTCACGGTTAGCGGCGCCTATCTCGCTCCAAGAAGTCAAACGAGCCTTGAAGAGTCTCTCGCGTGGTAAAACTCCAGGACCTGACGGCCTTGCAGGAGATTTTTTCCGTGCACACTCTGAGCTCCTGGCTCCTGCGCTCCACCGGCTCTTTACCGCCATTGATCAAACGCTGACAATGCCACCCTCAATGCTCCACGGGCATACTGTTCTCATACCCAAACGCGCTGACTCAGCATTCGTCGAAAACCTTCGACCTATTACCTTAATGAACTCGGATTACAAAGTGCTCGCACTTTGCCTTGCCCAGAGGCTGCAGTTAACACTGCGCAGGCTCATTCACCCTGCTCAGTCGGCGTTCATCAAAGGCCGCCGCATCGGTGACACCATCAATGACACGCTCGACCTCATCGAATGGGCCGAAACAAGACAACTCCCCCTTGCGCTTGTTACTGTCGACATTAAGAAAACGTATGACATGGTAGATCGCGACTTTCTCTACACATGCCTTTCCCACCTCGGGCTACCTCAGGCTTTCGTCTCTTGGGTCAAGCTGCTTCATTCTGGCACCAGCACGCAAGTCCTTGTTAACAACCTGGCGGGCCCCTCTTTCCCCGTGCTCACCGGCGTGCGGCAAGGCTGCCCCCTGGCGCCTCTCCTTTTCATCTGCGTCATCGAGGTACTTCACCGACACCTCTCGATCGCCCTCCCTGGCTTCGCCCTCTCACCTACGCAGCGCCGGCTCGCGGCATGCTATGTCGACGACATGTCACTCTTTCTGAACTCAGGCAACGAGGTACAGACGGCAATTCGTCTCCTCCAAGACTTTGCGGAGGTCTCAGGCGAATACCCTGGCTGGTCTAAGTGCTCGCTTTCGCTCTTCCATGTTCCCCCCGATGATGTTCCCTCCGCGTGCCCCATTCCTGTACGACAACCACACGTTGCCGAGCGCATTTTGGGAATTTATATCCAATCCGACGCCCGAGGAGCCACCACCTGGGACAAAATTACGGGGAGAATCCAAACCACAGCTGCAAACCTTGCCAAGATCCATGCCACTGTCACCTGCCGGTCCGCCTTGAGCTCCGAGCGCCTCGTCCCCCTATTCGCCTTCGGCGGGCGTTTTCAGCCACCCCCCGAGGGGATCACAAAACAAATTGACATCACAGTTGGGAACCTCTTGTCCACCTCCAAATACCGCGCGCAAGGCCGTGGGACGCGGCTCGTCCCCAAAGACTACCTATACAACAAACGCCGTCATGGGGGAGTCGGGGCAATTGAGCCTTCCAAGTATCTGCAGGCGCTTGATGTGCAACGCGCTGCAAGACGGTTCCTCCCAACTCCCATGGAAGAAATCGCCAGGTCCTGCTGTTCTTTACCGTACGGATTGCACTGCTTCCTAGCACATAAAGACATCCTCAAATTCCTACCTGACAGCACGCCGGCGCGCGCAGTGGCAGAACTCACTGCTACCCTGAAGCTCCCAACGGCGGTTCACCCTCCAAGGCTCGAACCATGGGTGCTCATGGCCGAACCCCTCGCTTTCAACCGCGAGATTGTGCGGCCTCATAAACGCCCCTTCGGACGCATCAAAGGCGAGAAATTCCTACTCACCAAGGAACTGCGCCTAGGTGACATCCTCGCTCCCACGCCTGCAGGATCGCGTAAACTCCAAGAGGACGAAATCAAAGCCAAGTTCCCACCAAAAGAATTCCCCGGCGCGCTCAGGGTCATCCTGGACATTTATCACGCGGTTCCCAAGGCTTGGTGGCCCGTCCTCGACGCCTTCTCACCACCTCCTAACTATCTAGGGGCTGGGGAGTGGGCCATTCGGGCTTCCCACAGACACGGGGCGTCACAGGTGCTACAGACGAAGGCGGTCTTCTCCAACAACACGGCGCGTTTCAACTGCTTTTACGTCAACAACATGAGGATTGCCGAGCACCCTTCAGGAACCTGCATCCTCCCTATCAACGAGGTCATCCCTGTTTTCGTTCGCAACGGCTGGTTGGCGGGCACCTTCTGCTCTGGTGCTGGCCTGGGCAGCAGGCTTGAATTTCTGCACCACTGTTCGTCCCTAGCATCCATTCGGAACCTCCTCTACACCAGGAAGACACTGACGCATGTTGATCGGTGGAATGAGCTCCTGCCGACAGCACTCGAGTCCCTTCCGTCACTTACACATCCCTTCCTCACCGAACAACCAAGCCGACAAAAGGACGTGCTGTATCGGCTCTACATCCGTTCGCTACCATGCGGGACAAGGGTACCTTTTACCCCACTCGGGCGGAACTGTGCGCGATGTAACGACGGGACGCCTGAGACACTCACTCACATCTTTAACGACTGCGGGAACGCCCCCGCGGTCATCACGACTCTTCAGCATTCCGCCCGCGAGCACCTCGGCATCA
The DNA here is from genome assembly GCA_947471745.1 of Closterium sp. Naga37s-1. Classification (NCBI taxonomy): domain Eukaryota; kingdom Viridiplantae; phylum Streptophyta; class Zygnematophyceae; order Desmidiales; family Closteriaceae; genus Closterium; species Closterium sp. Naga37s-1. Next base: position 2,647,463 of record CANJKZ010000008.1, on the reverse strand, counting down.
CGCTTCCGGCTGAGCTTGCGCTCTTTCCGCCGCCCACTCCCGCCGGCCAGGTCGCGCCCTGGAGCCTACTCGTGGGGGCAGCTGCTAAAGTTCTATGGAACGAACGATGTGACGCGGTGCACCACCAGATTGAGGTCCCCGAGCCGCAAACGCTTCACACGGTACTCGCCGCCTTCCTTCTGGCGTGCAAAATTTTCTTCATACGACGGTCCAAGGCCTCGGCGAAAAAGCAGAAGAAAAGCGCATCGAGATTCAGGCTAGGTATCAAACGACGCCTACTACAGTTTGACACGGCGGGCATTCCATCGCTCCACCCTGATTTACGCAAGTCATGGTTTCGACGCGAAAATTTTCATCCTCCATAAAGAGGCCCTCTCTACATACGGAGGTGTTGGACCAGTGTAGTTTATACTGCACTTGCTTGCTGGCAGGGCAAGAATGCGCCGTCTGGCGCAAGCCTTTTAGGTTTGAGGTTACTCACTCTTGTTCCAACACTGTATGCATGGGTTACGACCTATCAATAAAACTTAAAAAACTTAAAAAATCTCGTAGATCCTTCGCGAAGGCGGCGTTGTTGCGAATGAAGATGGTAGAAATAGGTTTTATGAGCTCTAACGAGTGCTCCGATTTGACAACTTTGACTTTGCCTACATATGCTAAACGTTTTTTAGAATGAATTATACACAAAAGTGCAAAAAAAACAAATGTCATCACTGGAGCATAGGGACAAGGGGTGAAAGTGCCTTTCCCTGAGAGGGACATTGAGGGTAAATTTAGACCGTCCTAGATTGATCCAAATTAATGCAAACCTGCCCAACAACTTTTAATAATTTATTATTGTTTTCCTTTATGCAACCCAGCAGGAAATGTTTTTCCTCCGTCCGCCTTCGAAGCTTATCCCCTTTCCTGGAAGCCCGCAACATCCACAGCCCATATCACGCATGTTAATCCATGAATGCAGCCGGAAGGTTCATTCTGTAAAAAAAAACCATTTTCCTCACTGGGGTTTACTCAACCGCGTACAACCCCAACTTTCGGAAGTGCACGTTCGGCCGGTTTACTTGCTGCCGAAGCAACCTCGCGTCGCCTTCGGCTTTCCTTTGCCCAACCTGCGCCCAACCTCGTGTTCCCGAGGTTCCCGCCTAGCTAGGTTGACCCAGATATATAATCGCGTGCCTTTCATTGTATCGTCAGTTCATTTAGTCACAAGCTTCGTTATTCGTTTTCCGCGCAACTCTGTTTGACAACTCATAGCACATTCGATCCGCCCAATAACTTGTAGATTTTTTTTTATATACATAATTGTATAACTGTTTATTTTCTACCCTTACCTTGTCATTGCCTGTATTACTCTCGCTTCTTGCCTAATGACACCATGAGCGCCCCATCACACATACCGTCGCGCCCCCATTGCCGCCCCCATCATGACCCTCGTCACGGACCTGCAGTGTGTCAAGATAGCAAGCAGGAATGAGAACAGCAGAAGAGGGGTTTCACTAGCAAGCAATGGGATACATATAGCAAACCCTAGTTAGGTTGTACTCACTATAGAGTACCCCACTGCAGACTAGACAAATAACACATTCTGACACACCCCCTTAGTCAAAGTGGGGTATAATCAGCACAGCATGCAGTCGCATAATAAGTTCACAAGCACAAGTAAAGCTAGAGGCAGTCACAGAGGGCAAGTGAGGAGGAGGAGGGACTGTGAGAGGAGTGGCCATAGGAGGCGACGGGTGAAGCCGCAGATACACGGGCAACAGGAGCGGCGCGCACGGTGGCAACCGGACACAAGCAAGGGTATCCGGACTACTGGAGTCACTGGCTCCGCAGCTAAGACGAGCGGCTGGAGCATCGGACCCACGGGCGACTGGCGCAACAGGCTCGCTGGGCTACCGGACTACTGGCGCTGCTGACGTCACGACGGCTACCTCCGTTCAACCTCCCCCAACTGTCCCACACCCCTTTCACACACCCTTTGCTGCACCCCTAGCTTCACTCCCACGACACCCCCCTAGCGCCACTCCCTCGGCTCCCACACACCCACCCCCCTCAGCGGCAGCTACAGCAGTGGGAGACGGAGGAGAAGGAGGAGCAGGGGACGGCTCACACACCCGCCACCCCCATCCCCCATACCCGCCACCCCCACACCCCCAACGCAGGCGGCGCGCGCGCGGCGCGGGGCAGAAACGCGGGCAGCAGCTGGGGCGGCGTGCGAGCAGAAGCGGGGCGGCGCGCGGGTCCCTGGGGCACTGCGACGGGCGACGGGCAGGGCGGCGCGCGGGCCCCCAGGGCGCCGCGACGGGCGACGGGAAAGGGGGCGACGCGCGGGCCCCCAGGGCGCCGCGACGGGCGACGGGCAGGGCGGCGCGCGGGCCCCCAGGGCGCCGCGACGGGCGACGGGAGGGGGGGGGCGACGCGCGGGCCCCCAGGGCGCCGCGACGGGCGACGGGTAGGGCGGCGCGCGGGCCCCCGGGGCGCCGCGACGGGCGACGGGAGGGGGCGACGCGCGTGCCCCCGGGACGCCGCGACGGGCGACGGGAGGGGACAGCGCGCGGGCCCCCGGGGCGCCGCGACGGGCAGGAAACCGCCACGCGCCCCGAGCGCGTGGCGGGCAGAAAACCGCCGCGCGCCCCGAGCGCGCGGCGGGAAGAAAAAACGCCGTGCGCGCCGGGCGCACGGCAGGCAGAGAACGTCGTGCGCCCGGGGCGCGCGACAGGCAGGACAGCAGCGGAAGCAACAGGGTGGGCCCATCCACAGGATCGACCCGCAAGGGTCGACCTGCTCTGATAGCATGTCAAGATAGCAAGTAGGAATGAGAACAGCAGAAGAGGGGTTTCACTAGCAAGCAATGGGATACATATAGCAAACCCTAGTTGGGCTGTACTCACTATAGAGTACCCCACTGCAGACTAGACAAATAACACATTCTGACACAGTGCCCCCCGACACGCCCCCATCGCTGGACCCGTTGCAGCCCCGTCGCGCGCTCGATGATACACCCGTCATGCAGGCCCGTCGCAGCGAGTGCCAGCAGCGATTGCAACCGCTGCTCGCGCTTGCGCGCCAGCTGCTGCCAAGACTGCAGCTGTCGCGTCCGTTTTTGCCACGACGATAGCTGCCGCGATAACTCTAGAAATAGAGGTAGGCACGGCGGCGTAACCGACTCAGGTGCGAGGGTCGGCTCGAGCGGCAAGGGCGGTAGGCAGGCACGGGAGGCAAGGAGGGCAGGTGCGGAGAGTCACTCTACAATGGTAGCTGGACTACGTGGGAGGCTACGGGATTGTATGGGTGATTGTAGCATTGCACTTGTTCTCACTACTTGCTGTGTTGATGGGAACAATTGGCAAGCGTTTCACATTGAAAAGAGAGAACAACAATGCTCACAATGGAATGGCAAAAAGTGAATACATTAGGAAGGCAATGCAATCTAGCATCTTAGCAAGTCGACCTCCAGCGTAGCACAAGGGCGGCTTGCTAATGCCGCAAGTCGGCGGCGTGCCAACGTACCTGGAAGGCGGCTTGCCAACACTGCAAGATGGCGACCTGCCAGCGTCACACCAGGGCGGCTTGCGAACGCTGCAGCAAGGCGGCTTGCCAGCATTGCAGCCGCAGGTGATCACGTGCGCACATGTGCGCACCTACCAAAGCAGGTTCAGGTAAACGGTTGAGGACCCCGTGCGATATGCACCGTCACGCACATTGCGCAGGTGCCAGGTCGACCACATGTCGACGTTGCGCGAGCTACACCACATCGACCACATGATGTTGCCCCGTAGGACGACTTCGCCAGAACCACATGGAGCGAAGTTTGTGCACCACCGCAAAACTCTGTTGACCGGGCTGCTCGGTCGACCAGAAAAGGCAACCGATGCTATCAGGTCGGCGCCCACAAGTCGGCGTCATGTCGACGACCACCATCATCATCGACCGTTATGGCTGGACACCGTCCGCCGACTTCACCTTATCGGCCTGTGCCGTGGCCGGCCTCGCCATGGTCGGCTTCGCCGAAGGCTAGCCAAGCCGACTTGCTCCTCCAAGTCGGCGCCGTCCACGAGGCCTAGCTGGCTGCACACCTAGCACGCCATGCGACGAAGTCGGCTTTGCCCAAGCAAGGGCGGGGCCTTTTCTCGTCAATAGCAGGCGGGCACGGGAGGCAAGGGAAGCATGCTGGCACGGGCGGCACGAGCGGCAGGCTGGCACGGGCGACAAGGGCGGCAGTCTAGAATGGTCGGCAAGGATGGCGCACCTGTTTGGGCGGCATGCTGACAGTGGGTAGATCCTCTGCCATGTAGCCCAGCTGGTCCAACACCTCCGCATAGCCAACAGACCAGCCCAAGATTCGTGCGTTACCGCAAAAAGCTTTCGCTAACTGACGTTCGGTCCTGCCTTCGCTCACATAGTGTTCCGTTGAACTCGGTGGTGCAATTCTCGCAGACTCGCTTAGTTGCACACGTACTAGTACTTCCAACAGATCTTGGTTTGCTAGAGGCCCTGCGTTACCCACGTTCACCCTTGCACGAGACTGCTGCATGTTGCTGGCTCCCGTGCGCTTCACGCTGGCTCCCGCGCATGTGCCCCTTGTTACATTACCTCCCCTTTCCGAAGGCACCATCCTCGGTGTCAACGAGGCAAGATATACCCCAATGGCACAAGGAGCATGGCTGAGGTTGGAGAAGGGCTCCCATGAGTCTTCAGATGCTGGTGTGTTGCGCCAGTGAACGAGGTATTCACGGCCAACAGGAGTGTCACGGTGTGAGAGGAGGGACTCGACCTCATGCAGGTGGATGGGGCTGAAAAGGATGAGAGGGAGTACGGTAAGAACGGAGAAGATGAACATGGAAAACAAGGTGCATGGTCATGTGAGGAGGGAGTTGAAGGCGGTAGCTGACCGGAGAGAGAACCTTGGTGAGGGGGAGCGGTCCAACGAATCTGGGTGCAAGCTTGCGAGAATATTCCAGCATTCAGCAGAGGTAGGTTGGCAATTGAAAGAAGCACCAAATTACCAACTTTGAAAGTGGTGCCTATGCTGGTTGGCATAGCGAACTTGGCGCACTTGAGCGAGCTGAAGCTTCCTTCAGGCAAGTTGAAGAAGACATTGATGGGTAGAGATGAATTATGCTGCTGTGGGGTTGGAGGAGAGAAGAGGGTGAGGGGATGTGACTGAGCGTGGTAGCTGTCCAGTAGCTAAGAGAAACGGTGGCTCTCCCGTGGCAATGTTGGGGCTGCTATTGTAGGCAAATTCCACTACTGCCAAGTGTTGATTCCAGTGAGTTTGCATGGCATTCACACACGAATGTAGGGCATCCTTCAGGGATCTGTTCATGCGCTCTGTCTGACCGCCAGTTTCAGGATGGTAGGCTGTAGAGAGTCGAACCTATGTGCAGTCCAGAAGTTGCTGAGGAACCGTGTGTCTCTGTCACTGATTATGGCTGATGGCTGTCCGTGCAGCCTCACCATGTGTGTGAAAAACAGCTTGGCAATTTTAGCAGCACTCACTGTGCCTGTTGTGGGGATGAAATGAGCCATCTTGGACAGCTTGTCAACCACCACGAGAATGCTGTCAAAACCTGTAGGGCTGCGGGGTAGGTATGTGATAAAATCCAGAGAAACACAAGTCCAGGGGAGTGTCGCTATCTCCAGCGGTTGCAACAGATTACGGGTGCAGTGGTGTGAGCTTTATTGACCTGACAAGTAGGGCATGAAGAAACATACTCCGCTACACTCCGGGACAGTCCAGGCCAGTAGCAGTCACGAGAAATGGCAGCATACGTATTGTCACTGCCAAAATGTGAACGGTTCTCATGGTACTCGTGTAGTAGCAGTTGGCGGAGCCTGGAGTCATCAGGTACACAAACAACACCAGAATCTGCATGGGTCCAAAAAGAGTTGCTGAAAAGAAAGGAAGAGTCATGTGGAGCTTTCTGTTTGTACAGCAGATCACGGTTGTAAGCATGGCTGAAATGGGTGATGAAGTTGCGATCTTATGAAACAACACCCATGCCATTCAGCTCCTCTGCTGTTGGCCGTGAGAGAACATCCGCCGGGCTGAAGCGCCCTGGTTTGTACACGATTTGAAGGTTGGGGACGTACTGCTCCAGAACCTGGACCTACCGCGCCTGCCGTGGCATAATCTGTGACTGTGTTTTCAGGTGCTCCAGTGTTCGGTGATCGGTGAAGACTGTGACAGGCTGCATCTCTACATAACATCGCCACTTCCTTAGTGCATGCACCACAACAAGTGCTTCTCTCTCGTGAATGGGGTATGTGCGCTCTCCACCAGTCAGCTTTCTTGACTCAAAGGCTATTGGCTGCAGCCCAGCTTCCTGCTGACTGAAGCCTCGAGCAACGTAACGTGCCTTGAAGGCAGGCGGAGAACCCGGCGGCCGCTTCACCCTGAAAATCCACATGCCACTGACGATGTTCGCCCCAGGTGGGGGAACCTTGTCGACGAAGGTGCATGCGGACTTCCAGGAAGCCATCTCTGCGTCCATGGCTGTCTGCCACTGAGAGGAGTACTCACCCGAAATCGCCTCCCTGTAGGAGCGCGGGGTGGGGATGTCAAGTGCATCCGGGTCTCCCTCAGGGGCAAGCAGCATGGTCGCGTGATGGGGTGAAGCGGCCGCAAGGCACTCCAGCTCCTCCTGTCTGTCCTCAAGAAACGTCACAGCCAAGGGTAGTACAGCCAAGAGAAGTCTCACCCCCGACGGACGGAGGACAGGCAGGGACAGGGTCAGAGACAAGACTCGCAAGGTAGTCTAGGCGGTACACAGCAGCAAAGTCAACGAGCTCAGCTACGAGGGAAGACGCAGCAGGAGACGAGAACGTAGGGTCCGTCACAACCGTAGCAAGAAGGCGAGTAACAGTCGGACTGGACGCACGAGCAAGGTCAGACGGAGGGTCAGCAACGTCAGGCAGAGAGGACGCAGGAGGTAACGGTAGGGCAACACGCTGAGGAACAGAGGAAGGACGGAGTGTCATATCGTGAGTGCCGGGGACAGCCGAAGCACGTGGACGACGAACACGAGGAACACGAGCACGGACAGCAGCTCTAGGCTCAAGCTCAAGGTCAAAGCTAGACACAGGCTCTCGACGCTCAGGGGTGGACGCACGAGTCTCAGGCTCTCGACGCTCAGTCAGGGACTCTGACACCGTAGTGTAAGGAGCAGGAGCAGGCAGTGGGGAGTGTGGTAGCAGCGGTGGCTGTGACTGGTCCGCCGGTGGACACAGCAACGGAGGAGTAGTACCTGCCACAGGGAAGCCAGTAGCACCTGGCGGAAGACTGAGAAGGTGGCGAAGAGCACCAGTAGCTCCCGTACCTCCAGCACGAGCAGCTCCTCCAGTACCCCCAGCAACACCTCCAGCACCAGTAGCACCAGCACCTCCAGCACCACGAGCTCCGACAGCGCCAGCACCTCGAGCACCAGTAGTACCTCCAGCACCTCCAGTGCCGCCAGCTCCAGTAGCACCTCCTGCACCTCCAGCACCACCAGTACCACCTGCTCCGGCAGCTCCAGCACCTCCAGTACGAGCACCTCCGAGACCAGTAGCTCCAGCACCTCCAGTACCTCCAGCTCCAACGCCTCCAGCACCAGCAGCACCAGCACCTCCAGGGTCAGCAGCTCCCGCAGCTCCAGCACCAGTAGCACCAGCACCTCCAGTGCCAGTAGCTCCAGCACCTCCAGTAACAGTAGTACCTCCAGCACCAGCAGCTCCAGGACCTCCAGCTCCAGTACCTCCAGCACCGGCAGCACCTCCAGTACTAGCAGCTCCAGTACCTCCAGCACCAGCAGCACCTCTAGTACCTCCAGTAGTACCTCCAGCACCTCCACCACCAGCAGCACCTCCTGGACTAGTAGCTCCAGCACCAGCTGGACCGTACCCTCCACCACCAGGACTGCCTCGCAGAACGACCCACGCACGAATCGCCTGCGGCGAGAGCGTCTCAAGTAGAGCAGGCTGCGGTGGCTGTCCAGCTCCAGTACCTCCAGTAGTGGTAGCTCTAGCACCTCCAGCACCAGAAGCACCTCTAGTACCTCCAGCTCCAGCACCTCCAGCGCCAGCAGCAGCTCAAGTACCTCCAGCTCCAGGACCTCCAGAAGGACTCGCAGCACCCCCAGAGTCAGCACCCGAAGTCTCAGCACCCCCAGAGTTAGCACCCAAAGTCGCAGTACCCTCAGTCCCAGCACCCTCAGTCTCAGCACCCTCAGTCCCAGCACCCTCAGTCTCAGCACCCTCAGTCTCAGCACCCTCAGTCTCTGCTCCAGTGTCCACAGCAGTAGGCTGCAGAGGCGGCGAAGACGGCAGAGGTGGGAACCCGGGGGGGTAGCCAGACGAGGAGAGCGGGCACCCCCAGACTCACCACCCCCAGTCCCAGCTCCAGTAGTCTCAGCTCCAGAGTCCACAGCAGCAGGCTGCGGAGGCGGCGAAGACGGCCGTGGCGGGAAACCCGGGGGGGTCGCCAAGCGAGGAGTGCGGCGAGTGGTCGCCGTGTCGTCGGCGACGGCGTCACCCCCCTCAGGTGAGTCAGAGGAGTCAGAAGAGATCTCAACTGGCTCATCCAAGGGGGATGGGTCTACCTGGGACACACCTGAGGGAGCAGGACCCTGTGGGGGGAGGGGGTCTACCGGGGGGGGGACTGGTACCAGGAAGAGGGGTGCAAGGGGGACCGGGTGGGACGCGTGCGGGTGAAGTCGGTAGTAACAGACCGACTCGTCGAAGGTGACGTCCTAAGAGGACAGAACACGACGCGAGGCAGGGTGGTAGAACTGCCAGGGCGGGGCGTCGGTGGGGAAGCCCAAGAAGACACAGCGGAGAGTGCGAGGAGAGAGCTTGCTCGCTTTGGTATCGCGAACAAGGGAGAGCGCGCCCCAGACCCGAAACGACGATGCATCACCAGGCTGTCCCGTCCAACGGAGTGTGGGCGAGGTCTCTGGAGCAGACACACGGGGCCAGAGGTTGAGCTAATGCGCGGCGTATCGTACCGCAAACGGCCACAGGAAATGGGGAGCAGCCGCATGGATCATGGAGGTACGAGCAACCTCCATGATCAGGCCAATGGGACGCTCAGCAATCCCATTTTGCTGCGGAGAGGCCGGAAGCGTGAACGACTGGGCGATGCCCTCATCCTGGCAGAACGTCTCAAGGACGCCAGAAGAGAACTCACCACCCATGTCAGAGTGCACACGCAGGACTGGGAAGTCCTGCTGAAAGCGCTCGTGTAGCTGGAGACGAGTCGCACAGATCCAGGGGATCAAAACACCGCTGACGTCCGCCTTGCGACGCAAGGGGAAGACTGTGGTGTAGCGTGTGTAGTCGTCAACAACCAGCAGGAAGTAGCGCTCCTGGTCCGTCCCACCGACGGGGGCCGGGCCCCACACGTCCAGGTGGAGAGTCTGCAGAGGAGCAGTGGTCGGAGGAAACTCGGAGGAGTGAGGAGCGGCGCGCTGCCGCCCCTCGACGCAAGGAAGGCACGGCGGCGCAAGTGAGCGCGGGAGGGGGGGCAGGGTCTCAGGGAGGCCAGAGACCAGGAGCCGGGAGTGCATGCCGCGCAGACGCTGCAGGGAGGGGTGACCAAGACGGTGGTGCCAGCGCTGAGTCTCGTGCGTGAGTACTCTGCACGAGCAAGACGCAGCTAACTGCCCTTACGCAGGCGCTCGACTCGACGCAGCTACCTGACCTGACTCAGCCACCTGTGCAGACGCAGTGGTCAGTGTGTACAGACTAGACCCAGGCTGTCGAGTGAACGTAGCCAGGTGACGGCCAGTCCGGGAGCACGTACAGATCGCCACACGCTGCCCTCCAAGAATAAAGGTATCAACCCAGACATCCTGAATGGCAGCGTTGCTCACCAAGTTCGTCGAGAACGTAGGGAGGTGGAGACCTGACAAAGAGCCGGAGGGGACTGCTGGACAAGGGAGGACCGTGGAGGCTCTCGCAACCACTGGGCCCCCAGAGGGGTCAGCCAGTGAGACTGGGACAGGTGCTGTGAGTGGTGTGACTGTGGTGCAATCACGAAAGAAGCAACGTGACGCGCCTGAGTCAAGCGTGAAAGTGTGCAAGACCTCATCTGAGGCAGGACCTGTGGTAGTAGACGCACTAGCACCTAGAGCATCGGTAGACGCACGGGCACCTAGAGCTGCAGCAGACTCACTAGCACCTGGAGCGGCAGCAGACTCACTAGCACCTAGAGCAGCAGTCCTAACAGAACGATAACCTCCACCACCAGGACGACCTCGCTGAATAACCCACTCACGAAGCTGCCGAGGGGTGGGGTCGTCCGGGAGAAGCAGTGCTCGCTGCTGTCCACCCCTGGCCGCAGCAACTGTCGCGGAAGTGGCCATGACAGACAGTCACGGTCAGGAGTAGGTCCAGCACCTCCAGCTCCTACAGCGCCAGCAGCACCTCCTGCACTTCCAGCAGCACCTCCACCACTCCCAGTAGCACGAGTAGCAGCAGCAGCAGGGCGGCGCGCAGCCAGAGCAGGGCGGCGCGCGGCCACAGCAGGGCAGTAGTAGGCAGTAGCTCCTAGGGCAGAAGCACCTAGGGCCCTTTTTTTTTATATATATATATATATAAACAATTTTATTATATTTAGGGTATAGCAGTGCGCTGGCGCAGGGCAGGGCGCTGGCGCAGGGCAGGGCGCGGGGGCAGGGCAGGGCGCTGGCGCAGGGCAGGGCGCCAGTGCGCGCAGGGCAGGGCGCTGGCGCAGGCTGCAGCAGTGCGTGATGCGAGAGGCTGCCTTAGGGCGCGACGCGCGGGCTGCAGCAGAGCGCGACGCGCGAGGCAGCAGCGCGCGTCTCGTGGGGCGGTGTGCGGGCTCCAGGGGCGACGCGCGGGCTGCAGGGGCCGCGCGGACGGGCTGCAGAGGCGACGCGCGGCTCGGCAGGTCCGCGCGCGAGCTGCAGAGGCGGCGCGCGGGCTGCAGGGGCGACGCGCGGGCTGCAGGGGCCGCGCGGACGGGCTGCAGAGGCGACGCGCGGCTCGGTAGGTCTGCGCGCGGGCTGCAGGGGCAGCGTGAACGGGCTGCAGGGGCAGCGTGAACGGGCTGCAGGGGCAGCGTGAACGGGCTGCAGGGGCAGCGTGAACGGGCTGCAGGAGCAGCGTGAACGGGCTGCAGGGGCGACGTACGGGCTGCAGGAGCGACGTACGGGCTGCAGGGGCAGCGCGCGGGCCACAGGGGCAGGCGCGGCTGCAGGGGCAGCACGGTAGCAGGGGCGAGCACGGCTGCAGGGGCAGCACGGTCGTAGGGGCGAGCACGGCTGCAGGGGCAGCGCGGTCGCAGGGGCAGCGCACGGGCTGCAAGGATCGCGACAGTGAGAGCTAGGGGCGCCAGCGCGCTGGCTACTGTGTAGGGTGTGGCGCTACCACTAGGCGGAACGGTGGGCCCATGTAGGAACGGTTCCTACTCTGATAACATGTCAAGAATAGAACTAGGAATGAATGATTGAACTAGGCAAGAGGTGAGTACAAGTAGGGGAAACCGAACCCTAAAGTGTTGTACTCACTAAGGAGTGACCCTACTGTAGCCTAGAGATACAATTGTAATCTGACACTTCCTGCTCCTGACAGAGAATTTCTCCAAGGGCAACGTGTGATGCATCACACCAAATGAAGTACGGGAGCTCTGGATTTGGTACTGCTAGGGCAGGTGGTGAAGTTAGGCACGTCTTCAGCTGCTCAAAAGCTTGCTGCTGCAATGGTCCCCAAGAAAATGTTGAGTTCTTCCGCAAGAGATCGTTCCGAGGTGCTGCAACTGCTGCAAATCCCTTCACAAACCGCCGGTAGTAGTTAGCTGGATTAGGCTAAGAGACCTAAAGAAGTAAGCTACACTCATAATTTAGAACCCCCCGCATAACATGAGTCATCCCCTACGGAGTTGTGATTGTGCATTCCTAGATTTGGTGCTGGTGCCATCGAGAGCTCTAGGGATCTGTCATCCCCAGATTTTGCTTCTGCGTTTTGAATCTCACGCCCCTGATCGCGACCTTGGGATGTGATTCCTTGGGTTTGTTTCTGCGTGGATAGCAGGAGCTCTAGCTGGAAGTGAAAGTTTGGGATTAGATCAAGTCGCGACCTTGGGATGTTTTCTATGATGGCTCGACTCGAAGCACCTGAGTGGAAACGGAGTGAATCAAGCAGATTCATTTCCTGTTTGCCGCAGCGAGGAGCCTGGAAGAGCGAGAAATTTGCACAACCTGCCGCTTTGTGCAACTTCTGTCCGCGTCGGCATTCGCCATGGCCATTAAGAAAAAAGTCGATCCTTCGCGTAGCGGAGCATCGAGAAGCAACCCTATTTCGCTTGATTCCGTCCCTGCATCTGATGATCCGTTGATAACGACAGATGGCGAAGCGGACGGCTGGCGGATATTGTTTTGGGCCAAACCAGGGGACCGCGAAGGTGCTTGCTTGCCGTCGCCACAGCCATTTATATCGTCCACTTTCCATTCCTTCCACTCTCCGCACGTCCTCATCCAGCATCACTGCGCCGGCTGTCGTTCCGCCACTGCCAACGCTTCCGCTGCTGCTGCTGCTAATGACGACTTACGCGATAGTACTAGCGCCGACGATCCTTGGGGACATGCCTCTGTGCTGCGAGCTTTTCTCGAGCTCAACGGACCGGCGACCACACAAGAAGTGGAGGAAGAACGGGAACAGCGGTGTGAGGAGAGCGTGACGAAGCTGTGCGTGTGCGTGCGCGAGGTAGCACGTGGCGGACAGGGCCCGTCGTGGTCGTCGGGACGGCTGCAGCTGGCATCAGTCGCTGCGGAGGACGTCATGCTGCACATGGTGCGGCTGCGGGGACGGGGGGCGCGGAAGGGGAAGGCCGATGAATGGATGGGAGGCGTGGGTGAGGGAGAGGAGAAGGCGGAGATAGTTGTGTCGGCGAGGGCGTCAGACACAAGGGAGCTGCACCATCCGTCTGCCGTACAGGCCCTCCTGCACCTCGCGCAGAGAGGCTTCGTTACTGTCACGCCCCTTGGCATTGATGCACCCCGTGGAGTTACCCACGCGCCCCGCATCACGCGGCCACTTGAGGAGCGCGCCCCTGGCTCTGTGCGCATTCTGCTAGGCGTCCCCCGCAAGCTCGTCCCTGAGGTGGCGTTGGAGCACATGTGCTCACCTCTGCTCGCCCCTGTGCTGAATGAATGGCGGCGGAGCTTCGGCCACGTGAATCACATGCGCGCGCTCATGTGCAGCCTTGCTCCACATGCCGTGCTGCACCCCGTTCCTCATGGATGTGCCAGTGCGCTACAGTGCTGCTCCTGCCATCCTGATGGAGCAGCGTACGACAGTGAGGATGACGGATTGCCACGCGGCAGTGGCTTCAATCTCGAGCAACTGTACCGAGCTGTGCGGCCCAGCAGGTGGGTGGTGCCAATGCTGGTGAGTGGGTTGGGTATTTGGTTGCTGATGGATCTAACAGGGATTTATGCTCAGACTTGGTTGCTGATGGATCTAACAGGGTTTCATGCACAGTAGGGTGATTTTGTTGACTTATGCTCTTCTCGTCCTTTCCTTTCGTTGCCTTCTTTTGTCTCAAATACTGGTACACATTCGACGTACATGCAGTAATCCATTCACGATAGCAGATAGTAGTTTGCGACCGCTCACGCGGCCTCCACGCCTCTGGCTACCACTGCTCTGCACCATTCGTTCAACCATTCGCTTTGCAATCATTTAGTGCAGCCCCCCTGCTGCCGGTTCCTTGTCACGTGCATAGTATAACGCCTTTCTTTACAAGTCTTGAAAAATCAACCACTCGCAAAGAACCAAGTCTTCGTCGTAGGTGCATGGGCCAGTATGAGAAGCCAAGGTTGGAGTTGACCATGGTTCAGGCTTATGTCGTGGCATTGTGCTCTCAACAGCTATTGCATCCATCCATCCCTGTGCTGCTGTGCGTGCATTCCCCCCGCTTCTGCCCGCAGGCACCTTCCGTCCCTTGACTCAAGCCCACCCAACCTGCTGCCCCCTCTGAGGCCATACCAGAGCAGAGCTGTGGCGTGGATGGTGCAGCGCGAGCGGGGCGAGCAGGGGGGATGCGGGGATGGAAGGCATGGCGAATGGTGGACGGAAGTGCAGCATCCCTTGTGGCGGCAAGTGGCAGCAGAGAGAAGCCATTCTGACGTCACTCTGCACTACAATCCTATCCAGTGGGTATCTGCCAGCCAAGTGTATTCATGTCCCCTGTTGCTATTCCCCCTCTTTCCGCACCGCACCTGTCGCTTTCCCCCTTCTTTCGACACCAAAACTGTTGCTATTCCCCCTCTTGTTGCACGGCAACAGTTGCTATTTCCCCTCTTTCCATGCCGCAATTGTTGCTATTCCCCCACTTTCCGCACCACAGTTTCTGCTATTCCCCCTCTGACCACACCGGACCTGTTGCTATTCCCCCTTTCCTCCACCATTGCCACTCAACAGGGACCCGCGTATGTCCTCTGACGGCCCTTGCATTGCTCTGATGTCTTATCATTCGTACTCTCATCTTCACCCCCCTCATGTTGTCATGCCAACCCTTTTACCCAAGGTTTGCTCTATTTCTGCTTCACCCACGTCCTCATCCCCTCCTGCCCCCCTCTTTGCCATGTGTCATCCAGAGGTACCTTTGTGCGCCTCCCTCGCTCCAGCTGCTGTGCTCATCCGGTCAGCAACGACAGACGAATGGGCACAAGTTCGGCACACACAGGTTCCACGCATACCGGTTCAGCGCACGCAGGTTCGGCGTATACAGGTTCGGCAAGCTCAAGCTTGGTCAGTGCAGGGTCGGTGAGTGGAGTGTGCGGGTGGGTGGGTGCGGTGGCAGGGGCAGTGAGGGGCGGCATTCTGGCAGAGGAGATGGGGCTGGGTAAGACCGTTGAGGTGCTTGCCTGCATCCTTTCCCACCGCTGGGGGGGCAGTGGGGAGGGAGAGACGGAGAAAGGGGTTATCGGGAAGAGGGCTAAAGTGGTGAAAAAAGGACAATCTGAAGAGTGCAGTGAGAGGGGGACGAAAGGCAAGAAGGGGGAGGATGGCCAGAAGGCGGGCGAGGGGAGCAGGAAGAAGAGGGAGGAGACGACGGGGTGTGAGAGGACAGCAGCACAGAGCAGCAATGGGCGCGGTGGTGGCGTTAAGGTGGTGACGGGCGAGCAAGGAGAGGGCATGGAGGGCGGGGAGGAGGGGTGTATGCTGACGCCGTGTGGGAGCACACTCATCGTGTGTCCGGCGGCCATTCTTCCTCAGTGGCGGGACGAGATCGTGCGGTATGTGGAGGGCAAGCCATGGGCCATTGGCACCTTCTTTGTTATGCAGCTGCCTTTGCTACCTTGATTTCGATTCGGCCAGCCCCACTTTGGATATTGTTCTTCCCTGCGGCCTGTTGCCAAATCAAGCGTTTTCCATCCAACATTGGTACTTTCTTCCCTGCGCTAAAACATTTCTCCCAAAGGTTCCTCAAAGGTTGGCTGTTTGAGGAACAGGCCAGCCAGGCTTGTTGAGGGGCTACCGCACTGGTTCAGTTCCCTGTCACTTAGTCCGTCGTTCCACTTATTCCAACCTCCCCCCTGCACCCCGTTCCCCCTCTCAACCCCCATCTCCCCATCTGCCAGCCACACCCGGGCAGGCACAGTGAGTGTGCTCGTGTATCAGGGCGTCAACAGCCCTGCACTGCGCCTCGCCTTCCGCCCCTCCCCAGCCTCGCCTCTCACCTTCCCCCCCGACTCACCTCTCAGCATTTCCTCACCTGCCTCCTCGGGTGATGAGGGGATAGACAGGGCCTTTCGTGGAAGGCGGGGTGGTAAGGTGGGAGACGGGCGTAAGGGAGGGCGAGGAGGGGGTGGAAAGGGGAAGAGGCAGGTGGATTGGGGGGAAAGGGAGAGGCTGGATGTGGAGTGCAGCGAGGAGTGGGAGGAGGTGGATGATGTCACTCCTCTTGATCTCGCAGCTGCTGACATCGTGCTGGTGTCATATGAAACACTTAGTGGCGACATCTGGCACGATGGGCCGACACGAGTGTTGCGGCATAAGAAGAGGTGAGAGGAAACGCATGAGAAGACGGAAGAAGGTAGTAGCACGGAGAGCTCTGGATGCTGGGCGTAAGGGTGCCTTGATTTTAGCTGGTAGGTGACAACAGGCATGGCCAACAGCAAAGCCAAGAGAGGAAGGGATTGGCGCTACTGCCATGTCAACCTACTTCCTTTTTCATACCTGCTCTGCGTGTCAGCAATATTGTTTTATTGTTCTTAGCTACCAGAAGCTCCCCATGCGTGCCTGACTCGCCGTGCTGATACCAAAATGCACATCTCATGGCCGCACCTTGCTACACTGTCCCCCAGGTACGAGGCCCGCCCCACGCCCCTCACGCTCCTGCACTGGTGGCGGGTGTGTCTGGACGAGGCGCAGCTGGTGGAGGGGGGAACCTCCAGAGCAGCAGTCATGGCGGCCCGCCTGTCAGCGCAGAACCGGTGGTGCGTGTCGGGCACTCCCGTTCAGAAAGGCCTCCCAGACCTGCAGAGCTTGCTTCGGTTCCTCCGAGCCTCGCCGTTTGACGAGCCGCAGTGGTGGTGCGATTATTTCGAGAAACCTATTGAGGTGAGCCTGCTGGGGTGTGGGACTCGGGCTGGAAATTGGTGTGGCTCTCATGGGTACTGGCCGTGCAGTGTCACAGGTTAAAGTTCATGATGCAATGCAATTGGCACTTGGTCAATGTGGCCTCAGTCCTGTACCACTCTCACTGTGTCATCTGCGCAGCTACTGGCTCGCTCACTTCTGTGAATGTGATATTCTGGAATTCTCGCCTGGACTTTGCTCCGATCTATTACAATTGGCCCAAGATATGCAACTCATCTGTTTGGTGTGCTGCCACTATTTCCTCCTCCCTGCCCCATCATACCCACTCAAACTCGTGTGCCTCCAATCGGTTTCTCCTCGTTTCCCACCCCTGCAACCCGCCCCTCCTAACGCCATGGCAGAATGGATGCATGCCAGCATGGCAGTCCCTCCTGGCCCTCATGTCGCAGCTGATGTGGCGCCATAACAAGGCTGACCTGGCAGACGAGCTGGCGCTGCCACCTCAGCGGCAGCTGCTGACAGTACTGCAGTTCAGCGCCATCGAGGCGCACTTCTACCGCCAGCAGCACGCCAAGTGCGCCCAGCGTGCAAAACACGTCCTCAGGCTAGGGGAGCGAGGGGGAGAGAGAGCAGGAACAGGACAGGGCGGAGGTGGGGACGGGGATGAGGAGGAGGAGCAGGGAGGGGAGCGGCAGAGGCAGCAGTCACAGTCGCTGCGGTCGTTGCTGCTGTCGAGTGCATGTCGTGCTGACCTCAACAGTTTCCTAGCATCGCTGCTGCTGCTGCGCCAGGCGTGCTGCCACCCTCAGGTTGGCTCGGGCGGGCTACGGCGTTTAAACTCTGAGCGACCCATGCACATGGATGAAGTGTGGCAGGTGTGTCCCATGCACATGGATGAAGTGCGGCAGGTGTGTCCCATGCACATGGATGAAGTGCGGCAGGTGTGTCCCATGCACATGGATGAAGTGCGGCAGGTGTGTCCCATGCACATGGATGAAGTGCGGCAGGTGTGTCCCATGCACATGGATGAAGTGCGGCAGGTGTGTCCCATGCACATGGATGAATTGCGGCAGGTGTGTCCCATGCACATGGATGAAGTGCGGCAGGTGTGTGTGCTGCTGAGAAGCAGGCATGTGGATTGTCAAGCAAGTTGGGTGAGGCTGCGAGGTTTGTGAGCGTTTTAGAAAGGTGAGGGAGTTTGAGGCATGTGAGTCGGTGAAATGGATTGCTGGCTTATCCGGTCCAGTCCCTTGTGCTTCCTTTGGTGTCCCACCCATTATCCGTGAACCTACTCACAGCAACTTAACCAGTTCTCATCCTTATTTGAAGACTGCCTCTTGATATGGCGACAATGTTCTTTGTAATTTACACAGAATCTTGTTCCTTGGCTTCTCTTTTGAATGCATGGGTGTGGCATCACGCGCATGTCCCCAGGTGCTGTTGGAGAAGGCACATGTAGAGGCGGAGGAAGCGCAGCGCCTTCTCATCTCCGCCCTCAACGGCCTCGCTGCCCTCCACGCCATCCACGCCCCCACCCTCGCCCTCCGCGCCTCCTCCTCGCCCCCATCCGCTGCTTCTCCCCACCACTCTCTCGAGAACATCAACCAGTGGGGGCCCGGGGCAGAGCAGGCAGTGGGGTTTTACCGCGATGCGTTGCGAGTCTTGGATGGGAATGAGGATGAAGCGCGGGAAGTGAATGGCGACGGGGATGGCGATGAAGACGGAAATGAGGGCGGCGCAGGTGGAGCGAGTGTGTCTCTCTCCGCTCCTCACCGCGCTCGCCAGCGCAACGCCCTCCTGCAGCGCCTGCACGTGCTGCACAACCCGCACTCGCTGCTCGCCCTGCTGCACTCCGCCAAGGGGGGAAGCCACGGGCACTGTGGTGGAGCGCGGAGCAAGATGGGGTGCAGTTCGGTTGAGTCAGGTGGCAATGGAGCAGGTGCGGTTTTCGGTCGGACAGCGAGGGAGGAGAGGCTGGAAGGGGAGATGGAGGAGGTGATGGGGAGGTATGTGGCTCCTTACAGGGCGCGCGCTGCTGCTGCCCAGAAGGCCTTCGAGGATGTGCACTCACAGGCGAGTCATGTGGAGGAGTGTGTGTGGTGGTGCGACCGTGAGAGTCTGTGGGCCTACTTGCCAGTCGCATAGGGTGTCGTTACGTCCATGCCAAAAGGGCCGTTAGTCTCATCTCTGTCACTTGCATGCATGTCCGTACGTCAGACTCTGAACCCTCATGCCACTTGTATGCCTCTGTATGTGCGTGGCACACACACTCTACATCCCGCACTTGCAGGTGGAAGCCCATGGGGCAACAGCTCTCCTCTCCACCTCCACCTTGCGTTCATGGCACACTCTCCTTGCGGCGCTGCAGTCTTCTGCACCTTTAATCCGCACAGGCAGCATCATCTCTCACTTGGAGCGCACGCTACTAGATGATGATAACTGCAGCAGGCTAGAGACGAGAAGCATGGCCAGCCTTGCTCTCAGGTGCGCCTTGCTCTCAAGTGCGCCTTGCTCTCAGGTGCGCCTTGCTCTCAGGTGCTCCTTGCTCTCAGGTGCGCCTTGCTCTCAGGTGCGCCTTGCTCTCAGGTGCGCCTTGCTCTCAAATGCGTCTCACTCGCAGGTGCGTCTCACTCGCAGGTGCGTCTTGCTCTCAAGTCCTCCCTGTCATGTGGACTCCAGTTCCTCTGCACTGTCATGTGAGCATCGGTGCTTTTTGGTGACGTCCGAAAGATTGTTTGACAAGGCGAAGATGACTGCTTTGCTGGAATCGTGCTCTTGCAGTGCACAAGGCTCTTTCCTACACCTCCCTCGGTAGTCCTCACTGTACCCCATGATCCGCCCCTTCCTTTCCTGCCATCTTCTTTTCAGCTTCCCCACGCTGCGCGGCCTGCTTGTTGCGCTTGGAGTGCAAGTGGCCGGGCTGATGAGAGGCAGGCAACAAGCGCTGCAGCGAGTGGTGGAGGCGGGCAGCAGGGTGGAAGGGGAGGCCCTGGGAGGCAGTCTGGTGGCGCAGGCAGGCTCGTGTGCGCGTTGCAGTGCTGGGCAAGAGGAGGGTGGGGCCGAGGATTGCGAGGCCGAGGATGGAAGGGATGAGGAGGGCGGGGCTGAGGGTATTTTGGCTGGTGGAGGTGGTGGTGAGAGGGGAGCAGATGGGGGAGGAGGCACTGAGGTCTGCATACATTGTCAGGCGCAGGACGTGTTTGAGGTGAGATGGATGGGTGTGCAATCGGTCAGGCACAGAGATACAGGTGGAGGCGCAGGGAGGAGGGAGGTTAATTAAGGGCGTGTGTGAATCCAGTTTTTACCTTAAGTTTATGTTTTTGACTCGATTGTAGCAAGTGAACACCAAGCGAGCCTGACTCGATTTTGAGTGCTTGCAAGGTTCGAACCGCCGGTGTCAAAAGTCAAGAACTCACAATCACACGCGCAAGTGCGAATTTGCAAGTTCGAGCTTGTAGGGGGAGAACCGAACCGCGACTAGGATGTGTAGGTTACCAAGTATCGGCATCTTGACAGCGCGACACGTCAACGAATCGCGATTGCCAAAATTGCTCTCTAGACCTCCACCTCATCGTCACCCCCTGGTCAAACGCAGAAGCGGCACGTCATCGTGCCACGACATATTCCACGTGGTGGGCTTTGATAGAATGTGTATGCTTCTGGTTTCGGTCGTGCATCTATTGGTGCACGAACGTTTTGCGAGTTTCGCGCACTCCTCGTACGTGCCTGAAACCACACAGGTTCACTTCAATGTGCAAAACCACGTTTGATCATATTTTCGAGTCGAGTTCACTTTGGGGGGTTCGAGTTTGGTGAGAAGCAGTTTGAACCCAGCTTCGGCGAAAGAATTCACGAAGATTCACGAAACTGGTTACCACCATAAGTTCGAACCCATTTACGAACTCGAATTAGAATCACACACGCCCTAAAGCTCCCCACATCCTTCTTTCTTTCTTCCAGAATGAGCTGGGTAGTATTTTGTTTCTTTCCTTCACGCCTTCCTCGCTCAAGCCCATGTTTTTCTAGAATTCTCAAAAAACATACGCTTCTCATGCTGCTCTGCTGCCATGATGCTCTTCTCTTCTGCAACCCTCCTTCTCCACTCTCATTGGGCTTCTCCCTCATATGTCTCCGATTCTCCACCTTTCATGCCGTCCCACGATCCCTACATACCCCTCTTTACATCTCTCCCTGCCGTCCCACCATCCCATCCAACACTGCCAGCGTTACGGGCGCTGTCTTATCCAGCTACAACTCTCATCAGCCCCTCCATTCCTCGCCTCCTCCTCCCATCCCACTCGCCCTCTCCACCCTACCTTCACCGCCCCTCCTGCTCCCTCTCACGGCCCCATTGGCACCTCCCAATCGACACTGCAAGTGCGCTGCACACCAGTGGATCGAGCCACAGCAGCAGGGCGGCAGGACACAAAGGGGAGGGGCATCAGGGGCAGCAAGAGAGGGGGAAAGGGAGGGGTAGGGGAGGAAGGGGAGCGAGGAGGTTCGGTGGAGTGGAAACGAGCAGACACCGTGAGGTGTTTGGCTATGCTGCCATGGGTGCTTGCGTCACTGCCTGATGGCATCATTGGAGATGAGGACCGGGGCGTTCTGGAAGCGGCAGCATTCCACACTCTGGAAGCTTTGAAGGTGGTTTGAAGATACGCCGTGATGCTTCATGTTATCCTTTCGCATGATTTTAATGCTGTTTGTTTATTTGCGACATTATGGCATGAGTTGTTTACTTGCTTGTTTGTTTCATCTACCACCTTCCACTTTCGCACCCCATCTTTCTGTTCATTCACGACAACCCCTAACATCCTCCTTTCTCAACATCCCCTATTGTCGTCCAATCTCTACAAACCCTATCATAATCTATATTCTATATCCCTTATAATCATAATTCTTCTCTGCCTGGCTACATGTGCTGTCGCACTCCCTCTACCCACCGCCCCTTGCCACCATCAATCCTCTCACATCCGCCAGACAATGCAGAACGAGGTCCGGTTGGCCCGAGCTTGGGCCAAGGCCCAGCGGGCTGTGCTTCGTGCATTGCACAGGATGCAAACCACCACCAATCGAGCCTGGCCCTTGCGCCACGTGGACAACCCGCAAGCTGCCAGCACACCAGTGAACGTGGCACGCAAGCTGACAGATCTGAACACACGGCTCATAAAGGACAGGCTGGCAGCGAAGGCTCAGCTTGAGGATACCCGGGGGAGGCTGAGGTTCCTGCGGTTGCTGTTGGAAGAGAGGAGGGCGGAGAAGGGGAAGCGTGTGGCTGATGGGATTGGGGAAGGGAAGGAAGAGGGAGGGTCTGGGGAGAGTGGGATGGAAGAAAGGGAAGGAGAAGAGGAGATGTGTGTGGTGTGCAGTGAGCTCTTGACGAACAAGTTTTCAGTCTTCCCATGCTTCCATGTGCTGTGCCGCGACTGTGAGTGACCTGCAGCATGTAAGGGAATGCTTATTCATTTGTTGGAAAGAAATAGTTCTTGTATGAATGTGCTCTGTTTGATGCATTTTTCTACGTGTCTGTTTTTTTCCACAATTTGTGAAGTTTTTGTGAGCAATTCTTGAAACCCTTATTGCCTGAGCCTTGGTTGCCATGTACCTTATAGTGAGATGACTTTTGAGTCGACTCAAAAGCCTTGGTTGCCATGTACCTTGTAGTGAGATGACTTTTGAGTCGACTCAAAAGCCTTGGTTGCCATGTACCTTGTAGTGAGATGACTTTTGAGTCGACTCAAAAGCCTTGGTTGCCATGTACCTTGTAGTGAGATGACTTTTGAGTCGACTCAAAAGCCTTGGTTGCCATGTACCTTGTAATCTCACTGCATTATCTCCCACCATGTCATCTCACAGCATCATCTCCCACCATGTCATCTCACTGCATCATCTCCCACCATGTCATCTCACTGCATCATCTCCCACCATGTCATCTCACTGCATCATCTTCCACCATGTCATCTCACTGCATCATCTCCCACCATGTCATCTCACTGCATTATCTCCCACCATGTCATCTCACTGCATTATCTCCCACCATGTCATCTCACTGCATTATCTCCCACCATGTCATCTCACTGCATCATCTCCCACCGTGTCATCTCACTGTATCATCCCTTACCATGCCATCTCACCGAGTCACCTCTGCAGGCACACAACTTCTGGTGGTGAGGGCCTCTTCAGTGCGCGCTACAACTAGCAACATCACGGGCAGTGTTGCTGGCAGCAGCAGGGAGCCGCGAGTCCAGTGCCCCATGTGCCGCAGGGAGGCACTAGCATCGGAGATACGAGACGTGGAGGACAGCTCCCGCAAAAATCGCGCAGCCTTTTCCAGGTCCCCTGCTGCTAGTGCTACTGCTGCTGCTGCTGCCGTGGATGCAAATCCGTGGCTGGGTAAGGGTGCTGCAGCGAGGGAGGGCGAGGAGGAGATGGTGCCGGATAAGGTGCAGATGTACGAGAAAGAGATGAGTCTCTGCACGGACTATGGAACAAAGGTATGCCCTTATGTCAAACCCTCTGAAAGCTTCTCCTATGTATCTCTTGTTTTCATCCGTCCTGTCATCTTTCTTTCCTTTCCACTTATCCCCACATACCCCGCGTTCATCTCTGCAGCTGGACGCGGTAACGCGCCGAGTGTTACATATCTTGCACTCGGACGCGTCAGCCAGAATCATAGTGTTCAGTGCGTGGAAGGACATGCTAGTCCTCATCGCCCATTGCCTGCATGCCAACGGCGTCCCCACCGCCTCCGCCTTCAAACCTCGGTGTGTTTCCTTCGTCCATCTCTCACACGTGCTCTCAGTCTTTCCTACCACACCCTTTGCTCCCTCTACCTTCATCTCAGTCCTATTCTTCACTACACTCCCCCTATTTCCTCCTTCCATAGCACTCACTTGCATTTGATTGCTTCCTTGAAGATTACCCTTCTACTGCGTCAAATTGGTTCCACCAGTTCCTTGGGGCATTCCTGCCGACCAATTGAATTTCAAGTGTCAGATTCCTTTACCTGCCATCAGCGCTTCTCTTCCTGTTCCCCTCTCGTCTTCAAATCCAAACATGAAATTCACCCTTTGCCATCTTGCCTTCTCATGCCCCTCCCACCAGGGAAGTGCCGTCTGCACTGGAGCGCTTCACATCATCTATTCGCCCACCAGCCCTATCGGCTACTGGCAGTGGAGTGGGTGGGAGTGCAGAGTGCCGAGTGCTGCTGCTGGTGACGGCGGTGGGGGGCAACGGGCTGAACGTGGTGAAGGCACAGCATGTGGTGTTTGTGGAGCCGGGGCTCAATGCGGCCGCTGAGGCACAGGCTGCCAACCGCGTGCACCGCATTGGGCAGACCCGACAGACCTTCGTTCACCGCTTCATTGTAAGTCGTGTTTTGAGTCGACTCAAGACAGGCAGGCTGCCAACCGCGTGCACAGCATCGGCCAGACCCGCCCCACCTTCCTTCACCGCTTCATTGTAAGCTGCCCAGTTTGCTGTTAGCCGTCCAGTAAATTGTAAGCAGCCAATGAGTTATGTTTACAACATGTGGTCCACTGTGGGGCCTCGCTTTTATTTTATTTTAAACATGTGTTCTTTCCGGTACCCCGAAATGTCTCTCATCGCGTGCAGGTGCAGGACACAGTAGAAGAATCCATCCACGGCCTGAACCGCTCCAAGGCTTCTGCATCCCACCTCTCCACCTCGGCTGCCAGCAAGGCATCCGCATACGATCTCAACTCACTCACTTTGGAGGATGTCAGCACTCTCTTTTCTCGAGGCTGACCCCCTGCAGCAGCCAGGGAAGTGGGAGGAAAAGTGATGCATGTGGGTGGAAGACTTGGCTTTGGGAGCAAGATTGAGTAATTCCACTGGGTATGTAACGTGAACAAGTTCGGTCTAGTGCGTTGGAGATTCCGTATGTCTTGAAAGCACGCTGGATCAGCTCTGCTGGGCGCGGCCTTCCAGGCTCTTGAAATCCACTCCCACGTTCCAAGAGGGGGCTTTTCAATGTTTGCCCTTCTACTAGTCATTCTGTTCATTCCACATTCTGACACTTATCGGGCCGTGATTGCACAGAACTGCTGGTAGCTGTTGACACCGACAAGCTCGACTACCAGATCCAGCGCATCCTCAGCCACTGTTGCTGTATCCAAGGGGTGTCTCCTTGGTCCGTTGGCGAGGTTACAACGCAGCCGATGACAACTGGGTTCCTTCGTCCTCGCTGTCTCCCGAGAACGCTTGCCTTCAAGCGTACCTCCAGTCCGCAGGCGTCGCGTATGTCGCCTCATTGGGAAGGGGGGTAGTGTTACAGGGTGCTTTACTGTTCACTTAATCAATCCCCAACCCCATTCTCATCTTATATTCTAATTTGCCAAGCGCCACGTGACACTCTACTTCCCTTGCATTCCAATTCTTACCAGTAGTCCCACCCCACCTCACGAACCATTTTTCAACAATCACTCCTGCATACAATGTAACACTTGGTTCCTTTCGCCAATGTCATTCAATTCTCAGCTCAGTGCCTCCTTTCCCATCTAGCAAGTACTTCCTTCGCCAAGTCCTAGACTTAGTCGACATCTCTATACTTAGCTGAGTAAGGCCAAGCGGCTTAATACGGTAGATGTATGAAATGAAGCTTATAGATGTTTTCTTGTTGAGAGCGTTGTAACCTAGATATCGTTATCAAATGATACGCTATGCGATGATTGACGAAAGCAGGATGCCCGTTTCGTCGACGGTTAGAACCGTGAAAAAGCAAAATGGAGACACGCCCTAAGCTCAAAAGCTCGTCCGGTTTCGCTCGCGCTGTCCACAACCGTGCGGGCGAAACACGACTTCTGCTTCAACCAGTCTTATGCGGATTGATCGCAACGAGGAGTAGACTGGTTGAAGCGAAATATCTGCAGAATACCGTATTTGCTCCTTGGAAAACTCACTCCAGAATTTGACACATTGGGGCACTGCCCAGCACTATTTTGAAACATGACGCTGTATCACATAGCCTCGATGGATGACTAACATGGCGGGCGGATTTTGCGATAATGCATTTCGGTAAAAGTTGTTGTACGTTTTTCTTCGTTTTCCGTAAGTAGCGACGACTTTGTTTGCCATCTAGACGTCACCTTATGTGTCTAGGAGATGTTATAAGTTTAGGCGTCTATACACACGTTTAGTCGTTTCCAGGCGTCTAAGCGCTACTTCAGGCGTCTAGCCGTTACTCGAGGCATTCGGACGCCCCTTACCGAGTCTGAAAGGTTGGGCATGGGCAAGAGGAACAAAGGGCGGGGCGGGCAACGCGACCAGCCGCAATGTCATCCCGCCCAGCAGCCCCCTCAGCACCGCCTGGCGCAGCCGCAACAGCCGGAGGATGGGAGGACGGAGGATCCCGCAAGCTGCCGCGCTGCTCAGAACGCGGCGCAGCAGCAAGGACGCGCCGGCGAAAAAGGGGTCGTGGCGGCCGTACCAGTGCCAGTTGCCGCTGCCAACCCGCCCAGCAACGTGCCCGTGACAGGTAGTGCTGGCCTGGGGCTGTAGTTGGGCCCTTAGGGTCGTATGACGCGAATACGTTTGGGACACCACGCGTGGCATCGCAGGTGGGGTCAGGCTGGCTTAACTGTTTACGTACACGGTACAAGGCGACTATGGTTTCGTTTGATGGACAGCTGTAGTTATAGGCAGTAGCATGGCATCCTTGTCGAGTTGCTGTCGATTGCTCTGTCGCACCCACGCACACCAACCCCACATGACATGACACCACCCAGCAGCTCCCATGGGGTGCAATGAGGAGGGCACGGCGGGTGAAGACTCAGTGGCGGGGGGCGGTGGTGAGGGCGGGATGGAGGGCGTGGCGTGGCAGTGGCAGCAGCTGCAGGCCAGCATGGCGCAGCAGATCGAGTAAGTACCATGGCTGGTGTGGTGTGCATGACGGTAAGGTGCGTAGCGTGTAAGCCCCAGTGCATGCATGAGGTCCCTCAGAGCTACACGTTCTGGTTGCAAGGTGACGTAGTGGTGGTGATCATGCACAATTTTGACGCATGGGGATTGTTTTGTAATAACCAGCATGTGTTTTGCTGGTAATATGGCCTTCTCATCGCACCTGTATTTTAACTATGACTCATGCAGGCTGCATGTGTGTGTGTGTGTGTGTGTGTGTCTGTGTGTGTGTGTGTGTGTGTGTGTGTGTGTGTGTGTGTGTGGGTGTCTGTCTGTATGTGCGTGTGTGTGTGTGCGTGTGTGTCTGTATGTGTGTGTATGCGTGCTTGCGTGCGCGCGCGCGCGCGCGTGTGTGTGTGTGTGTGTGTATGCGTGCTTGCGTGCGTGTATGTGTGTGTGTGTATGCGTGCTTGCGTGCGTGTGTGTGTGTGTGTGTGTGTGTGTGTGTGTATGCGTGCTTGCGTGTGTGTGTGTGTGTATGCGTCCTTGCGTGCGTGTGCGTGTGTGTGTGTGCATGCGCGCGCGCGCGTGTGCGTGCGTGCGTGCGTGTGTGTGCGTGCCGTGTGTGGGACCTCCCTGTCCCTCCTCCCCTCTCCTTCCTGCTCGCAGCTCCATGATGGCACAGCAAGCAGCAGTGGAATTTCGAGAGGCAGCAGTAATTGGAGACGTCCCAAAACCCCCCCTCCCGTCCTCACTCCCTTCCTCCCTCTCCTCCCCCCTCCCTTCCCCCCTCCCTTCCCCCCCTTCCCGCCCCCCCTCCCCTCCCCCCATCTTCTCCCTGCTTTCAGCTCCATGGCGGCACAGCAAGCAGCGGTGGCAGCCAGAGAGGCAGCCGTGGGGGAGAGGGAGGACGGGGTGACGCAGAGGGAGGAGCGAGTGAGGGCGAGGGAGGAGAGGGCGAAGGAGAGGGAGGAGAAAGTGAGGGTGCGGGAGGAGAAGGTGAGGGCGCGAGAGGTGGAGTGGCAGAAGCAGAGAGGCGCAGCTGCTGTGTCTGCTACTACGGCTTCTGGTGGCGGAAAAGTTGCTTCAGAGGCAAAGGTGAGCGAGAGACAGAGCGTGAGAAAAATAAAGGGTATGAGTAATGGGATATGGGCGAGCAGAGCATGTGGCAGGGGGGGACAGCCCTACGCGGCTGTGTGGGCCGATAATATGTCACTTGAGCTGGTAAGGGGCGGCACAGGTGCTTGAGCTAATAAGGGGGTGGGTGGGTGTAGTCTTCTTTCTTAATTCACACACTGACTTCTTTACTCCGTCCTTGCCCTCGTCTGTTGTGTTGTCAACTTGCAAAAGGCTTGCATACAAGCTAATAGTTTCTCCCCCTTTTTTTATTTTCCTTCCCCCCCCGTCCCTTCCCCTCCCCTTTCCTCCCTTCCCTGCGCCTCCATTCCATTCCAGATGGCTGATCTGTGCCGCAGGGAGAGGCAACTACAGGCAAACCAGGTGAGGGATGTGCAGCGGGAGGGGTAAGGCTGGTCAGCAATGCGAGCTTGGTTGATGGGGCGAGAGGCAAGTTGAAGGGGTATGACAAGAGGCAAGCTTGCCCCATCAAGAGGCAAGCTTGGCAAGAGTCGATGTGCCCAAAGAGTCCCTGATCCAATCTGTAACTCCTTCAGGAGCAGCTGCTTGTGGAATTTGAAGTTGCTATTGGTGGTTTTGAAACAAGAATGGACTTCACTCGACATACATTGCGTTGCCCCGTACCAAACGAACTACCGCACGCTCTAGTTCTTTGCACTACCATGCCAAACGCGCTCCTGTATTCGTCCCATCCATAAGCAAATGACGAATCCAACAGCTTGCACCCATCTTCCTCGATCTATTTCTGAACCCCCCAGGCAGCGGTGGCGGCGCAGCAGAGGCAGGTGTTTGAGGTGGAGCGAGAGCTGGCAGGGCGGGAGAGGGCTCTGCAGCATGCGTGGGCGCAGCACCGCCTGCACCTGCAGACCATGGGGTGGACTGCACGAGGGGGATCGGCGCAGGGGCAGGGGCAGGGGCAGGGGCAGGGGCAGGGGCAGGGGCAGGGGCAGGGGCAGGGGCAGGAGGGACAGGGATTGCAACAAGAGAAGGAACAAGGGGGCGCGGCAGTAGCGGTTGTAGGTGCGCCTGTGGCTTCTGGCTTGACTGGAAGGAAAGGGGAAGGGGGGGGAGGTGATGGGGCATCGGATGTGGGAAGGCAGGGGAGCAGTGAGGGGCTTGTGGGACTGCAAGAGGGAGAAGGCTATGGAGAGAAGAGGAGTGTGAGTGAAGGGGGTGCTGTTGCTGCTGGTTCTGCTGGTGCTACTGGTGCTGCTGGTGCTGCTGGTGCTACTGGTGCTACTGGCGCTACTGGTGCTACTGGTGCTGCTGGTGCTGCTGGTGCTACTGGTGCTACTGGTGCTACTGGTGCTGCTGGTGCTACTGGTGCTGCTGGTGCTGTTGGTGCTGCTTGTGCTACTGGTGCTGAAGGTGGTGAAGGTGGTGCTGGTGCTGCTGGCTTGGAGGGGGGTGGGGAGAGAGGGGCAAGAGCAGTGATGGTGGGCGCAAGAGAGGGGGAGTCGGGAGGGGAAGGGGAGAAGGTGGAGGAGAGGCGAGGGTTGGCAGAGGAAGGGGAGCAGCTGCTGGGAAAAAAAGGGACAGGAATGGAGGGGGAAGATGATGCAGGTGGTGTTGGGGAGGAAAGGGACGAGGGGCAGCAAAATGTTGAGGAGGTTGACGTGGAGTCACACGCAGGAGGAGGGAGGGATGCAGTGCGGGATGGCAATGAGGGTGTGGGAGGCCGCAGGGGTGCCGCAGAGGGTGGAGGGGTTGATGGGGGAGAGGCAGAGGAAGATATAGAGGAGGAGACGAGGTTGGGAGGTCAGGATAGGGCTGTGACGGGGGGTGGAGGAGCGGTGCAAGGGAAGGGGTCTAGAGAGGGGGCGATGGAGGGAGAGGGGAGGGACGGAAATGAGGCACGGGTTTTTGTGAATGTGAGAGAGGAGGCTGAGGGAGGAGGCGAGGGGGAGCAGCGGGGAGAGGAAGAGGTGTTGCGAGAGGGGAGCGGGGGGAGAGGGGGGGTTGGGTCATGGGGACAAGGGGGAGCAGAGGTTTGGGGAACTGGACAAGGATTGGACAGGGAAGGAAGGGGAGGGGGAGAATGGGGATTGGGAAAGGGAGTATCGAACAGAGTAAAGGAGCAGGGATGGGCGGAGGGAGAGAAGGCCGAATTGAGAGAAAGATTTGAGGAGGGATGGGGTGGGGGAGGGGAAGGTGCATGGGGAAGTGAACAAGAGGAGGAATCAGGAGGTGAGAGAAAAAGATGGAGAGATGAAGAAGGAGGAGGATGGGGACTGGATGGGGAGGGGATGACAGGAGGAGCGAGCAAGGGTGGATGGGGGCGAGGAGGTGGGGAGAATCAGTGGGGAATGGAAGGGAGCGAGGAGGGATGGGCAAGGGGGCATGGTGAGTGTGCACAAGGGAGGTCAGGATGGGGCATGGGGGAGAGTGGTTTGGCTCAGGGTTGGGGTGAGGAGCAGCAGAAGGGGGAGCAGAAAAAGGAGGAGCAGCAGAAGGGGGAGCAGCAGAGGGAGGAGCAGCAGGGGGGGGGTGGGTGGGAGGGGGATGCGGATGCGGGAAGGCCAGGAGGGAATGGGAGGAAGAAGAAGAGGGCCAAGGCGAAGAGGCAGAGGCAGGAGCAGGTGCTCTCGTGTGGGCTCAACTGGGGTCGTGCTGGTGCAAGCGGGCAAGGCGAGGTGTTCACGGGGGGTCATGCTCCCGGCCCTCCTCCTCCTGCTCCTGGCGCTCCCCCTCCTGCTCCTGGCGCTGCTGATAATGCCCCCCTTGCGCTGCCAGCTCCCCTTCCTGCAGCATCAGTGTTGCCAGTTGGCCGTGCGAGGGACGCGGGAGAAGGGGAAGGAGCAAGGGTGGAGTCATGTGGGCAGGAGGGAGGGCACCAAGTTGGGGGGGATCAGAGGAGGCCGAAGCAGGAGGAGGAGTGGGAAGGGTTGGGGATGGGCGTGCAGGGTGATGGTGATACCAGGAGGATGCTGCTGAACTATAGTGCTGCTGCTGAGCCAGGAGCCTCTGGACCAGCAGCAGCAACAATGGGAGCACAAGTGAAGGTCGAAGCAGTGGTGACTGCAGAAGCAGGTACAGCACAGAGAGCAGCAGAGGCAGGTGCGGACGTGGCAGCAGGTGTGGTGACGGGCGTGCAAGAGTGCAGGGTGGCGGTGAAAACGGAGGCAGTGGGTGGGGATGCAGAGATGCAGGGAGGAGGCAGTGAGGGCGGGATGGGGGATGGGTGTGGTGGAGGTGTGGAGGGAACAAGGCAGGGATTGGGAGGTGCGATGGATGAGGGACTAGGGGGCTGTGACGACCAGGATCAGGATCAGGGGCAGGGGCAGGGGCAGGGACAGGGGAAGGGGGCAGCGTGGAAGAGGAAGCAGAAGAGAAAGAGGAAGGCAGCTGCAAAGGCAGCAGCAGCGGAAGCAGGGACGAGCGAGGCCAAAGAAGCAAAGAGGTGAGCACACTGACCCGCAGCTGTCTGGTGAGGCGTGTGAGCCTGCTGTTGAGCTGTGAGGCGTGTGAGCCTGCTGTTGAGCTGTGAGGCGTGTGAGCCTGCTGTTGAGCTGTGAGGCGTGTGAGCCTGCTGTTGAGCTGTGAGGCGTGTGAGCCTGCTGTTGAGCTGTGAGGCGTGTGAGCCTGCTGTTGAGCTGTGAGGCGTGTGAGCCTGCTGTTGAGCTGTGAGGCGTGTGAGCCTGCTGTTGAGCTGTGGGGCGTGTGAGCCTGCTGTTGAGCTGTGAGGCGTGTGAGCCTGCTGTTGAGCTGTGAGGCGTGTGAGCCTGCTGTTGAGCTGTGAGGCGTGTGAGCCTGCTGTTGAGCTCTGAGGCGTGTGAGCCTGCTGTTGAGCTGTGAGGCGTGTGAGGTGTGTTTGTGATGCCCCCTTCTCTCCCTCCGCTCTTCTGCTCTCCCCTCCTCCTTATCTCTCTGTTCTCTGCAAATTCTTAGCTTTGCCACTTCTCTCTCCTCCCCCACTCCCCACTTCTTTTCCCCTTCTGCCTCTCCTCTTGTCCGCTTTCACCTATCGTCTCCCCAACTAGCCAATCGCTGCCAGCAGCATCAAATGCGGCAGTTGACCTCCCATCCCCACTCTCGCTCTTGCTTCTCAACCCTCTGTTTTCCTCCCAACAACACCTTCTCCACCTCTTCCCTTTCTTTCCCCGCCCGTCCTCCCCTGCCCTCTCCTCACCTCCTTTCTCCCGCTCCTCCCTCCGCCCTCTACCCCCCCCAATCAGCCACGGCACAGCAGCGGAAGCGTTGGAGTCAGACGCACCGGGGCTGCTGCAGGTGCTGCAGCAGAGGGGGCTGCTGCGAGGCATCCAGCTCTTCGACCTCGCCTTCATGCGTGCAGCAGACGCAGCACCAACCCATGAAGGCGAGGTCCAAGAGCTGCACACTGCCCCCCACGCAGGTCTCCTCCCCTCTCAGGGGGGGCAGCCGGGGGACAGGGTCGGTGGGGCTGATGTGAGCCGTGGCAACGGGAAGGCGGGGCAGAGGGGGGAGATAGGGGTGGATGGGGTGGATGGGGCGGATGGGGTGGATGGGGTGGAAGGCGAGGGGCAGGTGGGGTGTAAGATGGAGTGGGGCGAGGGAGGGGTGGGTGCTGGGCCTGGCGTTTGGACAGAGCTCGAGTGCACGCACTCTGGTGATGTGGGCGCTGGTGGTGGTGGTGGTGATGCTGTGGCAATGCCTCAAGCAGCAGCAGCAGCAGCAGCAGCAGGAGGAGCAGGAGCAGGAGAAGCAGCATCAGCCCCAGTGGCAGTGCCCTCTGACTTTTCCGACCTGCAGAGGATTCTGTCCAGGGTACTACTCTCTGCTCTCCTTGCCACGGTTGGCTTGTTTTGTTTGTTTGTTTGTTTATTTGTTTTTTTATTTCCGAGAATCCCCTCACAGCGGCTTATCGACCCACCACGAATATTCCTTAGGCTACTCTGCTCTCCCTGCTGCACGCGTGGGGGCCGGCAGCCGGCTTAAATGTGCATCTTTCCTGAGGCGCCTAAATCAATGGACCATCGGGGCGCATGTATAGAGCGGACATCTACAATTGCGCATGCCCTCGAGCATAGTGTGGGGTGGGGATGCCACTTGTTCCAGCAAGGACACTCTGATGTGATCCAACCCTCTTGTCTCTACTGCTCTTTCTCAGTCAACTGCTTCACCCCACCTTTTGTCTCTACCCTCCAACTTCCTCCCCATATCCCTGCAACCCCTCCACCCGCACCCAAAGCTCAATACTCGTGGGAGCGCCTGCCAGGGCAGGGCAGATGCCTTTCGAGACGTCTCAAAAGCCTTCCCAAATCCCCCCATTCTCTCCCCTCCCCTCTGCCCCCCAGCTCTACTCGCACACGTGGGAGCGCCTGCCAGGGCAGGTGGGGGGGGCAGGGGGCGGAGCAGGAGCATGGAATCGGCCAGCGTACTGCGTGGAGAACCTCGTTGCGCTCATCACCCAGGTGCGCGCTGCTGGCTGTGCTGTGCTCCTTGGCTTCTGCCTTGGGTTTCACCTTGCGGAGTTTGATACTGGATAGATAGTACAAGTAACAAGCAGTGTTCCGTCATACTATTCTTGTCCGTCTCTCCCCCTCCTCCCTCGCCCCTCTACCAACCCTCTCCCCACCCGTCCTTTTCACCACCCCCTGCCACCCCTATCTATCTCCCCACAGGCACATGCGGTGCAGCAGGCAGGGTGGCAGGTGTCGTGGGGCTGGTGTGGCGCCATCCGTTGCTTCCTCTTTGTCTTCCCAGATCACAACAGGTAAGTGGAATGCCAAAGCCAGAACAGGTGCGATGTCACATCACATCACACAACGACGACAGGTGGGAGGCCTCCAGTCCTACAGCCTGCTTCTCACCCTCCTTCACACCCAAGGTCCCAAGCCTATATAACCTCTCGCCTGCCTTACAATCTGTTTTGTCCGACTCAGAAATCGTCTGCCTTTGCAACCTTCTCTCCTCCGTGCACCCCAATACCTGTCCCCACTGCCCCCCCTATATCCGCCACTACACTTCTGCCGGGCAAGGCCCATATTGGAGGAACCAGAGTACGGCAAGCCACCTACTTCACCATCCCTCCCAAGCCTGACCATCACCATCCTCCCTCCCTGCACATCTCCCCTGCACCTGCTGCCTGGCAGGGTCATACTGGAGGCGCCAGAGTACGGAAAAGCCACTTACTTCTTTGAGCTGGAGGCGGGGGGGGGCTTTTGAGTTGACTCAAAAGCCACACCTCTGCACCTCCCTTCATACCTCTGCACTTCCCTCCACACTGCTGCACCCCCCACCATGCCGCTGTGTGGCAGGGTCATATTGGAGGCACCAGAGTACGGCAAGGCCACTTACTTCTTTGAGCTGGAGGCGGGCGTGGCGGTGCGCTGGCAGCTGCAGCGCCTGCTCGCTGTCTTTGGCGCCGCCTCCGTGTCGCGCATCGACGTCATCACCAACCTTCCCCTCGAGGTCCGCACCCCCGTCAACTTGCTGCTCTGCTATGGCTTAGAAGCGCTTTCTTTTCAGGAGTTTTGCGACGATTCGGGTTCTGCATCTATTCAGGCCGCCCCAGCTCCTCCCCACTGTCAACCTTCCCTCAATCCCCGTGCAGGTTGGAGTGGACCTACCGGAGGAGGAGGCGGGGCGGTTGGAGCGGTACGGGTGGGTGCGGGGCACGGGCATTGGGGAGCTGCTCAACTTCTGCGACCGCCTCCGCCACGACTACTCCCTCCAAGCTTCTCACACCGGCGCCCACATTGGCGTGGGGCAACAGAGCGCGGATGCGGGGAGGGAGGGTGAGAAGGGGAGAGGTGGGGAAGGGGAGGTGAAGGGAGGGCGAAAGGGGGCGTGGAGGAAGCGGGGAGTGCGGTTTGCAGTGGTGGAGAGGGAAGAGGCGTGCCACCCTGTGCTGGCTGCAGCAGAGGAGGCAGAGAGGGAGAGGGAGAGGAGGGAGATGGAGGAGAGGGAGAAGAGGGAGCAGGAGAAGAATAGGGGAGGGGAGGAGGAGGTGGGGCGTAGAGGAGAGTGTGCAGGGGAGAGTGAGGAACAGGCAGAGTTGGAAAGACAGCTCCGGCAATACGAGCAGAGACAGCAGCAACGGAAGACAGAAGACGGAAATGAAACGGACAGGAAAGAAGGAGGCTCTGAACTAAATCACCACCCTTCTGAGCCTAGTTGCCAGCCACCACGGCACAAGCCTGATTCCGAACCTACCAGGCTCGATTCCGAGCCCGAGCCTGCGGGCAGAGTGGAGGCATCACCATGGGTGCAAAGCATAGAGGAGTGGAAGAGGCGCATTGCCCTGCGGCTGAGGGAGGGGCGGCAGCAGGGCCGGTGCTCCCGCCTGCACCGCTACTGCCAGCAGCGTGCCCCGCAGCACTCACATGCCCTGAAGAGTGGTTTGCACAATGGCCTGCAGGCTGATGTGCATGGGGGTTTTGAGGCGAGCATACAGCCTGTTGTGGCTGCTGTTCTGAAGTCTCCTGAAAGTGCTGTGATTCGGGGAGTCACTCAGACGGGTGCCACGTCACAGCAGATTGACTGTGATCATGAGAAGCAGCAGCAGCAGCAGCAGCAGCAGCAGCAGCAGCAGCAGCAGCAGCAGCAGGGTGCAGTGAAAGAGGAGGATTCTGACGACGACCTTCCCTTGCAGGCCCTTGTGCGGCAGCACCAGCAGAAAAAGACAAGGCGGGGGGAGGCGCAGCA
Source organism: Closterium sp. Naga37s-1 (assembly GCA_947471745.1). Classification (NCBI taxonomy): domain Eukaryota; kingdom Viridiplantae; phylum Streptophyta; class Zygnematophyceae; order Desmidiales; family Closteriaceae; genus Closterium; species Closterium sp. Naga37s-1. The sequence goes on along the minus strand of CANJKZ010000008.1, from coordinate 2,612,294 downwards.
GCAAGGGCAGAAAAAGGCGGAGGAGAGGCAGGAAGGGCAAGAACAAGAATGTGGTGTTGCTGGCAAGAATGGCGGAAGCAGGGGTGAAGTGGGGAGCACAGGAGGTGCCAGTAAGCACCAAGGACTGCTGTTGCAAAGGCCGAGTGAGAGTGTAGCAGTTGGTGCTGCAGTGACCCCCGCAGTTGGTGCTACAGTGACGCCTTCAGTTAGTGCTGCGGCTGCAGCGATAGGTGCTGCAGCGCACGTGATCGGGAGCTCAGTGCACAGCGTGACAGGCAGTGCTGCAGGTGCAGACGGCAAAAACACCGAGCTGTACCAAAGAATGGAAGGGACTGCAGGCAACGAGGCCGTTGAGGGGGCCCATGAGGAGGCGCAGGGGCTGCTTGTAGCGGGGATGGAAGCATGGGAAGGGTTGGATGCAAGGGGCCCTCTGGACGACTGGGTGGAGCAGGAGGAGGGGGTGATGGGTGGAGAGGTGGAGATCGTAGGCGATGGAGCAATGGGAGAGGGCAGGGAGGGGGATGGAAGAGAGATGGAGGTGTTGCCGATGCAGGCTGGGATGTGCATGGCAGCAAATGTCGTGGTTTGAGGTGGAAAGATATTGGTGGGCAGGCTCAGACAGGGCCTCAGGTGAGATGATGGGGTGAAGCATTAGTCGAAGGAGGAGAAGCAGGTGGAAGTTGCCTGTATTGTATACTACATTTGGCTACACCTGCCTTCTCTCTTATGTTTGCTGTGCGTGTAGCTTACCACTCCACGTTAAAATAAACTCTCAAGCTGGAAAACCTTCTCTATTAATAAGGAGACAGACAGCACGGAGCTGAAGCACGCAGTTTGAAGAAGGCATGCGGATTGAGCAATTATTCCTAGCATTGCATCACATCCATCGAACCACCACGGAGCCTCATGCCCTTCTGCTTGCATCAAAATTGCGGTGCTTTTATTCGGCTTTATTAGAGCACTCCCCTGCGCCAGAACCATTGCATCCTGTCACTAGTAGGAGCAAATATCGCCGCACCTTGGGTACTCCCGATCGCCTACGCCTTTCTAGAAGTTGGAGCTGCTCTCGTAGGTCTTCCCGGCGCTCCACTTGCTGGGAATCACGTCTTGCAGCACCACCTGCTGCTGGGTGACCGCCGCCGTCACGCGCACGCTCACCTTGCGCCCCGCGCCCACGACGTCCTTGGCGGTGGCCAGCTCCCACCGCGCGCCCCAACCGCCCCTCGTCATGCCCGTCCACTTGTTGCCGTCCGTCGAAAGCTCCACCTTCTCCACCGCCGCGTTCCTCGCCGCGCCCAGAATGTAAAGCGCGAAGTAGTACGGGCCGCTGCTCTTCTCGATCATGACCGCCATGCCGCGGCCGTTGGTCGGGCAGTCCACGCTGCGATACTCGACTTCCACGCTGCCGGATCGGTCGCGGACGATTTTGTCCCACGCGGGATTGTTGAGCGTGAATCCGTCGCCGTCGTTGTTTATCGCGCGCACCGTCACGCTGCTGCCCTTGTTGCACCTCTTGCTGTTCTTGCAGGTAACCTGGTAACACGTTCCGCAGGCCTTGCCGGCGTCGAACTTGCTCACGGGAATCTCAGCAACCATGCCCTTGTAAAAAAAGGGACTGTCGCCGAAGTTTCCCAGCTCAGGGTAGCACGCGGCGCCTTTGTTTAGGTCTTCTGATCTGGCAAATACGGCGTCGGCAGGAGTGAGGGCGAGCGCTAAGAGAAGGATTCCCACGCACAGCAGGCCGCCGACTTTGGAAAGGAGAGCCATCAAAGCGAAGGAGCAGGGACGAGAAAGTTCTGCTGAGAGCTAGCTGGAGCTTTCTGTTGTGAGTAGGAATCGCTTGAGTTCGTTGCGCAGTGGTGGAATTTGATGATGATAAGATGCAGAAGCAGGAGATTATGTAGGCGTTTGAGCGAAAATCGGGAGTCGGGCTTGGGGCTCAGCTCGAGTCGCCATTTTGGGTTTTCTCTTCCAGAAGGCGATCCGAGATTTGGGGCTGCGCTGTGGAATGACAATTATTCCGCCCTCTTCGCGAACTGACTGGGTGGCGACGATAACGAAGCCATGTGTAACACCTTCGTGGGTAAAAGAGTGGGCGGGTGAGAGGTTCAACGATAATTGTTCGAGGCGAGACGATAATTGTGAAGGCAACGATATCACTGTCGTGGTGAGGCGAGAGGTAGAACAATTATTGGAGCTTCGCAACATCGTTGCCTCTTGAATGCGTTTGGGCGTTTTTTGGGTTGCGTAGCAACCTTATACATTTGTTTTCACTTTTTGGGGAACTGACCGTGAACAGTGATTTTTCTCCGATTTTGGAGAAAAAACACTGTTCAGCTGTTTTTGGGTTGCGTAGCAACCCTATATAATCAGTTTCACTTTTTGGGGATATCATTTCAAAAGTGATTTTTAAATCACTCTTTGGAGCACCCGCTTGAACAACTTTTTTGCCACCGTGTTCAAGAGAACGCCTCCAATAGTGAATAAAAATCACTCGTGAATGAGATCCCAAAAGTGAAACCAATTACACATCATGTTGAAACCATGAATTTGTTCCGACCGTCCCAGCTCGTCGATAAATACGGCGGATGGTTCAATCTAACATAGCATCAACATAAACGGATGCACTTGTACAAACGAACAGGGTATGAAGTGTGATGCGGATGCTTCAAAAAGTGTTACAATGCATCAATGTAGCAATAGAGATTGATGGGGCCGTTGAAACAACGAATACACGCTGCACCAACGACGATGACAACCTCTAGTTGCATACACGATACATTGGAACACCTCGTCTTGAAACACACACATCTCACAAACACGAATGCAAACGTCACGAAAAAAGTTGTGACGACATCAAAATGGATGCTTAATAGGCACCAATGCTACAACTGGGATTGATGGGGTCGTTGAGACAGCGAAAACCCACTGCCCCAACGACGATGACAACCTCAGCTGCAAACACGATGCATACCAGCACCACACCCTGAAATAATCACAACCAACCAACTGACACAGACACAAGCACACACACCCAACACACACACACACACACATACACACACACACACAGATCCATACAGATACCGGTAATAAACACGCAACCATCACGAATTGAATCCAGTTACCATTCATAAATCATCGCTAGCCTATCCCCTTTTCTTTACCCTCCCTACACCCCTCCTTCCCTCCCTCCCTCATCTCCCTCCCACCCCCTCCCTCATCTCCCTTCTCTGCCAAACAAATTCAGAGAATGCAGCTCACGCGCCCTGCACAAAGCAAAAACAGAAAATAAATTTCCACACCCTGCACAAGAAAAGGGAAAAAACAGAGAATGATCACACACTCTGTGCAGAAAAGCAATAACAAATATACTGTAATTAACGTGCCCTGCGAGGAGGCCAAGCAGGAAACGCAACTCACCCGTAGAAAGCAAAGACAAAGAGTACACCTCACAGCATTGCACAAGAAAACAAAAACAGAGAATGCAGCTCACACATGCACTAGAAACGAAATAAGAACAATAGAAAACGTATAGATCAATCAAAGACGAGCAATGGAAATTGGTATCAGTCGTCGTGGTGCCACAGTTCGCCGGGATGATGCAATACCTTGCAGCCACCCTCGCGTTCAGCTTCATCCTCACTCTTGTACTCAATCTCGCACCCACACACACGCTCAAACACCCTCATTTTTTTTACAAACATACAAATGTACACGCTCATATTTGCACAAACCCTCGCACTCCTGATCGTTCTCATTCACAATAACACTCTCACACCAACATACAGGCGCACGCAAACACATTCACATGCAACCTTGCACTAACACTCGCACTTGCTTTCGCACTCACCCTAGCACACACAGTCGCACGCACTCCCGCTCTCACCCTTGCACGCATACCCACTCATCCTCACGCTCTCTCACTCGCTCTCTCATGCGCTCTCTCACGCACACTCTCACGCGTACTCTCACGTGCACTCTCACGCGCCCTCTCACACGCTCTCTCACGCAAACTCTCTCGCGCGCTCTCCCTCGCTCTCTCGCGCGCACTCTCACGCACATTCTCACGCGCACTTTCACGTGCACTCTCACGCGCACTCTCACGCGCACTCTCACGTGCACTCTCACGCGCTCTCTCACGCGCTCTCTTACGCGCTCTCTCCCGCGCTCTTTCACGCGCTCTCCCACGCACTCCCTCACACGCACTCTCACGCGCACTCTCACGCGCTCTCTCACGCGCTCTCTCACACGCTCTCTAAAGCGCACTCTCACGCGTCTCCCATGCGCACTCTCACGCGCTCTCTAACGCGCACTCTCATGCATCTCCCATGCGCATTCTCACGCGCTCTCTCATGCACTCTCTCACGCGCTCTCTCCCGCGCCTCTAACGCACTCTCGCACGCGCTCCCTCACACGCTCTCTCACGCACACTAAGCGCTCTCTCACGCGCTCTCTCACACGCACTCTCACGCGCTTTCTTGCACACACCCTCGCGTGCTCTCTAACGCGCACTCCCACGTGTCTCCCATGCGCACTCTCACGCACACTCTCGCGCACTCTCTCACGCGCTCTCTCACGCGCTCTCTCACACGCTCTCTCACGTGCCTCTCACGCGCACTCGCACGCGCACACTCACGCGCTCTCGCACGCGCTCTCACACGCACTCTCTCACGCGCTCTCTCACGCGCTCTCTCAAGCGCTCCCTCACGCGCTCTCGCACGCGCTCTCGCACGCGCTCTGTCACGCGCTCTCTCACACGCTCTCTCAAGCACTCCCTCACGCGCACTCTCATACACACTCTCACGCGCTCTTTCACGCGCTCTCTCAAGCGCTCCCTCACGCGCTCCCTCACGCGCTCCTTCACGCAATCTCTCACGCGCTCCCTCACGCGCTCTCTCATGCGCTCTCTCACGCGCACTCTCACGCGCACACTCACGCCCTCACTCACGCGCGCTCTCACGCGCTCTCTCACGCGCTCTCTCACGCGCTCTCTCACCCGCCCTCTCACGCGCTCTCTCACACGCTCTCTCACGTGCTCTCTCACGCGCCCTCTCACGCGCTCTCTGACGCGCTCTCTCACGCGCACTCTCACGCGCACACTCTCGCGCTCTCGCACGCCCTCTCTCACACGCTCTCGCACGCGCTCTCTCACTCGCTCTCTCAAGCGCTCCTTCACTCGCTCCCTCACGCGCTCCCTCACGCGCTCTCTCATGCGCTCTCACACGCTCTCTCAAGCACTCCCTCACGCGCTCCCTCACGCGCTCCCTTACGCAATCTCTCACGCGCTCCGTCACGCGCTCTCTCATGCGCTCTCTCACGCGCACTCTCACGCGCACACTCACGCCCTCACTCACGCGCTCTCTCACGCGCTCTCTCACGCGCTCTCTCACGCGCTCTCTCACGCGCCCTCTCACGCGCTCTCTCACGCGCTCTCTCACGCGCTCTCTCACGCGCTCTCTCACGCGCACTCTCACACGCACACTCTCGCGCTCTCGCACGCCCTCTCTCACACGCTCTCTCACGCGCTCTCTCACGCGCTCTCTCAAGCGCTCCCTCACGCGCTCCCTCACGCGCTCCCTCACGCGCTCTCTCATGCGCTCTCTCACGCGCTCTCTCACGCGCTCTCTCACGCGTTCGCTCCCGTGCACTCTCCCTCTCGCTCCGTCTCTTCCCTTCTTCAAATGAAAGTGCAATGCAAGAAGAGACCAATTAATACACAAAAATTACGAAGAAGCAAAAAAGAAAGAGAGAGAAAATCAGAGGGGAAAGGGTAGATGAAAGGACCGGGAACGCACCTGATAACAACGGTGCCTCAGAAAACAACCCGCGCTGGTGCACCAACCCGCGCTTGCGCTCGTGCACCTGTCGCCGGAGGCGACGGCGGGGAGGGAAGGAGAGGCGACGGCGGGGAGGAGGGAGAGGCGACGGCGGAGATGAGGGAGAGGCGACGGCGGAGAGGAGGGAGAGGCGACGGCGGGGAGGAGGGAGAGGCGACGGCGGGGAGGAGGGAGAGGCGACGGCGGGGAGGAGGGAGAGGCGACCGCGGGGAGGAGGGAGAGGCGACGGCGGGGAGGAGGAGAGGCGACGGCGGGGAGGAGGGAGAGGCGACGGCGGGGAGGAGGAGAGGCGACGGCGGGGAGGAGGAGAGGCGACGGCGGGGAGGAGGAGAGGCGACGGCGGGGAGGAGGAGAGGCGACGGCGGGGAGGAGGAGAGGCGACGGCGGGGAGGAGGAGAGGCGAAGGCGGGGAGGAGGAGAGGCGACGGCGGGGAGGAGGAGAGGCGACGGCGGGGAGGAGGAGAGGCGACGGCGGGGAGGAGGGAGAGGCGACGGCGGGGAGGTAAGGGAGAGGAGATGGCGGGGTGGATGGAGACGGCGGGTAGTGAGGGAGAGGATACGGCTGGATGGGAGCGAGAGCGACGGCTGGGTGGGAGAAGAACTGGCGAGAAATCGGGGTGGGGGGGAGGAAAAGGAGTAGGAGCAGAGCAGGTGCTTGTCGAGAGAAACCAAGAACCAAAGAAAAGACAGCGCCGAATTCGAGCTGTGAAAGAGACGGATGCCAGCGCAGAGCGAGAAAAATTCTGCCAGCGCAGAACGAGAAAACTTCTGCCAGCGCAGAACGAGGGCATTATGCCACCCAACGCCATCCAACTAGCTGACACATAGTTGCAAACGCCCAACCCGCTATAATAACCTGATTGAACAGTGGAATTAAGTTGTTGGTGTATTCAAATCATGTTTATTAAAATTACAAAAAGAACATCATTGTCCAGAGTGTTCCATAATCAATTAACACTGAAAACAATTTTAAGGGAAGAAAAAAATATACAGCATTTCTCTTCATAATAGGGAACTATAGAGTCTGTCATGTTTTAAGAAAAAATGAAAAACTTAATGAATTGCTTCAATAAGAAAAATGTAATTATAATGTACTCTATAATAATGTTTCTAACGCAAGGGATACAACTCTACGCAACCCTTCCGACGTAAACGTCGAATCTTGTTAAGTTTCCCAAACTGCGAAACCAAATGTGTCCTATTGTTACGAGTGCAATTGAGTGAACGAGCGAGAATTGCACTATCGAAGCAAGAGTCCACTGGGCGAAGGCATGAGCGAAGGATATATAGCGAAACTACAGTGGTAACGGTAATGTGGGAAATTGAGGTGCGCTACGGGCCTAGCGCCGAGGGTTGGAGAATTGTCGAGGCGGAGGTCCGGAGCGCGGGTTACCAACCGAACCGTTAGGTTGGGTCGCGTCGTGAACAGTGGCTGGAGTTGTGGTCGAGGCGAGCGTCGTGAACGGGTAACGTTCATGGATGGGTGCTGATGGCGGGAACGGTTATGTACGCGGTAAGTAGGGACGCGAAGTAAGGAAAAGGAATTTTCCTTACACTACCCCCCTCCCCAAGGAGGCCCCTCTTACGAGAGCGCGTGTACATCTCGGAAGTTTCGGCTGCGCAGATACTCAGTGAGGATAGGGTGATTCTCAATTCTATCCAAAGGGACCCAGTTGTCTTCGGTGGGCGTGCGGTCTTTCCAGCGGATCAGGAATTCGATTCTGCGGGCTCCCCGTGGGTCACGTACTCGATGGCTCAGTATTTTCTCGGGCGTGATGATTGGCTCAGTCGGCGGTCGTGTCATGCTGGCGGGGCGGTTGCGAGGCAGTTGGCTGGTGGATGGCACGTATGGGCGAAGCAGGCTGACGTGGAATGACGGGCTGACGTACCAGTCAGCAGGGAGGAGGAGATGGGCGGTGACGGGTGTGATCATGTGGCTGATGCGAAATGGCCCGCAATATCGGGGGCGGAGTTTTGGGGTGATGGGCAGGCGGAGGTTTTGAGTGTCGAGTAAAACTAGGTCGTCTGGCTGGTAAGTGACATGTCGGCGGTGGCGGTCAGCATTGCGTTTAGCGATGATGTTTGATTTTTTTATTGCTTCTGCTGCTCGGGTCCGTGCTGCTTGCAGTATTTATGCGAACTGTTGCGCGCGTGGGACTGGGTTGTCAGGATTTGGGGTCATGGGTACTGTGGGGTCTTGTCCGTAGTTCAGGTAAAACGGCGACTGTTGGGTCGTGGCGGATGGCGAGTTGTTGTACGCGAATTCGATGAGTGGCAGTTGCTGTTCCCACGTGGTCGGGTCGTCGCACGTGGCCCGGATGAGCTGTTCCATGGTCTGATTTGCCCGTTCTGTCTGTCCGTCGGTTTCGGGGTGGTATGATGAACTGAACTGCAGTCGCGTGCCGAACTGCTGCCACAGGTTCCGCCAGAAGTTGCTGGTGAATTTCGTGTCTCTGTCGCTGATGATTGATGCTGGTATCCCGTGCAGTCGAACGACGGTAGAGATGAAGAGGCGGGCTGTTTCTTCGGCTGTGATTGATTTTTTGCAGGCTGCGAAGTGTGCCATTTTTGTCAGCCGATCGACGACGACCAGGATCGCGTCATTCCCACTCGCTCCGGCCGGTAACCCCGTGACGAAGTCCATCGTCACCTGCTGCCAAGCACGCTCTGGGGGTGGTATCGGCTGCAACTGTCCTGCCGGCCGCTTCCATGATGACTTCATGATCTGGCAAGTGGGACACGATGCCACGTGTCGTTGAACGTCGGCCAACATTTCGGGCCAGTAATAATACCGCTGCAGCTGCTGTCGTGTTTTTTCTACCCTGAAATGTCCTGAGGTAACTCCGTCGTGTGCCTCCTGTAACAGTAATTCCCGTAGCAGTGTGTACCCGGGTACCCAGATGCGGTCGGTCCCGGCTTTTACGTAATATACTCCTTTTGCTGCTGCGAACTGCTGCGACGTTCCTCCTGTGAAGAATGGGTCTGTTTGGTACCCGTGGGTAAATAGTCCTGTCAGTAGCGGGCTGGTCTGGGCGAGTAGTATCGCGTGGATTTGGGCAGTGGGGCGGGTCAGTGCGTCAGCGATGTTGGAGGCTCCCTTTTTGTAGGTGACCGTATAGTGGAAGTTTGACTCGAGGAAATCGAGCCAGCGGATCTGTCGTGGGTTGAGGTGGGGCTGTGCGCGGAGGTACTGTAGGGATCGGTGGTCTGTCCGTACTGTCACGTCTGCGCCGGTCAGATAACAGCGCCAGACTTTGAACGCATGCACGATCGCGAGCATTTCGCGGTCGTGTATCGGGTAAATTTTCTCGGGCGGATGCAGCTTTCGTGACTCGTATGCGATGGGCTGTAGGCCGTTGCCAAAATCCTGTAGCAGTACGGCTCCAATGGCGATGTCGCTTGCGTCGGTTACTACTTCGAAGGGGCGATGTGGGTCAGCGATGCGCAGGACGGGCGGTGAACAGAGAACAATTTTCAGGGCAGAGAAGGCAGCATGCTCTTTCTCCCCCCACGTAAAAGCGACCCCTTTCCGCAGCAGATCCGTCAGTGGGGCTGTTAACTTCGCCATGTCGGGGACGAACCGACGCACGTAATTAACGAACCCTAAAAAACTCTGCAGCTCCGTGATATTTGTCGGGGGGTGCCACGCTTTTACCGTGTCCAGCTTCTTTGGGTCGATTTCAACCCCAGCCTCCGAAATTACGTGCCCCAAAAATTCTAACCTATCCTGGAAGAACTCGCACTTGGAACCCTTGGTCAGTAGGCGGTGCTCGTCTAAAACCTTAAAAATTGCTTCGAGATCTGCTAAGTGCTGCTGCTTATCCATGCTGTGGACTAGGATGTCGTCGAGGTAAACTATCACGCATTTATCTAAGAGTGGCCTAAACGCCTCGTTCATGGTCATCTGAAATGTCGCCGGTGCGTTGGTCAGCCCGAAAGGCATTACTGTGTACTCGAATGACCCGTATCGAGTTCTAAATGCTGTTTTGGCGCAGTCTGATGGTTCGACTCTAATCTGATGGTAACCTCCCCGTAAATCTATTTTCGAAAAAACCCGTGCTGTTCGCAGTTGGTCGATCAGTTCGTCGGCGCGGGGAATGGGATATCGCGACTTGACTGTAACCCTGTTCAGTGCTCTGTAGTCGATGCACATGCGAAACCCTCCGTCCTTTTTCGGTGTGAACAGTATCGGTGCGGCAAATGGTGATGAGCTCGGTCGAATGAACTTCTTTTCTAACAGGTAGTCTAACTGCTTCCTCAGTTCATCGAGCTCGGGCTGTATCAGTCTGAACTGTCGCTGTACGGTTAGCTGTGCCCCGGGTTCTAACTCTATTCGGTGGTTGTGTGCTCGCTGAGGTGGCAATCCCTCCGGTAAGTCGTCAGGAAAAATCTCCGGGTACCGTTTCAACAGATCCTGTAGTTCGGGTGGTACTGCTGCCAGCAGTTTCTTGAAATCGCTCGGCTGTGCTGCTTCTTCTACTACTGCGATGCCCACTGCGTACACGTCAGCTCCAGCCGCGACAGCCCGTTTCATCGTGATGGCGTTGACGTGGACCGTTGAAGACTCGGGCGACTGCCAGCGAGGTAGTATGACCCAATTACCGCTACTTCGCACGGTGCAGCTACCTGTCGTCCAGTCGATTCGCGGGTTATATCGTCGCAGCCAATCACGTCCCAGTAAAATGTCGTGCCCATCCAATGTCGTCGCGAGCATTTCCTGTGTAAACCCAAAATTCCCCCCGCAGCGGACTTTTACTCTTTCCACTTTCTCCCGTATGGCCAGCGGCGTGCCGTCGACTAAGCGTGCATCTATCTCCGGTGAACACCGACTAAGTGTCAGTTGCAGCTTTCGTGCGGTTGCGGTATTAACTAAACTGTGACTTGCTCCTCCGTCTATAAAAATCTTCACTGCTGCTCCCTGTATTTTCCCGTGAATCAGTACTGGGCAATCCGTCGCTGTACCCTCCTTATTCATCCGAGCCCGATCGATAGCATGAATCGGTACTGTGACTCGGTGAGGGTCAGTGAGGTTGGGCGAGCAGGTCGTCTCGTCAGTAGTTGGCCCGATTTCTACTGACTGCTGGCGTTTCCCTGCCTCTGAGATTCCCTCCCCTGCTCTGCTCCACGGCGTCTCAGCTCCTCTGGACATTCGCTCTTGCGATGGCCCGGCCTATTGCAAGCAAAGCAGCGCCCCTTCAACGGCGCGGCAGCTGCATTCGCTGCAACGGCATGTACAGTGGCGTGCTCGGTTGGTCCCCGAGGACGTTGTCCGTAGTAGGAGCCCGGTCTCGGACGGCGCAAAATGTCGATTTTCTCGGCGAGCGCGAGGATCTCGTTGAAGTTCGAAAGCCCGCGTAGCATGATTTCGTGCGAGATGTCCGACTTCAGCCCTCCGACGTAACGGTCCACCCGCTCCGCTTCGTGCATGTAGCCGACTTGCTCACATAATGCGAGAAAACCGCTGGTATAGTCTTGGACCGACCCAAGTTGTCGCCAAGTACGCAGTTTCTGACGCGCCGAAATAGAAGCCGCGATCGGCTCGAAGCGCGCCCGAAGCCCTGCGCACCACGCATCCCACGTGCTGTATTGGGCGGTTTCGCAGAATGAACTCCAGGTGACAGCTGGACCCGTGGGCCCTTCCTCTTGCGACGGTGGCTCGTAGGCGCGTGGCGACGTCACGATGACTCGCCACCAGTCCATGGCGGGGCCCCTCAGCAGCGAAACGGCGTATCGGATCTTCGCTGCGTCCGACTCGACGTAGTTCGCGTCGAAGAAGACGTTCATCGTGAAGACCCACGACTGAACCGTCGGACCTCCACGTTGGCTCGGGTCGAAGCAGGGCGGGCGCTGCGGCTTGAGTGGCATTGGTGCCATGTTGGCGTGGTCGCCACTTGTCGCCGCAAATTCCACGTGCCAACGGGCTTCACGAGGCTCCCGCGGGCTTGGTGCAACCCTGTTCCTCTCCATGCCAGGCATCGAGTGAGCGGCGCCATCACTGGCTGCGCCTGAGCGCTGTCCCACGCTGTCGTTCTGTGTTGGTGTGCCTGATGAAATGACAATCGGCTCCTCCGATTGTGCAGGTGCGTGTGGTGGTGCTGGAGTATTCACCGTGGACTGTTGACGCGCGGAGTCACGTTCCGCCGTCAGCGTCGCAATTTCGAGCGCCGAATCTTCGACTTGGCGCACGAGGCGGTCGAGTTGCTCCTGCGTCAGTGTCGCGAGATTAAATTCGGCCATGGCGGGGGTGTCGGGCAAGCTCAGCGAGAGCCTCAGTCGTGGCCGTGCGTGCTTACGAGAGAGCACTTCGAGCGGCGGTGCTTGTTCGCTGAGAGGCATCTACCCCCCCCAAAAATTGAGATAGTGGGGAAGCGAAAAGTGTGGGTGCGGTCCGAGAGGAGATCGTAGGCTCTGATAACCAAGTGTTACGAGTGCAATTGAGTGAACGAGCGAGAATTGCACTATCGAAGCAAGAGTCCACTGGGCGAAGGCATGAGCGAAGGATATATAGCGAAACTACAGTGGTAACGGTAATGTGGGAAATTGAGGTGCGCTACGGGCCTAGCGCCGAGGGTTGGAGAATTGTCGAGGCGGAGGTCCGGAGCGCGGGCTACCAACCGAACCGTTAGGTTGGGTCGCGTCGTGAACAGTGGCGGGAGTTGTGGTCGAGGCGAGTGTCGTGAACGGGTAACGTTCATGGATGGGTGCTGATGGCGGGAACGGTTATGTACGCGGTAAGTAGGGACGCGAAGTAAGGAAAAGGAATTTTCCTTACACCTATCATCTCATAATCGTCGATAAGTACGGCGAATGGAATAATAGGACAATATGACCAAACACTAACACACACGAACAAAAAGGACCACACTCTAATACACAACATGAAACATACACAAATGAAATGACAACACGTGCGAACTCGTACAAACAAAACCAACATAACAATCACGCATGCTTCAAGGTGAATGATAGAATGGATGCATCTATGATGCAACAACAGCGATTGATCCGGTGGGTTAGGGCGAGCAAAGCTGCCCCGCCGACGATCACAACCTTTGTTACATACACAAAGCACTTTAACAGCACACCCCGAAACAAGCACGCACAATAACAAAAACGACAGCACATAAGAGCTATGAATGCCTCGAGGTTAATGCTAGATGAATCAATGTTGCAGCAAAGATTGATCCGGTACGGAAGGGGCGAGCAGAGCTGCCCCACCGACGATCACAACCTTAACTACAAACACGAGCCATTTAACACGACACCCCGAAACAGAATTAACTGACATAAAGAAACGCACCGTATACACATACGGTAGTACATGCACAGCACACACACACACAAGATATACATACACACGCAATCAAACATACACGGAGACACACTAACGGTACACACACACACAAGGAAACAGCAAATGAGCATGCAAGCATAGCAAGTTACAATTAAGTTCAGCTACTGTATGTACCATGCATAGCTAACCTGTCCCTCCCCCTCCCTCCCTCCCTACTCTATCATCTCCCTTTCCCCCTCCCTCCTCTCCTCACCCTCCCACATGTTTTCCCTTCCCTTTTCTCTAGCACCCCCTCCCTTCGTCTTCAAGCAAGAATGCTTCTCACGCGCCCTGCAAAAACAGAAAATCCATTTCACGCACGCTGCACAAGAAAGCAATAACAGAAAAAGCACGTCACGCCCTGCAAAAGAAAGTAAAAACAGAGAATGAAACTCACAAACCGTGCGAAAGAAAGCAAAACAAGGCACTTAACCTGCATACGCTGCACAATAAACCAGAAACAAACATGCATTATACAAAGCATTGCCCGTCCTCTCCTTCTCTCCTTATTTCTCTCACTCTACGATGTTGTTGCTCTTAAAACGATGCTCACCTTAGGTCAGAGCCTTACGATTAGCGCCTAGGCGCCAACGCCCACTGGGCGCCTTAGGCGCCATGTGGCCATTGCAACTGCGCATCGCCTTAGGCGCGCGTGCCAGCGCCCAACTGCGCCACACCTTCGCTGCCTGCGCCAGCGACAACGGCGGCAGCGGCAGCGGCAACAGACGCCAGCGCATTACGCGCCAGCGCCAAACGGCGCCAGCGCCCAACCGCGGCAGCGCCTAAGGCGCTCGCGCCCGCGACAACGGAGCCAGCACCCAACTGCGCCAACGCGGCGCCCACGCAAGCGGCCACGCCAGCGCATTAGGCACCCGCGCCAATGGCGCCAGCTCCAAACGGCGCCAGCGCCCGACTTCGCCAGCACCTAAGGCGCCCGCGCCAACGCCATCGGCGCGAGCGCCTTAGGCGCCAGCGAAAACAGCGACAGTTCTGTAGGCGTTCGCGCCAAACGGCGCCAGCACCAACGGCGCTAGCACCTAAAGCGCCCGCGAAAACAGCGCAAGCGGCGCGAGGGCCCACGGCGCCAGCGCCTTAGGCGCCCTCGACAACAGCGCCAGCGCCACGGCGCGCTAGGCGGCAGCAGCCTAAGCGACAGCGTCCTACAAGGCGCCAGCGCCCTATTAGGCGTTGGCGCTAGATGCCGACGGTCTAAGTGAGCGCACTAGGCGCCAGTACCTCACGGGCGCGGTTCTAAAATTTCACTCAAATTCACGCGTACGATCTTTATCACGACGCTGAGAATGTTCACAGGGTGTTCTTACCTCACGGGATTCTCTTGGCGTCTGTCAACGGCGCTTAATGGAAGCTTGTTCAATCGCGTCGCGGACGCTTCGCTACGGGGACCTACCTACTAGCTACTAACATGCTAGCCTTGGAACTCAGAAACAAGACTTGGAAGTCGGGGAACTCGGGACGGGAGGAGGGGAACTTTTGTTTTCGTTTTCGTTTTCCAGCTGGGCAATTTTTGTTTTGTTACAACCAGCGCGTTTGTGCTCCAGATGTTACTGTTACTGTACGAATCTTTGAAACGTGTGGTCCGAAATCTTTGAGCACGTGAGAGTCACAACTCAACAAAATCGAAGCTCAACTCAGGGAGTCTTCCGCAGTCGTAAAGAAACTCGGGGTGTGGGCAAACTGTGTTTGCGACTTTGGCCCTGTTCGATTGCACTTCATTCTTTTGTACAGCCCCACCAAAGTATAGCCGAGTCGGCCTAGGGTTTCCGAACCTGGGGTCACTACCTTCCAGATGCAACTTGATTTGGGTTACAGTACTGAAATCTGTCGGCGCTGGTCAAAAGCAGGAAAGCGAAGTCAGGGATCAAGGAACTGGTACGCAACGGGGTGAGCCATACAGAGGCTCGGGAGATCCTGGCAGCGGCGACGAGTCATTTCGCGGAGGCTTTTGACGAGCAGGCAGGGGGAGACGGGGCAGAGCCGGTGTTGGACTGGACCCCGCGTACGATACTCGAGGAGGCATCTGCTGAAGCCATATCAAGGGACTGGACAGAAGCAGAGGTCAAGCAAGCCATACGAGAACTGGCCAACGGCAAGTCACCAGGCGGCGACGGTATCCCTAAGGAGCTCTTCCAGCATCAGTGGGACTTGCTAAGGAAGCCGGTGATGTGCATGGTCGAGGAGTTTGTGAAGTCAGGGAAGCTGCCGGATGTGGCGAACGAAGCAGTCACGATTCTGCTTTACAAGAAGGGGGAGGAGACAGATGTCAGGAACTACAGGCCAATAACGTTACTGACTAGTGTCTACAAGATTCTTGCGAAGGTGGTGGCGACCAGGATGAAAGCGGTACTGGACCAGGTGATTTCAAAGGAGCAGTTTGGTTTCTTACCTGGCAGGCGGCTTACAGATGCAGTGTCGCTGGTAGCGGACGTGATTGAGACGGCCAAGAACGAAGGCAGCGACTGGTATTTGCTCCTCATCGATTTCGAGAAGGCGTACGATTCGGTACGGAGGGGTTTCATGTTGGAGACGATTGCCAAGCTCGGCTTTCCTCCGCGTTTTGTGGGATGGATCGAGACTCTGCACAGAGATGTACACACGAGGCTGTGCATTAACGGATGGGTTGGAGATCAGATCCAGATGCGGAAAGGGGTGCGGCAAGGGTGCCCGCTAGCGCCGTACCTGTTTTTGTGCGCGGTGGAGCCTCTTAGCCGTCTGGTGGAGAAGAGGGAGCTGGGGATTGGAGAGAAGGGTTGTGAAAGGCTCGCGTATGTGGGGTATGCTGATGATACCACACTACTGCTGGAAGGGGAGGCACAACTATCGGAAGCGGGGACGGTACTTCAAGACTTCGCAGCAGTGTCGGGGCTGAAGGTGAACACCGGGAAGTCTGCCGTGCTGCCGCTGGGGAAGAACGTGGGTGAACCGGCGCCGGCTGGTTTGGGCTACAAGTGGGTGGAGAAAGAGACCGCAGAAAGGTTATTGGGGGTGTGGATAACACCCGGGGGGAACGCAGAGATTACGTGGGAAAAGGCTTTCGACAGGGCGGCAGGGGAACTGAGCAAATGGCAAGTGAAATACTTAACAACGGGTGCGAGGGTGACCATCATCAACAGCTATATCATCCCGATATTTCTCTTCCAGGCGCAGGTGTACCCCCCGGACGACCTGCTGTGGAGAAGGGTGGAGAAGCTGATTGAGAATTTCGTGTCAGGAAACCACGCGGATACGGAAAAAACATTTCAGGCTATGGAGCGGTGGACTGATTTACGCGCCGAGAGAGCTGGGGGGACTGGGAGTATTCGACCCACGCGGACGAATCGACAGTGTGGCCTTACGGTGCGCGGGTTTGACGCTGGTGCAAGAGTGTTCCTTACGGCGTGGACTGGCGGAACGTGCGGCGGGTCTGCCTCTGGGGTGGGCGACGTTGTACGCGCACAAAGCGGTGTTAAAAGGGGGACTGATTCAAAGCAGGAGGTGGGCGAGAATCTGTAAAGCGGTGCTTAAGTCGACGGTGGTAAAGGTGAAAGAAGCGACGTCGAGATGGGAGGCGGCAGAGGAGTTTCTTTGCTTCAACAAACGGATTATTCACCGGGGGAGCGCTCCTTTTGGTGGACAGAAAGGCACTGAGAAGCTGAGAAAGTGGAAGATGCGGGATATGGTTCTACGGAAGTGGGATGGCACGGTGGTTCTGAAGTCGAAAGAAACACTGGCGAGAGAGCTGGGGGGGGGAAAGGAAGCAGAGATGGCACTTAAGGCGTTCGCGGCAGCCCCGGGGCAATGGAGGAAGTGGCTGCTGGCGCCGCTGACGGCGGACGAGGTCGCAGCTGAGTCATCAGTGGTGTTCACCAAGCTCCCGGGAGGTCAGAGATGTTTGTGGGAAATCAGCGCCTGCATGGGGAGAAAGGTCGAGCTATGCGGCCTGGACGGGAACGGGGAACGAGCGACGTGGAAAGTTAAAATTGTGTTGGGGTGTGACAGCGTGGTGCCAGTGGTGTTCTCCAAAGCACGGGCTGTGAGGGAGATTGGAGACGCTAGGGCGCGGCTGCTGGGATCGACCGAGGACAAGGTGGCTCCGCTAAAGCGACTCAGGGAGCCGAGCAAGAATGCGGAAGCGGTAGAGGTGAAGAGGGCAAGCTGGGAAGCTCGGGCGGGAAGGAAGATTGACTGGGACAGGGGGAGGCGCATCAGGGACTCCCTGGTCACCCCACTACGTGCGCGGGACGTGATGCTCCGGGTGCAGAACCTGAACCTCCAAGTGGGGGAGAGGGTTCCGTTTCTGCGAGGGGGGGACGCTTGTCCGCTCTGCGGGAAGAAGGAGACGCTGGAGCACTGTTTGTTGGAGTGCTCGCGCGTCGCGCCGGTGGTGTTTGCTGTCAAATCAGCGCTTGGCATGATGCAGCCGACGAGACACGTGGACCGGCTGGCAGACCTGCTTTTCGGGAAGGAAGAGACGAGGTCCGGTTTTCCGGAGGCAACAATGGTGGCGGTGGCAGTTCATCAGATCTGGTTGGGGAGGTGTGATGTGTCACTGCAGAAAACAAGGAAGTTTCTGGCTCGGAAGGTGCTTCGGAGGATTAACGTGGAATTCAACAAACACGTAAGGGTTTACTGTAGCATGCCTAGTAAGCAGGCACGGAGGGATAAGGCGAGGTGGAATTTGGCAGATGACGAGGCACGTGTCATGAAGCGGATATGTGACAATGGAGCAGTAGGGCTGAGGTTGCAGGATGGTTTCCAGTCCATCTGGACGAATCCGAGGACCTTCACGAAACCACCATAAACTCGTGGGGAGGGCTAGGCTTTCGCTTAGCTTGAGCCCTACAGACACAGTTACGACTGTAGTGTTTTGCTTGTACTTCCTTTTGTATAAGCTTTCACTTAAAAAAAAAAAAAAAAAAAACAAACAAACAAAACAACAAATACTGAAATCTGTAGAAACAGTTCAGGCCGCAACTATCAGAACCGCGTAGTCAAAGGATACAGTAAATACACAACAGTCCAAAATTGCACGTCCAAAAGCACAGTTCATTTTCCGTTTTTTTTTTTTGAATTTCGACTCCAAAAGTACCCTGGGCAGAATATGGATCCCTACAGAAACAATTCAGTAGTTCAACGGGAAAATTGAACCCTCTTGGGGTTAGGGAAATTTTGTTTTTAGATTTTCGCGAATACCCCACCAAAGTGCAGCGGCCTCGCTGTCGTTTGAGCACTAAGCGTGAAACATAACTCTTCAAAGTCCATTTTGCCCCTGGATTACTGTTCTTGACCAGTTGGCAACAGTGTTTGGACCGCGGTCCGCAGTGAAAATTCCCACACCAGATTTGTAGGTGCCCCGAACGTACTTGAGGTTCTGGTTTGGATCTGCCTAACCTCTCGGCGGGTTTAAAGCCCTTGTTAGCCGCTGCCGAGCCTTTACCGAGCCACGCAATACTTTGATAGGGCTGTGGTTACCCCTGGACTTTAAAGCTATCGAACAAGGCCTTTATGGCTTCCGATTCGAGTTTGTCCAGTTTTGTCAAACACTTATATTTGATCCTGTTGTAAAATGCGTCCTAAATGCTCCTAAGAACACCTTTTTGTGGTCCCCACTACCCGGTTGAACAATGATACATCAATATTATTCAAATATTTTGTGCATACAACCGAAATGTGGATTTGGTATGAAATATGTATGAAGTCATCTGTATGATGGTCGAAGCAGCAGAGGCCCCAAAAATACAACTAATAAAATTGAATTGTACAATGATTTTAATATTAAAAGGTGAACGTCATAGTTAAGGAATGGGAATGAACACAATATTGTTAAGGAATTGTACATGTTCTTCGTGACTTCGATGACACATTTTCATCAAGTTTTATCCCCATTTGTTTTTGGAAGAATGTGTACACGACGCAGATACCTTGAAAATGCAGCTCCTACGCAACCCTTCCGTCGATAAACGACGAGTCTTGTTTTAGTCTGGTAACACGGACGCTGTAAAGTACAGTAGAATGATCCTGGCATTATTTTGTTACACTGATGTGGTAACACTCGACACCAAGGCTTTTCCCCCACAGCGCCCTGGTGTTGTAAATACACACAACACAAAGATTTGCATCATCCTTCGAGTATGTTGTTACCGGTATGTCGGTTCTCTACAATGGAAAAATATGCAATGGCCCTTTGTTACTCGTGATTGTGTCAGATTTATATGACTTAGCTGCTGTAGGCTATAGTGGGGTAGCACATATGGGGTACAGCTTTCTAGGGTTTGTACTTGTACCCAACTTTCCCTTAGTCATTTCATTCCTCGTTCATTTTCACATGGTATAGAGCAGGTTCCCCTGTGGGAACTGTTCCTAGGGCCCACCAATTTTTTTTTCCTACCCGGAGCGCACTCAGCCTCTGCCCGAGTCGCGCTCCCCTCTCACGGCCCCGTCGCGCCGCCCTTACGACCCCGTCGCGCCGCCTCAGCGGCCCCGTCGCGTCGCGCCTTCCTAGCGGCCCCGTCGCGTCGCCCTTGCGACCCCGTCGCGCCGCCCTCGCGGTCCCGTCGCGTCGCGCCGCCCTCGCGGCCCTTTCGCGCCGCCCTCGCGGCCCTTTCGCGCCGCCCTCGCGGCCTCCTCGAGCCGCCCTCGCGACCCCTCCACGCCGCCCTCGCGGCCCCGTCGCCTACCCTTGCGGCCCCGGCGCCACCCTTCCCGGCCCCGGCACCGCCCTTCTCGGCCCCGGCGCCGCCCTTCCCGGCCCCGGCGCCGCCTCTGCTGGCCCCGTCGCCCCACCCTTGCGACCCCGCGGCCCCACCCTTAAGGCGCCGGTCGCCACCCTTCGTGGCCCCGCCGCCGCCCTCAGCGGCCTCGTCGCCGCCCCACCCGGCCCCGCCGCCGTCCCCACGCGGCCCCGCCGTCACCACCGAGCCGCCGGCGCCGCCGAGCCGCCGATCTACCGAGCCGCCGCTGCTGCCGAGCCGCCCGAGCCACCCGAGCCGCCCGAGCCGCCGAGCCACCTGAGCCGCCCGAGCCGCCGAGTCGCCGAGCCGCCGAGCTGCAGTTGCTGCCGAGCCGCCGAGCTGCCGAGCCGCCCGAGCCGCCCTGTCCGGTAAGAGCGGCACCTCTACCACTGCGCTGCCCTTACCCTACTGCTCTAGCTGCTAGTCTACTGCTGTCATGGCTACCCCCAGTGTCCTCCCTTGTGACGCTGAGGGTCGGGCCATTGACTTTGACGTCTGGGTAGATGACCTGCAGCTTTTCCTACAGTGCGACAGGGCAGACGGTCTCTCTCTCTTTGACCTCACTTCTGGTGCCTCTTCTGCCCCTGCTGCTGATGCTGACGCCACTGTTCGCTCACAGTGGGCCACACGCGACGCTGCTGCCCGTCTTGCTGTGCGCCGCCACTTGCCTACCGCTGAGCGTGCACACTTTAGTCAGTACAAGAGTGCTAAGACCTTGTACGACGCTGTAGTTGCACGCTACTCTTCCCCTGCCACTCCTGCACTTAGCCGCCTCATCCTGCCGTACCTCTTCCCTGACCTCGTCGCTTTTCCCACAGTCGCTGACCTCATTACGCACCTGCGCACTAGTGACACTCGCTACCGCGCTGCCCTTCCTCCTGAGTTCTGCGCCAAGAACCCCCCCCCCTATGTACATCACCCTCTACTACGTAGTCACCCGGCTCCCTGACACCCTTCGCCCGGTCAGGGACCACTTTCTCTCTGTTTGCCCCACCACCCTCACCGTTGACCTCCTCGAGGAGCGCCTCCTAGCAGCAGAGAAGAGCATAGTCGCTGTAGGAGCCTCTCGTGGTGACCCTCGTGCCCCTGTCTTTGAGGGGTGCTCCCCCTCTCCTCTCTTGCCCTCTGTTGCCTCTGCTGCTGCGGCCGACCTCGTTGGTCTTGAGTCGGTCGGTGCGGCGTCTGCCCCTAGCGGGAGACGCCGCACTGGCAAGGGCAAGGGGGGCAGGGGCGCTGGAGGAGCTAGCGGGGGCGGTGGAGGCGGCGGTGGAGGCGGCGGAGGGGGTGGGGGTGGCGGTGGGGGTGGTGGCGGAGGTGGGGGCGTCGGTGGCGGCAGTGGAGGCGGAGGCGGCGGCGGCGGTGGCGGTGGGAGCGGAGGTGGCGGAGGTGGCGGCGGTGGAGGAGGCGGCGGCGGAGGAGGTGGAGCTGGTCGGGGTGGCGCTGCGCAGAGGGTCGGCTCCGGTGGTGGTCAGCGCCAGCAGCAGCAGCAGCAGCAGCGCACTCGTGAGATCCCCCCCCCTCAGCAGCTTCGTGAGTGGTACGCTGCACGCCAGCGGGGTGGGGGTACTGGTCCGTGCACCTACGTCCTACGCACCGGCGACCGCGCGGGTGAGCCGTGCGGGGGTGCGCACTCCACCCAGCGCTGCTTTGGCCGCCTGACGGACGCTTGGCGTCACCAGTTCCCTGAGGCCACTGAGATCCCTCGCTGGGGCGAGCTGTCTAGGACGGGAGTAGCTATCTTTGACCTTGACTTTGATGCTATTCTTGCTGCCATGTATGCTGTGACTATTAGTGATGAGAGTGACTGTTACGGGTGTTTTCCGCCCGACCCGGGCATTGGGACTGCTGCTCTAGGTACTGGTGAGGCTGCTGCTCTAGGTGCTAGCGAGGCTGCTGCTCTAGGTGCCAGTGCGTCTGCTTCCTTAGGTGCTGGTGAGTCTGCTCTCTCAGGTACTGCGTCGGCTCCGGCCTCCCACACCTTCACTCTTGACTCGGGGGCTTCTCGCTCCTTCTTTCGAGACCGCACCACACTCACGCCGCTTGGTCGGCCAGTTGCAGTCTCTCTGGCAGACCCCTCTGGGGGTCCTGTCCTTGCTCACTTCTCCACTGTCCTCCCGTGTCCGGCGGCCCCCTCTGGCACCCTGTCTGGTCTTTACCTCCCCTCGTTCTCTACGAACTTGGTGAGTGGTGCTGACCTACAGGATGCGGGGGTTCACCAGTTCACTCCTGCGAGCCAGCGTGTGACCCACTGCACGGACGCTCGGACGGGCCGACACTTGGCCACGTTTACACGTCGGCCGGGGTCGAGCCTGTACACACTGACCACTGAGTCTCCTCCAGTCACTGCGTCTGGTCAGGTAGCTGCGTCGGGTCAGGTGTTTGCTGCAGCGTCCAGGTCTGGTCCTGAGTCTGCCCCCTGCTCGTGTCGCCTCCTGTCTCACGAGACTCTCCTCTGGCACCACCGCCTTGGTCACCCCTCCCTGCCTCGTCTCCGAGGCATGGCCTCCCGTGTCCTTGTCTCTGGTCTTCCCCGGTCCCTCCCTCCTCTTCCTCCGGGGCCTGCCCCTACCTGCGTCCCCTGTGTCGAGGGGCGGCAGCGTGCTGCCCCTCACTCCTCCCAGTTTCCTCCGACAGAGGCCCCGCTGCAGACGCTTCACATGGACGTGTGGGGCCCGGCCCGCGTCCGTGGACAGGGTCACGAGCGCTACTTCCTGCTGGTGGTTGACGACTACTCGCGTTACACCACAGTCTTCCCCTTGCGCAGCAAGGGTGATGTCACTGAGGTGTTGATCGACTGGATCCGCGCAGCTCGTCTCCAGCTCAGAGAGAGTTTCGGCTCGGACTTTCCTGTTCTGCGTCTGCACTCTGACAGAGGCGGAGAGTTCTCCTCTGGCCTTCTGCGAGCCTACTGTCGTGCACGAGGCATCCGCCAGACCTTCACGCTTCCGGACTCTCCGCAGAAAAATGGGATTGCTAAGCGCCGCATTGGCATGGTCATGGACGTCGCCCGTACGTCCATGATGCATGCGGCTGCCCCCCATTTTCTGTGGCCGTTTGCGGTTCGGTACGCGGCGCATCAGATCAACCTTCAGCCCAGGGTCTCCATGCCGGAGACCTCCCCAGCTTTGCTGTGGACGGGGAAGGTTGGCGATGCGTCTGCGTTCCGTGTCTGGGGATCTCGGGCGTTTGTCCGCGACTTGTCTGCGGACAAGCTGTCCCCTCGTGCTGCTCCCTGCGTCTTCCTTGGCTTCCCCCCTGACGCGCCAGGGTGGCAGTTCTACCACCCCACCTCTCGCCGTGTTCTGTCCTCCCAGGACGTCACGTTTGACGAGTCGGTCCCCTACTACCGTCTCTTCCCCTACCGCACTCCGTCCCTCCCCCCGCCTCCGCTCTTCCTTGTGCCAGGTCCCCCCCCGGTAGACCCCCTTCCCCCTCAGGGTCCTGCCCCTTCAGGTGTGTCCCAGGTAGACGCAGTCGAGCCTGTGGAGGTCGCTGGTGACTCTGGTGCTGCTGGGGGTGCTGAGCCTGGGGGTGCTGACTCTGGGGGTGCTGAGCGTGTGGGTGCTACGCCTGGGGGTGCTGAGCCTGGGGGTGCTGAGCCTGCGGGTGCTACGACTGGGGGTGCTGAGCCTGGGGGTGCTGAGTCTGGGGGTGCTGAGCCTGGGGGTGCTACGACTGGGGGTGCTGAGCCTGGGGGTGCTACGCCTGGAGGTGCTGGGCCTGGGGGTGCGGAGCCTGAGGGAGCTGGGCCTGCTCGTGTGGCGTCTGGCGGTGCTGGGCCTGGAGGTTCTCTGGGTGCTCCGTCTAGACGGGAGCCACTCTCTCCACAGGAGGTGCGTGAGTGGTTTGCCCGGCGCTGGAGGCGTGCTGCTGGAGCTGGAGGTTCTTCGGCTGCTGAGGGTGCTGGTGCCACGGGTCCCGGAGGTGCTCGTACTGGGAGTACTGGAGCTGCTGGGCCTGCGGGTACTACTGGAGCTGGAGCTGCTGAGGGTGTTGGCGCTGAGGGTACTGCTGGCGGTACTGGAGGCGGTCCTGCTGGGGGTGCTACTGGTGCTGCTGGAGGTCCTGGAGCTACTGGAGCTGCTGGGGGTACTGGAGCTGGAGGTGCTGCTGGCGGTGGTGCTACCACTGGGGGTACTGGTGCTGTCCCTGCTGTGTCTGGAGTCGCTGCGCGGCCTCGGCCGTACTTCGTTCCGCTTCTTGAGCAGGTTCTTGGTCTCCCGCCTTCTACTGGTCCTCCTCCTCCCTTAGAGTGTCCACAGCCTGTCCCGTCACAGTTACAGTTAAAGCCGGCCTCCCCACTGCCTGCTCCTTCTCCCTACACTGGTCCTACTGGAGGTCTTGCTGAGCGTCGTGAGCCTGCGTCTCGTCCTGCGTCGCCTATCCGTGCTGCTCGCGCTAGTGGTCGTGGTTCACGTCAGCGTCCTCCCCCTGTGCCCGGCACGCACCGGATGTCTCTCCGTCCGTCCACTGCTCCTCTGCGTGCCCCTTTGCCTTCTCCTCCTGAGTCCTCTCTTCCTGCTCTTGCTGACCCGGAGTCGGACTCCCTTCGTGCTGCCAGTCCGACTGTCACGCGTCTCCTTGCTACTGTTGTCACTGACCCTTCCTTTGAGTCCACTGCTGCGTCTGCCCTAGTTGCTGAGCTCGTCGACTTTGCTGCTCGCTGTCGTCTAGACTACGCTGCTAGTCTTGTTGCTGGGTCTGAGTCTGTCTGTCCTCCGTCCGTCGGGGGTGAGTGTGCCCTTGGCACGGACGTCCTTGAGGACAGACAGGAGGAGTTCCAGTGTTTGGCTGCTGCTTCACCTCATCTCGTGTCCGTACTGCTTACCCCTGAGGGAGACCCGGATGCACTTGACATCCCGACTCCGCGCTCTTACGCGGAGGCGATAGAGGGTCCCTACTCCTCTCAGTGGCAGGCAGCTATGGACGCAGAGATGGCTTCCTGGAAGTCCACAGGCACCTACGTTGACGAGGTTCCCCCGCCTGGGGCGAACATCGTCAGTGGCATGTGGATTTTCAGGGTGAAGCGGCCGCCGGGTTCTCCGCCTGTCTTCAAGGCGCGTTACGTGGCTTGTGGCTTCAGTCAGCGGCAGGGAGTTGACTACTTTCAGACCTTCTCTCCCACCCCGAAGATGACCACTCTTCGGGTACTGCTGCACATAGCTGCTCACCGTGACTACGAGCTACACTCTCTTGACTTCAGCACTGCTTTCTTGCAGGGCAGCCTGCACGAGGAGATCTGGCTGCGCCGCCCACTTGGCTTCACTGGGACTTTTCCTCCTGGCACCCAGTGGAGCCTCCGGCGGCCAGTCTACGGTCTGCGCCAGGCACCGCGTGAGTGGCACGACACACTGAGGACTACGCTTGCGGCTCTTGGGTTTGCTCCCTCTACTGCCGACCCGTCGCTGTTTCTGTGCACCGACACTTCTTTGCCGCCGTTCTACATCCTCGTGTACGTCGACGACTTGGTCTTTGCCACAGCTGACACTGCTGGACTCGCCCACGTGAAGTCCGAGCTGCAGAAGAGACACACGTGCACAGACCTGGGTGAACTGCGCAGCTACCTTGGCTTGCAGATCACCCGGGACAGAGCACGCCGCACCATTACCCTGACTCAGTCACACATGGTGCAGCAGGTCCTTCAGCGCTTCGGCTTCACGTACTCCTCGCCTCAGGCCACTCCTCTGCCTACTCGCCACTCGCTCTCAGCTCTGCCTTCGGATGAGT
The DNA here is from genome assembly GCA_947471745.1 of Closterium sp. Naga37s-1. Classification (NCBI taxonomy): domain Eukaryota; kingdom Viridiplantae; phylum Streptophyta; class Zygnematophyceae; order Desmidiales; family Closteriaceae; genus Closterium; species Closterium sp. Naga37s-1. The sequence goes on along the minus strand of CANJKZ010000008.1, from coordinate 2,586,666 downwards.
CCGTAGAGTCGAGTGGCCCGTACCCAGAGCTTGTTGGCTGCCTAATGTACCTGATGACCTGCACTCGACCTGACCTTGCATACCCTCTTAGCATTCTCGCACGCTATGTTGCTCCTGGGAGACACAGACCGGAGCACATGGCTGCAGCGAAGAGGGTGTTGCGCTACTTGTGCAGTACGTCGGGCATGGGGCTTGTGCTTGGAGGGCAGAGTCCAGTGGTCCTCACTGGGCACGCAGACGCTTCTTGGGCTGACGACCAGGCTACGCAGCGGTCGTCACAGGGTTACACCTTCAGCCTTGGTTCCGGCTCTGTCTCGTGGCGGGCTACCCGCTCGTCTTCTGTTCTCGGCTCCAGTTGTGAGGCTGAGATCTACGCAGGGGCCATGGCTGCACAGGAGCTTCGCTGGCTCACCTACCTGCTGACTGACCTCGGAGAGCCGCCTCGTTCTCCTCCAGTGCTGTACGTAGACAACAAGGCCATGCTGGCCTTGTGTCGGGAGCAGAGACTGGAGCACAGAACGAAGCACATTGCTCTTCGCTACTTCCTTGCTCGTGAGCTACAGCAGCGTGGTCAGCTACGCCTTGCGTACGTGGCCTCTCAGGCCAACACTGCTGATATCTTCACCAAGGCACTTGCGCCTTGTGATCATCAGCGCTTCTGTACTCAGGTGGGACTTGTGCCTACCTTGCCTCACTTGCTCACCCCTTGACCTTGTTTGTACTGTTACATGTATATATACACCTGCTCTTGCTTGTTTAGCCTTATATATATATGTAATCCTGCATGTGAACTGGCCTTGTGGCCTTGAACTTGTGCTCGGAATGTGTGGTGACTTTGTGATCCACCCTGAGCTTGCTTTGCTTTGCTTGACTGGTCTTGTGACCCCTTGTCCTCCCCCACTTTGCCTATGGGGGTGTGTCAGATTTATATGACTTAGCTGCTGTAGGCTATAGTGGGGTAGCACATATGGGGTACAGCTTTCTAGGGTTTGTACTTGTACCCAACTTTCCCTTAGTCATTTCATTCCTCGTTCATTTTCACAGATTGCACATGGTGCCCCACCGCTGACACCATGTAACCTCGCTGTGGCAGGAGGCGACAGCGCTCCCCGCAGCCCCCAAACACGGGAGTAGAGCTACCACAGTACACATTCTTGTCACTCAGGCCGTTTCTGCATCCGTGTTTTTGCGGCAGCAGCAGCAGCCAGAGCAAGCCTCTCACGGTCCTCCCTGCCCGCATCCCCCTCTTCTCCACCCCCCACCGCCACCACCCGTTCCTCCACCACCCTGCCTTCTCCAGCAGGGCAGGCCTGGGGGAAGAGCGCGGTGACGTCAGCGAGGGTGAGCGAGTCGCGGTCCCGGCAGGACAGCGGGCTGGCGGCAGCGTGGGCGGTGGCGAGGGGGGCAGCAGCGGCCTTGGAGCGCGCGAGGGCGTGAATGGGCTCCTCCACCGTGCCGTGCACCTGCAGGCATGCAGAGACGAGAAACGAGCAAAGAAATTCATGCAACGACAAGAAGTTGACTCTTGAGTCGCCTCAAACGCCAACTCGTGAATGGGCTCCTCCACTGTGCCATGCACCTGCAGGTCATGTAGAGAAGGGAAAAGAAATGAAGTTGCTGGTTTCACGGGCCTGCATCCGTGCATCTGCGACAGCAGCAGCAGCAGCCAGTGCAAGCCTCTCACAATTTTGGAATCGACCAAAAAAACGTCTCATTGAGCCAGCACCAGGGTGCTTGCCTGACAGTGTATGGCTGACAGTGTATGCCTGACAGTGTATGGCTGACAGTGTATGTCAAACAATATATGCATGTTTAGGTTATCTAGGCTGTATGGGGGTTAGCACTAGGGGGTACAATATTTCTCTCGACATTCTTCTTGTACCCCCCCTTCACTTAATGACATCATCACTTCCTAATATTCTAACATGGTATTAAGAGCTAAGACGGTCCTAGCCTAGGACCGTAATTAAGGGCCCATCACATTCGTTTTCACCTGCCTGACCGTTAGTTTCTGCCCTGCCCAGCGTTTCGCGCTGCCCTGCCCTTTTCTGCCGTGCGCAGCCCGTACAATCCGCGTAGGCCCGAGCACAGCCCGTACAGCCCGCGCCAAGCCGTCGCGCAGCCCGTACAGCCCACGCCAGGCCCACGCGCAGCCAGTACAGCCCGAGTAGGCCCGTCGCGAAGCCCGTACAGCCCGCGTAGGCCCGTCGCGAAGCCCGTACAGCCCGCGCCAGGCCGTCGCGCAGCTCGTACAGCCCACGTCAGGCCCGCACGCAGCCCGTACAGCCCGCGCCAGGCCCGCACGCAGCTCGTACAGCCCGCGCCAGGCCCGCACGCAGCCCTTACAGCCCATGCCTGGCCCGCACGCGGCCCGTGTTACTGCTGCACTCAAGCTGCTGCGCCTGAACTGCTGCTGCAGTGCTGCTGCCGCGCACTGCCCTGTACCAGCTACGCCGCCCCTGGAGCAGCCGCCCCTGGACCCAGAGCAACCGCCCCTGGCCCCTGAAGCAGCCGCCCCTGGTGCAGCCGCCCCTGGACCCAGAGCAACCGCCCCTGGCCCCTGAAGCAGCCGCCCCTGGTGCAGCCGCCCCTGGACCCTCGAGCAGCCGCCCCTGGACCCAGAGCAGCCGTCCCTGGCCCCTGAAGCAGCCGCCCCTGGAGCAGCCGCCCCTGGACCCAGAGCAGCCGCCCCTGGCCCCTGCAGCAGCCGCCCCTGGTGCAGCCGCCCCTGGACCCTCGAGCAGCCGCCCCCGGCCCCTGAAGCAGCCGCCCCTGGTGCAGCCGACCCTGGTGCAGCCGCCCCTGGACCCTCGAGCAGCCGCCCCTGGACCCAGAGCAGCCGCCCCCGGCCCCTGAATCAGCCGCCCCTGGTGCAGCCGCCCCTGGACCCTCGAGCAGCCGCCCCTGGACCCAGAGCAGCCGCCCCTGGCCCCTGAAGCAGCCGCCCCTGGTGCAGCCGCCCCTGGACTCCGTGCAGCCGCCCCTGGACCCCGCGACGCCGCCCCTGGACCCGCGTCGCCGCCCCTCGCCCGGCGAGCGCCTGCTCTTCCCGCCACTGGTGAGCACCTGCCTTGTTAGCACGCTGCCGCGCCATCTGCCTGCCTGCCTGGCTGCCAGCCTGCCTGCCTGCCTGTCTGCCTGCCTGCCTGCCTGCCTGCCTGCCTGCCGCGCCTGCCCTGCCCTCGCTGCTACTGCTGCTACTTCTGTTACTACTGCTAGGCTACTGCTACTGCTACTGCTGCTACTGGCGGTGGCCAGATGCAGCTCCAGCGACGTCCACGCGAGTCTCTCCCGCCCTAGCAGCTTCGTGAGTGGTACGCTAGTTGGGGTTGTGGCGGTAGCCGTCGTAGCTGTCGCCCTGGAGCTGGTCAGTTGGGAGCGTCTGGCAGTAGCCAGCTGCAGCTGCAGCGGCGTCCACGCGAGACACTTACGTCCCAGCAGCTTCACGAGTGGTACGCTCAGAGTAGAGGGTTTTTGAGTACCGTTCGCTGCCCGTACGTCATTCGCACAGGTGATCGGACCGGTCAGGCTTGCGGGACGCTTGGTCTCACACAGTCCCGCTGCTTCGCCCGTCTGAGCGACGCCTGGCGTACCGAGTTTGGCGACGAGGCTGAGCTCCCCACCTGGCTGGAGCTGCTTGGACAGAGAGTAGATATATTTGCTCTTGACTATGATGCTATTCTCACTGCCATGTATGCATTGCCTACTAGTGCTGACCGTGCCTGTTCCCTGTGCGTACCACCTGACCCAGGTATAGAGCCTGCTGCTCTAGGTGCTGGTGAGGCTGCTGCTCTAGGTGCTAGTGCGTCTCCTGCTCTAGGTACTGGTGAGGCTGCTGCTCCAGGTGCTGGTGAGTCTGCTCTCTCTGGTACTGCGCCTGCTGAGGCCGTGTACACCTTCACACTTGACTCAGGTGCTTCCCGCTCCTTCTTTCGCGACAGCACCACACTCACGCCGCTCCGTCGGCCGGTTGCAGTCTCCCTGGCAGACCCCTCTGGGGGTCCAGTCCTTGCGCACTCCTCCACGGTCCTGCCGTGTCCGGCGGTCCCGTCTGGCTCCCTGTCAGGTCTTCACCTCCCCTCGTTCTCTACGAACTTGGTGAGTGGAGCTGACCTACAGGATGTGTGGGTTGACCAGTTCACCCCTGGAGGTCAGCGTGTGACACACTGTACGTGCTCCCGGACTGGTCGGCACCTGGCCACGTTCACCCGTGAGCCTGGCTCGAGTCTGTACACACTGACCACTGTGTCCCCTCAGGTAGCTGCGTCTGCGTCTGCGTCAGGTCAGCTAGCGGCCCCCTGCTCGTGTCGCGCTCGGTCGCACCAGACCCTCCTTTGGCACCACCGCCTTGGTCACCCCTCGGTGCAGCGCCTTCGTAGCATGCACCGCTGTTTCCTTGTTTTTGGACTTCCAGAGACTCTGCCTCCTCTACCACCCTCGCCTGCTCCTCCCTGTCTTCCCTGTGTTGAGGGGCGGCAGCGCGCCGCTCCTCACTCCTCCTCGTTCCCTCCCACAGAGGCTCCCCTGCAGACTCTCCACCTGGACGTGTGGGGCCCAGCTCGCGTCCGTGGACAGGGCCACGAGCGGTACTTCTTGCTGGTCGTCGACGACTACACGCGTTACACCACGGTCTTCCCCTTGCGCAGCAAGGGGGAGGTCCCTGATGTTTTGATCCCCTGGATCCGCGCTGTTCGTCTCCAGCTCCGCGAGCGGTTCCACTCGGACTTTCCTGTCCTGCGTCTGCACTCTGACAGGGGTGGTGAGTTCTCCTCAGACCTCTTGGCAGCCTTCTGTGCGGAGCACGGCATCCGCCAGACGTTCACGCTGCCGGCCTCTCCGCAGCAGAATGGGGTTGCTGAGCGCCGCATTGGCTTAGTCATGGAAGTCGCTCGTACCTCCATGATCAATGCGGCTGCCTCCTATTTTCTGTGGCCGTTTGCGGTCCGGTACGCCGCGCATCAGCTCAACCTCTGGCCCCGTGTCTCCTTGCCGGAGACCTCGCCCACACTGCTGTGGACGGGGAAGGTTGGCGATGCGTCGCGTTTCCGGGTCTGGGGTGCTCGTGCCTTTGTCCGCGATACCACCGCGGACAAGCTCTCCGCCCGCGCTGTTCCCTGTGTCTTCCTTGGCTTTGTCTCTGACGCGCCTGGTTGGCAGTTTTACCACCCCACCTCGCGCCGTGTCTTCCCCTCTCAGGACGTCACGTTCGACGAGTCGGTTCCCTTTTACCATCTCTTCCCCTACCGCACTGCCCCTCTCCCCCCCCCGCCGCTCTTCCTCGCTCCAGGTGCTCCCCAGGTAGACCCCCTCCTCGCTCCCGGTCCTGCTCCTTCAGGTGTGTCTCAGGTAGACCCTCCTCCCTTGACTGAGCCAATTGAGGTCACTGGTGACTCAGGTCCTGCTGAGGGTGGTCCTGCTCGGGGTGCTGCTTCTGGGGTGCGGAGCCTGCGGGTGCTGAGCCTGGGGGTGCTGAGCCTCGGGGTGCGGAGCCTGGAGGTGCAGAGCCTGGGGGTGCGGAGACTGGAGGTGCTGAGCCTGGGCGTGAGGAGTCTGGGGGTGCTGAGCCTGGGGGCGCTGAGGCGTCTGGTGAGCAGTCTCCCTGGAGCGGCCGTCTCCGTAGTCGCTCCGCTGGTGCCTCGCCGCTGCACTCTCGTCGTCGACTCCCTCTCTCCCCACAGCAGCTGCTTGAGTGGTACGCTGGCCGTCAGGGTCGCGCTGCTGGAGCTAGGGGCCCTGCTGCGGGAGGTGCTGGAGCTGGTGACTCTGCCACTGGATTTGTTTCAGCTGGGGGTTCTGGAGCTGCTGAGGGTGCTGGAGCTGGAGGTTCTGGAGCTGCTGGAGGTGCTGGCGCTGGTGGCGCTGGAGCTGGAGGTTTTGGAGCTGCTGAGGGTGCTGGCGCTGGAGGTTCTGGAGCTGCTGCGGGTTCTGGCGCTGAGGGTTCTGAGTCTGCTGTTGCGCGGCTTCCTTGGAGTAGCCGCCTTCGTCCGCGTGTGCCTCTCACCTCGCAGCAGCTGCACGACTGGTACGGTCGGCGTCAGGGTCGCGCTTCTGGAGCTCGGGGCTCTGCCGCTGGAGGTACTTCTGCTGACGTCACTGGAGCTGGGAGTGGTGCTGGTCCCGGAGGTGCTCGTACTGGAGGTACTGGAGCTGCGGGGGCTGGAGGTGCTGAGCCTGAGGGTGCTGCTGCTGGAGGCACTGAGGCTGGAGACCCTGGGACTGGAGGTGCTGGTTCTGGGGGTGCTGCTGTTGGTGGAGCTGGTCCTGGAGGAGCTGGCGCTGAGGGTTCTGTAGCTGCTGGAGGTACTGGCGCTAGTGGCGCTGGAGCTGGAGGTTCTGGAGCTGCTGAGGGTGCTGGCGCTGGAGGTTCTGGAGCTGCTGGAGGTGCTGGAGCTGCTGGGGGTACTGGAGCTGCTGGTGCTGGTGTCACTGCACAGCCGCGACTGTTCTTCGCTCCACCGTCTCCGTCGTCTCAGCCACCGCCTAACTCTGTGCTTCGCCAGGTTCTTAGTCTCCCTTCGTCTACTGGTCTTCCGTTACAGCCTGGCTCATTGCTGCCTGCTCCTTCTCCTTACACTGAGCAGCTAGGGAGTCTTACTGAGCGTCGTGAGCCCGCGTCGCGTCCTGTCTCGCCTGTCTGTTCTGGTCGTTCCGGTCATCGTGTTCCTCGTCCGCGTCTGCCGGCTGTCCCCGACACCCACCTTGTAGTCCGTCGTTCTTCCTCTCCTCCACAGCGTGTTCCTCTGCCGTCCCCTCCTGCGTCTTCTCTGCCTATCGTTGCGGACCCCGAGTCTGACTGGTTTCGTGCTGAGCACCATACTGTCACGCGTCTGCTAGCCACTGTTGTCACTAACCCGTCGTTTGAGTCGTCTGCTGCGTCTGCCTTTGTCGCTGAGCTGGTTGACTTTGCTGCTGCCTGTCGTCTAGACTACGCTGCTAGTCTTGTTGCTGAGTCTGAGTCTGTCTGTCCTCCGTCCATCGGGGGTGAGTGTGCTCTTGGCACGGACGTCCTTGAGGACAGGCAGGAGGACCTTGAGTGTTTTGCAGCCGCTGCGCCTCATCTCGTGGCCATGCTGCTTGCCCCTGAGGGAGACCCGGATGCACCAGACATCCCGACCCCGCGCTCTTACGCTGAGGCGATCGCGGGTGAGTACTCCTCTCAGTGGCAGACAGCCATGGACGCAGAGATGGCATCCTGGAAGTCCACAGGCACTTACGTCGACGAGGTTCCCCCACCTGGGGCGAACATCGTCAGTGGCATGTGGATTTTCAGGGTGAAGCGGCCGCCGGGTTCTCCGCCTGTCTTCAAGGCGCGTTACGTTGCACGAGGCTTCAGTCAGCGAGAGGGAGTAGACTTCTTCCAGACCTTCTCCCCCACCCCGAAGATGACCACTCTTCGGGTGCTGCTGCACGTTGCCGCTCAGCGTGACTACGAGCTTCACTCTCTTGACTTCAGCACAGCCTTCTTACAGGGCAGCCTGCACGAGGAGATCTGGCTGCGCCGCCCACCTGGCTTCACTAAGTCGTTCCCTCCTGGTACCCAGTGGAGCCTCAGGCGGCCGGTCTACGGTCTCCGCCAGGCGCCACGTGAGTGGCACGACACACTGAGGACGACACTTGCGGCTCTTGGGTTTGCTCCGTCGACTGCTGACCCGTCGCTGTTTCTCCGTACCGACACTTCGCTGCCGCCGTTCTACATCCTCGTGTACGTCGACGACTTGGTCTTTGCCACTACTGACACTGAGGCTCTCGCCCTGGTGAAGTCGGAGCTGCAGAAGAGACACACGTGCACAGACCTGGGTGAGCTGACAAGCTATCTTGGCTTGCGGATCACCCGGGACAGAGCACGCCGCACCATCACACTGACTCAGTCACACATGGTGCAGCAGGTCCTTCAGCGCTTCGGCTTCACCTGGTCCTCGGCACAGCACACTCCTCTGGCTACAGGTCACTCGCTCTCAGCTCCACCTTCGGACGAGTCCGTAGAGCCGAGTGGTCCTTATCCAGAGCTAGTGGGCTGCCTCATGTACCTGATGACCTGCACTCGTCCTGACCTTGCGTACCCTCTTGGCCTTCTGGCTCGCTACGTGGCTCCTGGTCGGCACCGAAAGGTGCACATGGATGCTGCTAAGAGGGTACTACGCTACTTGTGCAGTACATCGGGCATGGGGCTCGTGCTTGGAGGACGGAGCGACGTTGTCCTCACTGGGCACTCAGACGCTTCTTGGGTTGACGACCAGGCTACACAGCGGTCGTCACAGGGTTACACCTTCAGCCTTGGCTCTGGTTCGTTCTCTTGGCGTTCTACACGCTCGTCTTCAGTTCTCAGCTCCAGTTGTGAGGCTGAGATCTACGCCATAGCCATGGCTGCACAGGAGTTACGCTGGCTCACCTACCTGCTGACCGACTTGGGAGAGCCGCCTCGTTCTCCTCCAGTGTTGTACGTCGACAACAAGGCCGCCATTGCCTTGTGTCAGGAGCACAGACTGGAGCACAGAACGAAGCACATCGCTATGCGTTACTTCCTGGCTCGAGAGTTGCAGCAGCGTGGTCAGCTTTGTCTTGCTCACGTGGCCACTCGGGCTAACACAGCTGATATATTCACCAAGGCACTTCCGTCTGGTGATCATCAGCGTTTCTGCACTCTGTTAGGCCTTGTGCCCACGTTTTCTCACTTGCTGTAGACTTTGCTTGTACTGTGATCTATACATATATATACCTGCATGCGTGCTCTTGTTAGGTAGTGATCACTGTGCTTTGCTGCATATACATCTCTGCATGTGAACTGGGCTTGTGGCCTCTTACTTGTGCTCAGAGTGTGTGGTGATTTCGTGATCCACCCTGAGCTGTGTTTTGTTTCTTCTGTTGTCTGGTCTTGTGACCTTTGCTTGCTCTGGCTATCCCCCATTTCGCCTATGGGGGTGTGTCAAACAATATATGCATGTTTAGGTTATCTAGGCTGTATGGGGATGAGCACTAGGGGGTACAATATTTCTCTCGACATTCTTCTTGTACCCCCCCTTCACCTAATGACATCATCACTTCCTAGTATTCTAACAGTGTATTCCTGACAGTGTATGGCTGACAGTGTATGGCTGACAGTGTATGGCTGACAGTGTATGGCTGACAGTGTATGGCTGACAGTGTATGGCTGACAGTGTATGGCTGACAGTGCATCACCCACTCACAATGAAGCGGTGCACAAAGGTCTGGCGAGTCTGGCCGATGCGGTGCACGCGGTTGGCAGCCTGTGCCTCAGCGGCCGCATTGAGCCCCGGCTCCACAAACACCACGTGCTGTGCCTCCACCACGTTCAGCCCGTTGCCCCCCACCGCCACAACCAGCAGCAGCACCCGACACTGCTCCCCAATGCCCCCACCCCCTCCTTCTCCCGCTTCCCTCCCACCACCCTCCCCGCCTTGCGCACTGCTCACTGCCCCCGCTTCCCCGCCTGTGGCAGTGGCTGCAGCAGCAGCGGCCAGTGGGATGACAGGTGGAAGGGGAGAGGCGAGGGAGCGCTTGCGGCGCTTGGAGCGGGGCTTATGGGAGGGGCGAGCAGAAAGGGCTGCTGGGGCAGTGGCCTCTCTGAAGCGCTTCAATGCCGGAGGCACCTCCCTGGAGGGGTGGGCATGAAGTGAGAGGACGGCAGAACAAACACATGGGTTGAACGAGCTGTGAGGTGGACAAGAGAAGGCACCGAGGCGATCGATCGGTGAGAGTGATGGTCCAGACTGTATCAGATGAATGACAAACAGACAGGCAGGCAAACGGTCTCCCTCCCATCAATTACATGCTCTACCAGAAGACGCAAGAACAAGGTCAGAGGCGAGTGGAGGAAAGTGTGCGTATGTGGGGAGCGTAGGGGGGAAGGGTGGGAGGAGAGGGTGGTAGAGGGCGAGAGAGCGGAGACGATGGGGGCGGAGCACCGGTGGGAGAAAGCGCAGGCAGTGGGGACGGCGTTGGCATGCAGGCAGTGCTGCACGAGCAGCAGCACCTCCCTCCATGCGCTGAAGATGATGATGCGCGCTGATGGGTCGCTGCGCAGTAGCTGTAACACCCGCCGCGTTACCGCGTCCAGCTGGAATGATGGGCATGGGGTAACATGGGGTAACATGGGGTAACATGGAGTAACATGGGGTGGCATGGGGTGGCATGGGGTAACATGGGGTGGCATGGGGTGGCATGGGGTGGCATGGGGTAACATGGGGTGGCATGTGGCGGCATGGGGTAACATGGGGTGGCATGGGGTGGCATGGGGTAACATGGGGTGCATGGGTGGCATGGGTGGCATGGGTTGGCATGGGGCAGAATGGGTGGCATGGGTTGGCATGGGGTAGAATGGGTGGCATGGGTTGGCATGGGGTAAAATGGGTTGCATGGGTTGGCATGGGGTGGCATGGGTTGAAGTTAAAAGGAGGGGAAGAAAGATGATGATGGGAGGGGAGGCATGAAAAGAAAACGAAAGGTAGCAAAGCCTTTCATTGTGGTTGTTGTCCACAACATGCCTTAATAGCTCAGTGCCTCACTGACTTGGTACCTTGGTAGCTCTATACGGCAATGACTTACAACCTACGAAGCACCTCAACACCGGGTTCCTTCCTACCTTGGTGCCGAACCCAGTGTGAATGCTCATCTGCTCCTCCTGCATCCGCACTTCACATGGCAACTCCTGCTCCTCGCCTTCCCTCCCTCCACCGCGCCCACCACTGCTGCCACTGCAGCAAGAGCAACCACGTGCCTCCATGCTGAATTCTGACAGTGCTCCTGCTGCTGCTGATGCTGATGATACTGTTGAACCGCAACAGCAGGGACCATTACGCTGCTGACCGCTTCCAACCGTATCCAAGCCCTCACCACCCGTGCTCTCACTCGGGTACCCATGGTGGTCCCTGCGGTTGTCCACGTAAGCAATCTCCGATGCCCTTGCCACGTGGCGGCATGTGGGGCACCGCATGCGCCGCTCCCTGCTGCTACCGCTGGCGGTGGTGGTGGCTTGAGGGGACCTCTCTATCAGTAAACATGTGCCTGTATAGATGACATGGTGGGATGACATGGTTGGATGACATGGTGGGATTACAAGGTGAGATGCAGGGTCGGATAAAATGGTGAAATGACATGGTGGGATGGTGGGATGAAATGGTGGGATGACATGCTCAGATGAAACGGTCAGATGCGATTCTGAAAATGACATGGTGGGGTGATACGGTATGTGGAAGTGCTGAGCTTGGTTGGATCGGATGGGTGAGGTGAGGTGAGGTGAGATGAGAAGAGATGATACGGCAAGAGATCACACATTGACATGAAACGATGAGAGCTGACACAGTGAAACGACGCAATGAGAGATGACACAGTGAGCGACACAGTGAAAGATGACACGGTGAGATGACACGGTGAGGGACGAAACGGAGGGAGAGCACTCACACTTGCAGCACAGCAGATGGCCGCATGGGAGCACCGAGAGTTCACTGCCCAACGCCTCCCTGCACACTGGACAGCTCTCCTCCTCCCCCTCCTCTCCACCATCCTTTTTCCCACTCCCTCTCCCATCCCCCTCTCCTCCACCCACCTCCCTCCCCATGCCTTGAACCCCTTGCACCACGCGCCGTCTAGCAGAAGCCAGCCCACGAAGGTACCTCAGCTGGGCATGGCTCGCCTGCAGCTGGGCATCGGCTGCCAGCCTGTCATGCGTCAGCACCACGCTCAGCGCCGCCGCCTCCTCCTCACTCACGCGCGCCATGCGTGCCGCTGCTGACGTGGCAGCTGGCGACTCGTCCACATGGCGTAGTGTGATTCGCGTGACGGCCATGTGCAGCTCGTCCAGCGCTCGCAGCACTCCCCTCTGCGCCTCCGACCACGCTCGGGCCACCAGGAACTCCCTCCGCATTGCCTGGTGTGCGGGGAGGGGAGCAGCAGCAGATAAAAGATGACATTTGAGTCGACTCAAAAGTCGCCTCCGACCATGCTCGGGCCACCAGGAACTCCTTGCGCATCGCCTGGTGTGCGGGGAGGGAGCAGCAGCATAGGGAAGGCGGCCGCCCAGAGGCACAGGATTACAGGGCACATGAGCATGGAAGGGCGACTGCGAGTGAAAAGGCTTGGAGAATGGATGAGAGTGAAAGGTGAACGGAAGGTCCACTCATGCAGCGTGCCATGACAAACAAGAAAATGCTTGCCATGGCAGATGGAATCGAGATAGCATGGCAGATTGGGAGAAGACATCACGACGTGCAGCCCCTCTCGCCTCAAGAGCCACGTGGGTGCATCTCGCCTCACCTCCAGAGCCTCCAAAGAGCTGGACGCCGCAGTTTCCAGGCTGGCTTGCTCGTCCACTGGGATGATGCCACGTGGCAGCGATCGCAGCACAGATGCCAGCACAGCGAGGCACCTCTCGGTGTCAGACGGGTTCCACACCACCGTTCCCCCCTTCCCCTCTACCCCGCCTGACCCGCCCCCTCCCTCGCCCCTGCTGCCCCTCCCCCTCCCACCCTGCCCCCCTGTTGGTGCTGCAGCAGCAAGCGGGGTGCGGCGCACGCCGAGAGTGGATTGGAGGACGTGTAGGGGGTCGTGGGGCGAGGAGGAGGGATGGAGAGGTTCAGGATGGTCGGAGGGGGAAGAGGCGGGGAGGGAGGGAGGGGCGGAGGAGAGGCGCAGGTGGAAGAGACGTCGCTGGTAGCTCTGGAAGGGTAGAAGAGACAGGTTCGTTGGCGGGAGGGGGTACTTAGAGAAACGAGGGTCTGGAGATTAATAGCGAGGACGGTGGGAGGGGACGAGTCGTACGAGTCAATGGGATCGTGGCGTTGTGGCCTTCTTTCATGGCTGTACTATACTGTTTCTCATTCATTCTCTATTCATTTCGATAACTTGAAAAAAGGTGACGGCTGCTGACGAGTCAAGCCCGGTGTGTGGAGTGGACTCAGCTCGACAAGCCGGACCGCCCGCTCATGACTAGCCCGATCCTCTCTAGGTAATTCCCCACCGCCTCTGTGCATGCAGTGCCTAGGTGGACTTGATGGGCTCGCATGATGAGGTGGATAGGATCCATGTGCATGCGACCTCGCACGCACGCTTGCCTTCAAACGGGGGTTGCTTCCATGCGACGCACCTTATGCTCTCAGTGTAGCACGTGCTCGCAAGGTGAAGTGGTGGAAGGAAACGGAATGGCAGGAGTGAAGTAGCATAAGAAACACAATACATGCGACGGGAACATTATGAAGTAGCCTTTGCACTTACGTCCTGCACAGAGGAGCACACTACGCTGCGGTAGTTCAGTTTACTAGAGGAAAGCGGATGAAGCTACTCATCACCCTGACCGATCCATACGATACAACCATCTCACCTCAAAGAACTCCTGTGTCTTGCAGTGCATGCAGCACTCATCCCCCCCACCTCTTCCGGCTCCTGCCTCGCCACCCACTCCAGCCAGCAACCCCCCAGCCCCCCTTGCGTCTGCCCCCTCCTCCCCCTCCTGCCCGGCACAGCAGCGAGCACACAAGCCTGCCTGGGCGACGAGGCTGCCCTGCACGCCCTGCTCCGCCACCTGCTCGCCCGCCTGCAGCACGCGCTGCAGCACCTCCCGCCTGCCCGCCAGCAGCGAGTCCACCTCCCCCGCCAGCACCAGCCGCACCCCGTGCAGCGTGCGGAACCTGCCACGTGGGGGGTTGCACGGAGGGCACCGTTAGTGGGAAAAGGGGCTCGCTGCCTGGCAGCAACAGCTGCCCTACAGCGCGTGGGAGGGGCCTGCCATGTGCGGAGATGCGGAAGGATAGGAGGGTGGGAGGGGTGGCGTGGCCAGGGCTCCTAGGCTCGAGGTGTTTTACTCTATCCTGTCTAATGTGTTTCTCACCTGAGGGAGGTACACCTGACCTGGGGCATGTGGAAGGAAGCACCTGAGCATGTCACACCAGGAGCACGGGACAGGCGCACCTGAGCCCAAGGCTGGCCATGTTGTGGGTGTGGGCCGGGCGGTGGTCGTCGTCCAGTAGCGCTCGGTGCAGGCGTGCCGTGACGCTCTCCGCCATGCCGGGCGGTGCAGAGGAGTGCAGTGCGGTGAGGAGCGTGAGCCACCAGGGGGTGGTGGTGGTGGAGAGGCGTGCCGCTGCCAGATGGGCCTCTACCTGCCCATGTGGGGGTGGGTGGGTGCGTGGGTGGGCGTTGTGAGTGCTGTGATGCAATGTGGGCGTGCAGTGCAGGCAGCATTGATGTGTGGGCAGGGAAATCAAAAGGGAGTTGCACATGCACACTATCTCATGTCCCTCTATCTTCCCAACATCCAACCGAACTCACCTGAGAGTGTGTGTCCTCAAATGCTTTCTGGGCAGCAGCAGCGCGCGCCCTCACGAGCGCCAGGTACCGCTCCTTCACCTCACCGCTCTCCGCCTCCAGCCGCCCATCTCTCAGTGTCCTCGCCACACCCAGCCCTGCTCCCTCGCCACCTGGCTCCACCGCATTGCACCCCTTCTCACCCTCTCGCGTCCCTTCTCCATCCCTAGTGCCCAGCAGGGCGAGCAGCGAGTGCAGGTTGTGCAGCACATGCAGGCGCTGCAGGGGGTCCGTGCGCAGAACACCGCCTTGTGAAGGGGGGCGAACCACACACAACCCACTCCCTCTGCCTTCCTCCACACCATCCCCATCCACATTCCCATCCCCATCTCCCCACCCTGTCTCCTCATCCCCATGGCCGTGGCCTGCCCTGCCGCCATCCCTCTCCCCATCCCCAGCGCCATCCCCATCCATGAGGCGCAGCACGGCGCGGTAGATGCCCACTGCCTGCACCATCCCTGCCCGCCACTGCTCCCCGCTGTTACCAGTGCGGACTCGAGAGTGAGAGGAGGAGGAAGGCGTGAGGCGTGAGGGGGAGAAGCGGGGGAGGGCGAGGGCGGGGGCGTGGATGGCGTGGAGGGCAGCGAGGCCGTTGAGGGCGGAGATGAGGAGGCCTAGGCTTAGTAGCCTAGGCCAAGCGGGAGTCGAGAGAGTTGTGCCAAGGAGAATATCGAGAATGAGTTGGTTTCACTATAGAATGTGAAGAACATATAGTGAACAAGCAAAGGTGCACCACCAAACAAGCAAATATATAACTACACTAACACTAACTACAAACAATTATATAAACTATGCAAAACATAGTTTGACAGTACGGGCACCGAACGGTACTCCGAGACCCTCTACTCTGAGTGTACCACTCACGAAGCTGCTGGGGCGTAAGGGTCTCGCGCAGACGCCGCTGCAGCTGCATCCGGCCACTGCCAGAAGCTCCCGACTGACCAGCTCCAGGGCGACTGCCACTACAGCCGCCGCCACAACCCCAACTAGCGTACCACTCACGAAGGTGATGGGGCGTGAGGGACTCATGCGGACGTCGCTGGAGCTGCATCTGGCCACCGCGAGTAGCAGCAGTAGCGGCAGTAGTAGTAGCAGGCAAGGGCGGCGCGCGGCCAGAGCAGGGCGACGCGCGGCCAGAGCAGGGCGGCGCGCGGCCAGTAGTAGGCAGTAGCTCCTAGGGCGGAAGCACCAAGAGGTTTTTTTTTTTTTTTTTTTTTTTTTTTTTTTTTTTTTTTTTTTTTTAGGGTTTAGCAGGGCGCACAGGGCGTTGCAGGGGCGGCTCGGGCAGGGCAGGGCAGGGCGCCAGTGCGCGCAGGGCAGGGCGCTGGCGCGTTGGCAGGGCAGGGCGCTGGCGCGGGCAGCAGCGTGCACGGGCAGGGCGGCGCTGGGCAGCGAGTGCAGGCCCGCGGCGGGCGCAAAACGCAGGCACGGCGGGCGCAAGGGGCGGGCCCGCGGCGGGCGTAGCGGACAGGTGCGGGAGGGGCGAACGGGCGGGCCCGTGACGGGCCGAACGGGTAGGCACGGCGGCGCGTAGGCAGGGCCCACGGCGGGCCTAACGGGCGGGCGCGGCAACGGGCGTAACGGGCAGGCGCGGCGGCGCGAAGGGCGGGCCCGCGGCGGGCCTAACGGGCAGGCGGTAGGGCGCGACGCGCAGGGCAGCAGGGCGCTACGTGTGGGCTGCAGCAGAGCGCGACGCGCGGGCTGCAGCAGGGCGTGACGTGCAGGGCAGCAGGGCACGGGGCAGGGCAGGGCGTGCGCGAGGCAGCGCGACAGGCAGCGGGCGCGGCGGCGGCAGGCAGCGGGCGCTTACCAGGGGCGGGTGCAGGGCAGGGCCGCGACGGGCGGTTAGGTCAGGGCCGCAACGCGGCCGGGAGGGCAGGGCCTCTACAGGCGGCAGTAGGGCAGAGCGCGCGACGGCGCAGGTGAGGCAGGCGCGAGGCACGCTTCGGGCAGGGAAAAATATCGTGGTGGGCCCTAAAAAAAAAAAGTTCACACTAGGGAACCTGCTCTGATACCATGTGAAAGATAGAACGAGGAATGAATGAACTAGCAAGCAGGTGGGTACAAGTAGGAAAACCTAAAAGTGTTGTACCCCATATGAACTACCCCACTACAGCCTACACAGACTATAGCATATAAGTTTGACAAGTCGCTTCGTGAGAAAGTCGGATGCCATATCACCTGTCGGGCAAGGTCAAGTCAACCTTGCCTTCGCCACTTCATCCTTGACGAAGACATACCATAGCGCAATGTGTTTGGTGCGATTGACGAATCCTGGTTTGTTTGCGATCCTGGTCGCACTGTGGTTGTCGCAGTGCAGGCAAAAGGTGGGCGAATATGAAATGCCTCCTGTAGGAGCTCCTGTAGGTAAAGCCCCTTGCGAAATGCTCCTCTCGCGGCGATGTACTCAGCTTCCGCCGATGACAGGTCAACCAGTTCCTTCTTCTGCGATTTCCAGGAGATGGGTCCCGTCGGTTCGAGTCAAAATAGGAACCCAGTTGTGGACCGTCGATTATCCGGGTCAGCGGCGTGATTGGCGTCCACGTAGCCGATGAGGTTGATGGACGAGGTTGGGACTGTGGAGCAGTAGAGTTTGATATGGGGCGTGGAGATGACGAATTGCAGAGCGCGCTGAAGATCCAGAAGATTTTCAGCCGTTGGTTTGCGTGAGTATTGGGCCAGCTCGCGATGTACGAGAGATCTGGCCTGCAGGGAACAGAGGCAAAGAGCAGGCAACCTAGCTGCTGCTGGTAAGTCAGGAGTCCAGCCGGGTACAGGGCTTTGTTGTCAAGCTTGTGGTTCAGTCCGGGAGTGCGGTAAGGGGTGGAAAGCGGTGCAGGCGCGATATTGAAGCGTTTACCAAGTTCCTCTGCATACTTAGTCGCTGAGAGGTGAATGGCTTCTAGCGCGTAGGAGATATTGAGGCCTAAGAACTGCCTCACGTCGTGGTTGCAGGTAATGTCGACGCGCCCCGCCAGGTTCTTTTCGAACTGATCAAGCAGCTCATTGCTTGACCCTGTGCACAGGAGGTCGTCGACATCGACCGTGAGCAGGATGTATTCGCCGCGGAAATCGCGGCGGTACATTCCAGGATCGTGGGGCAGTTGTTTGAATCCTATCTCGAGCAGAATGTTTGTGCAGGTACTGCTGCCAGAGCCTTGGCACCTGTTTGATCCCGTAGAGGGACTTTGCAGCTGGTACACACGTGAGTCTCCTTCGCCGTATATGTGCGGCTACTCCACGTAGATTACCGCATCCACTAACGCGTAACGGAACGCGTTCTTCGCATTGATTTGGTGAAGCGGCATGTGCCTTGCGGCGGCGATGGCGAGTAGAATTCTGACGGGGGTGTGACGGCTAATTGGCGCAAACGTCTGGTCGAAGTCAATGCCGTGCCTCTGAACGTAGCCGCGCACGATCCAACGCGCCTTAAATTGCTCGATCGTGCCGTCCACTGCGGTCTTCACGCAAAAGACCCATTTCCCTTAGAGAATCCTTCTCCCCTTGATTGCGGCGTGATCGACGAGCACCCATGTGTTGCGGGACTCGAGTGCCTTGATCTCTGCGTCCATTGCCTCGTGCCATTCCTTGTTGTGTAGTCTCGTGAGCGCTTGGCGTGGGTTCTTGGGCTTGATGACACGTGGCGTCATTAAGGTGGCGGTGTGGAGCCTGAGAAGCTGCAATTCTGAGACAATGCTGTCGTGGCGATGTTGTGGGATTACTCCCTCTACGTCGTCGTCGTCTCTCTCTGGTTCACGTGGTGTTGGCGGTGCTGTGCCTCTGCTCCTTCCTCCTGCTCCGCCGACTCCTCCTCCAGGGGAGTCCTTGTCGTCGTCGTCGCTACTGCGGCGATCACCTCCTGTGAATTCGCCCCTAATGTCCTATTCTAGGATGGCCGCTGCAGGTTTGTCCTCACGTGTAGTGTAGCTGTGCCCGTCGTTGGCATAGACGTGATTCGCGTTCGTCCGTTCGTCTTCGCGAAACTGCTCGAGGAACATTCGCTCGTAGAAAATCGCATCGCGCGCGTTCGTGACCTTCTGGCTGATGAGGTCCAGGAT
Organism: Closterium sp. Naga37s-1; assembly: GCA_947471745.1. Classification (NCBI taxonomy): domain Eukaryota; kingdom Viridiplantae; phylum Streptophyta; class Zygnematophyceae; order Desmidiales; family Closteriaceae; genus Closterium; species Closterium sp. Naga37s-1. The sequence continues at coordinate 2,568,292 of CANJKZ010000008.1, read as the reverse complement.
GAGCCACGCCTTGTATTCGCGGCTTGAGAATTTGCCGATTGTTGACGTTGGCGGGGGATACTGCACCATGCATCCCAAGAAGCGGAGCATAGATGTGTCGCCTTTGCTGCCCGTCCACTTCAGATGCGGGGACATGTTGCCAGCGATGGCGGTGGTTGAGAGCAAGTTGTGCACCCGCACGGCGTGGTGCATCGCATAAGTCCAGTACGTCGGCGGAAGCTTTGATTGCTTTAGCAGCGCTCGCACCTTTGTCATGAGTGTGCGGTTGGTGCGCTCAGCTACGCCTTCCTGCAGGTGTGCATAAGGGAGGGAAATGTGGTGTTCAATACCTTTTTGCGTCAAGCAGTCCTGCAGCTCCTTGCTGCAGAATTCCGCTGCGCCGTCCGACTGCCAAATCTTCATATTCTTCCCAAATTGCCGATGCGCGTGCGCCAGTTAGAGGCGGGATGCCTCGTACGCCCTGCTGCGGAGTTCGACGTTGAATGCCCACACGTAGCAAGTTCCTACGTCAACGAACGTGAGGGTGTATTGCTCGTCATTCAGCCCACAACGGCCGGCGACGAGGAAATCGCTGTACACTTTGTGCATCTTTGGGTAGCGGTTAGTTCCCGGCTCCAGCAGAGGGAAGGGTTGGTGGCATAGCGCAGCTTCAGGACAGACGGTGCAGTTGCGGGGCTGTGGCGCGTTCCTTACTTCGGAGCCGTCAGGGCGAAGGAGAGCGCCAAGTGCGAATATGCCTGCGTCGATGCAGTTTTTCAGTGTTACGCGCGAGGGTTGACCGAGGCGCTGGTGCCAAAGGTCGTCGTTGGCGCGGAGTCCGGAGGTGCGCATGTAGTGTGCGCGCACTGCTTCAGGGTCTTCTTCTGGTACTGGGGCAGGTTTTGCTGCTGCTTCTTCAACTGCTTCTTCGTCGTTTGCCGTCGTTAGCATCAGCGCCAAAAATTCTCTTTCGAGGATCACGGAGAAGGGGATATTGGTACCGGGAATCGTTCCAGGGAAGAAGGTGGGTTCGCGCGGCTTGGGATCGGGTCCGTAAACTGTGCGATGTGGGGTCGACGGTTCGTTGCCCCAATCGATGGTGTCCCAGGGATCGTGGTGCGGCTGAACGTCAGGGGAGGTAGCGTGGGTGTAGAGAGGCGCGGGGGACGGCCGAGGGGAACAACAGGAGGTTTTGTTTCACCTTCAGCTTCCCCCCTTTGTTCTTCTTGGGACACTCCCCAGTTGTCGCCAAAAGTGCCCAGCCGCTGCTTTTGCCGCCAGATGCGACGCCCTAGCTTACCCCATCATCCGGTGTCGCTCGTTCCCCATCCGCTAGCGCTTCCCCACCCCCCTTCATTTGAGGCACTCTCCTCCTCCGCTCCCCAAGCAGCACACGCGAACTTCGTGCGCGCTTCGGCCATACCTTTTTGGCGAAGTTCTTCGGCTTCGCTGCGCGCCAGCTCCTCTTCATGTTCCACGGTAAGTGTCGTCGTGCGGTCGCGCCAGTGGGGGTACAACTTCATGAATTCTTCTTTTGTGTAGGGGCGCGCCACTCCGCGTGCGTCGAGGGTTCCGCGGCGCTGTCCGCGCAAGATGTTTTCGAGCCGCTGGGAGGGGGAACCCGCAAGTGGGTTTTGGTTGGGGCCGAAGATGCGCTGAGTGACATGCCTTCTTCTGGCGGCGCGGCTCGTTCGGCTTCGGCGATGGCGGTGAGACCACGTCCGGCGATAGCGCTCGTTGAGGCGGTGGGCGTGTGACAGTCCCTGCAGATGCCGTCTGGGTCAGGGTCGTGCAACGCCAGCTCACGGCGGATGCGGGTGATGTGGCACCCAGGGCCTGCCATTAGGGTGTTTCCAATCCGAGCGCTGGATATGCTCTAATCGCAGTGGAATAAGGCCGATTAGCTTGTTCGAGTCGCCGCTACAGTCGGGAATGTCGAAATTGAGGGTGTACACCCCATTCTCAGAATGTGCCCGTCCGATCTGCCTGCGCGTCTTTGTCGGCGACGAGCAGTGCATGAGAATATCACGCGTGCATGAGTCCGTGCTTAATTCGATGCGGGAATCCATGAGCTGAGCGGCACAGAGGAGATTGAGGCGCAGGTTCTGGACTATGAGCACATCATTCATTGTGATGTGCGGCTTCCCCGTGCTTTGAGCACGGCGATTCTTTGCGCGCTTGCGCGCAAGCAGGTGTTGTTGGCCACGGTGACGCAAGTGACCGTTGGGGTCGAGACGGCGTTGGAGAAGAAACGCTCGGATCCAACCATGTGCTGCCCGCATCAGCTGTTCAGGTACCAGGTGTGGTAGCGCTTGTTGTCGTCACGTGCGAGCAGCGCCAATCGCGGCGTGACGATGTGCGGTGTGTCGAACTTCCGGAATTTCTCCCGCGAGATCCAATCGATCAGGGCCGCCCGCGAATCAGGTACGTGTGGGGGGCTTTCAAGCAGCGGGCTTGGAAGATTTCAGTCTTGATCGTCGCCGTCGCTAAAATCATGGCGGGAAATGAATGGATTGTTATCCGTGAACGCTCCGATTGGGTGGCGTGCTGGCTCTGGTAATGGCGTACGCACGAGGCGACGACGCGATCCGCTCGCTTCCGTCATGGTCATGTTGCCGATGACGTTGCGGGCGGGAGCAGGCTGTAACGGCTGCTGCTGATGCTGCTGCTGAACCGCTGGGTTCAGGTTGCGCGATGGGGGTTGGTACCCCTGGGCTTGACGTGTGTCGGTTCGTGCGTCTTGTCGGCCGGACCAGGTGCTCGGATTGGTCTGGCGAGGGCGAGATCGGGCTTTGCATCGATCTGCCAAGTGCTCAAAGTTTCTGCAGACTTTGCAGTAGAGGCGCCGCTACCGCCGCTCTTCTGTGTTGTCTACCTAGAAGGCGAGGCGTTCCCGTTCTCGTCGCGGCGCTGGTCGCTGTTGATCCATGTCTCTCTTCAACGAGGAGGGCGGCGCATAGGGCGGCTTTCGAGATAACCCCCCGCTGTCGGAGAAGCGCCTTGCAGGGTTGTCACTCTTGGCTGACCCCTTGGAGCACGATGTTTACGAAGATTTATTCGGAAATACTGCTTCACAATTTCGCGATTTGATCGCGTAAGCTCCGACAACGACTAATGTAGCTGTTGGCCTTCTCCCCTGGGGCCATTTTTGTCTCCAATAGCTACTGGAGCAGGCGGCTCGACAAAACCGAGTCTTTCGGTTGGTACACACCGTTTAGATGGCGCCAAGCGTCAAGGGCTGGGGCAGACGTTGTCTTGTACGATCGTATGCTCAGATGCTCCGCCGGCGACATATTTCTCAGTAGCACACCGTACACCATCAACGACTCATTGTAGCACTCTTCCCTGGCGTCGACGGTATCTTCAGCGGGTCCCGCGTAGCTCCCGTCGAAAAAAAATGAATTATCTGCGCGTTTTGCAGCAGCAGTTCCAGCTCGAAGCTCCACGTATAGAAGTCTCTGCCGTCAAAACACACACTTGTCTTTATTTTTTATATGCTTAGGAACCTTGATTATGCGGAGAGAATTGCTTCTTTGGTGGGACAAGGAGTCTTGGTAGTTGAGCCATTTGTGTCGAGGGAGAAGGTGTGCGGGGCGGAATTGTGGCTATATGAGGACGGTTGAGAGGGTTAGGGGATGTTCCCGCGTTTCCATTCCGCAATGTTAGGAGTCCTTGCTCCAAGCTAGTGAGTCGCTGAAGCAGTTGTGCGAGGACGGTGGTTCCAATCGTCGTCGTTTCCTCGTTTGTCGCAGCCGGGTTGGGCTGCGCTTCAGCAGTTAGATTCGTTTGACCACCAGATCCTCCGGCCATCCTTACACGTGAGCGTGTGCGAGACGCCACCTTTCGATCGTAGAAGAATTCTGAAGTGGCAATGCGAAGGATTCCCAAGTCGCTCTCATGCCATGCTAAGTTCAAGAGTTGATCGTAACCAGGATCACCTCGGGAAGGTTCGCACACAACTGAGTAGTGATGGTGGTGGTGATTCAGAATGAATGTAAAATGACTAAGGGAACGTTCCAGCGGAGACACTTGTGTCTGAAACCCTTTGTGACTCGGAAAAACAGCATATAACGTACTGTGTCACAAACGCGGACCGCACTAATGCGATCCATACTGTTTTAGACATTGGTCGGCGGGAATTGCGGGGGTGTCGCGGACGAGTTACACGAGGCCCCGTCACCTCCCGAAAAATCGCACGCGTCCCGAAATGTCACACTGTACAGCATGCACCTGGACTCTCAAAATGGGCAAATTTCGAGCGGGAAAAGGAAACTGCTCTGCCCGTGCAGAGAGATGACTGGTGGATGCGACCGTGTGGTCGCATCCCTGCCCGACCTCCAACACCCCGTTTTTTAGACTGGGATGTCCGGCGGGAAAACTGCCGCGGGTCCAATCCAAGTGGTCGCCACCAATAGAAAGCGCCCACCTGGCCGTGCCCATCTGTCGCTCGGAGTCGCGATTCATTGGTTGTTTGTGACACAACATTTGGCAAATTTACAGGCGCGACTCGGGAAAACGGGGGTTGAGACACAAGTGTCTCCACAGGAACGTTCCCTAAGATAGGATAAAAACGTGCGAACGCATGCATATAAATAAGAGTACAAGTAGAATACGAAACGACCTAACTAGCCTTGTACTCTATGAGGTACATTCCCTTATTACAGCGAAATCCAACCATGCGACACCAGGCAGTTACGAAACCGTTTGGGCAGAATCCTTGCCAATACTGCTGCTTGATGCCGTCTGCCCTGACGGTCCAGATCCTCCGTAACCGTACGTGTCCCTTCGCGTCATTCTGCCTCTTCACATTCAGTCTCGATATTGTGCGCTTCACTTGCTGCGGTTGGGAGTGCACATTGCCTTTCTCATTTCACTATTAGTAACATCCTTTATGGAAATGCTGTTTTGTTTACAGTGGGCCAAAATTGGCTTTTGATGAATGAAACTGTGCGTGGTTGTGGAAATGATGCTAAAAGGGAGGATGCTACACCCTCCATATCTGCACAATCACGGCGCGACTCACGGGCACCTTCATCAAGGCGCCAGGTGACCAGCAGGTTTTCGGATGCGGCTCGCAGGCAGGCACCGCCAAACATTTCGCCGTTGCTAACGGAGCAAACGGGTTGAGTGCAGCAGACTCTGTTGAGTCGTGTTCCGTCGTGTGGCTTCCACGCTGGCAAGAAACCAGTTGCGTTTGGTAGAATTATCCAATGAGATTCTGTGACTAATTTCGCGAAAAAATGCAGCGCATACCGCCAGGAGCTTTTGAAATCGCGAATGCCGCAGCGAAAGCAAGGGGAGGAACTCGCATGGCGCAGCACGATCCACCTGCGCCCTCCATTCCATGAGCATCAAACGCATCTGCTGTCTTCACTCTGTTCGCAGCCATTTAGACACGCATTATCATTCACTCGATTCACGTTTCCTTGGATCGCCTCAAATTCGACTTCGCAACCCCGTCTTGTCACGCGGTTCCAAATGGCCCGGATGACGTCACTCTCTCGCTCGCCGTCGCTCGACGTTAAGCGCCTCGCCGTCGTCATCGCTGGTGAGCCCACCGCCTCGTTGCCCTTTCGTATCGCCCGGACATGTCACACGACGCCCCTGCCATCGCCTCGTCGTTCTGCCATCCTTCCCAAAAAAAATATCCCAAAAACAATCATCATACAATGTCGAATGACTCAACAATCCATCTCTGAGGAACATTGAATGATGACTACCATGAGCATTTCATGCGAAAGGGGCAGCAATGCTCGAAGATGGGTTGAGGAAAGAATGGGAGGAGTCCTCAAACTTTGCGCATGGTAAACCTAAACAATGCCAGACGATTGTTTCCGGAAAAAAAAAAAGTGTCCCTCCCGCTGGACTCGATAAAGGTACAAGACGTTCTACACCATTTTGGTGTTACATTTTAATAGCAGACTCTAGAACATACAGGAGAAAGTAATTGTGATTATAGCGATTGTAAAGATATAAACACAATATAACGGTCGGACGCGTATAAACGTAATAAACCAGAGTGCAATACTTGACTTTTCTAACAACAGTTTTCAATATATAAATACACAAAAAACAGCCGACATTATTATTATTTTCACTAGGGGTGATGTTCGGACTTCCAAACACGATGTGAAACCATGTTTCTAGGTTAGCAATACCGTAACCCTATTTTATTAATTACTGTAATAATTATGTAGACAAAGCAAAGCACAATGGTAAGACACAACATTACCACATAAAGGGATCGCTTGAGCGACCGACAATGCAAAGCACAAAGGTGACCTGCATATACGAGCACACAACACAGAAACATATAACCTCGTGTGCCGCAGAACCTAAAATCGATCAAAGGCGCGCAGCAAGACAGTGAAATGTCAGAACACGGACAATTTGAAAAACGAGATTAGAATAGACGACAACTAAAACGACGGAAAACGTCACGGCAGGCGTAGAACAAGGAGCTATTGGAATAGGCCATCGGCGCGATTAGCATGGGCGCCTACACAAAGTGCCGAGGCTACAGGTTTCTGCACATTATTCTGAGTCAACACTGACAAAGGTGAGGGTTAGGCAGCTTTGCAAAGCTTAAATAAACACGTACAGCTTATGAAGAGGGAGCCCGCAACGATGTGTGCATGCTTTTCGCCCGCGCCAACAGCGGACTGACAACCATCTGGAGGGAGGAGGGGGGAGGAAGAATTACGTATGGAGTGTTAGAGAAGAAACATGGCGGAAGCAGGCCAGATTTCGCGGCAAAGAAGAAGCTACGATGGAAAAACGGGTAAGTACTGAGAAACTGAGCAGAAGCAGAAACTGAACCTGGAAGGAAAAAAAAGAGGTCTGACTGAGTAGTTGTATGGGCCGCTGAAAGGATGCACGGGGTGTTGGGTTGGAATCGAGGTTGGATGAACGGACTCGATACCTTTGCCAGGCTGTACCAACATTAGCTGGTTGTCGCTCAATGACTGGCTCGCTTCCGCCAGCTTGCGCGTTGGTGGATTGAGTTTCCACCAACAGGGGCTATTGGTGGATTCGTTTCCACCAATTCTCGGATGGACTGCGGCGCACGTGTTTGATTCGTGTTGGAAAGAACTCGATTGAGTTTCCACCAACAGGAGCTGACGCGTCACATGTTCCTGTTCTCCAACCCACGTGGATGAGGTTCACTCGTGGTGCCATATTCTAGCAGGCACGCAAAAACACTAATATGGTTTGAGCAAATACCATATTTATTTGTGAGGTGTCGGAGGATTTTATAGCGAATCGCCTTTGCTCGATTCCTCGGCTTGAAACACGTGTAAAAGGGGCGGTCATCTGCAGGTTTCTTGTCCGAAACTATGCGGAAAGATTTGCCGTGCGAGCAATCCACTTGGTATGCCTGAAGTTTCCCCCATCTATTTTGGCACGTAGAAACCTATGCAAACCCTTAGAAAAAAAACGTTTGGATGCCTCATTTTTTTGGGACGTCGCCCCCGGGGCCGTCGTTTTGCCATGTCTCCTCGTCGTTGCGAATGTTGTCTCGTCGTTGCGAATGTTGTCTCGTCGTCCTGCATGTCGCCTGTCATGTCGTCTTGTCGCCTTGTCGTCGCCTCGTCGCCGTGCCAGTTCGCCTCGTCGCTCTCGCGTCGTCTCCCTGGAATTTCGCCTCGAGTCGTCCGCGGAGGCATCGCCGCGCGCGGCGGGTGTGCACAATCATAGCCATCGACAACCCCACACGGCCTGCCATCGCCTCCGCACTTCCCCTCCCCCGTTTGCCTCCCCACCTCTCCGCACAAGCCTGTCGACTTCCAAGCCGCAATCTTCCTGACCGCGGATACCTGTTTCCCCCATGCTTCGCTACGCTGTTTCCTCCATGATTCGCCACTCTTCCCCATGCCTCGCTACACTGTTTCCTGCACACCCCTCCTTGGCAGCACTGCTCTCGCTCTCCCTCTGCTGCGCAGCGCGTGGCGGCGCGCGGCGAGAGCTGCTGGATGCGAGCGACGGCCTCCTGACTGGAACGGTCAGCGGCAGCACGAGCGGTGGTAGCAGTGGCAGCACGAGCGGCGGCGACAGTGGCAGCACGAGCGGCGGTAGCAGTGGCAGCACGAGTGGCGGCGACAGTGGCAGCACGAGCGGCGGGAGCATGAGCGGCGGCAGCACGGAACCCGAACTTATTGTAGCTGTAGAGAATCCCGAGCTCGAACTTATTGAAGCTGTAAACAATTCCGAGCCCGAACTTATTGTAAACAGAGGCAGCAGCTCCAGCTCCGAACTTATTGTAAACACTGGCAGCAGCTCCAGCTCCAGCAGTGTGAGCGCGGGGGACACTGGGGGCTCCATCCTTGTGTCGAACCGTGACAGCGGATCGAGCATAAGCGGCGGCAGCACCACTGGGAGCAGCACCACTGGGAGCACCACTGGGAGTACCAACGAGTCTGTAGATCTGAATGCCCCGATCAGATGTGAGTGCATGAACATACACACACACACATGCACACGCACATGCACATGCACACGCACATGCACATGCACATGCAAATCACATGCCGCACCTCTACATGCACAGGCACAGCTTAGGCACATGCGCACGCACATGTACATGCACACGCACATGCACACGCACATGCACACGCACATCCACACGCACATGCACACGCACATGCACACGCACATGCACACGCACATGCACACGCACACGCACATGCACATGCACATGCACACGCACATGCACATGCACACGCACATGCACACGCACATGCACATGCACACGCATAGGCACATGCACATGCACATGCATCAACCCCAGACACCTCGTGCCACTTCAAAACTGGCTAAAAGCTGCTCTGGATAATCGGAATTTCCATCTCCTAAAATGTCAACTCTAAAGTTTTTTTATAGGAACCAGCACTTCATTGAAGCGGCTAATCAGCTGCTGCTGCTGCTGCTGCTGAATTTCATGAGGTTTAAGTCGTCCTGCGTAGGTTGCAGACTGGCTCTACTTCTACTGCATGCCATTCGCTGCCTGCTTTTACTGTTCCTGCTGCATAAGAAAATCTCTACTGTGTCCTCTTTCTGCGCGGCATGTGTGTCCTCTTCTGCGCGGTGCGTGTCCTCTTCTGGGCGGCATGTGTGTCCTCTTCTGCCTGCCGCGTGTCCTCTTCTGGGCGGCATGTGTGTCCTCTTCTGCCTGCCGCGTGTCCTCTTGCCTGCCGCGTGTGGCCGTGGCGTGAGTCCTCGTCTGCGCGCTGCAGACCGAGCTTCGTCAGTGCTCAGGTCACGAACCAAAATGAGCGCCAACTTCAACGTGGACGTTAACATGTGAGTGCAAGTCACTCGTTCCCCTTCTAATCACATGGTGGTCACAACCTCTGCGCAGATGTTGCTCATTCCAGTTCCCACACGTTCCTCACCTTAAATGAACTCGATTCTCCAATGTGCTCCATACACAAAAATGTGGACACAAATCCGTTCCTTTGCTCCGTCTCACCCCTGCGACTCACTCCACCCAATCACAGCACATCGGCGCAGCAAAGGGCACTCTTCATCTTCACCGTGACAAACGTGCCGAGCAGCCCAGCGCCAGTCTTCTCCAACTCCTCCTACCACACCAACGCGGGCCAGCTCGTGGCAACGTTTGCATGCATGCCCAAGCCCATCACCGTGCTCGGCATCTACCTTTGCACCGCCAGTTCTCTCGCCAACATCACCGTGCCGTTCAGGCCGGTGAACAGGCCCAAGGCGCTGGTGAATGCGGGGTTCTTCTCGAATCCCACCGCCTTCTACTCCACCATCACTGTCAACGGCGTCACGCTGCGCGGAAGTATCACCGCCTCTGTTGCTAACCTGTGATCACCCGGGCCATGGCTTGTTATTGGTGCATTACTTTAGTTGGGTCGTAGGATTGAGGCAACATCTGGATGGCAATAAACTGTCAGGGTGGGTCAATTGTTGTAATCTTCTTAGCTGGTTCTGTATAAGTGACCCACCTGCTTCCCAATCAAAGAATTTTGAGAGAAACCTACCGGTACCAGAAGTTGCGGTGGTGCAGGGAGGTGGGGTGCAATGCAAGGCACTGGATAACACCACATAAAAAAGCCCCCCAAGGCTCAGAACACTGGCATGCTACAAATGAAGCCTTGGCGCATATCGTAACTTCATCCGTCGTGTGCAACGTCACTTGGCCGACCCTGGCCGAAGGAGACAGCAGTGCAGATGTGCCAGGGATCGCCCCAGTGGGTTCCAAGACGGATGGCAGTGAGCGTGATGAGCGCATGGTGCTTAATGGGGATGGTGGCAGCTGGCGGTGCTGAGAAGGTGCACAGCGATGGATGCCGGGAGGCTTGCTACGAGGTGGGCGTGGAGGGCCTCTGGGACCTGTGGAGAGGGGCAGTGGGAAAGGAGAAGGAGAAGGGGGAAGAGAAATGAGAGGGGGGGAGAGAGAGGAGAGGGGGGGAGAGCGAGGAGAGGGGGGGAGAGAGAGGAGAGGGAGGAAGAGACAGGAGAGGGGCGGTGAGTAAGGAGAGGGGCGGTGAGTAAGGAGAGGGGCGGTGACTAAGGAGAAGGGCGGAGAGTAAGGAGAGGGGCGGAGAGGAAGAAGAGGGGCGGAGAGATAGGAGAGGGGCGGAGAGGAAGGAGGGAGGGGGGCAAAGAAAATGGAGAGTGGCGGGAAGAAAGGAGAGGGGCAGAGGGAGAGGAAGTGGAAGGGAATTATGTGAGCTAGTGAGAGGGAGCTCCCAACGTGCAGCACAGGCCCTTGATTGATGAATGCTACCCGGCACACTATGAGATGCTGCAGGGCTCACTATGAGATGCTGCAGCCGTGGCATGCTGCTGATGAGCTCCCTCACACTGCCTGACCCGCCCACTGCCACGCCTCCTCTTCCATCCCCACCTACGTGGTTGGCTGCTATGGTGCAAGTGTTTCCCGTCTGTAACACAGGAAGAAAGGAGATTTCACTGTGGCCGCATGTGACGCGTTGTTGTAAGCGAACTCAAGTGTCGGTAAATGTGAATCCCAGTGGCTGACGTCGTCTTTGAAAGCGGTGCGCAATAACTGTTCAACCACCTGATTGAGTCGCTCAGTCTGTCCGTCAGTCTGGGGGTGGTATGTTGAAGACATTGCAAGCTTTGTCCCCAACAAACCCATGAATTATCTCCATAACTTACTAGTCAACTTTGGGTCTCTGACTGAGATGAGTGTAGCGGGGATGCCGTGGATGGTGATGATGCGGTCGAAGAAGAGGCGAGCAGTTGCTTCAGCTGTAGCCGTGGCGTTGGTCGTAACCCATCTTAGACAACTTGTCGATCACCATGAGTATAGCGTCATGCCCTTGTGAGATCGAAAGAAGGAATTCCCGTGATAAAGTCGAGGCTAACGACCTGCCATGGCTGCTTCGGTACGGGTAGAGGCTGAAGTAACCCTGTTTTTTTTGCTTGCTACTCTTCATCCGCTGACATGTGTCGCATGAGGTGACGAACTGCTACACGTCTGCTGCCATCCCGGGCCAGTGGTAATACTTCGCTATCCCTGCTAACGTCTTGTTTCTCTCGAAATGTCCCGTGTACTGTACGTCGTGAAACTCCTCCAGTAGAATCTCTCGAAGCGGGGCATAGCTCGGTACCCAAATCTTCCTTACAGTTAGGTCTTTCTCCCTCTTTAACAACTTCTGGTTTTGTGCCGTTGCAATTTCTGCATCCGCGGAGTACCCATGTTGGAATAGACCCTTGAGTAGAGGGTTCATCTCGTTAAGCTGGATGTCTGCTACATGACCGGGGCGGCTCAACGCATCTGCTTTTTTTGTGAAGCCTGGGCTTGTAAACGATGTCGTAGTGGAAGTGAGTTTCCAAAAGGTCCACCCACTGCACCAGTCGTCGTGAGAGCGTCGACTGTGACTTCAGGTATCTGAGACTGTAGTGGTCAGTATAGACTGTGGTCTTGGCTCCCTCTAGGTAACACCTCCACGCCTTGAAGGCTATGACTATCGCTAAGGCTTCCTTGTCATGGATGGGGTAGTTCAATTCTGCTCCGTGTAGCTTCTTACTGAGGTAGGCGATGGGCTGCAGACCGTGTCCGTGATCCTGCATCAGTACTGATCCGACTGCCTAGTCACTAGCGTCTGCTTCCACAACGTAGTCCTTGTCTGGCTCCGGTAGGATGAGTACTGGCGTTGTGGTCAGTGCTGCCTGTAGTTGCTCCATGGCTTGCTGATGAGAAGTATTCCATTTGTAGGGCGTATTCTTTTTCAGTAGGTTGGTTATTGGCGCTGCTATCTTAGCGTACTGCATCACGAACCTGTTGTAGTAGTTGGCGAAGCCTAGGAACTGCTGCAACTCCTTCACGTTCTCCGGTACTTTCCACTTCCGGTACGTGCGACACACCTGACAGGGCACGACGCGAAGGGGGGGAGGGGGGGTGGGGGGCGCAACCGGGGCGACTGGGGGAGGCTCAAGGGTGAGGAACAGCGGGGGGGAAAAGACCTCAGTACCTCGGTGGGGGCGACTCCTGTGGTAACAGACATACTCGTCGAACGTGCCGTCCGAGGAGCGAAGAACTGGTAGGTGACCGGGTCGTAGAACACCCAGCCGGAGGCGTCCAAAGGGAGGCCAAGAAAGACACAGGCACGAGTGTGCAGAGACAGCTTGTTCGCACCAGGGGCGCGAACTTGAGCCAGAGAACCCCAGACTCGGACATCAGCTGCTACGCTCGGGGAACCTGTCCAAAGGGAGACCGGCGTCACCCGTGCCCGTACGTCACTAGACCACAAGTTCAGCTGGTGTGCGGCGTAGCGGTGTGCCTGAGGCCACAGGAACTGGGGGGCACTGGCATGGCACATGGAGGTCCGGGCAACCTCAATGACCAGGCCGATTCGTCGTTTGGCTACCCCGTTCTGCTGCTGCGAGTCTAGTAGCGTGGAAGACTGGATAATCCCCCGACCCTCACAGAAAGTCTCCAGGCGAGTGGAAGAAAACTCACCACCATGGTTCGAGTGTAGGCGGAGCCCTAGGTCCTGGGCTCCACCCCTCGCTAGTAGCCACGTCTTGAGGACGGTAGGCACGCCGGCCTTCCGTCGCAAGGTAAAAACCGTGGTGTAGCGGGAGTAGTCATCCACCACAATCAAGAAGTAGCGCCCCTAATGTAGCCAAGGACCGGGGAGGGGTCCCAGACGTCCAGGTGCAGGGTCTGTAAGGGAGCCGCGGTGGAAGGGAACGAGGAATGAGGGGCAGCGCGACGTACCATCCTACTGCGACGCGGGAAGGACAGGTAACCTAGACGGTGGTGCCAGAGGACCGACGGGTGGGAGAGTGACCGGCAGTCGCACGACAGAGCAGCAATCTGACCTGACCTAACCTGACCTGAGTGGTGAGACCCCGTGTGTAATGAGTGCAGACCAGAGCCTGGCTCCCTGTGGAAAGTGGCCAGAGGTGCCCAAGTGACACCGACTATGCAGGGGCAACTAGCTCGACCAGAGGGAAAGCGGTGACTACTCCGAGGTCGTGGAGGTGGCTGACACCCACCAAGTTCCTGGAGAACGAGGGGGTGTAGTAACCTATGAGGAACCCAGAGGGAGCCGCCGGATACGGGAGGGTAGTGGTGCTGCGAGCAACCATTGGTCCTGCTGTGGAGTGATCTCGGGCGATAGAGACAGGAGTGCGTAGTGGTGTCAGGTCTGTGCGGTCGCGAAAGAAATAGCTGGACGCCCTAGAGTCGAGCGTGAATGATAGAGACGCAACCCCGGTGGTCGAACCTGTGCAAGCTACGCTAGTAGGGAATGTTAGAGACTAAGGACGGAGTCTATGAAGAATAAAGGCCGAAATGACTCAAAATCGTTGGCTTAGAATTCTGGACAGAGACGTCGTCGTCACAAAAAACGCCTTCGACGAAAAACGCACAGTTAGAATTCTTTCAGACTCAAGTATGTTTTAGCCCTTGACCGTGGCTATCTTTCCCAATTTGAATCGTATCAAAATATGGAGAATAACTTGAGATATGAATTTTGGGGCACTAGGGGGTATGCTGTCGTAGAAACTTAACCCAATCACAATGGTCTCACAAGTTCCACACAAGAAAGTTAGAGTAGCACTCAACCAGGTAGGAGAGAAGAGGAGGACGAGAGGGAAGTTTCTCAAGGAGTCCTCAACCAAGGAAACCTTATGCCATACAAATCCCTTCTCTACATGTACCCAACTTGCAACCTTGTCATTTTCCCAACCTCCACAATCCACCTCACCCCAACTTGGCCACACTTGCCAACCTGGTTTGGCTTCTCCCAACCACTTGGCAGCATCTACAGTGATGGGGACGAATTTCCCAACCCCTAAAAGTCTATACCCCATATTGAGTCAACCCGCAAATTCCCATAGTCGCGGCATCACAATCAAAACTTCGAACGAACACAACTTTCTCATTCTTGCTCCGATCGCGACGATCCTTGGTTCGTCGGAAAGCTCTCGAGCAGAGAACTCATTTCAAATATCTGCCCAAGTCAAATGAAATCCACACACAATCAGAGAATCCAAAACCACACCAAACACAAAGTCTTGCACACGCTCACACCACGCATTCAACGCACGAACATATGATGGGAGGCAGACAGACGTGAATGCAAATGATAGCATCACATAATAGGGAAAGCACTAGCAACCTCTACAGCACCTAAGCTAGACAAACAAGGGTTATTATCAGAATGCTCAACACTAGAGTCATCATCATACATCACAGAGACAGATCACAAAGCATGGTCTAACTCTAGTGCAGACATGTCAAACAACTGTGGACCAACGGTGTGAGCCAGCGAGCGCTAGTCAGGGGGGGTGCGACCAAGGCCCAAGAGTGCGAGGTAGCAGTCCGTAAGCTGCGCAAAGCACTGACCTGGAGGGTGGAGGCGGCCACAGGGCCGTCTCGACGTGACCCAGTCTGAACCCAGTACTGGCAGGGAGTCAAGGCTGGACCTCGCGACGACCAGCTGGACGGGCCACTGCTACAGGCGGTGCTCCCTAGCCCGGCCGACCTCCACTGCTGCTGTAGGGGCCATTGCTGAACCTGCTGCTGCTGGCCCTGGAGCAGCTGCTGCCATGGCTGCTGCTGCTGGTGGGGCTGCTGCTGCTGCTTCTTCTGATGCTGCTGCTGCTGCTGCTGCTGCTGCTGCTGCTGCTGCTGCTGCTGCTGCTGCTGATGCTGTAGCTAGTGCTAGGGCTCCACACTCCCCGAGCCAAGACCCCCACCTCCATTTCCACCGGAACCGCCACCTCCTCCACTCCCTCCACCTGCTCCACCTCCTCCACCACCACCCCCTCCGCCACTCCCACCGCCACCACCACCTCCTCCTTTCTTGCCGCCCTTCTTGCCCCCCTTGTTGCTAGAGGCAGCGGCTGCCACCTCTGTTGCAGTAGCAACAGAAGCCGAGGCCACAGAGGAGGCAAGGAAGGATGGGGCAAACCCCTCAAAGATAGGGGGGAGGACAGCACTAGTAGTGGCAGCAAGGGACCGAGCATGACCCTCTACTGTGAGGAGCTTCTCCTCAAAGAGGTCAATGGTGAGGGTCGGTGGATCAACGGTGAGAAAGTGATCACGAACAGTTTTGAATCGGTCAGGGAGGCGGGAGGCTAGGAGGTACACGGTCATGTATATTGGAGGGGGGTTCTTGGTGAGCAAGGCAGGGTCAGCAGGGCAGTGATAGCAAGGATGGTTGCATTGTCACGCGCAGCCCAGCGCCTAAGCTCATGGCAACGCTGGGCATAGACCGCTTGGTCACCTGCTGACGCATCGTCACCTAGTGGAGCGGGAGTGGGGGGGGCTTTCAGCTCACCAGCAGCATGCTCGAGATATCATTCTCGAGGCGGCTGCCGAGGTAGAGCTTGAGCTTCCGCAGCCATGCCGGGAAACCGACAGGGCGCCCCTTAGGGTCGAACTCCAGAACAGTCACCATAACAGTGGGAGGCGCCTAGGGCGAGAGACGAGCCCTCTATGCGGTCGGGTGAGGCTAGGGACGGACGAGGGCAGCTAAGAGCAGCCTGGTGCGGTTGAGTGCGGTTCTGAGGCGGTTGAGAGAGGTCTAGAGCGGTGGGGAACGATCTGGTGCAGTTAAGTGCGGTCAAGGGTGGTTGGGACAGGTTGAGAGTGGTCTAGTGTGGTGAAGGGCGGTTTTTCGCGGTTGGGAGTGGTCTAGTGTGGTGAAGGGCGGTTTCTCGCGGCTGGAAGTGGTCTAGTGCAGGTGAGAGGCGGATCTGGTGCTGTTGAAAGCGGTCCAACAGTTTTGGAGTGGTTGAGTGAGGTTGAAAGAGGTGGAGAGCGGTTGTGGCGGCTGTTAGGGTTTGCTGAGCTAGAGAGAGGCGGTAGGGAGCCGCGGCAGACAGTGTTTGGGCGAAATGAGGGGGGAGGGGAGGGGGGGAAACACGTGGGGGCCACGGGGCCGTCTAACGAAAAAGGGGCCGTGTGGCCGCGTGGCTCGCTACCGTCAGGCCGCGGGGCCGGCTAACGAAAAAGGGGCCGCGGGGCCCACGTCCTACGGTCGTTCGACTGGTGACAGGTGGGGCGCGCGCGGGAAACGGATGGGCGACGGTCGAGGAAAAACTGATGGGCAAGGAAAAACGACGGGCGACGGGCGACGGGAGGGGAAAAACCGCGGGCGACGGGGTGGCTACTAACGACGGGCGCGGGCGACGGGGTGGCTACTGTCGTGCTATATATTTTATATATATTTATAACTGCCTGTAGCTTTAGCTTTAGTGTAGTCATGCTTCCTTGCTATTGGGTGGTGCACCTCTTGTTTGTGTTTCTCGACTATATCTTGTATGCTTTGCTTTTAGTAAAGCTCACTTGTTTTGGTCAACCCTCTCGATTCTCCCTTGGCACAACTCCCTCGATACCCGCTTGGCCTAGGCTTCTAAGCCTAGGCCCTTAGTTAAACCCGGTTACCAGCTCAGATCGCATCGTAACATGGTATCAGAGCTAGGTCCGATTTAGGACCATTCGTTTTACATGGGCCCACCACTAGCCTTCGCCGTGGCGCATCCCGTCGCGCAGCCCGTAGTGCGCATCGTGAGCGCCACGACGATCAGCTCGTCGCGCTGCCCTGCTGCAGCTCGTCGCCCCGCGCTACCCGCTGCTGCAGCCCGTCGCCCGTCCCGTCGCACTGCCGCCCGTCACCCGCCTCGTCGACCGTCACCCGCCTCGTCGACCGTCGCCCGTCCCGTTGCGCTGTCGCCCGTCACGTCACGTCCCGTCACCTGCCTCGTCGATCGTCGCCCGCCCCTGTCTTGCTGCCGTCCGTCGCCTTGTCTGCCCGTCGCTCGTCCGCCCGCCCGCTCGCTCGTCCGCTCTTGCACCACACCTGCCCGCCGACCACGCCGTCGCCAGCTGCGCGTGCGTCAGCCGCCGCCGCCGTGAAGGGAGATGCTGGGGGAAAGGACGGGGGAAAATGGGGTGGCAGCGAGACGTTTTCAGCTGCCTGCCAACAGACCCGACGTGTCCGTGCCCTGCCCACCGCCCTGCCACGCCCCACCCGCGGCTTTCGCTGTGGTGGGGAAGGTGGTGGGGTGGGGGGGAAGCCGAACGCGCCCGCCGCCAACTGCCTGCAGAGAGTCACCGCCAGCAGAGACCCCGCCAGCAGCTACACCGTCAGCAGAGAGACCCCGCCAGCAGCTACACCGCCAGCAGAGAGACCCCGCCAGCAGCTACACCGCCAGTAGAGAGACCCCACCAGCAGCTACACTGCCAGCAGAGAGACCCCGCCAGGAGCTACACCGCCAGCAGAGACCCCGCCAGCAGCTACACCGCCAGCAGAGAGACCACGCCAGCAGCTACACCGCCAGCAGAGACCCCGCCAGCAGCTACACCGCCAGCAGAGACCCCGCCAGCAGAGACCCCGCCAGCAGCTACACCGCCAGCAGAGAGACCCCGCCAGCAGCTACACCGCCAGCAGAGAGACCCCGCCAGCAGCTACATCGCCAGCAGAGAGACCGCGCCAGTAGCTACACCGCCTACAAAGAGACCCCGCCAGCAGCTACACCGCCAGCCGAGAGACCCCGCCAGCAGCTACACCGCCAGCAGAGTCCCCGCCAGCAGCTACACTGCCAGTAGAGAGACCCCGCCAGCAGCTACACCGCCAGCAGAGACCCCGCCAGCAGAGACCCCGCCAGCAGCTACACCGCCAGCAGAGAGACCCCGCCAGCAGCTACACCGCCAGCAGAGAGACCCCGCCAGCAGCTACATCGCCAGCAGAGAGACCGCGCCAGTAGCTACACCGCCTACAAAGAGACCCCGCCAGCAGCTACACCGCCAGCCGAGAGACCCCGCCAGCAGCTACACCGCCAGCAGAGTCCCCGCCAGCAGCTACACTGCCAGTAGAGAGACCCCGCCAGCAGCTACACCGCCAGCAGAGAGACCCCGCCAGCAGCTACACCGCCAGCAGAGACCCCACCAGCAGCTACACCGCCAGCAGAGCTTGTCCTCCTTTCTCTCTCCCTGCAGGGCTTGTCACTGTGGGGAGGGGGGGGGGGGGGGGGAGAGAGGCTGAGGGGGTGGCAGAAGCAAGTCGGGCATTTGCAGCCGTTGCCTGTAGCAGGCACGCCCCCGGCGGTGCTGAGCGGTGCTGTCCAGCTGCTCGTTGCAGTCACAGCGCCTGCTCTCACGCCCACCTGCCGGGTCCTGCACCTGTCGCTGCTG
The DNA here is from genome assembly GCA_947471745.1 of Closterium sp. Naga37s-1. Classification (NCBI taxonomy): domain Eukaryota; kingdom Viridiplantae; phylum Streptophyta; class Zygnematophyceae; order Desmidiales; family Closteriaceae; genus Closterium; species Closterium sp. Naga37s-1. The sequence continues at coordinate 2,549,667 of CANJKZ010000008.1, read as the reverse complement.
CATCTGCCGTGGCTGAGGTCACTGTGGCTCTATCTGCCATCACTGCAACTCCTGCCTGTAGCAGGCACGCCCCCGGAGGTGCTGAGCCATGCTGTCCAGCTGCTCGTTGCAGCCACGGCACCTGCTCTCACGCCCACCTCTCGGGTCCTGCACATGCCGTTGCATTTCTCATGGCTGATATGTGTTGCTGTTTCCCCTGCTTCTACCCCTCATTGGCTTCACAAAATCATACCGCAAGCAGGTAAAGGGGGTGTGACTTACTCTAGCTGTGTGCTGCAGGTAGTTAAGGGGGTGTGTCGCGCTATATATTTTATATATATTTATAACTGCCTATAGCTTTAGCTTTAGTGTAGTCATGCTTCCTTGCTATTGGGTGGTGCACCTCTTGTTTGTGTTTCTCGACTATATCTTGTATGCTTTGCTTTTAATGAAGCTCACTTGTTTTCGTCAACCCTCTCAATTCTCCCTTGGCACAACTCCCTCGATACCCGCTTGGCCTAGGCTTCTAAGCCTAGGCCCTTAGTTAAACCCGGTTACCAACTCAGATCGTATCGTAACAGCTACTAACGACGGGCGCGGGCGGCGGGCGACGAGCTACGAAGAGCGATTTAGGACGGGGCGCGCGCTAGGACGGGGCGCTCGCTAGCGATTTTGGTGGGCCCTTACTCTATCGAGTGAAAATCGCTAGGGGAATCCCTAGCTAGGGTAAACCTCGCTCTATACTATGTGAAGATAATAGAATGAATAGAAAGATGAAAGTACAAGGGAATATATACCTAAACTAGCGAAAACAAGAACGCATGGACTACAACTACCTAAACTATGCATCGGTCAGTTGGAGGAGCAGATGACACACCTCAGGATGGGCGAGCATGAGTCGGCGACATAATCTGCAACCGTGCTCGACGGATCCTTGCCGACATGCTGATGGCAGGTGTCGACTACTCGACGGCGTCCTACATCACGCATGTCGTCAAAGGCTTGCCGAGCGGCTACAACGTCATACACTGAATTATGGTGATTCCCGGTACGCGTGAGTCGCTCGACGAGGAATCCCTCACTAGCTACATCATCAGAGATGAGGCAATGCAGGAGGCAGAGCGTCCCACAGAACTCCTTCCGCAAGCAAGCTACACCGCCCTGATGAAGCAGAGTAGACAACAGGGGAAGCACGGGAAGCAGGGCGGAGGTGATAGCGGAGGTGGGAGGTCAACGAAGGACATCGACCAGGCAAAGTCGACGTGTGACAAGGGTCATGCAGGTGGTGGTCGACGACGGGAGTGCTGGATTTGTGGCGACCCCGACCACCTCTCCTTCGAGTGTCCCGACCGTGACGACAACAACGAGGACGACAACAAGGGAGGTCGCGGACGGTCGGCCAGTCGTCGCCCCCGTCAAGACGAGAAGCCGCACAAGGAGAAGCAGACGCAAAAGAATACGTCGTCGACGAAGGACTTTGACACCTCCAGCAGCAACGGCCGAGGCGACGGGGAGGCGTCGTGCTCGACAGTCGGCGTGGTGGAGCTGACAGTCTCGCTGGCGCCAGAGGCCAGCGAGGACTTCAAGGCGGCCGCGCCCGCTGTGGAGGCAAATCTGCTGGTGGAGGTCTTCTTCGACATGGCGCCGAGCGGCATCGTGAAGCATGTGTGAGGCTTCAATGGGGCGTTATAGAACGTCGAAGTTCGCGGCACTGTCGCTCTACAAGGGGAGGCCGGAAAGCAGGTCCTCATTCCCGACATGCTCTACGTTCCGGGTGTGCAGGCAAACCTGCTGACAGCTGGTCAGCTGAAGGAGAGCGGTGTGAAGCTGCAGGACGACGGCGACGAAATGTAGCTCGTGTCGAGTGCAAAATAGATACTCGGTCGGGCACGCTACACTGGCCGCGTCCTCTGCACCGACCTTCGCCCCTGCTCGACGCGGTCAACGTGGACCGAGGTGGTGGTTCTGCGGACGATAGATTCCGCGATGAAGTCGACACTCGACCGGTGGCACACAAGGCTCGCGCACGTCGGCGTCGACATGATCAAGAGCTCGACGATACATGAAGTCACCACCGGCCTCGATATCAAGCCGTCAACCGGGGCCGACTTGCCATGTGTCTCGTGCGTCGGCGGGAAGCTGGAGCGACACACCTTCCTTGACAAAGGCTCGGATGCCGAGGAGGCGCTGGCTGCAGTACACATTGACTTGTGCGGGCCATTCCGGGTGACTTCCAAGGACGGCAACTTGCACTTCCTCCTGCTAATGGACCGTCACACTCGATTTGTGTGGGTGAAGCCGGTCGCTAAGAAGAGCGACGTGCTGTGGGAGTTCGAGAATTGGCTGCTGTTGGTGGAGCGACAGACGAAAAAAATGGTGCTAATGCACCGCTCTGATCACAGTGGCGAGTTCCTCGGAAATGATTTCACCAACTTCGTCGATGGGAAGGGCATTGTCCACGATCTGACTTGCCCATACACTCCGCAACAGAACGGCATGGCTGAGCGGGAGATGCGCACGGTCGTCGAGTCCGTGCGCATGATGCTGCTACACATGGGTGTGCAGCACCACTGGTGGCACCTCGCCCTACGGCAAGCCGTCTGGGTGCGCAACTGCTTGGAGCGGTCGACTACGCCGCCAGGGACGACACCGTACTAGATGCTGACTGGCACGAAGCCGAATCTCATGCTTGCGCGGGTGTGAAGCTGCATGATGCAATTCTTGGTCTCCGAGCAGCAGCGCGGTGGGAAGCTGGCACCAAAGGCTCGTTGGGGACTTCACCTCGGGGTGCCGCCGGAGAGTAAGGGCTGGCAGGTGCTTGAGTTGACCGATAACAAGTTGGTCACATCGGTCGAGGTCCTCTTCTACAAGACGCTGTCGCTGGAGGTGTGAAAGGTGACGTATGGGCCTGCTTCGAGATGGACGGAGGTCCACCCGCTGACGGACACCTCAACGGCGACGTTCCCGCTGCTCGCCGAGGTAGACGAGCCTGATGATGAGGACGTCGAGGAAGTCCTGCCCTCTCCTCCTCCTGTTCCTGTTGCTCCGCCCTTTGTCACCGATTTGCAGGGGTCGACCACTGGCGATGAGGGGAGCCTTGAGGCGTCGCCTGTGGTGCTGACCAGTGGCATTGCCGGCGGTCGACGTGCGACCGAGCTTGTTAATGTGAATGTGCAGCCGTCGATGGCAGGGGAGCAGCAGTCAGGGGAGCAGGTGCAGAAGGAGGCAGGAGAAGTGACGCCGACATGGGAGCAGCTGACAGGGCAGTCGACGGGAGAGCTGTCGACCAAAGAGAAGTCGGCAAGCACGCCGACGAGAGGGGAGCAGCCGGTCGAAGGGCCATCATTGGTGAAGCAGCTCATCGACAACGATGTGGTCGACAATGAAGGGGAGCTGCCGACAGCGACATGGTCGAGGTCCCGGACGAAAAGTCGAAAGTCGCCGGAGCGGCTGAGCTTACAAGCCTGTCTGGCATCAGCCGCCTTCACCACACTGCTCGACGACGCTGAGGCCGACATTAACCTACCAGAGCTTGACCCCAAGATGCATGCCAAACCCAACCACCGCTTGGACATCGTGATGATGAAGGTGAAGGAAGCGTTGGCGAGCTGGAAGGGCAAGGCGGTGAAGTCCGCCATGGACGAGGAGATCTGCAACCCCATCGGCATGGGCACGTGGGAGCTGGTCGAACGCCCGTGCGGTGTGAACATCATGAAGAACCGTTGGGTGGTGATGACGAAGTACCACATCGACGATACGGTCGCTCGCGAGAAGGCGCGCTTGGTCGTGAAGGGCCTCACGCAGGTGTATGGCACTGACTACGACGAGACGTACGCGCTGGTCAGCAGCTACATCATGCTGAGGATCTTCCTCAGCATCATCGCTGTTCTGGACCTGAACCTAATGCAGCTCAACATGAAGAACGCCTTCCTGCAGGTCAAGCTTAGCAAGGGTTTGTATATGTACCAGCCGGATTACTACGATGACGGGACCGGCCGGGTGTGCAAGCTGCTAAAGAGCCTGTACGGGCTAAAGCAGTCGCCGCTATTGTGGTACAAGGTGCGCGACAACGTCCTGACTAGCACCGACTGGAAGAAGAGCCAGGTCGATGATGCGCTGTACTTCAAGGTCGCCGACAACAGTGTGACGTGCTGGTGTTACAGTGTGAGAATGAATTGACTAGAATGAGCAAGTACAAGGGTAGATATAGCAAACCTAACCCTAGCACTAACCAAGGTGTACACCACCTAGACTAAACAATACAAACTATAACAATCATAGTTTGACACACCCCCATAGTCTAGGTGACGGTAGTCCTGTGGAGAGCAACAAACAACCCAAGAAGAAGGGTCACAAGACCAGTCATCAAGAACAAAGCAACTCTCAGGGTGGATCTCAAGATCACCACATAGTCCGAGAACAAGCAAGGGGCCACAAGGCCAGTCCACATGCAAGTATATAGCAGATATAAGTGATGCAAGAGTACAAGACATGCATAACAAGCACCTCTATAGAAGCAAGGGCCCACAAGGCCTGTCCACAAGTACAGATATAGAATGTATAGCGAGATGCAAGAGTACAAGACAAAGCATCTCTACGCAAGAAAGTGAGGGCCTGTAGACACAAGGCCAAGCTGGGTGCAGAAACGCTGGTGATCACAAGGCGGCAACGCCTTGGTGAAGATATCTGCAGTGTTGGCCTCAGAGACCACACGTCGCACGAGTGCCTAGCCACGCTGCTGCAACTCTCGTAGAAGGAAGTAACGAAGCTGGATGTGCTTCGCCTTCCCAACCAGTCGGGGCTCCTCGCACAATAGGATAGCAGACCTGTTGTCGGCGAACAAGACTGGGAGAGAGCGAAGCCGCTCACCAAGGTCGGTGAGGAGGAAAGACAGCCAGCGAAGCTCCTCGGCGGCCATGGCCGCAGCGTACACCTCAGCCTCACAGCTGGAAGTAGAGACGGACGACGCCCGAGTCGACCTCCACGAAACAGCTCCGGTCCCAAGGCTAAAGAAGTAACCCTGTGTAGACCGCAGCGACTCTGCGTCGTTGGCCCACGATGAGTCTGAGAAACCTGTAAGTGTAACTGGCTGCTTCCCTCCAAGGACAAGTTCCATGCCTGATGTACTCGCCACATACTTCGCCACCCTCTTAGTGGGAAGTTCGGTGTCTCCTAGGCGCAACAAAGCGCGCAAAGACGCTAAGAGGGTAAGCTAGGTCTGGGCGAGTGCAGGTCATCAGGTACATGAAACAACCCACCAACTCAGGATATGGACCACTGGACTCAAATGGCTTGACCGAAGGTGGAGCCGTGAGCCCATGATCCACAGAAAGAGGGGTTGGTTGTACCTTGGAGAATGGGACGCGAAACCGCGTGAGGATCTGCTCGACCATATGCGACTGCGTTAGCGTAATGGTGCGAGCTGCCCTATCCCTCGTGATCTGCAGGCCAAGGTAGCACAGCAGCCCACCAAGGTCAGTGCTCCGGAGATAACTTTAGTAACGGGAGCTAGACCTTGGGCTAGACACGGGTGCTCGTGTGATCTCTGCGTTCGTTGACTTAGTCGTTTATTCGTGCTTGCACTACTTGCTGGTTCACGGGGGAATTTGGTAAGAGTTCCACTAGCAAAAGTTCACAGCAATGGTAGCAACAACATTGGCAACACAGACTACATCAGAATGAGCATGCTAGTCGGTCGACTGCCAGCGCAGCACGGTCGACCGCGTGCCAACACGACTTGTTCGACCACGCTCCAGCAGGGCAAAGTCGCGGCTTGCCAACGTTGCGGGTCCGTGGTGTGCCGACGCCGCAACAAGTCGGCTGCACAGCGTTGCACCCGCATGACAACAGTGCAACTGCTTCACAGGTGCACGCAGCTGGTTGGTGCACCACTCCTTGTCACTAGCATAGCGCAGACGCCTGGCAGACTCCACGCCAGTGACTCCCCAGCCTCCCCTGTCGAGGTCGACGTCGACCCCTCCTTCATCGACCACTAGGTTCGGTCGACCTCCTGGTCGACCACCCTAAACTAGGCGCCCAGAAGTCGGCGCCCGTCGCAGTGGCCCCCGTGCAGGTCGACCTCCTCGTCGACCAGCACGCCCACTGTTGCAGGTCCGCTATACTCCCCCGTATACCCGACCAGGAGGTCGGCTCCACCCAAGCGGAGACGGGGCCACACCCAACTCCAGTTGACAAGTGCAAGTGTGTCTCCTCTGCAATTCCTCCTTCACGGAGGCCAGTGCACGTCGGTCGGGAATGGCAAAGACCAGGTCGTCAACGTAGACTAGAACAAAGAACGGGGTCGAGCCACGGCGGACGAACAGCGACAGGTCAGCAGACGACGGAAAGAAGTCAAGTGCTGCAAGATTCGTACGTAGCGTGTTGTGCCACTCGCGGGGAGCCTGGCGCAGGCCGTAGACTGGTCAGCGCAGCTGCCACTGGGTCATAGGAGGGAAAGAGCCAGTGAATCCAGGCGGACGACGCAGCCAGATCTGCTCGTGCAGACTCCCCTAAAGAAACGCGGTGGAGAAGTCCAAGGAGTGCAACTCATGGTCGCGTTGTGCTGCAATATGCAGTAAAACCCGAAGAGTGGTCATCTTCAGGGTGGGAGCGAAGGTCTGGAAGAAGTCTACAACCTCTCTCTGACTAAATCCTCTCACCACGTAGCGCGCCTTGAACACTGGTGGTGCTCCAGGCGGCCGCTTCACCTTGTAGAGCCGCATGCCACTGACAACGTTTGCCCCAGGTGGTGGGACAGTGTTGACGTAGGTGTCTGTGGACCTATAATATGCGATATCTGCCTCCTCAGCTGCTATCTAGTACGAAACCCAGGGTCCCGTGACCGCCTCAGCATGAGTGCGAGGGATTGGGATGGCAAGGGCGTCTGGATCCCCCTCAGGGTCATGCAGCATGGCGCAGAGATGAGAAACAGCGGCCGCAAGGAAACCAAGCTCGAACTGCCTGTCCTCCAGGACCTCCAAGGGAAACACTGGAGCACCCCCAGAGGACGGCGAACGAGCAGTGCCGCTCACCAATCAAGGCAGTGGGAAGAGGCAAAGGCACTAACAGTAGTGACAAGGGCCGTGACAGAGAGCGGAGGGGCAGTCAGGTGAGTGACCAACGTGGACAGAACACGGGAGACGACAGGGCGAGAGGCGCGGAGGTAGTCGGACAACAGGTCGTGAAACACAATGAGGGACGACTCAGGAGGCTGTAGAAGGACAGGTGGAGACGAACACGAGATCAAAGAACAAGGTGAAGTGGGCTGTCGGCACGGTAACGGGACCGACGAGGCTCTGGGGACACAGCACAACTAAGGGGAGAACGACAAGTCCACTGGGACGAGGAAAGGGACTTAACAGGGGGAACAGGAGGGGACGGTAGGGGACCACGAAGCATGCGTGCAGGTGCTGGGTCGGGCAGGTCGCGCAGTCGCTGCTGCTCCACCTCATCTGGCGTCTGCTGCGGCGGCACCTGCCCCTACTGCTGCTCCTGTGGCTCCTCCTCTACTCTCTCCTGATATGGCTGCAACTGCACTTGTTGCGGCAGTCGTGACTCCTGCTCTACCCTCTCCTGACGCTTCGACTGAGACTGGTGCTGCTGCTGCTGCTGCCGTGACTCCTCCTCTACTCTCTCGTGGTACGGCTGTGACTCCTCCTCTACTCTCTCCTGGTGCTCTGACTGGAACTGCTGTTGCTGCTGCTACTGCCGTGTCGCCTCCTCTACTCTCTCCTGATGCTCCGACTGAGACTGCTGCTACTGCTGCTGCCGTTGTGCCCTCTCAAACCGCTCCCGCTCCTCCCTCTCCAAACAAACAAGACGCTGCTCACGTGTCAGGAAACGGACAGTACGCAGTGTAGGTGCCGAGGTGGCAGTGCCTCCAGCTCTAGCACCCCCACGGCCTCCAGTACCTCCAGCAGGAACACCCCCAAGACTCCATAGCGACCGGCCGCGGAGGCGAACGGGGAGGGAACTACGGGACGGACGGGAAGCCAGGGGGTGAGGTGGGGCGAGGCTGCCGACTCGAGGCAGCAGTGTCCTCCATTGGAGGGAACTCCACACCCACACCCCCTGCACCCCCAGAGCCGGAGCCACCACCTCCAGCAGCCCCAGTACCCTCACCCCCTGTAGCTGCACCTCCCACACCCCCAGGCACGACAGAGACTGGACGCTGCGGGGAGGACGACAGCGGAGTGACGTGAGACACACCTGACAAGGCAGGACGCGAAGGGACGGGGGGGCAACCGGGGCGACTGGGGAGGGGTCAGTGGTGAGGAAGAGCGGGGGGGACAAGGTCTCAGAACCTCGATGGGGGCGACTCTTGTAGTAACTGGCCGACTCGTCAAACATGGCATCCTGGGAACTGAAAAACTGGTAGGTAACCAGGTCGTAGAATTGCCAGCCGGAGGTGTCGAGTGGGAAGCCAAGAAAGACGCAGACACGGGTGCTCAGAGACAACTTATTTGCGCCAGAGGCGCGAACGTGGGCCAGAGAACCCCACACGTGGTAGTCAGCTGCTACACCTGGAGAACCTGTCCAAAGGGAGACCGGCGTCACCCGTGGCCGTGCGTCACTAGGCCACAGGTTCAGCTGGTGCGCGGCGTAGCGGACTGCCTTAGGCCAAAGAAACTGGGGGGCACCGGCGTGGCACATGGAGGTCCGGGTAACCTCCATGACCAGGCCGATGCGCCGCTCGGCTACCCCGTTCTGCTGCGGTGAGTCTGGTTGCGTGTAAGACTGGATGATCCTCCGACCCTGACAAAACGTCTCCATGCGAGTGGGAGAAAACTCACCACCACATTCCGAGTGCAAGCAGAGCCCACAAAGGGCCTGGGCGTCACCCCTCACTAGTAGCCACGGCTCGAGTAGGCACTTCGGCCTTCCGTCGCAAAGGTAAAACCGTGGTGTAGCGAGAGCAGTCGTCCACCAAAATCAGGAAGTAGCGCTCCTGACCTGGGCCACGGACCGGGGAGGAGCCCAAAACGTCCAAGTGCAAGGTCTGGAAGGAAGCCGTGGTCGGGGGGAATGAGGAGGAGTGAGGAGTAGCGCACTGCCGACCCTCGACGCAGGGAGTGCACGGTGGCGCAGGCGAGCGAGGAAGCGAGGCAAGAGACTCTGGGAGACCTGAGACCAGACAGTGACGTATCATCCAACGGCAGCAGCAGGTGACCTAGACGGTGGTGCCAAAGAACCGACGGGTGGGTGAGTGATCGACAGTCGTACGACACAGCAGCTACCTGACCTGACCTGACATAGTGTGGTGGGACCCAGTGTGTAGTGAGTACAGACTAGAACCCGGCTCCCTGTGGAAAGTGGCCAGAGGCTCTCCAGTGGCACCGACTGTGCAGGAGGCAACTGGCTCGTCTAGAGGGAAAGTAGTGACAACTCCAAGGTCGTGAGGTGACTGACACCCACCAAGTTCCTAGAGAACGAGGGGGTGTAGTAACCTGTGAGAAACCTAGAGGGAGCCGTTGGACATGGGAGAACGGTGGTGCTGTGGGCAACTACTGGGTCTAGGGTGAAGGAAAGCTGTGCATTCGGTGAAGTCGCACCCGAGCCAGCGACAAAGGCCCGCACTAGACTAGTGGTAGCTGCAGCTCCCACACTAAGAACCTCTAAGACGTCTGGGCTGGAAACTACGCAAGCACCAAGACTGGATACACAAGTCTTAACCCCAGCTGCAGCTCCCACGTACTAGTGTTTGTACTGGCTGGGTCCGATAGGGCCCCGTGGTGGAGGGTGCTGCTGGCTCTGCTGCTAAACCCGCAGCAGCTGCTGCTACTGCTGCAGTGGCCACTGTTGCTGCTGTGGACACAGGTGCTGCCGTGGCCACAGCTGCCACTGCGGCCACTGTTGTTGCTGCGGCCACCGGTGTTGCTGCCAGTGCTGCTGCTGCGGCCACCGGTGCTGCTGCCACCGCTGATGCTGTAGCCACTGTCGCCACATCGAAATGGCACGCTAGTAAGGGGGTAGGGGCCAGTCGAGGTGGCAGTACTAGTGGGAGGACTACCTAAGCTGGTGCTGGCGCGACTGGAAGTGGCCTAAGCTGCTGGTGGTTCTGCTGAGGGACCGCCTAAGCTGTTGCTTATGCGCTAGGGTGGGGCAGCCTATGCTGCTGCTGGTGATACTGGTGGCAGTCTGGGCCACTGCTAGTGCGCTGGCGGCAGTAGAGGTTGCTGCAGGTGCCCCTGGTGGCAGTCTAGGCTGCTGCTAGTTCTTCTGGTGGCAGCCTAAGCTGCTGCTGGTGCGCTGGGGGCAGCCTATGCTGCTGCTGGTGCCACTGGTGGCAGTCTTGGCTGCTGCTGGCACTACTGGTGGCAGCCTAAGCTGCTGATGATGCGCTAGGGGCAGCCTCTGCTGCTGTTGGCACTACTGGTGGCAGCCTAAGCTGCTGCTGGTGCGCCTGGTGGCAGCCTAGGCTGCGCTAGATCGGTGGGGAGCAATATGATATGGTGGAGTGCAGTTCTGGGAGGTCTAGAGCTGTTCTGGCATCCCAAAATTCGCTCCGCCGAAATCACTTCTGAGAATGATGGTGACCCCAGAGTCACCCTCACGGGGAGACCCTCAAGTTCACGCTGTGTTACCTACAGCTTACCCCCAGTTAGTGGCGACGTCAGCGACAACCGCCAACCTTAGCGCCCAATGTGGTAACACAACATCCGACCAATCGGAAAGGTTTACAGTTCGGGAGGGTACCCATGAACTAGATAACTTTGTTGTTCGACTTAAGCGAATTGTAGAGAGAAAAAACCTTACTTTGCGCAACACCAAAAATTTCTCTCAGCGTTGCACCAAACTATCTTCTATTTACGGTTTAGCTAGTCAAAAAGAAGGTTTAAAATACATCTTTGGGGGCCGAAGGCGCCGAAGATTTCTAGGTCCTTCTTTGGCGGGAAAGTCGATGGCTGTTGGCTTTTGTCGCTACTCTGCTTCTTCCGAGGCTGCGACGTACGGGATTACCACACAACTTGGTAAGGTACGTAAACAATGTACACTTCGTCTCGCAACCTGTTGGTATGACATATAACAGTTGTTTTCTAACTAATTCCGTCGTTGTTATTGCATTGCTTTATATGTTGGAATACAGTGATGGGTTGGGTCGTGTGAGAGTACGACGGCTTATGCTGGCTTTACTAGCTTGCCTGAAGTTTATTATGCTATTACTAGCTTAGGTTTTATTTATCATACACAGATATGCTTGATTTCCTAGGTTAGGTGCATTCCTATATGTTATTATAGTTATAGCACCGAACCAGGTTACGTGTACCGAACTCAAGCCTGTTCGGTTTCCACCGAATTGCTTTCTACTGAGTCCGTGAAGGTTCTGTTCGGGACGCTTCGTGACCCTCAGAACATTCGCGTAACACCTGGGTTACCTGCCTTGTGTCGAGCCTATATATAGCCTCGCCTTGTACCCAGGTGAATCATTCAATAGATTTCTCTTTCCTGAACCAGATCCTCACAGGTTACGTGGCACATGAAAGTTCACGAACCAATCACAGTTCTTTGACAGCACCTTCTTCTGCCTCTCCTCTCCCAGCACCCTCAGACTACTTATCCACCCCTGCTACCAACGCAACCCGTCATTTTTAACTTCGATTTCATCTCATGATACACACTTAGAACAGCTAGTACGATCGCCCGTTTACTTGAACGAGAAACAGCCATTCACGCCGCCATGTCCGCCAATTCCTGACTTCATCCTAGACCGTGCACGCGGCTATTTATGATCGATAGCTAGCTTAGTTTGTCTTCAACCCATTTCTTATTGAGACGTTTGAAATCTGGCTATTCGAGGTGTGAATGATAAGTGGTTCTTTTTCTATCGTCAGTTGCTAACTGCTTTCCTCGAACCGTGTTTGTTTCATTGCAGGCATCGTCTACCGTTGTGCAAGGCGCGCATATTTGGAGCTCCCTAATGTGGCTGTGAGGTAAGCAAATCGCCCGTGATTCACTTGACATAGTGTCGCTCATTGTTTATGGCTGACTTGCACGATGCTTGCCGCTCATGCCATTTGCCGCCAATGTCATTCAGCGGAAAGCCGTTTTTTCTGCCTTTCTCGATATATTGCCTTGGTGCTCTGCGTTCGCAAATAACGGATTCCCATCTGATTTGATTTTGCCTATAGGCCATTCTCCATGGCGAGCATTCTATTTTTTCGTGTGTTCGTTTTTCCTGAACCTGTGCGAGCACTTGATATGAGGAGATGTTTCATCGTTTCTCCGTTTCCTGTGGCTTTCAGGTTTCTCGTTTTATCAAGATTTGAAACTTAGCCAAGCAACTTCTTTCTGGTGTTCTGTGTTAAGAATTAACAAGCAGGAATGATGTAAACTATCGAGAGAGTTGGTACAAGTACAAAACCTAAAGGGGTTGTACCCCATGTTGGCTACCCCACTATAGCCTACCCATTATACCATAGCATATATATAGTTTGACACACCCCCATAGACAAATTGGGGGAGAACAAGGGGTCACAAGACCAGTCAAGAAAAGCAATGCAAGCTCAGGGTGGATCACAACGTCACCACACACTCCGAGCACAAGCAAAAGGCCACAAGGCCAGTTCACATGCAGATGTATATATGCAACAACAACAGTACAGTGATCACTACCTAGCAAGAGTAAACATGCAGGTATATCTATATATAGATCACAGTACAACAAAAGTCTACAGAAAGTGAGGAAATGTAGACACCAGGCCTAGAGCAGTGCAGAAGTGTTAGAAACTAAGGACGGAGTCTATGAAGATTAGGGGACGAAATATCTCAAAATCGTCAACTATAATTCTGGACAGAAACGTCGTCGTCACGAGAAACGTTGTCGACGAAAACCGCACTGTTAGAATTCCCTCAAACTCGAGTATGTTGTAGCCCTTTACCGTGGCTATCCTTCCCAATTTGAATCGTATCAAAGTATGGGGTATAACTCGAGTTATGAATTTCGGCGCACTAGGGGGTATGCTGCCATAGAAACTTAACTCAATCACAATTTACTCACAAGTTCATACAAGAAAGTAGGAGTAGCAATAAACCAGGTAGGAGGGAAGAGGAGGACGAGAGGGAAGGTCCCCAATGAGTCCCCAACCAAGGAAACCCCATAGTCACACCAAATCCCTTCCCTATAGGCACCCCAACTTTGACCTTTGTCACTTTCCCAACCTCCACAATCCACCTCACCCCAACTTGGCCACACTTGCCAACCTGGTTTGGGTTTTCCCAACCACATGGCAGCAACTACAGTAGAAGTGACGAATTTCCCAACCCCCAAATGTCTATACCCCTTATGGAGTCAACCCCACAACTTCCCATAGTCGCCACAACAAAATATCAAAAGCATACGAACTTCAAATGTTCGTAACTTTCGTGTTCGTGCTCCGATTGAAGCGATCCTTGGTTCGTCGGAATGCTCTCGAGCAGAGGAGTCACTTCCGACATCTGCTCAAGCCAAATAACATTCACACACACTCAGAAAATCCAAACCACACCAAATACAAATTCTTGCACACGCTCACATCACGCATGCAACGCACGAACATATGATGGGAGGCAGACAGACGTGAATGCAAATGATAGCATCACATAACAAGAAGCGCTGATGATCACTAGCCGGAAGGGCCTTGGTGAACACATCAGCCGTGTTCGCCCGGGTGGGCACGTGGGCGACACGAAGCTGACCACGCTGCTGCAACTCTCGAGCAAGGAAGTAACGCAGAGCGATGTGCTTCGTTCTGTGCTCCAGTCTGTGGTCCTGACACAAGGCAATGGCAGCCTTGTTGTCGACGTACAGAACTGGAGGAGAACGAGGCCTCTCTCCCAAGTCGGTCAGCAGGTAGGTGAGCCAGCGTAACTCCTGTGCAGCCATGGCTGTGGCGTATGTTGGTGCAACCCTACGGTTTGCACTCGGCTTGTTGTCCGTGTGCGTGAATGTGTGTGTGTATGGAATGGTATGAGGGCATGGGATAATATATATTTCATGCTTATAATTGTGTGTGAATGTTGAGTCATGATGTCGAGTGTGTGTGTCGAGTCAATAGCGAGTTATCGCTAGACGCGTGTTACGCGGTCGTTTGTGTCTCGCGCGCGGTTTCTATTTTGTCGTGCGCGGTTTCTATTTTGTCCTGTGTCGAACGTTCGGCGTGTCGCAGGTGTGTGCAGCAGACCCATCAAGAACTCAAGGATGAGTTTGTGATGAAGAGCCCGAGCCTTGGTGTCAAGCCTCAAGTGATTTCGAAGCTTGCCAAAAGGGTACACCTCAAGATATTGAAGATAATTACATTACTTTGTGTAGTGTAACATTTCACTTGGTGTAGGCCCTAGTGAAGGGTAGTTTCGAGACCCTTCGTGGTTGGGGACAGTGTGGCACTGTTCCACATCACTGTACCTCGGCTCTTGGGGTTTGTAGGAGCTGGGAGTCATTCCCAACTCGTAACTCTTCCTATCTTGTGTTCTAAGACTATAGTGGCTGCCATAGTACCGTTCGTTCAAACCGACGCTGTGTCGTCAATTCTTTATCAAATCGTGCAATCTAAATTGCTAATTGTAGACGACGTGAAGACGCTCCAGATCCAATTTGAATCAAGTCATTTGCAGCTGTGAGCAGAACGCTATCAACGTTTGAAGCCGCTGTGCAGAAATCCGTCTGTGCTCTCTATCTTTCGTTTTAGGCACATTCAAGCCTATTGTGACTATAACTAGTGGTATCAGAGCCCCTTGGAGCAGTTTCGACAATGTCTGGACCTGAGGAAAGGGGTGGCAGAGGTGCTGGTGGCAGTGGAGAAGCTCAAGCTCAAGGCCAACCCCGTGATTCAGCCATGGCGCCCATGCAACCAAGTCTTGGCCCACCTAGGGATGAGCCTAGGGTGTTTGGGCTTGACAAGTTCAACGGTGACAACTTTGCTGAATGGTCCTTCAAGATGGAGAACATCTTTGACCACTATGACCTGCTGGAGGTGATGGAAGGAACGGAGAAGCACCCCGAGAACGACCCGGAGAAGAGCCCGTGGGTGCGGAAGAGCGCACAAGGCTATCTCTTACTTGGGCAAGCGTTGGGGAGCAGTCAGATCCGTCACATCAAGCCATTCCAGCGTGAACCAGAGAAAGGACCAAAGGCATGGGCTGCTCTCAAGGGTGTACATGCTCCTGCAACAGCGGCGGTAGCGGTGGTGTTGGAACGGCAAATGGCGGCACTACGAATTGAAGAAGACGAAGCGGTTGAAGAAGGGGTGCAGAAATTCTTCGACTTGTTGACGCGGCTTGAGGGAGCTGATTTGAACTACAGTGAGCTCCAAAAGAAGACCAAGTTGCTGGCCTTACTCCCAGAGTCATGGTCCTCGCTCATCATCAACCTTAATCGCGACTTGCCCCGCCTCTCGCTTGAAGACGTGAAGCGAGCTATCCTTCAAGAGGATTTCCGCCGCCGTGAGTTGGCGAGTGCGGATGGCGCTGAGCAGCGAGCATCGGCCGTGGATATGGTCGAGGAAGAGGCAGAGGACGAGGGGGAGGAAGGTTTGGTGGCAGCAACTTCGGCGGAGGCCGCAGGAGTGGCGGTTACGGCAGCGACGACAAGAGCTACGGACGCGGTCGCGGCCGATTCGGCGAGTGTCACTATTGCCACAAGAGCGGACACATGTGGCGCGACTGCTACAAACTCCCTGATGGTTGGACCCCTGCTCAAGGCCAAGAGGGTAGAGGAGCAGGAGGAGGGAGAGGACGAGGCCGTGGAGGCCGTGGCGGTCGCGGTGGCGGAGCTGCAAACATGAAGAGCGGAGACAACGACAAGGACCCGAGCGACAATCGATACCCGGGTCTATTCTACTTCGTGTCGACGCAAGTACCGGCTGGTCCAGAGAAGGATGAAGGCTTTGAGGAGCCAGCAGCTGTGGGGAAGGTGACCCTACACCCCCTGGACTATTGGGTGATTGATAGTGGCGCTACCTATAGCATGACACCTTGCCCGGACTTGCTCACCGAACTCGAACCGTCACCGGTGAAGCATGTCACATCGGCTTTGGGGCAGCGAGCAGAGGTGAAAGGCATGGGCAAGGCCATGTTCAAGGGTGCTGATGGGAAGATGGTGGGCCTCAAGAACGTGCTTTGGGTGCCCAGCCTTGCTGCAAACCTGATTTCCGTGCGGCGGTTGGCAAAGGCCGGCATGGACACGAACTCGAAGGGAGCCAAGACCTACACCGCAAGGCTTGGCGATCGAATTCTTTGGGACCTTCATGAGGACAGGGATGTCTACAACGAGATGTGGCAGATCCCAGTGGTCCCTATGCCTAAGGAGAGGCAAGTGGCAGCAAGCATCAGCACCAAGGATGGAGCGGTCGGTAGCGACGATGGCGCGAACGGTCGCGCTAAGGAGAATGAGCTCAAGAAGAGCAAACCTGGAGGGACCAGCAAGTTCAGTGAACCTAAGGAGAGTGGTGCAGCAACCAAGGAGCAGCAAAAGGGTGAGGAGAACCCAGAGGCAGCAGCGGAGGAGGACTACGGAGAGAGTATGTGGGGCGCTATTGCGAGCGCGGCATTCTCCAATCCAACTTCGGCTACGGGGGAGTGTGATTGGCTCACCTTGCATCGGCGCATGGGGCATGTGGCCCTGCCCATCTTGCAGCAGCTAGTGAAGAATGAGATGGTTGCTGGCATACGTGTGAAGGGGGAGCCCGATGAGGTGCTTGGCTGCCCGACGTGCATTCAAGCCAAGTTCACCCGGTTTCCGTTCCCTAGTTCGGAGGCAACGGCAAAGGCACCGCTTGATGAGGTGGTGATGGACGTGGTGGGCCCCCTGAAGCTTGGAGCTGCTGGAGCTGAGTATTTTCTCACCATTGTCGACGTCTACACCCGCATGACTTGGGTGTACGTGCTGGCCAAGAAGAGCGACGTGGCTGAAACGTTGAAGACGGATTGGTTCCCGATGGTGGAGCGGCAACAAGACCGTCTAGTCAAGTCAATCCGCACCGATCGAGGGGGAGAGTTCCTGAGCAAGGAGTTTGGGTTGTGGCTGAAGAAGAATGGTATTCGGCACTCCCTCACCATGCCATACTCCCCTGCAATGAACGGCATCACCGAGCGAGCGAACCGCACAATCACGGAGGCGGCACGCGGGTTGCTCATTGAAGCCGGGCTACCCGACTATTTCTGGCCTGATGCGGTGCGGAGCGCGTGTGTGGCCAAGAACAGAGCCTTGACTCATGTGGGAGCAGACAAATGGGTGCCCTATGTGGAGTGGCTAGGAAGGAAGCCAAAGGTGGATATGCTTCGGGTGTTCGGGTGCATGTGCATGGCGCTCGTGCCTAAGCATCTTCGGCACAACAAGCTTGGTTCCAAGGCGGTGTGGGCCGTGCACTTGGGCATGGCTCAAAACAGCAAGGGATGGCTTCTTTGGGACCCATTCACCAAGAAGTTCTTGGTGAGCAGGGACTGCAAGTTCATGGAGAACTTCATGTACAAGGATTGGAAGGCGGAGAATGAGGCGAAGATAGGCGTGCGGTTTGGGGAGGCGAAGAGTTCCGGTTTGGAGCATGTGGAGCTGCCTTTGGAACTGAGCAGCGGCAGCACAACCACAAGGCAATCCTCCCTTGTGAATGGGGGAGAGGAGGCCAATGATGCAGAGGAAGAAGAGGAGGAGGTGCAGCAAGTGAGCGAGCGTGCACCGTCACTTCATTCCCGTACTACGAGTGCTCCACGGATTCGAGCCACACCGCAGCAACGCCAAGGCCTTCAAGTCCCTGCAGCTGAGGAGGAAGGAAGGGGGAAGAGGAGAGTTCAACCCCCTAATAGGCTGACCTATGATGCGCCGGGAAAGCAGGGCAAGACAGCCCTGGCCGGAGCGGCAATGATGGTCGGAGACGACGAGGAGAGTGACTACGAGGAGTGTGCCTTCGCGTTCTTCTCTCCGGTGGAGATGCCGGGAGAACCAGCAACTCTCAAGGAGGCTTTGGAGATTAGTGATGCTGAGGAGTGGAAGAAGGCCATGGAGAGTGAGCTGAAGAGCATCGAGGAGAATGACACGTTTGAATTGGTGGAGCTACCGGAGGGGCGTACGGCGATAACGTCCAAGTGGCTCTTCAAAATCAAGTCGGATGCCGACGGCAAGATCGAGTGCTACAAGTCTAGGCTTGTAGCCAAGGGGTACCAGCAGAAGGAGAAGGTGGACTTCAAGGAGCTGTTTGCCCCTGTGGTGAAGCCGACGACGCTGCGAACCCTATTCGCGGGAGCCGCCATCAAAGGATGGGTAGTAAAGCAAATGGACATCGTAACGGCATTCCTTAACGGCATCCTTGAGGAGGAGATTTTTATGGCGCAGCCAGAGGGGTTTGATGATGGTAGTGGCAGAGTGTGGAAGCTGAAGAAGGCCCTCTATGGGCTGAAGCAGGCCCCTAGGCAATGGTACATGAAGCTGCGCGAAGTGTTGGAGGGGATCGGCTTCACTCCCTCAACGGCCGATCACTCCTTGTTCATGCTTGGCGAGGGGGAGCAGAGGAGTTTCATGGTGGTTTATGTGGATGACATCCTCATTTTCTCACCCTCTTCTGACCTTGTGAAGGAGGTGATGCTGAAGCTTCAAGACAAGTTCAAGTGCAAGGCCCTTGGTGACGTGAGCTTCTACCTTGGGCTCCACATCGAACGAGATGTGGAGAAGCGGTGCATGCGGGTGCATCAACGAAAGTACCTGGAGGCATTGGCTGCCAACTTTGGGCAGAGTGAAGGCCATGTGGCTACACCCTTTCCCTCTGGGTTCAAGTGTGTGAAGGGACCAGAGGAGGAGAGCGTTGGTGAAGAGGAGAGGCGCCGATTTCACTCGTTGGTAGGCAGCCTCATGTATGCGGCGGTAAACACCCGACCGGACGTCGCGTTTGCTACCGGGCAGCTGGATAGGGTTGTGCAATGCCCTAATGAGGAGCAGGTAGCAGCTGGAATGAGGGTGGCCAAGTATCTTGGCCAAACACCGACCGTTGGGCTGCAATACTCGGCGGCGGCACAAAGGCGCCAAAAGGGCGCGGATGGTGTTGAACTCGGGTGTTTGTTCCTCACCGCCTACTCGGATGCTTCATATGCATCAGAACCAGAGGACATGACAAGTGTGGGAGGCTTCATATGCTGTGTTGGTGGAGGCCCAACTGCTTGGGAGAGCAAGAAGCAGGTTGACCAAGCTTTGAGCTCGGTGGAGTCCGAGTACGTGGCACTCTTCCGTGCCGTACGGGAGATTGTGTGGCAGCGGCGTTTGTTGGCTGAATTGGGGGAGGAGCAGCAAGGACCTACCCCACTGTACTGTGACAGCCAGGGTGCCATTGCTCTTGCTAAGAACCCTGTGTTGCATGGACTCACGAAGCACATGAGGGTGAAGTGGCATTGGACGAGGAGCATGGTAACCGCGGGTGAAGTTGAGTTGCGCTACGTGAAGACCACGGGGCAGCCGGCTGACATGATGACCAAGAGGCTGGTGGAGCAGCAGCATTGGAAGTGTTGCAAGCTGGCTGGGATGGCTCTGAACTGAGAGAGCAACATATCCTAAGGCCAACAATCCGAGGGGGAGTTTGTTGGTGCAACCCTACGGTTTGCACTCGGCTTGTTGTCCGTGTGCGTGAATGTGTGTGTGTATGGAATGGTATGAGGGCATGGGATAATATATATTTCATGCTTATAATTGTGTGTGAATGTTGAGTCATGATGTCGAGTGTGTGTGTCGAGTCAATAGCGAGTTATCGCTAGACGCGTGTTACGCGGTCGTTTGTGTCTCGCGCGCGGTTTCTATTTTGTCGTGCGCGGTTTCTATTTTGTCCTGTGTCGAACGTTCGGCGTGTCGCAGGTGTGTGCAGCAGACCCATCAAGAACTCAAGGATGAGTTTGTGATGAAGAGCCCGAGCCTTGGTGTCAAGCCTCAAGTGATTTCGAAGCTTGCCAAAAGGGTACACCTCAAGATATTGAAGATAGTTACATTACTTTGTGTAGTGTAACATTTCACTTGGTGTAGGCCCTAGTGAAGGGTAGTTTCGAGACCCTTCGTGGTTGGGGACAGTGTGGCACTGTTCCACATCACTGTACCTCGGCTCTTGGGGTTTGTAGGAGCTGGGAGTCATTCCCAACTCGTAACTCTTCCTATCTTGTGTTCTAAGACTATAGTGGCTGCCATAGTACCGTTCGTTCAAACCGACGCTGTGTCGTCAATTCTTTATCAAATCGTGCAATCTAAATTGCTAATTGTAGACGACGTGAAGACGCTCCAGATCCAATTTGAATCAAGTCATTTGCAGCTGTGAGCAGAACGCTATCAACGTTTGAATCCGCTGTGCAGAAATCCGTCTGTGCTCTCTATCTTTCGTTTTAGGCACATTCAAGCCTATTGTGACTATAACAGCGTAGATCTCAGCCTCACAACTGGAGCTGAGAACAGAAGACGAGCGGGTAGACCGCCAAGAAACAGAGCCAGAGCCAAGGCTGAACGTGTAACCCTGTGACGACCGCTGCGTAGCCAGGTCGTCAGCCCAAGAAGCGTCTGAGTGCCCAGTGAGGACAACTGAGCTCCGCCCTCCAAGCACGAGCCCCATGCCCGATGTACTGCACAAGTAGCGCAGTACCCTCTTCGCAGCATCGAAGTGCACCTTTCGGTGCCTACCAGGAGCCACGTAGCGTGCCAGAAGGCCAAGAGGGTACGCAAGGTCAGGACGAGTGCAGGTCATCAGGTACATGATCAGCCCACTTGCTCTGGGTACGGACCACTCGGCTCTACGGACTCGTCCGAAGGTGGAGCTAAGAGCGAGTGACCTGTAGCCAGGGGAGTGGACTGTGGCGAGGACCAAGTGAAGACGAAGCGCTGAAGGACCTGCTGCACCATGTGTGACTGAGTTAGTGTGATGGTGCACCGTGCTCTGTCCCGGGTGATCTGCAAGCCAAGGTAGCTGCGCAGCTCACCCAGGTCTGTGCACGTGTGTCTCTTCTGCAGCTCCGACTTCACAAGGACGAGAGCCTCAGTGTCAGCAGTGGCAAAGACCAAGTCGTCGACGTACACGAGGATGTAGAACGGCGGCAACGAAGTGTCGGTGCGCAGAAACATCGACGGGTCAGCAGTCGAAGGTGCAAACCCAAGAGCCGCAAGTGTCGTCCTCAGTGTGTCGTGCCACTCACGAGGCGCCTGACGGAGACCGTAGACTGGCCGGCGGAGGCTCCACTGGGTACCAGGAGGGAACGACCCAGTGAAGCCGGGTGGGCGGCGCAGCCAGATCTCTTCGTGCAGACTGCCCTGTAAGAACGCTGTGCTGAAGTCCAGAGAGTGAAGCTCGTAGTCACGCTGAGTGGCAACGTGCAGCAGCACCCGAAGAGTGGTCATCTTCGGGGTGGGGGAGAAGGTCTGGAAGAAGTCTACTCCCTCTCGCTGACTGAAGCCTCGTGCAACGTAACGAGCCTTGAAGACAGGCGGAGAACCCGGCGGCCGCTTCAACCTGAAAATCCACATGCCATCGACTACGTTCGCCCCAGGAGGGGGAACTGCGTCGACGTAAGTGCCTGTGGACTTCCAAGATGCCATCTCTGCGTCCATGGCTGTCTGCCACTGAGAGGAGTACTCACCCGCGATCGCCTCAGCGTAAGAGCGCGGGGTCGGGATGTCTGGAGCATCCGGGTCTCCCTTAGGGGCAAGCAGCATGGCCACGAGATGAGGCGCAGCGGCTGCAAGACACTCAAAGTCCTCCTGCCTGTCCTCAAGGACGTCCGTGCCAAGAGCACACTCACCCCCGATGGATGGAGGACAGAAAGACTTAGACTCAGCAACAAGACTAGCAGCGAAGTCTAGACGACAGGCAGCAGCAAAGTCAACAAGCTCAGAGACTAAGGCAGACGCAGCAGCAGACTCAAACGGCGGGTCAGTGACAACAGTGGCTAGCAGACGCGTGACACTGGGGTGAGCAGCACGAACCAGGTCAGACTCAGGGTCCTGATCTTCAGGCAGAGAAGACGCAGGAGGAGACGGCAGGGGAACATGCTGTGGAACAGAGGAAGGACGAAGTGCCATAGCGTGCATGCCAGGGACAGGAGGCGGACGCTCACGAGGAACACGATTACCAGTGCGACGCGCGCGAACAGGCGAGGCAGGACGAGACGCAGGCTCACGACGCTCTGTATGCGAGTCTATCTGCTCAGTGTAAGGAGAAGGAGCAGGCAGTGGTGCGCCGGGCTGTAACGGGAGGCCAGTAGAAGACGGGAGGCTAAGAACCTGGCAAAGCACGGAGTCAGGCGGTGGCAGAGACGACGGTAACGGCGGAGCGAAGAACAGTCGCGGCGGTGCAGTGCCACCAGTACCAATAGCTCCAGCGCCTCCAGCAGCTCCAGAACCTCCAGTACCAGGGCCTCCAGCAGCAGCACCTCCAGCTCCAGTGACTCCAGCAGCAGCACCTCCAGCTCCAGCGCCTCCAGCAGCTCCAGAACCTCCAGCTCCAGCGCCTCCAGCAGCAGCACCTCCAGCTCCAGTGACTCCAGCAGCAGCACCTCCAGCTCCAGCTCCTCCAGCAGCTCCAGAACCTCCAGCTCCAGCGCCACCAGTAGCAGCACCCCCAGAACCGGCACCTCGAGGCCCAGGGTCCCCAACCCCAACTCCAACTCCCCAACTCCCCAACTCCGCAACCGCCCAGCCAGCATGACACGACCGCCGACAGAACCAATCATCACGCCCGAGAATATTTTGAGTCACCGAGTGCGTGACCCACGGGGAGCTCGACGGATCGAAATTTTGATCCGCTGGAAAGACCGAACGCCCACTGAGGACAACTGGGTTCCCTTGGACAGAATTGAGAACCACCCCGTCCTCACAGAGTACCTACGCAGCCGAAGTTTCCGGGATGTACACGCGCTCTCATAAAGAGGGTTTTCTTAGGGGGGGGGGGGGGGTAGTGTAAGGAAAATTCTTTTTTTCCTTACTTCGCATCCCTGCTCAGCGCGTACACCACTCTTCCTGCCAACCGCACCCAACAGTAATCCGTTACCACTCGCGACACTCATTTCGACACTGTTCCCGCCACTGTTCACGACGCGACCCAACCTCACGGTTCGGTTAGTAACCCGCGCTCCGGACCTCCGCCTCGACATTTCCAACCTCGGCGCTAGGCCCGTCGCGCACCCCATTTTCCACACATTACCGTTACCACTGTAGTTTCGCTATATATTCTTCGCTCATGCCTTCGCTCATTGGACTCTTGCTTCGATAGTGCATTTCTCGCTCGTTCACACAATTGCATTCGTAACAATCATCCTGTGATCCCAACTTTGCTAGTAAAACTCTTGCCAATTTCTCCGGTGAATGAGCGAGTGCTAAGGAACACAGGCAAAGCTACGATCACTCATAGAGCTCGTGCCAACCCCCCCGTAGTCTAGCTCCCGACCATTGTAGAGTGAATCTCCTCAGTAAGCAGCTCGACAAACTAAAAAAAATGTCAGCGACATTAGGTGGTTCGGTAAAATACAGAAGCGTATATATATGCAAAAACACACACTATCATAAGCACACCAGTATACACAAACACTTCTATGGATATGCATGCAGCTTCACAACGGTAACGAAGTACGTAACATGGATACATAATGTGCGATGTGAGCAATTTCGATACAGTACACATAATGAAAACACTCCCCCTAACCCACCTCCCCACATTCCTTCCAACCTATACAGATTCGAACTGTTGGAGAACAAAGAGAGTTATACATTTCATGAAAATATTAAGTCATTAACTACAGTAGCGAGTCAAGTTTTAGTGAGTATCGCTTCACTAGAAATGACGACGTCAACGAACAGGGCTTTACTGTACCGAAAGGGTACAATCTCTTAGCGATTAGGTACATTTGCCTAGCTATGAATCAATCGCAGTGCTTGCCTTTATCAATATGATTCAACATATTATTCAATCATTCTATTACAACTTTCGCTACGCATACAAGTCTATACAATCCAAGAATGTTCCGATCCTTAAACATTTATTACGTGAATTATTTTTTCCAACACGAATTTTCAGCATACCACGCCACTACCATTCGTCCCCCTCCAAACCTCCCACCTCACCAAATCTGAACCGAGCGAATCCATCCAACCAATCGTTGCAGCGTGCATGCATCAAAGTATGCACTCAGCAACCTCCTTCATCCACACACTACGACACCTAAATTCAAACCACACAAAGTTGAAACCGCACACTTCGTTCTATTAGTTTAGTCTAGCATTCAAATCGTATCACGCTCCTCACCCCTACTGTTCTCCTCCGCTATCATCTATGATTACAGGCTAGGTTTCTTCTCGAAATGTGTTCAAGTCTATCACTTTAGCTTGAAACTCAAATCTATTTTATAAGTCCCGCCCCTCCTAGTCCTCCCCTTCCCTTTTCCAGTTTAAGCAGCTGTGTTTTCTTCACGCGAAGAACGTTCTGCCAGCTAATAGTAGCGAAAGTGCCGGCTTCCGCGCCAAGAGCGCCGGCCGGAGCCGAAGCGTTGTGGGAGGACTCATCAGCGTCGACGCTATCTTACCCATCTAATTGTGGCCGCAGCGACGGAACTCGTTAGCCTGGCAAGCCGATGTGATTAATAAGAGCAGGAGTAAGTCACTGTATGTCATGTCATTTTTTTATTTTACTTCGTATCAATGTCTTTGTGTTAGCAAGAATGCCTGCGTGAATGCCTGGACATTATCTCAGCCGAGGTATGCGTTACATCGACGTTTCGCTTTTATGTTGCACATTTCACATTCCACCAACATCGCGTTCAACTTTCCAGGTCATGCATTTCTCGACGAGGAGGGCTTCGTAGACATGGTGGCGACGCTATTCGTTTTTCCCATCTCCAGCTCCTTGCTAGCACGCTTTAATGGTATTCCAAGTAGAAAGTAGGTAGGGAGTTCGTGTTTTTATGTTTGAAATCTAAAGATAACCAGTTGTGTCTTGTCTATTGTATTCTTACAGTCATCATAATAACACGAGTGTTCATTTGACCAAGACGGTAGCACGTTTCACGAAAGTTATTACAAGTTACCATTCTTTTGTAGGAGTTAGATGCGGACCCAGAAGCTATGAAGCACAATCGTTCCTCTAACATACTCTTGTTCTTTTTGCATGCGTAATAGCGAAGCATAATTTCGTCCCTGTTGTGACTACCAATAATACCTGCACCTTAGTAATCATTGTTGGTTTTGTTGTTTTTTTATGTTAGTTCTGGTAGTGCAATGTAGCACTTTACGTGTATGTACGAGAATGTGCAAAATAATACAATTTGTTTGTGTACACCGACAATGCACCTTGAACAACGCATGTAGAAAGGCAAGCCTCCGAAACGCAATCGTCGCTTGCTCTTTTCATGCAATTCGCCAGCCAATAGAAATCAGTGTTCGCACATGAGGCAGTCATGTTGGATTGGTCCACCCGGCAAGCTGATGTTGACACGTCGATAATGCCATGTGACAATTTTTTATGCTTACGTGGCAAATATATATTTGCGTACGTACCATCGTACGTACACTTTGGCCGCATGGTAGGCCCTGAAATTCACATCGAAGTTACAAAAATGTATACGTGAGGTTGCACAGAGGTGTACGTTCTGTGTCCTAAATGTTGCGGATTTGTATCGGAAATTTTGCTTTTACGCAACCCGGCTTTCCCATACTTTCGCCCTTAACTTGAATGTTGTTGGAGGCAGGAATCCTAAAGTAACCCTTTTTCTTCTGCAATATGTCAGCGAGTCTTTTTTTGCGATGGAATTCCGCCGTGGACCCCACGAGTGCCAGCCACTGTCTGAAATGGGACCTGGCAGGCAGCGGGCCTGCACACAATGGAGTATTTGATGATGCGGAAGTGACGAACGACTAAGAGCACCTGAAAGTGCGGAGGGAGTGAAAGGCAAGCAAGCAAGGAAATGGCGCATAGTTTGACGCTCTCCTGTTGTCTATGCCGCTATAAAGGCTGCTACGGGATTCGCGCTCCCGTCATATCCCTTTGCTCATATTACTACAATGGTTCCATCCCAGCCGCCGATACAGACCTAGTAACGGCTAGCAACACTTGTTTTTCCTCCTATTGCTCGGCATCACTTGTTGTGCGACCGTCTTCCATCCTCCACCATGTGACGAGCAGTCCCAAGCGCTTGACTTGCATACTCGAGCATTTACAATTCCTCCGTCATTTACAATTCCTCGCTTGCCTGCTCACATCGTTACGTGCCTCGCTGTCATCATCGTTGCTGCTAGCAAAAAGAAAAATCATCCGCAAATTTCTACCCCAACGTCACATCAGGGTTGCCCTGAGGAGTGAAAATGGTAATCCCACACGGGACTTCATGTTTAGTTATCCAAATTTGTGAACGCTCGTGTGTGGAGTCAATAGGGGCGTTTGGAGGAAATTCAATTGAATGCAGTTTTTCTACAGAGGCAAATCAAGGCAAATTCGTCTGAAGTTTGACAACCGTTAATCAACCGTCTGCTATTTTCCTTTGCTTGTTTGCTAGGCGAATAATAACTTGTGTGCTTGTGCGAAGTTGTAATCAATCTTTTGGTGAATGAAAATTGCTCAATCAACGTTTGACGTGAAGAGCTAATTTTGCACATAAGCCGTTTCGTCGTCAACGTTGCGCAAGTGAGCTTGTGAATGCTCTAGTGCACACCATTGCCTTGACACTTAGGGAACTCCCTCTACAAACACGGACCTGTGGTTAGGGGCTGGCTTTGCCAGGCACCCAAGGACCCTTGGAGGACCCCGTGGGGACTACCTAGTGTATATTAAAGGTGCATATAGTGCAGTTGATTCATAGTTCATTTTTCCAGTGCCAAAATTTTCTTATAGACAAATAGCGCTTTGACATATGGGTATACCAGTTGGGGGTCAGTGTGGTGCGGGCAAAGGAGCAGGCAGAGTATATGGCAGGTAGAGAGTAGAGTTGTGAGGGCGCTGATGGCTGGTCGTAGGGTGGCATGGGAGTGATGAGGGTATAGTGGGGAGCTGAAAGTTGCCGAAGGGTGAGGGGGTAATGAATGGTGTGGACAGAGAGAGTTGCTACTATGTAGTTTTTGTGGCACGTCACAATACCCAGAATTCGAGGCGTATATGTGTGGTATGTTTTGCAGAGTGGTTCGTTTGTTGAAGTCCCACTTTCCGCGGGATGGTGATGGCTAAAATCTTATCAAGATTCATGGCCTTAGTTATATCCTAGAGGCCATCCGCTGTGGTGGACACCCACACGAGTAATCCAAAGCTATGTTTGAGAATGTGCACGTTCGTGCATGCAAGCAATCGTTTCGAAGCTCCAACAAGCGCGACTACGAAACGGCCATCTTGTAGGGGAATGCAACACAGGCAACAATGATGTTGCTTCCTCCTGCTGTCCCTGAACAGCCACGCAAGTACACGACAGCTGCCAAGTGGGTACGCTGGTACACTATGATGTGCATGGGTGATAGGTTGTGTGTTCGTCATACGCTTTTAGAATTCGCTTACTCTTCGGTATCTCGCCGTATACCCTAGCCAAAGTCCCGATCATCACTATATGCTATGCATTTAATTCACAAGATGTTACGTGAGTGTTGCTGGTGTGGGCAGGCTCGGACCACTGCCAGGCAAGTATTAACCAATTGCCCAGCTACCATGCGAGTGTCAGCTCATGCACAAAGACCGGAGGGAAATCTGCTCCAACAGTACATTGACAGCCCATGCGTACCGCAACGTTATGCAGCGGCATGGGTACGACAGTGCCGAGACTCAGGTACGACAGAGAGTGGTTTTAATAGATGGGGGTGCGGACAGAGCATCGTGCGAACAGATGGGGGTGCGGACATATACTGATGAGGGCAGGGAGTCTTGAGAGAAGCGGGCATAGGGTGAGGGGGACTGAGACGAGGTGCGAGCATAGAGTTATGGTTATGGGGTGGTTTCTCTGTGGATAACGCCATGTCAAGAGTGGTGAGGAGGGTGTGGACATAGAGTGCCCTGAACATTAAGAGGTGCGGAAAGCAAGTGGCGTGTACAGGCTGGGATGCTTACAGAGAGGGGTGCGAGCAGAGGGAGAGGGGGACAGAGGGAGGTGACGACGGAGGAGGGGTGAGGACCGAGAGGGTTGAGGACAGAGTGGGGTGAGGAGAGAGTGGGGTGAGGAGAGAGTGGGGTGAGGAGAGAGTGGGGTGAAGAGAGAGTGGGGTGAGGAGAGAGCGGGGTGAGGAGAGAGTGGGGTGAGGAGAGATTGGGGTGAGGACAAAGAGGGGTGAGGACAGAGTGGGGTGAGGAAAAAGTAGGGTGAGGATTGACATGGATGAGGATAGAGTGGAGTGAGGATAGAATGGGGTGAGGACAGAGTGCGGTGAGGACAGAGTGGGGTAAAGACAGAGTGGGGTGAGGACAGAGAGAGGTGCGAACAGAGAGAGATGGGGACAAAGGGAGGTGAGGACGGAGGAGGGGTGAGGACAGAGAGGGGTGAGGAGAGAGTGGGGTGAGGAGAGAGTGGGGTGAGGACAGAGTGGGGTGAGGACAGAGTGGGGTGAGGACAGAGTGGGGTGAGGACAGAGTGGGGTGAGAACAGAGTGGGGTGAGGACAGAGTGGGGTTAGGACAGAGTTGGGTGAGGACAGAGATAGGTGCAAACAGAGGGAGAGGGAGACAGATGGGGGTGAGGACAGAGGAAGGGTGAGGACAGATTGGGGTGAGGAGAGAGTGGGGTGAGGACAGAGAGGGGTGAGGTCAGAGTGGGGTGAGGACAGAGAGGGATGAGGAGAGAGTGGGGTGAGGAGAGAGTGGGGTGAGGGGTGAGTAAAGAGTGGGGTGAGGACAGAGAGGGATGAGGACAGAGTGGGGTGAGGATAGAGTGGGGTGAGGACAGAGAGGTGCGGGTGGAGACTGGAGTGGACAGAGCACGCGCATCCCCCTGATTTTTGCCATTTCAAACCCTTGCTCCCCAAAGCCAATCGTGAAATGCAATCGTGACTTTGCTTCCTATCATTGTGCATGTATTTGCAGGTTTATAGGGAAGTCGCTCTGCGGGCAGCGGATGTGCGCACAGGCAAGCCATCGGCTACATGTGCACGCGCAACACCATCGCACCACGGAACCCACGCGTTCTCATGTGTAGAGTATGGTGCGGTGGACAGCAAGCATCTGTACAGCCAGTTGGTCTTTCACATGCATGCGAGGAGGACCGCGGATGGATAGGGAGGCCCATTGCATGAGGTGGCGTATGTCAAGCCGTGGAAGGAGGTTGGCGTTGACCAGCTCACTGGACGTGTGAAGTTAGATTAAGCTAGGGATGCGGATGCAAGTGTGGCCGTGCCTAGTGCTCACCTTTGTCGGGTTGTGCATGTCGTACAGTCCTTCGATCGACCGGGCATGTGGTTGTTGAATAAGTAGGCAGACGACTTGTGCCGGGGGGATGTTTGGTAACGCGAAACCAGTCAAGCGCCCGAGTCCCAAGTTGCAAGCCGTACAGCACAAGTTTATAAAACTTGAAGTTGAGGAGTTTGCAAACTTGAAAGAAGGGCACTTGCAATTTGGGACTATCGAGCTCGCACCTGGGGAAAAGTCCCAAATAGGTTCTGTGTGACAAAAAAAAAACAAACAAACAAAAAAAAAAACGGCGAAATAATACTCTCACCACAACCCAAGAATTGAACTCCCTCCCCATCAACCTTCTAAAACTTGAACAACTTCGGACTGGGGCTTTACAAGCGTGCCGATCCTTGTACGGCATTTTCTTAAGCCTACTACGATGGGTAGGATAAGCTATATAGGAGTCATTTGTCGCTTTATGGGTACCATTCTTCTCTTTGAGGGTTGCCGCACTATACCTTTAGAGGATGTTTGGGATGTGTAATGAGTGTAAACTCTCAGATTTTGTTTTGTGTGTTGCATGCACTTTTTTCTGTAGGCAACTTTATGAAAACGTAAACATGGATCAGTTGTGCGAACTAGCATAATGAGCTAGGTTACAGTCTAGATAATGGCAGCACCCAATAGGTGGTCACTAATCTCATCGAACTTGGTTCCTACGTTGAAACATGGGTATTCAAACGTTTAATGATTTCATTCACTATACAACATGTAGTAACCGATTCCATAAACAGACTCACGCTCTAAACTTTACATCGACTACCAACCAGATGGGAAACCGAAGCTGAAGCCATAGCTCCCTCCGAAGCTGGGGGTTATCCCCGGGGTTACAGCGAATTGAGCTAAACCTTGATTGGTCCGCATCCTTCTCCCGAAATGCAGATTGCGAGAATTACCACTTCGCAGCAATCGCTCGAGCGCAAAGGTAACCTGCGGGTGTCTTAGGGTGAACTTCGTGGTTACCCCCAGAGGGTGACCTGAGGTTATACCAAACTTTTGAAACGATTTCTGCCTCAAGATTTTTGGAATGTGGCGAGCCCACCGCTCCTATGCGCCGCTTCGCGCCTCCTGCCATGTCGCCTCCGCGTCTGCCTCATGCTCAATCCGTGACGAATGTATCGCGCGGGTATCAAGTTATACAATGAGTGTATTCTCCATGCGCGCACCTACTTGAGGACCTGCTCGCGTCGCGCTTCCTACCATCGTTGCCTCCGCACCTCGTCGTTCCTCTACATGAACTCCCTTGCCTTTCCGCGTAACAGTTTACCTCACCGCTGTTACCTTTTCCCTCCATGCTTTGCTATACACCCCCGTCGTTTTGCGTGAGCAATGCTGCTCTCACTCTCCCTTTGCTACACACCCTACGGAAAGCACCGCTTGCTGCGGGAGGGGACCGGCAGCATTGTGACTGTAACGACAACGACCACCACCAGCACCACCCCGAGCATGACTGCGAGCAACAGCACCTAGGATGGCAATGTTTCATAAATACTGAAGTTGAAAGAAAGTTTGCGAGGGGTAGTGAGGGTAAAATTCGCCTACCAAGGGTGGCGAAAGGTGACGAGGTCGGAATGGGACCAGCATACTGTTTGACTACTTTAAGGGCGGGTCCAGCGCGTACGGTTAAAAACGGTGCGATTTCAAAACCGCTGTGCACCGCCTGATATCGTTTTAAATTACGACGAATGAACTGTATAGTACCTGGAAACGTACGCGCTGGACCCGCCCTAAGAGTCTTGACGACTTCACAAATGACAAAAGTGCCACAAGGATGGATGCATCGAGGGATTACATCTGAACGTCCGAAGTGAGTTGTGAGAGTGACTGACAATGGTGTTACAAAATGCTTTACAAATGTTGCACAACTTTGGTATCGATTCAAATTTGAGAACAACACTTTCATCATGTACCGTACCACTATTTCATGGGCGATGCCTTAGCAAGTCGAGATCTAGCCACCTTGTGGACGTTCGCGCTAACATTTTGTGCGAACATCATGCGTTCATCAGGATTACGTGTGACGCGAGTGAAGGGTGTGAGTAGTACTTCCGTTTACCCTAAGATTCTAAGTCAACTGCCTGGTGTAAGCCTCAATATTGACGGGCTCAAGCCGATTCTATGGGTTGTGGAGCCTACTACTACCGAGTCTAGAAATGTATTATCGAATTAAAAAATTCCAGAAGTATGAACAGTAGTTATAGTTTTGTGCCCTTTTCTGGTGATGGCTGTGACTATTGCGGCTGTTGTAGTCTCAACCAATCATATTCAAGCGTTTCAATCACTTCTTTGGGGGCCACTAGAGATTGGTGTTCCAAACCTGGTCACCTGGTTCCCGAGCAAATTCTAGTTCAAGAATCTTGAAGTTCAAGAGTTGACAATCATATACACATTTACTTTTTTTTTTTTTTCCATTGTATCGTCTGTATCAAGCCTGAACATTTGTTGCATGTACAAGGAATCGATGACCCCCGATCTCCCTCTCCCTCACTTACCCCCACCAACCCCCCCTACCCCCTCCCTCCCCCTCAATCATTGCATCTTGAGCCTTCTAGGCAGAGTGTGAAAATTAAAAGAAAAATCAGAGCAAACATCTAAGTGTCAAACAATATTGCCCTTGGCAGTGACGTCCTTGAGGACAGACAGTTTGAGCTTGAGTGCCTCGCGGCTGCTGTACCTCATCTCGCTACCATGCTGATTGCCCCTGAGGGAGACCCGGATGCACTTGACATCCCGACCCTGCGCTCTTACGCAGAGGCGATCACAGGTCAGTACTCCTTTCAATGGCAGACAGCCATGGACTCAGATATGGCATCCTGGAAGTCCACACGCACCTACGTTGATGCAGTTACCTCTACTGGGGCGAACATAGTCAATGGCATGAGGATTTTTAGGGTGAAGCGGCCGTCGGGTTTTCCATGTGCCTTCAAAGCACGTTACGTTGCACGAGGCTTTAGTCAGCGGCAAGGGGGTCGACTTCCTCCAGGCCTTCTTCCCCACCCCGAAGATGACCACTCTTCGGGTGTTGCAGCACAGCGTGACTACAAGTTGCACTCGCTTGACTTCTCCATAGCTTTCTTGTGGGGTAGCCTTCACGAGGAGATCTGGCTATGCCGCCCTCCTTGCTTCACTAGGTCGTTTCTTGAAGGTACCTAGTGGAGCCTTCTGGAGCTCCTACACAAATACCATTGAAGGCACCAAGACTGGAAACAACACACACACACACACCAAGACTGGAAACACAGGTCTCTACTCGTGCAGCTGGAAAAGGTCCTAGACCGGGTAGGTGAGACTCAACTGGTGCAGCCTTTGTCGCTGGCTCGGGTGCGACCTCACAGCTTGCACAACTTTCCTTCACCCTAGACTCTGGAGCGTCCAGCTGTTTCTTTCACGACTGTACTGACCTCACGCCACCGCACACTCCACTAATTGTCGCCTTGGCTGATTCCTCTGTGGGACCTGTCATTGCCCATAGCACCACCACTCTCCCGTGTCCAGCGGCTCCTTCTGGGTTTCTGACAGGTTACTACACCCCCTCGTTCTCCAGGAACCTGGTGGGTGTCAGTCACCTCCATGACCTAGGTGTATTCACTTCCCACTGGACGAGCCTGTTGCTTCATGTACAGTCGGTGCCACTGGGGCGCTTCTGGCCACTTTCCACATGGAGCTGTGCTCTGGTCTGTACTCACTACACACTGGGTCCCACCATACAGGGTCAGCTCAGGTCAGGTCAGGTCAGAAGGCTGTTGTGTCGTGCAACTGACGGTCCCTCACCCACCCGTCAGTACTCTGGCACCACCGTCTAGGTCACCCGTCGTTCCCATGTCTCAGTAGGATGGTACGTCACCGTCTGGTCTCAGGTCTCCCAAAGTCGCTTGCCCCGCTTCCTCGCTCGCCTGCGCCGCCGTGCACTCCTTGCGTCAAGTGTCGGCAGCACGCTGCCCCTCACTCCTCCTCGTTCCCCCCTACTACGGCTACCTTTCAGACCCTGCACTTGGACGTCTGGGGCCCCTCCCCGGTGCTTGGCCCACGTCAGGAGCGCTACTTCCTGATTGTTAGAATTCTCTCACACTCGAGTATGTTGTAGCCCTTGACCATGGCTACCTTTCTCAATCTGATTCGTATCAAAAGATGGAGTATAACTCGAGTTATGAATTTCGGCGTACTAGGGGGTATGCTGCCATTGAAACTTAACTCAATAACAAATATCATACAGAATCCACACAAGGGAATTGAAGTAGCTAGAAAGCAGGTAGGAGGGAAGAGGAGGACGAGAGGGAAGGTCCCCAAGGAGTCCCCAACCAAAAAAACCCCATACCACAAAGATTCCCTCCCTATGGGCACCCCAACTTTGACCTTTGTCACTTTCCCAACCTATGCCATCCACCTCACCCAACTTGGCCACACTTGCCAACCTGGTTCAATTTCTCCCAACAACATGGCATCATCTACAGTGATGGGGACGAATTTCCCAACCCCCAAAAGTCTGCACCCCATATTGAGTCAACCTGCAAATTCCCATAGTCGCCGCATCACAATCAAAACTTCGAACGATCATGTCTTTTCTTTCTTGCTCCGATCGCGACGATCCTTGGTTCGTCGGAAAGCTCTTGAGCAGAGGAGTCATTTCAGATATCTGCTCAAGCCAAATAACATTCACACACATTTAGAAAATTGTTGCACACTCTCACACCATGCATACAACGCACGAACATATGATGGGAAGCCGACAGACATGAATGCAAATGATAGCATCACATAACAAACTCCCCCTCTGGCTGCCAACCATCATCCCACATGCCATAGTTCAAGCATGCACCCTCAATGCACACTCATTCCAGCAAGCTTCATTCCCTTCCAATCATCTTCCATCACTCATCCCAACGAACAACCAAACATCTCCGTTATGCCCAACTCTGTAGCACCCCTCTACAACCTGTGTCTCATGGCGTTAAGCTCCACACCCTCGCAATGTAGCCCCATAGCAGTAGGCTATCGCATCCCCACCAATATGCTCGGCCACACTCCCAGCTGGTACCACACTTGGCGTGCCACGGCTCGCATAGGTCAGCCTGGTAGGAGGGCGCACATCCCTCCTAGGACGCTCAGGCGGGTGTGGGGCACGTGGTGGAGCACCTTGCACCTGCTGCGGCTGCCGCTGCTGCTGCTGCTCCACCTCACAGTCTCCCCCATCATTAGTCACCCCATAGATCTCCTCCTCCGACACAGAGACATCCACCTGCTGCTGCTGCACCTCATCGGCCTCAACGATCAGCGATGTAGTAGGAAGCTTCTACTGTTGCTGCTTCCAATCCTTGTAGTACAAGGACTCAAGGAGCTTCACATCCCTCGACACAGTCAGCTGCTGGCTGGTCAAGTCCCATATCAACCAGCCCTTGTGATCCTTAGCAAGCCCCAAGTGCACACCCCATCTCCCAGAAGCTTCCAACTTTCCCCTCTTCTCCTTAGGCACATGAAACACCACCATGCAGCCGTAGGCTCTCAGCATGTTGACTGCTGGTGCACACCCATACCACTTGGTGTAGGGGACCCACTGCTTGTCCCCCACAGTCGTCAGCACCTTGTTCTTCACAAGGGCGACCTGCCGCAGTGCAGTCACCCAAAACGGATCCGGCAGCCCTGCGCGCCCGAGGAGAGTGCCAGCACCTTCTTGCAGGGTCCGGTTGAACCGCTCAGCCACGCCGTTCTGCTGAGGGTTGTAGGGCACCGTGAGCTGATGCTGGATCTCCTTCTTCTTCAGCACCGCCTCAAAATCAGCGCCAATGAATTCTCCCACGTTGTCAGTGCGGATCACCTTCACCTTGTGTCCGCTCTCCCTGTGAGCTCTCGGCATCCACTCCTTAAGAACCGCCGCTGCCACCTCCCCCTTGGTTTTGAGAGGGTACACCCACACCGCACACGTGTGGTCGTCCACAATGGTTAAGAAGTGGCGGCTGCCTGAGAGAGAAGGGGCCCTCGTAGGGCCTACCACATCCATGTGCACAAGCGCGAGTGGTGCCTTGACTGGTCCCATGCTACTGCTTAAAGGTATAGGGCAGCTCCCAATCTCCTTTGCTGCCCCTTTCACCTCCAACCCTTTCAAGCTCCCATCCTTCACCAACTTCTGCAGCATGGGAATGTTGATGTGACACAACCTCTCGTGCCAAGTCTCCCAATCGGCCTCACCACTCCCAGATGAAGCCTTTGCCCATGCAGCTATCGCATCCACACCAGCAAGCACCTCACCATGTGGCTGCTGTCGCTGCTGCACCTTCTTGACTGCATCCAGGGCCCCATCAGTTGGTGCAGTCTCCTCTTCTCCCGCAGTTGCTTGTGCCATTGCTGCTGCCGCTGCCGTTGCTGGAGGTTTCTCATTTTAAGGGATGATGGACAGTAGCCACATGTCCTTGATGCAGCTGTTCTTCTCCTCCAGATCCCACAACAAGAGCTTCCCAAGCTTTGCACGGCAGCTGGTTGGGCCGAAGGTCACCTTGGCCTTGCTCTTCTGCAGCCGGCGCACAGAAAGAAGGTTAGCGGACAAACCCTCAACCAGTAGCACATTCCCAAGCCCCACAAGCTCCCCATTGGCTCCCATTACCTTAGCATTTCCAACACCAATCACAGGGAGCAAAGCACATGAAGCGGCAGCCACAATTTTGATTTTCCCAGTGGGCTTTACCTCGTCAAGCAAATCTGCCCGTGGGGTCATGTGACTTGTGCAACCTGAATCGATCACCCAGTGAGTGAGGGAGTGCATCACAACCTTCCCAACTGAACCCACATCATCCTCACTCCCTTTCACATCTTCAACCATAAGAAACATCCCAGGGTTGGCTTTAACTTGTGCACCATCACCTTGTGCACCTGAACCTTGCACAGCACCACCTCGTGCACGTTCACCACTTGGCGGCTTCATGCCTGGGGGTGCCCATCTCCCAGGCCGGCTGAAACGCTTGAACCACGGGTATCCAGCCTTCTTGCAGTACCAGTAAGCTCCTGACTGCACAAAGGCTAAGGACGTCCAGCGTGAAAGAGTGATCGCGCTGCTGGAGACCCTGCTATTCATCTGCAAATGTGATGCACCGATTGAGATGTGGGTTCAACTGGTGCGGCACCTAGCAGAGCGGCAAATACCGGGCTTCCCCAAGAATGGCTACGGTGCTTATTACACCAGGTGAGCCGTTGATCAATAGTCGATGCTCTACTCGGAATCGTGCTTAGGGAAAATGCTCACGAACTCCACACCATTGCTCACCCACAGTACCTTCTTCCGTTGGATGCAGATACGGGTTTGCCGAGCTGATCGCAAGCACGGCAACATACCTGCGTGCTCGTCAGGACGTGTGGTTGCGGTCTAGTCCTTTTATCGGACTAACCTATGACGAGAGCATGGATCGTGTGCGTGGCAAACACCAGATCGTGTTTGCCACGTTTCTCCGTGACTCTCGTGTGGTTACGGAGTTCATCGGGCTACTGACGGTGGAGAATTGCGATGGCGCTTCGTTGCTTTCCCTGTTGCTGACACTCCTTGACTCACTTGGTGTTGACATAAGCAGGGTGGCCGGGATAAGCACGGATGGCGCAGGGGCGATGATGGGTAGCACAAACGGGCTGGTGGCTCGGCTCCGTGTACGGGTCCCGCACCTCTTCTCCAGCCATTGCATTGCACATCGGTGAGTAACACTCATTGCCTGCGTGTGTTGCATCTGAATGCCCATCACGTTGCGCAGAAACAGCAAGGCAGGCAGGCGCTCACATGATCACCATCTCATGCCATTCCCCACCCATTTTGTTTCCCCCCTCCTTTCCCTCCCCCACACCCCGCTCCAGACCGGCCGGTGCTCTGCTCCATAGTCTCCTCGTGGACGGACAGCAACGGCCCGCAGAAACATTTGAGGCAACGCCTCCCTCATCAAACCCACCTCCCCTTCTCTCCCTGTTACCCTCCCTTCTCTCGTGCCCATGTGGGAGTCGTGCAGAGAGGCGCTGGCAGCCAAGGACGCCGCCACTGCAGTCCCTGAGCTGGGCCTAATTGACACCGCCTCTCCCACGGCCTCGGGGCCTCCCACCCCTTCATCCTTTGCTGCCTCCTGCAGCTCCATATCCCTCAGCAGTCTTGTCGGCAACACCACCACCCGTGTGGCATCTGCGGAAGTCCTCCTGCAGGATCTGCTGCCGTAGCCACTCTGGTTTCCACTGGTCCTGCTGAGTGTTGAGGGTTGGGGTGCGGTTGTCCCACGAGTTGTCGAGCACCGAGATGATCTTGGTGCACTGCTGCATCTGCGACACGTTGCTGCCCGTCGCTGCCATCCTCGCATAGGACCGGTTTCACATCATCACCCGGTTGCATGGAGAGGGCAGCCAGCTCCTTCTCCAACACAATCACTATTGGCAGCGTGTTGGGCTGAATCACGTCGCGCAGTAGCTTCCACGCTTTTGGTCCGGAGTCATCCAGCTCCACTAAGTCCTTGATATGCTGGAACATGGCGTTGTTGACCGATTGAAGGATGAGGTCAAACAGCACCGCGCTCTTCTCAATCCATCGATCGCGGGCATCTCCTTCCTCTAGCATCTTCTCTTTCCCCATCGCAGTTTTCAACAGCTTGTAGCGCTTGAAGGCGCTCCGCATCCGCCCGCTCCATTCCTCATAATTGGAGCCATCCAACGCCTCAATCTTAGATGGTGGCGGCTCATTCCTCTTCTCAGCTGCATCTCCACTCCCTTGACTCATTTTCTCTGCTCCCAATCACAGGTTCCAGCTTCCCCTTTGCTGTTCACACCGAAGTCCCACTCAATTTCCACAAGTGTCGGCGCCAACGAAATTTCGGCAGAGTTTCCCCTTAGCGTAAGTCACATACAACCTCTACAACTCCACTTAGGCACGCCCACAGGCCATGGTGGGTCTAAGAGGGTTTTTACACTTCAATAGACTCCTCACAATGTCCTTAAACAGCTCTGATACCACTTGTTATAGACTAAGGACGGAGTCTTTGAACGTTTGGGCCGAAATATCTCAAAATCGTCAACTACAATTCTGGACAGAAAATTCGTCGTCACAAGAAACGCCGTCGCCAAAAAACGCGCCATTCTTATTCTCAAAAACTCGAGTATGTTGTAGCCCTTGATCATGGCTACCTTCATCAATTTGATTCGTATCAAAAGATGAAGTATAACTCGAGTTATGAATTTCGGCGTACTAGGGGGTATGCTGCCATAGAAACTTAACTCAATAACAATTATCTCACAGAATCCACACAAGGGAATTGAAGTAGCTAGAAAGCAGGTAGGAGGGAAGAGGAGGACGAGAGGGAAGGTCCCCTCCCTATGGGCACCCCAACTTTGACCTTTGTCACTTTCCCAACCTATGCCATCCACCTCACCCAGTTGCCAACCTGGTTTGGTTTCTCCCAACCACATGGCATCATCTACAGTGATGGGGACGAATTTTCCAACCCCCAAAAATATGTACCCCATATTGAGTCAACCTGCAAATTCCCATAGTCGTCGCATCACAATCAAAACTTCGAACGATCATGTTTTTCTCGTTCTTGCTCCGATCGCGGCGATCCTTGGTTCGTCGGAAAGCTCTTGAGCAGAGGAGTGATTTCAAATATCTGCTCAAGCCAAATAACAATCACACACACTCAGAAAATCTCAACCATACCGAACACAAATTCTTGCACACTCTCACACCATGCATACAACGTACGAACATATGATGGGAGGCATACAGACATGAATGCAAATGATAGCATCAGATAACAATATTGAGGTCTTTTCCTCCCCGCTGTTCCTCACCCTTGAGCCCCCCCTAGTCGCCCCGGTAGCCCCCCCCCCCCTCCTCCCGCAGCGTCCAGTCCCTGTCGTGTCTGGGGGTGCGGGAGGTGCAGTTGCGGAGGGTGAGGGTGCTGGGGCTGCTGGAGCTGGTGGTGTCGGCTCTGGGGGTGCAGGGGGTGTGGGCGTGGAGGTCACTCTCGTGGAGGACACGGCGGACTCGACTCGGCAGCCTCGCCCCGCGTCACCCTCTGGCTTCCCGTCCGTCCCGCAGTTCCTTCCTCGTTCTTCTCTGCAGCCGGTTGCTACGGAGCATGGGGGAGTTCCTGCGGGAGGTACGGGTGGCACCGGGGGTGTCGGTGGTGGAGGTGCTGGCTCTGGGGGTGCTGGATCTGGAGGCACTGGCACTGTGGCGCCTACACCGCGCACTGTACGTTTCCTGACCCGTGAGTAGCGTCTCCTCCGGTTGGAGAGGGAGGAGCGTGAGCGGTTTGAGAGGGCACGGCAGCAGAAGGAGCAGTCTCTGTCGCAGCTGCAGTAGAGCATAGAGGAGGGAGTCACCGCCGCGGTAGGAGAGGATAGCGCAGGAGTCCTGGTCGCAACAAGAGTTGCAGTTGCAGCCGCAGCAGGAGAGAGTAGAGGGGGAGTCACGACTGCAGCAGTAGGTGCAGTTGCAGTCGCATCAGGAGAGAGTAGAGGAGTCACCGCCACAGTAGGAGAGGGTAGAGCAGGCATCCCGCTCGCAACAGCAGGTGCAGTTGCAGACACAGCAGGAGAGAGTAGAGGAGGAGTCACAGCCGCAGCATGAGACTGTAGCGCAGGAGTTCCGGTCGCAGCAGGAGGTGCAGCTCCAGCCACAGCATGAGAGGGCAGAGGAGGAGCCACAGGAGCAGCAGCAGGGGCAGGTGGCGTCGCAGCGGACGCCAGGGGAGGCGGAGCAACAGCGACTGCGCGACTTGCCCGACCCTGCACCTACACGCTTGGTTCGTGGTCCTCTACTGTCCCCTCCTGTTTCCCGTGTCGAGTCCCTTTCCTCGTCCTCGTGGACTCGACGTTCTCCCCTCAGTCGTGTTGTGTCTCCAGAGCCTCGTCGGTCCTAATACCGTGCGGATAGGCTCTTTCACCTTGTTCTCCGCTCTCGTGTTCCACCTCCTCCTGTCCTTCCAAAGCCTCCTAGGTCGTTTCTCAGTATGTTTCACGACCCATGTCGTTTGTCTCAGCTCTTGTTACCACTGTCGCTGGCTTTGCCTCTTCCCACCGCCTTGACTACGCCGCTCACCTGGTGAGTGGCCCTGCTCGTTCTCCGTCCTCTGGGGGTGCTCCTGCCTTTCCCCTACAGGTCCTCGAGGACAGGCAGTTCGAGCTTGGTTTCCTTGCAACCGCTATTCCTCATCTCTGCGCCACACTACTTGCCTTTGAGGGGGATCCAGACGCCCTTGACATCCCGATCCCTCACACTCATGCTAAGGCGGCCTCGGGACCCTGGGCTCCATACTGGATAGCATCTGAGGAGGTAGAGATGGCATCTTATAGGTCCACATACACCTACGTCGACGCCGTCCTACCACCTGTGACGAACGTTGTCAGTGGCATGTGGCTCTACAAGGTGAAGCGGCCGCCTGGATTACCACCAGTATTGAAGGCGCGCTATGTGGCGAGAGGCTTCAGTCAGCGAGAAGGGGTAGATTTCTTTCGGACCATCGCTCCCACCCCGAAGATAATATTGTTTTGGTGTTGCTGCATATTGTAGCTCAGCGCGACTACGAGTTGCAAGCGAACCCGACGGTGGTGCTGCTCGACAGCGGCTGCTCGCACCACCTCATGGGGATGAAGGAG
This sequence comes from Closterium sp. Naga37s-1, assembly GCA_947471745.1. NCBI lineage: Eukaryota > Viridiplantae > Streptophyta > Zygnematophyceae > Desmidiales > Closteriaceae > Closterium > Closterium sp. Naga37s-1. The sequence continues at coordinate 2,508,758 of CANJKZ010000008.1, read as the reverse complement.
GTCTTCGTCGACATGGCGCCAAGCGGCGACGTGAAGCATGTGTGCTGCTTCAACGGGGCTTTGCAGACCGTCGAGGGCCGCAACACCGTTGCTCTGCAGGGGGAGGCAGGGAAGCAGGTCCTCATCCCCGACGTGATCTACCTCACGGGAGTGCAAGCGAACCTGCTCTCCGCCCGCCAGCTGTAGGAGAGCGGTGTGAAGCTGCAGGATGACGCCAACGATATGCTGCTCATGTCGAGTACATGTGACGTGCTCGGTCGAGCACACTACACTGGTCGCGTCCTCTGCATCGACCTTTGGCCCTGCTCGACAAAGCTGTCGTCTATGTCGACCAATGTGGTGGCTCGCGGACGATCGCTTCTGTGACGCAGTCGACTCCCAACCAGTGGCACGCCTGGCTCGCTCACGTCGGCGTCAACACGATCAAGAGCTCAGCGAAGCATGAAGTCGCCACCGGCCTCGACATCAAGTCGTCAACCGGGGCTAACTTGCAGTGTGTCTCGTGTGTCGGCGGGAAGCTAGCGCAGCACACCTTTCCCAACAAGGGCTCGGATGCCGAAGAAGCCCATGCTGTCGTGCACGTTGACTTGTGCGAGCCGTTTCGGGTGGCTGCCATGGACGGCAGCCTGTAATTCTTGCTGCTGAAGGACCGCCATACTTGGTACGTGTGGGTCAAGCCGGTCGCTAAGAAGAGCGACGTTCTGCGAGAGTTCGAGATGTGGCTGCTAGTGGTGGAGCGGCATACAAAGAAGTCGGTGCTGATGCTCCGCTCTGACCATGGAGGGGAGTTCCTCTGGAGGGAGTTCACCGACTTCGTCGATGAGAAGGGCATTGTCCACGACTTCCCATATACTTCGAAACAGAACGGCATGGTGAAACGGGAGATACGCATGGTCGTTGAGGCCATGTGGACTATGCCGCTACACATGGGAGTGCAGCAACACTGGTGGCACCTCGCCTTGCGGCAAGCCGTATGGGTGTGCAACTACTTGGAGTGGTCGACGACGCCGCCGAGGACAACACCGTACCAGCTACTGCTCGGCAAGAATCCCGACCTAACGTTGGCACGCGTGTGGGGCTGCATGTTGCAGTTCATGATTCCAGAGCAGCAGCTGGGTGGGAAGTTGGCACCCAAGGCCCGCTGGGGAATTCACCTTGGGGTGTCGCTGGAGAGAAAATTCTGGGAGGTCTTCGATCTCACCGACCGCAAGATCGTCACCACGGTGGAGGCGATCTTTTACAAAACGCTATGGCTAGAGGTGTGGAAGGCGAAATAAGGGCTGGCGTCGGGCCGAACGCAGGCCACCCCGCCGACAGACACCTCGACAGCAACATTCCCGCTGCTCGCTGAAGTCGGCGAGCCTGCTGGTGAAGAGTTCGAGGACGTCCATCCCCCTCCTCCTCCCCATGTTCCCGCTTCCCCACTCACTGTCGTCGACCTACCTTCGCCGACACCATCATCGGCCACCGGCGATGAGGGGAGGATTGAGGCATCATATGTGGCGCCGACCAGTGGCCTCGCTGGCGGCCGACGTGATGCCAAGCTCGTCGACGAAGGTGTGCAAGCGTCGACGACAGAGGAGTGGCAGATAGGGGATCTAGTGGAGAAGGAGGCATTAGCAGAAGTGTTGCCGACAGGGGAGAAGTAGACGGAGAAGTCGACAGGGGAGTTGTCGACGAAAGAGAGGCCGGCAAGTGGGCCGACGAGAGGGGAGCAGCCGGTCAAGGGGCAGACATTGGCGATGCAGCTCGTCGACGGGGAGCTGTTGGCAAGAGAGGAGTCTACCAGCAGTGACGTGGTGGAGGTTCCGGTCGAGATTCCAGAACTGGGACGCTCAGGCCAGATTCGAAAATCGCAGGAGCCGCTGAGTTTTCATGCATGTGTGCCGCCAGCCGCCTTCGCCACGCTGCTCGAGGACGCTGAGACCGACGTCGACCTGCCCGAGCTCAGCCCTGACGTGCACGCCGACCCCGATCATTGCTGGGACATCGCGACGATGATGGTGAAGGAGGCATTGGCGAGATGGAAAGGCAAGGCAGTGAAGTTCGCCATGGACGAGGAGATTCGCAGCCTCATCGGCAGTGGCATTGGTAGCTGGTTGAACGCCCGCACGGTGTGAACATCATGAAGCGCCGGTGGGTGCTGATGACAAAGTACCACATCAATAACACGGTCGCCCACAAAAAGGCGCGCTTGGTCGTGAAGGGCTTCAAGTAGGTGTACATAACCGACTATGACAAGACGTACGCACCAGCTGGGAGCTATGTCACGCTAAGGATCTTCCTCAGCATTGTCGCTGTCCTCGACTTGCAGGTGATGCAGCTCGACATGAAGAACGCCTTCCTTTAGAGCAAGCTCGACAGGGTGTTGTACATGTACCAGCCGGACTACTATGACGATGGGACCGCCCGGGTGTGCAAGCTGTTGAAGACTCTGTACGGGCTGAAGTAGTCGCCACTGCTGTGGTACAAGGCGCTCGACGACGTGTTGACTGGCGCCGACTGGAAGAAGAGCCATGTCAACGAGGCGCTGTGATTCAAGGTCGATGATGACGGGGTGAGATGCTGGGTTCTCGTCTATATCGACGACCTGCTAGCGGCCAGCAGCAGCCTCACGATGCTGAAGGAGCTGAAGGAGCTGCTGGAGGCTGCTTTTGAGCTGAGCGAGATCAGGCCGGTCAAGAAGTATTTCGGGCTGGAGACCGTGCGCGACAGGCCGACCAGCAATCGTACGTTGGCAAGTTGCGCAGGTGCTTCATCGACGAGGAGCAAACCGGGCGGATCCTGAAGACGCCAGTCTCCGTCGATGCCTACGCCGAGCTGACGCTCAACGACGATGAGGCTCAGGAGCGCGAGGAGAAGGAGTATCGGCAAAAGGTCGGCTCGCTGCAGTTCACGGCGACGACAACGAGGCCGGACATTGCCTTCGCATGCAGCAAGTTGGGAAGCGGTCTGGCGGTGAGGAGCGACCACTATTGGCGCGAGGTCAACCGCTGCCTCGCCTACCTTGCCGACACCCGTGACACCGTCCTGAAATTCGGCGGTGGACCAGAGTTGCTGTGTCTGGTCGGCTATGCGGACGCCGACGACGCTAGCGACAAGTAGAACCAGACGAGCACGGGCGGCTATGTGTTCGTCTTTGGAGGGGCCGCTGTCTCCTGGTCGAGCCATCGCATCAAGTGCGTGACGCTCTCTTCGATCGAGAAAGAGTACGCCGCAGCCTTCACTTCCTCCTTGCAGGGTTCCAGCTGCTCAGCGCTGGAATGCTAACCATCCTTCAGGTGGAGAACCAGTTGGCCATCACTGTCGCCGAAGGCTTGGGGCTGAAGGGCAACCTCAAGCACATGGAGCGGCTATATGGCACGCTGTAGCAAATTGTGAAGCGCGGGAACTTCATGCTGAGATACATCCCGACTTCCAGACAGCCGGCCGACTTCTTGATGAAGGCGCTGCACTTTCCGGCCTTCAACCGGTGCTCTGTCGCGATCGACCAAGTGCGTCTGGCCGACGTCGGCGATGGGGATGACGACGTGCAGCAGTAGGTGCCATGCCCTTCTGCATGGGTGGTGCGGTGACTGCGTGCTGTGTGTGGGGTGCACGCTGACAACGAGTTTTCTCCATCTAGTTCCGTGGTGTGAGGCTAGATGCACAACCATCAGCGCGGCAGGGGAGTGTTGACTTGAATAGGGCGTTGGCTCCGCCCTTGCTTGGGCGAAGCCGACGTAGTGGCCGGTGAGCGGGAGGTGCGGCCGACCATCCGCAGAGGTGGACGTGTGCAGGTCGATGGAGTTGGTCGAATTGCAGAAGACTGTTGCGATGCCGCCAACGTCGAGAAGCTGGAGGCAGATTTCGACTGGCGTGGTTGACGAAGGGTTTCGTCGTCCTACCTTGGATGTGGTCGACGAAGGTGGTCGTCGACCTGAGCGGGACCGTTGAAGAGTCTATCGACAGTGGGTGTTCGACAGCGGCAGCTTACCAAGCTGGCCGACAGAGGGGCCCGTCGACCAGGGTGGTTCTCGAGAGGAGTAGTGGTCGACGAAGGAGGTCGTCGACCAGGGCGCTGGATGGTCGATCGGGTAGACCAAGTAACATCGACGAGGTTCCACGGAGGCACGCGAGGCTCGTCGAGGCTACGACGGCGAGGGCGACCTCGGGCTGGTATCCCGAGGTCAACGTGGAGCTGTCAGACACAATTGTCGGCACGTGGTCGAATTGTCAAACTTATATGCTGCTTATTCTGTAGGTTGTAGTGGGGTAGCCCATATGGGGTACAACCCAATTAGGGTTTACTACTTGTACCCATCTTGCTGATAGTTCATCCATTCTCGTTCGTAATTCTGACATGGTTTACAAGCAGGTCCTAGCCTAGGACCGTTTCGTTAGGGCCCACCGAGTAGCGCTACCCTACCCGTCGCGCCGCCGTGATCGCGCCGCCCTGCCCTGCCCTGCCTTGCGTCGCGCTGCCTGCGCACGCCCTGCCCTGCCCGCGCGCCGCCCGCCGCAGCGCGCTCTGCTTTGCCCACGCGCCGCCCGCTGCAGCGCGCCCTGTTTGCCCGCGCGCCCTGTTGACCCGCGCGCCCTGCTCTGCCTGCGCGCCGCGCCGTCGCGTCGCCTTGCCCGCGCGCTGCCCGCCGTCGTGCGCCCTGCCCTGCCTGTGCGCCGCAGCACGCCCTGCCCTGCCCGCGCACCGCCTGACGCATCGCGCCATGCCCTGCCTGTGCGCCGCCTGCCGCCGAGCGCCCTGCCCTGCCCGCGCGTCGCGCCGCCAAGCGCCCTGCCCTGCCCGCGCGCCGCGCCGCCGTGCGCCCTACCCTGCCCACGCGCCGCGCCGCCGCGCGCCCTGCCCTGCCCGCGCGCCGCGCCGCCGCGCCGTCTTGCCTTGCCCGCGCGCCGCGCCGCTGCGCACCCTGCCCTACCGCGCGCCCTGCCCTGCCTCACTCCTGCGTCGCCCTGCGCCGCCCTGCCTTCCCTTGCCTGCGCGCTGCCCTGCTACTAGCGCACTTACCTGCCTAGCCCTGCCTGCGTGCTGCTCTGCTGCTAGAGCGCCCGACCGCTCTGCCCGCTATGGCCACGCTTAGTGTCCTCACGTTCGATCCGGAGGGCCGCCCGATAGAGTTCGATGCGTGGCTCGACGACTTACAGCTGTTCTTACTGAGCGATTTCAAGGACGGAGTCTCACTGTTTGACCTCACGTCTGGCGCCTCTCTCGCCCCTGCCGCCACAGCTGACAGTACAACTCGCTCACTGTGGCTTACTTGTGATGCTGCTGCTCGCTTAGCCATTCGCAACCACCTGCCGTTAGCCGAACGCGCTCACTTCGGACAGCATAAGACTGCGAAAGCACTGTACGACGCTGTAGTCGCTCGTTACTCCTCCCCGTCCACTGCTGCTCTAGGCCGCCTTCTCCTGCCCTACCTGTTTCCAGAGCTGTCCGCCTTTGTCACAGTAGCCAACCTCGTCACTCACCTTCGTACTAATGATACTCGCTACCGCGCTGCGCTTCCCGCCGAGTTTCTCACCAAGAACCCTCCTCCCATGTACATCACTCTCTACTTCTTAGTCACCCGCCTCCCTGACTCTCTTAGTGCTGTCAGGGACCTCCTTCTAGCCGTTGACCCCACCACCCTCACTGCCGACCTGCTCGAGAAGCACCTCCTTGCAGCTGAGACTAGCATAGTCGATGTAGGCGCTTCTCGTGGCACTCCTCGCACTCCCTTCTTTGAGGGGTGTTCGCCCTCCCCCCTTCTCCCCTCAGTTGCCTCTGCTGCAGCTGTTGACTACCTTAGTGCTGAGGACGTAGGAGCTGCGTCTGCCCCTAGTGGGAGGCGCCGCAGCGGCAGGGGCAGGGGAGGCAAAGGCGGTGGGGGCGGCAGAGGTGGAGGCGGTGGTGGGGGCGGTGGAGGCGGTGGAGGGGGCGGCGGTGGCGGAGGGAGTGGTGGTGGGGGTGTAGGAGTAGGTGGCAGCAGTGGTGGCGGCAGTGGCGGTAGTGGCGGTGGCAGTGGTGGTGGCAGTGGGAGTGGAGGCGGTGGCAGTGGTGGCGGCCGGGGTGGTACGAGTCAGAGGGGAGGCCTGGGCGGTGGTCAGAGGCAGCAGCAGCATCAGCTTTCGCCCCAGGAGCTACGTGAGTGGTTTTCTCAGCGTGGGGCGGCTGGGGATAGTGGTCCCTGCCCGTATGTCATTCGCACAGGTGACCGCACTGGTCAGACATGCGGGAAGCTCCACACCCAGCACCGCTGCTTCTCTCGTCTTACCGATGCCTTCAGCACAGAGTTTCCAGACGCGGCTGAGCTCCCCCGCAGGGCAGAGCTGCTTAAGCAGGGTGTAGACATCTTTGCTCTTGATTATTATGCCATCCTTTCTACCATGTATGCATTGACTGTTAGTGCTGAGGGTGACTGTTACATGTGTATGCCGCCAGACCCAGGTATAGAGGCTGTTGCTCTAGGTGCTAGTGAGTCTGCTGCTCTAGGTGCTAGTGAGTCTACTCTCTCTGGTACTGCGTCTGCTGTGGCCTTGCACACCTTCACGCTTGACTCAGGTGCTTCCCGCTGTTTCTTTCGCGACAGTACACAGTCACACCACTCTCTGCACCTGTTGCTGTCTCTCTGGCTGACCCCTCTAGGGGCCCAGTCCTTGGACGTTCCTCCACAATTCTGCCTTGTCCGGCGGTTCCGTCTGGCTCACTGTCAGGTCTCCACCTCCCCTCGTTCTCTACGAACTTGGTGAGCAACGCAGTCCTTCAGGATCAGTGGGTTGATACCTTCACCCCTGGAGGACAGCGTATGGCGATCTGTACGTGCTCCCAAACTGGCAGGCACCTGGCCACATTCACCCGTCGGCCTGGGTCGAGTCTGTACACACTGACTACTGCGCCTCCTCAGGTAGCTGCGTCTGTGTCTGCGTCAGGTCAGCTAGCGGCCCCCTGCTCGTGTCGCGCCTGTCGCACCAGACGCTCCTTTGGCACCACCGCCTTGGTCACCCCTCTGTGGCACGCCTCCGTGGCATGCACTCCCGTCTCCTTGTCTCTGGTATTCCCAGGTCTCTGCCTCCCCTCCCACCCTCGCCTGCCCCTCCCTGCCTTCCCTGTGTTGAGGGTCGGCAGCGCGCCGCTCCTCACTCCTCCTCGTTCCCCCCAACGGAGGCTCCCCTGCAGACTCTCCACCTGGACGTGTGGGGCCCAGCCCGCGTCCGTGGACAGGGCCACGAGCGGTACTTTCTGCTGGTTATCGACGACTACACGCGTTACACCACGGTCTTCCCCTTGCGCCGCAAGGGGGAGGTCCCTGATGTTCTGATCCCTTGGATTCGCGCTGTTCGTCTCCAGCTCCGTGAGCGGTTCGAGACGGACCTTCCCGTCCTGCGTCTGCACTCTGACAGAGGTGGTGAGTTTTCCTCCGACCTCTTGCGGGACTTTTGTCGTGGGGAGGGCATTCGCCAGACGTTCACGCTTCCGGCCTCTCCGCAGCAGAATGGGGTTGCTGAGCGCCGCATTGGCTTAGTCATGGAGGTCGCTCGTACCTCCATGATCCATGCGGCTGGCCCCCATATTCTGTGGCCGTTTGCAGTCTAGTACGCTGCGCATCAACTCAACCTCTGGCCCCGTGTCTCCTTGCCCGAGACCTCGCCGACACTGCGTTGGACGGGAGAGGTTGGTGATGCGTCGATGTTCCGGGTCTGGGGATGTCGTGCTTTTGTCCGCGATACCTCCGCGGACAAGCTCTCCTCCCGCGCCATTCCCTGCATCTTCCTTGGCTTTCCCCCTGACGCGCCTGGCTGGCAGTTTTACCACCCCACCTCGCGCCGTGTCCTGTCCTCTCAGGACGTCACGTTTGACGAGTCGGTTCCCTTTTACCGTCTCTTCCCCTACCGCACTGCCCCTCTCCCTCCCCCGCCGCTCTTCCTCGCACCAGGTCCTCCTCCGTTAGACCCCCTCCCCCCTCAGGGTCCTGCTCCCTCAGGTGTGTCCCATGTAGACCCCGTCGAGCCTGTCGAGGTAGCTGTCGACTCTGGTGTTGCTAGGGGACCTGCGTCTGGGGGTGCTGAGCCTGCGGGTGCGGGGCCTGGGGGTGCTTAGCTTGAGTGTGAAGAGCCAGGGGGTACTGAGCCTGGGGTTACTGAGTCTGGGGGTGCTGAGCCTGAGGGTGCGGAGCCTGAGAGTGCTGAGCCTGAGAGTGCGGAGCCTGGAGGTGCTGAGCCTGGGGGTGCTGAGCCCGAGTGTGCTGAGCTTGGAGGTCCGTTGGGTGTCGTGTCACGGCGGGAGTCTGTCTCTCCACTGCAGCTGCGCGAGTGGTTTGCTCGGCGCTGGAGCCTCCGGAGTGGTGCTGCTGGAGCTGAGGGGCCTACCACTTGAGACCCTGGAGCTAGAGGTGCTACTAGAGCTGGAGCTGCTGGAGGTACTGGAGCCGCTGGTCTCGGAGGTTCTCGTACTGGAGGAACTGGAGCTGCTGGAGCTGGAGGTGCTGCTGGAGCTGGAGCTGCTGGAGGTGCTGGAGCCGCTGGTTCCGGAGGTGCTCGTACTGGAGGTACTGGAGCTGCTGGAGCTGGAGGTGCTGCTGGAGCTGGAGCTGCTGGAGGTGCTGGAGCCGCTGGTCCCGGAGGTGCTCGTATTGGAGGTACTGGAGCTGCTGGAGCTGGAGTTGCTGGAGCTGGAGTTGCTGGAGGTACTGGAGGTGCTGGAACTGGGGGTGCTGCTGGAGCTGGTGCTGCTGGAGGTACTGGAGCTGCTGGAGCTGGTGGTCCTGCAGGCGTTGGAGCTGCTGGCGGCCCTGGAGCTGGAGGTGCTGGCCTTTGGGGTGCTGGTGCTGTTGGAGCTGGTTCTAAAGGCGCTGTGCGGCCGCGACCGTACTTCGTTCCACTGCTTCTGCAGGTTCTTGGTCTCCTGCCTTCTACTGACCTTACTCTTCCCTTACTGTGTCCACCGCCTGACCAGTCACAGCCACAGCTACTGCCAGCCTCCCCACTGCCAGCTCCTTCTCCTTACACTGAGCAGCCCGGCGGTCTTACAGAGCGTCATGAGCTTGCGTCTCGTTCTGCGTCGCATGTTCGCGCTGTTCGCACTGGTCATCGTGTTCCGCGTCAGCGTCCCGGCACGCACCAGATGGCACTTCGTCCTTCCTCTGTTCCACTGCGTGTCCCTCTGCCGTCTCCTCCTGCGTCCTCCCTTGCTGACGGTCCGGACCCGGAGTATGACTCACTTCGTGCTGTCAGCCCTACTGTCACGCGTCTGCTAGTTACTGTTGTCACTTACCCTTCCTTTGAGTCCACTGATGCGTCTTCCTTAGTTGCTGAGCTTGTCGACTTTGCTGCTCGCTGTCGTCTCGACTATGCCGCTAGTCTTGTTGCTGAGTCTGAGTATGTCTGTCCTCCGTCCGTCGGGGGTGAGTGTGCTCTTGGCACGGACGTCCTTGAGGACAGGCACGAGGACTTTGAGTGTTTTGCAGCTGCTGTACCTCATCTCGTGTCCATGCTGCTTGCACCTGAGGGAGACCCGGATGCACTAGATATCCCGACCCTGCGCTCTTACGCAGAGGCGATAGAGGGTCCCTACTCCTCTCATCGGCAGTCAGCCATGGACGCAGAGATGGCATCCTGGAAGTCCACAGGCACTTACGTCGACGAGGTTCCCCCACCTGGGGCGAACATCGTCAGTGGCATGTGGATTTTCAGGGTGAAGCGGCCGCCGGGTTCTCCGCCTGTCTTCTATCGAGACTAAGGCAAAGGAGAAGAATGATTATTAGGGTTTGGTACAAGGAGTATAACCTAAGGGGTTGTACCCCACTGTGAGTACCCCACTAACAGCCTAGCCAAACTACAACATATAGCTATATGTTTGACACACCCCCATAGGCAACGTGGGGGAGAACAGAGGGTCACAAGACCAGACGGGAAGTACAAAGCAAGCTCAGGGTGGATCACAACGTCACCACACACTCTGAGCACAAGCAAAGGGCCACAAGGCCAGTTCACATGCAGAGGCATATATGCAACACAAACAGCACAGTGATCTCTACCTAGCAAAGCAAGCATGCAGGTATATATATAGATCACAGTACAAGCAAAGCCTACAGCAAGTGAGGAAAAGTGGGCACAAGCCCTAGCAAAGTGCAGAAACACTGATGATCACCAGACTGATGTGCATAGGTGAATATATCAGCAGTGTTTGCCTGAGTGGCCACGTAACGCAGACGAAGCTGACCACGCTGCTGCAACTCTCGAGCCAGGAAGTAACGCAGAGCGATGTGCTTCGTTCTGTGCTCCAATCTGTGCTCCTCACACAAGGCAATGGCTGCCTTATTGTCGACGTACAGCACCGGAGGGGAACGAGGCCGCTCTCCCAAGTCGGTCAGCAGGTAGGTGAGCCAGCGTAACTCTTGTGCAGCCATGGCTGTGGCGTAGATCTCAGCCTCACAACTGGAGCTGAGAACTGAAGACGAGCGTGTAGAACGCCAAGAAACCGAACCAGAGCCAAGGCTGAAGGTGTAACCCTGTGACGACCGCTGCGTAGCCTGGTAGTCAACCCAAGAAGCGTCTGAGTGCCCAGCGAGGACAACGTCGCTCCGTCCTCCAAGCACAAGCCCCATGCCCGATGTACTGCACAAGTAGCGTAGCACCCTCTTAGCAGCATCCATGTGCACCTTTCTGTGCCGACCAGGAGCCACGTAGCGAGCCAGAAGGCCAAGAGGGTACGCAAGGTCAGGACGAGTGCAGGTCATCAGGTACATGAGGCAGCCCACTAGCTCTGGGTAAGGACCACTCGGCTCTACGGACTCGTCCGAAGGTGGAGCTGAGAGCGAGTGACCTGTAGCCAGAGGAGTGTGCTGTGCCGAGGACCAAGTGAAGCCGAAGCGCTGAAGGACCTGCTGCACCATGTGTGACTGAGTCAGTGTGATGGTGCGGCGTGCTCTGTCCCGGGTGATCCGCAAGCCAAGATAGCTTGTCAGCTCACCCAGGTCTGTGCACGTGTGTCTCTTCTGCAGCTCCGACTTCACCAGGGCGAGAGCCTCAGTGTCAGCAGTGGCAAAGACCAAGTCGTCGACGTACACGAGGATGTAGAACGGCGGCAGCGAAGTGTCGGTGCGCAGAAACAGCGACGGGTCAGCAGTCGACGGAGCAAACCCAAGAGCCGCAAGTGTCGTCCTCAGTGTGTCGTGCCACTCACGTGGCGCCTGGCGGAGACCGTAGACCGGCCGCCTGAGGCTCCACTGGGTACCAGGAGGGAACGACCCAGTGAAGCCAGGTGGGCGGCGCAGCCAGATCTCCTCGTGCAGACTGCCCTGTAAGAAGGCTGTGCTGAAGTCAAGAGAGTGAAGCTCGTAGTCACGCTGAGCGGCAACGTGCAGCAGCACCCGAAGAGTGGTCATCTTCGGGGTGGGGGAGAAGGTCTGGAAGAAGTCTACTCCCTCTCGCTGACTGAAGCCTCGTGCAACGTAACGCGCCTTGAAGACAGGCGGAGAACCCGGCGGCCGCCTCACCCTGAAAATCCACATGCCACTGACGTTGTTCGCCCCAGGTGGGGGAACCTCGTCGACGTAAGTGCCTGTGGACTTCCAGGATGCCATCTCTGCGTCCATGGCTGTCTGCCACTGAGAGGAGTACTCACCCGCGATCGCCTCAGCGTAAGAGCGCGGGGTCGGGATGTCTGGTGCATCCGGGTCTCCCTCAGGGGCAAGCAGCATGGCCACGAGATGAGGCGCAGCGGCTGCAAAACACTCAAGGTCCTCCTGCCTGTCCTCAAGGACGTCCGTGCCAAGAGCACACTCACCCCCGATGGACGGAGGACAGACAGACTCAGACTCAGCAACAAGACTAGCAGCGTAGTCTAGACGACAGGCAGCAGCAAAGTCAACCAGCTCAGCGACAAAGGCAGACGCAGCAGACGACTCAAACGACGGGTTAGTGACAACATTGGCTAGCAGACGCGTGACAGTAGGGTGCTCAGCACGAAACCGGTCAGACTCAGGGTCCGGAACAACAGGCAGAGAAGACGCAGGAGGAGACGGCAGAGGAACACGCTGCGGAGAGGAAGGACGGCGGACTACAAGGGAAGGGCCGGGGACAGCTGGCGGACGCTGACGAGGAACACGACGACTGGAACGACCAGAACGGACAGGTGAGACAGGACGCGACGCAGGCTCACGACGCTCAGCAAGGTCCCCTGTCTGCTCAGCGTAAGGAGAAGGAGCAGGCAGAGGTGAGCCAGGCTGTAACGGAAGACCAGTAGACGACGGGAGGCTAAGAACCTGATGAAGTACGGAGTCAGGCGGTGGCAGAGACGACGGAGACGGTGGAGCAAAGAACAGGCGCGGCTGTGCAGTGCCACCAGCACCAGCAGCTCCAGCACCCTCAGCAGCTCCAGCACCTCCAGTAGCTCCAGCACCCTCAGCAGCTCCAGCACCTCCAGTAGCTCCAGCACCCTCAGCAGCCCCAGCACCTCCAGCAGCTCCAGTACCTCCAGCAGCTCCAGCACCTCCAGTAGCTCCAGCACCCTCAGCAGCTCCAGCACCTCCAGCAGCTCCAGCACCTCCAACAGCTCCAGCACCCTCAGCAGCTCCAGTACCCTCAGTAGCACCCCCAGAACCGGCACCTCCAGTCCCAGGGTCTCCAGCAGCTCCAGCACCCTCAGCAGCTCCAGTACCCTCGGTAGCACCCCCAGAACCGGCACCTCCAGTCCCAGGGTCTCCAGCAGTAGCACCCTCAGGCTCAGCAGCACCTCCAGCCCCAGCAGCTCCAGTACCTCCAGTACGAGCACCTCCGGGACCAGCACCACTCCCAGCTCCAGTGACGCCAGCAGAAGTACCTCCAGCGGCAGAGCCCCGAGCTCCAGAAGCGCGACCCTGACGGCGACCGTACCAGTCGTGCAGCTGCTGGGAGGTGAGAGGCACACGCGGACGAAGGCGGCTACTCTAAGGAGACCGCGCAGCAGCAGACTCAGAACCCTCAGGCGTCGCACCCCCAGACTCAGTACCCCCAGGCTCCTCACGCTCAGGCTCAGCACCTCCAGACACAGCACCCCCAGGCTCAGGACCTCCAGTCTCCTCACGCTCACGCGCAGCGCCCCCAGACTCCGCACCTCCCGGCTCAGCACCTCCTGGGTCCTCACGCGCAGGCTCTGCACCCCCAGGCTCAACACCCCCAAGCTCCACACCCCCAGGCCCAGCACCCCCAAAGACAGCACCACCCCCAGCAGGACCTGAGTCACCAGTGACCTCAACAGGCGCGGGCACGGGAGGGTCTACCTGAGAAACACCTGAAGGAGCAGGACCTGGCGCGGGGAGGGGGTCTACCTGGGGAGGACCTGGAGCGAGAAAGAGCGGCGGGGGGGGGCGAGGGGTAGTGCGGTAGGGAAAGAGACGGTAAAAGGGGACTGACTCGTCAAAGGTGACGTCCTGAGACGGAAAGACACGGCGCGAGGCGGGGTCGTAAAACTGCCAGCCAGGCGCGTCAGGGACAAAGCCAAGGAAGACGCAGGGAATGGCACGAGCGGAGAGCTTGTCCGCGGTGGTATCGCGGACAAAGGCACGAGCACCCCAGACTCGGAAACGCGACGCGTCACCAACCTTCCCCGTCCATAGCAGTGTGGGCGAGGTCTCCGGCAAGGAGACACGGGGCCAAAGGTTGAGCTGATGCGCGGCGTACCGGACCGCAAACGGCCACAGAAAATGGGGGGCAGCCGCATGGATCATGGAGGTACGAGCGACCTCCATGACTAAGCCAATGCGGCGCTCAGCAACCCCATTCTGCTGCGGAGAGGCCGGAAGCGTGAAAGTCTGGCGGATGCCGTGCTCCGCACAATAGGCTGCCAAGAGGTCTGAGGAGAACTCACCACCTCTGTCAGAGTGCAGTCGCATGACAGGAAAGTCTGACTGGAACCGCTCGCGGAGCTGGAGACGAGTAGCGCGGATCCAGGGGATCAAAACATCAGGGACCTCCCCCTTGCGCTGCAAGGGGAAGACCGTGGTGTAACGCGTGTAGTCGTCGACGACCAGCAGGAAGTACCGCTCGTGGCCCTGTCCACGGACGCGGGCGGGGCCCCACACGTCCATGTGGAGAGTCTGCAGGGGAGCCTCTGTGGGAGGAAACGAGGAGGAGTGAGGAGCGGCGCGCTGCCGCCCCTCGACGCAAGGAATGCAGGGCGGCGCAGGCGAGGGAGGGAGGGCAGGCAGAGACCTGGGAAGGCCAGAGACCAGGTAGCGAGAGTGCATGCTACGAAGGCGAGGCAGGGAAGGGTGACCAAGGCGGTGGTGCCATAGGAGAGTGTCGTGCGACAGGCTGCGACACTCACACTGGGTAGCTACCTGAGCAGACGCGTACAGCTGGGGGGACAAAGGGGTGTAGCGTGACGCAGTGGTGAGGGTGTATAGACTAGACCCAGGCGCACGTGTGAACGTGGCCAGGTGCCGACCGGTCCTGGAGCACGTGCAGATCGCCACACGCTGTCCTCCAGGAGTAAAGGTGTCAACCCAGTGATCCTGAAGGACGGCGTTGCTCACCAAGTTCGTAGAGAACGAGGGGAGGTGGAGACCTGACAGCTCACCAGACGGGACCGCCGGACACGGAAGCACAGTGGAAGACCGTGCAAGCACTGGGCCCCCAGAGGGGTCAGCCAGTGAGACAGGAACAGGTGCAGGGAGGGGAGTGACTGTGGTGCTGTCGCGAAAGAAACAGCGGGAAGCACCAGAGTCAAGTGTGAAAGTGTGCAAGGCATGTGCGGACGCAGTACCAGGGGGAGCAGACTCACAAGCACCTAGTGCCACAGGCGCTACACCTGGGGCAATACCTGGGTCAGGCGGCACACACAAGTAGCAGTCACCCTCAGCACTAACAGTCAATGCATACATGGCAGCAAGAATAGCCTCATAGTCAAGATCAAAGATAGGTACATCACGCCTAAGCAGATCTGCCCAGTTGGGGAACTCTGTAGCATCAGGAAACTTGGCGCGCCAGGCGTCGCTAAGCCGAGCGAAGCAGCGCTGCTCAGTGTGAAACCCTGTGCACGGGCGACCAGTGCGGGGACCTGTGCGGATGATATAGGGGCAGCGACCAGGACCCCCAGAAGCCCCACGCCCGGCATACCAGTCAAGAAGCTGCTGGGAAGTGGGGGTCTGGCGCTGACGCTGCTGCTGCTGCTGCTGCTGCTGCTGCTGCTGCGACTGCTGCTGACCCTGACCACCACTGCCACCACCGCTCCCTCCGCCCCCACCGCCGCTGCTGCCACCTCCACCACCCCCAGTGCCTCCGCTGCCACCACCACCACCTCCACCACCTCCACCCCCACGACCTCCTCCACCACCTCCGCCTCCCCCGCCGCCACCTCCACCGCCACCTCCACCGCCACCCCCACCTCCCCTGCCACCCTTGCCGCCCCTGCCGCTGCGACGCTTCCCACTAGGAGCGGAAGCAGCCCCGACCTCCTCAGCACCAAGGTAGTCGTGAGCAGCAGCTGCGGAGGCGTAGGAGGGGGTGAAAGGGGAGGGGGAGCACCCCTCATAGAGGGGAGAGCGAGGAGTACCACGAGCAGCACCTACAGCGAGGATGGTCTTCTCTGCTGCAAGGAGGTGCGTCTCGAAGTCGTCGACAGTGAGAGTGGGGGGGTCTAGCGCTAGGAAGTGGTCCCTGACGGAGCTGAGAGTGTCAGGGAGGCGGGTGACGAGGAAATAGAGAGTGAAGTACATCGGGGGGGGGGGTTGGCAGCGCAGAACTCGGCTGAAAGGGCGGCACGAAAGCGAGTGTCAGTAGCGCGCAGGTGGGAAATGAGGTCGTCAGCAGTGGTGAACGAGGAGAGGTCGGGGAACAGGTAGGGTAGCATGAGCCGACCTATAACTGCAGTGGCCGGGGAGGAGTAGCGCGCAACTACAGCGTCGTACAGCGTCTTGGCAGTTTTGTGCTGGCTGAAATGCGCGCGCTCAGTAATCGGCAGATGGTTCCTAATAGCTAGGCGTGCAGCAGCATCGCGAGTCTGCCACTGCGAGCGTTCGAGAGCAGGAGCATCGGCACTCCTCGCTGTAGGTGCTGCTCTTCGGGTTCTGTTGCACGTCGCCGCTCAGCGTGACTACGAGCTTCACTCTCTTGACTTCAGCACTGCTTTCCTACAGGGCAGCCTGCACGAGGAGATCTGGCTGCGCCGCCCACCCGGCTTCACTGGGTCTTTTTCTGCAGGTACCCAGTGGAGCCTCTGGCGGCCAGTCTACGGTCTCCGCCAGGCGCCTCGCGAGTGGCACGACACACTGAGGACGACGCTTGCGGCTCTTGGGTTTGCTCCTTCGACTGCTGACCTGTCGCTGTTTCTGCGCACCGACACTTCGCTGTCGCCGTTCTACATCCTCGTGTACGTCGACGACTTGGTCTTTGCCACTGCTGACACTGAGGGACTCGCCCACGTGAAGTCGGAGCTGCAGAAGAGACACAGGTGCACAGACCTGGGTGAGATGCGCGACTATCTTGGCTTGCAGATCACCCGGGACAGAGCACAGCGCACCATTACCTTAACTCAGTCACACAGGATGCAGCAGGTCCTTCAGCGCTTCGACTTCCAGTACTCCTCGCCACAGTCCACTCCTTTGCCTACCGGTCACTCGCTCTCAACTCTGCCTTCGGATGAGTCCGTAGAGCCGAGTGGCCCGTATCCAGTGCTTGTGGGTTGCCTCATGTACCTGATGACCTGCACTCGACCTGACCTTGCTTACCCTCTTAGCATCCTGGCACGCTATGTTGCGCCCGTGAGACACCGACCAGAGCACTAGAAGGCCGCTAAGAGGGTGATGCACTACTTGTGCAGTACGTCGGGCATGGGGCTCGTGCTTGGAGGACGGGCTCGAGTTGTCCTCACTGGTCACGCAGACGCTTCTTGGGTTGACGACTTGGCTACGCAGCGGTTGTCTCAGGGTTACACCTTCAGCCTTGGCTCCGGCACTGTTTTGTGGCGGTCTACCCGCTCGTCTTCTATTCTCAGCTCCAGTTGTGAGGCTGAGATCTACGCAGGGGCCATGGCTACACAGGAGTTACGCTTGCTCACCTACCTGCTGACCGACTTGGGAGAGCCGCCTCGTTCTCCTCCAGTTCTGTACGTCGACAACAAGGCCATGATTGCCTTGTGTCAGGAGCACAGACTGGAGCACAGAACGAAGCACGTTGCTCTGCGCTACTTCCTTGCTCGAGAGTTACAGCAGCGTGGTCAGCTTCGTCTTGTTTACGTGGCCTCTCAGGCCAACACTGCTGATGTCTTCACCAAGGCACTTCAGCCTTGTGATCATCAGCGTTTCTGTACTGTTCTAGGCCTTGTGCCTACTTTGCCTCACTTGCTCACTTCTTGACTTTGCCTGTACTGTGATCTATATACTTATACCTGCAAGCTTGCACTTGCTAGGTTGTGATCACTGTACTGCTTGTTCTCCTTTATATATATAACTCTGCATGTGAACTGGCCTTGTGGCCACTTGCTTGTGCTCAGACTGCGTGGTGACTTCGTGATCCACCCTGAGCTTGCTTTGCTTTTCTTGATCGGTCTTGTGACCTCTTGTTCTCCCCCACTTTGCCTATGGGGGTGTGTAAAACTTATATGCTGCACAATGTGTAGGCTGTAGTGGGGTAGTCCATA
The DNA here is from genome assembly GCA_947471745.1 of Closterium sp. Naga37s-1. Taxonomy (NCBI): domain Eukaryota; kingdom Viridiplantae; phylum Streptophyta; class Zygnematophyceae; order Desmidiales; family Closteriaceae; genus Closterium; species Closterium sp. Naga37s-1. The sequence continues at coordinate 2,491,165 of CANJKZ010000008.1, read as the reverse complement.
TGGGGTACAACCCAATTAGGGTTTACTACTTGTACCCATCTTGCTGATAGTTCATCCATTCTCGTTCGTAATTCTGACACGAATTGGCGCCTGCGCGATGGTAGAGAACGTGCTCGATCGTCGACGAGCACCTGCAAAGTGGGTGCGCAGTTGCGCTACTATCACCTTCGGATGCAATGCTGGCAGACCGCTCTGCTGTAGCGTTGGCAAGCTGCTTTGTCGCCCTGCTCTGTTGGTAGGTCGCCTTTCTGTAGTGCTGGTGCGGTGCCTCTACGCAACGCTGGCGGATTGTCGACTTTGCTGTGCTGGCAGTCGACCTGCCTGTCTGCTAGGTTGCAAGGCTCTGATGTAGTCATTCTTGCCATTGCTTGTTCCTTCATTCTGTAATGCAACTAGGCTCTGATGTAGTCATTCTTGCCATTGCTTGTTCCTTCATTCTGTAATGCAACTTTTCCTAGTGTAACTCTTGCCAAATTGCTCTGTGAACACACAAGTGCTAGAGAACACTAAGGAACGCTACGATCACTACTAGAACCCGTGTCTTCCCCGTAGTCCAGCTCCCGGTGTAGAGTCAATCTCCGCATACTCTGCCTCACTTGCTTACCTCTTAATTTTGCCTTGTACTGTGATATATATATATATATATATACCTGCATGCTTATCCTTGCTATGTTATAATCGCTGTACTGCTTGCACTATTATAACTCTGCATGTGAACTGGCCTTGTGGCCGCTTGCTTGTGCTCAGACAGTGCGGTGATTTTGAGATGCACTTTGGACATTGCATTGTTGCTTCTCTTGACTGTTCTTGCTATCCCCCACTTCGCCTATGGGGGTGTGTCAAACAATGTATTTATATGGCATGATAGGCTGTAGTGGGGCTACAACCGTTACCCCGAAAAAGCGTCGGGGAGTATCCCTAAAAACATGCTCAAGTCCAGGAATTCAGGGGTTTTTACCCTGATAACATAGGGCACGGTAGACATGGGGCTTTATGGGCCAAAGTTGGCTTCTGATGAACGACTGTACGTGGTTATTGAAATGATGCTAATGGGAAGATGCTACACTTTCAGCACCCTCTGGGTTTTCCGCTGCCCTGGTTACCACCATGTCACCAGCCGACAGGACTTCGCACAATCACGGCGCGACGCACGGGCACCTGCATCAAGGCGCCAGGTGCTAGCAGGTTTCAGATGCGGCTCGCAGGCAGGCACAGCCAGACATTTCGCCGTCGCTAACGGAGCACACGGGTTGGGCGCAGCTGAATCTGTTGAATCGTGTGCCTTCCACACAGTGCCCAGCGAACTGGCTGTGCTGGACGAAGTTGTTGTACAGTACCGACCCGCTAGGAGCTCCTGAAATCGCGAATGCCGCAGCGAAAGCGAGGGGAGGAACTCGCATGGCGCATCACGACCCACCTGCGCCCTCCATTCCCTAAAGAGCATCAAACGTCTGCTATCTTCATTCTATTCACAGCCACGCTCATCTATCATCACTCGATTTGACATCTCCTGGGTTCGCCTCAAACTTGACTAGCAACCCCGTATTATCGCGCGGCTCCATCCAACCATGGCCCGGATGACGTCACTCTCTCGCTCGCCGTCGCTCGACGTTAAGCGCCTCGCCGTCGTCATCGCTGGTGAGCCCACCGCGTCGCCTCGTATCGCCCTGGCAAGTCACACGACGCCCTGCCATATGTCGCCTCGTCGACCGGTCGTGTCGCTCGTCGCCCTGTCGTGTCGCCTCGTCCGACGACCTGTCGTGTCGCTCCGTCGCCCTTTCATTGTCGCTCCGTCGCCCTGTCGTGTCGCTCCGTCGCCCTGTCATGTCGACATGAGTCTTCCGCGGACGAGGTATCGCGCGCGGGCGGGAGTGCATCATCGATAACCCCACACGTGGGCCTGCCCAAATCTCCTCCGCACTTCCCTGTTTCCCCCTTCGCTACACGACTCCGCCATGTTCGCTACACTGACTCCCCCATGCTTCGCTACACTGACTCCCCCATGCTTCGCTACACTGACTCCCCCATGCTTCGCTACACTGACTTCCCCATGCTTCGCTACACTGACTCCCCCATGCTTCGCTACACTGACTCCCCCATGCTTCGCTACACTGACTTCCCCATGCTTCGCTACACTGACTCCCCCATGCTTCGCTACACTGACTCCCCCATGCTTCGCTACACTGACTCCCCCATGCTTCGCTACACTGACTCCCCCATGCTTCGCTACACTGACTCCCCCATGCTTCGCTACACTGACTCCCCCATGCTTCGCTACGTTGACTCCCCCATGCTTCGCTACACTGACTCCCCCATGCTTCGCTACACTGTTTCCTGCACACCCCTCCCCTTGGCAGCACTGCTCTCGTTCTCCCTCTGCTGCGCAGCGGGCGGCGCCGTGCGGCGAGAGCTGCTGGATGCGAGCGACGGCCTCCTGACCCAAATGGTCAGCACCACGAGCAGCAGCGGCGGCGGCAGCACGGTCAGTCCTGACGAAGCTCTCGTTATCGGAGATGTAAGCACCGTCCCCGACAGCAACAACAGCAGTATTGGCAGCAGCTCCGGCTCCGTCAGCATGGGCAGCACCGGGAACGCTGGCGGCACGGGAGGCCCCATCGTTGTGTCGGGCGGCGGATCTAGCATAAGCGGCGGTAGCACTGGGAGCAGCACAACTGGGAGCGGCACAACTGGGATCAGCACCACTGGGAGCGGCACCACTGGGATCAGCACCACTGGGAGCGGCACCACTGGGATCGGCACCACTGGGAGCGGCACCACTGGGATCAGCACCACTGAGAGCGGCACCACTGGGATCAGCACCACTGAGAGCGGCACCACTGGGATCAGCACCACTGAGAGCGGCACCACTGGGATCAGCACCACTGGGAGCGGCACCACTGGGATCAGCAGCACTGGGAGCGGCACCACTGGGATCAGCACCACTGAGAGCGGCACCACTGGGATCAGCACCACTGGGAGCGGCACCACTGGGATCAGCACCACTGAGAGCGGCACCACTGGGATCAGCACCACTGGGAGCGGCACCACTGGGATCAGCACCACTGGGAGCGGCACTGACAGCAGCAGTGGGAGCGGCACTGGGAGTACCGGAGAGTCAAACAGCGGCGGCGGAAAGATCGTCACTGTAGACCTTAATGCTCCCATCAGATGTGAGTCATGCACATGCACATGCCCATGCACATGCCATGCAGGTCCACATGCACATCCACATGCACATGCCCATGCAAATACACATGCGCACACGCATATGCGTATGCACATGCATCAATCCCAACCACCTCGGAATGTTCCCACTGCAGACCATTTGCTGTCTGCTTTCAATGTTCCTTGTGCTTTCAAAAAGTCGCTCAACTGTGTCCTCTTCTGCCCTGTGCGTGTGTCCTCTTCTGCCCTGTGCGTGTGTCCTCTTCTGCCCTGTGCGTGTGTCCTTGTCTGCCCGATGCAGACCAAGCTTCCTCAGTGCTCAGCTCACAAACCAACACGAGCGCCAAGTTTAACGTCGATGTTAACATGTGAGTGCACGTCAACGTTCCCCTTCTAATCACATGCTCGTCGCAACCTTTGCACAGATCATGCTCACCTCGCTTGAACTCGAGTCTCCATTGTGCCTCCCACACCAACATGTGGACGCAAATCCGTTCCTTTGCTCTGTCTCACTTCTGCATCATACTGCTCTGTCACACCCCTCCATATCACCCTCCTCCCCCCAACCCCCCCCCCCAGTCTCACCCCTGCAACTCACTCCACCCATTCACAGCACATCAGCGCAGCAAAGGGCGCTCTTCACCTTCACCGTGAAGGCCGTGCCAAGGACCAGAGCGCCAGTCTTCTCCAACTCCTCCTACCGCACCAACACGGGCCAGCTCGTGGCAACGTTTGCGTGCGTGCCCAAGCCCACCACCACACTTGGCACCTACCGCTGCACCGCCAGTTCTCTCGCCAACATCACCGTGCCGTTCACGCCGGTGAACAGGGTGAAGGCGCTGGTGGATGCGGGGTTCTTCTCCAACCCCACCGCCTTCTACTCCACCATCAAAGTGAATGGCATCATGCTGCGCGGCAGTATCACCTCCTCTGTTGCTAACCTGTGATCACCCGGCCCATGGCTTGTTATTGGTGCATTCCCTTAGGATGGCAATAAATTGTCAGGGTGGATCAGTTGTTGTCATCTTCTTAGATGGCTCTGTTGTATTTGTGAGTTACCCATCTGATTTCCTAGTAAAGAATTTCAGAGAGAAGCCTGCCAAAAACATTGAAGGCACGTTGTGGTGGTGCAGGGCAGTGTGATGCAAAGCAAGGGACTGGATAACACCACATAAGAAACGCCCCCCGGCTCAGAACACTTGCATGCTACAAATGAAGCCTTGATGCATAGTGTAACTTCATCCGCCGTGTGAAAGGTCACATAATCCGACCCTGGCCAATGGAGACAGCACTGCAGATGTGCCAGGGATCGCCCCAGTGGGTTCCAAGACGGATGGCAGTGAGCGTGATGAGCGCATGGTGCTCAATGGGGATGGTGACAGCTGGCGGTGCTGAGAGGGTGCACAGCGATGGCTGCCGGGAGGCCTGCAGCGAGGTGGGCGTGGAGGGCCTCTGGGACCTGTGGAGAGGGGCGGTGGGGAGGGAGAAGGGGGAGAGAAATACGAGGGGGGGAGAGAGAGGAGAGGGGGGGAGAGCGAGGAGAGGGGGGAGAGAGAGGAGAGGGGGGGAGAGCGAGGAGAGGGGGGAGAGAGAGGAGAGGAGGGGAGAGCGAGGAGAGGGGGGGAGAGAGAGGAGAGGGGGGGAGAGAGAGGAGAGGGGGGGAGAGAGAGGAGAGGGGGGGAGAGAGAGGAGAGGGGGGGAGAGAGAGGAGAGGGGGGAGAGAGAGGAGAAGGGGGGAGAGAGAGGAGAGGGGGGGAGAGAGAGGAGAAGGGGGGAGAGAGAGGAGAGGGGGGGAGAGAGAGGAGAAGGGGGGGGGAGAGAGGAGAGGGAGGAAGAGACAGGAGAGGGGCGGTGAGTAAGGAGAGGGACGGTGAGTAAGGAGAGGGGCGGTGAGTAAGGAGAGGGGCGGTGAGTAAGGAGAGGGGCGGTGAGTAAGGAGAGGGGCGGTGAGTAAGGAGAGGGGCGGTGAGTAAGGAGAGGGGTGGTGAGTAGGGCAAGGGGCGGTGAGTAGGGAGAGGGGCGGAGAGGAAGGAGGGAGAGCGGCACAGAGAAAGGAGAGTGGCGGAAAGAAAGGAGAGGGGCAGAGGGAGAGGAAGTGGAAGGGAATCACATGAGCTGGTGAGAGGGAGCTCCCAACGCGCAGCACAGGCCCTTGATTGATGAACGCTACCGGGCTCACTATGAGATGCTGCAGGGCTCACTACGAGATGCTGCAGCCGTGGCATGCTGCTGATAAGCTCCTTCACACTGCCTGACCCGCCCACCGCCACGCCTCCTCTGCCATCCCCACCTGCTCCCTTCCCATCCTCCACGCGCCCCCCATGCCCCGCAGGCACGGCCTTGAGTGCCCAAGTTGTTGCGAAGGGCGTGCCTCCTGCCGCAGTAGTACCCCGTGGCATGTGGGCCGTAACAGCTACACCAGGAGCCCGTGGCAGCAGTGTGCTTGACCGCCTGGGGACGGGGCAGTGGGATGAGGAAAAAAGGGGGGACATGAGGGCAGTGGGATGAGGAAAAAAGGGGGGACATGAGGGCAGTGGGATGAGGAAAAAAGGGGGGACATGAGGGCAGTGGGATGAGGAAAAAAGGGGGGACATGAGGGCAGTGGGATGAGGAAAAAAGGGGGGACATGAGGGCAGTGGGATGAGGAAAAAAGGGGGGACATGAGGGCAGTAGGATGAGGAAAAAAGGGGGGACATGAGGGCAGTGGGATGGGGAAAAAAGGGGGGACATGAGGGCAGTAGGATGGGGAAAAAAGGGGGGACATGAGGGCAGTGGGATGGGGAAAAAAGGGGGGACATGAGGGCAGTGGGATGGGGAAAAAAGGGGGGACATGAGGGCAGTGGGATGGGGAAAAAAGGGGGGACATGAGGGCAGTGGGATGGGGAAAAAAGGGGGGACATGAGGGCAGTGGGATGGGGAAAAAAGGGGGGACATGAGGGCAGTGGCTTCACGGAGGTGGCATCACGTTGATCAAATGACAAAAGAGTGGATTTTTTAGAAGTCTAGAAAATCACTCTTATTACGTGATTTTTTAAGACGACTCAAAAACTCACTCTTATCACGTGGCTACTAAAAAAATCACTCTTATCACGTTGATCAAATGACAAAAGCATAGCAAGTGAGCAAGACCTGTGAGAGGGTAGCAGGCAGCACGTGGCGGCGTGCATGGCGAGCGGCTGAAATGGCGAGATGGTGATTGGCACGTCCTCAGGATGAGTCTGCGAGGGAGAAGGTCGACAGAGAGAGGGGTTTGGGCAGGTAAAGTAGAAAGAGGAAGCATATGAAGGACGAAGGGGCATGGAGGGCAAGTGCAAGACGAGGAAGCAAGGTGTGCAAGACGAGGAAGCAAGGTGTGCAAGACGAGGAAGCAAGGTGTGCAAGACGAGGAAGCAAGGTGTGCAAGGAAAGTGTTGCGAATGAGTGACTGACAGCAGGCTATGGTGATGAGAGTCAGATGCATTCAACACCCAATGACACAAATCCAGCCCCAGCGATACTCCACAACAGGAGTGTACCTCGAGCAGCAGCAGAAGAGCACGGCTGTCGCCGCCCCACAGGTGAATCAGATCCACTGCCGGGCCCACACGCAGTGTGGAGTGGGCGGCAAACACAACGCACAGGCCGTGGAGAAGGCTCCTGGAAGGTTGGAATGGTCGCAAGGTGAAAACAATGAAGGGGAAGAAAGAGGGTTGGTGGGGTGGGTGGTGAGGAGAGCTCGTTGGTGGGAGTCTGAGGAGAAGGAGGAGAGGGAGGAGTGGGAGGAGAGGGAGGAGAGGGAGGAGTGGGAGGAGAGGGAGGAGTGGGAGGAGAGGGAGGAGAGGGAGGAGAGGGAGGAAGGGGAGGAGAGGGCAGAGGGGGAGGAGAGGGCAGAGGGGGAGGAGAGGGCAGAGGGGGAGGAGAGGGCAGAGGGGGAGGAGAGGGCAGAGGGGGAGGAGAGGGCAGAGGGGGAGGAGAGGGCAGAGGGGGAGGAGAGGGCAGAGGGGGAGGAGAGGGTAGAGGGGGAGGAGAGGGCAGAGGGGGAGAGGAGAGGGCAGAGGGGGAGGAGAGGGCAGAGGGGGAGAGGAGAGGGCAGAGGGGGAGGAGAGGGCAGAGGGGGAGAGGAGAGGGCAGAGGGGGAGGAGAGGGCAGAGGGGGAGGAGAGGGCAGAGGGGGAGGAGAGGGTAGAGGGGGAGGAGAGGGCAGAGGGGGAGAGGAGAGGGCAGAGGGGGAGGAGAGGGCAGAGGGGGAGAGGAGAGGGCAGAGGGGGAGGAGAGGGCAGAGGGGGAGAGGAGAGGGCAGAGGGGGAGGAGAGGGCAGAGGGGGAGGAGAGGGCAGAGGGGTAGGAGAGGGCAGAGGGGGAGGAGAGGGCAGAGGGGGAGGAGAGGGCAGAGGGGGAGGAGAGGGCAGAGGGGGAGGAGAGGGCAGAGGGGGAGGAGAGGGCAGAGGGGGAGGAGAGGGCAGAGGGGGAGGAGAGGGCAGAGGGGGAGGAGAGGGCGCTCACCACAAGTCGTGGTTCCACGGACAGCCCTGCGGCCTCCTCGGTGCTTCCCGCCTCCCACGGCCTCCCTTGTCCCACCGGTCCTCGCTGTGCAGCATGGTGGGCGCGCAGGCTGGAGGCAGGAACACCACAGCTCCTGGCAGCTCCACCATGCGCACCCCCATGCTGGCGTCACCATGTGCGTCAGGAAGGGAGGAAGCTGGTTTGGAGTTGTGGTTGGCGGAGGGGTGGGAGAGGAGCGCGCTGCTGATGGCGTGGATGGGCTGGCCTGAGAAGAGCTGTGGGTGGGAGGAGAGAGGGAGCGGGGAAGGAAGAGAGGGAAGGAGAGAAAGAAAGCATCTGTCAGGTGTTTGCCTAAAAGAGGATATGTGCTTGTTTCAAGGCACAGATGGCAGCTGTGGGAAAGGGACGTGTGAGGACACGGAAGGACTGGTGGCAGAATAAGGCGAGCTCCTATGTACAAGCACTCCCGCACATGAAGACATATATTTGTGCACACACACGCATACCAACAGACATACCAACACACATACCACACACATACCAGCACACATACCACACACATACCAACACACATACCACACACTTACCAACAGACATACCAACACACATACCACACACATACCCAAACACATGCGACACATACCAACACACATACCACACACATACCAACACACATACCAACAGACATACCAGCACACATACCACACACATACCAGCACACATACCAGCACACATACCAACACACATACCACACACATACCAACAGACATACCAACACACATACCACACACATACCCAAACACATGCGACACATACCAACACACATACCACACACATACCAACACACATACCACACACATACCAGCACACATACCAACACACATACCACACACATACCACACACATACCAACAGACATACCAACACACATACCACACACATACCAGCACACATACCAGCACACATACCAACACACATACCACACACATACCACACACATACCACACACATACCAACACACATACCACACACATACCCAAACACATGCGACACATACCAACACACATACCACACACATACCAACACACATACCAACAGACATACCAACACACATACCACACACATACCAGCACACATACCAGCACACATACCAACACACATACCACACACATACCACACACATACCAACACACATACCACACACATACCCAAACACATGCGACACATAACAACACACAAACATGCATCTACACACACCCTCACACACACACAAACTCACTTCCAGACCCATCCTCACACACACAAACACACCCACTCTATCGTGCACGCGGGGGTGCATCCACTCAGGCAGGATGCAGGCGAGGGAGAGCGCCTGCTGGGCCACCGGTGACAGGTACACCACCGGCACGCCCACGCCCACACGGGGTGCTGGCACTGCTGGCGCTGCTGCTGTTGCCCATGGACCTGGTGTCGCAGCTGCTGCTGATTGTGCTGCTGGCGGTGCTGCGGGCGATGATGGGGAGGGCGAGAGCAGGGCGAGCAGCACGTCCAAGGAGGGGCCCAGCGGGGAGCACGGCACCACCACTCGCCCTCCCTGCGCCACCCGCCCTGCAATCACCCGCACAACGCCTTCAATGCCCTCGATACCGTCACATACCGCACTGCAACCCACACCATCCACAGCACTCTTTCCGCTCGTCGCCTCACGGAGCGGCTCACTCTCCGTCCCGCCACCTCTGCCTTTCCATCCGCCCTGCATTCCCACCTCGTCGCCCATCCCTCCCCCACTCAACACGCTGCTCTCATGCCCCTTTCCCTGCTCCGCACCCCCAACCCTTGGCTTACTCCCCTCCTTGCCGTCTGCTGTCCGTGTGTGGCTGTCAGCAGAGCTGATTGACGTGGGCCCGCACAGAGCTGCCACGTGGCAATCTCTTATTGGCTCCAGCTGTTGTGGAGCGGCAAGAGTGGTGCAAGGCAGCGGTGGGAAGAGGAGGGCGAGGTGGCAGCAGTTGAGGGGGGGAGAGGCGGAAGGTCCGGAGTGAGAGGCGAAGGGAGAGGCAGAAGGGTCAGACGAAGGGTGCGAGATGGATGAGAGCGGTTCTTGAGAGGAGGGATATGAGACAGAGAGAGTGGTGTGCGGGTGGGAGGTGTGCGTGGTGTCGGAAGGCGAGTGGGCGGAGTGAAGGAGAGACCAGGAGGCCGAGCCAAGAGGACCACCCGAGGCAGCTGCAGTGGCTGTGACGCCCGGCCCCACACCCACCCTCTCCCCCCACCTCACCCCCCTCACTCCCGTTAGCCATGCTAGTTCCTCACTCTCGCTGCTGGATAAGAGGGAGATGACGGAGGGTGGGTGGGAATGGGGGAGGCGGGGACGAGCGGAGGTAGGGAGGGAGGGAGAGGAGGGGGGACGATGGGGGGGAAGGAGAGAGGTGGAGAGAAGGGCATGGAGTTTCAGGGTGAGGTCTTGTAGTGGAAGCAACAGGGTGGTGATGGCAGGGAGGCGAGCAACGTACACCACCTCCTGTGTGGCACTTGCGTCAGTGGCGGGGGAAAGCAAGCGTGTGCAGTGCACACATGGGCACATGTGCAGTTGGGAGAGATGGGCAGTGCGTGTGCCTTGTCTGATGCTGTGGCTGTGGCGACACAGGGGAGGGCGGATGGGAAGGGAAAGAGATGGGCCAGGGTGAGAGTGCATGAGCAGGGTGCATGAAGAGAAACAGAGGCAGGCAGGCAGGCGGAGAGGTATGGCAAGCCACGCACGCATGCCCGGTGTGGCGAGCATGGGAGCACGGCATGAGGCATGGCATGACAGCAGCAGCAGCGAGACAGCAGGGCGCACCTCAGGGATGCACGTGCGTCGTCTGCACCCTCCTCTAGCACGCCCCTTGCCTGCACCAGTGCCGTCCTCTCTTTGGCCGCCAGCCTGGCAATGCGCAGAGCAGCCTCCGTGCACACCACCTGGGGGGCACACAGGGCCAACGGGCGAGCGGCGAAGGGGGCAATGGAGCAGTGTTTGAAAAGAACTGTCGACGCTGCCAAGCCAAGCACGTGGGCCTCAAATGGCACGAGATTTGGAAGAGTTTCAACCGCAGAAAGCTTACAGACCCCACGTTCAGTGGAAAACTAAGATCAACATACAGGTATTAGGGGTAATAGCTCGAACGAAGGTAAAATTTGGGCAGAGTAGAAGACAAGCAGTCGATTAATATTGAAAGGGCGCTGGGGGACAGGCAGACAAGATAGGCAGAGGGGAGGGCGCTTTTTTTCGGCAACCAACAAGCACATTTTTGGGGGGGGTGGGTGGCTGTAGCACACCTTGGGGGGAGGGCGGTGGGCGTGGTGCTGGCGGTGATGGCGCAGCAGCACAGGCAGACCCAGAAGGCCCTCGGGGCTCGAGATCAGGATGGCGTCCACATCAGATGCTGCTGACGTGGCAGTGAGCGCGAATGGCAGGGAGAGAGAGCGATGGGGGGTTGGCACGGAGGAGGGCAGGGGGAAGGAGAGGCGCACACCGGGGCACGGCGAGGAGGACGCTGGGGTGTGGGCGTGGGCATGGTTGTGGGTATGGGCGTGGGGATGGACATGGCTGTCGTTGCGGTCAAAGGCATGGCCATGTGTCGGGGTGAACGCTGCACCATGCTTCCCCTCGTCCCCGTCCCCTTTCCGCCTCTTCCCACCGCTCTCCACATCATTGCCATCACCACCCCTCTTCCTGCCCTTGCCCCTTGCATCCACCCCATTGCTGTCCCCATTGCCGCCCTCATTGCCGCCCTCATTGCCGCCCTCATTGCCGCCCTCATTGCCGCCCTCATTGCCGCCCTCATTGCCGCCGTCATGCCCGCCTGCACTGCTGCTTGACCCTCTCATCGCTCCACCACACACCGACTCTGCTCTGCCTCCCTTCACCTCCGCCTCAACACCGCTACGATTCTCTCTCCGCTTTCCCTCCTCCCCCTCCGCCCCCTCGCCTCGTCCCTCCTCGTCCCCCTTCTGCCCGCCTCCGCCCGTCTGCCGGTCAGCCAAGCACATGCACACCCTCCGTCTCCACCGAACCTCGCGCCTGTGCGTTAAGCCTGACCTCGAGGCTCGGCAGCCATGCCGATGCAGCAACGTCAGGGCTGGGGGGAGGAAAGCGCCCCAGCCGGCTGATCCGAGATGGTCGCGAGGTGAGACAGTTGGGTGTATGGCTCGGTCCGAACCTGCAGGATCGGGCTGGTCCGGCGCAAGCGCTGCATGGGTGTCCGTCTTTGCGCCATGGAAAGCTTCGTCTGCGGCGGCAGCAGCAGCAGGTGCGGGGAAAGGAGCGAGGGAATCAGCATGCGGTAGTGGCGAGCAGCGGGTGGCGCGAGGTGCGTCGAGGCGAGCGGCGTCGGTAGGCGCGCGTGGCGAATGCTGCGAGGCGCGCGGAGAGCAGCGAATATTGGCGCTTTTGTTGACGGGGCGAGGCTCCGTGGAATTCCCTCGATCAGTCGAACGGTCGAGCTTCCTAGGCGAGTCTCGCGAAATTGGTAACCACGCGGGTGGGATGGGGGGATGGAGCAAGCAGGGCAAGGGGTCTAGTGGGCAGTCGAGGAGAACGCGCGAGCCGTGGAACTCCACAAGCGCGCTGAACGGCGCTGCCATGGCGGCCGAGCGAGGATTGCATTGGATCAAAACCGCTGCCTCATGTCGTACAGGTTGCTGGGACGCTGTTCAAAAATCTTCTTCAGCCTCATTTCTTTTACCGGTAGCACATACAGTATGAAAGCGATTCAAGCAAACTATACATTTAGGACACATGCACCTTCTGGATCTTGTATGGATGCAGGCATGCCCACACCACATGCATGTATACATGTATGCGTGCCTTGAAAGCAACGGGCTGAGCCAAACTAGGGCCCAAATGCTGTATTCTACGCCCTCCAGAGCTAGGTGTGGTATGGTTGGGCAAGTGCTATCTATCAACCCCACCAGCGCCCCAAGCTGCATGCGTATGCGTGCCACGGCCCAGGTCAAAGGAAGTCAAAGCAAGTCAACGGGGTGACAGGTTATTTGGCGCCCTCCACAAGCTTGGTGCGCGCGTGCGTGAACGCCCCCACCAGCGCCCCCAGCTGCACCTTCTCACTCGTGGCAAAGGTCAGACGGTACCTGGTTGCATGGAGGGAGGGAGGGTGGGAGAGAAGGAGCACGGGAGGCTGAGGTAATGCATGGCATTGCCCCCAGCTACCCCTTCTTATCATGGCGAATGTCAGGGAGGTACCCGGTTGGCGGAGGGAGAGAAGGGGAGCAAAGGTGGGGCCGTAGAGGCAGAAAAGAAAGCAATGAACCATGCGAGGTGGCTGTGGGGATACTTGGTTTGCAGGACAGCTGGAATGGGCAAGAATAACATTAAAATGATGGAGCAGAACACCCAGAGCACATTGGGTTGATGGAGGAGAGAGAGCAGCACGGTGGAAGGAGGGCAGAGAAGGGTGGAAGGAGGGCAGAGCAGGGTGGAAGGAGGGCAGAGCAGGGTGGAAGGAGGGTAGAGCAGGGTGGAAGGAGGGCAGAGCAGGGTGGAAGGAGGGCAGAGCAGGGTGGAAGGAGGGCAGAGCAGGGTGGAAGGAGGGCAGAGCAGGGTGGAAGGAGGGCAGAGCAGGGTGGAAGGTTCGATCGGAAAGAATGGACTCGATGTCATGCCAGCACAATGTATCAGACCACCCAGAGCACACTGGGTTGGTGGAGGAGAGAGGGAACGTACTCAATGTCAGCCATGGCGTCAAAGAGGTCGATGCGCACTGCTGCTGGCATGTCCACTGTCAGGATGAAGCTGTGTTGCACAGGGGCAGGGGGAATAGGAAATGGGGGAGACGGGGCAGGTAGGCAAGGAGCAGTGTGGGGATGGGATGTGAGGTCGATTCGCACTGCTGCTGGCATGTCCACTGTCAGGATGAAGCTGAGGTGAACGGGGGGGGGGGGGGGGGGTGCGTTACGAAATGGAGAAGATGTGGCACACAGGAGAGGAGCAGTGTGTTGATGGGATGTGAGCATGGGATGTGAGGATGGGATGTGAGGATGGGATGTGAGGATGGGATGTGAGGATGGGATGTGAGGATGGGATGTGAGGATGGGATGTGAGGATGGGATGTGAGGATGGGATGTGAGGATGGGATGTGAGGATGGGATGTGAGGATGGGATGTGAGGATGGGATGTGAGGATGGGATGTGAGGATGGGATGTGAGGATGGGATGTGAGGATGGGATGTGAGGATGGGATGTGAGGATGGGATGTGAGGATGGGATGGATGTGAGGATGGGATGTGAGGATGGGATGTGAGGATGGGATGTGAGGATGGGATGTGAGGATGGGATGTGAGGATGGGATGTGAGGATGGGATGTGAGGATGGGATGTGAGGATGGGATGTGAGGATGGGATGTGAGGATGGGATGTGAGGATGGGATGTGAGGATGGGATGTGAGGATGGGATGTGAGGATGGGATGTGAGGATGGGATGTGAGGATGGGATGTGAGGATGGGATGTGAGGATGGGATGTGAGGATGGGATGTGAGGATGGGATGTGAGGATGGGATGTGAGGATGGGATGTGAGGATGGGATGTGAGGATGGGATGTGAGGATGGGATGTGAGGATGGGATGTGAGGATGGGATGTGAGGATGGGATGTGAGGATGGGATGTGAGGATGGGATGTGAGGATGGGATGTGAGGATGGGATGTGAGGATTGAGGATGGGATGTGAGGATGGGATGTGAGGATGGGATGTGAGGATGGGATGTGAGGATGGGATGTGAGGATGGGATGTGAGGATGGGATGTGAGGATGGGATGTGAGGATGGGATGTGAGGATGGGATGTGAGGATGGGATGTGAGGATGGGATGTGAGGATGGGATGTGAGGATGGGATGTGAGGATGGGATGTGAGGATGGGATGTGAGGATGGGATGTGAGGATGGGATGTGAGGATGGGATGTGAGGATGGGATGTGAGGATGGGATGTGAGGATGGGATTTGAGGATGGGATGTGAGGATGGGATGTGAGGATGGGATGTGAGGATGGGATGTGAGGATGGGATGTGAGGATGGGATGTGAGGATGGGATGTGAGGATGGGATGTGAGGATGGGATGTGAGGATGGGATGTGAGGATGGGATGTGAGGATGGGATGTGAGGATGGGATGTGAGGATGGGATTTGAGGATGGGATGTGAGGATGGGATGTGAGGATGGGATGTGAGGATGGGATGTGAGGATGGGATGTGAGGATGGGATGTGAGGATGGGATGTGAGGATGGGATGTGAGGATGGGATGTGAGGATGGGATGTGAGGATGGGATGTGAGGATGGGATGTGAGGATGGGATGTGAGGATGGGATGTGAGGATGGGATGTGAGGATGGGATGTGAGGATGGGATGTGAGGATGGGATTGTGAGGATGGGATGTGAGGATGGGATGTGAGGATGGGATGTGAGGATGGGATGTGAGGATGGGATGTGAGGATGGGATGTGAGGATGGGATGTGAGGATGGGATGTGAGGATGGGATGTGAGGATGGGATGTGAGGATGGGATGTGAGGATGGATGTGAGGATGGGATGTGAGGATGGGATGTGAGGATGGGATGTGAGGATGGGATGTGAGGATGGGATGTGAGGATGGGATGTGAGGATGGGATGTGAGGATGGGATGTGAGGATGGGATGTGAGGATGGGATGTGAGGATGGGATGTGAGGATGGGATGTAGGATGGGATGTGAGGATGGGATGTGAGGATGGGATGTGAGGATGGGATGTGAGGATGGGATGTGAGGATGGGATGTGAGGATGGGATGTGAGGATGGGATGTGAGGATGGGATGTGAGGATGGGATGTGAGGATGGGATGTGAGGATGGGATGTGAGGATGGGATGTGAGGATGGGATGTGAGGATGGGATGTGAGATGGGATGTGAGGATGGATGTGAGGATGGGATGTGAGGATGGGATGTGAGGATGGGATGTGAGGATGGATTTGAGGATGGGATGTGAGGATGGGATGTGAGGATGGGATGTGAGGATGGGATGTGAGGATGGGATGTGAGGATGGGATGTGAGGATGGGATGTGAGATGGGATGTGAGGATGGGATTTGAGGATGGGATGTGAGGATGGGATGTGAGGATGGGATGGGATGTGAGGATGGGATTTGAGGATGGGATGTGAGGATGGGATGTGAGGATGGGATGTGAGGATGGGATGTGAGGATGGGATGTGAGGATGGGATGTGAGGATGGGATGTGAGGATGGGATGTGAGGATGGGATGTGAGGATGGGATGTGAAGATGGGATGTGAGGATGGGATGTGAGGATGGGATGTGAGGATGGGATGTGAGGATGGGATGTGAGGATGGGATGTGAGGATGCTGCCACATGCGCTGGCATGCAGTGGCAAGACGGGTGATGTGAGCATGCGGCTAAGGACAGCTGGCATGGTGATGGTGGGGGTGTGAGGATGGGATGTGAGGATGGGATGTGAGGATGTGGGGGTACGGGGGAGAGGGGACAGGGAGAAGGGAAGCGGGGGCATGCGGTTGCCGTTGCTGTCATGGTGGCTGGGGCATGACATGTGCGTGAACAAGGGGGGAGGATGTGGGAACAGGGAGGGGGGGGGGGGAAAGGGAGAGCAAGAAGGGAAAGGAGGCCGTGTTGGCGTATCCCGCCTCCCCTCTCATGTTGTGGGAGGGGACATTTGGGTGGACTGGGTCACTGGGGTGGGTGGGGGTATCGGGGAGACAGAAAAGATGGAGGAGTGGAATGGGGGCATGGAGGAGTGGAATGGGGGCATGGAGGAGTGGAATGGGGGCATGGAGGAGTGGAATGGGGGCATGGAGGAGTGGAATGGGGGCATGGAGGAGTGGAATGGGGGCATGGAGGAGTGGAATGGGGGCATGGAGGAGTGGAATGGGGGCATGGAGGAGTGGAATGGGGGCATGGAGGAGTGGAATGGGGGCATGGAGGAGTGGAATGGGGGCATGGAGGAGTGGAATGGGGGCATGGAGGAGTGGAATGGGGGCATGGAGGAGTGGAATGGGGGCATGGAGGAGTGGAATGGGGCATGGAGGAGTGGAATGGGGGCATGGAGGAGTGGAATGGGGGCATGGAGGAGTGGAATGGGGGCATGGAGGAGTGGAATGGGGGCATGGAGGAGTGGAATGGGGGCATGGAGGAGTGGAATGGGGGCATGGAGGAGTGGAATGGGGGCATGGAGGAGTGGAATGGGGGCATGGAGGAGTGGAATGGGGGCATGGAGTTGCCTGAGCTGCCATGCACCGCCCTGCCTCCTCTGTGATGGCGACGGGGTGGAAGGGCAGGAGGGGATGGCGACGGGTTGGGGAGAGAGGAGGCACATGGGCAAGGGATGGAGGCATGGGGTTGGGCTCTCTCAAGCACACCGCCTCCTCTGTATCTGCATGGTGGCGCCGCATGCACGCCGTGATGCTGAACTGCTGGCACCCATGCCACGTGGGTGGGTGGAGTTGAAGTTGACTGGGGTGGGTGGGATGGGAACAGAGGGAGAGCAGAGGGAGAGCAGAGGGAGAGCAGAGAGAGCATGTGTGCATGGGGTGATACCTAGGGGAGCCATACCAACAGAAAGTTGAGCAGAGGCGAGGAGGTGATTCGTGGGGGAGGTCCCAATTGTACCGTGTTGTCGTTCATTGGGGGGAGGTGATACCTGGGGGAGGTCGTACTGGGGGAGGTCGTACCTGCAAAATGTTGAGGGCGCGGCGCATGTCACCCGCACTGAGGCTTACAACGGCTGACAGTGCGCCATCTGTCACATCCAGACTGGCTGGGCGGCAAGTGAGGGGAGAGACAGAGAGATTGGTGAATTGGCAGTGTAGGTATGGAGCCCAAGCACGACTCATTCTCCAAGTCCGATACAGTCTAGTATACCTCACTGCCTCACCCCTCCCAGCTAACCACCCGGACCCGGCCCTCCCACTCAACCACTCGCTCCTTCCAATCGAATCAGGCCACATCCCCATCCCCACTCCCGGTCAGCCACATGACTCCCCCCCCCCCTCCCCCATTCACCATCGTTTCTTTTTAGGTGCCTCAGAATGTACAAATGCTTTTCCACCTAGTCATCAGTCGCCCCCTCTCTCCCCTTCCGCCCCACCTACTCACCCCTCTTCCTGGATGACGTGTCTGAGCCTGGCAGTGACGTCAGCAGAGGAGAGCGGGGCGAAGCGGAAGCGCGTGCATCGCGATTGGAGGGCCGGGATGATCTTGCTGACGTGGTTGCAGATGAGACAAAAGCGCGTGCTGCGCGTGTACTTCTCTATCACTGGGGGGGGAGGGGGAAGGGGCGAGAGGGGTGGGGGTAGGGGGAGGCGAGAAAGAGGGAGGGGAAGGTGAGGAAAAGGGAGTGAGTGGAGGGGTGGGTGAGGAAAACTGAGGGGAGAAGGGAGAGGTGTTTGGGGAGGAAAGGTTCCAAATAGAAAGGGAAAGAAAAGGTGTGGTGGGAAAGGCAGTGACTAGGAGAGAACGGAGAATACCACATGCACTTCTGCACACTCCAATTCTCGCTCTCCCACTCTCCCACTCACTCTCGCACTCTCTCGCTTTCCCACCCTCGCATGCCCTCACTACTCTCCCAATCTCCCACTGTCCCGCTCTCGCATTCTCGCACTGAGTGCAGCAGAGCAGAGCAGAGCAGAGCAGAGCAGGGGCACGCACCGCGGCGCAGGGAGAACTGAGCGTCCTTGGTCATGGCGTCCGCCTCGTCCAGCACCACCAGCTTCACCGCCGCCTTGGCACTGCCAGGGGGGGGGAGGGGGAGGGGGGGTGATGGGAAGGGCGTTGACTGGGATAAGAGCTGCTGTGGCCACGTGCACTGATTGCAGTGTGGCAGTGGCCCCGTGTGACTCCTTGGTCATGGCGTCCGCCTCGCCCAACACCACCAGCTTCACCGCCGCCTTGGCACTGCCAGGGGGAGCGGGAGGGGACTGAAGGTATGGGAGGCCGGGCGAAGGGAAAAAGAGGGGAAGAGGTATGGGAAGGGTGGACGAGGAGATAATTTTATTGTCTCCTTGTTCGTTCCGCGCCACCAGCTTCACCGCCACCTTGGCGCTCAGGGAAAGCAGCGTGGTGGGAAGGGGAGGGGAGGGGGAATATCATCATTAGACTACCTTCCAAGTTTCCTTGTGTGGAGGAAGGGCATGAGAAGTGAAGGAAAGAAGGAGAGACGAAGAGAAACAGTGGATGGATGGATGCGATGCGAAACGGATTGACTTTCTTGACTCGCGTTGACTTGACTTGACGCACCCGAAGCTGATGGACTGAGTGGAGGCGAAGTCCTGCACCTGCTGCCGCACCACGTCGATGCCCCTCTCGTCACTGGCGTTCAGCTCCAGACACATGTTCCGCACGCCCCCCGCCCCGTACAGCTGCCGAGCCACCGCCAGCACCGTTGAGGTTTTGCCCGTGCCAGGTGGGCCGTACAGCAGGAGGTGGGGCAGGCGGTTGGACGCTGTTAGGCGGCTGACTGTGCCAGGGGCGAGGGAACGGTTAGACAAGGAGCAGTAGAAGAGGGGGAGGGAGGAGCGAGAAAGGGAGAGAGAAAAGGAGGGTTGGGATGGGGTGAGACTGGCGCCGCCGCCAGCACGGTGGGGTGGAGGTGTTGCTGATGTCCAGCAGATGGGGCACGCGATTGGAGGAGGTGAGGCGGCTGACTAATTATGGGGGAGGGATGGGGAGAGCGGGCGCGGACAAGGGAGTGATGGTGTCCCCAACGGGCACATGATGAGGCATGGCGACACGAATCATGCCGCCACGAATCATGGCGCCACGAATCATGGCGCCACGAATCATGCCGCCACGAATCATGCCGCCAGTACCTTCCCCACCCCCTTACTAACTTGTATCGACGATGTCTTTATGCGCTGCCACGTCAGCAAGCGACTTGGGTCGGTACTTCTCCACCCACGGCATCGCAGAGGCGGCCGCGGCGCCGCGCGACCCGTCCGCCGCGTCTTCCGCCTTCCCCTTCCCCTTCCCCCCGTCGTCCAGCTTCCCCTTCCCCTTATCCCGCGCCTTCCGCAAGCCTGCTTCCGCGGGGTCCACGTCCATCGGGTCCGCCATTGCGCGCAATGGGAGTGTGGGGTGGCGGAGTGGCGACGGGAAGAGAGAGGGGGTGGCGGGAGTTCGCGCGGGAAGAGAGAGGGGGTGGCGGGAGTGCGCGCGGAGTATTAAGCACACCTCCTAATAGGTCGGAAAGGAATTATTGGTTCGGCTAGCGAGGCTCACGGCGGGAACCGCTATCTTTCGTGTCCCTGGCCAAAAAAAAGCGACAGCAATTCTCTAGGTTCGGACAAGCCCCTAGAACGGCAGCAGGTTTTGAATTTGAACTTGTTCCTACAGACAGACATTCTCGCGAATCGCGACAATTATTTCAAACCGTTACCATGTCGTGCAAAGCCTTCGCAAGGGTACCGTTTAATTCCGTGGTGATACGGTATCACTTCTGAGGCTCTAAATTCTAGGATAAAACAAATACCAAGTAAAATTCTCTAGTCTAACACTTGAGGATCCCCTATTATGCTCTACACAGCAGCCCAGCACTCATACAGAACTGAGGAAAAATACCGGTGGTACCCTCTTAGGGTGTTTCTCTTCACCTGTATATTATGGCCAGCCACAGACGCGGCGGTGATTCAAATTGCATTGCATTGTGAGGAAAACAAAAAGAACATACACTGGTGTTACCGTGAACGCAATGCAAAATCGCACGGGGGGGGGCAACCAACCGAGCCGTGCACAGCACATTATCGTCGAAAGATCCAGCTACCCTGCCGTTGCCATGTAAAGGAATCTCTTGACACACCTTCACTAACCGCTTCTGAGTGACTCACACTCGTCGAATCCCCATTTTCTTGCTGCCCCTTGTGTGAATCCTCTCCCCCCCTCGCACTCTCTCTTCCACCACCACCACCACCCATGGCCCACCCACTGTGCTGCTGGCCGGACCCCACATTCCCCAGGGGAGCAGCAGTGGAGAGCGAGGCAAAGGCCTTCACTATGGAGCTGAGCCCTCTGGCCCGGCGAGGCGCCTGCGGCACTGCAGGCTCCGCAGCAGCAGCAGTGCCAGCAGGCATGGTGGTTACATTGGGTGCACTGGCGGAGGTGGTGAGGTGTGTGCGTGGTGCTGTGCTTGTGGAGCCCTCATCGTGTGCTTGTGTGTGCGCACTTGCTCCTGATCGCCCCATCCCCGTTCCCATGCTGTGCTGCGGCGAGTCTGACGGCGATGGGGCGAGTGCGGGTGAGGAGGCGGAGGGGGAGGCGGGGCGCATGAGGGCCGCCATGCCCTGCAGAGGCCGCGCCAGGCGCCCCAACCCAAACGACGGCTCCGACGCAGCAGCCGCCGCCGCACGGGGAGCGCTGCTGGAGGGGAGCAGTCCGCCGCTGCTGCTGCTGGCGGCGGCAGAGAAGGAGTGGTGGTGGTGGGGCGACTTGAGGGGCTCGCGCGGGCTGTAGAGAAAGCTGGGCGGCGCTGTGGACATGGAAGAGTCGGAGTCGGGGCGGTGTGCAGCGCGGGAGAGGGAGGAGGAGGACTTCCTGGCGGCCATGGGGTTGAGCGGTCGCAGGAAGGAGAAGAGCGATGACACTGCTATGGACCCGTCAGGCCCGGATAGGCGCGCCTGGATCTCAGGTACGGATGGGAGCTCTTGGGTTGGGTCGAGAGGGGGTTTGGGTGGGATGACAGGGATGGTGACAGACACAACAGGCGCAGTGGAAACAGCAGCAGCAGTATCCGTGGGGGCAGCAGCAGCAGCGTCAGTAGCAGCGGCGGGGGATGCAGCGGCAGTGGAAGGGGGGTTGCGGCGCACGAGGGGGACGGTGATGGAGGCCATGGGCGCAGAGGAAGAGGGGGCAGCAGGGGGGGTGACCTGGGCGTTGGGCTGAGACACGCCCAGAGGGGAATGGGATGGGGACGGGGAGGAGAGGGGAGGCGGCGGAGGGGCAGGGAGCGGGGTGGTGGAGACAACGACGTGGGAGCGGCGGGCCTTGCGCTTGGGGGAGAAGAACCGGAAGTGCGACGACCGCCGCGCCTTCTGCTCTGCTGCTTCCACGGGTGCTTTCGCGGTGCCTTCCTTGTGTGCATCCTTGCTGCCTGCTGCCGCAGAAGCTCGCTGCTGCTTGTGAGCATGCGAGTGGCGCTGCACCTGCTGCCTCTGCTGCTCCTTGTGCTTCGCCTTGCTGCCCTCCCTGTCCCACATGCTCCCACCCGAGCCTGCGTGGCTGTTGCTGCCGCTGGTGGGGCGTGCAGTGAAGAGGAACACACCGCTGCCACCGCCACTGCTGCCAGCACGATTGGCAGCGGAGGTGGGCGAGGAGAAGAGGGGCGAGGCGGGGCCAGTGAAGGACGCGAAGAGAGGCAGCTGGATCGGCGGCGCCTTGGGCTGCTTCTGCCGCCCGCCCTGCTGTACCGCGCTCGCACCCTGTTGTGAATCCACATCCATGCTGCCATGCGCCGCCACCCCGGCCCCTTGCTCTTGCCTCCCACCCTCTTCTCCTTGCTGTTCCTGCTTGCCCTCCTGCCTGCCCCTCTCCTCTCCTCGCACTGCCGCTGCTTCACTGCCTGCAGCGCCGTCCCACGAGGTGCGCTGCGGCTCCACACCGCCCATCTCCGTGTCTCTGCTCCCTCCTGCTGCTGCTGCAGCACCTGCCGCACCGCCCCTCCCACTGCCTACCCCCTCCGAGTCCCTCGGCACAGCTGCACCCCCACCCGCCTCTGCTGCTGCTTTCACGCGCTCCCCCTCTCTCTTCCCCTCCCTGCCGCCCTCCACACCGCTCTCGCCCGTCCATCCTGGCGCCCCCACCGGAACACACGGGGACGGGGCGGGGCGGGGCGAGGGAACGGGTTCCCGGCCGCAGTGTTGGGCGAGCCAGGGGTGGTGCAGCGCGACAGCGGCGGAGGGGCGGTGGGCGGGGTCGGAGGAGAGCAGCCAGCGCACGAGGTCGATGGCAGCGGGCGCCACGGAGGGCCAGGGCGCGATGGAGAAGTCGGGCTGGTTGCGCAGAATGCGGAAGAACAGCTGCTCGTCCGTACTGCCCCAAAACGGCATGTAGCCTGCGAGGGACGGGCACGGGGGTGGGGGCGTTGAGGGGGTTGGTGTGGGGGGGGAGAGAGGGGGGAAAGTTTGAAACGGGCGTTGGTGTGGAGTGGAGACATGGGAGCGGAAGAGCAGCAAAGAGAGAGTTGAGAAGAACGCAGGTCGGTGTCGGGTCTGGTGCAGGAGGAGGGCGGAGAGGTGGAGAGGGGGGCACCTGAGAGGGCGGTGTAGAGGATGACGCCCAGCCCCCAGAGGTCGACAGCGGGCCCATAGGGGCGGCGGCACACGACCTCCGGAGACATGTACACAGCGCTGCCGTACATGCCCACTGCTTGCTGCCCCGCTCGCAGCATCACTGCCAGGCCGAAGTCCGCGAGCTTGAGGTGCAGCTTGCCCGCTGCCTCGTCCTTGGCAGCGAGGAGAATGTTCTCGGGCTTGATGTCCCGGTGCACCACTCCTGACGCGTGGCAGTGGTGTAGGGCTAGTAGGATCTGCCTGTAGGGGGGCGGAGGGGCGGAGAAGGGGGGGATGGGGGGGGGAACGGGAAGAGGTGGGGAGCGCGGGAGAGGTTTGGTGTCCCGATGCACCACGCCTGACGCGTGGCAGTGGTGCAGGGCCAGCAAGATCTGCCTGCAGGGGGGCCAATGGGGCGCGGGGTGGGGGAAAGGGAGGAATGAGGTGGGGGAAGGGAAGAGGGGGGGGAACAGGCGAAGGAGAGAGTGATGGGAGCAGGGCGAGAGGGTGGGGCGGGGGGCAGGGTGGTGAGCGTGGGAGCAGCTTCATGGCGCAGTGTAGCGCGCCGGATGCGAGGCAGGGGGGCAGGGCGAGCAGGGTCTGGCAGGAATGGCGGGCTGTGGAGGTGGGGGCAAGGGAGTCAGCTCAGCACAGCAGCTCTTATCTCCATGCGGCCGCTGGCACGGGCTCCTGCAGTGCGCTGCTTGCAGTGCAAGGAGCAGAACAACCGCACGCGGGCAGACTCTGTGAATGACCCGGTGACGTCAGCGCTGAGCTCACCTGGTGACGTCAGCGGCGAGCGGCTCGGGCAGGGTGGTGCGCGCGATGAGGTAGTCGTAGAGGTCGCCGTGCGCGCAGAGGTCCATGACCAGGTGCACGCTCTCCGCGTCCTCGAACAGCGCGCGCAGCGCCACCACGTGCGCGTGCCCCCCCACGCGCCGCATCGCCGCCACCTCCCCCTGCAGCTCCTCGCGCGCCTCCTTGCGCTGCGCGCGCGGACGACGGTGAGAGAGCATGGCGGGCGCGGGAAGGGGGGGAGTTGCGCGCCGCATGGGTAAACGCGGGGAGGAGAAGAGAAGCGGGGCGTAGGGGGGGATATGGGGAAGGAGCCCATTTTAAGAACGATGCGTGGGTTAGGGGAAAAAATAGTGGGAACGCGAGGAATGGCGGTTGCGACGCGGATGGCGAGAGGCGCGGCGCATTGGACAAAGTCTATCCTGCATCCACGCCGTTCCCCTCAGCGCGACATTCCCTCACACCACGCCGTTCCCCTCAGCGCGACATTCCCTCACACCACGCCGTTCCCCTCAGCGCGACATTCCCTCACACCACGCCGTTCCCCTCAGCGCGACATTCCCTCACACCACGCCGTTCCCCTCAGCGCGACATTCCCTCACACCACGCCGTTCCCCTCAGCGCGACATTCCCTCACACCACGCCGTTCCCCTCAGCGCGACATTCCCTCACACCACGCCGTTCCCCTCAGCGCGACATTCCCTCACACCACGCCGTTCCCCTCAGCGCGACATTCCCTCACACCACGCCGTTCCCCTCAGCGCGACATTCCCTCACACCACGCCGTTCCCCTCAGCGCGACATTCCCTCACACCACGCCGTTCCCCTCAGCGCGACATTCCCTCACACCACGCCGTTCCCCTCAGCGCGACATTCCCTCACACCACGCCGTTCCCCTCAGCGCGCCATTCCCTCACACCACGCCGTTCCCCACAACGCGCAATTCCCCCACGCCACGCCTTCCCCCTTTCGCACGCCTCTCGCTCGCAGCACGCCGTTGTTGCCCCTTCAACGACCATCAACGTCTGCACGCTCGTCCGCCGTGAGTGTGTCTCCGCAGCCACGCGCACTCTCCACTCTGCCCTCCGCACTCTCCCCTTCCCTCTCCCCCCACCCCACCCCACCCTCCCCCGCTCTTCCGCGCGCACCTGCAGCTTGCATTTGGGAATGCTCTTGCACGCCGCCACCGCCTCGCCCGTCGCCACGTCGCCGCAAATCCGTACCACGCCGCCACCGCCCTTGCCCAGCTCCCGCCCCAGCTGGTACCGACTCCTCACATCGGCTCGCGACGCGGACGGAAAAATAGGGTTCGGAATGGTCATGGCGGTGGGGAGAGCGAGGAGGAAACGTTGCTATATTAAAAAGGAACCGAGATGTTTTCAAGTGAACGGCCAGATCGTCGCTGTTATGGCGAAAAATGTGTGCCTTAGCAACGAGATCGTGGAAGGTAAGGGGACATGGCGAGGAGTAGTCTCATGTCGAAGCTTTGAGGAGCGTATGGAATCGCGAACGCCGCCCTGAAAACGTGTCGAGGCTCAAACTCTCGCCTTGCTAGTTGGCCGTTTGAGATTCTGATTCCTTTACCTCACACTCAGAACGCCAAGCACCTTGCACTGTCACACACGGCTAGAAGACATGCCATAAAATGCGCTGGAACAGTGCAAAAGGTGATGGAACAGTGCTCAGAAAAAACTCCCCCCCAGCAAGTACAAATTTCGGCAGATGGATGGTGAGAAGAACGTCGCCTGCCTCGCACGGATCGTGTGCGTCGCCTTGGATTGGCGAGTGTGTCGCGAATTGTTCGCAACTCAACTGGACCATCACAACTGTGCCGCGAGTCACGTTCTCACAGTTACATCCGAGCTTCAAGCTGACAAGTGTACTGACATAATCTGGCAGGTTGGACTGCTAACAAAATTAGGAAGGGAAAGTGCTTGGACATAGAACTGAATAATGAAGGACCACAGAAACAACTTTTTTTATGTTTAATTCTACCACATGAATTACTCAACCTTCCAAGTATTGAATCAAGCAGATTAGCAGATGCGAGGATGCGTGCACAACGGAGACACGTGGATGGATCCATTCTGGAAGCGGACACGGCACTGAGGGCATTCAGCGTGGCGAGGGAGTGTACATGCCGTTGCCTCTTGTGGACTCCAATCTGGGCAACACACAGAGGCACACAAGAGGAATGGCAGGCGAGCAGCACACGTGGCAAGTGAGAGGATGTCATGTGAGCCAATCTAATCCAAGGGGCCCAATCAGGTCACGGACTCATGTTGTGTGCGGCACGGGCAATGAAGTAAGCTAGGGCATGTAGACAAGCAGGCATGTGGGCATGCGAGCATGTCGGACGTGGGCACGTGAGCATGCGGGCATGTGGGCATGCAGCATGCTGGTGACTGATGCATCACTGTGATAAGTTCAAATGACGGGCCGGCAAGGGAGAGATGGGCACAGGCAGCAGAGAGGGCAACAACAGCAGCCAGGTCAGACGAAGGCAGTGGGTCAGGGAGAGCAGGGAAGGAGGGACAGCAAAGCAGCAGGTGGGGGGGCGCAGGAGAGAGGCAGGGCAGAGGAGGGGGAAGGGCAGAGGGGGGCATACAAGGGTGCAGGGGCAAATATATGAGGGGGTGAGGCTCGAGTTTATACGTTATAGCATGCTAGGCTAATGTTACTGTATAATTCGTCGTGTAGTGTTAAGTTGAACATGTATCCTTTTTTGGTTATACATGTATGTTGGCATGATGAAACTAGTTGTGATTGACAAGTAAACCATCTTTGCCCCTCTATTGTGATAGGTTCTTCCGACCACATGTTGGGACCAATGGTAGTTGCCACTCCCAACCACCTCTTAGCCCTCAACCGCCTCTTTCCCATCCAGCTTTTCTATTTCTCCTCATGCATCCGTTTGTTGCATCACACCACTCGTGCTGGTACCAACGCACTCCCTTCATCGCTCCTCCCGAGGTATCATTCTCCTCTGCTCCCTCTTCCTCCTCGTCTCCCACCGTTGTTTTTTCTCGCCTCCTTGATTTCGGTGCATGTGCCAACACTGAAATTCGCTCATTGAACGTCTCTAGGGCACAAGCGAATCTTCACACAGCGACCATTTCATCTCATGCAACCTTCTCTTCCAAGACGGCGTGACAGCTTCGCCACCTGGTATAAAGCTTGAAGTATGTGAGAAGCTTCACTGCTTCTCACTCTGACAACAACATGCTCATTCGCTCCTCGGCTCGTCGTTTCTTCATTCTTGCTTATATTCAACCAACCTGTCCGCCAACCCCGCTCCATGACTTCACTCCGGCGAGACTTCGCCTCGCCCCCCACCTTGCGCTCACGAATCTGTCAGTTGTGCGATCATCATTGTCGTTTCTGATCACACTCTGCCTCGACGCCGACAAAACAGTCACTGCATGAGTGCTGCAAGGACGTAGGTGAGCTCTAAAACCACATGGGTGTCCCTACTGGTGACCATGCTGCCCGCATCATCACCTTCTCCCACTCATTTCATATCCACCACGGCTTGGAGCCGCTCGAAATTACCAAAGCCTAGCTGTTGGCCCTCCCTCCCCCTCTAATCAGCAGCTCATCGCACCCTCCTCCCTCCCGTGTGCTGAGCTAGTCGGCTTGTTGCTGTACGCCATAATGTGCACCTTCCCCACCTCAGCATTCTCGTTCTAGTTGGTTGGTCTCGACATGTTCATACGAGGTGATAATATGAGGTGGCCATACGAGGTGATAATATGAGGTGGCCATACGAACGAGGGAGCAAGGAGGGAGGGGGGCACACGAGGGAGCAAGGAGGGAGAGGGGCACACGAGGGAGCAAGGGGGGAGGCATACAACAGAGCAGGCAGGGGCATAGGACAGAGCCAGCAGGGGCATAGGAGGCAGCAGGAAGAGGCATACGAGGGGGCGAGGTGGCCAAGGTGGGAGACGAGGGCGGAGGAGGCGGCATCACGAAGCTGCCCCGAGGCGTCCAGAGTGTACTGCCGCTGCGCTGCCCCCGGCATGCCCCGCCGTGTGAGTGGCGCCAGGTCCCGCTGGCACAGCTCGCGCCCGTTCACCAGCACGCGCGTGCGCCCCCCTGCACAGTCCCGCCTCATTGGCTCCCTCAGCTGCGGTATGTTCGCCTGGGGGCGGAGGGGTGCGGGTGAAGGGGCAATGGGATTGGCGGGGTGAATGGGGGAAAGGGGGAGAAAAAGGGGAGGGGGAGACAAGGGTGGTGAAGAAGAGGGAAGGGAAGGGAAGATGAGAGTTAAATGTGAGAATCCCATAGTTGGGATGAGAGGTGAACACAAGAGTTTATTTGATTAGAAAGATCGTGGGTACATATATAGGTTGGGTACCCGCAACATTATTGGTGAGCCAATGGGAGTGGCCACCAATAATGTTTTGGAGGTGGCTGCCGATTATTGGGGAGCCTGGTTCCCCCCGCCAATTGTGGCAGAGTGGGGTTGGGACGTGCCCAACCAAAACTGGTTGGGGCGCCTTGGCCCAAAGTGTACACCCATGTTTGGGTGTTACACTTGCACATCTACAACCCAACTGATGCTATAATCTAACACAACCCCTTAGCAGAAGAAGGGTTTAAATGTGCACAACCCCTGAATTTTCAAGCCGGGAGGGGGGCTGCTGCAGGTGAGGAGGCAAGCCAGCCCAAGGTGCTGCGGCTCCCTCTGAGTTTCTCACAGGCTACTACACCCCCTCGTTCTCTAGGAACTTGGTGAGTGTCAGTCACCTCCACGACCTCGGAGTTGTCACCACTTTCCCTTTAGACGAGCCTGTTGCCTCCTGCACTGTCGGTGCCACTGGAGTGCCACTGGCCACTTTCCACAGGGAGCCGGGCTCTGGTCTGTACTCACTACACACTGGGTCCCACCACACTAGGTCAGGTCAGGTCAGGTCAGATAGCTGCTGTGTCGTGCGACTGTCGGTCACTCACGCACCCGTCGGTCCTTTGGCACCACCGTCTAGGTCATCCGCCGTTCCCACGTCTCAGTAGGATGGTACGTCACCGTCTGGTCTCAGGTCTCCCAGAGTCGCTTGCCCCGCTTCCTCGCTCGCCTGCGCCGCCGTTCACTCCTTGCGTCGAGGGTCGGCAGCGCGCTGCCCCTCACTCCTCGTCGTACTCCCCCCACCACGGCTCCCTTCCAGACTCTGCACTTGGACGTCTGGGGCCCCTCCCCGGTCCGTGGCCCACGTCAGGAGCGCTACTTCCTGATTGTGGTGGACGACTACTCCCGCTACACCACGGTTTTACCTTTGCGACGGAAGGCCGACGTGCCTATCGTCCTCGAGCCGTGGCTACTAGCGAGGGGTGACGCCTAGGCCCTTTGTGGGCTCCGCCTGCACTCAGACCGTGGTGGTGAGTTCTCTTCCACTCGCCTGGAGACGTTTTGTCAGGGTCGGGGGATCATCCAGTCTTACACGCTAACAGACTCGCCGCAACAGAACGGGGTAGCCGAGCAACGCATCGGCGGTGAGAGGGGAGGAGGGCTGAAGTGTCCCGAGGAGGAGGAAGCGAGGGGAGAGGAGGGCTGGAATGTCCGGAGGAGGAGGAAGCGAGGAGGGAGGAGGGCTGGAATGCCCGGAGGAGGAGGAAGCGAGGGGGAGGGGGCTGGAATGCCCTGAGGAGGATGAAGCGAGGAGGGAGGAGGGCTGGAATGCCCTGAGGAGGAGGAAGCGAGGGGGGAGGAGGGCTGGAATGCCCCGAGGAGGAGGAAGCGAGGGGGGAGGAGGGCTGGAATGCCCTGAGGAGGAGGAAGCGAGGGGGGAGGAGGGCTGGAATGCCCTGACGAGGCGGAAGCGAGGGGGGAGGAGGGCTGGAATGCCCTGACGAGGCGGAAGCGAGGGGGGAGGAGGGCTGGAATGCCCTGAGGAGGAGGAAGCGAGGGGGGAGGAGGGCTGGAATGCCCTGAGGAGGAGGAAGCGAGGGGGGAGGAGGGCTGGAATGCCCTGAGGAGGAGGAAGCGAGGGGGAGGAGGGCTGGAATGCCCTGAGGAGGAGGAAGCGAGGGGGGAGGAGGGCTGGAATGCCTTGAGGAGGAGGAAGCGAGGGGGGAGGACGGCTGGAATGCCCTGACAAGGAGGAAGCGAGGGGGGGAGGAGGGCTGGAATGCCCTGACGAGGCGGAAGTGAGGGGGGAGGAGGGCTGGAATGCCCTGAGGAGGAGGAAGCGAAGGGGGAGGAGGGCTGGAATGCCCTGAGGAGGTGGAAGCGAGGGGGGAGGAGGGCTGGAATGCCCTGACGAGGCGGAAGCGAGGGGGGAGGAGGGCTGGAATGCCCTGACGAGGCGGAAGCGAGGGGGGAGGAGGGCTGGAATGCCCTGAGGAGGATGAAGCGAGGGGGGAGGAGGGCTGGAATGCCCTGAGGAGGAGGAAGCGAGGGGGGAGGAGGGCTGGAATGCCCTGACGAGGCGGAAGCGAGGGGGGAGGAGGGCTGGAATGCCCTGAGGAGGAGGAAGCGAGGGGGGAGGAGGGCTGGAATGCCCTGAGGAGGAGGAAGCGAGGGGGGAGGAGGGCTGGAATGCCCTGAGGAGGATGAAGCGAGGGGGAGGAGGGCTGGAATACCCTGAGGAGGAGGAAGCGAGGGGGGAGGAGGGCTGGAATGCCCTGAGGAGGATGAAGCGAGGGGGAGGAGGGCTGGAATACCCTGAGGAGGAGGAAGCGAGGGGGGAGGAGGGCTGGAATGCCCTGACGAGGAGGAAGCGAGGGGGGGAGGAGGGCTGGAATGCCCTGACGAGGCGGAAGCGAGGGGGGAGGAGGGCTGAAATGCCCTGAGGAGGAGGAAGCGAGGGGGGAGGAGGGCTGGAATGCCCTGAGGAGGACGAAGCGAGGGGGGAGGAGGGCTGGAATGCCCTGACGAGGCGGAAGCGAGGGGGGAGGAGGGCTGGAATGCCCTGAGGAGGAGGAAGCGAGGGGGGAGGAGGGCTGGAATGCCCTGAGGAGGCGGAAGCGAGGGGGGAGGAGGGCTGGAATGCCCTGAGGAGGCAGAAGCGAGGGGGGAGGAGGGCTGGAATGCCCTGAGGAGGAGGAGGCGAGGGGAGAGGAGAGGGCTGCAAGGCCCTCAGGAGGAGAAGGCGAGGGGAGAGGAGAGGGCTGGATGGCCCTGAGGAGGAGCAGCAAGGGGAGAGGAGGCTAAAAGGCTTCAAGGAGGACGTACAGAGGGAAAAGGGGGCGGAAGCGTGTTGAAGAGAGGGTGAAGGTGTGGAGGAACGCTGTGAGGAGCGGTGTGGTGGGCGAAATGCCCTCGGGAGCAAGACTGACGGGCGAAATGCCCTCGGGAGCGAAACTGACGGTCGAAATGCCCTCGGGAGCGAGATTGATGGGCGAAATGCCCTCGGGAGCGAAACTGACGGGCGAAATGCCCTCGGGAGCGAGATTGATGGGCGAAATGCCCTCGGGAGCGAAACTGACGGGCGAAATGCCCTCGGGAGCGAGATTGATGGGCGAAATGCCCTCGGGAGCGAGACTGACGGGCGAAATGCCCTCGGGAGCGAAACTGACGGGCGAAATGCCCTCGGGAGCGAGATTGATGGGCGAAATGCCCTCGGGAGCGAAACTGACGGGCGAAATGCCCTCGGGAGCGAGATTGACAGTCGACGCATTCGTCCCGCAGGTCAGCGCGTTCCTCCCGCAGGTCCGCGCATTCGTCCCGCAGGTCAGCGCGTTCGTCCCGCAGGTCAGCGCGTTCGTCCCGCAGGTCAGCGCGTTCTTCCCGCAGGTCAGCGCGTTCGTCCCGCAGGTCAGCGCGGACGTCCTGCTGGTCGGCGCGGATAAGTGCCGCAAACGCCGCGAAGGAAAGCCTGAGGAAGGGGAGAAGGCTTGTGGTGCAAAGACCATGAAGGTGGCACGGGGCCGAGGATCTTCTAGGACAGCACGGTGGCTGGAGGTTCCTAGGGAGGGGGAAGGTGGCGTTAGCCAAAACAGCTCTGATACCATGTGAGAATCCCATAGTTGGGATGAGAGGTGAACTCAAGAGTTGATTTGATTAGAAAGATCGTGGGTACATATAAGCGATGAGAAGTGGGGGACCTAGGTTGAGTACCCGCAACATTATTGGTGAGCCAATGGGAGTGGCCACCAATAATGTTTTGGAGGTGTCTGTCGATTATTGGGGAGCCTGGTCCCCCCCGCCATTTGTGGCAGAGTGGGGTTGGGACGTGCCCAACCAAAACTGGTTGGGGCGCCTTGGCCCAAAGTGTACACCCATGTTTGGGTGTTACACTTGCACATTTACAACCCAACTGATGCTATAATCTAACATTAAAGGGTTGGAAGTGGAGGTGGCATGTGCGGTGGGAATAGGAAGGACGAGTATGAGAAGGTGTGACAGAATAGAACTAACTTGAGTAATGTAGGGAGGTGCAGAGGTGTGAAGAGGTGCAGGGAGGTGCAGAGGTGTGAGGAGGTGCAGGGAGGTGCAGAGGTGTGAGGAGGTGCAGGGAGGTGCAGGGAGGTGACAGGAGGTGCAGGAAGGTGCAGGGAGGTGCAGGGAGGTGCAGGGAGGTGCAAGGCGGAAATCACAGGCAGAATGCCGAGGCTGGGTCCACCCATGACTCCCCAGAAGCCAGCTCGCATGTCGTACCTGCGGAGGGGTGCAGGGGAGTAGAGCAGGACAAGTGGGGCAAGCTGAGCGAGCAAGCACGGTACACGGACTTGTGTGTGACAAGAGAACAAGGGAGAGCGAGAGGGAGAGGACATGGGAAGAGGGAGGAGGGGGTGGGGCGATGGAACAAGGTAAAGGGAGTGAGAGAGAGCGAGGTTTGAGGAGGGTTGGGAAGGCGGAGGAGAAGGAGGTGTGGGAGAGAGGGGGAGGGGGGAGGAGGGGGGAGGAGGGGGGCACCAGTAGTGGCCGGGATCGATGGGTCCCGCCAGCAGCTCTGCCTGCTGCACGTCTGCATCGCTGATGGCAGCCCCGTTCACCACCACTCTCCGCTCATACGTCTCGCCCTCCCTCGCCCCGCCCCGCTCCCCCGCCCACTCGCTGCCGCTGTCACCACTCCACTGCACACTTCCCCCTCCCCCACTCCACTCCGTGCTCGCCCCCCCACTCCACTCGCTCCCATTGCTTTCCCCCACCCACCCCTCCCCCTCCCCCTCTGTCTCCTGCCCCTCTCCACCCGTCTGCCCCTCCCACCCTTCCGCCCCACACCCTGCCCCACCCCACTCGCCCTCGTCCCCCCTGCCACTCACACGCCCCCCC
Organism: Closterium sp. Naga37s-1; assembly: GCA_947471745.1. NCBI lineage: Eukaryota > Viridiplantae > Streptophyta > Zygnematophyceae > Desmidiales > Closteriaceae > Closterium > Closterium sp. Naga37s-1. Next base: position 2,458,211 of record CANJKZ010000008.1, on the reverse strand, counting down.
ACATCCCCAGCCCCATCCCCCTCCTCTCTGTCTCCCTCCTGCCCACCACTGCTCATACCTCCCCGCAGCCGCCCCTCTCCTCCTCCCCCCGCCCCCACCACGCCATTGAGCGCCCTGCCTGCCCCCCGCGCCCCTGAGTGCCCCTTGAGGGGCGAGGGGGCGGGGTTGCCTCGTGCGCGGGCGAGGCGGGGCGAGGGCACGCTGAGGGGCGACAGGTCTCGTGTCACATCCCCCCGCCTGCTTCCCACGCCCTGCCCGTGCCCATGCCAGCCCCCCCCCGCCCCCCTCGACCCACTCTCCTGGCTCGTGCTCCTCGGCACGCCCTGAGGGGACTGGGGGGCCGCCCTGGGCGTGGCATTGGGGGAACCGGGGTGGCCGTGGGGGCTGGACGGGATTGCGAGGGGGAGGCGCGCGAGGGGGGAGGAGAGGGAGCGGTAGGGGGAGGCGAGGGGGTGGCGGGGGGATGGGCTGAGGGACGCTGACGGTGAGGAGGGGGGGTGGGCGGGGGCGAAGGGCGGCTGGTAGGGTTGAGAGTGCGAGGGGAGGGGCGGGGCGGCGAAGGTGGAGATCTGCTGGCAGCCGCCGCACCGCAGCTTCTGCACGCCTCCCTGCTTGCGCCGCCGCGGCATGGGCGGCACGGCGAGGGCTTGAGCGCAGTGCGGACACTGATTGGGGCGGAGGGGGAGGCGGAGGGGGAGGCGGAGGGGGAGGCGGAGGGGAGGGGACGGATGGAGGCCTATTCAAAAGATGAGGTGCCCTAGAGGTACTCTGTAGAAGCGGGGTGGGCGGAAGAGGCGGAGGCGAAAGGGCAAGATGAGGTGCTCTGCTCTTAGGAGAGTATGAGTAGATAAGGGTTGCAGGTGGAGCAGAGGGAGTGGGGGGGGCTAGGGGGTCGTGACGGAAATAATACGATTATAGAGCGAGATATGGAACTATGTGTGTGGCCATACCTGCACGACTTGAGGGGCGTCAGGCGGCGGCAGGCATGGCAAGTCACCACTCACTGCTCCACCGCCCTCCCTTGCCTCCTTCACCACCTCCCCCTCACTTTCCTCAACTCCCCCCACCTCGCCGTCTGCCCCTGCATCTCCCATGCTCCCTGCCTGCCTCACAGCACCACTACCCTCCACCTCTCCACCTCGGCTGCCCTCCCCTCCACCCTGCACGCCACTACCCACAGCACCGCCTTCACTAGAAGCCCTTTCAGCAGCAACAGTGGCGGCGTCTCTCGCCGCCTTGCCTCTCAGGCCCGATTTGCGCCTCTCCAGCACGCTGCCCGCCCCTCTACCCGCGCCCATGCCCCGCCCACCATGCCACTCAGGCAGCAGGCGCGGGCTCTGCAGGGCGTCAGCGAAGCGCGACCGCGGGGTGGCGGGCATGGCAGGGGCGGGTTGCGCTCCACTGCTGCCACCTGCTGTTGCAGCAGCAGCAGCAGCCTGGGAAGCGGCCTGGGCAGCAACGGCAGCCTGGGCAGCGCGTTTCATCTCCATGTACTGCCGCCGCGTCACCTTCACCTTCGCTGGCCCCTCCTCCCCCTCTGCCTCCGCCCCCGCCCCTCCACCCTCCCTGCTCTCTCCATTCGGCACACTCTCACCACCTGGTGGGCTGCCATCAGCTGCTCCTGCTTGAATGCCCTCGCCTCTCTCCGATTCCTCACGCCCCGTTGCTGCTCCATCCTCCGCCCGGCCACTGCCCCTCGCCTCTTCCGCCCCTGCATCCCCAACCGTCGCTGCATCGCGTGCCACTGATGCCATGCGTGCAGCCTGCAGGGCTGCTGCCCCCCGCATGGGTGACCCCGGAGCGCTGCCCGTGGCTTGAGTGCCCACCATGCCCGCCCCGCCTCGCACTTCCCTCGCACTCTGAAAGCTGCGAGCTATGTGGCGACTGGAGGACACTGCAGGGGAGAGCGGCGAACGGGAGATCGGCGAGGGGGACAGTGGTGAGGGGGAGAGTGGCGCACCTGCTGCTGTATCCACTTGCTCACCTGCTGCTGTATCCACTTGCTCACCCTCTCCTGGACACACACCCCCTTCGCTCTCGTCCCCCTCGGCACCATTACACCCCGCCCCGTTTTCCCCTCCTGCGCCGCCTGCCCCAGCAGCCAGGCGGCGGGGAACGGAGAGCGAGCGGTGGAAGGAGGAGGAGCGGGGCGAGCGCGTGGAGGGGGCCAGCACAGCGGGCGAGAAGTGGAAAGCCATGGACGCATGCCGCGTTGGGGCCCTGCCGCTGCCACTGCCGCTCTCATCATCACATGTGGCTCCCTCAGGACTCCCGCCCGTGCCACTGCCCATGCGTCCACTCGTGTGCGATCGGAACGGCCCCGCTGCCTCACTGTCCGCCACGCCCCCCTCCTCGCCCGCCTGCATGCCCCCTCGCCCCATCCCACCCGTGGGGGAGCGCCGCGAGTCAGTGCTGCTGCGCTGCATGGGAGGCCCGTTGCTGTTGTTGCTCATGCTGCTGCGCGGGGAGGCACCCGGCTTCGCCTCCCACAGCGACTTGAGTTTTGACCCGATGTTGATGTTCATGTTCATGTTGCGCCGCTCCCTACCCCGAGCGCCCTCCCTCCCCTCCCTCCCCTCCTTGGCCTTCTCGTCGCCCTCGCCTGCTGACGTGGCAGGCAAGCTGCCCTGGCGGTCCAGGTCAGCAGGCTGGTCCCAGTCATTCCCCCCCGCCCCTCTCAGCCCCTGGGGTTCAACCTCCCCACCGCGACCGTCGCCTTGAGAGGCAGCGGAGCAGCGGGGCGGGGCGGTGTACTGGCGAGTGAACGCCTCCGCCATGCCGCCCTCCTCGCCCTCACTGCTCTCTCCCTCGCCCTCCCCCGCGCCCCCTTGCCCCGCCCCCACGGCCGACCCCGCACTGGCCAGCTGTGCTGCGCTGCCCTCCCCCTCGCGCTGAGCGGCGGGCGAGGCGTGGCGGGAGAAGAGGCGGCGCAGCGACATAGACGGGGCCAATGCGCCTGATGCTGCTGCTGCTGATGCTGATGCTGATGCTGGTGGTGGTGACACTCCCCCGCCGCCGCCGCCGCTGCTGCTGCTGCCGAACCCACCCAACCCCAACCCCATGCCCATGCTCGCATTCATGCTCGCACTCATACTCAGTCTCCTCCCACTGCCTCCCCTCCCCCCCTCCCCATCCATGCTCCCCCTGCTGCCCTGCCGCCCGCCCCTGCTGTTGCCATACCCGCCATCCATGCTCTGGGTGCATGCCACTCCCCCGTCCATGTCCCCCCCCATGCTTCCGCCCATGCTCCCCCCCATGCTTCCCCCCATATCCCCCTCCGACCATGCTGCATCTATCTCCGCCCACCCCTTCGGCCACACCACCGCCCCCCCTTCTTCCGCCTCCTCCCCCTCCTCCCCCCTTTCCTCCCTTTCCCTCTCGCCGCTCCCCTCCCCCTGCGCCCACCTCCCGCTCCCCCCTGCCCCCGCCCACATGCCAGAACCCAGCGCCCTCCGCCTCGCCGCGCCTGCTCGGGCGGAGGAGCGCGGGGAGGGCGTCTGGAGGGGGCTGGCGTGGCGGGGCAGGCGGGGGGGGAGGGTGGACTGGCGGCCAAAGGCGGCGGAGGGGTTAGGGGGGCTGCTGCCTGTTGTCACTGGCGCACCCCCCTCGCCCCCCTCGCCCTGCCCCCACTCCCCACTGCCCTCCTCCTCCCGCCCGCCAGCCTGCGCCCATGCCTGCGCCCCTCCGCCACTGAGCTCCTCCCCCCCGCCCCTGCGGTAAGGCGTGTCCGCCTGACCACCGAATCCGCCCTCCCCTGGCTCCGCCCCTCCGCCCTTTCCCTCCCCCGCCCATGCCCCTGCGCCTGCCTCCCCAGGCTCTTCCTCCTCCGCGCCCTCGTCCCCCCACTCCGCCATCTCGTGCCCAAACAGCGTTGCCCGCGCGCCCGCCCCGCCGCGCCCAGCAAAGGAGGCGGAGAGGGCGCGCGGGCGGAAGGACAGGGATGAGGGGTCGGCGGAAAGGGAGGTGCGCGGGGAAGAGGAGGCCGCGGGCGCGCGGGGAGAGGAGGAGGCGGGAGTATGCTGGAGCGCGGAGGAGGAGGCGCCCTGCGAGAGCGACTTGGAGATCTGCGGGGGTCGCGGAGGGGTGGCGTGTGGCGACGCGAAGAGAGACGGCGGAGGGCGGTCTGCGCTGTGGTTGCGCGGAACGGGGGGCCCGCGCGAGTGGGGGGGCGGGAGGGGGGAGAAGGAGGCGGACGATCGCCCTCCGACGTCAATGCCGACGGGGTGGCGCGGCACTCCCCCGTACACCGCATGGCGCGCTGCGCGCACGAGATGGGGGCAATGGGTGCGGAGCAACGGGGGAGGCGAAACGGGTGAGGGGAAACGGGTGAGGGGAAACGGGTGAGGGGAAACGGGTGAGGGGGCGGGACGAAGGTGGGGAGGGTAAGGACGCATAGGGCACGAGAGAGAAAGAACGAGGGCCTATCGAGAGAATGAATCATTCGAGCTTAACAGCAGCCCGGGAGAGCGCGCTGCGGTGGGGAGCGCGGTGGGGGCGCGTTACCCTGCAGGACGGTCATGCAGCTGCCGCACTTGTAGAACGGGTTGCCGGGCGGCGGCTCCTGCAGCACGGCGCGGCAGCGCGGGCACTGCACCATGCGCGCCATGCCGCCCCACCGCGCGCGCTGCGCGAGAGGTAAGGGGAAAACGGAGCCGCGGAAAAAATCGTAATGACGAGATGATGGTGTCGAGGCTAGCGGAGAGGCGAGCGGCGAGAGGGGAGAGCACGGGGAAGCGGTGAATGCGGCGGGGGAGGAGCCGCATGTAGCACGACTGGATTGTGATGTGAGTCGCACAGTCGGAACTAGGTTGCTGCTCCGCCACCACAGGTCGGCGGTGGTTGTGCTTTGAGCATTGCTGTCAGGCTGTCAGCGCTAGGGGGGATGAGGGTGTGGACTGGGGTGATTCTCCCGGCACTGTGCGAGCGAGGCCGTACCTTCACTGATGATCGTTCGACCGTGAACGTGGAAACCCTCTTCGCCACTGTCATGATGCGTTAGCGGGGAGCCAAAACCTACATCTTGTCAGCTTGAGGAATTTTAACTTGCGGTCCATATTTGTAATCACAACATTTGCTGAATATATCAACCAAATTTTTCTTCAATGATTTAGAAACACATCAGCTCAGCCTCTAAATGTGTTTTTTTTAATAACTCCAATGATTACGTACATGGACCTGGTGAAACTACTTAATTCCCCGCATAGTGCACCTCCCATGGTTGAACGTGTTGAAACTAGGCAAGAAGGAATGGAAGAAGAGGCTTTGCACTAGCAGGCAGGTGGAGTACATATAAGAAACCCTAAAAGGGTTGTACTCTCTGTTGAGTACCCCACTACAGCCTACACAGCAAATAACATTTTGACACACCCCCATAGGCGAAGTGGGGGATAGCCAACACAACAAGCAGTCGCAGGACCAGTTCACAAGCAAAGCCTAGTGGTAGAAACAGAGGGCAAGTGAGGAGGAGGGACCAGGAGAGGAGAGGAGGAGGTGGGCGGCCGCTGAAGCTGCTGGCACACGGCGCAAACTGAAGCAACTGGCGCACGAACAACTGGTGCAACTGGCACACAGGCAACTGGAGTAACTGGCTCTGCTCGCCGGCAAGAGCAACTAACCCACGGGCGACTAGAGCAACTGGCAGACAGGCCCCTGGCGCAACGGTCTCACGGGCGACTGGAGCTGCGGAATTCACGACGGCCACCCGCCGTCAACCTCCTCGCATTGTCCCAAACCCCCTTTCACACCCCTCGGCATCCCTAGCGCCACTCCCCCGTCTCCCCCACACCCTCCCCCCCTTCAGCGGCAGCTGCAGCAGTGGGAGAGAGAGGAGGAGGAGCGCAGCTGATCACTCACGCCCGCCACCCCCATACCCTCCCCCCCACGGCTGCACGCGCAGCAGGGAGATGAAGGAGAAGTGGGGGGGCGGGGGGGCGGGGTAGGAGCTGCCCCGCGGCTGCAGGGGCAGGCGCGCGGGCTGCAGAGGCGGCTCACGGGCTGCAGGGGCAGCGCACAGGCTGCAGGGGCGGCCCGCGGGCTGCAGGGGCAGTGCGCGGGCTGCAAAGGGCAGGCGCGCGGGCTGCAGAGGCGGCTCGCGGGCTGCAGGGGCGGATCGCAGGCTGCAGGGTAGTGCACGGGCTTAAAACCGCCGCACGCTCGGGGCGCGCGTCGGGCAGGAAACCGACGCGCGCCCGAGGCGTGCGACGGGCAGGATCCGTCGCGCGCCATTCTGTCGCGCGCCCGGGGCGCGTGACGTGCAGGAATCCACCGCGCGCCCAGGGCGCGCGACGGGCAGGAAATCGTCGCGAGCCCAGAGCGCGCGGCGGGCAGAAAACAGTTGCGCGCCCGGGGCGTGCGGCGGGCAGAAAACGTCGCGCGCCCGGAGCGCGCGACTGGCAGGAAGTCAGCGGAAGCGATTGGTGGGCCCAACAGGATCGACCAAGGAGGGTCGACCTGCTCTGATAGCATGTTGAAACTAGGCAAGAAGAAGGAATGGAAGAAGAGGGTTTGCACTAGCAGGCAGGTGGAGTACATTTAGGAAACCCTAAAAGGGTTGTACTCTTTGTTGAGTACCCCACTACAGCCTACACAGCAAATAACATTTTGACAGAACGCCCATGTGCACTCAATTATCGTGGGTGTTATGTAAAATTCACCAGTTACAACACTGTCAGAATGTTATCTTATGCTCTAGCCTGTAGTGGGGTGCTCTATAGCGAGTACAACCCTTCTAGGGTTTCCTATTTGTATCCCCATTCTTGCTAGTGCAATCCTCTTCTTCTCTCTTCTCTCTTTTAAACTTTAACATGCTATCAGAGCAGGTCGATCCCCTTGGATCGATCCTGTGGGTGGGCTCACCACCTTGTTGCTTCCGCTGCAACTGCTACTGCTACTCTCTGTGCCGCACGCTTCGTGGCGTGCGGCAGTTTTTCTTCCCGCCGTGCGCCCCGAGGCGCGCGGCGGTTTTCTGCCCGCCGTGCGCCCCGAGGCGCGCGGCGGTTTTCTGCCCGCCGTGCGCCCCGAGGCGCGCGGCGGTTTCCTGCCCGCCGCGCGCCCCGAGGCGCGCGGCGGGTCGCGCGACCCCTACAGCCCCGTCGCGCCGCCCAGGGGAGCCGCGCGCGACCCCTGCAGCCCCGTCGCGCCGCCCAGGGGAGCCGCGCGCGGCCCCTGCAGCCCCGTCGCGCCGCCCAGGGGAGCCGCGCGCGGCCCCTGCAGCCCCGTCGCGCCGCCCAGGGGAGCCGCGCGCGGCCCCTGCTGCCCCGTCGCGCGGCCCTGCTGCCCCGTCGCGCTGCCCAGGGGAGCCGTGCGCGGCCCCTGCTGCCCCGCCCCGTCCCCGACCTGCCCCGGCCCCGACCTGCCCCGGCCCAACTCCCGTCGCCCGTCGCGGCGCCCTGGGGGGGGCCGCAAGCGGCCCCCCCCAGGGTCGCCTCGACAGGCGACGGGAGGGGAGTCTACCGGGGGCCGCGCGTTCCCCCCCCCCCCCCCCCCTACCTCCCTACCCTGTTTTTAGGGTTTGGGGGGTAGTGGTTGGGGGGTGGCGGTTGGGGGGTGGCGGTTGGGGGGTGGCAGGTGTGTGGCGTCGCCTGCTCCTCCTCCTCCTCCGTCTCCCTGTGCTGCAGCTGCCGCTGAGGGGGGGTGGACGTGTTGGAGCCGGTGGAGTGGTACTAAGGGGGGGTGAAGGGGGAGTGGAGCTAGCGGTGTAGCAGCGGGTGTGTGCCAGGGGGGAGTGGGATAGTTTGGGGAAGCTGAATGGAGGTTGCCGTCGTGTCGCCAGCAGCACCTGTATTCCGGGGACTTCGTCCGGTAGCCCAGTCGTAGCCAGCTGTGCCAGCCGCCCGTGGGTCCGTTGCTCGTCTGCCGCTACTTTAGCCGCGGGGCCTGTTACTCCTGTATTCCGGGGACTTCGTCCGGTAGCCGCTGTGCCAGTCTGCCTCCTGTTGCCCGTGTGTCTGCAGCTTCAGCCGTCGCCCCCTATCTCCTCTCCTCTCACTCTCTCTCCTCCTCCTCACTTGCCCGTTGTGACTACCACTAGCTTTGCTCATAATTGTGAACTTAAACTATTGCTTCTTGAACTTGTGCTCAGAATGTGTGGTGACATTGTGATCCACCCTGAGCTTGTACTCCTTTGCTTCCTCTGCTGATTACACCCCACTTTGGCTATGGGGGTGTGTCAGAATGTTATCTTATGCTCTAGCCTGTAGTGGGGTGCTCTATAGCGAGTACAACCCTTCTAGGGTTTCCTATTTGTATCCCCATTCTTGCTAGTGCAATCCTCTTCTCTCTTCTCTCTTTTAAACTTTAACAAACACCCTCCAAACATCTTGATCTTTTTATAACCCATCCCTCAACACTCGTGAGTCCGGCGCTATGGACGTCCACCTTTGGTCCGTCCTCATGTGAGCAAGAGCGAGGTCATCCTCACTCCCATTCAAGCCCTCACATTAGTTTTAGGGTGCGGTGATCTAGAAAATTCAGAGTTGGTATGAAGCTGTATGGTATGCTGATATTTACCATTTTACATTAGAAAAAAGATGTTTTTGATAAGGCTAATGTCAAACTAGGTTTCCTACGTGTACTCACAACCCTAATCAATCCAACATCACTTCTTGACATGGTTTCAGAGTAGGTCTCGGTTAGGACCGATTTTTTAGGGCCCACCGTTAGTTCCGCTCGTTCCTGCCCGTAGCGCCCTTGTGCTGTCCTGCCCTGCCCGAAAAGAGTCGCGCTGCCCTGCTGCCACACGCACTGCTTGCCCTAGCGCGCTGCCTGCTGCACGCGCTTCCTGCAAGCGCGCTGCCCGTGCTCGTTGCGCGCCCTGCCTGCACGCTGCGCCCGCTGCTCGCGCGCTGCCCTTGCTGCTCGTGCGCTGCATTTGCTGGCCGCGCGCTGCTCACCCTGCCCGCGCGTTGCTGCGCCTGAGCTGCTGTTGCCGCAGGCTCTGCTGCGCTGTGCCCTGCCAACCGCGCTGCCACGCGCTACTGCTGCTGCTGCGTACGCTGCTGCTACTGCGCAGCTGCAGCCCACCGTGCTGCTGCTGCTGCGCTGCTGTGCCTGAGCTGCTGCTGCGCCTGAGCTGCTGCTGCCGCTCGCGCTGTGCTACTGCTACTGCTGCGCCTGAGGTGCTGCTGCTGGACGCGCTGCTGCGCTGTGCCCTGCCGAGCCACGCAGCACCGCGCCGCCCTGCCCGAACCACGCCGCCCTGCCTGAACCACGCTGCCCTGCCCGAGCCGCGCTGCCCTGCCCCTACAGAGCTGCACTACCTTACTACTGCTGCTGCTGCTGCTGCTGCTCTGCTGCTGCTACTGCTGCTGCTGCTGCTGCTGCTGCTGCTGCTGCTGCTGCTGCTGCTGCTGCTGCTGCTGCTGCTGCTGCTGCTGCTGCTGCTGCTGCTGCTGCTGCTGCTACCGTTCTACTGCTATGGCGACCCCTACTGTTCTCACCTTTGACGGAGAGGGTCACCCGGTAGACTTCGAGTCCTGGTTAGAGGATCTCCACTGGTACATGCAGAGCCAGACTAGGGAGGATGTCTCGCTTTTTGAGCATACCTCTGGGACCCTAGACGCCCCTGCTGCCACAACTACTCGTGTAGACCAGTCCAGGTGGGCTTCTCGTGACGCTACTGCCGCTCTTTCTGTCCGTAGCCACCTTCCGCTAGACCAGCGCTCTCACTTTTGCCAGCTTAAGATGGCCAAGGCGCTTTACGACGCTGTAGTCACGCGCTACTCGTCCCCGTCGTCTGCCACTGTAGGCCGTCTAGCGCTGCCATTCCTCTTTCCCGAGCTGTCAGACTTCACCACTATAGCCGACCTCCTGACTCACCTGTGCTCCCTTGAGACCCGCTACGGTGCCGCCCTCGAGCTCACCTTTAGGGCTGAGAACAAGCCACCCATTTATCTCACCCTTTACTTTCTCACGACCCGCCTCCCTGACTCCCTTCGTGCTGTACGCGACCACTTCCTCGCTCTAGACCCCACGAAGATCACCCTCGACTCGTTTGAGTCCCGCCTCTTAGAGGTTGAGTCCGCTGCCCTAGCTGTCGCTGCCTCTCGTGGTACTCCTCACCCCTCTGTCTTTGAGGGGTGCTCCCCCTCCCTGCTTGTGTCATTTGTTACCTCTGCTGCTGCTATTGACCTCTTCGGTGCTGAGGAGGTCGGTGCTGATTCTGCTCCTAGTGAGAAGCGCCGCAGCGGCAAGGGCAAGGGTGGCAAGGGTGGGGGTGGCGAGGGTGGTGAGGGTGGCGGGGGCAGCGGTGGTGGCGGTGGAGGTGGTGGGGGAGGAGGAGGTAGAGGCGGCAAGGGAGGAGGAGGGGGTGGTGGGAGCAGTGGGGGTGGTGGCGGGGGTGGGAGTGGCACTAGGGGTGGTGGTACTAAGAGTAAGTGCGTTACTTACCCATGTGGTTAGTACTACGAGTAAGTGCATAACTTACCCATGTGATTTGTACTGAGAGTGAGTGCGTTACTTGTCAACGGGAGTTGTGGTTGGCCTCGTCCTCGCTTGGGCGGAGCCGACTTCGTGGTCGGGTGTGCGGGAGGTGCAGCCGACTTGCAGCAGTGGGCGATGCCGACTTGGCGAGCTGGTCGACGGGCTAGGTCGACCTGCACGAGGGCCACTGCTAAGCTGCCGACGAGGGGAGCCGGCAGCCGACTTCGACCTGGTGGTCGACGAGGAGAGACGTCGACCTGGGAGGGGCGCTGACTTTGGTGGGCGCCAAGTTCTGGTGGTCGACCTAGCGAGGTCGACCTTGGAGGCGTCGACTTGGGGACGCCGACCTGAGGCAGCCGACTTGGTGTGGTCGGCTGGCGGCTGGTCTGGTCGACCTGGAGCTGGTCGACCAGGGGTGTGGTCGACTTGGGGAGGTCGACCGGTGGTGGTCGTCAACCTGGTTGCCCGGTCGACCAGGTTAGCCGGGCTACGGGGTTCTGCGGAGGAGTGCGACAGCCGCCCAGGTGTCTTTGGAGAAGCCGACCTTGGTGGTGGTATCCCGAGGTAAACGTGGCGGATCAGGTGTAGTCGTCAGCACGAGGACGACCTGGTGTCTGCGCTGTGTAGGTGACGAAGCACATCACGCCAATCAACTGCGAGCACCTGCGATGCGGGTGCGCAGCTGTCCTGCGGGTGCGACGCTGTGCACCTGCCTTGCTGCAGCGTTGGCACGCCGTTGACCTGTAGCGTTGGCAGGCCGCGACTTTGCGCTGCTGGAGCGCGGTCGACCTTGTCGTGCTGGAACGCGGTCGACCGTGCTGCGCTGGCAGTCGACCTGCATGCTTGCTAGCATCTGATGTAGTCATTCTTGCCTATCATTCTTTACCATTGTTGTAGACTTTTGCTAGTGAAACTCTTGCCAACCTTCCCTGTGAATACGCAAGTAGAGTGAGCACAAGTGAACGACTAAGGAACGAATGCTACGATCACTCCTACCCCGTGCCTACCCCGTAGACTAGCTCCCGTTGTAGTAGTTATCTCCGTATTACATACCAATGTAGTTGGTACTAAGAGTAAGTGCGTTACTTACCCATGTGGCTGGTACTACGAGTAAGTGCGTTACTTACCCATGTGGTTGGTAGTAAGAGCTAGTGCATTACTTACCAAGGTGGTTGGTATCAAGAGTAAGTGCATTACTTAACCATGTGGTTGATAATAAGAGTAAGTGCGTTACTTACCGATGTGGTTGTCACAAAGAGTAAGTGCATAACATACCCATGGGGTTACTACTAAGAGTAAGTGCGTTACTTACCTATGTGGTTGGCACTAAGAGAAAGTGCGTTACTTGCCTATGTGGTTGGTACTAAGAGTAAGTGCGTTACTTACCCATGTGGTTCGTACTAAGAGTAAATGCGTAACTTACCCATGTGGTTGGTACTTAGAGTAAATGCGTTATTTACCAATGTAGTTGGTACTAAGAGTAAGTGCAAAACTTACCCATGTGGTTGGTACTAAGAGCAAGTGCGTTACTTACCTATGTGGTTGGTACTAAGAGTAAGTGCGTTACTTACCTATGTGGTTGGTACTAAAAGTAAGTCGATACTTACCGATGTGGTTGTCACAAAGAGTAAGTGCATAACTTACCTATGTGGTTGGTACTAAGAGTAAGTGCATTACTTACCTATGTGGTTGGTACTAAGAGTAAGTGCGTTACTTACCTATGTGGTTGGTACTAAGAGTAAGTGCGTTACTTACCCATGTGGTTCGTACTAAGAGTAAATGCGTAACTTACCCATGTGGTTGGTACTGAGAGTAAGTGCGTTATTTACCAATGTAGTTGGTACTAAGAGTAAGTGCGTTACTTAACCATGTGGTTGGTACTAAGAGTAAGTGCATTACTTACATATGTGATTGGTACTAAGAGTTAGTGTCAAACATTATATGTGTTATAGTTTGTAGGCTACAGTTGGGTTAGCCTCTAGGGGGTACATTGCTCTAGTGTTTGTACTTGTACTCTCATTCTTCCTAGTCCAACCACTTCACTCATTCTGACATGGTATTACGAGCCTAGGGTTAGGAACCTAGGACCGTTCTTAGGGCCCACCGTTTCCGCTCGAAGCGCCCTCGTGCGCCGTCCTTTCCTAGCGCCCTCGTGCGCCTCGCTCCTAGTGCGCCCTCGCGCGCCTCCTCTCCTCTTAAGCTGCCCGTGTGCAGTTGCTAGCAACCCGCGCGCGCGGCCCGTTTTCCCGTCGCGTAGCTCACTAGCCGCCCATCGACCGCCGTCGCGTCCCCTTAGGCCGCCACCCGCTCAATCGCAGCCACCCGCACGAACGCAGCCGCGGCCCGCGCACAGCCGCACCTTAGGAGCCGCCGCGCACCGAGCATAGGCCCGCCGTCGCGCCGCCCTGCCTGCCCGAGTCGCGTCGCCCGAGTCGCGCCGCCCGAGTCGCGCCGCCCGAGTCGCGCCGCCCTGACCGAGCCGCGCCGCCCCACCTGTAGCAACTGCTGTTCCTGTTCCTGCTACAGCTACTACTGCTACTGCTACTGCTACTACTGCTACTACTACTGCTGCTACTGCTACTGCTGCTCCTGCCACTATGGCCAGTCCTACTGTTCTCACCTTTGACTCTGAGGGCCGACCGATTAAGTTTGACGTTTGGCTCGATGACCTGCACCTGTTCCTCCAGATCACTGCCAAGGACGATGTTTCTCTGTTTGACCACACGTCCGGCGTAGCTCTCGCACCTGCTGCTACCGCTGACAGTACAGCTCGCTCACAGTGGCAGACCCGTGACGCTCACGCTCGCCTAGCCGTTCGCAGCCACCTGCCGCTAGATGAGCGCGAGCACTTTGGCCAGCATAAGACCGCGAAGGAACTGTACGATGCTGTAGTTGCGCGCTACTCCTCCCCTGCTACTGCTGCGATAGGCCGTCTCTCACTGCCCTATCTCTTCCCCGATCTGTCCGCCTTTGCCACTGTAGCTGACCTTGTCACTCACCTCCGTACTAGTGATCTCCGCTATCGTGCCGCGCTTCCTCCTAATTTCCTCGCCAAGAACCCTCCCCCGATGTACCTCACACTGTACCACCTAGTCACTCGCCTCCCTGACTCTCTTCGCGCTGTCAGGGACCACTTTCTCGCCCTCTCTCCCACTGACCTCACTGTCGACCTGCTCGAGAAGGAGCTCCTTGCAGCTGAGAAGAGTATTGTAGCTGTAGGTGCCTCTCGTGGCGACCCTCGCACTCCCTTCTTTGAGGGGTGTTCCCCCGTCCCCCTTCTCCCCTCCATTGCATCTGCTGCTGCTGTCGACTACCTCGGTGCTGAGGAGGTCGGGGCTGCGTCTGCTCCTAGTTGGAGGCGCAAGAGCGGCAAGGGCAAGGGGGGCAAGGGTGGCGGAGGTGGAGGCGGGGGCGGCGGTAGTGGAGGGGGTGGAGGAGGCGGGGGTGGTGGCGGTGGTGGGAGTGGTGCTGGTGGGGGAGGGGTCAGTGGCGGAGGAGGGGGTGGTGGCGGCGGCGGTAGTGGGGGTGGCGGGGGTGGCGGTGGTAGTGGTGGCGGCGGTGGAGCTGGTGGCGGGCGCGGTGGAGCGGTGCAGCGTGGAGGGTTCAGTGGTGGCCAGAGGCAGCAGCAGCAGCGTCCCAGCGAGACCCCGTCCTCCCAGCAGCTCCGTGAGTGGTAATCTCAGCGTGGGGGGTCTGGGGGTGGAGGTACCTGCCCGTACCGTATCCGCACAGGTGATCGCACTGGCCAGACCTGTGGGAGGTTCCACACGGCACACGGCTGCTTCTTTCGTCTCGACGACGCCTGGCGTGCACAGTTTCCTGATGCCACTGAGCTGCCCCGCTGGGCTGATCTGATGAAAAAGAATATTGATGTCTTTGCTCTTGACTTTGATGCTATCCTTGGTGCCATGCATGCATTGACTATTAGTGGAGAGAGTGACCAGTACCTGCGTGTCCCGCCTGACCCGGGCATTAGGACCAGTGAGGCTGCCGCTCTAGGTGCCAGTGCGTCTGTTGCCCCAGGTGCTGGTGAGACTGCCGCTCCAGGTGCTCGCGTGTCTGCTGCCCCAGGTGCTGGTGAGGCTGCTGCTCTAGGTGCTCGTGCGTCTGCGCCTGCTGGTACTGATTCTACTGAGGCACTGCACACCTTCACACTGGACTCAGGTGCTTCCCGCTGTTTCTTCCGTGACCGCACTGCCGTTGAGCAGCTTGCTCGGCCGGTTGCTGTCTCCCTCGCTGACCCCTCTGGGGGTCCGGTCATTGCGACCTCCTCCACTGTCCTCCCTTGTCCTGCGGTCCCCTCGGGCACACTGTCAGGTCTCTACCTCCCCTCGTTCTCTACGAACTTGGTGGCGGGTAGTGCGCTCCAGGACGGGGGTGTCCACCAGTTCACCCCTGCCTACGAGCGTGTGACACACTGCACGTGTGCTCGGACGGGTCGCCACCTGGCTACCTTCACTCGGCAGCCGGGGTCGGACCTGTACACACTGACCACTGAGTCCCCTCAGGTAGCTGCGTCTGCGTCTGCGTCAGGTCAGCTGTCGGCCCCCTGCTCGTGTCGCTCTCTGGCGCACGAGACCGTCCTCTGGCACCACCGCCTTGGTCACCCGTCAGTGCAGCGCCTTCGTGGCATGCACAAACGGTACCTTGTCTCTGGTCTTCCCAGGGTTCTCCCTCCCCTCCCACCCTCGCCTGCTCCTCCTTGTCTTCCCTGAGTCGAGGGGCGGCAGCGCGCCGCTCCTCACTCCTCCTCGTTTCCCCCGACGACAGCTCCCCTGCGGATGCTCCACATGGACGTGTGGGGCCCAGCCCGCGTTCGTGGACAGGGTCACGAGAGGTACTTCTTGATAGTTGTTGACGACTACTCGCGCTACACCACGGTCTTCCCCTTGCGCACCAAGGGTGAAGTCCCTGATGTTTTGATCCCTTGGATCCGCGCTGCCCGTCTCCAGCTTAGCGAGAGGTTCCACTCGGACTTCCCTGTCCTGCGTCTGCACTCTGACAGAGGTGGGGAGTTTTCCTCCGACCTCTTGAGGGCCTACTGTCAGGGGCAGGGCATTGAGCAGTCGTTCACGCTTCCGGCCTCTCCACAGCAGAATGGGGTTGCTGAGCGCCGCATTGGCCTGGTCATGGAGGTCGCTCGTACCTCCTTGATCCATGCGGCTGCCCCCCACTTTCTGTGGCCGTTTGCGGTCCGATACGCTGCGCATCAGCTCAACCTCTGGCCCCGTGTCTCCGTTCCGGAGACTTCGCCGACACTGCGTTGGACGGGAGAGGTTGGCGATGCGTCTCGTTTCCGGGTCTGGGGATCTCGAGCTTTTGTTCGCGATACGTCTGCGGACAAGCTCTCCTCCCGCGCTGTTCCTTGTGTCTTCCTTGGCTTTGTCCCGGACGCGTCTGGTTGGCAGTTTTACCACGCCACCTCGCGCCGTGTCCTGCCTTCTCAGGACGTCACGTTCGACGAGTCGGTCCCCTACTACCGCCTCTTCCCCTACCGCACTGCCCCGCTCCCCCCCCCCCGCCTCTCTTCCTCGCACCAGGTGCTGCTGTGGTAGACCCCCTCCCCCCTCAGGGTGCCGCTCCCTCAGGTGTGTCCCAGGTAGACCCGGTTGAGCCTGTCGAGGTAGCTGTCGACTCTCGTCCTGCTAGGGGTGCTGAGCCTGGGGGTGCTGAGCCTGGGGGTGCGGAGCCTTGGGGTGCTGAGCCTGGGGTG
The DNA here is from genome assembly GCA_947471745.1 of Closterium sp. Naga37s-1. NCBI lineage: Eukaryota > Viridiplantae > Streptophyta > Zygnematophyceae > Desmidiales > Closteriaceae > Closterium > Closterium sp. Naga37s-1. The sequence goes on along the minus strand of CANJKZ010000008.1, from coordinate 2,442,079 downwards.
CGGAGCCTGGGGTTGCGGAGCCTGGGGGTGCGGAGCCTGTGGGTACGGAGTCTGGGGGTGCTGAGTCTGGGGGTGCTGAGCCTGGGGGTGCTGAGCCTGAGAGTGCTACGTCTGAGGGTACTGAGCCAGAGGGTGCTGCGACTGACCGTGCTGCACCTGGAGGCGCTCCCTCCTCACAGCAGCTGCGGGAGTGGTACTTGCAGTACTGCGGCCTCAGGAAGGGCGCTTCTGGAGCTAGGGGTGCTGCTGGAGCTGGTGCTCGTGGTTCCCCTTCTCGTCGGGAGCCGCCCTCTCCCCAGTGGCTCCGAGAGTGGTACGCTCGGCGCTGCAGTCTCCGGAGTGGCGCTACTGGTGTCGCGGACCCTGGAGCTAGAGCTGCTGTTGGTGCTGGAGCTGCTGGAGGCACTGCTGGTGCTGGAGGCACTACTGCTTCTGGAGGTGCTGCTGGAGCTCCTGGAGGTGCTGGAGCCTCTGGTCCTGGAGGTGCTCGTACAGGCGGTACTGGAGCTGCTGGGACTGGGGGTTCTGCTGGAGCTGGTGCTGCTGGTGCTGGAGCTGCTGGAGGTGCTGCTGGAGGTGCTGCTGGTGCTGGTGCTGCTGGAGGTGCTGCTGGTGCTGGAGCTGCTGGTGGTGCTGCTGGAGGTGCTGCTGGTGCTGGTGCTGCTGGAGGTGCTGCTGGTGCTGGAGCTGCTGGAGCCGCTGGTCCTGGAGGTGCTCGTCCTGGAGGTACTGGTGCTCCGGGAGGTGTAGCTGGAGACCCTGGAGCTGAGGGCGCTGGTGCTGTCTCTGCTGGTTCAGGAGGAGCTGCGCGGCCGCGGCCGTACTACGTTCCGCTCCTTCAGCAGGTTCTTGGCCTCCCGCCCTCTCCTGGTCCTACTCCTCCCCTACTGAGTCCACCGCCTGTCCAGTCGCAGTCACAGTTACAGCCAGCCTCTCCGCTGCCTGGTCCTTCTCCTTACACTGCGCCGACGAGTAGTCTTACGGAGCGTCGTGAGCCTGAGTCTCGTCCTCCGTCGCCTGAGTCTCGTCCAGAGTCGCCAGAGTCATGTCCAGAGTCGCCTGTCCGCGCTGTCCGCACTGGTCGTCGTGCTCCGCGTCAGCGTCCTCCTCCTGTCCTTGGCACTCACTATATGAACCTGCATCCTTCCACTGCTCCACAGCGTGTCCCTCTGCCGTCTCCTCCTGCGTCCTCTCTTCCTGGCGTTGCTGACCCACCGTCTGACTCCCTTCGTGCTGCCAGTCCTACTGTCACGCGTCTCCTCGCCACTGCTGTCACTGACCCTTCCTTTGAGTCCTCTGCTGCGTCTGCTCTAGTCGCTGAGCTTGTTGACTTTGCTGCCGCCTGTCGTCTAGACTACGCTGCTAGCCTTGTTGCTGAGTCTGAGTCTGTCTGTCCTCCGTCCGTCGGGGGTGAGTGTGCTCTTGGCACGGACGTCCTTGAGGACAGACAGGAGGAGTTTGAGTGCTTTGCCGCTGCTTTACCTCATCTCGTGTCCATGCTGATTGCCCCTGAGGGAGACCCGGATGCACCAGACATCCCGACCCCACGCTCTTACGCAGAGGCGATGGAGGGTCCCTACTCCTCTCAGTGGCAGACAGCCATGGACGCAGAGATGGCTTCCTGGAAGTCCACAGGCACCTACGTCGACGAGGTTCCCCCACCTGGGGCGAACATCGTCAGTGGCATGTGGATTTTCAGGGTGAAGCGGCCGCCGGGTTCTCCGCCTGTCTTCAAGGCGCGTTACGTTGCACGAGGCTTCAGTTAGCGAGAGGGAGTTGACTTCTTCCAGACCTTCTCCCCGACCTCGAAGATGACCACTCTTCGGGTTCTGCTGCACGTCGCCGCTCAGCGTGACTACGAGCTCCACTCTCTTGACTTCAGCACTGCGTTCCTACAGGGCAGCCTGCACGAGGAGATTTGGCTGCGCCGCCCACCTGGCTTCACTGGGTCGTTCCCTCCTCGTACCCAGTGGAGCCTCCGGCGGCCAGTCTACGGTCTCCGCCAGGCACCCCGTGAGTGGCACGACACACTGAGGACTACTCTTGCTGCTCTTGGGTTTGCTCCTTCTACTGCTGACCCGTCGCTGTTTCTACGCACCGACACCACTCTGCCGCCGTTCTACGTTCTCATATACGTAGACGACTTGGTCTTTGCTACTGCTGACACTGAGGCACTCGCCCACGTGAAGTCGAAGCTGCAGAAGAGACACACGTGCACAGACCTGGGTGAGCTGCGCAGCTATCTTGGCTTGCAGATCACCCGGGATAGAGCACGGCGCACCATTACCTTGACTCAGTCACACATGGTGCAGCAGGTCCTTCAGCGCTTCCGCTTCGAGTACTCCTCGCCACAGGCCACTCCTCTGCCTACCGGTCACTCGCTCTCAGCTCTGCCTTCGGATGAGTTCGTAGAGCCGAGTGGCCCGTATCAAGAGCTTGTGGGCTGCCTCATGTACCTGATGACCTGCACTCGTCCTGACCTTGCTTACCCTCTTAGCATCCTGGCTCGCTACGTTGCGCCCGAGAGACACCGACCAGAGCACTGGAAGGCCGCTAAGAGGGTGATGCGCTACTTGTGCAGTACGTCAGGCATGGGGCTCGTGCTTGGAGGACGGGCTCGAGTTGTCCTCACTGGTCACGCAGACGCTTCTTAGGTGCAGAAGAGACACACGTGCACAGACCTGGGTGAGCTGACAAGCTATCTTGGCTTGCGGATCACCCGGGACAGAGCACAGCGCACCATCACCTTGACTCAGTCACACATGGTGCAGCAGGTCCTTCAGCGCTTCCGCTTCACGTACTCCTCGCCTCAGCCCACTCCTCTGCCTACCGGTCACTCGCTCTCAGCTCTGCCTTCGGATGAGTCCGTAGAGCCGAGTGGCCCGTATCCAGAGCTTGTGGGCTGCCTCATGTACCTGATGACCTGCACTCGACCTGACCTTGCATACCCTCTTGGCATCCTAGCATGCTATGTCGCTCCTGGCCGTCACCGGAAGGAGCACATGGATGCCGCTAAGAGGGTGTTGCGCTACTTGTGCAGTACGTCGGGCATGGGGCTTGTGCTTGGAGGACGGACTCGGGTTGTCCTCACAGGGCACTCAGACGCTTCTTGGGCTGACGACCAGGCTACGCAGCGGTCGTCTCAGGGTTACACCTTCAGTCTTGGCTCTGGTTCAGTCTCTTGGCGTTCTACACGCTCGTCTTCAGTTCTCAGCTCCAGTTGTGAGGCTGAGATCTACGCCACAGCCATGGCTGCACAGGAGTTACGCTGGCTCACCTACCTGCTGACTGACCTGGGAGAGCGGCCTCGTTCTCCTCCAGTGCTGTACGTCGACAACAAGGCCGCCATTGCCTTGTGTCAGGAGCACAGACTGGAGCACATAACGAAGCACATCGCTCTGCGCTACTTCCTTGCTCGAGAGTTGCAGCAGCGTGGTCAGCTTCGTCTTACTTACGTGGCCACTCGGGCCAACACTGCTGATGTGTTCACCAAGGCGCTTCAGCCTTGTGATCATCAGCGTTTCTGTACTGTTCTAGGCCTTGTGCCTACTGTCCCTCACTTGCTCACTTCTTGACTCTATTTGTACTGTGATCTCTATATATATGCCTGCATGCTTATACTTGCTAGGTTGTGATCACTGTATCTCTTGTTATATTATCAAACTGCATGTGAACTGGTCTTGTGACCGCTTGCTTGTGCTCGGAATTTGTGTGGTATCCTTGAGATCCACCCTGAGCTTGCTTTGCTTTGACTGGTCTTGTGACCCCTAGCTCTCCCCCACTTTGCCTATGGGGGTGTGTCAAACATTATATGTGTTATAGTTTGTAGGCTACAATTGGGTTAGCCTCTAGGGGGTACATTGCTCTAGTGTTTTGTACTTGTACTCTCATTCTTCCTAGTCCAACCACTTCACTCATTCTGACAGTTAGTGCGTTACTTACCCACGTGGTTGGTAATAAGAGTAAGTGCGTTACTTACCCATGTGGTTGGTATTAAGTTAAGTGCGTTGCTTACCACTGTGGTTGGTACTGAGAGTAAGTGCGTTACTTACCCATGTGGTTGGTACTAAGAGTAAATGCGTTACTTACCGATGTGGTTGGTACTAAGAGTAAGTGCGTAACTTACCCATATGATTGGTACTGAGAGTAAGTGCGTTACTTACCAATGTAGTTGGTACTAAGAGTAAGTGTGTTACTTACCCATGTCGTTGGTACTAAGAGTTAATGAGTTACTTACCCGTGTGGTTGGTACTAAAAGTTTGTGTGTTACTTAACCATGTGGTTGATTATAAGCATAAGTGCGTTACTTACCGATGTGGTTGTCGCTAAGAGTAAGTGCATAACTTACCTATGTGGTTGGTAATGAAAGTAAGTGTGTTACTTACCCATGTGGTTGGTACTAAGAGTAAATGCGTTGCTTACCGATGTGGTTGGTACTAAGAGTAAGTGCATAATTCACCCATGTGATTGGTAATGAGATTAAGTGCGTTACTTACCAATGTGGTTGGTACTAAGAGTGAGTGCGTTCCTTACCCATGTGGTTGGTAATGAGAGTAAGTGCGTTATTTACCAATGAAGTTTGTACTAAGAGTAAGTGCGTTGCTTACCCATGTGGTTGGTACTAAGAGTAAGTGCTTTACTTACATATGTGGTTGGTACTAAGAGTTAGTGCGTTACTTACCCATGTGGTTGGTAATAAGTGTAAGTGCGTTACTTACCCATGTGGTTGGTACTAAGAGTAAGTGCATAACTTACCCATGTGATTGGTACTGCGAGTAAGTGCGTTACTTACCAATGTAGTTGGTACTAAGAGTAAGTGCATTACTTACCCATGTAGTTGATACTAAGAGTAAGTTCATTACTTACCCATGTGGTTGGTACTAAGAGTAAGTGCGTTACTTACCTACGTGGTTGGTACTAAGAGTAAGTGCGTTACTTACCCATGTGGTTGGTACTGAGAGTAAGTGCGTTATTTGTCAGAACTATGCATATATGCTCTAGGCTGTAGTGGGGCACTTCTTATGGGGTACAGCCCAAATTAGGTTTTGCCTATACAAACCTTGTACTGCTCTCTTTCTAGTCATTCTTTCCTTCTCATTTTCTGACATGGTTTCAGAACAGGTTCCCTAGTGGGAACGTTTTTTTTAGGGCCCACCACGATAAATTTGTTTTTCCTGCCCTGCCCGAAGCGCGTCTCGCGCCTGCCTCACCTACGCCGTCGCGCGCCCTGCCCTACTGCCGCCCGTCGCGGCCCTGCCCTCCCGGCCCGTCGCGGCCCTGCCCTAACGGCCCGTCGTGGCCCTGACCTTGCCGCCCGTCGCGGCCCTGCCCTGTCGCCGCCCGTCGCGGCCTGACCTAGCCGCCCGTCGCGGCCTGATCTAGCCGCCCGTCGCGGCCCTGCCCTGCCGCCTCAGTTGCGGCCCTGACCTCGCCGCCCGTTGCGGCCCTGCCCTGCTGCCACCTTTCGCGGCCCTGCCCTCAGCCGCTTGTCGCGGCCCTGCTCTACCGCCGCCCCGTCGCGGCCCTGCCCTGCCGCCGCCCAGTCGCGGCCCTGCCCTGCAGCCGCCGTGTTGCGGCCCTGCCCTGCTGCCGCCTCGTCGCGGCCCTGCCCTACCGCCGCCCCGTCGCGGCCCTGACCTACCCGCCAGCTGCGGCCCTGCCCCGCACCCGCCCCTGGTAAGCGCCCGCCTGCCTGCCGAGCCGCGCCGCCCAGCCGAGCCGCGCCGCCCTACAGAGCTGCGCCGCCCTGCCGAGCCGCGCCGCCCAGCCCTACTGAGCCGCGTTGCCCCTGCTACTGCAGCTGTTACTGCTGTTTCTGCTGCTTCTGCTGCTACTGCTGCTACTGCCGCCATGGCTAGCCCTAATGTTCTTACCTTTGATGCTGAGGGTCGTGCGGTTGACTTCGACGTTTGGGTAGATGACCTGCAGCTCTTTCTTCAGTGCGACTCTAGGGACGGAGTCTCGCTTTTCGATCACACGTCCGGCGTCTCTGCTGCACCTGCTGCCACTGTTGACAGTACGGTTCGCTCGCAGTGGACTACTCGTGACGTTGTTGCTCACCTTGCTGTTCGTAGTCACCTGTCGTCTGCTGAGCGCGCACACTTTGGCCAGTACAAGACTGCTAAGTCTTTGTATGACGCTGTCGTAGCGCGCTACTCCTCCCCTGCCACTGCTGCCCTCAGTCGCATCATGCTGCCGTACCTGTTCCCTGACCTGGCCGCCTTTCCCATAGATGCTGACCTCATTACTCACCTCCGCACTAGTGACGCCCACTACCGCGCTGCACTTCCCTCCGAGTTCTGCGCCAAGAACCCCCCCCCCCCCCCATGTACATCACCCTCTTCTACCTAGTCACCCGTCTCCCTAACTCTCTTTGCTCAGTCAGGGACCACTTTCTCTCCCTTTGCCCCACCGAGCTCACCGTCGACCTGCTAGAGGAGCGCCTCACTGCAGCTGACAAGAGCACAGTTGCTGTAGGTGCTTCTCGTGGCGACCCTCGCGCCCCTTTCTTTGAGGGGTGTTCCCCCGTTCCCCTTCTGCCCTCTATTGCTTCTGCTGCTGCTGTCGACCTCGTTGGCACTGAGGAGGACGGGGCTGCGTCTGCTCCTAGTGGGAGGCGCCGCAGCGGCAAGGGCAAGGGGGGCAAGGGTGGTGGAGGGGACGGCGGGGGAGGCGGTGGTGGTGGGGGTGGTGGCGGGAGTGGGGCGGTCAGTGGCAGCGGTGGAGGTGGTGGAGGCAGCGGCAGCGGCGGTGGAGGCAGCGGCAGCGGCAGTGGAGGTGGCGGCGGCGGTGGTGCTGGTTGAGGTGGAGCCGCGCAGCGTGGAGGCTCTGGCGGTAGCCAGCGCCAGCAGCAGCCGCGTTCCCGTGAGACCCTGTCACCCCAGCAGCTTCCTGAATGGTACGCTGGGCGTGGGAGGTCTGGGGGTGCTGGTCCCTACACTTACGTTCTCCGCACTGGCGGGCGCCATGGGGAGACGTGCGGACTGCCACACACTACGCAGTGCTGTTTCGGTCGCCTGACAGACGCCTGGCGCGCCCAGTTTCCTGACGCCGTTGAGCTCCCTCGCTGGGGTGATCTGCCTAAGTCTGATGTTGCTATCTTTGATCTTGATTTCGATGCTATCCTTGCTGCCATGTATGCTGTGACTGATAGTGCTGAGGGTGACTGTTACCTGTGTGTTCCGCCCGACCCGGGCATTGAGGCTGCTGCTCTAGGTGCTAGTGAGTCTGCTGCTCCAGGTGCTAGTGAGTCTGCTGCTCCAGGTGCTGGTGAGTCTGCTCTCTCTGGTACTGCGCCTGGTGAGGCCTTGCACACCTTCACACTTGACTCAGGTGCTTCCCGCTCCTTCTTTCGCGACAGCACCACACTCACGTCGCTCGGTCGGCCGGTTGCAGTCTCCCTGGCGGACCCCTCTGGGGGCCCAGTCCTTGCGCACTCCTCCACGGTTTTGCTGTGTCCGGCGGCCCCGTCGGGCTCACTGTCAGGTCTGGTCCGGAGTCTGCCCCCTGCTCGTGTCGTACTCTGTCACACGAGACTCTCCTTTGGCACCACCGCCTTGGTCACCCCTCCCTGCCTTGTCTCCGAGGTATGGCCTCCCGTATCCTTGTCTCTGGTCTCCCACGGTCTCTCCCTCCCCTCCCATCGGGACCTGCCCCTACCTGCGTTCCTTGCGTCGAGGGACGGCAGCGCGCCGCTCCTCACTCCTCCGAGTTCCCTCCGACGGAGGCTCCCCTGCAGACTCTCCACAAGGACGTGTGGGGCCCAGCCTGCGTCCGTGGACAGGGTCACGAGCGTTACTTTCTGCTGGTCGTTGACGACTACTCGCATTACACCACAGTCTTCCCCTTGCGCCGCAAGGGTGAGGTCACTGAGGTGTTGATCGACTGGATCCGCGCTGCCCGTCTCCAGCTCAGCGAGAGGTTCCACTCGGACTTTCCTGTCCTGCGTCTGCACTCTGACAGAGGTGGGGAGTTTTCCTCCGACCTCTTGAGGGACTTTTGTCGTGGGGAGGGCATTGAGCAGTCGTTCACGCTTCCGGCCTCTCCACAGCAGAATGGGGTTGCTGAGCGCCGCATTGGCTTGGTCATGGAGGTCGCTCGTACCTCCATGATCCATGCGGCTGCCCCCCACTTTCTGTGGCCGTTTGCGGTCCGATACGCTGCGCATCAGCTCAACCTCTGGCCCCGTGTCTCCGTTCCGGAGACTTCGCCGACACTGCGTTGGACGGGAGAGGTTGGCGATGCGTCGGTGTTCCGGGTCTGGGGATCTCGTGCCTTTGTCCGTGATACGTCCGCGGACAAGCTCTCCGCCTGCGCTGTTCCCTGTGTCTTCCTTGGCTTTCCTCCGGACGCGCCTGGCTGGCAGTTTTACCACCCCACCTCGCGCCGTGTCCTGCCCTCTCAGGACGTCACCTTTGACGAGTCTGTTCCCTTTTACCGTCTCTTCCCCTACCGCACAGCCCCGCTCCCTCCCCCGCCCCTCTTCCTCGTACCAGGTCCTCCTCTGGTAGACCCCCTCCCCCCTCAGGGTCCTGCTCCTTCAGGTGTGTCTCAGGTAGACCTGGTCGAGCCTGTCGAGGTAGCTGTCGACTCTGGTCCTGCTAGGGGTGCTGCGCCTGGGAGTGCTGAGCCTGCGGGTGGGGGGCCTGGGGGTGTTGAGCCTGAGGGTGCTGAGCCTGGGGGTGCTGAGCCTGAGCGTGCAGAGCCTGGGGGTGCTGAGTCTGGGGGTGCTGAGCGTGGGGGTGCTGAGCCTGAGCGTGCTGAGTCTGGAGGTCCTCCGGGTGCTTTGTCACGGCGGGAGCCCCTCTCTCCACAGCAGCTGCGCGGGTGGTACGCTCGGCGCTGTAGCCGTGCTGCTGGAGCTGGGGGGCCTACTGCTGGAGGTGCTACTGGAGCTGGAGCTGCTGGAGGTCCTGCTGGTGCTGTAGCTGCCGGAGGTGCTCGTACTGGAGGTACTAGAGCTGCTGGAGCTGGAGCTGCTGGAGGTACTACTGGTGCTGGAGCTGCTGGAGGTGCTGGAGTCGCTGGTCCCGAAGGTGCTCGTACTGGAGGTACTGGAGCTGCTGTTGCTGGAGCTGCTGGAGGTACTGTTGGTGCTGGAGCTGCTGCAGGTACTGGAGCTGGTGGTGCTGCAGGAGTTGGAGCTGGAGGAGCTGGAGCTGTTGATACTGGAGGTGCTGCTGGAGCTGGAGCTGCTGGAGGTGCTGGAGCTGGTGATGCTGCAGGAGTTGGAGCTGGAGGCGCTGGAGCTGTTGCTGCTAGAGGTGCTGCTGCAGCTGCAGACCCTGGAGGTGGGGGTACTGGTGCTGTCTCTGCTGGTTCTGGAGGCCCTGCGCGGCCGCAGCCGTACTTCGTTCCACTCCTTCAGCAGGTTCTTGGTCTCCCGCCTTCTACTGGTCCTACTCCACCCTTACTGTGTCCACCGCCTGACCAGTCGCAGTCGCAGTTACAGCCAGCCTCTCCGCTGCCTGGTCCCTCTCCTTACTCTGGGCCGACTAGGGGTGTTACGGAGTGTCGTGAGCCTGAGTCTTGTCCTACGTCGCCTGTTCGCACTGTTCGCACTGGTCGTCGTGTTCCGCGTCCGCGTCCTCCTGCTGTCCCAGTCACGCACCAGATGGCACTCCGTCCTTCCACTGCTCCACAGCGTGTCCCTCTGCCGTCTCTTCCTACATCCTCTCTTCCTGACGTCCCTGACCCGCCGTCAGACCTTGCTCGTGCTGCCAGTCCTACTATCACGTGACTTCTAGCCATTGTTGTCACTGACCCTTCGTTTGAGTCCACTGCTGCGTCTGCCCTAGTTGCAGAGCTTGTTGACTTTGCTGCCGCCTGTCGCCTTGACTACGCTGCTAGTCTTGTTGCTGAGTCTGAGTCTGTCTGTCCTCCGTCAGTCGGGGGTGAGTGTGCTCTTGGCACGGACGTCCTTAAGGACAGGCAGGAGGACTTCGAGTGCTTTGCAGCTGCTGTACCTCATCTCGTGTAAATGCTGATTGCACCTGAGGGAGACTTGGATGCACTAGACATCCCGACCCCGCGCTCTTACGCAGAGGCGATAAAGGGTCCCTACTCCTCTCAGTGGCAGACAGCCATGAACGCAGAGATGGCTTCCTGGAAGTCCACAGGCACCTACGTTGACGAGGTTCCCCCACCTGGGGTGAACATCGTCAGTGGCATGTGGATTTTCAGGGTGAAGCGGCCGCCGGGTTCTCCGCCTATCTTCAAGGCGCGTTACGCTGCACGAGGCTTCAGTCAGCAACAGGGAGTTGACTTCTTCCAGACCTTCTCCCCCACCCCGAAGATGACCACCCTTCGGGTTCTGTTGCACGTCGCCGCTCAGCGTGACTACGAGCTTCACTCTCTTGACTTCAGCACTGCTTTCCTATAGGGCAGCCTGCACGAGGAGATCTGGCTTTGCCGCCCACCTAGCTTCACTAGGTCGTTTCCTGGTGGTACCCAGTGGAGCCTCCAGCCGCCAGTCTACGGTCTCCGCCAGGCGCCTCGCGAGTGGCACGACACACTGAGGACGACTCTTGCGGCTCTTGGGTTTGCACCTTCTACTGCTGACCCGTCACTGTTTCTACGCACCGACACTTCTCTACCGCCGTTCTACATCCTCGTGTACGTCGACGACTTGGTCTTTGCCACTGCTGACACTGAGGGACTCGCCCACGTGAAGTTGGAGCTGCAGAAGAGACACACGTGCACAGACCTGGGTGAGTTGCGCAGCTATCTTGGCTTGCAGATCACCCGGGATAGAGCACGGCGCACCATTACCTTGACTCAGTCACACATGGTGCAGCAGGTCCTTCAGCGCTTCCGCTTCGAGTACTCCTCGCCACAGGCCACTCCTCTGCCTACCGGTCACTCGCTCTCAGCTCTGCCTTCGGATGAGTCCGTAGAGCCGAGTGGCCCGTATCCAGAGCTTGTGGGCTGCCTCATGTACCTGATGACCTGCACTCGTCCTGACCTTGCTTACCCTCTTAGCATCCTGGCTCGCTACGTTGCGCCCGAGAGACACCGAACAGAGCACTGGAAGGCCGCTAAGAGGGTGATGCGCTACTTGTGCAGTACGTCAGGCATGGGGCTCGTGCTTGGAGGACGGGCTCGAGTTGTCCTCACTGGTCACGCAGACGCTTCTTGGGTTGACGACTTGGCTACTCAGCGGTCGTCACAGGGTTACACCTTCAGCCTTGGCTCAGGCTCTGTTTCGTGGCGGTCTACCCGCTCGTCTTCAGTTCTCAGCTCCAGTTGTGAGGCTGAGATCTACGCAGGGGCCATGGCTGCACAGGAGTTACGCTGGCTCACCTACCTGCTGACCGACTTGGGCGAGCCGCCTCGTTCTCCTCCAGTTCTGTACGTCGACAACAAGGCCATGATTGCCTTGTGTCAGGAGAACAGACTGGAGCACAGAACGAAGCACATCGCTCTGCGCTACTTCCTTGCTTGAGAGTTGCAGCAGCGTGGTCAGCTTCGTCTTGTCTACGTGGCCTCTCAGGCCAACAGTGCTGATGTCTTCACCAAGGCACTTCAGCCTTGTGATCATCAGCGTTTCTGTACTGTTCTAGGCCTTGTGCCTACTTTGCCTCACTTGCTCACTTCTTGACTTTGCTTGTACTGTGATCTATATACTTATACCTGCATGCTTCCACCTGCTAGGTTGTGATCACTGTATTGCTTGTTCTTCTTTATATATAACTCTGCATGTGAACTGGCCTTGTGGCCATTTGCTTGTGCTCAGAATGCGTGGTGACGTTGTGATCCACCCTAAGCTTGACCTTTCTTCGTTCACTTGCTTGTCCCCCACTTTGCCTATGGGGGTGTGTCAGAACAATGCATATATGCTATAGGCTGTAGTGGGGCACTTCTTACGGGGTACAGCCCAAATTAGGTTTTGCTTATACAAACCTTGTACTGCACTCTGTCTAGTCATTCCTTCCTTCTCATTTTCTGACATTATTTACCAATGTGGTTGGTACTAAGAGTAAGTGCGTTGCTTACCCATGTGGTTGGTACTAAGAGTAAGTGCATTACTTACATATGTGGTTGGTACTAAGAGTTAGTGCGTTACTTATCCATGTGGTTGGTAATAAGAGTAAGTGCGTTACTTACCCATGTGGTTGGTGCTAAGAGTAAGTGCGTTACTTACCACTATGGTTGGTACTGAGAGTACGTGCGTTACTATGCGTTACTTACCGATGTGGTTGGTACCAAGAGTAAGTGCGTAACTTACCCATATGATTGGTACTGAGAGTTAGTGCGTTACTTACCAATGTAGTTTGTACTAACAGTAAGTGCGTTACTTACCCATGTGGTTGGTACTAAGAGTAAGTGCGTTACTTACCCATGTGGTTGGTACTAAGAGTAAGTGCGCTACTTAACCATGTGGTTGATAATTAGCGTAAGTGCGTTACTTACCGATGTGGTTGTCACTAAGAGTAAGTGCATAACTTACCTATGTGGTTGGTAATGAAAGTAAGTGTGTTACTTACCCATGTGGTCGGTACTAAGAGTAAATGCGTTACTTACCGATGTGGTTGGTACTAAGAGTAAGTGCATAACTTACCCATGTGATTGGTACTGAGAGTAAGTGCGTTACTTACCCATGTGGTTCGTACTAAGAGAAAATGCGTAACTTACCCATGTGGTTGGTAATGAGAGTAAGTGCGTTATTTACCAATGAAGTTTGTACTAAGAGTAAGTGCGTTGCTTACCCATGTGGTTGGTACTAAGAGTAAGTGCTTTACTTACATATGTGGTTGGTACTAAGAGTTAGTGCGTTACTTACCCATGTGGTTGGTAATAAGTGTAAGTGCGTTACTTACCCATGTGGTTGGTACTAAGAGTAAGTGCATAACTTACCCATGTGATTGGTACTGCGAGTAAGTGCGTTACTTACCAATGTAGTTGGTACTAAGAGTAAGTGCGTTACTTACCCATGTAGTTGATACTAAGAGTAAGTTCGTTACTTACCCATGTGGTTGGTACTAAGAGTAAGTGCGTTACTTACCTACGTGGTTGGTACTAAGAGTAAGTGCGTTACTTACCCATGTGGTCGGTATTATGACTTAGTGCGTTACTTACCGAGGTGGTGATTATTAAGAGCAAGTGCGTTACTTAACCATGTGGTTGATAATAAGAGTATGTGCGTTACTTACCGATGTGGTTGTCACTAAGAGTAAGTGCATGACTTACCCATGTGGTTGGTACTACGAGTAAGTGCGTTACTTCAAGTGCGTTACTTACTCATGTGGTTCGTACTAAGAGTAAATGCGTAACTTACCCATGTGGTTGGTAATGAGAGTAAGTGCGTTATTTACCAATGAAGTTGGTACTAAGAGTAAGTGCGTTGCTTACCCATGTGGTTGGTACTAAGAGTAAGTGCATTACTTACATATGTGGTTGGTACTAAGAGTTAGTGCGTTACTTACCCATGTGGTTGGTAACAAGTGTAAGTGCGTTTCTTACCAATGTGGTTGGTTCTAAGAGAAAGTGCATAACTTTCCCATGTGATTGGTACTGCGAGTAAGTGCGTTACTTACCAATGTAGTTGGTACTAAGAGTAAGTGCGTTACTTACCCATGCAGTTGATACTAAGAGTAAGTTCGTTACTTACCCATGTGGTTGGTACTAAGAGTAAGTGCGTTACTTACCTACGTGGTTGGTACTAAGAGTAAGTGCGTTACTTACCCATGTGGTCGGTATTATGAGTTAGTGCGTTACTTACCGAGGTGGTGGTTATTAAGAGCAAGTGCGTTACTTAACCATGTGGTTGATAATAAGAGTACGTGCGTTACTTACCGATGTGGTTGTCACTAAGAGTAAGTGCATGACTTACCCATGTGGTTGGTACTACGAGTAAGTGCGTTACTTCAAGTGCGTTACTTACTCATGTGGTTCGTACTAAGAGTAAATGCGTAACTTACCCATGTGGTTGGTAATGAGAGTAAGTGCGTTATTTACCAATGAAGTTGGTACTAAGAGTAAGTGCGTTGCTTACCCATGTGGTTGGTACTAAGAGTAAGTGCATTACTTACATATGTGGTTGGTACTAAGAGTTAGTGCGTTACTTTCCCATGTGGTTGGTAACAAGTGTAAGTGCGTTTCTTACCCATGTGGTTGGTACTAAGAGAAAGTGCATAACTTTCCCATGTGATTGGTACTGCGAGTAAGTGCGTTACTTACCAATGTAGTTGGTACTAAGAGTAAGTGCGTTACTTACCCATGTAGTTGATACTAAGAGTAAGTTCGTTACTTACCCATGTGGTTGGTACTAAGAGTAAGTGCGTTACTTACCTACGTGGTTGGTACTAAGAGTAAGTGCGTTACTTACCCGTGTGGTCGGTATTATGAGTTAGTGCGTTACTTACCGAGGTGGTGGTTATTAAGAACAAGTGCGTTACTTAACCATGTGGTTGATAATAAGAGTAAGTGCGTTACTTACCGATGTGGTTGTCACTAAGAGTAAGTGCATAACTTACCCATGTGGTTGGTACTAAGAGTAAGTGCGTAACTTAAAGTGCGTTACTTACCCATGTAGTTGGTACTAAGAGTTAGTGCGTTACTTACCGATGTGGTTGGTATTAAGAGTAAGTGCGTTACTTACCCTGTGGTTGGTAGTAAGAGTAAGTGCGTTACTTGTCGTTGTAGTTGGTACTGAGAGTAAGTGCGTTACTTACCCATGTGGTTGGTACTAAGAGTAAATGCGTTACATACCCATGTGCTTGGTATTAAGAGTAAGTGCGTTACTTACCCATATGGTTGGTACTAAGAGTAAGTGTGTTACTTACTGATGTGGTTGGTACCGAGAGTAAGAGCGTTACTTACCCATGTGGTTGGTACAAAGAGTAAGTGCGTTACTTACCCATGTGGTTTCCACTAAGACTAAGTGCGTTACCTACCGATGTGGTTCGTATAAGAGTGCGTTACTTACCCATGTGGTTGGTACTAAGAGTAAGTGCGTTACTTACCCATGTGGTTGGTACTAAGAGTAAGTGTTTTACTTACCGATGTGGTTGGTACTAAGAGTAAGTGCGTTACTTACCCATGTGGTTGGTACTAAGAGTAAGTGCGTTGCTTACCCATGTGGTTGGTACTAATAGTAAGTGCATTACTTACATATGTGGTTGGTACTAAGAGTTAGTGCGTTACTTATCCATGTGGTTGGTAATAAGAGTAAGTGCGTTACTTACCCATGTGGTTGGTACTAAGAGTAAGTGCGTTACTTACCACTATGGTTGGTACTGAGAGTACGTGCGTTACTTACCCATGCGGTTGGTACTAAGAGTAAATGCGTTACTTACCGATGTGGTTGGTACCAAGAGTAAGTGCGTAACTTACCCATATGATTGGTACTGAGAGTTAGTGCGTTACTTACCAATGTAGTTTGTATTAACAGTAAGTGCGTTACTTACCCATGTGGTTGGTACTAAGAGTAAGTGCGTTACTTACCCATGTGGTTGGTACTAAGAGTAAGTGCGCTACTTAACCATGTGGTTGATAATTAGCGTAAGTGCGTTACTTACGGATGTGGTTGTCACTAAGAGTAAGTGCATAACTTACCTATGTGGTTGGTAATGAAAGTAAGTGTGTTACTTACCCATGTGGTTGGTACTAAGAGTAAATGCGTTACTTACCGATGTGGTTGGTACTAAGAGTAAGTGCATAACTTACCCATATGATTGGTACTGAGAGTAAGTGCGTTACTTACCCATGTGGTTCGTACTAAGAGAAAATGCGTAACTTACCCATGTGGTTGGTAATGAGAGTAAGTGCGTTATTTACCAATGAAGTTTGTACTAAGAGTAAGTGCGTTGCTTACCCATGTGGTTGGTACTAAGAGTAAGTGCTTTACTTACATATGTGGTTGGTACTAAGAGTTAGTACGTTACTTACCCATGTGGTTGGTAATAAGTGTAAGTGCGTTACTTACCCATGTGGTTGGTACTAAGAGTAAGTGCATAACTTACCCATGTGATTGGTACTGCGAGTAAGTGCGTTACTTACCAATGTAGTTGGTACTAAGAGTAAGTGCGTTACTTACCCATGTAGTTGATACTAAGAGTAAGTTCGTTACTTACCCATGTGGTTGGTACTAAGAGTAAGTGCGTTACTTACCTACGTGGTTGGTACTAAGAGTAAGTGCGTTACTTACCCATGTGGTCGGTATTATGACTTAGTGCGTTACTTACCGAGGTGGTGATTATTAAGAGCAAGTGCGTTACTTAACCATGTGGTTGATAATAAGAGTATGTGCGTTACTTACCGATGTGGTTGTCACTAAGAGTAAGTGCATGACTTACCCATGTGGTTGGTACTACGAGTAAGTGCGTTACTTCAAGTGCGTTACTTACTCATGTGGTTCGTAGTAAGAGTAAATGCGTAACTTACCCATGTGGTTGGTAATGAGAGTAAGTGCGTTATTTACCAATGAAGTTGGTACTAAGAGTAAGTGCGTTGCTTACCCATGTGGTTGGTACTAAGAGTAAGTGCATTACTTACATATGTGGTTGGTACTAAGAGTTAGTGCGTTACTTACCCATGTGGTTGGTAACAAGTGTAAGTGCGTTTCTTACCCATGTGGTTGGTACTAAGAGAAAGTGCATGACTTTCCCATGTGATTGGTACTGCGAGTAAGTGCGTTACTTACCAATGTAGTTGGTACTAAGAGTAAGTGCGTTACTTACCCATGTAGTTGATACTAAGAGTAAGTTCGTTACTTACCCATGTGGTTGGTACTAAGAGTAAGTGCGTTACTTACCCATGTGGTCGGTATTATGAGTTAGTGCGTTACTTACCGAGGTGGTGGTTATTAAGAGCAAGTGCGTTACTTAACCATGTGGTTGATAATAAGAGTACGTGCGTTACTTACCGATGTGGTTGTCACTAAGAGTAAGTGCATGACTTACCCATGTGGTTGGTACTACGAGTAAGTGCGTTACTTAAAGTGCGTTACTTACTCATGTGGTTCGTACTAAGAGTAAATGCGTAACTTACCCATGTGGTTGGTAATGAGAGTAAGTGCGTTATTTACCAATGAAGTTGGTACTAAGAGTAAGTGCGTTGCTTACCCATGTGGTTGGTACTAAGAGTAAGTGCATTACTTACATATGTGGTTGGTACTAAGAGTTAGTGCGTTACTTACCCATGTGGTTGGTAACAAGTGTAAGTGCGTTTCTTACCCATGTGGTTGGTACTAAGAGAAAGTGCATAACTTTCCCATGTGATTGGTACTGCGATTAAGTGCGTTACTTACCAATGTAGTTGGTACTAAGAGTAAGTGCGTTACTTACCCATGTAGTTGATACTAAGAGTAAGTTCGTTACTTACCCATGTGGTTGGTACTAAGAGTAAGTGCGTTACTTACCTACGTGGTTGGTACTAAGAGTAAGTGCGTTACTTACCCATGTGTTTGGTATTATGAGTTAGTGAGTTACTTACCGAGGTGGTGGTTATTAAGAGCAAGTGCGTTACTAAACCATGTGGTTGATAATAAGAGTAAGTGCGTTACTTACCGATGTGGTTGTCACTAAGAGTAAGTGCATAACTTACCCATGTGGTTGGTACTAAGAGTAAGTGCGTAACTTAAAGTGCGTTACTTACCCATGTAGTTGGTACTAAGAGTTAGTGCGTTACTTACCGATGTGGTTGGTATTAAGAGTAAGTGCGTTACTTACCCTGTGGTTGGTAGTAAGAGTAAGTGCGTTACTTGTCGTTGTAGTTGGTACTGAGAGTAAGTGCGTTACTTACCCATGTGGTTGGTACTAAGAGTAAATGCGTTACATACCCATGTGCTTGGTATTAAGAGTAAGTGCGTTACTTACCCATATGGTTGGTACTAAGAGTAAGTGTGTTACTTACTGATGTGGTTGGTACCGAGAGTAAGAGCGTTACTTACCCATGTGGTTGGTACAAAGAGTAAGTGCGTTACTTACCCATGTGGTTTCCACTAAGACTAAGTGCGTTACCTACCGATGTGGTTCGTATAAGAGTGCGTTACTTACCCATGTGGTTGGTACTAAGAGTAAGTGCGTTACTTACCCATGTGGTTGGTACTAAGAGTAAGTGTTTTACTTACCGATGTGGCTGCTGGAGGTACTGGAGCTGGAGGTGCTGCTGGCGTTGGTGCTGCCGCTGGGGGTACTGGTGCTGTCCCTGCTGTGTCTTGAGTCGCCGCGCGGCCTCGACCGTACTTCGTTCCGCTCCTTCAGCAGGTTCTTGGTCTCCCGCCTTCTACTGGTCCTCCTCCTCCTCCCTTAGAGTGTCCACAGCCTGTCCCGTCCCAGTTACAGTTACAGCCGGCCTCCACACTGCCCGCTCCTTCTCCCTACACTGGTCCCACTGGAGGTCTGGCTGAGCGTCGTGAGCCTGCGTCTCGCCCTGCGTCGCCTGTCCGTCTTGCTCGCACTAGTGGCCGTAGTTCGCGTCAGCGTCCTCCTCCTGTCCCTGGCACGCACCGGATGTCTCTGCGTCCGTCCACTGCTCCTCTGCGTGCCCCTTTGCCTTCTCCTCCTGAGTCCTCTCTTCCTGCTCTTCCCGACCCGGAGTCGGACTCTCTTCGTGCTGCCAGTCCTACTGTCACGCGTCTCCTTGCTACTGTCGTCACTGACCCTTCCTTTGAGTCCACTGCTGCGTCTGCCCTAGTTGCTGAGCTCGTCGACTTTGCTGCTCGCTGTCGTCTAGACTACGCTGCTAGTCTTGTCGTTGAGTCTGAGTCTGTCTGTCCTCCGTTTGTCGGGGGTGAGTGTGCCCTTGGCACGGACGTCCTTGAGGACAGGCAGGAGGAGTTCCAGTGTTTGGCTGCTGCTTCACCTCATCTCGTGTCCGTACTGCTTACCCCTGAGGGAGACCCGGATGCACTTGACATCCCGACTCCGCGCTCTTACGCGGAGGCGATAGAGGGTCCCTACTCCTCTCAGTAGCAGGCAGCTATGGACACAGAGATGGCTTCCTGGAAGTCCACAGGCACCTACGTTGACGAGGTTCCCCCGCCTGGGGCGAACATCGTCAGTGGCATGTGGATCTTCAGGGTGAAGCGACCGCCGGGTTCTCCGCCTGTCTGCAAGGCGCGTTACGTGGCTCGTGGCTTCAGTCAGCGGCAGGGAGTTGACTACTTTCAGACCTTCTCTCCCACCCCAAAGATGACCACTCTTCGGGTACTGCTGCACATAGCTGCTCACCGCGACTACGAGCTGCACTCTCTTGACTTCAGCACTGCTTTCTTGCAGGGCAGCCTGCACGAGGAGATCTGGCTGCGTCGCCCACCTGGCTTCACTGGGTCTTTTCCTCCTGGCACCCAGTGGAGCCTCCGGCGGCCAGTCTACGGTCTCCGCCAGGCACCGCGTGAGTGGCACGACACACTGAGGACTACACTTGCGGCTCTTGGGTTTGCTCCCTCTACTGCCGACCCGTCGCTGTTTCTGCGCACCGACACTTCTTTGCCGCCGTTCTACATCCTCGTGTACGTCGACGACTTGGTCTTTGCCACAGCTGACACTGCTGGACTCGCCCACGTGAAGTCCGAGCTGCAGAAGAGACACACGTGCACAGACCTGGGTGAACTGCGCAGCTACCTTGGCTTGCAGATCACCCGGGACAGAGCACGCCGCACCATTACCCTGACTCAGTCACACATGGTGCAGCAGGTCCTTCAGCGCTTCGGCTTCACGTACTCCTCGCCTCAGGCCACTCCTCTGCCTACTCGCCACTCGCTCTCAGCTCTGCCTTCGAATGAGTCCGTAGAGTCGAGTGGCCCGTACCCAGAGCTTGTTGGCTGCCTCATGTACCTGATGACCTGCACACGACCTGACCTCGCATACCCTCTTAGCATTCTCGCACGCTATGTTGCTCCTGGGAGACACAGACCGGAGCACATGGCTGCAGCGAAGAGGGTGTTGCGTTACTTGTGCAGTACGTCGGGCATGGGGCTTGTGCTTGGAGGGCAGAGTCCAGTGGTCCTCACTGGGCACGCAGACGCTTCTTGGGCTGACGACCAGGCTACGCAGCGGTCGTCACAGGGTTACACCTTCAGCCTTGGTTCCGGCTCTGTTTCGTGGCGGGCTACCCGCTCGTCTTCTGTTCTCGGCTCCAGTTGTGAGGCTGAGATCTACGCCGGGGCCATGGCTGCACAGGAGCTTCGCTGGCTCACCTACCTGCTGACTGACCTTGGAGAGCCGCCTCGTTCTCCTCCAGTGCTGTACGTAGACAACAAGGCCATGCTGGCCTTGTGTCGAGAGCAGAGACTGGAGCACAGAACGAAGCACATTGCTCTCCGCTACTTCCTTGCTCGTGAGCTACAGCAGCGTGGTCAGCTGCGGCTTGCGTACGTGGCCTCTCAGGCCAACACTGCTGATATCTTCACCAAGGCACTTGCGCCTTGTGATCATCAGCGCTTCTGTACTCAGCTGGGTCTTGTGCCTACCTTGCCTCACTTGCTCACCCCTTGACCTTGTTTGTACTGTTGCATATATATATACACCTGCTCTTGCTTGTCTAGCCTTATATATATATGTAATCCTGCATGTGAACTGGCCTTGTGGCCTTGACCTTGTGCTCGGAATGTGTGATGACTTTGTGATCCACCCTGAGCTTGCTTTGCTTTGCTTGACTGGTCTTGTGACCCCTTGTTCTCCCCCACTTTGCCTATGGGGGTGTGTCAGATTTATATGACATAGCTACTGTAGGCTATAGTGGGGCACATATGGGGTACAGTTTTCTAGGGTTTACATTTGTACCCAACTTTCCCTTAGTCATTCATTCCTCGTTTCTTCTCACTCAAGCCTATTCGGTTTCCACCGAATTGCTTTCTACCAAGTTCAGGAAGGTTCTGTTCGGGACGCTTCGCGACCCTCAGAACATTTGCGTAACACCTGGGTATCTGGCCTTGTGTCGAGACTATATATAGCCTCGTATTGTTCCCAGGTGAAGCACTCAATTCAAACCCACTTTTCTGAGCTCGATCCTAGATCCTCACACTTGGTAATCAGAGCCTGTTTACACGCGAAGTTTTGCGACCGCTAAAACCTAGCTTTTAAAACCGCGGGGGCGACAACAGGAAGCGCCGATTTCGGGTACGTAAACCAGTTCCGCGCTATTCTTTAACGTCCCCCCCGAACCGGTTTTCGAACACTCCTCAGGTTCAGTGGCGAAAAGGTTGGAATTTCGACCGTCAGATCGATTCGAATCTCAACGGCCCTGGGAATTTCGTCCAAAAACGTTGGAATTTGGAGCGTCGGATCGAATTTCTTCTTAACGGCCGAGATCGGACACGAATTTCGACAAGGGAGGTTTACGCGACGTACAGAATCTGCGCTTGTTATTTGTTCATTCGATTCAACTCGCAGTAAGTCGACCAACGCCTAGAATTCAATTATTTTCGTCGCAAATCTTCCTGAAAATCGCCGACGAAAAAATAATTCCTTACGAAAAAATACAGAGTTACACATCGACGTGGACCTGATGCGAGCGGCACTCCAGCGAATAGAGGAGCTTCTCGCGAACCAGTCGGCAGCCGCCACGGCAGCAGCGAACGCAGCAGCGAATGCACCAGCAACAGCGGCGACACCGACACTTCACCCAGCAGCAGCTACAGTGAATCTTGAGGCGGCACGTCTGAGGCTACCGGAGACGTTCAATCCGAATGCGAGAGACACCGACGTCCGTCGATTCATTGCGACCCTCGAAATTTACTTCAAGGCCGTTGGCTGTACGACCCCGACACACGATGCAATGCGGATTCGGCTCGCAGCGACACTGTTGCGAGGCCCGGCGCTCGAGTGGATTTACAACAATAATGAGTTCCGAGGCGAGGGGTCATGGACGCAGTTTCGGGCAGCTTTAATTCAACGTTTCGAACCGATTAATTCGAGCTTCATGGCGCGGCAGCAGATTCATCGGCATAAACAGTTCGGCAGTGTAACACAGTATATGTAACAGATGGAGAGCCTCTTCAACCGAATTACCGACCTGACCGAAGGGGAAAAAATCCAAGCGTATCCTGAGGGGCTAAAAATGGAAGTCCGCCGACAGGTGATTGCCTCGAACTACAGCAACTACCGCGACATGGTGTGTGCAGCAGAGAGATTCGATGCGCTGACTCGAGATCAACCCGAAACACGACGACGCGTGCCGAACAGATCATTCGGCACGGAGCGATCGGCACCACCCACAACCGCCGACCCGATGGATATCGACAAGGTCGACGCGACGCAGCGGCCGATAAAATATGAGAAGTGCGAATTTTGCGGCGCAGCAGGACATCGATTCTTGTCGTGTTGGAAAATGAAGAAGGCACGAGCGGAGCTGCAGGGCAACAACAGTGCGGCACCCCCGAAGTCAAAATGGGAATCGCCAGTAGCCGCGGATCAACCTGGAGATCACGAAAAAGATCCGAAAAAGGCGAAAAGGCGACGATGTGGCGACTTCGGAGCGGGCGAAAAAATGAGATCATGATGGCGCGAATTTATAACGTCACGACCGGCCGGCAACAGGGGAAATCGCCGAGACAAATGGAGGCTCTGCGAAACAAGACTCTGCACCGACCGGGAAACTCCAGCCAAACACCCCCGAGTGTAAGAATTCGTTAAAGTTATCCTACAAAGATACTTTAACTAAGAAGTTCTCGTGGTTTTCAAGCCTTTGAGAAATTCAGGGGAGATTTAGAGGGTAAGAAAAAGCCCTTAGAGATTATTCAGGTACCTGAGAAGTTGGGCAAACCACTCCGGAGCGTTGAAAAGGGTCGTGCGTTCCAAGGAGTTAATATTCTCTCCCCGCAGCACAGTGTTAAGGCTCCCCATTGCCCACAGGAGAAGCCTACACAGCTGCAAAGGCTTAGGGGAAGGTTCCAAGCCCAGACAAAGCTGAATCGGCCTCGGATAAATCCTTCTAACCCTACCCAGTTGAAAAATGATATTGAGTCAGCAGCTTCGAGCGAAGGACCTAAGGGTGATATATTCGACGTACCCTATGATCCTATAAGCGAGACCATCTACGGTTACTCGGAGTGGCAACAACCACTACTACTTGAGGTGATCTGCAAAGGACGATGCCTCCAGGCACTGGTGGACAGCGGTGCATCTCACTCAGTGTGTGACCGCGGAACGTTGGAGAAAATTGGAGAACCTTCGGAGGGGACCAAGTTCACGGCAACGATGGTGGACGGTACGAAACTTCCCATCCATGGCGACATAGGGGCGCTAAGGTGGAAGCCGACATTGCCGATCACGAACATCAAGGGTTTAGATTTCATCTTGGGGCGAGATTTCTTGAAGCAGTTCAACCCCGAGATCGATTGGGTCAATCGGAAGGCGTGCATCTACAACAACGGGAAACGAGTGGAGCTGCGAAGCTGGACGGATACAGGGGACGTTCCTGAAACGACACTGGCACGGTTCGAACAGACGGTGAATGACAGTAACACGGGTTACTTAGCACTGGTTATGGCAGCAGCAGAGGAGGAGAAGCCGAACTCGGAGCTACCTGCAGCAGTGAAGGAGGTCTTGGAGCAGTACAAAGATATAATGCCTGACGACCTACCTGAAGGAGTACCTCCAGCACGCACCCACGAGCACGAGATCGTGGAGGAACCAGGTGCGAAACCCGTCTCACGTGCACCATACCGGCTGAGTCCGACCGAACTGACAGACATGAAGAAGCAGATAGAATATCTACTGGACAGACAACTGATCCACCCATCCACCTCTCCCTACGGTGCACCAGTTCTCTTCACTCCAAAACCAGATTGCAGTTTACAGATGTGCATCGACTACCGCGCACTGAACAAACAGACAGTCAAAAACAAATATCCCATACCACGCATAGACGACCTACTGGACCAACTGCGTGGTGCAACAGTATTTTCGAAGCTGGACCTGCGGTCGGGTTACTGGCAGATCAAGATGGCTGACAACTCGATCAACAAGACGGCGTTCCGTACCAGATACGGCTCCTACGAATACTTGGTGATGCCGTTCGGACTCTGCAACGCACCAGCGACGTTCAAGGCAGAGATGAACCATATCCTACGGCCCCTGCTGGACGAGTGTGTAGTGGTGTATCTAGACGACATACTCATCTACCCCAAGAACATGAAGGAGCACCTGGAGCATCTGCGGAAGGTGTTCGAGATCCTGCGGAAAAACAAGTTCTACGTGAAGCTATCTAAAAGCGACTTCGCCCTGAAGAAGGTGCAATTTCTCGAGCACATGGCGAGTGCCGAGGGCGTACATGTGGACCCGCGGAAGATCGAAGCCGTCACGAAGTGGAAAGTACCGGATAACGTGAAGGAGTTGCAGCAGTTCCTAGGCTTCGCCAACTACTACAACAGGTTCGTGCCGCAGTACGCTAAGATAGCAGCGCCATTGACCGACCTACTAAAAAAGGATACGCCCTACAAATGGGACACTCCTCATCAGCAAGCCATGGAGCAGCTACAGACAGCACTGACTACAACTCTAGTACTCATCCTACCGGATCCAGACAAGGACTACGTGGTGGAAGCAGACGCTAGTGACCAAGCAGTCGGAGCAGTACTGATGCAGGATCACGGGCGCGGTTTGCAGCCCATCGCCTACCTCAGTAAGAAATTACACAGAGCAGAACTGAACTACCCCATCCATGACAAGGAAGCCTTAGCGATAGTCATAGCCTTCAAGGCGTGGAGGTGTTACCTAGAGGGAGCCAAGACCACAGTCTATACTGACCACTGCAGTCTCAAATACCTGAAGTCACAGCGGACGCTCTTACGACGACAGGTGCGGTGGATGGACTTCCTGGAAACTCACTTCCACTACGACATCGTCTACAAACCCGGGCTACACAACAAAGCAGACGCGTTGAGCCGCCCCGGTCATGTAGCAGGCATCCAGCTCGACGGGATGAACCCTCTGCTCAAGGGTCTATTCCAACATGGATACTCCGTGGACGCAGAGATCGCTACAGCAGAGAAGCAGAAGCTGTTACAGTGGGAGAAAGACTTAGCTGTAAGGAAGGGTTCTGGAAAGATTTGGGTACCGAACTATGCCCCGCTACGGCAGATCCTACTGGAGGAGTTTCATGACGTACCATACGCGGGACATTTCGGGAGCAACAAGACGTTAGCAGGGATAGCAAAGTATTACTACTGGCCCGGGATGGCAGCAGACGTGCAGCAGTTCGTCGCCTCTTGCGACACGTGCCAGCGGATGAAGAGTAGCAAGCAGAAAAAAGCAGGGTTACTTCAGCCTCTACCCGTAACGGAGCAGCCATGGCAGGTCGTTAGCCTCGACTTCATCACGGGACTTCCTTCGACCCCACGAGGGCATGACGCTATACTCGTGGTGATCGACAAGTTCTCTAAAATGGGTCACTTCATTCCGACCAACGCAACGGCTACAGCTGAAGCAACTGCTCGCCTCTTCTTCGGCCGCATCATCACCATCCACGGCATCCCCGCTACACTCATCTCCGACAGAGACCCTAAATTTACTAGTAAGTTCTGGAAGTAGCTCATGGGACTGCTGGGGACTAAACTTGCGATGTCTTCAGCCTACCACCCCCAGACTGACGGACAGACAGAGCGACTCAATCAAGTGGTTGAACACTTACTGCGCACAGCTTGCAAAGACGGCGTCAGCCACTGGGACACACAGTTACCGACCTTAGAGTTCGCTTACAACAACGCGTCACATGCGGTCACAGGGAAATCTCCTTTCTTCGTGTGCTACGGACGGGAACCACTTACACCACAGCAGCCAACCACACCGGCACACGTCCAAGCCGCACATGACTTCGTCACCACCATGCAGCAGCTATGGGAGAAGACACAGCGACGTCCCATCACGATGCAGACCTCCCAGAAGCAGTATGCCAATCGCCAGCGACGTGATCACTCAGTTGCAGTCGGAGATCAGGTGCTTCTCGACACGCGCAACTTGAACCTGTCTCACCTACCATCCAAGCTCCGGCCTCGCTTCTGTGGTCCTTTTCACGTTGAGGCACAGGTGACCCCAGTAACATTCCGCTTGCGCTTACCTACTACGTGGAAGCTTCACAATGCTTTCCATGTTCAGCTACTGAAGCCTTATAAGGACCCCAACCAATAGTTCCACGGACGTCAGCTACCGCCACCACCTGATCTCATACAGGATGAACCAGAGTACGAAGTGGAGCGCATTCTCACTCATCGGTGCCGCGGCGGCAAGACCCTCGAGTTCCTGATATGCTGGAAGGGATATGACCCCACTGAGGATAGTTGGGTTGCAGAAGCTGATATGGGCAACGCACGCCGTGCTCTCAAGGACTATCTTGTCAAGCAGGGTGTATCTCACGCCACCCAGCTTTGAGGGGGGGACGTGTGAGAGTACGACGGCTTTTGCTGGCTTTGCTTGCTTGCCTGGACTTTATTATGCTATTACTAGCTTGGGTTTTATTTATCATGCATAGATATGCTTGATTTCCTAGGTTAGGTGCATTCCTATATATTATTATAGTTATAGCACCGAACCAGGTTACGTGTACCGAACCCAAGCCTATTCGGTTTCCACCGAATTGCTTTCTACCGAGTTCGGGAAGGTTCTGTTCGGGACGCTCCGCGACCCTCAGAACATTCGCGTAACACCTGGGTAACTAGCCTTGTGTCGATACTATATATAGCCTCGTGTTGTACCTAGGTGAAGCATTCAATTCAAACCCACTTTTCTGAGCTCGATCCTAGATCCTCGCAGATGTTGTTGATACTAAGAGTAAGTGCGTTACTTACCCATGTGGTTGGTACTAGGAGTAAGTGCGTTACTTACCGATGTGGTTGGTACTAAGGGTAAGTGCGTTACTTACCCATGTGGTTGGTACTAAGATTAAGTGTGTTACTTACCGATGTGGTTGGTACTAAGAGTAAGTGCGTTACTTACCCATGTGGTTGGTACTAAGAGTAAGTGCGTTACTTACCCATGTGGTCAATTGTCTTAAGGGGGGCGCTTGTGATTCAGTCTAGGGCATAAGCGCATGCGCCTGTAAAATGTTAAAAATGAAGCCTTCAATAAGGCGAACACAACCGTGAAACTTTCACGTGGATTTGTGCATGGAATCCAGGCGAAACCAGCCGGTATTCGATTTCCCACCACACAAAACCCGTCCCGGAGCAACGCACCTGCTAGCGCTAACGCGAATCCTGCCATGCGGTCCAATCACATCGTCATGCAATGCCAGGCAGGAGCAGGCCCCACGATATCAGGGTAAAACATCCTGATTACCCTGATTTCCGGATAGTGTCAGGTGTTTTCCCTGCAATTTCAATATGATGGTATATTTTACCCTGTCACTTCAGGATATTTTTTGTGTTGAGCCCTGAAATTTCAGGAAGGCCGTGAGATTTTTCCCTGAAGCATAAGGACGAAGGTAGAGGACTGCCCTGACGCGTATGCAGAAGGGGAAGGGGTGTGGGGGGGGGATGGGGGAGAGGGGGGAAGGGGCGGGGGTGTGTGTGTACTGGTTTTGTCTCCTCCTGGGGATTTCGTCGCTTCCTCGTCATACCGTACCATGCATGCATCGGGCTTCCCAGTCATATCGTGCCTTCCCCTCCACCTCTCTCATGTCTTGTGATTTTTTTGCCCTGAGAGATCAGGATGAACAGGAGTTGGTGCCCTGAAATTTCAGGATGGCCATAAAACATTGCCCTGAAAAATCAGGAGCATCTCATCCGAACCCTCTAGAAGGGGGTCGAATATCCCCTGCCAGCGCAGCATGAATGGTGCCGCGAACCCTCCTCTGCGGGTTCAGGCAGGGGGGTACCCGTCTCTCCTTGACGAGGACCCCGAGCCGCTAGGCCAAAGGGGTCCCCATCTCAGTTCATTGCTTCACCCGTTCTTGCACTTTCTGCTTCAGTTTTGTTTTCTCGCCCGCCAGGCTGCGGGAGCCATGGCGGAGTTCACTGGCACTCATTTTCTATTCAAGAAGAAGCCTAGGCCCTACACTGTTACCGCTGACGGCTGGTATAGGCGTGTCCCTCCAGAGCCAGCACAGCCTCCAGCGCCACCTGCGCCTCTTGCTCCTCCTATTCCTCCTGCGCCTCCTGCTCCACCTGCTCCTCTCGGAACCGGACAGCAACAAGCCTCCAGATGAGTACATAGAAGTGCCCCCACCACGTTGGGGCCAGCCCGATGATTGCACGTGGGACGAATGTGCTGTGGGCGCTGACGACGATGTGGCCGGTGCCGACGAGGAGTGGCGCGCTGAGCGAGACGGAGGCGCCGAGGGTGGCACAGAGACTGGCACTGCGGCCGATGTGTTTCTCGAGGGTGTCCCGGGCGGCGACGACGACGACGGCGTCGAGTACTGGTTGCGCGACAGCCTCCCCAAGAAACTACCCATACCGTCTTATCCGCCTATCAACCGCAAGCAACCCCACTTTTCTTCTCAGAACCGTGATGCCCGCCCCCCCTCTCCCAGGCACAGGCCCTCACAGCATAAGCGTCAAGCTTCTCGCGCGCCTGGATGTGGCGGTTTCGGTGCGGGCGTTGTCTCGCGAAAGCGGCATCCACCGTAAGTGTCTCACGGAGAGGAAGAGAGCCTCGAAGGTCCTCAAGGACGCTCATGCCGCACGGAAGCGCATGCTCTGTCGCGGGAGAGCATCGTGGTACCTGCCGATGGAGCTGAAGGTTTACGCGAAACTCCTGGAGTGGCGCCGCAAGGGAACCGCCGTCTCCGTCGGTCGTTTGCAGGAGTGGTCGCGGGAGTACATGAAGGTACTCTACCCCGACTTGAAGTGGAAGGGGAGCCAGAGGTGGTCGGACTGGTTTCGGCGGCGGTGGAATCTGAGCGTGCGCATGAAGACGAAGGTTGCCCAGAAAACCTCTGCTCGTAAGAATTTTCTTGTTTTTTCAAAATATGTTTTGATTACTTGTGTTTTACTAACCGCGGTGTCTCCCCACCCCTTCCCTATGGTTGACAGATGTCGCGGAGCAGTGCCAAAAGTTCTGGCAGTTCGTCCGTGATAACCGTCGTGAGCGCGGCATCGAAACACGGTAGATTATCAACGCCGACCGGACGCCGCTGTAGCTTGAGATGCCCGCCACCACCACTGTGGATCAAACTGAAGGAGTGCAGGGTACCAGAAGGAGCGCGTAACCGTGATGTTGGCGTGCACGGCTGACGGTGACAAGCTCAAGCCGTGGGTGTTTTTCAAGCGCAATACGGTGACAAAGGGAGATTTCCCGCCGGGTAAGAGTTGTGTCTCGTTTTGATGTTTGTTCCGTTTGTTTTTTTATCTGGAGATGAACTTGCCGCTTGTGATAGTGCAGGTGTGGTCGTGGCGTGCCACGAGAACGACTAGATGGACGCAGACGGCGTCACGCGGTGGCTTGACGAGTGTATCAAGCCCTTCATAAGGCCCCGTTTTGGCAGGCAGGCGAGGAGCGCCATGCTCGTGGTGGGCTCCTACCGTGGTCACCTCACTGAGACCGTGAAGGCAAAATTCGCCAAGCTCAACATCATGCCGGCGCTGATCCCGGCGGGCTGTACGGGGGAAATTCAACCCCTTGACGTCTCGGTCAACAAAATCTTCAAGGCGTCGGTGCGCCATCAGTACCAGAGCTGGTTTGAAGAGGAAGGCCAAGAGAGACTGACAGCTACAGGTACGGCATCCACCGTTGCCACGTCCACACTGTTTTTTATCCCCCCCTCTGTTGATCTAAACGCTTCCCCCTGCTCTCTTTCTGGTGGTGCAGGGACTTGAAGAAGCCACCACCAGCGGTGGTGCTGAGATGGATCTCACGGGCCTGGAAGGCAGTGCCCGCCGACCTCATCAAACGCCCCTTCCTCACCTGTGGCATCAGCAACGCGCTTGACGACAGTGAGGACGGGCTCGCCATGGCGCACAGGCGGAGTCAGCTGACGCAGGAAGTCGACGTCGATGATGAGATCATCACTGGTGGCTTCTGGGGAGACAACTGCCAAGAGCCTGAGTCTGATGAGGAGTAGATCCTAGCTAGAAATGCTAAACTCTTAAATGTGTAGCCATAGCTAGAAACATTTAAATGTAGAGCCGTTGTTAGTGCCAGTTTAAAATATGTTTAGGGTTTAAAGAAAGTAATGTCTAGGGTCTTTTGCAATCTTCTCAGTAAAAAAAGTATAAGCTGTGAGAAGGGATGCGATTGTAATAAGTACAGGCTTCAAAGGGGGGGTGCTTAAATTTGAGTACCGGCCATAAGCGCCATGCTCCAGATAGAAGCCTCGGCGCCTTTAATCGGACTGCGCTTATATCCGGGGCCATATGGTACTGTGGGGGCCTGCTCCCGTTGACAACAGCGCTGATGCCACGGGCCTTGAAGCCTCAGCACACCAAGTTTGCGGGCATGTCCTTCCATGCACGCGGAATCCACCGGAGCACTTCCTTGACAGGTGGTTTCTTCTAGTTTGTGCAGGATGGGGAGCACAAGCGGAAACAATTTAGATCATCAGGGTGGGAGGCAACCGCACGTACAACATATCGTGGCCCTCACCTATTTCGTGAAGTTTGAAATGTTGTGCTCAGCGGCTCATGTATGACAACGTATCGGTTCCTAACTGGCACCTTAAAGCTCTAGTTGATGCGGACATTTAAATGGTTGCACCGACGGGTTACAACCACCGGAGATGATTGACGGGATGACGCGTATGATATTAAACGTGCTCTGCACTATGTGCGTGAGGTAGTCACGGTACGAGTCGGCCACCAGCACAATTGGAACCGCTGGTGGCGATCCACATACCGCTGGTAGGGTCTTTATAGTCCAGTCTTGGACGAGGTTCTTGTCCATCCATCCCTTCAGATAGGCTCTGATTACAGCTTCTGCAAGTGCAGAAGCAACTAAGCTAGCGATTGGTGTGCTAGATTTACAATCGACATCAATGAACATGATTCTACAATACACGTACCATGCGGTACCGTTATCTTGGGCATGGTAGGCGTTCGAAGGTGACATAGGCGGGCAACTTCCTACTCGTAGCGATGCACGCCAGCATGACGATAATGTCAAGAACATAACGAATGACTCATGAGGGCATACAAGGGGGGAACAAGTAACATCCAATAGCCTGTATAGTGCAACCCAACCTAGCCGACAAAGTTCATATACAAATATATATGTGTACATTGAAAACCCCCCTAGACTAGGTAAGGGGCAGTGCCTAGAAAATGAGAAACAAATCAGGGAGGCACTACTAGTCCAGCCTTTGAGAATAGGGGCCACAAGGCCAGTCAACAGGAACAACAAATTGTGTGAGGTACAACTCAGGACAGTACTACTAGCCTAGCCTCTGAGGCAAAGGGCCACACGGCCGGTTAGTGAGCATAACCAAACAAAATCAAACTTAGTACTGTCTATATATATCAAGATCCTAAAAATGGAGGTGTTAAGGGGACAAGGCCAAGCTGTGTGCAGAGCCGCTAATGATCACGAGGCGGGAGTGTCTTAGTGAAGAGATCAACGGTGCCGGCCCCTAAGGCCAAGTGTACTATGCATGCTTGGCCGCGCTGCTGCAGCTCACGCAACAAAACATACCGAATTTGGACGTGCTTCACTCTGCCCTCTAGTCTCGGCTACTGACATAAGAGGATCATGGCCCTATTATCAGCGAACAGGACCGCGGCAGAGTTAGGCGGCTCATCTAAGACAGTGAGCAAGAACGGCAGCCAGTAAAGCTTATGAGCAGCTATAGCGCCAGCGTAAATCCCTGCCTCACAGCTGGACTGTGCCACTGACGACGAGCGAGTGGACATCCACGAGATTGGACCTGCACCAAGGCTGGAGCTGTAGCTATAAGCGGACCTAAGAGTCTCGATGTTGTCTGCTCGTGACGCGCCAGTGTGTCCCGTGAGCACAACTAGTTGTCGTCCTCCGAGCACAATCCAGATAGCGCAATACCCTCTTAGCATCCGACTAGTGCTCAGGTCAGTATCTCCGAGTTGCAACAAAGCGAGCAAGGATGCTGAGAGGATATGCGAGATAGCAGGTCATCAGGTACATGAGGCACATCACCAGCTCTGCGCACTGAACCAATGGGCTCGACCGGTTCGTCAGGGAAAGGGGCCGAGAGTGTAAACCTACGGGGGATTGGCGAAAGACACACAGAAATTCTTCTGCATTCTAGGCACGAGTGCAGCCAAGAAGAAACACCGCCAAGGGAGGCTCACCACGGTGGCCTCCAGGCTGACTGCGCACTACCGACAGCGCTGGTCGGTAATGCTGCAACGCTGCCAAGCCAACGCCATGTTGGCGAAGTCCAACAGGGCGGCAGAGGCATCATACCCCCAGGCCTGGGCCGACCCTTGGGAGCCAGGCATGGGGGACATATGGCAGGTCCTAGAGGATGAGGTGGAGGAAGCATGGGACCTGGGAGTCTAGAAGGCTGGAGGGTAAGAGCCGAGGCAAGAACAGGGCTGCCAGAGCCACCATGGGTGTGTAGTGAGGGGTGCCTGCGTGCCTAGGTAGCCATGTGCCATGGAATGCAGGAATAGGACAAGCGATGCATGCCAGGGATGCCTATGCTTCTAGGGTTGCGGGTGTGCCAAACCACTCATGCCTTGTTTGTACCCTTTGACCATTATCAATACAGGACTGCTTGAGAGAGAGAGAGGAGAGGAGAGGAGATAAGAACGAAGGAGGAGGTGAGTGAGGGATGAGGAGAGGAGGTGGGGGGGTAGCCGCGGCGATCCCCTCCTACTAACCCCCATAGTCTAGGTGACGGTAGTCCTGTGGAAAGCAACACATAGCTCAGGGTGGATCTCAGGGACACCACACAGTCTGAGAGCAAGCAAGGTTCACATGACCAGTCAGCAAGAACAAGCAAGGGTCACAAGACCAGTCCACAAGAATAAGACAAATCTCAGGGTGGAGCTCAAAGTCACCACACACTCCGAGAGCAAGCAAGAGGCCACAAGGCCAGTCCACATGCTGGTATATAGCAAATATAAGGAGATGCAAGAGTACAAGACAAGCAGGACAAGGCATCTCTACGTAAGCAAGTGAGGACGGACAGTCACAAGGCCAAGCTGGGTGCAGAAACGCTGGTGGTCACAAGGCGGCAACGCCCTTGTGAAGATATCTGCCGTGTTGGCCTCAGAGACCACACGTCGAACGAGTGCCTGTCCACGATGCTGCAACTCACACAGAAGGAAGTAACGAAGCTGGATGTGCTTCGCCTTCCCAACCAGTCGGGGCTCCTTACACAACAGGACAGCAGACCTGTTGTCGGCGAACAAGACTGGGGGAGAGCGAGGCCGCTCAACAAGGTCGGTGAGAAGGAAAGACAGCCAGCGAAGCTCCTGAGCGGCCATGGCCGCAGCGTACACCTCTGCCTCACAACTGGAACCGGCGACGGACGACGCCCGAGTCGACCGCCATGAAACAACACCTGTCCCGAGGCTAAAGGAGTACCCCTGGGTAGACCGACGCGTCTCCGCGTCTTTGGCCCACGACGAGTCTGAGTAACATGTGAGTGTAACTGGCTGCTTCCCTCCAAGGAAAAGTCCCATGCCTGATGTACTCACCACATACTTCGCCACCCTCTTAGCAGCGTACCAGTGGGACGGTCGGTGTCTCCCAGGCGCAACAAAGCGCGCAAGGACGCTAAGAGGGTAAGCTAGGTCTGGGCGAGTACAGGTCATTAGGTACATGAGACAACCCACCAGCTCAGGATATGGACCACTGGACTCAAATGGTTCGTCCGAAGGTGGAGCCGTGAGCCCATGATCCACAGCAAGAGGGGTGAGCTGTACCTTGGAGAACGGGAAGCGAAACCACGTGAGGATCTGCTCGACCATATTCGACTGGGTCAGCGTAATGGTGCGAGCTGCCCTGTCCCTGGTGATCTGCAGGCCAAGGTAGTGCTGCAGCTCACCAAGGTCAGTGCAAGTGTGCTCGCATTGCTCGCATGCTCAGCTGCGTTGCTCGTATGCTCAGCTGCGTTGCTCGCACGCTCAGCTGTGATGCTCGCACACTCACCTGCAATGCACGCACCCTTAGCTGCGTTGCTCGCACACTCAGCTGCGTTGCTGACACCCTCAGCTGCGTTGCTTGCATGCTGAGCTGCGTTTCTCGCACTCTCAGCTGCGTTGCTCGCACCCTCAGCTGCGTTGCTCTCACCGTCAGCAGCGTTTCTCGCACCCTCAGCTGCGATGCTCGCACACTCAGCTGCGTTGCTCGCACCCTCAGCTGCGTTGCTCGCACCCTCAGCTGCGTTGCTCGCACGCTCAGTTGCGTTGCTTGCACGCTCAGCTGCGTTGCTCGCACGCTCAGCTGTGTTGCTCGCACCCTCAGCTACGTTGCTCGCACCCTCAGCTGTGTTGCTCGCACCCTCAGTTGCGTTGCTCGCACACTCAACTGCGTTGCTCGCACACTCAGTTGCGTTGCTCGCACCCTCAGCTGCTTTGCTCGCACCCTTAGCTGCGTTGCTCGCAGACTGAGCTGCGATGCTTGCACTCTCATCTGCGTTGCTCGCACTCTCATCTGCGTTGCTCGCACACTCAGCTGCGTTGCTCGCACCCTCAGCTGCGTTGCTCGCACCATCAGCTGCGTTGCTCGCACACTCAGGTTCGTTGCTCGCACACTTAGCTGCGTTGCTCGCACCCTCAGCTGTGTTGATCGCACCCTCAGCTGCGTTTCTCGCACACTCAGCTGCGTTGCTCGTACCCTCAGCTGCGTTGCTCGCACCCTCAGCTGCGTTGCTCGCACACTCAAGTTCGTTGCTCGCATCCTCTGCTGTGTTGCTCGCATGCTCAGCTGTGTTGCTCGCACCCCCAGCTTCGTTGTTCGCACGCTCAGCTGCATTGTTCGCACGCTCAGCTGCGTTGCTCGCACACTCAGCTGTGATGCTCGCACACTCAGCTGTGATGCTCGCACACTCAGGTGCGATGCTCGCACACTCAACTGCGTTGCTTGCACACTCAGCTGCGTTGCTCGCACACTCAGCTGCGTTGCTCACACCCTCAGCTGCGTTGCTCGCATGCTCAGCTGCGTTGCTCGCACCCTCAGGTGCGTTGCTCGCACGCTCAGCTGCGTTGCTCGCACGCTCACCTGCGTTGCTCGCTCCCTCAGCTGCGTTGCTCGCACCCTCAGTTGCATTGCTAGCACCCTCAGCTGCGTTGCTCGCACACTCAGCTGCGTTGCTCGCACCCTCAGCTGCGTTGCTCGCACCCTCAGCTGCGTTTATCGCAAACTCAGCTGCGATGCTCACACCCTCAGCTGCGTTGCTCGCACACTCAGCTGCGTTGCTCGCACCCTCAGCTGCGTTGCTCGCACACTCAGGTTTGTTGCTCGCACACTCAGCTGCGCAGCTCGCACCCCCAGCTGTGTTGCTCGCACCCTCAGCTGCGTTGCTCGCACACTCAGGTTCGATGCTCGCACACCCAGCTGGTTATGGTATTGGTAGTGGTAATGGTAATGGTAATGGTAATGGTAGTGGAAATGGTAATGGTAATGGTAATGGTAATGGTAATGGTAATGGTAATCGTAATGGTAATCGTAGTGGTAATGGTAATGGTAATGGTAGTGGTAGTGGTAATGATAGTGGTAATAGTTCCTCCTTCACAGAGGCCAGCGCGTGTCGGTCGGGGGTGGCGAACACCAGGTCGTCGACATAGACCAGGACAAAGAACGGGGTTGAGCCACAGCGGACGAACATTGACGGATCCGCAGACGACGGAAAGAAGTCAAGCGCTGCAAGGGTCGAGCGAAGTGTGTCGTGCCACTCACGTGGAGCCTGACGCAGGCTGTAGACTGGTCGACCCAGCTGCCACTGGGTCCTAGGTGGGAAAGAGCCAGTGAACCCAGGGGGGCGACGCAGCCAAATCTGCTCGTGCAGGCTCCCCTGGAGGAACGCGGTGGAAAAGTCCAAGGAGTGCAACTCGTAGTTGCGCTGGGCTGCAATATGCAGCAACACCCGAAGAGTACTCATCTTCGGGGTGGGAGAAAAGGTCTGGAAGAAGTCCACCCCTTCTCGCTAACTAAAGCCTCTCGCCACGTAGCGCGCCTTGAACACCGGTGGTGATCCAGGCGGTCGCTTCACCTTGTAGGACCATCGGCCACTGATGACGTTCGTCCCAGGTGGTGGGACTGCGTCGACGTAAGTGTATGTGGACCTATAAGATGCCATCTCTGCCTCCTCAGCTGCTATCCAGTACGAGGCCCAAGGTCCCGAGACCGCCTCAGCATGATTGTGAGGGATCGGGATGTCAAGAGCATCTGGATCCCTCTCAGGGGCAAGCAGCATGGCGCAGAGATGAGGAACAGCGGCCGCAAGGAAACCAAACTCAAAATGCCTGTCCTCTAGGACCTCCAGGGGAAAGACAGGAGCACCCCCAGAGGACGGAGAACGAGCAGGGCCACTCACCAAGTGAGCGGCGTAGTCAAGGCGGTGGGAAGAGGCAAAGCCAGCGACAGTGGTAACAAGTGATGAGACAGACGACAGGAGTGCAATCGGGTGAGTGACCAACGCGGACAAAACACGGAAGACAACACGACGGGAGGCACGGAGGTAGTCGGACAACGGGTCGTGAAGCACAGTGAGGGACAACTCAGGAGGCTGTGGAAGGACAGGAGGACGTGCAACACGAGAGCGGAGAACAAGGTGAAACGGGCTGTCTGCAAGGTAACGAGACCGACGGGGCTCTGGAGACACAGCACGACTGAGGGGAGGACGACGAGTCCACTGGGACGAGGAAAGGGACTGAATGGGGGGAACAGGAGGGGACGGTAGGGGACCACGAACGAAGCGTGCAGGTGCTCGGTCGGGCAGGTCGCGCAGGCACAGTCGCTGCTGCTCCGCCTCCTCTGGCGTCTGCTACGACGGTACCTGTCCCTGCTGCTGCTCCTGTGGCTCCTCCCCTGCCCTCTCCTGCTGCGGCTGCACCTGCACCCGCTGCTGCGACCGGGACTCCTGCGCCACCCTCTCATGCTGCGGCCGTGACTCTCTCTCTTGCTGTGTCGGCAACTGCACCTGCTGCTGCGGGCGGGACTCCTGCTCAACCCTCTCCTGTTGCGACCGGGACTCCTGCTCTACCCTCTCCGGGCGGGACTCCTCCTCTACTCTCTCCTGCTGTGTCTGCAACTGCACCTCCTGCTGTGGCTCCTCCTCTACTCTCTCTTGCCGCTGCGGCTAAGACTGCTCCTGCTCCTGCTGCGGCTGCTGCAGCAGCTGCTGCTGTTGCTGCTGCTGCTGCTGCTGCTGCTGCTGCTGTTGCTGCTGCTGCTGCTGCTGCTGCTGCTGCTGCTGCTGCTGCTGCTGCCGCTGTTGCTGCTGCTGCTGCTGCTGCTGCTGCTGCTGCTGCTGCTGCTGCTGCTGCTGCTGCTGTGCCCTCTCAAACCGCTCACGCTCCTCCCTCTCCAACCGGAGGAGACGCTGCTCACGGGCCAGGAAACTTACAGTGCGTGGTGTAGGCGCCACAGTGCCAATGCCTCCAGCTCCAGCACCCCCAGAACCAGCACCTCCACCACCGACACCCCCGGGGCCTCCAGTACCTCCCGCAGGAACACCTCCAGGCTCCGCAGCAACCGGCCTCAGAGTAGAACGAGGAGGGAACTGCGGGACGGACGGGAAGCCAGGGGGTGACGCCGGGCGAGGCCGCCGACTCGAGGCTATCGTGTCCTCTTTGGGAGTGACCTCCACGCCCACAACCCTCGCACCCCCAGAGCCGACACCACCAGCTCCTGCAGCCTCAGTACCCTCACCCTCCGCAACTGCACCTCCCGCACCCCCAGACACAACAGGGACTGAACACTGCGGGGGGGACGACTGCGGAGTGACGTGGGACACACCTGACGGGGCAGGACGCGAAGGGGGGGGGGGCTACCGGAGCGACTTGGGGAGGCTCAAGGGTGAGGAACAGCGGGGGGGAAAAGACCTCAGTACCTCGGTGGGGGCGACTCCTGTAGCAGCATACAGACTCGTCGAACGTGACGTCCTGAGAAGCGAAGAACTGGTAGGTGACCAGATCGTAGAACACCCAGCCGGAGGCATCCAAAGGGAAGCCAAGAAAGACGCAGGCACGAGTGCGCGGAGACAAATTGTTCGCGCCAGGGGTGCGAACGTGAGCCAGAGAACCCCACACACGGAAGTCAGCTGCTACGCCCGGAGAACCTGTCCAAGGGGAGACTGGCGTCACCCGAGGCCGTGCGTCACTGGGCCACAGGTTCAGGTGGTGCGCGGCGTAGCGGACTGCCTGAGGCCACAAGAACTGAGGGGCACCGGCATGGCACATGGAGGTCCGGGCAACCTCCATGACCAGGCCGATGCATCGCTCGGCTACCCCGTTCTGCTGCGGCGAGGCTGGTAGCGTGTAAGACTGGATGATCCCCCGACCTTGACAGAACGTCTCCACGCGAGTGGAAGAAAACTCACCACCACGGTCCGAGTGTAGGCGAAGCCCACACAGACCCTGGGCGCCACCCCACGCTAGTAGCCACGGCTCGAGGACGGTAGGCACGTCGGCCTTCCGTCGCAAGGGGAAAACCGAGGTGTAGCGGGAGTAGTCGTCCACCACAATCAGGAAGTAGTGCTCCTGACGTGGGCCAAGGACCGGGGAGGGGCCCCGGACGTCCAAGTGCAGGGTCTGGAACGGAGCCGTGGTGGGGGGGAACGAGGAGGAGTGAGGGGCAGCGCGCTGCCGACCATCGACGCAAGGAGTGCACGGCGGCGCAGGCGAGCGAGGAAGCGGTGCAAGCGACTCTGGGAGACCTGAGACCAGACGGTAACGTGCCATCCTACTGAGACGTGGGAACGACGGGTGACCTAGACGGTGGTGCCAGAGGACCGACGGGTGGGTGAGTGACCGACAGTCGCACGACACAGCAGCTACCTGACCTGACCTGACCTGACCTGACCTGACCTGACCTGACCTAGTGTGGTGGGACCTAGTGTGTAGTGAGTACAGACCAGAGCCTGGCTCCCTGTGGAAAGTGGCCAGAGGCGCCCTAGTGGCACCGACTGTGCAGGAGGCAACAGGCTCGTCCACTGGGAAAGTAGTGACTACGCCTAGGTTGTGGAGGTTACTGACACCCACCAGGTTCCTGGAGAACGAGGGGGTGTAGTAACCTATGAGAAACCCAGAGGGAGCCGCCGGACACGGGAGAGTGGTGGTGCTGTGGGCAACTACAGGTCCCACACTAGGGTCAGCCAAGGCGACAGTGACTGAAGTGCGCAGTGGTGTGAGGTCAGTACATTCGTGAAAGAAACAGCTGGACGCTCCAGAGTCTAGGGTGAAGGAAAGCTGTGCAGTCTGTGAGGTCGCACCCGAGTCAGCGACAAAGGCTGGTGCTAGACTAGTGGTAGCTGCAGCTCCTACACAAAGACCCTCAGAGGCAGCTAGGCTGGGAAGGCGAAGCACATCCAGCTTCGTTACTTCCTTCTGCGTGAGTTGCAGCAGCGTGGACAGGCACTCGTTCAACGTGTGGTCTCCGAGGCCAACACGGCAGATATCTTCACCAAGGTGATGCCGCCTTGTGACCACCAGCGTTTCTGCACCCAGCTTGGCCTTGTGCCTGCCCGTCCTCACTTGCTTATGTAGAGATGCCTTGTCCTGCTTGTCTTGTACTCTTGCATCTCCTTATATTTGCTATATACCTGCATGTGGACTGGCCTTGTGGCCTCTTGCTTGCTCTCGGAGTGTGTGGTGACTTTGAGCTCCACCCTGAGATTTGTCTTGTTCTTGTGGACTGGTCTTGTGACCCTTACTTGTTCTTGCTTACTAGTCATGTGACCCTTGCTTGCTCTAAGACTGTGTGGTGTCCTTGAGATCCACCCTGAGCTATGTGTTGCTTTCCACAGGACTACCGTCACCTAGACTATGGGGGTGTGTCAACATATATATTTATATGTGTTGTTTAGTTTAGTCTAGGTGTTAGATTTCTATTTCCTTGCATGATTAGGGTTTGCTATATCTAGGGTTGTACTTCACATTTTCTATCATTCATTGAGTTTCATATCGTAACAACATCCCCACCCCCAATCAACCACCCCCCCTCAACTTCACCCCCCATTTCAGCCGCCCCCTGGAACCGCACCCCCTCCCCCCCTTCCTTCCTCCACACCCCTGTTCCACCTACAGTAGTCCCTTGCACTGTCCTTCACACAGCAGCCAGCCCCCCCACCCCCCCGTCCCCGCCACCTCCCCCCCAACCTCAAAGCAGCAGCCGCGGGAGGGGAGAGGCAGGGCAGATGGTGGTGCTGCAGTGGCTCACAACGGCCACCATTTCCACGCCACCACCCCCCCCACAGCCGCAGTCGCAGAGGGGAAGGCGACGGGTGAGGAGGGAGGGATGGAGGGACGGGCGGCAGTGTGGCTGTTGCTGGCGGACGTCCCGCCGTCATCCCCTTTCCCCCTTCCTCTCCCACACAGCGACTGCTGCTACAAACACGCAGGGCAGAACGGGTGGGGAAGCGCAGGGAGGTCACGGCGGCCACCCCCTCCACGCCACCTCCCCCACCGCATCCCAGTCGCGGAAGGGAAGGCGACGGGGGAGGGGTGAGGGACGGGCGACAGGGCTGGTGGTGGCGCTGGTGGTACTGCTGGCGGTAGTGCTGGCGGTAGGCGCTGGCGGCTGGTGCTGGTGCCGGCGCTGGTGCTGGTGCCTGGTCCTTCGGCTCGCTTGCTTGCGGGCTCGCGGGTCCGCTGGTTTGACTGCTGGCGGGTCCGCGGGTTTGACTGCTGGCGGGTCCGCGAGTCAGCTGGCTCGCTTTCTGGCGGGTTCCCGGATCCGTTGGCGCACTCGCTCGCGGGTCCGACGGTGGGTCCGTCGGCGGGTTCGTTGGCACACTCGCTGTGGCCCGCAAACGCCATGGGCAGAAAACAACAATCGATGGGCGGACGAAACGGGAATACTTGCTTCGAGCGGGGGACGTGACCATGACGGGTTGGTGGGCCCATAGTATTTGACAGGTTAGGAAGTTATTAACTCAATACCATGTCACGAGAATATCTTAACTAGGAAGCGGGTTAAACTAGGGCCTAGGCTTAGGAGCCTAGGCCAAGCGGGTATCGAGAGTAGCGAGCCAAGAGAGAATCGAGAATGTGTGTTTCATTATAGCACACAAGGTACATATAGCAAAATGAACAAAGAGAAGGTGCACCACCAATAGTAAGAAGGCATAACTACTCTAAAGCTAAGGCAACAGGCAGTTATAAATATATATAAAATATATATCGCGACTGAATATAGAACGGGGTAGAGCCAAAGCGAACGAGGAGAGATGGGTCAAGCGCTTGAAGATCTGCTCGTGCAAGCTTCCCTGGGGAAAGGCAGTAGAGAAGTCAAGTGCGTGAAGCTCGCAGTCGCGTTGCGCTGCGATGTGCTGCCGTACCCGAAGAGTGGTCATCTTCCGGGTGGAGGAGAAGGCTTGAAATAAGTATACCCCCTCTAGCTGACTAAAGCCTCTAGCCACGTTGCGCGTCTTGAAGACATGCGGCTCTCCATGTGGCCACTTCACCTTAAAGATCCACATGTCGTCGACTGCGTTTGCCCGAGGAGGAGGAACTGCGTCGAGGTAGGTGCCTGTGGACCTCCAAGATGCCAACTATGCGTCCATGGCTGCTATCCACCGAGAGGCCCA
Source organism: Closterium sp. Naga37s-1 (assembly GCA_947471745.1). Taxonomy (NCBI): domain Eukaryota; kingdom Viridiplantae; phylum Streptophyta; class Zygnematophyceae; order Desmidiales; family Closteriaceae; genus Closterium; species Closterium sp. Naga37s-1. The sequence continues at coordinate 2,400,532 of CANJKZ010000008.1, read as the reverse complement.
GCGTCCCGACACCACCTCAGCGTAGGTACAAGGGGTCGGGATGTAGAGCGTCTGGGTCACCCTCAGGGGCTAGCCGTATGGCACAGAGATGAGGAGCAACGACCGCAAGGAAAGCCAGCTCAAGCTGCTTGTCCTCTGGGACATCACTGCCAAGGGCAGGAGCACCCTCGTCGGACGGAGGATGGGCAGGAGCAGAGACCAACTGAGTGGCGTAATCAAGGCGGCGGGCGGAGGCAAAGTCAGCGACAGGAGTGACAAGAGCAGAGACAGACCAAGGTGGAGCAGTAGGGTGAGTAACAAAGGTGGAAAAGACTCGAGATACTGGAGAGTGAGCGGCACAGAGGAAGTCAGATAACGGACGAGACGAGATAGAAAGGGACGATGAAGGAAGTAACGGTAAAACAGGAGGTGGTGGAACACGAGAGGGACGAGAGCGGAGGAGCATAGAGTGGATACCGGAACGGGAGACATGGGACGAGGACGAGAGGGACGTCGGACCCTAGTGTGGGAGTTAGGAGATAGAGGAGGAGACAGCTGTGAACGAGGAGGAGAACGAGCCGCGGACGAGTCCAGGGGAGGAAACGTGGGACGTAGACGGGGAGAGACGGTGAGGGGAGAACCTGTGGTCTGTTAGTTGAAGGGTAAGACATGCGGTGACAACGAGTGCTGCGGCAGCTGCGGCGGCGGCTGGTGCTGCAGCTGCAGTGGCGGGTTCTGCTGCGACGAACGTCCCGCGCCCGCGACACCCTTAGAACCAGCACCCCCATAGTCCACAGCGACCGGCTGTTGCGGCGATGATGGCTGCGGCTGCGGCGAAGGCTGCTGCGGCGACTACGAGGACGACGCCAGTGATGGCAGCGACTTCGGCAAGGGCGGCGACACTAGAGGCAGACCCCCACGCTCTTGGTCTCGAGAGTCAGCAGTCTCCCCCACAGGCCCAACCGAGGGAAAGGGGGTGACGTGCGACACATTAGACGGGGCAGGACGCGGGGCTAGGGGAGCAAGCAGAGGTGTGGGACCAAGGGGAGGCACGGGATTGAGAAAGAAGAGGGGGGGAGGGGGGGAAAGGATGACCGGGGTACCTCACTGAGGGAAGCGAGTGTAGAAACAAATCGACTTGTCAAAACTGACGTCACGAGAGTGAAGGAAACCGACTGTGAGACGAGGGTTGGTAGAACAGCCATTCAGGGACATCGAGAGGGAAACTGAGGAAGACACACTGGAGAGTGTCGGCTGAGAGCTTGCCCGGATGAGGGTTGCGGACATGAGCAAGGCAGACCCAGACACGAAACGCAGGCGCGGCACCAGAGGTCCCAATCCAAAGGAGGGTCGGCGAGACCTGAGGCCGTGAGACACGGGGCCGCACGTCCATGGCGTAGCGGACTTCAAACGGCCACGGAAGATGGGGTGCACTTGCATGAGTAATGGAGGTACGAGCGATCTTCATGACCAAGCCAATGCGATGCTCCACGACCCCATTCTGTTGCGATGAGCTGGGGAGCGTGTTCTTCTGGGTGATGCCCTCCGCCACCAGATGTGACCGAAGGCGACCGGAGGCGAGCTCGCCACCAGAGTTAGAGTGCAGACAAAGCACCCGCTGGGCGCGGACGGCTACAAGCTACGGGATGAGGGCGTCACGCACGTCGGCCTTCCTCTCCAAGGGGAACACCGTGGTGTAGCGGGAGAAGATGTCCACAACGATAAGGAAGTAGCGCCCCCGGCATGCCCCAAGGACAAATGCAGGGCCCCATACCTGTCTGAAGAGGCGCAGTGGCGAGATTTAACGAGTAGGAGTGAGGGGAGGCGTGCTGCTAGCCCTCGACGCAAGGAGTGCACGTCGGCGCAGATGAGGGAGGAAGACTTGGTAACAACGGCGACGGGAGACATGAGACAAGACGGTGCTGAGCCATGTGATGGAGATGTGGGAGGCTGGGGTGAACTAGACAGTGGTGCCATAGGTGCAGCAGGTGAGTGAGAGACCGACATGTGCACGACGGGGGTCTCAGAGATAGAACAAGCAGAATGAAATGACTGGTAAGATGGGTGACATTTGTATAAGAGTGCTACTCACTGTATCCTATCATGATAATGTATAACATTTGACACACCCCCATAAGCTAAATGAGGGGCATTAAAGTGAGCAAGAGAGATGCATCTCAGGGTGGTACGACTAGCCAGCCTCTGAGACAAACGGCCACAATCCCAGCTCAAGAGTTTATATAATGAACAACAACACAAGCAAAGAAAGAAGCAAGAGACAAGTCTACAACAAACGAGAGCCTGTCTGAACAAGGCAAGCTGCGAACATAACCTGTGGTGATCACTAGGCGGAAGGGCATTGGTGAAGATGTCTGCAGTATTGGCCGCTGGGGCCACAAAGACCAAGCGTGCATGGCCGCGCCGCTGCAGCTCTCGCAGCATTAAGTTCCGCAAGTCGATGAGACTGGTCGTCTCAGGATCCACTGGGTCCCAGGCACGAAAGTGCTAGTGAAGCGAGGAGGACGGCGTAGCCAGATCTCCTCGTGCAGGCTGCCCTGGAGAAAGGCGGTGGAGAAGTCCAGTAAGTGCATCTCGTAGTCTCGCTGTGCTGCAACGTGTAGTAACACCCGAAGAGTAGTCAACTTCGAAGTCGGGGAGAAGGTCTGGAAGAAGTCTACTCCCTCACGCTGACTGAAGCCTCTAGCCACGTAGTGCGCCTTGAAGACAGGCGGCGATCCAGGCGGCCGCTTCACCTTGAAGATCCACATGCCATCGATTACGTTCGCCCTGGGTGGGGTAACTGCATCAACGTAGGTGAATGGGATCTCCAAGATGCCATCTCTGAGTCCATGGCCGCTACCCACTGAGAGGCCCATGGCCTCGGCAATGCCTCACGGTGAGTGCGAGGAGTTGGTATGTCAAGGGCGTTGGGGTCTCCGTCAGGGGTTAGCAACATGGCACTGAGATGGGGAGAAGCGGCTGCCACCAGCTCAAACCACCTGTCCTCTAGGACGTCACAGCCAAGGGCATACTCACCCCCAGCGGGCAGGAGACGGGTAGGAGGAGCAGCCAACACACGGGTAGCTTAGTGAAGGCGACGGGTGGCGGCAAAGTCACTGACAGCACCAACAAGAGCCGAGACAGACAACAGAGAGGCAGCAGTGTCAGTGACAAGATAGGCGAGAACGTGTGAGACAACAAGACGAGCAGTACGGTAGTAGTCAGTGATAGGGTGAAAGGAGACCATAAGAGATGACACAAGAGGTGACGGGAGAACAGAATGAGGCGGAGACCGAGGAAGACTAGCACGGAACACGACCGAACGGAGGTCCCTAAGAGGAGATGAGGCACGAGCATCCGAACGACAACGAGTGGTCCAAGTGTGCGTGAAAACAGGAGGAGGCGGCTGTGACCGAGAAGGAAAGAAAACAGCCAGGGACGAGTCCAGAGGAGGAAGATCGTGTGCAAGCGGAGGCGGTGAGCTGTCCGTAAGGGAGACAAAGGGCCTGAAGGCCACTCACAGGTGGGGACAAGCGTTGCAGTAGTGGTTGCTGCTGCTGCTGTTGCTGCTATTGTTGTTGCTGCTGCTCCTCCTGCTCTAGCCACTCTCGTGCTCCTGCTCCAACCGCTCCTGCTCCTCCCGCTCCAGCTGCCGAAGACGCCGAAGATGCATAAGATAACGGACAGCAGGCGGAGCAGGCGCCATAGAGTCAGCACCTCCAACTCCAACACCCCTTGAACCAGCACCCCCAGTGCCAGTACCTCCAGCTCCAGCACCCCCAGAATTAGCACCTCCAGTGCCAGTACCTCCACCTCCAGCACCCCCAGAGTCCACAGCGGCCGGCTGCGGTATTGCCGTAGGCTGCTGTGGTGACTGTGAGGACGACTGTGGGGAAGGAGACGACACCTGACGTGATACCGAGGGGAGAGGGGCAGGGTGAGACAAACCTAACGGGGCAGGACCAGAGGAGGAGCGGGAGTAGGAGGAGGAGTGGGGGCGAGGAAGAGGGGAGGGGGGGGGGGGAACCGGAAGACCTTGGTGGGGGTAGCGAGCGTAGAAGGACACGGAATTGTCATAGGTGACATCGCGGGAGTCAAAGAACCGGTGGAGGGGCGGGTGGTAAAAGACAAAGTCAGGGGCGGCGACCAGGAAACCAAGGAAGACACAGGGGAGGGTGCAAGCCAAGAGCTTGTCGACAGAGGCATCCCCAAGCACGAACTCCGACGCAACACCAGGGGACCCAGTCCAAAGACGGGTCGGGGAAACCTCCGGGCGAGAGACACACGGCCAGATGTTTAGCTGGTGGGCGGCATAGCGAACCGCATAGGGCCACAGAAAATGGACCGTGGAGGTGCGGGCAATCTCCATGACCAAGCCTATGCGGCGCTCAGCAACCCCATTCTGCTGTGGCGAGGCCGGAAGCGTCCAGGACGGGGTGATGCCCTGCTCACGACAGAACCCGGCAAGCACGCCGGAGCGAAACTCAACCCTACGGCCGGAGTGGAGTCAAAGGACACGACTACCACACTGGGCACTAGTGGCCAGCAACCACGGGATCTGGGTAGAAGTTACGTCGGACTACTGCCGCAGGGGGAACACCATGGTGTAACGGGTGAAGTCGTAACCGACCACCAGAAAGAAGCGCTCCTCCCCCCCCCCCCCCCCCCCCGAACCACTGACTGGGGCGGGGCCCCAGACGTCCAAGTGGAGAGTCTGGAGGGGCTCGTAGGCCGGTCAAATGGAGGAGGAGTGAGGGGTGGCACGCAGCCTACCCTCGACGCAAGTAATGCACGGTGGCGCAGGCAAAGGAGGGAGCAACCTAAACATGAACGGGAGACCTGAGACAAGATGGTGGCTAGACATGTGACGTATGCGTGTGAGGGACGGGTGACCAAGATGGTGGTGCCATAGGACAGTCGAGTGAGTGAGCACACGGCAGGAGCACGACGCAGCAACCTAACCAGACGCGGCTACCTTGGGGGAAGCGGTGTGCAGTGTGAAGAGACCCGAGCGGGGCTCCCGTGAGAACGTGGCAAGACGTGACCTGGTAGTAGCGTCTGTACAGGTCGCAAACCTCTCGTGTGCAGGAAGTGACTGTGACCCCTTGGTCCTGAAGGTGTCCAACACCTACCAAGTTCCTGAAGAACAAGGGGATGTGGAAACCGGTGAGGGAACTGGAGGGGACAGCTGGGCTCGGGAGGGTGGTACAGCTGCGAGCGACCGCTGGTCCTGAAGTAGGATCAGCTAGGGCAACTGATACTGGAGCAGGAAGAGGTGTGACAGTGGTGTTCTCGTGGAAGAAGCACTGAGACGCGCCAGATTCCAGCATGAAGGAGAGCGGCGTTTCAACCGTGGGTACACCTGGGCTAGTAACTACACAAGCACCTCTACTGGAAACACAAGCACCTACACTAGCAACATGCATGGATCCTAGGCTAGGAACACGCGAGCAAACAGATTCAGCGGCACTATATTCAACACCAGCATACATGACATAAGTACGAGCATCATCCATGGTCATATCAAATACATTAATCTTACGAGCAATCAGCGTCGCCCAGTGCGCGGTGCGTGCCTCAAAGCCGTGTCGGTGACGGTAGAGGTCGTCGAGGCGCCGTAAGCAGCGCGCTGCAGAGTGGTTGAAGCGCCCGCAGAAAGCGGGACTACCCAGACCCGTCTGGATCCAGTAGTGGCAGGGGCCAATGTCGCGGTCAGTGGAACGAGGGCCCCTGCTGGCGGGGCTGCTGCAGTGGCCAGCGCTCCCCGGACCACCAGGTCTCCACTACTGCGGAGGGCCTCACTGCTGCAAAGGACCCCACTGCTGGAACTGTTGTTGCACCTACCGCTGCACCTGCGGCAGTCTCTGCTGCTTCTGCTGTCCCTGTTGTGACCGCTGTTGCTGCTGTGCCCCCTCCCCACCTCCAGGGCCAGCTCCTCCTCCCGCCGGGCCCGAAGGCGTTATACCACCTCCAGTGCTGCGTCCACCAGGCGCACTAGTACCGCCAACACCTCCGCCACCCTTCCCCCCTTTCTTACCTCCCTTGCCCCTGTTCCTCCCACCAGCGGTAGAAACAGCTGCAGTCTCGTCAGAAGCAGAAGACGAAGCGGAAGCAAGAGACTCCATAAAGGTGGGAAGTTGTGGGACAACACACCCCAGAAAGAGCGGGGGAACTACGGCAGCAGTAGCGGAGGCAACTGCGCGGAGGTTGCTCTCGACATCCTTGAGAGCTGTCTCAAGGATGTCGATAGTGAGCGCACTAGGGTGCTTCTGAGGAAGCGCCTCGCGTGAAGGTGCAAGGCGGTCAGCGAGACGGATGGCTATGACGTGGAGGGTGACGAACATAGGCGGGGGGGCACCAGCAAGCTCAGCAGTGGTACAAGTAGCACGGTAGCTAGTAGCGAGCGCAAGTGGGTGACAAGGTCAGCAATAGTCTCAAGCGCTCCAAGTTCGGGAAATAGAAATGGCATGAGGAGGCGACCAAGAGAGGTGGAGAAGGGAGTGGAGTAACGGGACACAATAGCGTCGTAACACTCCTGGGCAGACCAAACCTGGCTGATGTGGGCTCCCTCGGCCTCGGGGAGAAGGATGCTGAGCACAAGGCGGGCCGTAGCGTCACGAGACTGCCACACCGACAAGGACGTGCAGTCTCTAGTAAAGGCTGGGCACACAAGGCAGCAGGGCGCTCAGGTGCAGTCAGGTCACCAGACGCATGGGCCCAAAGCGTGTCACCGTCAGACGCTGGCTCTGGAGGTACAGCTCGGCGTGCAATAGCCCGGTGTCAAACTTTAGTGCTCTACCTTCCGCATCGAAACGCAGGACATTGCCATGGCGAGCGCTAGGCGGGACTAGCAGACTAGCAGCAAAAGGCTAGGAGTGGCGTAGGAACAGATGGCCAGGACCTGCTAGCTAGGATTGTCAGACTAGAAACGGCTGGCGGAGAACGGCTGGCTAGGAACAGTGGTAGAGAAATGTTAGGCTAGGAACTGTGACTAAGGAACGGCGGTCAAGGCACTAACCCTAAACCCTAAACTGCACCAGGAGAAGTGGCTGCGGTTGCCAGCCGCTGCTAGGAGGGCCAATGGCAGAAGAACGGTATAGGACTGCGGGCATGGGTAGGGTGCCAAAGTGCAATGCGAGCGCACTGGCGGCTAATGAAGCTTGTGCTGCTGGCGGAGCATGTACGGGCAGGGCACGCAATGGCAGAGCGGGCTGACTGGCAAGGCGCACACGTGCGGTGCGTGTGGTTGGCTGGCAGGGCGCGTGCGCTGATGCTTCCGTGTGCGGCTGTGCGCGTGCATGCGCGGCTGTGAGTGCGCAGCTGTGGTGGGTGACCAGATCAGAGACAGTCTCGAATGAGCCCAAGTCTGGGAACACAAAGGGCATTAGCAAGCGGCTGAGGGAGGCAGAGTTAGGGGTGCTATAGCGAGCAACAATAGCGTCATACAGGACCTTAGCCGAGTCGCACTGGGCGAAGTGGATGGCCTCGGTCGGCGGGAGAAGGTCGGTGACGGTGTTGCAGGCAGCGGCATCGCAAGACTCCGAGATGTCACACGCCAATAACCGCCTATCGTACTCGGCCTGCTAAGTAACGGCGGGAGTAGCGGGCAGAGGACTAGGGCTGGAAGGGGCCTGAAGTGCGCCAGACGCGTGAGCATAGAGGTGGGCGCCATCCTGACACTGACTCTTAAGGTGGCGTTGTGCCTGGGTAAGCCACGTGCTAAACTTGATCGAGCGACCCTCGGCGTCGAAATGTAAATCTCGAGTGGATGCCATAGTAGGCGCTAGGAGTGACCGGGGGCAGGAGCGTACAAAACGAGACACGCCAGGCTAGGTATGTGAGAGGAACTAGGCTAGGAGCGTTAGGCCGAACGAGGTACGAACCCTAAAGTACGCGAGGAGAGTCGACAGCGGCTGCCAGCCGCCGTTAGGAACGCCTATGGTAGGAGGCTTGTGGTAGACAACAGGTACGGGTGAAGTGGAGTACGCTCTAGCGCGATCGGGTACGGTCGAGTGCGGTTGGGAGCGGTCTGGCGCTGTCGGGTGCGGTCGAGTGTGGTTGGGTGCGGTCTAGCGCGGTGGGGTGCGGTGAAGCGCGGTGGGCAGCGGTCAGGTACGGTAGGGTGAGGACTGGTGCAGTGGAGAACGGTAAAGGTGTGGCCGGGTGCGTAAGGGTGCGGTGGAGGGCGGTTTAGTACAGTGGGGAGCAGTCAGGGACGGTTCAATGTGGTGGGGAGCGGTTAGGAAAGGTCTAGTCAAGGAGGACGGGCAGCAGTGCGTAGCAAAGGCACGAGGAGCTGCTGCTGCTACTACACATACGGCTCCTAGTGCACGGGCAGCTGCTCATGCGCGTGAAGCTGTTGCTGCGCGCTTCTGCTCGTGCGCGGCGGAGTGCTAGCGGCTGTGCGCGCGGGCGGCAGGGCAGCGCGCGAAACGGAACGGGGCCGGACGTGAGCAAGGTGTGCTTCTTCTCTGGCTGCCGCACGCGCGGTGGCGGCTGCTGTGCGCGCGACGGCGGCTGCTGTGCTCGCAGCGGCGGCTGCTGCGTGCGCTGCGGTGGCTGCTGTGCGCGTGACGGCAGCTGCTGCGTGCGCGGCGGCTGCTGTGCGTAGGGTGCGGGACGGGGCGGGGCAGGGTGCGCAGCAGCGCGCGGCGGCGGCTACAGTGTGCGCAACGTGCAGGTGCTGCTGCGCACTCATTCGTGCGTTATGGGGCGAGGGGCTAGGCGTGTTACGGGGCGCGTGACGGGGCGCGTTATGGGGTATGTTTCTAGGCTAGATCTGTTGAAATCAGCTTTGCTTAGTAGACTTAGTAGCCTAGGGTTTAGTCTTAGGAAAGTGGCGAGAGGAAAGTGAAAGCCAAAAAGCTGGTTCACTAAAGAGAATCTTGAGTACAAATAGGCAAGCATGAGGGTGCACCACCAAACAAGAACATAGAACTACACTAAGTCTACACTAGGCAGTTATAGAATAATGTATACAATTACATTTTGCCACACCCCCTAACTGCCTGTAGTGAAGAACCATGTGTAGAAACACCCCCGGAAGGGGTACACCAAGCGCAGCGGAAGACGGCAGAGAAGAATGTGAGGAGGAGGAGGCGTGAGAGAGAGAGGGGAGGGGAGAGGAATGAGGAGAGGAGGTGGGGGGAGCCACGCGGCGAGCCCCACTTACGAACCCCCTTTTTACAAAAGAGGGGGGGTGAGAGAGGGAGGAGAGGAGGTGGGGGGGAGCCTAGCGCGGCGAACCCCTCTTACTAACGCCCTAATTCCACGCCCCCTTTCAGCCACCCCCCTCAACCTCACCCCCCTTGTCAACCGCCCCCTGAAACCTCACGCCTTCCCCCCCACCATGCCTCCAAAGCCTTCCCCACCAACGGTGGTCCCTGCTCAAGCCTTCACACGGCGGCCAGAAGCCTGTCACCCCCTCACCCTCCCGCCCACAGCGGCACGTGTGGCAGTGAGAGAGAGAGGAGGAGGGGCGGCAGCTGGGTGCTCACACCCGCCACCCGAAACCCACCCCCCCCCCCACCGTTGCACGTGCAGCAGAGAGAGAGAGGGGAAGGCGAGCAGCAGCGGCAGTAGCTCCTCCCGCCACACCCACCACTCCACCCTCTCCACCCTCCCCCCCCACAGCAGCAGGTGCGGCCGTGAAAGAGAGAAGAGGAGGGAGGTGCTGTTGATGCCACCTCCCCCTTACACCCCCTCCCCCTCCCCCCAAACTGCTGCACACGCAGTAGGGAGAGGGCAGAGAAGGGAGGGGGGGCGAGGTGCGCGATCTAGTGGGGCGGGCGCGGGCGGGCAGAAAACCGTCGCACGCTGGGGGCGATCGATGGGCAGAACACTGTCGCGTGCTGGGGGCGCGCGACGGGCAGAAACCGACGCACGCCCGGGGCGTGCGACGGGCAGAAACCACCACACGCCCGGAGCGTGCGACGGGCAGAAACCGCCATGCGCTCGGGGCGCATGACCGGCAGTGGCGCTGCATGACGGGCAGCGCGACTGGTGGGCCCATGAAAATTAGGTCCAGGATCTTACAGCTCTGATAGCATGTTGAAAGTAGCTTTGCTTAGTAGACTTTGTAGCCTAGTCTCAAAGTTAGAATGCAACGGAATGCTTGACTAGAAAGGAGTTGGGGTACAAATAGGAAACCCTAACATGTTTGTACTCATTAAGGAGCACCTCACTACAGCCTATCACAAATATCAACATTTGACACACCCCCATAGGCTAAGTGAGGGGCATCAAAACAAGCAAGGCAGACAAACGGTCACAAGACCAGTCAAGTCAAGAAGCAAAGCAAGCTCAGGGTGGATCTCAAGGACACCACACAAATTCCGAGCACAAGCAAGCGGCCACAAGGCCAGTTCAAGAGGTCACTAGGATATATATAGGAAAACACAACAAGCAAAGCAAGCAACAAGTCTACAGCAACCGAGGGCCTACCTCGACAAGCCCCAACTGCACACAGAACCTGTGGTGGTCACCAAGCGCCAGGGCCTTGGTGAAGACGTCTGCAGTGTTGGCCTCTGAGGCCAAAAAGTCCAGGCGTGCCTGGCCATGTCGCTGCAGCTCTCGCAGGAGGAAGTACCTCGCGTCAATATGCTTCACTCTGCTCTCCAGTCGAGGCTCTCGACAGAGGAGGATCATGGCCTTGTTGTCAGCGTACAAGGTCGGTGCAGAGCGAGGCCGCTCACCAAGGTCGGCGAGCAAGAAGGTCAACCAGCGAAGATCTCTGCCTCTGCACTGGAAGTAGCCACAGACGACGACCGTGTAGACCTCCACGACACAGCACCAGCTCTCAGACTGAAGCAGTAACCCTGAGTCGAGCGCTGAGTCTCCACGTCGTCAGCGTAGGAAGAGTCGCAGTGATCAGTCAACGCCACTGGCTGAGTCCCTCCAAGCACAAGCCCCATGCCTGATGTAGTCGCCAGGTACTTCGCCACCCTCACAGCAGCTGTCCAGTGGACAGGACGGTGTCTCCCAGTCGCAACAAAGCGAGAAAGGATGCTGAGGGGAAAGGCGAGGTCCGGCCGAGTACAAGTCATCAGGTACGTGAGGCAGCCCACCAGCTCTGCGTAGGGACTACTGGACTCAAAGGGCTCGTCCGGAAAGGGACCAGTGAGTCTGTGGTCAATAGCAAGAGGTGTGGGCTGTGTGGTGGAGAACTGGAAGTCGAACCGCCGAAGGACCTGCGGCACCATGTGTGACTCAGTCAGTGTGATGGTGCGAGCGGCTCTGTCCCTGGTGATCTGCAGGCCAAGGTAGCGCTGCAGTTCACCTAGGTCAGTGCATTTGTGTCTCTTCTACAACTCGGACTTCACCTGAGCCAGAGCTGCCCTGTCTGCTGTGGCAAAGACCAAGTCGTCGACGTACACTAGTATAAAGAAAGGAGTGGAACCAGTGCGAACAAACAGCGACGGGTCGGTAGAGGAAGGACGAAACCCAAGGTCACGAAGCGTGGAGCGAAGAGTGTCGTGCCACTCACGGGGCGACTGGCGGAGACCGTAGACTGGCCGTGTCAGGCTCCACTGGGTCCCAGGTGGGAAGGTGTCAGTGAAGCCAGGAGGGCGGCGCAGCCAGATCTCCTCGTGTAGTCGGCCATGGAGAAACGCAGTAGAGAAGTCAAGGGAGTGCAGCTCGTAGTCTCGCTGTGCTGCTACGTGCAGTAACACCCGAAGAGTAGTCATCTTCGCGGTCGGGGCGAAGGTCTGGAAGAAGTCAACTCCCTCACGCTGACTGAAACCCCTAGCCACGTAGCGCGCCTTGAACACAGGCGGTGAGCCAGGCGGCCGCTTCACCTTGAAGAGCCACATGCCATCGACTACGTTCGCCCTGGGAGGGGGAACTGCGTCGACGTAGGTGCCTGTGGATCTCCAAGACGCTAACTCCGAGGCCATAGCCGCTTTCCACTGTGAGGCCCACGCCCCTGACACTGCCTCGCGGTAAGTACGAGGAGTCGGTATGTCAAGGGCGTCGGGGTCTCCCTCAGGGGATAGCAGCATGGCACAGACAGAGGGAGAAGCAGCTACCCAGTACTCCAACTCAGACTCTCTGTCCTCTAGGACGTCACAGCCAAGGGCAAACTCACCCCCGACGGACAGAGGACGGGAGGGAGGAGCTGGCACCACACGGGTGGTGTAGTCAAGGCGACTGGCGGCAGCAAACTCAGCGACAGCGGCAGTGAGAGCCGAGACAGACGACGGAGGGAAACGAGAGTCGGTGACAAGAGTGGCGAGGACACGAGAGACAACAGGACGAACAGCGCGATAGTAGTCAGTGACAGGAGTAGGGGGGAAAGGGAGAGAGGACGGAGGAGGAGACGGGAGAACGGACTCAGGAGGAGGACGATGAAGAGACGAACAAAGGAGGGCAGTGCGGAGGTCGGTAACGGAAGACGAGTGACAAGCACGCGGAGGACAGGGACGGACACGAGAGTGTGGGACACCAGGTGGAGGAGAGTGCGGTGGAGGAGAAGACCAAACCGCCAGACTGTTGTCAGGAGGAGGAAACGTGGGACCAAACGCTGGAGGGGACGGAGTGTGAACAGGAGGAGTGGAGGGAAGACCAAGGGCCCGAAGGCCACTCACGGGTGGGAACAACTGCCGCTCCAGAGGGAGCTGCGGTGGGCGCGGCTGCGGCGGTGGTGTCTGCTGCTGCGGTGGCTGCTGCTGCTGCTGCTGCTGCTGCTGCTGCCGCTGCCGCTGCTGCTGCTGCTGCTGCCGCTGCTGCTCCAGCAGGTCCAAGTGCCGCAACTCCTGCCGCTCCCTCTCCAACAGCACCTGCTCCTCACGCTCACGCCGACGGGCCGCCTGGAGACGTGTGTCGTGGCGGTGGGGAGGCGGAGTGGACTCCACAGATCCAGTGTCTCTAGCTCCAGTCTCCTCAGAACCAGCACCTCCAGTGCCAGCGCCTCCAACACCAGCACCCCCAGAACCAGCACCTCCAGGACCAGCACCCCCAGAACCAGCACCTCTTGTGCCAGCACCTCCAGCTCCAGCACCCCCAGAACTAGCACCTCCAGTGCCAGGACATCCAACTCCAGCACCCCCAGAACTAGCACCTCCAGTGCCAGCACCTCCAGCTCTAGCACCCCCATAGCTAGCGTCAGCTGCGCCAGCACCTCCAGCTCCAGCACCCCCAGGACTAGCACCTCCAGTGCCAGGACCTCCAGCTCTAGCACCCCCAGGGCTAGCGCCACCTGCGCCTGCACCTCCAACTCCAGCACCCCTCGAACGAGCACCCCCAGACCGAGTACCGCCAGTGGCTGCACCTCCAGCTCCAACACCAACCGAGTCCACAGTAACATGTCGCGGAAGTACCGAAGGCTGCTGAGGGGACTGTGAGGAGGACTGCGGGGAGGGAGACGCTACCTGACGCGCGACCGAGGGTAGAGGGGTAGCGTGAGACAAACCTGACGGGGTAGGACCAGGGGGGGGTGGGGGTACTGGAGGAGCGGGAGCAGGGGGAAGAGAGGGTGCGAGGAAAAGGGGGGGAGGGGGAACCGGGAGACCTCGACAGGGGTACCGGGTGTAGTAGGACACTGACTCGTCGAACCGGACGTCACGGGATTCTAGGAACTGGTGGAGGGGCGGGTGGTAAAAGGACCAGTCGGCCGAGGCTACCGGGAAACCAAGGAAGACACAGAGGACGGCGCGAGCCGAGAGCTTGTCCGCAAAGGTGTCGCGGACAAGCGCAAGGCAGCCCCAGACACGAAAAGCTGACCCAACACTAGAGGACCCGGTCCAAAGACTGGGCGGTGAAGCCTCTGGCCGCGAGACGCGCGGCTGGAGGTTCAGCTGGTGAGCGGCGTAGCGAACCGCGTAGGGCCACAGAAAATGGGGCGCACGGGCATGAATCATGGACGTGCGGGCGATGTCCATGACCAAGCCAATGCAGCGCTCAGCAACCCCATTCTGCTGTGGGGACTCCGGCAGCGTCCAGGACTGTACGATGCCCTGCTCGCCGCAGAATCCGGCAAGAATGCCTGAGCGAAACTCACCCCCACGGTCAGAGTGGAGACAGGAGACACGACGGCCACGAGTGCCCTCAGTGGCTAGAAGCCACCAGATCAGCGTAGAAGTCACCTTTGACTTCTTCGCGAGAGGAAACACCCTGGTGTACCTGGAGAAGTCGTCGACGACCACCAGAAAGTAGGGCTCCCTCTCAGGTCCCTGCGTAGGTGCAGGGCCCCAGACATCCAAGTGGAGTGTTTGGAAGGGAGCAGTGGCCGGACGAAGGGAGGAGGAGTGCGGAGTGGCACGAAGACGGCTGGCGACGCAAGGAGTGCACAGCGGCGCAGGCGAGGGAGGGAGCGACGGGAAGACGCGAGGGAGACCTGAAACACGACGGTGACTAGCCATAGTGCGGAGGCGGGGGATCGACGGGTGGCCAAGACGGTGGTGCCACAAGACGGTCCGGTGGGTGAAAGACCGACACGAGCAAGACGCAGCAACTAGACCGGACACAGCAACCTGACCGGACACAGCAACCTGACCGGACACAGCAACCTGACCGGACACAGCAACCGGTGGGGACGCAGTAACCTGACCGGACTCTGCTACCGGGGGGGACGAAGCAACCTGACCAGACGCAGCTACCTGCGGGGGCGGAGTGTGCAGGACGAAGAGACCTGAGTGGGGCTCTCTGGTGAACGTGGCAAGAACTGCCCCGGTGGAAGAGTCCGTACAGATCGCAGTCCTCCCGTTCGCAGGAAAAGTGACTGTGATCCCCCGGTCCTGAAGGTATCCAACACCCACCAAGTTCCGAGAGAACGAGGGGATGTAGAGACCAGTGAGGAAACCAGAGGGGACAGCTGGGCACGGGAGAGTGGTCGAGCTGCGAGCAACTGCTGGTCCTGAAGTAGGATTAGCCAGGGCAACTGGGACTGGAGCCGAAAGAGGTGTGACAGTGGTGTGGTCGCGGAAGAAGCACTGAGACGCACCGGAGTCCAGCGTGAAGGAGAGCGACGCAACAGCTGTCGGCACGGCTGGGCTAGTGACTACACAAGCACCTACACTAAAAGCACAAGTATCGACACTAGCAACAGGCAAAGGTCCTAAGCTAGGTACACGTAAGCCAAGAGATCCGTACGTGACAGAATAAACAGCATCCATAGACATATCAAACACAGGGCAACCACTACGAAACAGACCGGGCCAGACCGGGGGAGCCGACTCAGGCCCAAAACGCTCACGGTAAAGGTCGTCGAGGTGGCTGTAGCAGCGCTGTGCAAAGTGGTCAGGACGCCAGCAGGTAGTGCCAGCACCAGGGCCGGTCAGGATCCGGTACTGGCAGGGGCCGATGTCGCGGCCACCGCGACGAGCCCCCCAGCTGGCTGGGCCGCTTCTGCAGCCAGCGCTACCTGAACCACCAGGCCCCCACGGTTGCTGGGGGCACCACATCTGCTGAGGGCGCCCCTGCTGCTGCGGAAGCCACTGCTGAAACGGGTGCTGCTGCTGTCCCTGCTGCTGGAGAACCCTAGTGGACTCAATGATAAAAGCTAGCGGGGTGCAGGAGCGGCAGGCTAGGAGCGACAAGAGCTAGGGACGGCTGCAGTGAAAAAGGAGAACATCTAGGAGCGCCAGGTGAAACTAGGCGAGTAACTGCTGGAGCACGGAGCGAACTAAGCTAGGAGCGCCAGGTGAAACTAGGCGAGGAACGGCTGGAGCACGGAGCAAACGGAGCTAGAAGCGCCAGGTGAAACTAGGCGAGGAACGGCCGGAGCACGGAGCAAACTGAGCTAGGAGCGAGGAGCGAGAACGGTTGGAGCGAGAACGGCTGGAGTTAGAACGGCTGGAGAACAACTGGCTGGAGCTAGAAACGGCGAGCTAGGGCTGGCTGGAGGTAGGAACGGCCGGAGCTAGAGACCGTAAGTGCGGCTGTCGGCTGCCACTAGTAGAGCCACTGGCAGTGGAAAGTGCGTGCGACAGTAGGGGCTGCAGTACTGACGGCTGCGGGATGTAGGCAACTGTCCAGGTCGTCCTGCAAGCAGGAACGCGGGCGACAGTTGCAGGCCCCCACCCTAAACCCTTTTTTTTTTTTTAGGGGTTTAATTTAATTATTTATTTTCTGGCGCTAAAGCGCTCCGGGGCGCGCTGCCTGCAGGGTGTGCTGCCTGCGGGGCGCGCTACCCACGGGGCGCGCTACCCGCGCGGCGCGCTGCCTGCGGGGCTGGGGCGACGGGCCAGGGCGCGGGCTGGGGCGACGGGCTAGGGCGCGGGCTGGGGCGACGGGTTAGGGCGCGGGCCTAGGCGACGGGCTAGGGCGCGGGCCTGGGCGACGGGCTAGGGCACGGGCCTGGGCGACGGGCTAGGGCGCGGGCCTGGGCGACGGTCTAGGGCGCGGGCCGGGGCGACGGGCTAGGCCGCGGGCCTGGGCGACTGGCTAGGGGGGCAGGCTAGGGGCGCGGAGGGCGCTAGGTGCGGAGGTCTGCGACGGCGTGGGCTAGGGGCGCGGAGGGCGCGGACGCGCGGAGGAGGAGGGTGCTAAGGCGCGGAGAGGGCGCGGAGGCGAAGGCGCGGAGGGCATGGAGGTGCGCTAGAGAGGGCGCGGGTTAGGAAGTAACGAGGAACAAACCTACTCGTGATACCATCTCAAAGTTAGAATGCAACGGAATGCTTGACTAGAAAGGAGTTGGGGTACAAATAGGAAACCTTAACATATTTGTACTCACTAAGGAGCACCTCACTACAGCCTATCACAAATATCAACATTTGACACCTAGGGTTTAGTTTTAGGAAAGTGGCGAGAGGAAAGTGAAAGCCAAAAAGGTGGTTCACTAAAGAGAATCTTGAGTACAAATAGGCAAGCATGAGGGTGCACCACCAAACAAGAACATAGAACTACACTAAATCTACACTACAGGCAGTTATAGAATAATGTATACAATTACATTTTGACAAGATCGTGACCTACCTCTGATACCATCTCAACAACTAACTAGCATAGGTGGGTAAGTGGATTAGGGTAAGGAGGGGGGGGGTACAAGAAGAATGACGAGAGATTTTCTGTACCCCCTAAGATGCACCCCACTACAGCATATCTAAATCTATGCAAACATAGTTTGACAACAACACCCAAGGGTGGAAGTTTACCCTCCCATCAAATTTGAATACCAGCCTAAAAGGGGGTATTTAACGTAAATCCTAGGTTGTACTATACGGGGGATAACATTAGCATTATCAAGGGTGCAAATTGTTGGGCTAAAAAAGCCCTTAGGATCTTTGCAGGGTTGAACTCTGGGTAGGACTTGTTGTAATTAGCGGAAGCGTTTAATGGAGTAGTTGAACCACCTTGCGCTAGTATGTGAGGGCAAAGTAAATTGATTAAACCAAAGAGATACAAGATTATATAAGAGTACAAGGAATACGAAGAGATACGGTTGTAACTACTTTACTGTTGCTGTTGCGGTTCGATACAGTGACGACTCGGGCAACTGCTCTGTAGCGAGTCAGTTGTGTGTCCTTGCTGTCGCGCTGTATTTGTCAGGTCAAAGGTCGCTGACCTTTGACTTTCGCGTAACCTCCAGCAACTGCTCAACCTCCTGTTGGAAACAATCGATCTTAAGCGCCTCTGTCTTGTCGAAACACTAAGGCACAAACGAAGCGAAGCATATCGAAGCACCGGCGAGTCAACCCTCGGAGGTTGAAAGCAACTGTTGGAGGTTACGCGAAAGCCAAAGGTCAGCGACCTTTGACCTGACAGAGTACAGCGCGACAGCAAGGACACACAACTGACTCGCTACAGAGCAGTTGCCCGAGTCGTCACTGTATCGAACCGCAACAGCAACAGTAAAACAGTTATAACTGTACCCCTTCATATTCCTTGTACTCTTATATATGATCTTGTATCTCTCTGTTTTAATTAATCAACTTTGCCCTCACATACTAGCGCAAGGTGGTTCAACTATTTCATTAAAGCTTCCGCTATTACATCAGTTCTACCCAGAGTTCACCCCTGCAAAGATCCTAAGGGCTATTTCTCAGCCCAACATGGTATCAGAGCTATCAAGGGGAATTCAATTATCAAGACACCTACAACATCAACAGGCATGGCTACACAAAAGGAAAGGAGCTCCTCCAACGGCTCCCAGGGCACTACTCCTACTCCACCTCCTGCCTCTGGCCTACAGACAGAGGAGGGTACGGCAACAAGACCCAGGGCAACATCCACCGAAACTCCCGCAAACCAAGCCGCGGGCTTCGACCCAAGTATGATGGAGAAATTCTTCTCCTTCATGTCTTTCTACGAGCAACACCAGCAATCGGCACCTGCGCAGTCACACAATAGCAACAACAACGGAGCAACTCCCATGAGTCTCGACGGCTCATCATACGCACGAGGAAATCAACAGCAGCAACCTACCTTTGCTCCGTACGAGCCCCAGCGCGGCTCCGTCAGCTTTATGCCACAAACACAGCCTTCACCTGGGCAAGAAAGGCCACTGGACGCATTACAAGTTCAGTCGCAGTTCGCGCACGTTCTGAAGATGCAGACGTCAAGACCTTTCGATGGAAAGGATTTCTTCACCTGGTCGTTTGAATTCGAGTTAATGATGGAAGGCGCGCAGATACTTGGCTTCTTCGACGGGTCCCTGCCATACCCAACAAACGGCACACAGTATGAGAAGCAGCAGTACACCTATCAGTCGATGATGGCGTACACGATTCTACTGAGAAACATCACCCCGACTCAACAGCAGAATATACGGTCTTACCGGGGTTATGGCAACTCCGTGGAGCTCGCATACAACCACTTGAAGAGCCTGTATCAAGCAACAGACAGCGTAAATCAAAGTCGGTTAATGGCGCAACTGACAACGGTCGAAATGAAACCAGGCGAGAAAGGAATGGCGTATATCAGCCGATGTCGCGAGTTGCGCGACAAGCTTCTTCGATGCGGAGGGTCGATTTCTGAAGACGCCTTCGTGACAGTCATCATTGGCGGCCTCGGTCCTCAATGGCGCGCCACAAAGGCCATTCTCCGAGCCCACAGAAGAATCTCCGAAGCAGCACTCTGCGCCGAAATCCATGCCGAGCAACAAGACATGGACCTACAAGAAGAACGACACAAGAAGAAGACATCAACACCGGAATTCGCATTCCATACTCAGCGACGCTACAACAACAACAAACAACAACAACCGAAACCCGTACCTCCGTTCTGCCACATCTGCAAGACGCCAGGGCACCCGTGCACGCACTGCCCGAATAGACAACAGTCAACGCCTTCACAGCGGCAGCTTCGACCTTCAAGCAATCAAGTCGCCTCAACACAAGCAAATCCTACGACCCAGATTAAAGCCTCAACGACCTCAACAGGACAACCTGCACAAGGAGCAAGGAACATCGTCAGTTGCATGGCAAGACTGAGCGACTCTTGCATCACGGGATCACCACCGTACTACTCACCGGAAGAACAACTCGACGACACCACACCTCACCGCGATTCACTCCAGCAGAATCCGACATACGCAGCCATCCCCCAAAGCGAGCCATCCGGAAAGGACACGTGGTTCTTGGACAGTTGCTGCGGACAACACATGTGTTCTTCAGGACGCTTCGTGCAACGAGAGAACCAACTCCAACGCGAAGTAGTCATCACCGTCGCCAACAACGAAAGCCTGCGCACACGACGACAAGGAATCGTTCAACTTCAGTCACGAGAGACAAATGTCATACTACAAATGTCCAAGGTCTTAATCGCAGAAGGCCTCGGCTACAACTTACTCAGCGTTAGCCAACTGATGGCTAAAGGTATCCACCTTGAAGCAGACAGCACCACTCAGGAGTTCAAGCTGTACCACGGGAAGGGCGGTCTCTACATCGGAAAGGCGATCCTGAAAAATAACGTCTTCGTTCTTGTTTTTGTTCCAGATCTCGGCACAGCAGACAGCGACGGCATCGTCACCTTCACTTCCTGGACCCACCCTCCAGACCTTGATCCAGACTTCAGCCCCGGCGGCTTCTGGTATTCACACACCATCCCTGAGGCAGAAAGAACAAGGGCGTTAGCAACAATTCAAACAACATCGGCAGCAACAGAGACAACATCGGCAGCAGCAGAGACAACATCGGCAGCAGCAGAGACAACATCGGCAGCAGCAGAGACAACATCGGCAGCAGCAGAGACAACATCGGCAGCAGCAAAAACAACATCGGCAGCAGCAGGAACGTCAACGCCAGTCGCTGGTCCTTCAACGGCACCACTCCTCGTCGACGACACACCACCGACACCCGCGCAACAACTACACCCAGCACCACGAGAAGTTCATCGAAGCGCCAACTTCACCGCCAGCTTCTATTCCAACTCCGATACGTATCGGCGCTCACCCGGACATCGCGCCACCGAAGGAACCTGGCACGCAAGAATGGGACATCCAAGCAACACTGTGTTAAACAACACGATAAGAGCAGGCGTGCTCGATAAAGACTCTCTACTCCTAACTGACGGCAGAGAACTTCAGCGAGCTCGAGGAACATGCTTCACCTGTCCTGAAGCTGACTTACCACATCAACCGTTCGCGTCTCACCACAACCCAAGCGCACCAGCTTACGCGCCACTCGAGAAGGTGTATAGCGACATCTTGTACAACCGCGAGCCTGGACAAAACGCGTACAACTACACCATCACCTTCATCGACGCCGCCACACGATACGTCTGGCATCTAAACCTTCCGAGCAAAGACATGGCCTTCGAAGCCTTCGTCGCGTGGCTCCCAGTAGCAGAGCGAGAATCGGGCGTCAAACTAAAGAGCTTCTAGTCAGACGGGGGAGGAGAATACACCTCACAGAGGTTCAAGCAGTACTTGGCTGAAAGGGGAATCAAGCGGCTCATCTCCCTTCCCTACGCCCATCAACAGCAAGGTGTAGCAGAAAGAATGAACAGGACTCTCCAGAACACCATGCGCAAGCTGCTACGTGGCATGCACCTGCCCAACCACCAGTGGCCCAAAGCAATGGACCACGCCGTCATGCTGCACAACTTGCTCTCGTCATCATCTCTCCCGAACAACGCATCACCGCACCTGCTGTGGACAGGAAAGCAGGGCAGCACAAAAATGTTAAGAGTCTTCGGCTGCATGGTACAGTACCGGCCCCCATCTGCACGAGCCGGCCGATTCTCCCAACGCACACAGTGGGGACTACACCTGGGCATCGAAAAGCATTACAACGCATGGAAAATTTTCGACGTCGAGACAAAAGAGACAGTGGCAGCACGTGACGTCATTTTCTACGAAAACCTCACCCTCCAGGATTACCTTGCCAACTTGCAAGAAGAAAACCCCGATCGCTCCGCTGGTTTTCAAGGCACCCGAGCCTTCGCCTCGGCAGACGACGAAGCTGACTGGGACGAGCAGAACGTGGAAGGAGCCTCGGAAGAAGCCGGACCCCTCCCCTACTACTCCGTCGACGTGCCAATGGACGACGAAAACCCACGCGAAAGCATCAACGCCGAAGCCTATTACCATTTCGCTGACAACGGTTACGTTACACCTGCACAAGTCAACACCGACGAAGCAGAACGCGAAGGACCTAATTTCGCACCTGATCCAGAAGCGGGAGACGAAGCAGTCTATCCCGAGGACACTTCACTCCCCCGCTACACACAGAGTGGACTCCAAATCCTTGGTCTCGTCACCGAAGTTCACGGCGCAACCATTCCTAAAGAGCCTGCGACAGTTCAACAGGCTCTGGGGGGGAAGCATAAGGAAAAATGGCGCGAAGCCATGGACAGGGAGCTAAAGGCACTGGAGGAACGCAACACTTGGAAGGTCGTCCATATCAACATAGCACGGAACAAAACAGTACTCACCGGGAAGTGGGTCTTCCGTGTGAAGACAAAGGCTGACGGCACCATCGACAAGTTTAAAGCTCGCTGGGTCGTACGCGGCTTCGACCAAGAACACGGACGCGACTTCACCGAAACTTTCGCTCCGGTCAGTCGACACACTTCGCTCCGAATCCTCCTCGCGATCGCCGCCATGAAGAAGAAGAAGCTGCGGCAAATCGACGTCGCAAACGCATTCCTCTACGCACCTGTTGACGCAGAAATCTTCGTCGAATTACCGCACGGCTCCAACGGTGAGCCCAATCAAGTTTGTCAGCTACTGAAGTCGCTCTACGGCATCAAGCAAGCTCCGCGGCTATGGCAACAATACCTGCACGCTCGCCTCATTCGCATCAGCTTCAAACAACTACCGCATGATCAGGGCATGTACCGGCTCACGAAGAACACCGACTACATCCTGTTAATCGTCTACGTAGACGATCTACTCTACATCGGCTCGACCGACGGCATCACAACCTGGTTCGAAGGGGAGCTACAGAAGGACCTCACGCTCACGGTCTCATCTACCGTCACACGGTACCTCGGTCTCAACATCCGAGAAGAAGAAGACGTGATCCACCTCAGTGCCGCGAAATACGCAGACACCATCGCCAAGCGCTTCGCACTCACACCGACCGCCATTTCCACACCGTACCGCTACACGACAGGAAGCAGCAAGGGAAGCTCCGCTCTACTTAAGCCCGCCGGCATACGCGACTACCAAAGGAAACTGGGTTGCCTCCTTTTCGCAGCCGTCACCTGCCGCCCGGACCTATCGTACTGTGCAAGTCAGCTCGCCACCTACCTCAAGAAGCCTGAAGCGGAACATCTAGCAGAACTCGACCGCGCTCTTCACTACCTCGTCAGCACCCCGACGATCGGCCTAACTTACTACAAGAACGCAACTACACCGCCTAAGTTAATCGGCTACGTCGACGCCGATCACGCTGGCGACTCCGACAACAGGCGCTCCCGCACCGGTTACATCTACCGCCTCGAACCTATCGGACCTATCTCATGGCAGTCGAGCAAGCAGGAATTAATCGCCCTCTCGTCAGCTGAAGCAGAATATATTGCACTTTGTTCAGCCACCAAGGAAGGACTTTACCTTCGCGAACTACTGGAAGAAGCGAAGCTGGCTCAGTTACCCAGCTTCACTCTGTTCTGCGACAACCAGTCGGCAATTCGCATCGCCAACAAGAACGGCTTCGCGAACAGGACGAAACACATCGCCCTGCGATATTTCTTCGTGAAGGACGAGATCGAGAAAGGAAGGCTCGAGCTGTCATACTGCCCCACGTCCGAGATGGCAGCTGACTACTTGACCAAGAAGCTCGGAAAGCAGAAGTTCGAGTACTGCATGCTGCTGACTGGACAGAGCCACGTCACCAGTAGCGACACTCCAGAAGCGAAGGGGAGTGTTGGAAACAATCGATCTTAAGCGCCTCTGTCGTGTCGAAACACTAAGGCACAAACGAAGCGAAGCATATCGAAGCACCGGCGAGTCAACCCTCGGAGGTTGAAAGCAACTGTTGGAGGTTACGCGAAAGCCAAAGGTCAGCGACCTTTGACGTGACAGAGTACAGCGCGACAGCAAGGACACACAACTGACTTGCTACAGAGCAGTTGCCCGAGTCGTCACTGTATGGAACCGCAACAGCAACAGTAAAACAGTTATAACTGTACCCCTTCATATTCCTTGTACTCTTATATATGATCTTGTATCTCTCTGTTTTAATTAATCAACTTTGCCCTCACATACTAGCGCAAGGTGGTTCAACTATTTCATTAAAGCTTCCGCTATTACATCAGTTCTACCCAGAGTTCACCCCTGCAAAGATCCTAAGGGCTATTTCTCAGCCCAACACCTCCGAGGGTTGACTCGCCAGTGCTTCGATATGCTTCGCTTCGCTTCTGACTTGGTGTTTTGACACGACAGAGGCGCTAAATCAATTGTTTCCAGCACAAATGAGTAGGGAAGGTTGGGAGGAGATGTTTAATGCTTGTTGTTCAATGCTGGACCCTATGGTATAGCACGAGCAGCATTGTTCCAGACAATAACTTCTGAGGAATTTTGTAGTACGGGTATTTGAAACAAAAGTGCACCCGATATCAAATTAGTGGGCGTCTGTCTAAAGAAAGAAAAAAGGCATGGTACTAAGTGGTGCACTGCTCTAAAGCCTACACTGGAGCTTGCACTCCGTAAATACACTAGGGTTTATCTACATGATGATCTCAGGCTTGAGAATGTTGGCCTTGATCTCCTTGTGCGGCAGCACCACGCCCCCGTTGGCATACACCTCGTCCTGAATGTGCACGTCCTCCCCCAGCACTGTCATGTTCTCCAGCCGTGCCCACTGCCCCACCGTTGAATGCCACCTGCACGGGTTGCACGGGATGCAAGGGGTTGAGATTGAGAGTGAGCAATGTGCATGATGGGAGTGCGTGCAGGCAGCATGGGTGTGTGTGGTATGGGGATGAGTGACAGTGCGGAGTGGTGGCGCTCATGGTGTGGCACTGTGCAAGTGTGCTACCGGCTGCTTCAGTGATCGCGGTCACACCACTTTTCTGTTGCGCTCCCTGCATGATGTGCTTAGCTTCATGAGTGCATGCATCCACACCATCATACACCCATGCCAGTACGCGCAATTGCCCCGTTCACCCAACATCCCCAACACCAACCCACCACTCCCCCAGCGCAAGATTCAGCAGTACCCTGCAGCACGGCCACTCAAAACACCACCCAGCGGGAGCTCACCCGACGATGCTGCCGGTGACGCAGGCGTGCTTGCTGATGCGCACACCGCGCATGATGGTGCAGCGCGCCAGCCGCACGCCGTCAGCGATCACACAGCCGGGGCCGATGGACACGTCGGGGCCGATCAGACACCCGTCGCCGATGGTGGCGCTGGGGTCCACCAGCACGTTGCCCACTATGTGCTTGCCCTCTGCTAGCCGCTCCGGACTGCGAGTGGCACACCATGGCACGGGCGGAAAGAAAGGACGAATGGGGGAGGCAGTGTCAGGGGGAGAAGCGACAAGCAAGTGCAAGGTGGCTGCGAGGGGCGTCCAGCAGCATGTTACGCAATATATGCCTCCGCGTGGCTAGCTGAGGAGGCCGAGAAGCGGGGAGGAAGTGAGATATAGAGGGAGGGAGGGAGGGAGGGAGGGGGGGCAGCAGAGATCGGGAGAGGACATGCGAGAGTAAGGGAGAAGCAACTGCGAGGTGCATGCGACAGGGTGAGAGTGGACGCAGGCCTGCCGGACAGCGTTCTGTGTGCGCCATGCCGTATATACACCACGCGAGAGCACCGTGCTGCTATGCGCTGCTCTCATGGGCCACAGCTGACCGCACTGCACTGCCTAGGGTTGTTGCTCACTGATCCGCGGCATCAGGTCTAACTTGGCCCGCGAGTGTCAGGCTGGCACGTGGTGACATGCAGTGCGTCAAAGGGGTAAGGGGCAAGGGGCTGTGGCTCAAGGGACATTTGACCGAACGGTGTGCTGTGTCAGTCGGTCAGTACCCTGCCAACAGCGCAAGTGCTCAAATTCAACCCGCTTACGCACCTTGCGCAACCTGCAACACCACCCGCCATACACACCCCCCGGGGTGCCATGCAGGGCACTCACTGGTTGTGGCGCAGCGACTCGAGGTAGAGGCGCAGCCCGCTGTTGTAGTCGCGCGGCTGGCCGACGTCCATCCAGAAGCCCGGCAGCACCATGGCGAACAGCTTGCTCTCCGCCGCGATCTTGGGGAACACCTCCTTCTCGATCGACGTGGGGCGCAGCTCGATACGGTTGAGCACGCGCGCGTCCAGCAGGTAGATGCCGGCGTTGATCTTGTTCCCCACGAACACCTTGGGCTTCTCCACGAACCGCTGCACGCATGATGTTGCCTCGTCCACCACCACCACTCCGTACTTCGATGGCTCCTCCACCTGCGTGGGGGAATGGTGAGGATGGGAAAGGAATTGGGGTGGAGAGTGGGAGGAAAAGGAGATGGCAGGAAGGGAAAATTGAAGGTGAGGTTATGATGCAGCAGCGGCAAACAGGGCGAGAAGGGTTAAGGAAAGATTGTTGTGCTGGGATCTGGCAGAGACGCTAACGCCCTCGTCTGATTTTTTAAAGATGAAATTAGGGCGATTCGCTGGAGACTCGTGAGACGCGACTGGTTCGTTCGCAGGCATCGCAGCATAGATTCTAACGACCTGCATGCAGCGCGCAGCGACAAACCTTGGTGACCATGATGGTGCACTCGCCGCCGTGCTTCTTGTGGAAGTCGAGCATCTGCGTCAGCGGGTACTCGCTGATGACGTCACTGTTGAGCACGAAGAAGGGGTCGCCCGAGCCGTCGTCGAGGATGTGTCTGGCGAGCGCGAGCGGGCCCGCCGTGCCCATGGGCTCCGTCTCCTGCGAGCACACGATGCGGATGCCCACCTTCGCCTCGTACTCCTTGATGAACGTCATCATCACCTGCCACGTCATGTGCGCATCGCATCGCGCGGAGGAGGGGCGGGAGGATGCACGTTGGATATTGAGTGGGATGATGATATTAGAAGGCACGAACGGGATCTGGTTGACTTTCGTTATTTTCACTTGTGATCTGATTAATTGAGCGGGTTCATGAAGGATCAGCGAGGGAGCGGCGAGGGAGCGGCGGTGTACCTCGGGTTGGTAGTTGATGGCGAGAACGACCTCGTCCACCCCCGCTGCCTTGAGCGCCTCGATCTGGTGGAGGATCATGGGCTTGTTCGCGAAGTCGACGAGCGGCTTGGGCACGCTCAGGGTGAGCGGCCGCAGCCGCGTGCCGAAACCGCCGACGAGAATGAGAGCCTTCATGCTGGCGTGCTGCTGTCTGGTGGCCGATAAATTTGGTGCGCGTCGATACAATCGCAGTTCCGGGGAAGAAAAGGAGCAACAGAGGAAACTACGGCGTGGAAGAGCAGAAGGAAACTGCGACTGGTCTAAAATTTGTGAATATTTGAAGGGACGAATTTGAGAGGAGTGTGAGGTTGTGAGGTGGATAAGTAGTAATCGGAGCAACTAACTACTACTTGATCCCACCAACCAACTAACGGTCGCCTCTGAGGCTACGCTTCGCTTGACGGGAAAGAAGCTTCAAACGCGGATGAACGTTTGCTGTTGCACTGCTGGTTGCATGCAAGCGAAGTACCAACATCGCTGACCGTTCCGTTGCCACGTGCGATCATTGTAACCCCGCTGGCCACGGGTTGAGCGGGGCTATGCTGAGCTGATGTCATCGGAGTCCAGGTGGCCACCGGCACCTGGAACTACACCACAAGATGTTGTCGCGTGGGCTGCTGCCGATTGGAGGAAGAAGCGTAGGCTGAGAGTAGTTGGGGAGCAGACGTGGCCGCTGCGCGTCCAGGTGTTGACGGTCGTAACTGTTTCAACCTTGTGTTCCGTCAACAAAGCGGTGCGGTTCAGGTGACACAACGCACCTGCGGCTTGGTGACGGGAGAATATACCCACTTCATTCTGTACGCTACACGGAGCGAAGGCGTTTGTGGTGCTAGCAGACGTCATATTTTTTAGGAGATGTTCATACAAACTACCAAGCCGTCTCTAAATATACTTTAGCGAGATGTGACTACATGAGGGTTCAGCAACCTGCTTTGCCGTACCTGTCGCCGTGGTTGGGGAATTCGGTGCGCAGTGTGGCATGGAGTTTCCAAGGGAGACGCGACGCGGTGAAGTATTTGTTGAATGATTTTACAGTATTCTTACCCGTACTTTCGGTCAGCACATAACAGCCAACATACTAGTTACAGATACTGCTCGAAAGTCTCAGCATGGCCCTCAACAAGGCATCCATCTGGGAGTGGATAGTCCTACCTCGATACCCAGCGAGGCGTGTAAACAAGTGGGTACGCGGATTACGATCGACAGCCGGGGAATACCAAGGGAGGTTTCCCCTATAACCTTCAGCTCAAGAAGGGATCCAAACCAACCCCCGCATACATGTGATGAGTATGTGAATTGAAAAGAAAATCTGCCCGAAGGGCTAATTCCTTCACAATGCATCTCCCTTCTACTTGCCTCCCACTGAGAACGGGTTGGTCGAAGTCTTTCAAACGACCAGCAGAGACTAGAGCGCGGAATTTAGTCTGTAGTCTCGCAAGCTTTGCTTGCACTAGTTCCGATACTACAGACAATTCGCTTTACATGAACTTTCGTGTACATCCAGTTGCGCTCCTTCTAACTCAAATTCCGAAATTTCAGCTAAGAATATGACGCACCCTCGATCAAGCAGCCATTCAAGCGAGCAGCCTATTCGTCCTAAATTCACGTGGACTGACTAGCTCTTGTCGCTGCACTCGAATCTTAGCTTCCACCAGTTCGCCTCAGCTCGTCTATCCATGGCGTCCCCACCCCGCCACGTCTGCCTCTTCCTCCTCCCGCTCCTCCTTTCCTTCGCATCCCCTTCCCTCCCGCACCCCTCCTCTCCCCCACATTCGCCGTCGTCGTCCGACCTATGGCGCACCCCTCGTCGCCGCGCGGCTCTTAACGACGACGCGCGACGGTCTGCGATTCAGAGCGAGTACCCGAATCTCATGAAGTCGGCGACAGCGTCGTACCCCAACAGCGTCGTCGGCCCCTACGAGTGGACGTACTTCCCTGGTACGCCGCTACGACTGACTGTACTTACGATATTACAACAGGGATTCGACTCTGCGCATCCATTGTTACGGATGGGCTGCTGACCTGGATGGATGCTCTGTGCTGCCGCTGGTGACCCATCCCATCGTCCCTCTGCCCACATCCCAAGGCCTCTCTTTCCCCCCTCCCCATTTCCCCCTCCCGTTCGCTCCCCTCTCTCCCCCTCCCCCTCCCCCTCCCTCTCCTCCAAACACACAACCGCCTTGCGCTATGCGGGGTGCAGCGGAGGTGCCAGAGAGCGCGCTGATCGTGAGGTTCGAGTTCCGCAAGCTGTGGGCCTCACAAGCGGTAAGCTGTGTTCCGCGCAGAGGGTAAGCTGGGGGCAGCCTTCCCCTGATGCTCCAACTCCGCTTCACTGACTCGTTTCCCTTCGCCAACACTCTCTCTCGCACCACCTCCTTGACCCCCTCTCGGTTCTATACACCCCTCTCCCCTCCTCCCCTCATCTCCTCCCCTTCCCCGCCCCTCCGGCCCACCATGGCCATCCACCAGGACGAGGCGCCTGCAGGCGCAGCAAGCAGCACGGACGCAGCGGGGGAGTCACAGCAAGCAGGCAGCAGCAGCAGCGCGGAGGCAGGAGCAGCGGCAGCGGCATCGGGTGGTCCCCTGGTGTGCTTCGCGCTGGGCTCTCTGCCGCTGCCGTCGGACCACGAGCCACAATGTGCGTGCTGCCTGCCCCTCCGCACACCTCCCCTCTGCCCCTCCGCACACCTCCCCTCTGCCCCTCCGCACACCTCCCCTCTGCCCCTCCGCACACCTCCCCTCTGCCCCTCCGCACACCTCCCCTCTGCCCCTCCGCACACCTGCCCTCTGCCCCTCCGCACACCTGCCCTCTGCCCCTCCGCACACCTGCCCCCTGCCGCCTGCCGCCCGCCGCCTGCCGCTCGCTAGCTGCTACAGATTCCTCTCGCTACAGCTGCCGCTGCACTCCCCTCACGCGACCACACGCTCTCTGGATCAACCAGCCGGCACACATTGCCCCCTCCGCTGCATCCCTCTCTGTCCCTTCCCCCCCGGCGCCATCCCCTCGTTCCTCCCTCTCACACGCTTTCGCAAAACGATTCTCCATCTGCCATCCCGTTCTCCATCCCCCTTTCCCCAATCCCCTTGTGTCATCCTCACAAAAACCTTTGTCACCTTCTGGATGCCCCGTCTGCCCCGTCTCTCACTTGTGCACTCACTTGTCATTCTTAATGCCAGGCTGCGTCTGCTTAATCCCTCCCACTTTCTCCCCAACCCTATGCTCCGCCTCCCCACCCCCACATCTCCCCCTCCCCCCTCCCCCCCTCCCCTTTTGCTGCAGACGAGTCGCTGGAGGCAGCAGCCAAGGCGGCGGGGGGGTCGCTTTCCCCCTTTGGGAGGGCCATGGGCGCAGTCACAGTGGAGCGCGGGCAGGGGCAGGGGGATGACCCGGGGGCAGGGAGAGGCGCAGGGGCGGGGAAGGGTGGGGGAGGGGGGATGGTAGACGCATCTGCTGCAGCTGCAATCGCGGCTATGGTGGGGGAAGGGTGGGGGGGCGGCGGTGGTAAGGGGAATGGCACAGAGGGGGGAGGAGGGTCGGGGTTGGGGGGTAGGAGTGGGGGAGGGGCGGGGCAGTCGCACTGCGCCTTGTTCCACTCCACCGCTGTATTCAGCCTCCCAGCCGACCAGGTGAGCCCGTGAGGCGAGGGCAGGCTGGCAGGCGGCAGGGCGTTGGGAATGGTGTTTGGATGCATGCGAGCTATGTTGTGCCCTCTCATGTGCCCTCTCATGTGCCTTGGTCGGTCTGTGTTGTGTGCCTTCTGTGCACCACCCTTCCTTTCGCAACCCACCTCCACCTCCTCAACCTTCACCATCCCTCCCAACCCAGTATTACTCTCATCCCGCTCTCCGCCCATCCCTCCCATCTCTCCCATCTCCATCTCCCTCACCCCTCGCGTCCCACATGCCCGCAGCAACCGGTAGCAGGCGTGTGGAACGTGGGGGTGTTCAGCGAGTGGGGGCCGGCGCGCACACAGTCCAAGATGGTGCTGCGGGGGGCCATCCCTCCCATTGACTTCTCACCCCCTCCCCCCACCTCTCAAACCCCCCCAACCCCCTCACCCCTCTCATCCCACGTGCTCGCAGCAACCAGTGGCGGGCGTGTGGAACGTGGGGGTGTTCAGCGAGTGGGGCCCAGCGCGCACGCAGTCCAAGATGGTGCTGCGGGGCACGGCGCACACCTTCGATCTCGCCCTCACCGCCTTCTCCTGCTTCAACGCGCCCCTCCTCTCCGGCCGCTTCTGCAACGACTCGCGCACCCCGCTGCCCCTCCACCCGCTCTCCTCCCACACGTTTCTTCCTCCTCGCCCTCCTGTGCCGCCGCAAGAAGCCAATGCCTCGTCTGGAAACGACCCCTCCTCCTCCCCCCCCCGCCCCATCCCCATCCCCATCCCCATCCCCCTCCTCCTCTCCCTCCCCCTCCCCCCCTTCCCCCCCTTCCCAACCTTCCTCCCCCTCCGACCCCACTTCCCCACATCACGATGCATTCACAGCACCGGGCATGGACGCCCTGTACGGGGGCTCTCTCACTCACCAGTGCCTGCGCGCCTCGTCCGCCCCGCTCCTCTTCACCCTCGCCATCCCCCAGCCCCTGCCCAAGCTCCTCATCTCCATCTACCCCGAACCACCCTCCTCCTCCTCTGCCTCCTCAACCTCCCCCCTCCCGTCGTGGCTCACGGGTCACGCCCGCTCCGCCAACTCCTCTCTCTCCGTGCAGCTGCGCCGCATGGCTCTCCTTGGCCCGTCCAATCGCGGCGCGCCAGCTGGACCCTCCTTTTCCGTGCAGCTGCCTTCAGAGACCGAGGAGCAAGCAGGCAGCAGCAACAGCGGTGTTAGGGGCAGTAGAGAACAGGAGGGGAGGGGGGGAGCGGAGGGGGGGGCGGGGGTGGACGTGTGGTGGAGCGAGGGGCGAATGGACATTGGCAGCTGGCAGAGCGTGGCTGACCCTGGCTCCTGGCACCTGCTGCTCTCGCACCCTGCCAGCAGCGCTGCGCGGAGTGGGCCCGGTAATGGCAGCACGGTTAGCAACAGCAGCAGCATTGGTGTCAACGGTAGTACCAGTGTTGGCAGTGTTGGCAGTGGTAGCAGTGGTGGTAGAGAGGGGGGGGATGGTGGGTGGTTGGCGTCGCTGTGGGGGGGGTCGTGGACGCACGGGCAGCAGGGGGGCGCTGCGGATGAGGGGGAAGGGGGCGGAGAGGTGTGCGTGAGCATCCAATGGAAGGCTGCCACGTGTTTCCCTCGCCTCACTGGGCCTCAGTGCCAGTGGCCGCTCATCCCTCTCGAGGTGAGGCGAGAGGGGTGGGTGGCGGTGGGGGGGGGGTAAAACGGGGGGAAGAGGTGGCAGCGAGAGGTGGGGCGAGAGGTGGGGAAAGAGGTGAGGGGAGAAGAGGGAAGGTGGGGTAAGAGGCAGGGGAGATGAAGCGGTGGAAGAGGGGAGGTGCAAAAGGGAGGTGGATGAGTCGCTTTGCATGCGTCTCACATTCACCACCACTTGCACATCCACCATTCTTATCATTTATACCCCGTCTCGCACCGCCCTCTTCCCTTCCGCCGCCGTTTTCGTCCCGTCCTGTCCTCCGCCCTCCACTACCCCCTCAAAGCGCTTCTTGCCCCCTTCCCCCACCCTCCCCCCCCCTCCCCCCATCACCCTTTCCACACGACCGTGCCCCATCCCTCGAGCCGCACCTGCTCTCGATGCAGCCTACCTGCCGCTGCCTCTATCCGCCCTCCCTATCCATCAACGCTTCCCCACCTTCCTCACGCCCGTGTCCTCCCCCCCCATCCCCCCAGCCGCACCTGCTCTCATGGACATACGAGTCGGGGCTTGATGCAGCTTACCTGCCCCCCGCCTCGCCCGCCCCGCCCTCCCTGTGGGCCTCGTGGTTCCCCGTGCCCCTCGCCGCCTCGCCCTCCCCGGCGCGCCCCTCGTGGGCCTTCCTCTCCCTCGCCCCGCCCTTTGGTGCGCGCGGGGGCGTACTCTCCATCCACCTGCGCCTCCTGCCCCTCCGGCGCGGGGATGGGGCGCAGGGGGATGGGGAGGGGCAAGGGGGAGAGGGGGAGAGTGGTGGCAGTGGCAACAACAGCGGCAACAGCAGTGCGGCGGGGGTGGCAGCGGGGTCATCAGGTGCTGCCCCGCGGGCGTTTGTGTATCTGCTCGTGCGTGCCGGTGGCCTGCCGTCCCTCACACGCTTTGATGCCTCCGCTGTCGCACCGGCCACAGATATGGGTGAGTGGGTGGGTGGGGGTTGTTGGGGTGGGGAGGTGGGTGTGGTTGGGTGGGTGTGGTTGGGTGGGTGGGTGGGAGGGAGGGTGCTCCTCCCACCTGGTGTTCCTCTCCTCATCCCCGGACCATTCCATTTCCTATCCTCCTCTCTCTCCACTCCTCCCCGTCCCCTCGGTCCCCCTTCCACTCTCATCCCTCTCCACCCCGCTCACCCCCTTCCAATGGTGGGCTGCACGTCATTGCCCTCACCTTCCCTCATCCCTCGTCCCTTGTCCCTCTCCCCGCCCACCCCTGCTCCCTCCCCCTTCCCCGGCAGCAGCCAGGGGCGGGCAGCTATCGCTGGAGCTCATCCACCCTGCGGAGGTCACCACCTTCGTGGCCGTGGGGCTGGACGCTGCTCCGTCAAGGGGGGGAGGCGAGGGGGGAGAGGAGGAGGGGGAAGGGGCGGAGGCGGGGGAGGGGGAGTGGGAGTGGGAGTGGGAGTGGGAGGTGCGGGTGGTGCAGCACGGGTGCCCCAACGGCTGCTCGGGCAGCCCCTGCCACGTCATGGCGGACGGTGCCTTCCAATTCGGCGTCTAGTATGCCCTGCTCTCTTCCCCCTCTCTTCCGCGCTACCTGTCTCCCGCTTTCCTGTTTCCCTTTTCCCCCGTCTCCTCCGCTCTCTCACTGCGAGCGTTACTCACCAGACTTCCGCTCTCAAGCATGAGTGCACTCACAGGTCCACCGGCATCATTCATCTCACTCACTTTGCCTGATTTCACCACTGCACTCACTCGTGCCTCGTCCCTCTTGCAACTCTCATCAACCTCTCTCCCCCACCACAGCTACTGCTTCTGCGATCGATCCAACGGGGGCGTGGACTGTTCCATTGAGACAGTCTCACAGCTAGGTGCGTGCTGCTGCCGTTGGGTCTAGGCTGCCGTGTGGAGCGCCAGCACAGCGCGATGTGAACCACACGCCACCGCCATCTGCTTTATGCTCACATGCTGCCTCTCTCCTCTCACTCCTCTCCCTTCTTCCCCGTCACCTCTCGTCTCTCCCACTTATCCGTTTGTCGCTTATGAGTGGTGCAAGCCGAGATTGGACCTGTCTAAAACTGCAGCTGTGCTTCGTTTCTACCTTCAATGACCTCCCTTCTTTTCTATCGCCCTCTTCCATCCGCCCACCATCCGATGGCCATGCCCCACTGCCCGTGTGGGTGGCAGGCATAGAGCAGCAGCGGTGGGCGCTGGTGGGCAGCAACGTGGTGGCCGTGCTGCCAGCCATGGTCTCGCTTTACCTTGGGGTAAGGCAAGGGGGTAATGCATGGTGTCGCTGTGTCTGGGGGTAACACATGGTGGTCTCAGCTCATGCTTGCTCTCACCACTCTGCATCGCTCCGTCCCTCCTCACACCCACACTCACCACTGCATCCCATTCATCCGCTCCCCCTCACCACACTCCCGCATTTCCCTCCCACGCCCACCCATCCACTGACTGACTCTCAACCAGGCGTACCCGGAGTGGGTGATGTTCTCGCTCAACGGGCTGTGCAGCGCCCTCTACCACCTGTGCGACACCGACGGGTGGTGCGCAGCACGCTACCCCACGCTGCAGTTCGCCGACTTCTACTCCTGCTTCCTCGCCGTGCTGCTCGCCTTCCTGCACGCGGCACAAGTGCCCATCTGGCCGCGCTTCCTCTTCTTCGTCGTTGCCTCCTTCTCCACCGCCGTCATGGCTGTCGACCGCGCCACCAGGTGAGCCACCAGGTGGGCTTAGAGGGCTCACACGGGCAACCCACCTGGTAAGCCACCAGGTGAGCCAGCGGGCAAGCCAAAGGTAAGAGGGTCAAGCCAAAGGTAAGAGGGTCAAGCCAAAGGTAAGAGGGTCAAGCCAAAGGTAAGAGGGTCAAGCCAAAGGTAAGAGGGTCAAGCCAAAGGTAAGAGGGTCAAGCCAAAGGTAAGAGGGTCAAGCCAAAGGTAAGAGGGTCAAGCCAAAGGTAAGAGGGTCAAGCCACAGCGTGAGGCGTGCGGGTGGTGAGGGCGGGGAGGTGCGGTGCGGGGCGGTGAGGCTCTGGTCTGATCTCATGTCACGCCCCACAAGGGGTGCCTCACGCCCCACAAGGGGTGCCTCACGCCCCACAAGGGGTGCCTCACGCCCCACAAGGGGTGCCTCACGCCCCACAAGGGGTGCCTCACGCCCCACAAGGGGTGCCTCACGCCCTCACGCTCCTCCAACGCCTTCCACCTTGCCGGCCCTGTGCCCTCGCTCTCACTTGCTTGCCTGCCAAGGGACGACAGCACGCCACGCAGCAACGTAGCTCTGCTGATTGTCTCATCATTTCCTTCCTCCCTCAACAGCCGGCCCTCCTCCCTGTACTGCCTGCCTTGCCTTCTTCGTCGCCCGAATTCATCTTGCCCGTGTGTGCCCCCCCCAAACCATCTTGGGCAGTGGGTGGAGCATCGTGGTGCTGCTGGCGCTGGGAGCAGCGGCCCTCGTCACCGGCTGGTTCATTCGCCTCGCTGCTCTTCGCCGCTCCGCCGCCGCCTCCTCCTCCGCCGCCCCTCATGCCCCCCACACCCCTCTCGAGGCGGCAAGCTGCGCTGTGCAGTGCGTGGAAGAGCAAGGGGGCTCCCGGCACGGGCACGTGGAAGAGGAGGGCGCCTCTCTGCTGCCGCCCCCTTGCAGCAGTGACGGGGAGTGGCCATGTGGGGCCGCGAGGGCAAGTAAAGCGCAGCAGCACGCATCAGTGTGGAGAAGAATGTTCCACTGGTGTGTGTGTGGTAGTGATGGCATAGCATTGACGGCATGGCATTGACTGCATGGCATTGGCTGCATGGCATTGGCTGCATGGCATTGGCTGCATGGCATTGGCTGCATGGCATTGGCTGCATGGCATTGGCTGCATAGCATTGACTGCATGGCATTGGCTGCATGGCATTGACTGCATGGCATTGACTGCATGGCATTGGCTGCATGGCATTGGCTGCATGGCATTGACTGCATGGCATTGACTGCAGTGGGCGGTGGCATGAGACCAGTGGCACAACGCTTCAATTGAAGTCCCTTTCGCTGCCTCACGTGCTTCCACCACATCTGCTGCCCGTCCCTCGCCCACATGCATTTATTTCTCCCTTTTCTCTCCTCTTCATCGCACTCCAATCATGCCTCAACCAAGTGCTTCTCCCGCACACGTCTCGTCCACTCCACCTACTCCCGCCCCCACCAGGTGCCGTGCGCAGGGGGCAGTGGTGCTGCGCATGGTGTTGGCCCTGCTCGCCACGTTCCACGTGCCGTCGCTGCTGGGCGGCGCACTGGCGGCGCTGCTGGGCGGCAGCAGCTTCCTTGTGGAGGTGCCAAGCACCTACTGGATCTGGCACAGGTGGGGGGGAGAGGTGTGGGGGGGGGGAGGGGAGGGGGAAAGGGGCTGGGAATGGGGGGGGTAAGAATGGAGGGGCAGCAGCTTCCTCGTGGAGGTGGCCGCCACGTACTGGATCTGGCACAGGTGGGAGGGGGAAAGGGGAGTGGGAGGTGGAGTGGGGGAATGGGACGGAGATGGGGGAGCATGGAGCATGTGTGGCGGGTGTGTGTGGACGTGGGCAGGTGGATGGGATGTGGACGTGCATGCGTGTGTGCATGCGTGCGTGCATGTGTATCTGTGTGCATGTGTGTGTGTGCGTGTGGGTGAGCATGCACTCGTGCGAAGTACATCGACAGCGGCAGAAGAGGGGGCGAGGAAGAAGAGGTTGGGAAAACACTTCACTTTCTTCTTACATTCTTCATCCAATCCTCCGTAGACTAAAAGCAGTCGCTACTGCTTTGAACTCCATCTGTCCACCGTGCCTACAACAGCCCAGCCCTTCTCCATTTTCCAACCCACGTTTTTCCGCTCTCTTCCCTACCCTCCCTCCCCTTTCACTCAACCCATCGGTGACTTTCTCACTCTAATATCTCCCTGCTCCACTCCACTGCAGCGTGTCGGACGTGTGCATGTACTCAGCCGCCTTCTCTATCCTCCCTCCCCTCCCTAACCCATTGGTGACGGGCTCACTCTCTCTCCCTCCCCCCTCCCTGCTCCACTCCACTGCAGCGTGTGGCACGTGTGCATGTACTCAGCTGCCTTCTTCTTCATGCTTGCATCGCCACCGCCCAACAA
This sequence comes from Closterium sp. Naga37s-1, assembly GCA_947471745.1. Classification (NCBI taxonomy): domain Eukaryota; kingdom Viridiplantae; phylum Streptophyta; class Zygnematophyceae; order Desmidiales; family Closteriaceae; genus Closterium; species Closterium sp. Naga37s-1. The sequence goes on along the minus strand of CANJKZ010000008.1, from coordinate 2,363,667 downwards.
ACACGGCTCCTTGCCGCTTGCTCTGTCCCCACGCTCACCACCACCAAAACAGCATGACTCGTTCTGCTCCCATAGGAACAGCGATGATGTGAGTGTTGCTGGCAGCAGCAGTGGCGATGGCAGTAGCGAAGGTGGCTGGCCCATGGGGAAGAGAGTTGGTGGTTGCTCGGTTGGGAGAGAAGTAGAAGTGGACGAGGAGAGGGGCCTCTTGTTGATCCGTGATCATTCATAACTCCACTTCAGTCCAAAGCACATTCTTGAAATATGGGGTAGTCAGTGGAAGCAGAAGTTAGCCGTACGCCCACCCGCCCACCTACTGGGTGGAGCCTTGGCAAGGAAATAAGGGGTGGTTTCACAAATTTGGGATGATTTCAGTGCACCCATGTGTGGCATATTCAAATGACTCATGGTCATTCCTAGCAATGCTGCGTGGGCAAGTTCAGTCAGTGCACAGCACGACTGAGAGTTCAGATAAGAGGACGAGTTCAGAGTTAGAAGTTTTAAGATTACCGTACCTCAAATTGGTGGTGAAACTTAAATAAATCTCAACTATTTCCAGCAATTCTGAGGTGGGTTTATGAGATTCTCCTGCATAGGACTTCGCTTGGCACCTCGATTTGAAATGGTTTTTGGTGTTGCTTTTCATTGTCTTACAACCCGTGCCTTTGGCCCAACACCTAAGAGCTGCGAGCAGTATTTCACGGAGAAGAATGAGCACCTCTGTACCGTAACACGCGGTTCTTGAATGCAAGCCATGAGGTGGAAGCCCAGGTGGTGCAGGGCCGTGATGGTGGCGTTGCGGTCCAGTGGGGGCACTGCATCTGGGAAGGCAAGCAGCAGCTGGCACGTGGGCAGTGAGGCGTTTTGCTTCTGCCAGTCGAAGATGAGTGGTAGGTCGGCGCCTGTGAGTGAGAGCTGCAGGTAGCAGTGGGTGGCGTGCGGATGTGGGATGGAGTGGGATGAAGACGCAAAGGGAACGATGGGAGTAGGACAAAGGCAATGAGAGTGTGGAAGGTAGGGGAGTAAGTGAAGGAGTGGGGATGCATTTGAAGAGTGAGAGGGAAAGAGGGAGGTTGAGGGCACCAGTGGACGTACAGGCACATGCATGTGAGTACATGATAGATGACGAGCTGTGATGAGTGCACGGCACACATGGGCCACAGGAGCAAGGGATGTCACGGGACAGCCAGGAAGAGCATGGAAAGCAGGGCAGCAGCGGTGGGCACCTTGAGTGTGTGGGCGATGGAGGAGGCATGTGTGGGGCCAGCAGAGAGCGCGGTGACCTGCAGGCCATGTGCGTGGCGCCGCATGCTCCACTCCCACGAGCCCTTTGCATGGGCAGCTCTTGGAGTGGTTGTCATGACCAGGCTGGCGGGCAATGTGGGGTAAGAGCAGGCACAGGCACGGGTGAGGGCAAGTCGCAGAGGGGCAGGAGCGGGCCGATGGAGAGAAAGACCACTGTGGTCGGCGCTGGCGACTGTGAGGAGAGCACGCGGTGATAGGGAGTGCGTGAATGCAGCGTACAGGGAGTGCATGAGTGCAGCATGCAGGAGCGTGCACCTGGTGCGGTTGACCCTGTGCAGCGCGGTGTAGAAGCAGTGGCCAGGCGGGCCCAGCAGGTGAAGCTCCCCCAGCTGTGACCGGAAGCACAGCACCGCCTCTGCTGGCGCCTGCCACTCCTCCGCATGCCGCCGCAGCTGGGGCGACCCATGGGGGATGGGGAGAGGAGAGAGAGAGGCGGATGAGAGGCGGCAGTGGGCAGGGCCGCCACATAGAACAGAGGAGCATGCAGACAACGAAACGCATGCAGTGACTGGTACTTCACGAGGCGAGTGCGGTCACCGCACGCATTCCCCGTACCTTCCTGAAGTTGCGTGCGCAGCCCTGAAGGGTGACATGCATGATGGAGTGGCGCTCCCTCGCCAGGCGTGGCCCGGCAGCGGCGTCAAACAGGGCGGCCGCCACGTGGGGCGCGGGCCATGGCTTGGCGGCGTCGCACAGCGCAAAGTCGGTGCGGTTGGCGAACGACGGCGAGCGGTGCGGGCCGAAGCGCGAGCCCTCCAGGTACCACTGGCGGATGCGCAGATTGGCCTGCCACGTGCAGCGATGTGCAGTGATGTGCAGTCATGCAGTCATGCAGAGTTAGGTGTGGGAGAGCAGATGGCGTAGTGCCTTAAGAAGCACACCAGGAATGTGCATGTGCATGTGAGCGGCTGCTTGCCCCACGCACTGAGCCCCCTGCTATGTGCTCGTGGCAGAGGGCCTCACCTCGGCACCCTTGATCTTGGGGTAGCAGGGGCGGCACTTGGCACCGTTGAGGGGCGTGGAGGTGTTGAGGGAGAGCACGGGCATGGAGTGGTGGCGGTACACTCGCCGGCTCACCACACAGAACGACAGGTCTGCGCGCGCCACTGCCACCCCCGCCAGCGCCAGCTGCGCCTTGAACGCCTGCTCTGAGTTCAGCCCTGTTGGTACCCTGGTGGGAGCATGGCGGGGGGCAGGGCAGGGGGAGGGACAGGGTGGGGTTTAGGTTGTGTTGTTGTGTTTAAGGGAAAATGGTGCACACGGAGCAGCGTTGTTCACACAGCACCACTCCCCATTCCTATACCCACACTGCTGTTGCTACCCACCTACCCACCTACCTACCTACCTACCTACCCACCCAACCCACCCACCCACCCACCCACCTACCCACCCACCCACCCGCCCTGCCCCCCGGTGCCACCTACTCCACGGGGATGGCATGCGAGTTGCTCGCCTCCTGCCCCAGCCCGCCCACGCCCTGCATGGAAAACTGCCGAAACGCGCCGCCCGCAGCAATGGCAGGCAGCATGGAGAGGCGTGAGAGCGCAGGCAGGGCCGTGTGCCACGTGCCGAGGCCAAAGCGGTCATTCAGGCCGAAGCAGTCGGAGCCGAAGGGGATGGTGTAGGCGTGGGGGGGGAAGGCGGCGAGGGGCGGCAGGGGGCGGTGCCAGAAGGTGTCGACCCGTGTGCGCAGCAGCCAGTCGAAGGTGATGGCGTGGCGGCGCTCGTAGGCGTGGATGAGGGGGATGCACCCCTCCACCAGGCAGAAGTACTGCAGCATGCCCTGGCGTCATGGGGAAGGGAGGCGGTGCAGTGCAGTGCACGGGGTGGGAGGGGTTGCGCGGGTGAGATGGTGGGTGGGCAGGATGGTTGCACGGCATGTTGCTTGCATGCACGCCCGCGAGCATGCAAGTCTATGCCGCCAGACGATTAGTGCACTCCGCTCCCCGCCCACCTGTGTGCCGTGAGGCGAGGACGGGTCCTCCACGAGGCCGGGCGGCAGGGCGCTCTCATTCACCCACGTGCTGGGGAACGCCCGCACCGCCCCCACCGCCACGCCGCACTGCGCACTGTGCACCCTCCTACAGCCCCTCCCTCCCTCCCTCCCACCTGAGTGCCGTGTGGCGAGGAGGGGTCTTCCACAACCCTTTCCGGCAGGGCGCTCTCATTCACCCACGTGCTGGGGAACGCCCGCACCGCCCCCACCGCCACGCCGCACTCTGCACTGTGCACCCTCCTACAGCCCCTCCCTCCCTCCCTCCCACCTGAGTGCCGTGTGGCGAGGAGGGGTCTTCCACAACCCTTTCCGGCAGGGCGCTCTCATTCACCCACGTGCTGGGGAACGCCCGCACCGCCCCCACCGCCACGCCGCACTCTGCACTGTGCACCCTCCTACAGCCCCTCCCTCCCTCCCTCCCACCTGAGTGCCGTGTGGCGAGGAGGGGTCTTCCACAACCCTTTCCGGCAGGGCGCTCTCATTCACCCACGTGCTGGGGAACACCCTCACCGCCCCCACCGCCACGCCGCGCCGCGCGGCCCAGAGCAGCGGCCAGAGCTTGAAGGAGGCGTGGTCGAGAGGCGCGTGCAGGAAGAGCACGGGGCGGTGCGGCAGCAGCGGCAGCAGCAGGCGCTGCACGATGGACGGGCCTGTGAGCTCAAAGTCGCGCGCGCCGCCCACCAGACACACCGCCACCCGCCACAGGTGGGCGGGCTTGGAATTTACCTGCAGGGAGGGAAGGGGCAGCGCTATGGGTGATGTGAGGGAAGTAGTGGGGGGGAATTTGAAGAAAAGCAGAGGAGAGGAGGCATGGTGTGGTGCAGTGAGTGAGTGAGTGAGTGAGTGAGTGAGTGAGTGAGTGAGTGAGTGAGTGAGTGAGTGAGTGAGTGCGTTGCTTCACCTGCTCTCCCACGTGCTCGTTCCTTCCCCACGCGTCAGCCCCTCCCATCTCACCCTGCTGCGCCGCACCATCATCAGGGACAGCAGCAGCAGCAGCAGGAGGGGCAGCAGCAGGGGCAGGAGGGATGTCGAACAGCACATCATCATCGCTTCCTGCATCACCTGCTTCCCCCAATGCTGCTGCTACCTCCACACTCTCCCTCGCATCCCTCCACCCACCCCCTTCTGTGCTGCCCTCCGGCCATGCCTTGCTCTCCCCTTCCTCCAACCCACCGTCTGCCTCATTGCCCTCTATACCCTCTCCCTCCTCCTCCTCCTCCTCTCCCCCCCCCTCCTCCGTCTCCTCTGCCCCGCCCTCCTCCTCCAAATCTGACCCCTCTGAACCACCTGCATGGCCATCACCCAGCCCACCCCCCTCCTTCCCCACCGCTCTCTCTGCCTCACTCTGCCCCTCCACCTCGCTTCCCCCCTCACCCCCCTTGCTTTCCGCCTGACCCAGTTCCCCTTTGCCCTCCGCCTGCCCCAATGCCCCATCACCCGCCTCACCTCCCTCGCCCACTACCACAGCCGCCAGCAGCCGTCTGCCTACTGCCGGGAGCTCGCCCCCTGCCTCTGCCTCTCCTCGCCTCACTCCCGTCGGCCTCACTCCTCCCGCTCCACACTCTCCACTCGCCGCCTCTTCCCCAATTCTTCTCCCCTCGCCCCTCCCAGTACCTTTCCAGCATCGCCTCCCTGCTCGTCAGCACCGCCTGTAACTCATCATCACTCGGGTCAGCCATCACTTTCTGTTGCAGTGCGCTCACTTGACGTTCCAATGTTTGCCGTGTTCTTTTGACCCGCCCTCTCTCCTCCTTGTCGTACTTCCGCAGACGGGCACCCAGGCGCCTGGATAACTTGTCGAAATCAGCACCCCCCTCGGCTTCATGTCTCTGGACCACCTCCGCTACCGCCGCTTTAACCCCTGGACGCTTCGCCAACCTCGCCGGAAAGCGCCAGACACCCGGCCCGGGCTCATGCGCGCCTCTCCACACCAGCCGCACACAGACCCCGCTCAAATGATCGGTGATCCCCTTCGGGATCTGCCGATGAGCCACTCTGGCAACAAGATGCAACAGCGCTTGCGAGACCAGCACCCTCTCAATACGTGAGCTGACTTTCACCGACCCACAGTAGAAGGTAAACTGCCGCTCATCCGGATTAAACTCCCTGAACACGTCCCTCACATGGAAATCTTGCAGTATATGCATCATCCTGTTGTTGTCACCAACCACGCCCTGACCCAGTGTGCTTCCCCATCCGCGCTCCCGTCCGCCGCGGCTGGCGCCCATGGGGGCGGAAGGGCCTCCGCGGACTGCCGCGGTTACGTGCGGTGGGAGGGAATGGGGAGAGAGGGGTGTGGGGCCGGGGAGCGGGAGAGGGTGGGACGCGAGAAGTACGGGAAAAGTGGATAGGAAAGGCGAGGTGGATGAGGGAAGGTGGATGGAAGGCGGGTGAAAGAGCGCCGGGAGGAGGCAAGGCAATTGACGGCACGCGCGGGAGCGGCAAGAGAGGCAGGCGGGTAAGGCACACGGGCAAGGGAGGCACGGGAGCAACGGGGGCACGGGAGCAAGGGCACCTGAGAGAGCGGCGAGTGGAGCGCGAGAGCGGCTACGAGGCACGCAGCCCACGCGGCGACCAGCACTGCCGACCTCGAGAGGGGCGATCCGCGCTCGATTCTCATCGCGGCACGAGCCTTTCCAAGTTGGCGTGTCAACGCCGCCTGGAACGGTCATGCGACACGGAGTGGTTAATGTGCGTCAGCGCGCCGCAAGGTGAAATGCTCGATCAGCAAAATGGGACTCCGGGGAAATGGCAGCGGCAGGGAAGGGAAGCGTGGGCGACGCGGACGGCGATGCGAGAGGAAGAGGGGACGGTGGCGGGAGGACGCGAGGACGCATGGGGAAGCGACGGCGACGGGGAAGGGACGGGAGGGCTATAAGAAAACGGCTGGCGAATGCATTTTCTTGTGACGGGGAAATGCGACGGGTCGCAAGCATTAGTGTTCGCGTTCTGTGTGTGACATGATGCTCGCCGCAGTCCGCTTCACATTGGAGCAGTCGCAAGTTCTAAACCCGAAATCCTAATCCCTCGAGATTCACGGAGGAAATGACGAATCGCCCTTTTTTCTAGTTTTCAATTCCAATAGGGCAGTGGTTTTGACAGCCCAGCGCTTCGCGCTCGCGCCCAATTCCCACGGGCAGTTTGTGTGCCTCAATAGACAATTGAAGCTATTTTCGGGGGCAAAAACAATAAACTCTCTCAAGAAAGGCATGCCAGCTGGGGAGGCATCAACCCTAAACACCATGCGGCAAGGTGTTTAGGGTTGATGCATCCCTTATTCCCATGCCTTTCCTTAGAGGTTTTATTTGTTTTGCCCCAGGAAACGTGTATTGAGAAATCAAGCTGCCCGTGGGAATTGGGCGCGAGCGCGGAGCGATGCGTGGTCAAAACCACTTCCCATTGGAATCGAAAACAAGACAACACGGCGCTTCGTCATTTCCTCATATTCACGACACCAACTATCCACTCCCAAAATGCTACCCCATGTAGCTATTCCACGCCGCCTCGATACTAGGCGGAAATTGAGGAGGCTTGCACCAAATTGTTATGCGTTGTTATTACCGTGTAAGGAAATTTTCAGCATTCCTTACCACGCACATCAACATCGCATAGAGGACCAACTTTTTCTTCTCCCGTTACTGCCGTATCACCCCGAATAGAAGCGCAGGTGTGCTTATAATAAAACATTGTTTTTTTAGGGGGGTGCGCTTGTACCGTCATTGAGTAAATTTTATGAGCGCATGCACGTTTAATATGGTAAAAAAGAAATTCACTTTCAATCATACCAAATTGAAGCTCTCAGTATAGCGAATACAACCAATCATCCATCACGTGGGATCGTGCATGAATTCCCGGCGAAAACAGCAACGTGATTCGGTTTCTAACCCCACACTTTCGTCTAGAAGCATCACACCTGCCAGCGATAACGCGAAGGTGCAGCCCAATCACAGCGTCATGCGCTGCGTGGCTTGTGCACTTCATCCTGTCAGAATGTTATATTATCTAGCCTGCAGTGGGGTGCTCTATAGCGAGTACAACCCAGTTAGGGTTTGCTATTTGTATCCCAACTGCTGCTAGTGAAAGCCCTCTTTCTGTTTCTAAACTTCTGCTCGTACTTCTCACATGGTTTCAGAGCAGGTCGACCCCCTTGGGTCGATCCTGTGGGTGGGCCCACCACCTAACCGCTTCCGCTGCTCTACTACTGTCGCGCGCCCCGGGCGCGTGACCCTTTGTTCCTGCCGCGCGCCCGGAGCGCGCGGCGTTTTTTCATCCCGCCGCGCGCTCGGGGTGCGCGGCGGTTTTCTGCCCGCCGTGCGCCCCGAGGCGCGCGGCGGTTTCCTACCGTGGGGGACCCGCGCGCAGCCCCCGCCCTGTCCGTCGCGCTGCCTTGGGGGACCCGCGCGCAGCCCCTGCCCTTCCCGTCGAGTCGCCCTGCAGGCCGCGCGCGGGCCCGTCCTCCCGTCACGCTGCCGTGGGGACCCGCGCGCGGCCCGTACAACTCGCGCGCGGTTCGTACGGACTGCGCCAGGCCCGCGCGCGGCCAGTACGGGCTGCGCCAGGCCCGCGCGCGGCTCGGGCCGCCCCCGCGCGGTTCGTCCGGCCTTCGCCAGGCCCGTGGGCGGCCCGTACCGTTTGCCCCTGAGCCGCGCGCCGTCCCCCGAGCTTCTGACCGCGCCCCACACCCTCTGCTGCCCGTGCTCCTGTATTAGGGTTTGGGGGTGGAGCGTATGGGGGTGGCGAGTGTGTACCTCACCTGCTCCTCCTCCTCCCCTTCCGTCTCCCACTGCTGCAGCTGCCGCTGAGGGGGGTGGAGGTGTGGGAGCCGTGGGGAGTGGAACTGGGGGGTGACGTGGGAATGGAGTTAGGGGTGAAGCAGGGGGTGTGTGTCAGGGGGGTGGGACTGTTTGGGGAGGCTGAGAGGAGGCTGCCGTCGTGTCGTCCGCAGCGCCTGTATTCCGGGGCACTTGCTCCCGGTAGCTCAGAGAGCCTGCTGCACCTGTCGCCCGTGGGTCCGTTGCTCCTGCCGCTCGTCGCAGCCGCAGAGCCTGTTACTCCTGTATTCCGAGGCACTAGCTCCCGGTAGCCACTGAGTCGCAGAGCGCACTCATGTTGCCCGTGTGTCTGCAGCTTCAACCGTCGTCTCCTATCTTCTTTTCCCTTACGGTTCCTCCTCCTCCTCACTTGCCCTTTGTGGTTGCCTCTGGCTTTGCTTATTATTTGTGAACTCTATGAACTGCTGCTTGCTGTGCTGATTACACCCCACTTTGGCTATGGGGGTGTGTCAGAATGTTATATTATCTAGCCTGCAGTGGGGTGCTCTATAGCGAGTACAACTCAGTTAGGGTTTGCTATTTGTATCCCAACTGCTGCTAGTGAAAGCCCTCTTTCTGTTTCTAAACTTCTGCTCGTACTCTGACACATCCGAACCCTCTCGAAGGGTGCGGAAGATTCCCTGCCAGCGGTGCAATTATGCTGCCACGCAGGGTCCTCTGCGGGTTCAGGCGGGGGTTTCCCGCCTGAATCTGACGAGGACCCCGAGCCGCCACCCCTGCAGGGGTCCCCTCCGTTTCCCAAGTCTGCACCCCCACTTTCTGTTTTTCATTAATTTTATTGCTCAAGCCCGCCTGGCTGGCGAAGCCATGGCGGAATTCACCGGGACCCACTTCCTCTTTAAGAAACAACCCAAGCGCGTGTGGCGATTAACCGACGACGGGTGGTATACCCCTGAGGCTCCAGAGCCACCTGAGCCACCAGCGCCTCCAGCGCTGCCTGAACCCCCTACTCCACCTGCTCCTCCTGCTCCTCCCGCTCCTCCGAATCCGCCTGCTAACGTTACAAGTACCGCTTACACGGGCAAACGGCCCGTGCTCCAGCTCCTGCTGCCAGCGACGTTCGACGAGTGGCTGTCTGAACCGGAGTCCGACAAGCCCGCCGATGTGTACGTCGAAGCTCCACCGCCTAAACTTCCACGTTGGGGACAGGCCGAAGACTGCACGTGGGACGAGTCGGCTGTGTGCTTTGACGACGATGTTGCCGCCGACGAGCAGCCCCGCGGCGATGGCGAAACGGGTGGCGACAGTGAAACGGGTGCCGAGGCTGGCACAGAGGCGGACGTGTTCCCAGAGGGCTGTGCGGGCACCGCGGACGACGACGGCGTGGAGTCCTGGTGGCGTGACGGGCCACGCGAGAAGATGTCGATTCCTACTTACCCACCTATTAATTAAAAACGTCCCCACCCCTCTTCTGAGAACCGAGATGCCCGCCCCCCCTGTCCCAGGCATAAGCTGTCGCAACACAAGCGTAGCTCCTACACCGCCCAGGAGAAGGTCAAGTGGCTCCTGCACCTGGAGCTTGCGGCATCGGTATCCGAGGTGGCGCGGGAGTCCGACATCCACCTCAAGTGCTTGACGAAATTGAAGAACCAGGCGCAAGAGCTCAAGGACGCCCACAGCGCACGGAAGCGGTTACACGGGCGCGGTAGATCGTCGTGGTACCGGGCGATGGATATTAAGGTCTACGCGCAACTCCTCGACTGGCGGTGCCGCGGTGTTGCAGTGTCGGTGGGCCGTCTGAAGGAGTGGTCTCGCGAGGTGATGAAGGTTCTTTTCCCGGATGTTAACTGGAAAGGCAGTCAGCGATGGTCGGAGCGGTTTCGCAAGCGATGGAACCTCAGCGTGCGCATGAAAACCAAGGTGGCACAGAAAACCAAGCAACGTGAGTACCCTGGTTTCTGTTGAATTTCCGCGACTTCGCATGCTATTCTTATTGTTATGTTTACTCCTGACCCTGTATTTTAAACATGTTAATAATCCGCCTTCCACTACGTCCTTTCCTCCCCATGCGCAGACGTGTCGACCACGTGCAAGGAGTTCTGGACGTTTGTACGTGAAGCCCGGCATGAGTACAACATCGACAATTGTTATATCATCAACGCCGACCAGCCGCCTCTGTGGCTGGAGATGCCGGCGACAACCACCGTGGAGCAGACGGGCGTGAAGTCGGTGCCGATCCGGAGCGGTGGGTACCAGAAAGAGAGAGTCACCGTGATGCTTGTGTGCACGGAAACGGGAGAGAAGTTGAAGCCGTGGGTGCTTTTCAAGCGCAAGACCATGCCAAAGGGAGACTTCCCCAACATTAAGCGCATCGATGCTTTGTTTGTGTGATGTGGTTTTATTACACAAAAGTTAACGACCGTGTCTTCTTGCGCAGATGTGGTAGTCGGCTGTCAAGAGAATGGATGGATGGCGGCGGATAACGTCATCGAGTGGCTCGACAAGGTAGTGGAGCCGTTTATCAAGCCGAAGTTTGGCGTGCAGGGGCGGAGCGCGATGCTCGTCCTCGACTCCAACCGTGGTCACCTGACAGACGAGGTGAAGAAAAAATCCGCCCAGTACAACATCGTGCCAGTGGTCATCCGGGCGGGCTGCATGGCAGAAATTCAGCCTCTCGATGTGTCGCTGAACAAAAGTTTCAAGGCCAGCGTGCGCCAGCAACACCTGACGTGGTTCGAGCAGGACGGCATGTGCACACTGACACCAACGGGTGAGCGGCATGTTCTAACCGAGCGTGCAGTGGTTCCCCCCCCCCCCCCTAAAGTTCTAATATGTTTCCCCCGCCCTTGCATGTGCTGCAGGCAACATCAAGAAACCGCCTCCCGCGGTCGTTCTCATGTGGATTTCCAGGGCCTGGAAGGTGGTGCCCGCCGAGCTCATCAAGAAGTCGTTCCTGACGTGTGGCATCAGCAACGCATTTGACGGGAGCGAGGACGGGCTGACGATGGCGCACAGGCGGAGCCAGCTTTCGCACGAAATCGCTGTAGACGACGAGATCCAAGCTGATGGCTTTTGGGGCAACAACTGCCAGGAGCCAGAGTCTGATGGGGAGGAGGACCTCCCTTAGGCTAGACTTTCTCACCAAGAACCCTCCTCCCATGTACATCACTCTCTACTTCATAGTCACCCGCCTCCCTGACTCTCTTAGCGCTGTCAGGGACCTCCTTCTAGCCCTTGACCCCACCGACCTCACTGTCGACCTGCTCGAGAAGCACCTCCTAGCAGCTGAGACTAGCATAGTCGTTGTAGGCGCTTCTCGTGGCACTCCTCGCACTCCCTTCTTTGAGGGGTGTTCGCCCTCCCCCCTGGTCCCCTCCGTCGCCTCTGCTGCAGCTGTTGACTAGCTTCGTGCTGAGGAGGTAGGAGCTGCGTCTGCCCCTAGTGGGAGGCGCCGCAGCGGCAGGGGCAGGGGAGGCAGGGGCGGTGGGGGTGGCAGCGGTGGAGGCGGTGGTGGGGGTGGTGGAGGCGGTGGAGGTGGCGGTGGTGGCGGAGGGAGTGGTGGTGGGAGTGGAGGCGTAGGTGGAGGCGGTGGTGGCGGCAGTGGGAGTGGGGGAGGCGGCAGTGGTGGCGGCCGGGGTGGTACCAGTCAGAGGGGAGGCTTTGGCGGTGGTCAGAGGCAGCAGCAGCAGCGTCAGCGTGAGACCCCTTCGCCCCAGGAGCTTCGTGAGTGGTTTGCTCAGCGTGGGGCGTCTGGGGGTAGTGGTCGCTTCCCGTATGTCATTCGCACAGGTGACCGCTCTGGTCAGACATGCGGGAAGTTTCACACCCAGCACCGATGCTTCTCCCGTCTTGACGACACCTTTCACGCAGAGTTTCCCGACGCGACTGAGCTCCCCCGCTGAGACTGGGGGTGCTGAGACTGGGGGTGCTGAGCCTACGGTTGCTGAGACTGGGGGTGCTGAGCCTGGGGGTGCTGAGTCTGCTAGAGGTCCTACAGGTGCCTCGTCACGGCGGGAGCCTCTCTCTCCACCGCAGCTGCGCGAGTGGTTTGCTCGGCGCTGGAGCCTTCGGAGCGGCGCTGCTGGAGCTGGGGGGGCTGCCGCTGGAGGCCCAGGAGCTGGAGGTACTGGAGCTGATGGAGCTGGAGGTGCTGCCGGCGTTGGAGCTGGAGCTGCTTGTGTTGCTGGAGCCATTGGTCCCGGAGGTGCTCGTACTGGAGGTACTGGAGCTGGTGGTGCTGGTGGTGCTGCGGGCGTTGGAGCCGGAGCTGCTGGAGCTGCTGATCCTGGAGGTGCTGGAGGTGCTAGAGTTGCTGGTCCCGGAGGTGCTCGTACTGCAGGTACTGGAGCTGCTGGAGCTGGTGGTGATGCAGGAGTTGGAGCCGGAGGTGCTGGAGCTGCTGGTCCTGGAGTTGCTCGTACTGGAGGTACTGGAACTACTGGAGCTGGAGGTGCTACCAGAGCTAGAGCTACTTGAGGTGCTGGAGTTGGTGGTACTGCAGGCGTTGGAGCTAGAGACCCTGGAGCTGGGGGTATTGGTGCTGTCGGTGCTGGTTCTGGAGGCACTGTGCGGCCGCGACCGTACTTTGTTCCACTGCTTCAGTAGGTTCTTGGTCTCCCGCCTTCTGCTGGCCCTACTCCTCCCTTACTGTGTCCACCGCCTGACCAGTCGTAGTCGCAGTTACAGCCAGCCTCCCCACTGCCTGCTCCTTCTCCTTACACTGGGCCGACAGGAGGTCTTGCGGAGCGTCGTGAGCCTGAGTCTCGTCCTGCGTCGCCTGTTGGCGCTGTTCGCAATGGTCGTCGTGTTCCGCGTCCGCGTCCTCCTCTTGTCCCAGGTACGCACCAGATGGCACTTCGTCCTTCCTCTGTTCCACAGCGTGTCCCTCTGCCGTCTCCTCCTGCGTCCTCTCTTCCTGACGTTCCTGACCCGCCGTCAGACCTTGCTCGTGCGTCCAGCTGTTTCTTTCGCGACTGTACTGACCTCACACCACTGCGCACTCCAGTCACTCTCGCCTTGGATGACCCCAGCGTGGGACCTGTAGTTGCCCACAGCGCCACCACTCTTCTGTGTCCAGCGGCTCCCTCTGGGTTTCTCACATGTTACTACACCCCCTCGTTCTCCAGGAACCTCATGGGTGTCAGTCACCTCCACGACCTAGGTGTAGTCACTACTTTTCCGCTGGACAAGCCTGTTGCCTCATGCACAGTCGGTGCCACTGGGGCGCCTCTGGCCACTTTCCACAGGGAGCCGGGCTCTGGTCTGTACTCACTACACACAGGGTCCCACCACACTAGGTCAGGTCAGGTCAGGTCAGGTCAGGTCAGGTCAGGTCAGGTCAGGTCAGGTCAGGTCAGGTCAGGTCAGGTCAGGTCAGGTAAGTGCTGTGTCGTGCGACTGTCGGTCACTCACCCACCCGTCGGTCCTCTGGCACCACCGTCTAGGTCACCCATCGTTCCCACGTCTCAGTAGGATGGCACGTTACCGGCTGGTCTCCGGTCTCCCATAGTCGCTTGCCCCGCTTCCTCGCTCGCCTGCGCCGTCGTGCACTCCTTGCGTCGAGGGTCGGCAGCGCGCTGCCCCTCACTCCTCCTCGTTCCCCCCCACCACGGCTCCCTTCCAGACCATGCACTTGGACGTTTGGGGCCCCTCCCCGGTCCGTGGCCCACGTCAGGAGCGCTACTTCCTGATTGTGGTAGACGACTACTCCCGCTACACCACGGTTTTCCCCTTGCGACGGAAGGCCGACGTGCCTACCGTCCTCGAGCCGTGGCTACTAGCGTGGGGTGACGCCCAGGCCCTTTGTGGGCTCCGCTTACACTCGGACCGTGGTGGTGAGTTTTCTTCCACTCGCCTAGAGACGTTCTGTCAGGGTCGGGGGATCTTCCAGTCTTACACGCTACCAGCCTCGCCGCAGCAGAACGGGGTAGCCGAGCGACGCATCGGCCTGGTCATGGAGGTTGCCCGGACCTCCATGTGCCATGCCGGTGCCCCCCAGTTCCTGTGGCCTCAGGCAGTCCGCTACGCCGCGCACCAGCTGAACCTGTGGCCCAGTGACGCACGGCCACGTGTGAGGCCGCTCTCCCTTTGGACAGGTTCTCCGGGCGTAGCAGCTTACTTCCTCATCTGGTATTCTCTGGCTCACGTTCGCGCCCCTGGCGCGAACAAGTTGTCTCCGCGCACTCGTGCCTGCGTCTTTCTTGGCTTCCCTTTGGACACCGCCGGCTGGGTGTTTTACGACCCACTCACCTACGAGTTCTTCAGTTCCCAGGACGTCACGTTCGACGAGTGTGTCTGTTACTACAGGAGTCGCCCCCACCGAGGTACTGAGGTCTTTTCCCCCCCGCTGTTCCTCACCCTTGAGCCCCCCCCAGTAGCCCCGGTAGCCACCCCCCCTTCGCGTCCTGCCCCGTCAGGTGTCGCACGTCACTCCGTAGTCGTCCCCCCCGCAGCGTCCAGTCCCTGTCGTGTCTGGGGGTGCGGGAGGTGCAGTTGCGGAGGGTGAGGGTGCTGGGGCTGCTGGAGCTGGTGGTGTCGGTTCTTGGGGTGCAGGGGGTGTTGGCGTGGAGGTCACTCCAGTAGAGGACACGGCAGCCTCGACTAGGCGGCCTCGCCCCGCGTCACCCCCTGGCTTCCCGTCCGTCCCGCAGTTCCCTCCTCGTTCTTCTCTACGGCCGGTTGCTGCGGATCCTGGGGGTGTTCCTGCGGGAGGTACTGGAGGCCCCGGGGGTGTCGGTGGTGGAGGTGCTGGCTCTGGGGGTGCGGGAGCTGGAGGCACTGGCACTCTGGCGCCTACACCGTGCACTGTACGTTTCCTTACCCGTGAGCAGCGTCTCCTCCGGTTGGAGAGGGAGGAGCACGAGCGGTTTGAGAGGGCACAGCAGCAGCAGCAACAGCAGCAGTCTCAGTCGCAGCAGCAGGAGAGAGTAGAGGAGGAGTCACAGCAGCAGCAGGTGCAGTTGCAGCCGCAGCAGGAGAGAGTAGAGGAGGAGTCACGGCCGCACCAGGAGAGGGTAGAGTAGGAGTCCTGCCCGCAGCAGCAGGTGCAGTTACAGACACAGCAGGAGAGAGTAGAGGAGGAGTCACGGCCGCACCAGGAGAGGGTAGAGCAGGAGTCCCACCCGCAGCAGCAGGTGTAGTTACAGACATAGCAGGAGAGAATAGAGGAGGAGTCACAGCCGCACCAGGAGAGGGTAGAGTAGGAGTCCTACCCGCAGCAGCAGGTGCAGTTACAGACCCAGCAGGAGAGAGTAGAGGAGGAGTCATGGCCGCAGCAGGAGAGGGTAGCGCAGGAGTCCTGGTCGCAGCAGCGGGTGCAGCTGCAGTCGCAGTAGGAGAGGGCAGAGGCGGAGCCACAGGAGCAGCAGCAGGGGCCGGTACCGTCGCAGTAGACGCCAGAGGAGGCGGAGCAGCAGCGATTGCGACTCCGCGACCTCCCCGACCCAGCACCTGCACGCTTTGTTCGTGGTCCCCTACCGTCCCCTCCTGTTCCCCCTGTTGAGTCCCTTTCCTCGTCCCAGTGGACTCGTCGTCCTCCCCTCAGTCGTGCTGTGTCCCCAGAGCGTTGTCGGTCCTGTTACCGTGCAGACGGTCCGTTCCACCTTGTTCTTCGCTCTCGTGTTCTACCTCCTCCTGTCCTTCCACAGCCCCCAGAGTCGTCCCTCACTGTGCTTCACGACCCGTTGTCCGACTACCTCCGTGCCTCCCGTCCTGTCTCCCGTGTTTTGTCCGCGTTGGTCACTCACCCGACTGCACCTCTGTCGTCTGTCTCAGCACTTGTTACCACTGTCGCTGGCTTTGCCTCTTCCCACCGCCTTGACTACGCCGCTCACCTGGTGAGTGGCCCTGCTCGTTCTCTGTCCTCTGGGGGTGCTCCTGTCTTTCCCCTGGAGGTCCTCGAGGACAGGCAGTTCGAGCTTGGTTTCCTTGCGGCCGCTGTTCCTCATCTCTGCGCCATGTTGCTTGCCCCTGAGGGGGATCCAGACGCTCTTGACATCCCGATCCCTCGCACACACGCTGAGGCGGTGTCGGGACCTTGGGCCTCGTACTGGATAGCAGCTGAGGAGGCAGAGATGGCGTCTTATAGGTCCACAGGCACTTAGGTCGACGAAGTCCCACCACCTGGGACGAACGTCGTTAGTGGCCGATGGCTCTACAAGGTGAAGCGGCCGCCTGGATCACCACCAGTGTTCAAGGCGCGCTACGTGGCGAGAGGCTTCAGTCAGCGAGAGGCGGTGGACTTCTTCCAGACCTTCGCTCCCACCCCGAAGATGAGTACTCTTCGGGTGTTGCTGCATATTGCAGCCCAGCGCGACTACGAGTTGCCCTCCTTGGACTTTTCCACCGTCAGGGGAGCCTGCACGAGCAGATTTGGCTGCGTCGCCCGCCTGGCTTCACTGGCTCTTTCCCACCTAGGACCCAGTGGCAGCTGCGTCGACCAGTCTACAGCCTGCGTCAGGCTCCACGTGAGTGGCACGACACACTTCGCTCGACCCTTGCAGCGCTTGACTTCTTTCCGTCGTCTGCTGACCCGTCACTGTTCGTTCGCCGTGGCTCGACCCCGTTCTTTGACCTGGTCTACGTGGACAACCTGGTGTTCGCCACTCACGACCGTCGCGCGGTGGCCTCCGTGAAGGAGGAACTGCAGAGGAGACACACTTGCACTGACCTTGGTGAGCTGCAGCACTACCTTGGCCTGCAGATCACCAGGGACTGGGCAGCTCGCACCATTACGCTGACTCAGTCGCATATGGTCGAGCAGATCCTCACGCGGTTTCGCTTCCCGTTCTCCAAGGTACAGCTCACCCCTCTTGGTGTGGATCATGGGCTCACGGCTCCACCTTCGGACGAGTCATTTGAGTCCAGTGGTCCATATCCTAAGCTGGTGGGTTGTCTCATGTACCTGATGACCTGTACTCGCCCAGACCTAGCTTACCCTCTTAGCATCCTTGCGCGCTTTGTTGCGCCTGGGAGACACCGACCTTCCCACTGGTACCCTGCTAAGAGGGTGGCGAAGTATGTGGCGAGTACATCAGGCATGAGACTTGTCCTTGGAGGGAAGCAGCCAGTTTCACTCACAGGTTACTCGGACTCGTCGTGGGCCGACGACGCGGAGACGCGTCGGTCTACATAGGGGTACTCCTTTAGCCTCGTGGCAGGTGCTGTTTCGTGGCGGTCGACTCGGGCATCGTCCGTCGCCGGTTCCAGCTGTGAGGCAGAGGTGTATGCTGCGGCCATGGCCGCTCAGGAGCTTCGCTGGCTGTCTTTCCTTCTCACCGACCTTGATGAGCGGCCTCGCTCTCCCCCAGTCTTGTTCGCCGACAACAGGTCTGCTGTCCAGTTGTGTGAGGAGCCCCGACTGGTTGGGAAGGCGAAGCACCTCCAGCTTCGTTACTTCCTTCTGCGTGAGTTGCAGCAGTGTGGCCAGGCATTCGTACGACGTGTGGTCTCTGAGGCCAACACTGCAGATATCTTCACCAAGGCGTTGCCGCCTTGTGACCACCAGCGTTTCTGCACCCAGCTTGGTCTTGTGCGGGCCCGTCCTCACTTGCTTACGTAGAGATGCCTTGTCCTGCATGTCTTGTACTATTGCATCTGTTTATATTTGCTATATACCTGCATGTGGACTGGCCTTGTGGCCCCTTGCTTGCTCTCGGAGTGTGTGGTGACTTTGAGCTCCACCATGAGATTTGTCTTGTTCTTGTGGACTGGTCTTGTGACCGTTGCTTGCTCTTGTTGTTTCTACAGGACTACCGTCACCTAGACTATGGGGGCGTGTCAAACTATAATTCTAGTCTAGGTGTTCTCCCTTGTGTTATTTTGTACTTGCACTAGGGTTAGGTTTTGCATATATCTTGTCTGTACTTTCTATTTTAGTCAATTCATTCAGCAGTTATTACTTTGACATCCAGAACCAGCACCGACAGCACCAGCACCCCCAGGGCCAGCACCTCCAGTTCCAGGGTCTCCAGCTCCAGTGTCTCCAGCTCCAGCAGCTCCAGTAGCACCTTCGGGACCAGCGGCTCCAGCACCTCCAGCACCTCCAGGACCAGCAGCTCCAGCACCTCCGCTACCTCCAGCTCCAGCGCCTCCAGCTCCAACGCCTGCAGCACCTCCAGCTCCAGCAGCTCCAGTACCTCCAGTACGAGCACCTCCGGGACCAGCAGCTCCAGTACCTCCAGCACCTCTAGGACCAGCAGCTCCAGCACCTCCGTTACCTCCAGCTCCAGTGCCTACAGCTCCAGGGTCTCCAGCTCCAGTGCCTGCAGTACTACCGGCTCCAGCAGCTCCAGTACCTCCAGTACGAGCACCTCCGGGACCAGCAGCTCCAGCACCTCTAGGACCAGCAGCTCCAGAGCCTCCAGCTCCAGGGCCTCCAGCGGCAGCCCCCAGCTCCAGCAGCGCCACTTCTGGTGTGACCCAAGTGAGCGTTCCCTCAGAACCAAATCCCACCATTCCAAGTATCAAACAAAGCCATGTAGAACAATGAGCAAAGTACACCACCCTTTCATTTTCTGGGACGAACCGTCAATTGGGTGCAAAGCTGGTGCAGATCAGATCCTCGTTTGCTAGGCATGGGCGGAAAACCACACCACAGCTTTGCGCAACCCCGAACCAAGCAGGGTTACCTGAGTGAGGCGCGGCAGGCGGAGAGTTCCTCACCGCACATGCGCAACACCCCAGCGTATCATGCGGCAACTACTGTTACCTTCTGTTACGGGTGCAATGAAACGAGATAGCGAGGATTGCACTAGGTGTCAAACGAGTACAAAGTATAAGCGAAGGAAATGACAGACGGTGGCAGTTGCGCGGCTATGGCGTGTTCCTTACTTCAGAGCCGTCAGGGCGAAGGAGAGCGCCAGGTGCGAATACGCCTGCGTCGACGCAGTTTTTTCAGTGTTGCTCGCGAGGGGTGACCGAGGCGCTGGTGCCAAAGGTCGTCGTTGGCGCGGAGTCCGGAGGTGCGCATGTAGTGTGCGCGCACTGCTTCAGGGTCTTCTTCTGGTACTGGGGCAGGTTCTGCTGCTGCTTCTTCAACTGCTTCGTCTTCGTCGTTTGCCGTCGTTAGCATCAGCGCCAAACATTCTCTGTCGAGGATCACGGAGAAGGGGATATTGGTATCGGGAATCGTTCCGGGGAAGAAGGTGGGTTCGCGCGGCTCGGGATCCGGTCCGTAAACTGTGCGGCGTGGGGTCGATGATTCGTTGCCCCAATCGATGGTGTCCCAGGGATCGTGGTGCGGCTGAACGTCAGGGGGAGGTAGCGTGGGTGCAGGGAGGCGCGGGGGACGACCGAGGGGAACAACAGGAGGTTTTGTTTCACCTTCGGCTTCCCCCCTTTGTTCTTCTCGGGACGTTCCCCAGTTGTCGCCAGAAGTGCCCCAGCCGCTGCTTTCGCCGCTAGATGCGGCGCCACAGTCGCCGGTATTACCCCATCCTCCGTTGTCGCTCGCTCCCCTTCCGCTAGCGCTTCCCCACCCCCCTTCGTTTGAGGCACTCTCCTCCTCCGCTCCCCAAGCAGCGCACGCGAACGTCCCGCGCGCTTCGGCGAGGCCTTTTTGGCGAAGTTCTTCGGCTTCGCGGCGCGACAGCTCCTCTTCTTATTCCACGATAAGTGTCGCCGTGGGGTCACATAAGATCGAAGGTTCCGTGGGGGCTTTCAAGCAGCGGGACTGGAAGATTCCAGTCCTGATCGCCGTCGCTGCTAAAATCATGGCGGGAAGTGAACGGATTGTTATCCGCGAACGCTCCGATTGGGTGGCATGCTGGCTCTGGTGATGGCGTACGCACGCGGCGACGACGCGGTCCGCTCGCTTCCGTCATGGTCATGTTGGTGATGACGTTGCGGCCGGGAGCAGGCTGTGACGGCTGCTGCGATGGGGGTTGGTACCCCTGGTCTTGACGCGTGTCGGTTCGTGCGTCTTGTTGGCCGGACCAGGTGCTCGGATTGGTATGGCGAGGGCGAGATCGGGATTTGCATCGATCTGCCAAGTGCCCGAAGTTTCTGCAAACTTTGCAGTAGAGGTGCCGCGGCCGTCGCTCTTCTGTGTTGTCTGCGTAGAAGGCAAGGCGTTCCTGTTCTCGTCGCGGCGCTGGTCGCTGCTGATCCATGTCTCTCTGTTCGACGAGGAGGGCGGCGCATAGGGCGGCTTCCGAGATAACCCCCTGCTGTCGGAGAAGTGCCTTGCAGGTCTGCCACTCTGGGCCGAGCCCTTGAAGCACGATGTTCACGAAGATTTCTTTGGAAATACTGCTTCCCAATTTCGTGATTTGATCACGTAAGCTCCGACAGCGACTAATGTAGCTGTTGGCCTTCTCCCCTGGGGCCATTCTTGTCTCCAGTAGCTGCTGGAGCAGGCGGCTCGACGAAACCGAGTCTTTCGGTTGGTACACATCGTTCAAATGGCGCCAAGCGTCGAGGGCTGGGGCAGACGTTGTCTTGTACGATCGTATGCTCAGATACTCCGCCGGCGACATATTTCGTAGTAGGACACCGTACCCCATCAACGACTCGTTGTAGTACTGTGCCCTGGCGTCTGCGGTATCTTCAGCGGGTCCCGCGTAGCTCCCGTCAAAATAATGAAATGTCTGCGCGTTTTGCAGCAGCAGTTCCAGCTCGAAGCTCCACGTATAGAAGTCTCTGCCGTCAAAACACACACTTGTCTTTATTTTTTATATGCTCAGGAACCTTGATTGTGCGGAGAGAATTGCTTCTTTGCTGGGGCAGGGAGTCTTGGTAGTTGAGCCATTTGTGTTGAGGGAGAAGGTGTGCGGGGCGATATTGTGGCCATTTGAGGCCGGTTGAGAGGGTTGGGGAGATGTTCCCGCATCGCCATTCCGCAATGTTCGGAGTCCTTGCTCCAAGCTGGTGAGTCGCTGAAGCAGTTGTGCGAGGACGGCGGTTCCAATCGTCGTCGTTTCCTCGTTTGTCGCAGCTGGGTTGGGCTGCGCTTCAGCGGTCAGATTTGTTTGACCACCAGATCCTCCGGCCATCCTTACACGTGAGCCTGTGCCGGACGCCACCTTTCGATCGTAGAAGATTTCGGGGTGGCAGTGCGAAGGATTCCCGAGTCGCTCTCATACCATGCTGAGATCAAGAGTTGATCGTAACCAGGATCACCTCGGGAAGGTTCGCACACAACTGAGTAGTGGTGGTGGGCCCTTGGCCTCAATTCAGAGTGAATGTAAAATGATTGAGATAGAATAAAAACATGCAAACACATGCATATAAATAAGAGTACAAGTAGAATATGAAACGACCTCTAGCCTTGTACTCTAAGGGGTACATTCCCCCATTACAGCGAAATCCAACCATGCGACTCCAGGCAGTTACGAAACTGTTTGGGTAGAATCCTTGCCACTGCTGCTGCTTGATGCCGTCTGCCCTGACGGTCCAGATCCTCCGTAAACGTACGTGACCCTTCACGTCATTCTGCCTCTTCACATTCAGTCTCGATATTGTGCGCTTCACTTGCTGCGGTTGGGAGTGCACAGTGCCTTTCTCATTTCACTATTCGTAACATCCTTCATGGAAATGCTGTTTTGTTTAAAGTGGGCCAAAATTGGCTCCTGATGAATGAAACTGTGCGTGGTTGTGGAAATGATGCTAAAGGGAGGATGCTACACCCTCCAAGTTCTGCACCGTGCTGGTTATCCTCCATGTCTGCACAATCACGGCGCGACTCACGGGCACCTTCATCAAGGCGCCAGGTGACCAGCAGGTTTTCGGATGCGGCTCGCAGGCAGGCACCGCCAAACATTTCGCCGTCGCTAACGGAGCAAACGGGTTGAGCGCAGCAGACTCTGATGAGTCGTGTTCCGTCGTGTGGCTTCCACGCTGGCAAGAAACCAGCTGCGTTTGGTAGAATTATCCAATGAGATTCTGTAATAATTTCGCGAAAAAAATGCAGCGCATACCGCCAGGAGCTTTTGAAACGCGAATGCCGCAGCGAAAGCAAGGGGAGGAACTCGCATGGCGCAGCACGACCCACCTGCGCCCTCCATTCCTAGTACATGAGCATCAAACGCATCTACTGTCTTCACTCTCTTCGCAGCCATTTAGACACTCATTATCATTCACTCGATTCACGTTTCCTTGGATCGCCTCAAATTCGACTTCGCAACTCCGTTTTGTCACGCGGTTCCAAATGGCCCGGATGACGTCACTCTCTCACTCGCCGTCGCTCGACGTTAAGCGCCTCGCCGTCGTCATCGCTGGTGAGCCCACCGCGTCGCCTCGTTGCCCTTTCGTATCGCCCTGACATGTCACACGACGCCCCTGCCATCGCCTCGTCGTTCTGCCATGTCGCCCCGTCGTTCTGCCATGTCTCCTCGTCGTTGCGAATGTTGTCTCGTCGTTGCGAATGTTGTCTCGTCGTCCTGCATGTCGCCTGTCATGTCGTCTCGTCGCCCTGTCGTCGCCTCGTCGCCGTGCCAGTGCGCCTCGTCGCCCTCGCGCCGTCTCCCTGGAATTTCGCCTCGCCCACGAGTCATTCCGCGGAGGCATCGCCGCGCGCGGGCGGGTGTGCATAATCATAGCCATCGACAACCCCACACGGCCTGCCATCGCCTCCGCACTTCCCCTCCCCCGTTTGCCTTCCCACCTCTCCGCACAAGCCTGTCGACTTCCAAAGCCGCAATCTTCCTGACCGCGGATACCTGTTTCCCCCATGCTTCGCTACCGTAGCGTGGCGCTGTTTCCTCCATGATTCGCCACTCTTTCCCCATGCTTCGCTGCACTGTTTTCTGCACACCCCTCCCTTGGCAGTACTGCTCTCGCTCTCCCTCTGCTGCGCAGCGCGTGGCGGCGCGCGTCGAGAGCTGCTGGATGCGAGCGACGGCCTCCTGACTGGAACGGTCAGCGGCAGCACGAGCGGCGGTAGCAGTGGCAGCACGAGCGGCGGCGACAGTGGCAGCACGAGCGGCGGGAGCATGAGCGGCGGCAGCACGGAACCCGAACTTATTGCAGCTGTAGACAATCCCGAGCCCGAACTTATTGAATCTGTAAACAATCCCGAGCCCGAACTTATTGTAAACGCTGGCAGCAGCTCCAGCTCCATCAGCGGGGGCAGCAGTGTGAGCGCGGGGGACACTGGGGGCTCCATCCTTGTGTCGAACCGTGACAGCGGATCGAGCATAAGTGGCGGCAGCACCGGGAGCACCACTGGGAGCAGCACCACTGGGAGCACCACTGGGAGTACCGGCGAGTCTGTAGATCTGAATGCCCCCATCAGATGTGAGTGCATGCACACACACACATGCACATGCACACGCACATGCACATGCACATGCACACGCACATGCACATGCACATGCACATGCAAATCACATGCACCTCTACATCATGCACAGGCACAGCTTACGCACATGCACACATGTACATGAACACGCACATGCACACGCACATGCACACGCACATGCACATGCACATGCACATGCATCAACCCCAGACACCTCGTGCCACTTCAAAACTGGCTAAAAGCTGCTCTGGATAATCGAAATTTCCAACTCTAAAGATTTTTTATAGGAACCAGCACTTCATTGAAGCGGCCAATCAGCTGCTGCTGCTGCTGAATTTCATGAGGTTTAAGTCTTCCTGCGTAGGTTGCAGACTGGCTCTACTTCTACTGCATGCCATTCGCTGCCTGCTTTTACTGTACCTGCTGCCTAAGAAAATCACTACTGTGTCCTCTTTCTGCGCGGCATGTGTGTCCTCTTCTGCGCGGCGCGTGTCCTCTTCTGCCTGCCGCGTGTCCTCTTCTGCCTGCCGCTTGTCCTCTTGCCTGCCGCGTGTGGCCGTGGCGTGAGTCCTCGTCTGCCCGCTGCAGACCGAGCTTCGTCAGTGCTCAGGTCACAAACCAACATGAGCGCCAACTTCAAGGTGGATGTTAACATGTGAGTGCAAGTCACTCGTTCCCCTTCTAATCACATGATGGTCACAACCTCTGCGCAGATGTTGCTCATTCCAGTTCCCACACTTTCCTCACCTTAAATGAACTCGATTCTCCAATGTGCCCCGTACACAAAAATGTGGACACAAATCCGTTCCTTTGATCCCTCTCACCCCTGCAACTCACTCCACCCATTCACAGCACATCAGCGCAGCAAAGGGCGCTCTTCACCTTCACCGTGAAGGCCGTGCCGAGGACCCCAGCGCCAGTATTCTCCAACTCCTCCTACCGCACCAACACGGGCCAGCTCGTGGCAACGTTTGCGTGCGTGCCCAAGCCCACCACCACACTTGGCACCTACCGTTGCACCGCCAGTTCTCTCGCCAACATCACCGTGCCGTTCAAGCCAGTGAACAGGCCCAAGGCGCTGGTGAATGCGGGGTTTTTCTCCAATCCCACCGCCTTCTACTCCGCCATCAAAGTGAATGGCATCATGCTGCGCGGCAGTATCACCGCCTCTGTTGCTAACCTGTGATCATCCGGCCCATGGCTTGTTATTGGTGCAATCCCTTAGGATGGCAATAAATTGCCAGGGTGGATCAGTTGTTGTGATCTTCTTAGATGGCTCTGTTGTATTTGTGAGTTACCCATCTGATTTCCTAGTAAAGAATTTCAGAGAGAAGCCTGCCAAAAACATTGAAGGCACGTTGTGGTGGTGCAGGGCAGTGTGATGCAAAGCAAGGGACTGGATAACACCACATAAGAAACGCCCCCCGGCTCAGAACACTTGCATGCTACAAATGAAGCCTTGATGCATATCGTAACTTCATCCGCCATGTGAAAGGTCACATAATCCAACCCTAGCCAATGGAGACAGCACTGCATATGTGCCAGGGATCGCCCCAGTGGGTTCCAAGACCGATGGCAGTGAGCGTGATGAGCGCATGGTGCTTAATGGGGATGGTGGCAGCTGGCGGTGCTGAGAAGGTGCACAGCGATGGCTGCCGGGAGGCCTGCTGCGAGGTGGGCGTGGAGGGCCTCTGGGACCTGTAGAGAGGGGTGGTGGGGAGGGAGAAGGAGAAGGGGGAAGAGAAATGAGAGGGGGGGAGAGAAAGGAGAGGGGCGGTGGCGAGTAAGGAGAGGGGTGGTGAGTATGGAGAGGGGTGGTGAGTAAGGAGAGGGGTGGTGAGTAAGGAGAGGGGCGGAGAGGAAGAAGAGGGGCGGAGAGGAAGAAGAGGGGCGGAGAGGAAGAAGAGGGGCGGAGAGGAAGAGGAGGGGCGGCGAGGAAGGAGGGAGAGGGGCACAGAGAAAGGAGATTGGCGGAAAGAAAGGAGAGGGGCACCGGGCTCACTATGACATGCTGCAGCTCACTATGACATGCTGCAGCCGTGGAATGCTGCTGATGAGCTCCTTCACACTGCCTGACCCGCCCACCGCCATGCCTCCTCTGCCATCCCCCCCTGCTCCCTCCCCATCCTCCACGTGCCCCCCATGCCCCGCAGGCACAGCCTTGAGTGCCCAAGTCGTTGCGATGGGCGTGCCTCCTGCCGCAGTAGTACCCTGAGGTATGTGCTCCGTGGCAGCTGCACCAAGGGCCCGTGACAGTGGTGTGCCTGACCGCCTGGGGAGAGGGCAGGGGGATGAGGAAAGAAAGGGGGGCATGAATGCAGTGGCTTCACGGAGGTGGCATCACGTTGATCAAATGACAAAAGCATAGCAAGTGAGCACGACAGCACCTGTGAGAGGGTAGCAGGCAGCACGTGGCGACGTGCATGGCAAGTGGCTGAAAGGGCGAGATGGTGATTGGCACGTCTGCGGGATGAGTCTGCGAGGGAAGAAGGGCTACGGAACGAGAGGGTTGGGCGGGGAAGGAAGAGGGAGGAAGCATATGACGAGTGCAAGACGACGAAGAGGCATGGAGAGCAAGTGCAAGACGAGGAAGCAAGGTGTGCAACATAAGTTTTGCGAATGAGTGTACCTCGAGCAGCAGCAGAAGAGCACAGCTGTCGCCGCCACACAGGTGAATCAGATCCACTGCCGGGCCCACGCGCAGTGTGGAGTGGGCGGCAAACACAACGCACGGGCCGTGGAGAAGGTTCCTGGAAGGTTGGAATGGTCGCCAGGTGAAAACAATGAAGGGGAAGAAGGAGGGTTGGTGGGGTGGGTGGTGAGGAGAGCTCGTTGGTGGGAGTCTGAGGAGAAGGAGAAGAGGGAGGAGAGGGAGGAGAGGGAGGAGTGGGATGAGTGGGAGGAGTGGGAGGAGTGGGAGGAGAGGGAGGAGTGGGAGGAGAGGGAGGAGAGGGAGGAGTGGGAGGAGAGGGATGAGTGGGAGGAGTGGGAGGAGAGGGAGGAGAGGGAGGAGTGGGAGGAGTGGGAGGAGTGGGAGGAGTGGGAGGAGTGGGAGGAGTGGGAGGAGAGGGAAGAGTGGGAGGAGTGGGAGGAGTGGGAGGAGAGGGATGAGGGGGAGGAGAGGGATGAGGGGGAGGAGTGGGAGGAGAGGGAGGAGAGGGAGGAGAGGGAGGAGAGGGAGGAGAGGGAGGAGAGGGAGGAGAAGGAGGAGAGGGAGGAGAGGGAGGAGTGGGAGGAGTGGGAGGAGTGGGAGATGTGGGAGGAGTGGGAGGAGTGGGAGGAGTGGGAGATGTGGGAGGAGTGGGAGGAGTGGGAGGAGTGGGAGGAGTGGGAGGAGAGGGAGGAGAGGGACGAGAGGGAGGAGTGGGAGGAGTGGGAGGAGTGGGAGGAGTGGGAGGAGTGGGAGGAGAGGGAGGAGTGGGAGGAGTGGGAGGAGTGGGAGGAGAGGGAGGAGAGGGAGGAGAGGGAGGAGAAGGAGGAGAGGGAGGAGAGGGAGGAGTGCGAGGAGTGGGAGGAGTGGGAGGAGTGGGAGGAGTGGGAGGAATGGGAGGAGAGGGAGGAGTGGGAGGAGAGGGATGAGGGGGAGGAGAGGGATGAGGGGGAGGAGTGGGAGGAGAGGGATGAGGGGGAGGAGAGGGATGAGGGGGAGGAGAGGGATGAGGGGGAGGAGAGGGATGA
The DNA here is from genome assembly GCA_947471745.1 of Closterium sp. Naga37s-1. Classification (NCBI taxonomy): domain Eukaryota; kingdom Viridiplantae; phylum Streptophyta; class Zygnematophyceae; order Desmidiales; family Closteriaceae; genus Closterium; species Closterium sp. Naga37s-1. Next base: position 2,336,678 of record CANJKZ010000008.1, on the reverse strand, counting down.
GGGGGAGGAGAGGGATGAGGGAGAGGAGAGGGATGAGGGGGAGGAGAGGGCTGAGGGGGAGGAGAGGCTGAGGGGGAGGAGAGTGCTGAGGGGGAGGAGAGGGCGGAGGGGGAGGAGAGGGCTGAGGGGGAGGAGAGGGCAGAGGGGGAGGAGAGGGCAGAGGGGGAGGAGAGGGCAGAGGGGGAGGAGAGGGCAGAGGGGGAGGAGAGGGCAGAGGGGGAGGAGAGGGCGCTCACCAAAAGTCCTGGTTCCACGGACAGCCCTGCGGCCTCCTCGGTGCTTTCGGCCTCCCACGGCCTCCCTTGTCCCACCGGTCCTCGCTGTGCAGCATGGTGGGCGCGCAGGCTGGAGGCAGGAACACCACAGCTCCTGGCAGCTCCACCATGCGCACCCCCATGCTGGCGTCACCATGTGCGTCAGCAAGGGAGGAAGCTGGTTTGGTGTTGTGTTTGGCGGAGGGGTGGGAGAGGAGCGCGCTGCTGATGGCGTGGATGGGCTGGCCTGAGAATAGCTGTGGGTGGGAGGAGAGAGGGAGCGGGAAAGGAAGAGAGGGGAGAGAGAATAAGACACCTGTCAGGTGTCTGCCTAAAGAGGATACGTTTCAAGGCACAGATGGCAGGTGTGGGAAAGGGACGTGTGAGCATACGGAAGTATGGGCAGAAGGGGGTATGGCAGAAGGACGAATGGCAAAAGGACGTATGGCAGAATCAGGCGAGCTCCTATGCACACGCACTCCCGCACATGAAGACGCGTATTTGTGCACACACACATACTACCAACACACATACCACACACATACCCACACACATGCCACACACACCAACACACAGACATGCATCTACACACACCCTCACACACACACAAACTCACTTCCAGACCCATCCTCAAACACACACAAACACACCCACTCTAGCATGCACCCGGGGGTGCATCCACTCAGGCAGGATGCAGGCGAGGGAGAGCGCCTGCTTGGCCACCGGCGACAGGTACACCACCGGCACGCCCTCTCCCACACGGGGTGCTGGCGCTGCTGCTGATTGTGCTGGCGGGCCTGGTGGTGATGGGGAGGGCGAGAGCAGGGCGAGCAGGACGTCCAGGGAGGGGCCCAACGGGGAGCACGGCACCACCACTCGCCCTCCCTGTGCCACCCGCCCTGCAATCACATTCACAACTTCTTCAATGCTGTCAGACACCGCACTGCACCCTGCACCATCCACCCCATTCCCCACACTCGCTCCTCCACTCCCCTCCCTCGCACTGCCCCCTCTATCGCTGCATGCCACTTCAGCTCCTCCCGTCCCTTCCCTCCCAGCCGTCACACTCACATGCTCACGTGACTCACGGAGAGCCTCACTCTCCACCCCGCCACCTCTGCCCTTCCATCCGCCCTGCACTCCCACCTCACCGCCCCTCCATCCCTCACCCCACGCTCTTCCCACATGCCCTTTCCCATGCTCCGCATCCCCCACCCTTGACCACCCCCCCTCCCTGCCGTCTGCTGTCCGTGTGTGGCTGCCAGAAGAGCTGGCTGACGTGGGCCCACACAGAGCTGCCACGTGGCAAGTTCTTATTGGCTCCAGCTGTGGTGGAGCAGCGAGAGTAGTGTAGGGCAGCGATGAGAAGAGGAGGGCGAGGTGAGAGCAGTTGGAGGAGGAAGCGGTTGAAGCGGTGGACTGAGAGGCGAAGGGAGCGGCGGAAAGGTCAGTGGAGGGGCGTGAGATTGATGACAGCGGTTGTTGAGAGGAGAGATGTGCGGCGGGGAAAGAGGTGTGTGGGTGGGAGATGTGGGGTTGGGAGACATGGGTGGAGTGGGAGGGCGAGTGGGGGCAGTGAAGGAGCGACCAGGAGGCAGAGCCAAGAGGACCACCCGAGGCAGCTGCAATGGCAGTGACGCCCGGCCCCACACCCACCCTCTCCCCCCACCTCACGCCTTGCACACCTGCCAGCCATGCCACCTCCTCGCTCTCACTGCTCGCATGGATGAGGATGACGGAGGATGGGAATGGGGGGAAGGGAGGCGAGGAGGTAGGGGGAGGCAGGAGAGAAGGAGGGGGACGATGGGGGGAAGAGGAGAGAGGTGGAGAGAAGAGCAAGGAGTTTTAGGGTGAGCTCTTGTAGTGAAAGCAACTGGGTGGTGATGGCAGGGAGGCGAGCGAAGCACACCACCTCCTGTGAGGCATGTGGCTCAGTGGCAGGGGCAGGCAAACGTGCAGTTGAGTGAGAGGACAAACGTGCAGTTGAGTGAGAGGACACACATGCAGTTGAGTGAGAGGACACACGTGCAGTTTGGTGACATGGGCAGTGCGTGTGCATTGCTTGATGATGTTGCTGTGGTGATACACGGGAGGGCGGATAAGAAGGCAGAGCGATGGGCCTGGGTGAGAGTGCATGATCGTGCAGCATGAGGTGACACGGAGGCAGGCAGGCAGGCAGTGGTGTATAGTAAGCATAGCAGGTGGGGCGAGCATAGCAGGTGGGGCGAGCATGGCAGGTGTGGCATGAGGCACAGGCATTACAGCAGGGCGCACCTCAGGGGTGCATGGGCCTCGTCTGCACCCTCCACCAGCACGCCCCTCCCCTGCACCAGTCTCGCCCTCTCCTTGGCTGCCAGCCTGGCGATGCGCAGAGCAGCCTCCGTGCACACCACCTGCGGGGCCAACGGGCGAGGGGCGGTGCGGCGAAGGGGCAGAAATGCAAGGGGGCAAGGGAGAGGTATTCAAAGCACAGTGGACGCTGCCAGTGCGCAGAGAAGCCTCCGTGCACACCACCTGCGGGGCCAACGGGTGAGGGGCGGTGCGGCGAAGGGGCAGAAGGGCAAGGGGGCAAGGGAGAGGTATTCAAAGCACAGTGGAAAATTCCAGTGTGCAGAGCAGCCTCCGTGGACACCACCTGCGGGGCACACAGGGCCAACAGGCGAGGGGGCGTGGAGGGAGCGAAGGGGGGAAGAGGAGGGGTGAAAAGCACGGTGGATGCTGCCAAGCCAAGCACGGTGGGCGGCTGGCCTCAAACAACCAGGTTGGGCGTGGGGCAGCAGGCAGGCACGATAGGCAGAAAGAGGCGGCTTAGGAAGGTGCTTCTTCGGGGAGGTACAAGGTCATTCCGACCATCCTGCACGACTCTGCAGGCCATCGCCGCATTTTGGGGAGCTTTTTAGGCGATTAACAATCAGGTTCTCTAGGGAAGATGAAGCACTCTACATTTCTTTGATTCGCATTTATTAGTGCTTGTGCCAAATCCTAGCACACCTTGCGGGGAGGTGGGCGGCTGTGGCACACCTTGGGGGGAGGACGGTGGGCGTGGTGCTGGCGGTGATGGCGCAGCAGCAGAGGCAGGCCCAGAAGGCCCTCGGGGTTCGAGGTCAGGATGGCGTCCACGTCAGACGCTGCTAACGTGGCACTGAGCGCGAATGGCAGAGCGAGAGTGCGATGGGGGGTTGGCATGGAGGAGGGTAGGGGGAGGGAGAGGCACATACCGGGGCATGGCGAGGATGACGCACGGGCATAGGTGTGGGCACGGGTGAGGGTGTGGGCATGGGCATGGTCACAGATGTGCTTGCTGTCTGAGCCATGGCCATATGTACGGGTGAACGGTGCACTACACTCCCCCTCGTTCCCATCCCCTCTCTGCCTCTTCCCACCACTCTCCACACCATCGCCATCACCACCCCTCTCCCTGCCCTTGCCTCGCATCCACCCCATTGCTGCTCCCATTGCCGCCCCCATTGGCGCCCCCATTGCTGCCGCCATTGCCGCCCTCATTGCCGCCCCCATTGCCGCCCCCATTGCCGCTCCCATTGCCGCCCTCATTGCCGCCCTCATGCCCGCCTGCACTGTTGCTTGGCCTTCTCATCGCTCCACCACACACAGACTCTGCTCTGCCTCCCTTCACCTCCGTCTCTGCACCGCCAGCCCTTCCACTCTCTTTCCGCTTTCCCTCCTCCCCCTCCTCCCCTCGCCTCGCCCCTCCTTGTCCCCCTTCGGTCGGCCTGCTGTAGTCTGCCGGTCCGCCAAGCACATGCACACCCTTCGTCTCCACCGAGCCTCGCGCCTGTGTGCCAGACCAGACCTTGAGGCTCGGCAGCCATGCTGATGCAGCAACGCCAGGGCGGAGGGGAGGAAATTGCACGAGCCGGCTGCTTCGGGATGGTCACGAGGTGCGTCTGTTGGGTGAATGGCTCGGTCCGAACCTGCAGGATCGGACTGGTCCAGAGCAAGTGCTGCAAAGGGTTCCGTGGATGGTCATGGAAAGCTACATCTGCGGCAGCAGAAGCAGCAGCAGCAGCAGCAGCAGCAGCAGCAGCAGCAGCAGCGGGGATAGGAGCGAGGGAATCAGCATGCGGGAGTGGCGAGCATGAAGGAATACTATGGAGAGCATAGTGATAGCGAGTGAGTTTCTGCTATGAGAAAGGTGTTGCGCCAGGAACTCCGTAGATTCTGTAGCGTTTGCCTCTAAGGACTTAGTGAGAAACCAAGTAGCATTTGGGCCAAGTAGAATTGTAATATGATCCATGAATACAAAAGCAAACACACAAAATAGATATAGGCAGACGAGAGTTCACACAAGGTTGTGTGGCGCTGCGGGGTAACCCAACCCCACGAAAGTGACGTGCAGGTGGGTTAAACGCGCCTCGTACAATTTCGACCCAACTCAGCAGCGGAATGGCCCTTCTCACACGCCACCCGAGCCAACACAAACTCCAACTCGGCAACACCATACATGACAACTACAGACTTGCTAGGAAGTGGCACGCTTCCCAAAAACCATGCTCACGACTTCCCCAGACAACAGCACCCCAGCACGGACTTTGTTGGCGCTGCAGTAGTCGCGCGACATCAGCGCATTTCTTGCATTGCTGTCTTCAATGTCAGTCTCGGCGTAGTTCTCTTGCCAAGTCGTCGAGGGCCTTTGCTGTCGTAGGGTCCTCTAATAGAGCAGCGGGTGGTGTGAGGTGCGTCGAGGCGAGCGGCATCGGCGGGCACGCATGGCGAATGTTGCAAGGCGCGCGGAGAGCAGCGAAAATCGACGCTTCTGTCGACGGGCCGAGCCTCCGTGGAACTCTCTCGCTCTGCCGACTCGAACGGCCGAGGTTGCTAGGCGAGTCTCGCGAATTTGGTAACCACGCGGATGGGATGGGGGGATGGAGCAAGCAGGGTAAGGGGTCTAAAGGGCAGTAAAGGAGAATGCGAGAGCCGTGAAACTCCACAAGCACGCTGAACGGCGCTGCCATGGTGGCCGTGCATATGTTGCAAGATTTGTATTGGATAGGAGCGGCTAAATTCCATTGTGTACCAGTTTCCAGGTTGTTTTTTCAGTCGTACACAATATAGACGCTATTATATAGAACCAGTTCATTGACGGGTATGATTCGCGAACCAGCTAGAAGCAATGCCTTGGGCGAAGGACCATTTTCGGTTCGGTTGTGGCGCAACCTAGTTTCGTTGGGCGCAACTTTCCTCATTATATATCTCAACGAACAAGCGATTCTGCCCAGGGAGCTCGCTGCCCGGGGGCAAAAAAAATAAACCCCTATCGGATGGCATGCCATCCGAGGGAGGCATCAACCCTAAACATCTTGTCGCATGGTGTTTAGGGTTGATGCCTCCCTAGGATGGCATGCCATCCAATAGGGTTTTAGTTTTTTTTGCCCGTCTGTCAGGTCGACGGTGGTCGACGGTCCGTCGACCGACCGTCGACCTCGTTTCGTTAGACATTCCTTCTGGTGTGACCCAAGTGAGCGTTCCCTCAGAACCAAATCCCACCATTCCAACAAAGCCCTGTAGAACAATGAGCAAAGTACACCACCCTTTCATTTTCTGGGACGAACCGTCAATTGGGTGCAAAGCTGGTGCAGATCAGATCCTCGTTTGCTAGGCATGGGCGGAAAACCACACCACAGCTTTGCGCAACCCCGAACCAAGCAGGGTTACCTGAGTGAGGCGCGGCAGGCGGAGAGTTCCTCACCGCACATGCGCAACGCCCCAGCGTATCATGCGGCAACTACTGTTACCTTCTGTTACGGGTGCAATGAAACGAGATAGCGAGGATTGCACTAGGTGTCAAACGAGTACAAAGTATAAACGAAGGAAATGACAGACGGTGGCAGTTGCGCGGCTGTGGCGTGTTCCTTACTTCGGAGCCGTCGGGGCGAAGGAGAGCGCCAGGTGCGAATACGCCTGCGTCGATGCAGTTTTTTCAGTGTTGCTCGCGAGGGGTGACCGAGGCGCTGGTGCCAAAGGTCGTCGTTGGCGCGGAGTCCGGAGGTGCGCATGTAGTGTGCGCGCACTGCTTCAGGGTCTTCTTCTGGTACTGGGGAAGGTTCTGCTGCTGCTTCTTCAACTGCTTCGTCTTCGTCGTTTGCCGTCGTTAGCATCAGTGCCAAACATTCTCTGTTAAGGATCACGGAGAAGGGGATATTGGTACCGGGAATCGTTCCAGGGAAGAAGGTGGGTTCAACCTGGGTGCAGAAACGCTGGTGGTCACAAGGCGGCAACGCCTTGGTGAAGATATCTGCAGTGTTGGCCTTAGAGACCACACGTCGCACACGTGCCTGGCCACGCTGCTGCAACTTTCGCAGAAGGAAGTAACGAAGCTGGATATGCTTCACCTTCCCAACCAGTCGGGGCTCCTCGCACAACAGGATAGCAGACCTGTTGTCAGCGAACAAGACTGGGGGGAGAGCGAGGCCGCTCACCAAGGTCGGTGAGGAGGAAAGACAGCCAGCGAAGCTCCTGGGCGGCCACGGCTGCTTACACCTCTGCCTCACAGCTTGAACTGGAGACGGAAGATGCCCGAGTCGACCTCCACGAAACAGCTCCGGTCCCAAGGCTGAAGTAGTAACCCTGTGTAGATCGCAGTGACTCTGCGTCGTCGGCCCACGATGAGTCTGAGAAACCTGTAAGTGTAACTGGCTTCTTCCCTCCAAGGACAAGTCCCATGCCTGATGTACTCGCCACATACTTCGCCACCCTCTTAGCCGCGTACCAGTGGGAAGGGCGGTGTCTCCTAGGCGCAACAAAGCGCGCAAGGACGCTAAGAGGGTAAGCAAGGTCTGAGCGAGTGCAGGTCATCAGGTACATGAGACAACCCACCAGCTCAGGATATGGACCGCTGGACTCAAATGGCTTGTCCGAAGGTGGAGCCGTGAGCCCATGATCCACAGCTAGAGGGGTGGGCTGTACCTTGGAGAACGGGAAGCGAAAGTGCGTGAGGATCTGCTCGACCATATGCGACTGGGTCAGCGTAATGGTGCGAGCTGCCCTGTCCCTGGTGATCTGCACGCCAAGGTAGCGCTGCAGCTCACCAAGGTCAGTGCAAGTGTGTCTCCTCTGCAGTTCCTCCTTCACGAAGGCCAGTGCACGTCCGTCGGGAGTGGTGAAGACCAGGTCGTCAACGTAGACCAGAACAAAGAAGGGGGTCGAGCCACGGCGGACGACGGAAAGAAGTCAAGCGCTGCAAGAGTCGTACGTAGCGTGTCGTGCCACTCACGGGGAGCCTGACGCAGGCCGTAGACCGGTCGACGCAGCTGCTTCTGGGTCCCAGGAGGGAAAGTGCCAGTGAAGCCAGGCGGACTACGCAGCCAGATCTGCTCGTGCAAGCTTCCTTGAAGTAACGCGGTGGAGAAGTCCAAGGAGTGCAACTCGTAGTCGCGCTGTGCTGAAATATGCAGCAACACTCGGAGAGTGGTCATCTTCGGGGTGGGAGCGAAGGTCTGGAAGAAGTCTACCCCCTCTTGCTGACTGAACACCTCTCGCCACATAGCGCGCCTTGAACACCGGTGGTGCTCCAGGCGGCCGCTTCACCTTGTAGAGCCACATGCCACTGGCAACATTCGCCCCAGGTGGCGGGACGGCGCCGACGTAGGTGCCTGTGGACCTATAAGATACCATCTCTGCCTCCTCAGCTGCTATGTAGTATGAAGCCCAGGGTCCCGAGAGTGCCTCAGAGTGAGTGCGAGGGATCGGGATGTCAAGGGCGTCTGGATCCCCCTCACGGGCAAGCAGCATGGCGCAGCGATGAGGAACAGCGGCCGCAAGGAAACCGAGCTCGAACTGCCTGTCCTCCAGGACCTCCAAGGGAAAAACAGGAGCACCCCCAGAGGACGGAGAACGAACAGTGCCACTCACCAGGTGAGTGGCGTAGTCAAGGCGTTGGGAAGAGGCAAAGGCACTGACAGTAGTGACAAGGGCCGAGACAGGCAGTGGAGGGGCACTCGGGTGAGTGACCAACGCGGACCGAACATGGGAGGCGACCGGGCGGGAGGCACGGAGGTAGTCGGACAATGGGTCGTGAAACAATGTGAGGGACGACTCGGGAGGCTGTGGAAGGACAGGAGGAGGTGGAACACGAGAGCGAAGAGCAAGGTGAAACGGGCCGTCGGCACGGTAACGGGACCGGCGAGGCTCTGGGGACACAGTACGACTGAGGGGAGAACGATGAGTCCAATGGGACGAGGAAAGGGACTCGACAGGGGGAACAGGAGGGGACGGTAGGGGACCACGAACAAAGCGTGTAGGTGCTGAGTCGGGCAGGTCTCTCAGTCGCTGCTGCTCCGCCTCCTCTGGCGACTGCTGCTGCAATACCTGCCCCCGCTGCTGCTCCTATGGCTCCTCCTCTGCTCTCTCCCGCTGTGGCTGCAACAACACCTGCTGGGGCGGCCGGGACTCCTGCTCTACCCTCTCCTGCTGCGGCCGCAACTGCACCTGCTGCTGCGGGTGGGACTCCTGCTCTACTCTCTCTTGCTGTGGCTGCAACTGCAACTGCTGCTGCGGGCGGGACTCCTGCTTTACTCTCTCCTGCTGTGGCTGCAACTGCACTCGCTGTGGCAGTCGTGACTCCTGCTCTACTCTCTCCTGACGCTCCGACTGAGACTGGTGCTGGTGGTGGTGGTGGTGGTGGTGGTGCTGCTGCTGCTGCTGCTGCTGCCGTGACTCCTCTACTCTCTCCTGGTGCGGCAGTGACTCCTCCTCGACTTTCTCCTGACACTCCGACTGAGGCTGCTGCTGCTGCTGCTGTCGTGCGCTCTCAAACCGCTCCCGCTCCTCCCTCGCCAACCTGTCTAAACGCTGCACACGGGACAAGAAACGTACAATGCGCGGCGTAGGCGTCGCAGTGCTCGTGTCTCCGGCTCCAGCACCCCCAGAACCAGAATCTCCACCGACAACACCCCTAGGGACTCCAGTGCCTCTGGCAAGAACACCCCCAGGCTCCGCATCGACCGGCCGTGGAGGCGAACGAGGAGGGAACTGCAGAACAGACGGGAAGCCAGGGGGTGAGGCGGGGCGAGGCGGCTGAGTCGAGACAGCCGTGTCCTCCTCAGGAGTGGCCTCCTCTCTCACAACCCCTGCACCCCCAAAGTCGGTACCACTGGCTCGAGCGGCCCCAGTACCCTCACCCTCTGCAACTGTACCTCATGCACCCCCAGATATGACAGGGACTGGACGCTGCGGGGGGGGCGACTGTGGAGTGACGTGCGACACACCTGACGGGGCAGGACGCGAAGGGGGTGGGGCTACCGGGGCGACTGGGGGGGGCTCAAGGGTGAGGGACAGTGGGGGGGAAAAGGCCTGAGAACCTCAGTGGGGGCGACTCCTGTAGTAACTGACCGACTCGTCGAAAGTGACGTCCTCGGAACTGAAGAACTGACAGGTAACCGGGTCGTAGAACTACCAGCTGGAGGTGTCAAGTGGGAAGCCAAGAAAGACGCAGGCCCGGGTGCGGGGAGACAACTTGTTCGCGCCGGGGGCGCGAACGTGGGCCAGGGAACCCCAGACGCGGTAGTCAGCTGCTACACCCGGAGAACCTGTCCAAAGGGAGACCGGCCTCACACGTGGCCGTGCGTCACTAGGCCACAGGTTCAGCTGGTGCGCGGCGTAGCGGACTGCCTGAGGCCACAGGAACTGGGGGGCACCGGCATGGCACATGGAGGTCCGGGCAACCTCCATGACCAGGCCGATGCATCGCTCGGCTACCCCGTTCGGCTGCGGCGAGTCTGGTAGCGTGTAAGACTGGATGATCCCCCGACCCTGACAAAACGTCTCCAAGCGAGTGGAAGAAAACTCACCACCACGGTCCAAGTGCAGGCGGAGCCCATAAAGGCCCTGGGCGTCACCCCTCGCTAGTAGCCACGGCTCGAGGATGGTAGGCACGCCGGCCTTCCGTCGCAAGGGTAAAACCGTGGTTTAGCGAGAGTAGTCGTCCACCACAATCAGGAAGTAGCGCTCCTGACGTGGGCCAAGGACCGGGGAGGGGCCCCAGGCGTCCAAGTGCAGTGTCTGGAAGGGAGCCGTGGTGGGGGGGAACGACGAGGAGTGAGGGGCAGCGCGCTGCCGACCCTCGACGCAAGGAGTGCACGGGGGCGCAGGTGAGCGAAGAAGCGGGACAAGCGACTCTGGGAGACCTTAGACCAGACGGTGATGTACCATCCTACTGAGACGTGGGAACGACGGGTGACCTAGACAGTGGTGCCAAAGGACCGACGGGTGCGTGAGTGACCAACAGTCGCACAATACATCAGCTACCTGACCTGACCTGACCTGACCTAGTGTGGTGGGACCCAGTGTGTAGTGAGTACAGACCAGAGCCTGGCTCCCTGTGGAAAGTGGCCAGAGGCACTCCAATGGCACCGATAGTGCAGGAGGCAACAGGCTCGTCCAAAGGGAAAGTGGTGACAACTCCTAGGTCGTGGAGGTGACTGACACCCCTAGAGAACGAGGGGGTGTAGTAGCCTGTGAGAAACCCAGAGGGAGCTGCCGGACACGGGAGTATGGTGGTGCTGTGGGCAACTACAGATCCCACGGAGGGGTTAGCCAAGGCTACAGTGATTGGAGTGTGCAGTGGCGTGAGGTCGGCGCATTCGCGAAAGAAACAGCTGGACGCTCCAGAGTCTAGAGTGAAGGAAAGATGTGCAGTCGGTGAGGTCGCACCCGAGCCAGCGACAAAGGCTGGTACAAGACTAGTAGTAGCTGCAGCTCCCACACTAAGAACCACTGAGGCGTCTGGACTAGAAACTACGCAAGCACCAAAACTGGAAACACAAGTCTCAACCCCATCTGCAGCTCCCACGTACCGGTGTGTGTACTGGCCGGGTCCGACAGGGCCCCGTGGTGGAGGCTGCCGCTGACTCTGCTGCTGCTGCTGCTGCTCCGGCCACGGCTGCTGCCGCGGCCACTTCTGTCGTGGCCACTGCTGCTGCTGCGGCCACCGGTGCTGTTGCCACTGGTGCTGCAGCCACTACTGCTGCTGCCGCTGTCGCCACATCAACATTGCACGCTAGTACGGGGGGGTAGGGGATAGTCGAGGCGGCAGTACGAGTGGTAGGACGGCCTAAGCTTGTGCTGGCGCGACCGAAGGTAGCCTAAGCTGTTTCTGATGCGCTAAACGCGGGTGTTGGCGCATGCTGGAGCTTCAAAGCAGTGGCTGGTGCTAAGTCTTTTTTTTTAATAATTAATTAATAATTCTTAATAAATCATGTAGGTCGCGGGCGGCTAAGATAACGGATGCAGGCGGCCTAGAAAAGGGGCGCGCGCGACTGGGTGTGCGCGGCTACGCGTGTGCGGTCGCTTGGGCGCGGCTACGTGAGTGTGCGCTACGGGCGACAGGCGCTACGGGCGACGGGCCAAAAATTAGGGTTTTGGCGACGACAGGCGCTACGGGCGACAACGGGCGACGGCCGCTACGGGCGACGACGCGCACTACGGGCGACGGGTGACGCACGACCTAGGTCGCGACAAGAGTGCTCGCGGGGGGGGGGGGGGGGGGGGGCGCGCTACGGGACGAAAGAGGGGCCACAGGGAGGGGGGGAGGGGGGGAAGCGCTACGGGATGAACGAGGGGGGGGGGGGCGCGGAAGGGGGGGGGGGGGGGAGGCGTACGACGGGACGCACGTATGGGCCCACGGGGGGGGGGGAGGGGGGAGGGGGACGCTACGGGACGAACGAGAGCACCCGTGGGGGCCGCGCTAAGGACGAACAAAAGAGCCCGCGTGGGCCGCGCTAGGGACGAACGGGAGCTCTCGCGGGGGGGGCGCACTAAGGACTAACGGAAGCGCCCGCGGGGGCCGCGCTAAGGACGAACGGGAGCGCCCGCGGGGGGGCCGAGCTAAGGGACGAACTAAGGCCCGTGGGGGCCGCGCTACGGGACGGACGAAGGCCCGCGGGGGGCGCGGGACCTGACGAGGGCGCTACACGTAACGGGCGGCGAACGGACGGCGAACAGACGGCGGACGGGCGGCTAACGAGCGGCTACCGAGCGACTATCATGTGAAACCCTAAAATGAGAGAACCAACGGCGGCGAGCGCGCTACGGGCGGCTATCGAGCAACGAACGGGGCGTGCGGAGGTGGGCCCATGGGAACAAACTAAGCTCTATACCATGTCAAAGATAGAACTGGAAGAATGAATTACTAGAATGAGCAAGTACAAGGGTAGATATAGCAAACCTAACCCTAGCACTAACCAAGGTGCACACCACCTAGACAAAACAATACAAACTATAATAGTTATAGTTTGACATGTTTGTGGGCTCCGCCTGCACTCGGACCGTGGTGGTGAGTTTTCTTCCACTCGGCTGGAGACGATTTGTCCAGGGCCTGCGGCGGGCGGCGCGCGGGCAGGGCAGGGCGTGCGCAGGCAGCGCGACGCAAGGCAGGGCAGGGCAGGGCGGCACGATCACGGCGGCGCGACGGGTGGGGTAGCGCTACTCGGTGGGCCCTAAAACAAACGGTCCTAGGCTAGGACCTGCTCTGATACCATGTCAGAAGTAAGAACGAGAATGAATGAACTAGCAGCAAGATGGGTACAAGTAGGAAACCCTAATTGGGTTGTACCCCATATGGGCTACCCCACTATAGCCTACACAATAAGCAACTGTCAGAATAGTGAAGGAACGAATGATTGAACTAGAAAGCAGGTGGGTACAAGTAGGAAACCTAGAAGTGTTGTACCCTATATGGACTACCCCACTACAGCCTACACAGACTATGTCATATATGTTTGACACACCCCCATAGGCAAAGTGGGGGAGAACAAGAGGTCACAAGACCGGTCAAGAGAGGCAAAGCAAGCTCAGGGTGGATCACGACGTCACCACGCAGTCTGAGCACAAGCAAATGGCCACAAGGCCAGTTCACATGCAGAGTTATATAAAGGAGAACAAGCAATACAGTGATCACCACCTAGCAAGTGTAAGCATGCAGGTATATGTAAATCGATGACAGTACAAGCAGAGTCAAGAAGTAAGCAAGTGAGGCACAGTAGGCACAAGGCCTAGAACAGTACAGAAACGCTGATGATCACAAGGCTGAAGTGCCTTAGCGAAGACATCAGCAGTGTTGGCCCGAGTGGCCACGTAAGCAAGACGAAGCTGACCACGCTGCTGCAACTCTAGAGCAAGGAAGTAGCGCAAAGCGATGTGCTTCGTTCTGTGCTCCAGTCTGTGCTCCTGACACAAGGCAATCATGGCCTTGTTGTTGACGTACAGCACTGGAGGAGAACGAGGCGGCTCTCCCAGGTCGGTCAGCAGGTAGGTGAGCCAGCGTAACTCCTGTGCAGCCATGGCCCCTGCGTAGATCTCAGCCTCACAGCTGGAGCTGAGAACAGAAGACGAGCGGGTAGACCGCCAAGAAACAGAGCCGGAGCCAAGAGTGAAGGTGTAACCCTGTGACGACCGCTGCGTAGCCAAGTCGTCAGCCCAGGAAGCGTCTGCGTGACCAGTGAGGACAACTCGAGCCTGTCCTCCAAGCACGAGCCCCATGCCCGACGTACTGCACAAGTAGCGCAACACCCTCTTAGCGGCATCCATGTGCTCCATCCTGTGTCGGCCAGGAGCGACATATCGTGCTAGAATGCTAAGAGGGTAGGCAAGGTCAGGTCGAGTGCAGGTCATCAGGTACATGAGGCAGCCCACAAGCTCTGGATACGGGCCACTCGGCTCTACGGACTCGTCCGAAGGTGGAGCTGAGAGCGAGTGACCGGTAGGCAGAGGAGTGGACTGTGGCGAGGAGTACGTGAAGCGGAAGCGCTGAAGGACCTGCTGCACCATGTGTGACTGAGTCAAGGTAATGGTGTGCTGTGCTCTGTCCCGGGTGATCCGCAAGCCAAGATAGCTTGTCAGCTCACCCAGGTCTGTGCACGTGTGTCTCTTCTGCAGCTCCGACTTCACGTGGGCGAGTCCCTTAGTGTCAGCAGTAGCAAAAACCAAGTCGTCTACGTACACGAGAACGTAGAACGGCGGCAGAGAGGTGTCGGTGCGTAGAAACAGCGACGGGTCAGCAGTGGAAGGAGCAAACCCAAGAGCAGCAAGAGTCATCCTCAGTGTGTCGTGCCACTCACGGGGTTCCTGGCGGAGACCGTAGACTGGCCGCCAGAGGCTCCACTGGGTACCAGCAGGAAACGACCCAGTGAAGCCAGGTGGGCGGCGCAGCCAGATCTCCTCGTGCAGGCTGCCCTGTAGGAAAGCTGTGCTAAAGTCAAGAGAGTGAAGCTCGTAGTCACGCTGAGCGGCGACGTGCAGCAGCACCCGAAGAGTGGTCATCTTCGGGGTAGGGGAGAAGGTCTGGAAGAAGTCAACTCCCTCTCGCTGACTGAAGCCTCGTGCAACGTAACACGCCTTGAAGATAGGCGGAGAACCCGGCGGCCGCTTCACCCTGAAAATCCACATGCCACTGACGATGTTCGCCCCAGGCGGGGGAATCTGGTCGACGTAGGTGCCTGTGGACTTCCAGGAAGCCATCTCTGTGTCCATGGCTGTCTGCCACTAAGAGGAGTAGGGACCCTCTATCGCCTCTTCGTAAGAGCGCAGGGTCGGGATGTCTGGTGCATCCGGGTCTCCATCAGGGGCAAGTAGCATGGACACGAGATGAGGTAAAGCAGCGGCAAAGCACTCAAACTCCTCCTGTCTATCCTCAAGGACGTCCGTGCCAAGAGCACACTCACCCCCGACGGACGGAGGACAGACAGACTCAGACTTAGACTCAGCAACAAGACTAGCGGCGTAGTCTAGACAACAGGCGGCAGCAAAGTCAACAAGCTCGGCAACTAGAGCAGACGCAGCAGTGGACTCAAACGAAGGGTCAGTGACAACAGTGGCCAGGAAACGCGTGACAGTAGGACTAGCAGCACGAAGGGAGTCAGACTCCGGGTCCGGACCGTCAGGAAGAGAGGACGCAGAAGGAGACGGCAGAGGGACACGCTGTGGAGCAGTGGAAGGACGCAGAGTCATATAGTGAGTGCCAGGGACAGGAGGAGGACGTTGACGCGGAACACGATGACCAGTGCGGACAGCGCGAACAGGCAACTCAGGACGAGACTCAGGCGACGCAGGACGAGACTCAGGCGACGCAGGACGAGACTCAGGCTCACGATGCTCCGTAAGACCTCTAGTCGGTCCAGAGTAAGGAGAAGGACCAGGCAGTGGAGAGGCTGGCTGTAACTGCGACTGCGACTGGACAGGCGGTGGACTCAGTAAGGGAGGAGTAGGACCAGTAGAAGGCGGGAGGCCAAGAACCTGCTGAAGGAGCGGAACGTAGTACGGCCGCGGCCGCGCAGCGCCTCCAGAAACAGCAGAGACAGCACCAGTACCCTCAGCTCCAGGGTCTCCAGCTACAACTCCCGCAGCACCACCAGCTGCAGCACCTCCAGCAGCTCCAGCTCCAGCAGCACCTCCAGCAGCAACAGCTCCAGCACCTCTAGCTCCAACTCCTGCATTACCACCAGCCCCAGCAGCTCCAGTACCTCCAGTACGAGCACCTCCGGGACCAGCGGCTCCAGCACCTCCAGCAGCTCCAACACCAGCAGGACCTCCAGCAGCGCCAGCACCTCCAACAGCTCCAACACCAGTAGGACCTCCAGCAGCGCCAGCACCTCCAGCACGAGCACCTCCAGGACCAGCGGCTCCAGCAGCTCCAGCACCAGCAGCACCTCCAGTAGCAGGCCCCCCAGCTCCAGCACCATGGCTACAGCGCCGAGCGTACCACTCACGCAGCTGCTGTGGAGAGAGGGGCTCCCGCCGTGACGGGACACTCGGAGGACCTCCAGACTCAGCACGCTCAGGCTCAGCACCCCCAGACTCAGCACCCCCAGGCTCCGCACGCTCAGGCTCAGCACCCCCAGGCTCCGCACCCTCAGACTCAGCAACCCCAGGCTCAGCACCCCCAGGCCCCGCACCCGCAGGCTCAACTCCCCTAGCAGTACCAGAGTCGACAGCTACCTCGACAGGCTCGATAGGGTCTACCTGGGACACACCTGAGGGGGTAGGACCCTAAGGGGGGAGGGGGTCTACCGGAGGAGCACCTGGTGCTAGGAAGAGCGGCGGGGGGGGGAGAGGGGTAGTGCGGTAAGGAATGAGATGGTAGTAAGATACCGACTCGTCAAACGTGACGTCCTGAGAGGACAGAACACGACGCGAGGTGGGGTGGTAAAACTGCCACCCAGGCGCGTCAGGGGGGAAGCCAAGGAAGACGCAGGGAACAGCACGGGAGGACAGCTTGTCCGCGGAAGAATCGCGGACAAAAGCTCGAGATCCCCAAACACGGAACACAGACGCATCGCCAACCTTCCCCGTCCACCGAAGAGTAGGTGTGGTCTCCGGCAAGGAGACACGAGGCTGAAGGTTGATCTGATGCGCAGCGTACTGAACCGCGAACGGCCAAAGAAAATGAGGAGCAGCCGCATGGATCATGGACGTACGAGCGACGTCCATGACCATGCCAATGCGGTGCTCAGCAATCCCATTTTGCTGTGGGGAGGCCGGAAGCGCGAACGTCTGGCGGATGCCCTCCGCATGACAGAAAGCCCTCACAAGGTCGGAGGAAAACTCACCACCTCTGTTGGAGTGCAGACGCAAAACAGGAAGGTCCGAGCCAAAACTCTCGCTGAGCTAGCGACGAGCACCGCGGATCCAGTCGATCAACACCTCAGTGACCTCACCCTTGCGGCGCAAGGGGAAGACTGTGGTGTAACCCGAGTAGTCGTCAACGACCAGCAGGAAGTAACGCTAGTGACCCTGTCCACGGACGCGGGCTGGGCCCCACATGTCCAGGTGGAGAGTCTGCAGGGGAGCCTCTGTCGGAGGAAACTCGGAGGAGTGAGGAGCGGCACGCTGCCGGCCCTCGACACAAGGAACACAGGTAGGGGCCGGCCCCGGAGGAAGGGGAGGGAGGGACCGGGGGAGACCAGAGACAAGGGTACGGGAGGCCATACCTCGAAGACGAGGCAGGGAGGGGTGACCAAGGCGGTGGTGCCAAAGGAGAGTCTCGTGTGACAGAGGCCGACACGAGCAGGGGGCAGACGCCGGACTAGACCTGGACGCGGCAGCAAACACCTGACCAGACGCGGCTACCTGACCAAGCGCAGTATCCGGAGGAGACGCAGTAGTCAGTATGTACAGGCTCGACCCAGGTCGACGGGTGAACGTGGCCAGGTGGCGGCCCGTCCGCGAGCAAGTGCAGTGGGTCACACGCTGACCTCCAGGGGTGAACTGGTCAACCCACACGTCCTGGAGATCAGCTCCACTCACCAAGTTCGTAGAGAACGAGGGGAGGTGGAGTCACGACAGCAAGCCCGACGGGGCCGCAGGACACGGCAGAACCGTGGAAGAGTGCGCAAGGACTGGGCCCCCAGAGGGGTCAGCCAGGGAGACTGCGACAGGCCGACTGAGCGGCGTGAGTGTGGTGCTGTCGCGAAAGAAGGAGCGGGAAGCACCTGAGTCAAGTGTGAAGGTGTGCAAGGCCTCAGCAGGCGCAGTACGAGAGAGAGCAGACTCACCATCACCTGGAGCAGCAGACTCACTAGCACCTAGAGCAGCAGCCTCACCAGCACCTAGAGCAGGAGACTGACTAGCACCTAGAGCAGCAGCCTCACCAGTACCTAGAGCAGCAGACTCTATACCTGGGTCAGGCGGTACACACAGGTAACAGGCACCCTCAGCACTATTAGGCAATGCATACATGGCAGTGAGGATAGCATCATAGTCAAGAGCAAAGATATCCACCCTCTGCCGAAGCATCTCCACCCAGTCGGGGAGCTCAGCCGCGTCGCCAAACTCTGTACGCCAGGCGCCGCTCAGACCGGCGAAGCAGCGGGACTGTGTGTGACCTCTCGTCCCGCAAGTCTGACCAGCCCGATCACTTGTGCGAATGACGTACGAGCACCGAACGGTACTCCGAGACCCTCTACTCTGAGCGTACCACTCACGAAGCTGCTGGGGCGTAAGGGTCTCGCGCGGACGCCGTTGCAGCTGCATCTGGCCACTGCGAGAAGCACCCGACTGACCCGCTCCAGGGCGACTGCCACTACGGCCGCCGCCACAACCCCAACTAGCGTACCACTCACGAAGCTGCTGGGGCGTGAGGGACTCGCGCGGACGTCGCTGGAGCTGCATCTGGCCACCGCGAGTAGCAGCAGTAGCAGCAGTAACTCGGGAAGCGAACTCAGGTGTGCGGTAAGCGAGTTCAGGCGTGCCGAAAGCGAACCCAGGTGTGCGGTAAACGAGCTCAAGCGTGCTGGAAGCAAACTCAGGTGTGCGGTAAGCAAACTCAGGCCTGCCGGAAGCGAACTCAGGTGTGCGATAAGCAAGCTCAGGCGCGTCGGAAGCGAACTCAGGTGTGCGGTATGTCAGAATCTCTCTCTGTCTTGCTTCAGGTTGCCCAGCCTTGCCTCCTGTTGGCCCTGCCTCCTGTGCTCCTGATGCTGGGGTGTTGTCTCTCTTCTGCAACCTTCCTCGTCACTGCATTAGTGCCCTCAGCTCTCTGGGTACCTGCCTTGCCTTGCCACCTGCATCCTGCACTTAAAAGCTCCTCTACTCTCTGAGAGGAGATTGCTTCCACTGGGGGCTGAGCTCGGCAGACTCACTGCTCTTCCTTGGCTCAGATCGTGCTTGCTAGGATTGGCTCCACTCGTGCTAGGTGCTAGGGGTTTCGCCAGCCTGAATTGTAGCTTAGTGTGAAAACAAACTCGCAAGCAAAGATCCCCTACTTGCGCTACTGCTTAAGTAATTGTGAGCGGTGGTTACCGTTGCCGAGCAACGGTGCTTTCGCACGGCTCGCTTTGTGTTCCCGCTCGAGCATTCCCCTTTTCCCCCTTACTTCTCTACAGTCTATTACGCTCCTTCACAATGTCATGCACCTATCTTATTATATCTATACTAAGTATAAAAGCATGACAGCTGTCGGAATCTCTCTCTGTCTTGCTTCAGGTTGCCCAGCCTTGCCTCCTGTTGGCCCTGCCTCCTGTGCTCCTGATGCTGGGGTGTTGTCTCTCTTCTGCAACCTTCCTCGTCACTGCATTAGTGCCCTCAGCTCTCTGGGTACCTGCCTTGCCTTGCCACCTGCATCCTGCACTTGCCCCCTCCTCGGCTGCCTAGCTCCTGCTGCAAGCCGATGGACTCCTTCTACTCCTGGCTGCTGGATTCTTTCTTCTGCCGTTCCTGCACCGTCTTCTGTAGCTCCCCGCCTTGGTCGGGCTCGTGCCACGTTGGTCTGATGGTCTTTCTTCTCCCTGCCTCCCTCGCTCACCAGCACTACCACTCCTGACTCTTTCACTTCCTTGACCTTCCAGCGCTCGTTGCTGAGGTCTATGTCCATCATGTCGTGCCTCGCTTGCTTCAGATATACCTCCTCCCCTACTCCCAGCTGCTTTTCCTTAGCGGCTCCCTGTCCCTCCCTCCTCTTCTTGTATCGCTGCGCGTCTCTGAGCTGAGCCACGTGCAAGTTCTCTAGCGCTGCAGGTAGCAGTTCTCTTAGGTACCTGGCCCGTGCCTCTGCCAGCCCCACCCAACTCTCCGCTGATGCCACTGTCACGGTTCCTGTCAGCAGCTTCGGTGCGTCTACTGGCAGTATGGGCTCTCTCCCCAGCAGTAGGTAGTATGGGGACACGTCCTTCAGAGCTGCCTGTTTACTGAACCGGTATCCTGCAGCTACCCAGGGCAGTCGTGCATCCCAGTCTCGCTTGAATTTCTCCCCGTAGGCCCGCAGTCCCCTCTTCATAGTCTGGACAAACCTCTCTGTCAGCCCATCGCTCAGGGGGTGGTAGCGGGATGTCCTTCGGTGCGTGATTCCTGTCGCCTGTAGTAGCCTCTCGAACTCTCCTAGGAATTCGGTCCCTTGGTCGGTCAGGACTTCTCCGCATGCGCCGAATCTGGTGAGGACTTGCTCCTCAAACGCCTCTGCTATCTTCGCCGAGTTCTTACTGGGTAACGCCTTGACCTCCACCCACTTGCTCCCATGTTCTATCATGATGAGTATGTACCGCTTCCCTCTGCGGCTCAGCGGCATCTCTCCTGCCAAATCTAGCGACCATCGAAACCCTAGTCCTCGTATGGGAAGTGACTGCAACTCCTCTCTTCCTCTCTCCAGCTCTGCCTTGTTCCTGCTACACAGCTCGCATGAATCTACCCACTCTTTTATCTCTCTCCGCATTCCCGCCCACCACCACCCGGTCTCTACCAGCTGGCTGGTCCTCAGACTTCCATAGTGCCCTAGCGTCCGATGCACCTTGGCTATTATCTGCTCTCTTTCTTCTCTCCTTGGCACCAGCTTCCACCCGTCCTTAGTGTTTTTCTGCAGCTGGTCCTGGTACCATCTGTAGTGCACCCCTCTTGCCCGGGCTCGCTCGCTGGCTGGCCCGGCCTCTGTCGTTTTGCCTTGTATCCAATTCAGCACCTCTTCATCCTCCCACACATCATCGGGCCCTCGCTCCTGCTTCTTACTGGCCCCTTCTCCATCAATCTCTCGGGCTAGTGCGACCAGGCAGGCTGTGGGGCTGTCCGGCGGAGGGTTCCTGGAGAGGCCGTCTACATGCTGCAGCGTCTTCCCCGGTCGGTGCCGGATGGTGAACTCGTACTCTTGCAACCGCATCGCCCACCTGGCGTTCCGACCGGTGAGAGCTTGGTTGGTCATGAGCCAAGTCAAGGGTTGATGGTCTGTCACTAGGGTGAAGGGCCGGCCCTGCAGGTACACACGGAAGTGGGTGACCCCCCACACGGCTGCCAACCCTTCTCCCTCGTAGGAGCAGTAGTTGGCCTCTGCCGGGTTGCAGCTCCTGCTGGCGAAGGCCACTACCATCTCCTGCCCCTCTTTCTCCTGACACAGTATGGCTCCCATGCCTGCACTGCTCCAGTCGGTGTAGAGCACAAAGGGATCCTCCTTACTGGGCAGGGTTAGTATCGAAGCCGTCTTCACAGCGGTGAGTAGAGCCTCCAGCGCCCCTTGCTCGGCCTCTCCCCACTGCCATGCTTGCTCTTCCCGGAGTAATCGATTCAGTACTGCTGCCGTCCGGCTGAAGTTGGGCACGAACTTGCGATAGTAGTTCAAGAAGCCCAACACCGCCCTTAGTGTTGTCCGGTCCTTGGGGGCGGGTACTCGATCCAGCACCTCAACCTTGGCCTGCTGGATGCTCATCTTCCCTCCCTGCACCTCAAATCCCAGGTACTTCACTGCCCTGCTGCCGAACTCACACTTCTTCGGGTGGCAGGTTAATCCAGCTCCCTGGATGGCCTCCAGGGTGGCCTGCACGTCCTTCACGTGTTGCTCGGGGCTGGGACTGAAGACGATGACATCGTCTATGTAGCAGGCAGCGGCTGGCACGTTCCTCAAGACTGCGTCCATCACTCGCTGGAACAGCGCCGAGGCATTCCTCATGCCAAACGGCATGCACCTCCACTCGTACAGTCCGTCTGGCCCATGGAATGCTGTCTTCTTTCGGTCCTCTGCTCTGATGGGTATCTGGTTGAAGCCTTGTCTGAGATCTAGCGTCGAGAACACAGCTGCCCCCTGTAGCTTGTCAAAGATTTCTTCGGCGGATTGCATGGGGTATCGGTCTGCCACGGTAACCTTGTTCAGGCCCCTGTAATCCCCGCACATTCTCCTCGCCGATACCTCCCCTATGAGGTCCTTCCTCGAGGCCACTACTGTCGCTGCTGCGTAGTCACTTTCTGATCGCTGGATCAACCCTGCCTCTAGCAGCTCCGCGCACTTTTCCATGCATATGTCGATGTCTCCTGGGCTCATCCGTCTCTTCCTCTGGTAGATCGGTATCTCCGTGGTGAGCTTGATTTCCATGACGTGTGACTTGCATTCCCCTAGCTCCTGCAGCGTGTAGGCGAAGCACTGTCGGTGTTGCCTTAACACCTCCTGTAGTTCCCTGGCTGCTGCTGCCCCCATTCCTGAGCCTATGGGCCATTCCTCTTCTGGTGTCCTCTCCCTTTCTTTCACTGCTCCTGCCTTCGTCTCCTCCTCAGCCTCTTCCTCTCTCTTCTCTCCTCCTTCGCATTCCATGGCCATGCATGCCCAGCCTTCTCTGATCCTTTCTTCCTGCTGCTCCTCCATGGCTTGCAGCTGCCTTTTTCCCCTCTCCACTTCCAAGTCCTCCTGGTATCTCACGCTTATCTCTATCTCCCTTTGAATGTCTTTCATCTTGAGGTGCATGCAAATCGTCTCAATCAGCCAGCTCATGACGTTGAGGTCCATCGCCCTCCCTATCGCCGCTCTTCTCTGCTTCTCTGTCACTCTCGGATGTGCCGTGGCGTCCCACCTGTGCCCCATGGCTGCTTCCCTTTCCCGTGCAGTCGGCTCTTCCCATTTCCCGGCTCTGACGTCGTAGATCATTCCTGGCCCTGGGAGATCTCCCTCCATGCGGAAACCCCAGGATCCTTCGTACGCGACCAGGGTGGGCAGCGCCTGCCGTGGCTTTCCGGGCTCATTGCATTGGTACTGTGAAGGATGGTCTGGGATCTTGACGGGCGCCGGCAGTCTGTTAGGCCCCAGGATATCGCTCACCAGCCTTGGTTCCGGGCGCTGCATCTGGGCCAGGGAGTGTCTCAGGCTAGCTTCTGACACCCCGTTCTGCCAGTATCTCCTGGGCCGATGCGCCCTGGATCCTAGCTGGGCGGCGTCCACTGCCACCCCTCTTCCCACTGCCGCCTCTATCTCTGCAAAGGCTAGCTTCACGGGCTCCCTCCTGTCCTCCGCCAGGTCTACATTCTCCAGGATGTAGATTACCTCTCCTTGCTTCCTTTGTATCATCTCCAGCACCTTCTGCAGATCCCTGAAGGAAGCACCCCGTGGGTCCTCCATCCCTCTTCCTTCCCCCACACGGGAGTACCCCTGGCACTCCCATCCGGCCACCACTAGATCCACTTGCCCCCATCTCTCCAGCTGCTCCTCGGTGATATCCCTCACGTCATCCACGGAGGCTTCATCTTCTGCGGGGATGGCTGTACTTAACATCTGCTGGGGGTAGTCTTCTAGCAGCTTCAAGGCGTGATGCCTGGCCATCCTCCGGACCACTGGGTCTTTCTCCACATGTACCCACTTCCGGACGAAGCAGCCCGCCTTTAGTGCCGCCGCCAAGCCCGTCCCGATGCCTCCATACAGCTCCAGTACACAGAGGGCACTCTCCACTGCCCACACTCTGCTCACCCTTTCCTTCAAGGAGGGCGGATCTTCCCCTCTCGCTCTCCTTTCGGTCCTGCCCTCGTACTCCTCTGCGTACTGCTCCCAGCTCCAGTCGTCTAGCTCCTCCGACAGGTCCTTCCTCTGCGCCTGGTACGCCTCCCTCGGCTCCTGCCTTACGAATTTCACCGGTAGAGTGCCGACCGAGCTCTCTGGGTCCCAGTAATGCACTCTGTAGAGAACCTTTTCTTGCCAAGTGCATATGGTGGCCCCCACCCTGTAGAGGAGCTCCATGCCCACCAGTATGTCATAGTCCTCTGACTCCGAGACCCCGTAGTTGAGCCTGATGCAACACTCTTTCTCTGTCCCTGGCAGCAGTACCACCTCAATGGGCGTGCGGGTGCGTGGCATCCATTTCGGCTCCCCCCCTTCGGCGGTCATCAGAAGAATACCTCTCTCTACCATGCGTCCTGGTAGATCCAGCTTCAGCTGCTTCGCCAGGCCCTTGCCGATCAGAACGTGGTGGGCTCCGGTATCTATGATGGCCTGCCCCACGGGCAGGCCTCCTACCGTCAGGCTGCCCTTGTCGGCTATGAGGACGGAGGCTTGGCAGACCAGCTGCTCGTTTGGGTGCCTGCGCATCCCCGTTCCGCTGCCTCCCCCCGCCCGCTCGTATCGCCGGCTTCTCTCTGCCGTCGTGCCACTCTCTTGCGTCGTTGGGTTTCGGGGCCTCAGGTCTATCTCGTCTCTTTCGCGTGGGTAAGCCATGCAGGAGTACTCTTTGATGTATTCTTCCTCTTCCTCCTCTACTCCTTCCACTTCCTCGTATGCCAGCATGGCTCTCTCCTTGTGCGTGGAGGTCCCCCTTCCTTCCAGCTTCAGCTGCAACCGCTTGATCTCTGCTTGCAGCCCTTCCCTTGTCTCCGGCCCCTCTTCTCTCTTCCTGCTGTAGCACTCCGCCCTTTTGTGCCCCCGCTTTCCGCAATTCTCGCAGGTGGGAGCTTTCGGGCAATCCCGCTTCAGGTGTCCCGCGTCTCCGCATTCGTGGCATCTCCTGCTGTCTGGGCGGCTCACCGCGGCTTGCTCTGGCTCCAGCATCGCGGCTGCCGCCCAGGTCGTTTTGGGCTTCGTCCGCGTCTCTCCGTCCTCGAGGTCAAGCAGGCGTTGCGCATGTTCTGTCCTCTTCGCCAACCCATACACCTCCTTCAGTATAATGTCAGCTCCAATTCCGTACACGTTGTTGCGCACCACCCCCTTCAGCTCCTCGTCCAATCCGCGCACGAACTTGCGCACCAGCAGTCTCTCCTCCTTACACTCCAGGTCGTCGGCCAACTCTTTCAGCCGGCAGTAGTACGCGAACAGGGACTCGTCCTTCTTCCGGCGGAACTCGCGGAACTCCTCTACTCGCGATTTGGTTTGCCCCAGGAACTCTTTTTTCAGCATCTCTAGGAACCTCGCCGTCGGGTTCTCTATTTCTTGGCATTCTGCTTCCTCCAGTATCTCCTGACGCACCATCCGATAGTAGGTCTCCGCTTCTCCCGAGAGCGTCACCACCATGCGTCTGAAGAACTCACCGGGATCCATGCCGTCTCTCTCCCAACAGTACTTGACCGTTTCCAGCTGCATAAGGTAGTTTTTCAGCGACGGTCCCACTCCTGGAATTCCTGTGAATCGCTCGGCAACTTCGATCTTGGGCAGTCCGGCGGTGGTCCAGCGATGTGCCTTGGGAGATTCTGGGCGAGGCCGTGCGTCCGTCGGGATCGCGACTCTGCTTTCCATCAGCGCGCGGTCTCGCGGGGTCAGCTATCCCCCGCTGTCGTTCCGCTGAGCCCACTCCTCCTTCTCTTCTCCGGCTTGCCTTCTCATTCCCGGCATCGTCCTCGGCGACCGGGTTTCGTATCTGGTCTCCCACCGCGCTCTTGCTTCGCTCGCCCATCGCGGGTTGATCGGGGTTCCTCCTGGATCCGAACTAATGTATCGCTTCTCCTCCATTTCGCGTACTGCTTCTCGCGCTCTCTGGTGTCGGCTTCCATACGACAGGGGAGTTAGCCGCGGGCTTTGGCGATCGGCGGTCTGTCCGTCGCCCGTCGTCACTACCCTCGGTTGCGCTCTCCAGCTGGGCGTTGCTTGCTGGCTTTCTCTGGCGTAACTCAGTCTAGAGTTGAGTCGAAACTCGTCGGTCATTGCTTCTTACGCTAGCCTTTCCTTGCGAGTTTGTTAAAAGCTCCTCTACTCTCTGAGAGGAGATTGCTTCCACTGGGGGCTGAGCTCGGCAGACTCACTGCTCTTCCTTGGCTCAGATCGTGCTTGCTAGGATTGGCTCCACTCGTGCTAGGTGCTAGGGGTTTCGCCAGCCTGAATTGTAGCTTAGTGTGAAAACAAACTCGCAAGCAAAGATCCCCTACTTGCGCTACTGCTTAAGTAATTGTGAGCGGTGGTTACCGTTGCCGAGCAACGGTGCTTTCGCACGGCTCGCTTTGTGTTCCCGCTCGAGCATTCCCCTTTTCCCCCTTACTTCTCTACAGTCTATTACGCTCCTTCACAATGTCATGCACCTATCTTATTATATCTATACTAAGTATAAAAGCATGACACGTCGGAAGCGAACTCAGGTGTGCGGTAAGCGAGCTCAGGCGTGCTGGAAGCGAACTCAGGCAAACCCTAAAACGTCGCCCGACGGTGCTGGGCAGCGCGGGTAGGGCAGGTGCTCACCAGGGGCGGGTAGGGCAGGTGCCACCGGCGGCGTGTAGGGCAGGCGCGCGAGTGGCGGCGGGTAGGGCAGGCGCTCGACTGGCGGCTGCAGGTGCTCGAAGGGCGGGCAGGGCAGGGCCGCTACAGCTGGTAGGGCAGGGCCGCGACTGGCGGGTCGGGCAGGTCCGCGACGGGCGGGTTAGGCAGGGCCGCAACGGGCATGGAGAGTTGGGCCGCGACGGGCAGCAGGGCAGGGCAGGCGCGCGACGGCGGCTGCAGGTAGGGCAGGCGGGTAAGGCGGGTGCGTGAGCGCGCGCGTAGGGCAGGGCCGCGACGGGCGGCTAGGTCAGGGCCGCGACGGACCGTTAGGGCAGTGCCGCTACGGGCGGCAGTAGGGCAGGGCGCGCGACGGCGCAGGTGAGGCAGACGCGAGGCGCGCTTCGGGCAGGGCAGGACAAAAAAGTTTTAATCGTGGTGGGCCCTAAAAAACGTTCCCACGAGGGAACCTGCTCAGAATACCATGTTAGAATGGTGAAGGAACAAATGAAACAGAGAAGAGGGGTTTCACTAGCAGGCAGTTGAGTACATATAGCAAACCCTAACAGGGCTGTACTCATTATAGAGTACCCCACTGCAGACTAGAGAAATATAACATTCTGACACACCCCCATAGTCAAAGTGGGGTATAATCAGGAGAGCAAGCAGTCACAAAATAGTTCACAAGCAAAAGTAAAACTAGAGGTAGTCACGGAGGGCAAGTGAGGAGGAGGAGGGACTGTGAGAGGAGAGGAGATGGGAGGCGACGGCGGAATCTGCAGACACACAGAAGCGGCTGGCTCAGTGGCTACCGAAGCAATGGCCCGGACTACAGGAGTAACTGGCTCCGCGGCTACGCCGAGCGGCTGGAGCAACTGACCCACGGGCGACTGGCGACTACCGGAGATTGTAGCCTCCGGACTACTGGCGCTGCTGGCGACACGACTGCTACCTCCGCTCTGTCAAACATATATGATATAGTCTGTGTAGGATGTAGTGGGGTATTTCATATAGGGTACAACATTTCTAGGTTTCCTACTTGTACCCAAACTGCTTGCTAGTCAATCATTCCTTCGTTCTTATTCTGACATGGTATTCTGAGCAGGTTCCCTCCGTGGGAACGTTTTTTTAGGGCCCACCACTGAAACTGTTTAGCCTGCCCGAAGCGCGCTGTCGTGCCTGCCTCTCCTGCGCGGTTGGGCGCCTTTGCCCTGCTGTCGCGCTAGTCGTGACCCTGCCTGCCGCCCGTCGCGGCCCTGCCCGTCACGCGCCTCTGCTCGTCGCGGCCATGCCCGTCGCGCGCCTCTGCCCGTCGCGGCCCTGCCCGTCACGCGCCTCTGCCCGTCGCGCGCCCCTGCCCGTTGCGCGCCTCTACCCGTCGCAGCCCTGCTTGCCGCTCGTCGCGGCTCTGCTTGCCGCCAGTCGCGGCCCTGCTTTGCCGCCAGTCGCGGCCCTCTCCTGCCGCCCTACGTCGCGGCCCTGCCCTGCCTCTGCCCGTCGCGGCCCCTGACCTAATCGCCGCCACCGTCGCGGCCCCCACTGTCGCGCCCCACCCTGCAGCCGCCGTCACGCCTGCAGCACCGGTCGCGGCCCTGCCTTGCAGCCGCCCCAGTCGCGGCCTTGCTCTACCGCCGCCCAGTCTTGGCCCTGCCCTGCTGCCGCCCCAACCGCGGCCCTGACCTAATCGCCAGCTGCGGCCCTGCTCTGCACCCGCCCCTGGTAAGCACCCACGCCGCCCAGCCGAGCCGCGCCGCCCAGCCGAGCCGCGCCGCCCAACCGAGCCGCGCCGCCCTACTGAGCCGCACTACCCTGCTGCTTCTGCTGCTACTGCTGCTTCTATTGCTACTGCTGCTTCTGCTGCTACTGCTGCTACTGCCGCTATGGCTAGTCCTATTGTTCTTACCTTTGATGCTGAGGGTCGTGCTGTTGACTTCGAGGTGTGGGTAGACGACCTACAGCTGTTTCTCCAGTGCGACTCCAAGGACGGAGTCTCCTTGTTCGATCACACGTCCGGTGTCTCTCCTGCATCTGCTGCCACTGCTGACAGTACAGTTCGCTCGCAGTGGACTACTCGTGACGCTGTTGCTCGTCTTGCTGTTCGTAGTCACCTGCCGTCTGCTGAGCGCGCGCACTTTGGCCAGTACAAGACTGCGAAGTCTTTGTATGACGCTGTTGTCGCGCGCTACTCCTCCCCTGCCACTGCTGCTCTCAGCCGCCTCATGCTGCCATACCTGTTCCCTGACCTTGCTGCCTTTGCCACAGTCGCTGACCTCATTACTCACCTCCGCACTAGTGACACCCGCTACCGCGCTGTGCTTCCCACTGAGTTCTGTGCCAAGAACCCCCCCCCCATGTACATCACTCTCTACTACCTAGTCACCCATCTCCCTGACTCTCTCTCTTCAGTCAGGGACCACTTTCTCTCCCTTTGCCCCACTGAGCTCACCGTCGACCTGCTTGAGGAGCGCCTTACTACAGCAGAGAAGAGTATTGTTGCTGTAGGTGCTTCTCGCGGCAACCCCCGCGCCCCTTTCTTTGAGGGGTGCTCCCCCGTCCCCCTTCTCCCCTCTGTTGCTTCTGCTGCTGCTGTCGACCTCGTTGGCACTGAGGAGGTCGGGGCTGCGTCTGCTTCTAGTGGGAGGCACCGCAACAGCAAGGGCAAGGGGGGCAGGGGTGGTGGAGGGGACGGAGGGGGCGGCGGTGGAGGCGGTGGAGGGGGCGGAGGGGGTGGTGGTGGCAGTGGGGGTGGTGGCGGGAGTGGGGGCGGCAGTGGAGGTGGTGGAGGCAGCGGCAGCGGCGGTGGAGGTGGAGGCGGTGGTGGTGCTGCCCGAGGAGGTACCGCACAGCGTGGAGGCTTTGGCGGTAGCCAGCGCCAGCAGCAGCCGCGTTCCCGTGAGACCCTTTCGCCCCTGCAGCTTCGTGAGTGGTACACTGGGCGTGGGAGGGCTGGGGGTGTTGGTCCCTGCACTTACGTTCTTCGCACAGGCGGGCGCCGTGGAGAGACGTGCGGTGGGCAGCACACTTCGCAGCGCTGCTTCGGTCGCCTGACTGACGCCTGGTGTGCACAGTTTCCTGACGGCGCTGAGCTCCCCCGCTGGGGTGATCTGCTGAAGCAGAATGTTGCTATCTTTGATCTTGATTTCGATGCTATCCTTGCTGCCATGTATGCTGTGACTGATAGTGCTGAGGGTGACTGTTACCTGTGTGTTCCGCCCGACCCGGGCATTGAGGCTGCTGCTCTACGTGCTAGTGAGTCTGCTGCTCCAGGTGCTAGTGAGTCTGCCGCTCCAGGTGCTAGTGAGTCTGCTGCTTCAGGTGCTGGTGAGTCTGCTCTCTCTGGTACTGCACCTACTGAGGCCCTACACATCTTCACACTTGACTCAGGTGCTTCGCGCTCTTTCTTTCGCGACAGCACCACACTCACGCCGCTAAGTCGGCCAGTTGCTGTCTCCTTGGCTGACCCCTCTGGGGGCCCAGTCCTTGCGCACTCCTCCACGGTTCTACCGTGTCCTGCGGCCCCGTCGGGCTTACTGTCGGGACTCCACCTCCCCTCGTTCTCTACGAACTTGGTGAGTGGAGCTGACCTCCAGAACGTGTGGGTTGACCAGTTCACCCCGGGAGGTCAGCGTGTGACCCACTGTACTTGCTCTCGGACGGGTCGCCACCTGGCCACGTTCATCCGTCGGCCTGGGTCGAGCCTCTACACACTAACTAGTGTTTCTCCTCCTGCCACCGCGTCTGGTCAGGTGTTTGCTGCTGCGTCCAGGTCTAGTTCGGCGTCTGCCCCCTGCTTGTGTCGTCCTCTGTCACACGAGACTCTTCATTGGCACCACCGCCTTGGTCACCCCTCCCTGCCTCGTCTTCGAGGTATGGCCTCCCGTGTTCTTGTTTCAGGACTCCCAGAGTCCCTCCCTCCCCTTCCTCTGGGGCCTGCCCCTACCTGTGTTCCTTGTGTTGAGGGCCGGCAGCGCGCCACTCCTCACTCCTCTGAGTTTCCTCCGACCGAGGCTCCTCTGTAGACTCTCCACATGGACGTGTGGGGCCCAGCCCGCGTCCGTGGACAGGGTCACGAGCGTTACTTCCTGCTGGTCGTTGACGACTACTCGCGCTACACCACAGTCTTCCCCTTGCGTCGCAAGGGTGAGGTTACTGAGGTGCTGATCGACTGGATCCGCGCTGCTCGTCTCCAGCTCAGAGAGAGTTTCGGCTCGGACTTTCCTGTTCTACGTCTGCACTCCGACAGAGGTGGTGAGTTTTCCTCCGACCTTGTGAGGGCTTTCTGTCGTGCGGAGGGCATCCACCAGACGTTCACGCTTCCGGCCTCTCCACAGCAAAATGGGATTGCTGAGCGCCGCATTGGCATGGTCATGGACGTCTCTCGCACGTCCATGATCCATGCGGCTGCTCCCCATTTATTGTGGCTGTTCGCGGTTCAGTACGCTGCGCATCAGACCAACCTTCAGCCTCGTGTCTCCTTGCCGGAGACCACACCTACTCTGCAGAGGACGGGGAACGTTGGTGATGCGTCTGTGTACCGTGTCTGGGAATCTCGAGCTTTTGTCCGCGATACTACAGCGGACAAGCTGTCCTCTGGTGCTGTTCCCTGCGTTTTCCTTGGCTTCCCCCCTGACGCGCCTGGGTTGCAGTTTTACCACCCGACCTCGCGCCGTGTTCTGTCCTCTCAGGACGTCACGTTTGACGAGTCGGTCTCTTACTTCTGTCTCTTTCCCTACCGCACTACCCCTCTCCCCCCCCCGCCGCTCTTCCTTGCTCCCGTTACTCCTCCGGTAGACCCCCTCCCCCCTCAGGGTCCTGCCCCTTCAGGTGTGTCCCAGGTAGACCCTGTCGAGCCGGTCGAGGTAGCTGTTGACTCTGGTGCTGCTAGGGGTGCTGAGCCTGTGGGTGCGGGGCCTGGGGGTGCTGAGCCTGGGGTTGCTGAGTCTGGGGGTGCGGAGCCTGGGGGTGCTGAGCCTGAGCGTACTGAGCCTGGGGGTGCTGAGCCTGGGGGTGCTGAGTCTGGGGGTGCTGTGCCTGAGCGTGCTGTGTCTGGAGGTCCTTCGGGTGTCTCGTCACGGCGGGAGCCACTCTCTCCATAGGGGCTTCGTGAGTGGTACGCTCGTCGCTGTAGCCGTGCTGCTCGTACTGGAGGTACTGGCGCCGCTGGAGGTGCTGCTGGAGACACTGGAGGTGCTGCTGGTGCTGGAGCTGCTGGAGCAGCTGGAGGTACTGCTGGACCTGCTGGAGGTGCTGCTGGAGCTGCTGGAGCAGCTGGAGTTTCTGCTGGTGCTAGAGCTGCTAGAGCTGCTGGTTCTAGAGGTGCTCGTACTGGAGGTGTTGGAGCTG
This sequence comes from Closterium sp. Naga37s-1, assembly GCA_947471745.1. Taxonomy (NCBI): domain Eukaryota; kingdom Viridiplantae; phylum Streptophyta; class Zygnematophyceae; order Desmidiales; family Closteriaceae; genus Closterium; species Closterium sp. Naga37s-1. The sequence continues at coordinate 2,305,226 of CANJKZ010000008.1, read as the reverse complement.
CTGGAGGTGCTGGCGCTACTGGTCCCGGAGGTGCTTGTACTGGAGGTACTGGAGCTGCTGGGGCTGGTAGTGCTGCAGGAGTTGGAGCTGGAGGTGCTGGAGCTGTTACTGCTGGAGGTGCTGCTGGACCTGGTGCTGCTGGAGGTGCTACTGGAGCTGGTGCTGCTGGAGGTGCTGCCGCAAGTGGTGCTGCGGGAGTTGGAGCTGGAGACCCTGGAGCTGAGGGTACTGGTGCTGCTGGAGGTGCTGCCGCAAGTGGTGCTGCGGGAGTTGGAGCTGGAGACCCTGGAGCTGAGGGTACTGGTGCTGTCTCTGCTGTTTCTGGAGGCGCTGCGCGGCCGCGGCCGTACTACATTCCGCTCCTTCAGCAGGTTCTTTGTTATAGTCACAGTAGGCTCCAATGTGCCTAAAACGAAAGATAGAGTGCACAGTCGGATTTCTGCACAGCGGATTCAAACGTTCATAGCGTTCTGGTCACAGCTTCAAATGACTTTATTCAACTTGGATCTGGAGCGTCTTATTGTCGCCTACAATAGGCAATTTAGATCGCACGATTTCACCAAGTATTGACGACACAGCGTCAGTTTGAACGAACGGCACTATTGCAGCCACTACAGTCTTAGAACACAAGATAGGAAGAGTTAGGAAGAGTTACGAGTTGGGAATGACTCCCAGCTCCTACAAACCCCAAGAGCCGAGGTACAGTGATGTGGAACAGTGCCACACTGTCCCCAACCACGAAGGGTCTCGAAACTACCCTTCACTAGGGCCTACACCAAGTGAAATGTTACACTACACAAAGTAATGTAACTATCTTCAATATCTTGAGGTGTACCCTTTTGGCGAGCTTCGAAATCACTTGAGGCTTGACACCAAGGCTCGGGCTCTTCATCACAAACTCATCCTTGAGTTCTTGATGGGTCTGCTGCACACACCTGCGACACGCCGAACGTTCGACACAGGACAAAATAGAAACCGCGCACGACAAAATAGAAACCGCGCGCGAGACACAAACGACCGCGTAACACGCGTCTAGCGATAACTCGCTATTGACTCGACACACACGATCGACATCATGACTCAACATTCACACACAATTATAAGCATGAAATATATATTATCCCATGCCCTCATACCATTCCATACACACACACATGCACGCACACGGACAACAAGCCGAGTGCAAACCGTAGGGTTGCACCAACATTCTTGGCCTACCGCTTTCTACTGGTCCTCCTCCTCCGCCCTTACTGAGTCCACCGCCTGTCCAGTCGCAGTCGCAGTTACTGCCAGCCTCTCCACTGCCTGGTCCTCCTTACTCTGGACCAACTAGAGGTCTTACGGAGCGTCGTGAGCCTGAGTCTCGTCCTGCGTCGCCTGAGTCTCGTCCTGAGTCGCCTGTTCGCGCTGTCCGCACTGGTCGTGTTCCGCGTCAGCGTCCTCCTCCAGTCCCTGGCACTCACTATATGACTCTGCGTCCTTCCACTGCTCCGCAGCGTGTCCCTCTGCCGTCTCCTCCTGCGTCCTCTCTTCCTGACGGTCCGGACCCGGAGTCTGACTCCCTTCGTGCTGCTAGTCCTACTGTCACGCGTTTCCTCGCCACTGTTGTCACTGACCCTTCGTTTGAGTCCACTGCTGCATCTGCTCTAGTTGCTGAGCTTGTTGACTTTGCTACCGCCTGTCGTCTAGACTACGCCGTTAGCCTTGTTGCTGAGTCCGAGTCTGAGTCTGTCTGTCCTCCGTCCATCGGGGGTGAGTGTGCTCTTGGCACGGACGTCCTTGAGGACAGACAAGAGGAGTTTGAGTGCTTTGCCGCTGCTTTACCTCATCTCGTGTCCATGCTGATTGCCCCTGAGGGAGACCCGGATGCACCAGACATCCCGACCCCGCGCTCTTACGCAGAGGCGATAGAGGGTCCCTATTCCTCTCAGTGGCAGACAGCCATGGACACAGAGATGGCTTCCTGGAAGTCCACAGGCACCTACGTCGACCAGGTTCCCCCACCTGGGGCGAACATCATCAGTGGCATGTGGATTTTCAGGGTGAAGCGCCCGCCGGGTTCTCCGCCTGTCTTCAAGGCGCGTTACGTTGCACGAGGCTTCAGTCAGCAAGAGGGAGTTGACTTCTTCCAGACCTTCTCTCCTACCCCGAAGATGACCACTCTTCAGGTTCTGCTGCACGTCGCCGCTCAGCGTGACTACGAGCTTCACTCTCTTGACAGGGAGGACGAAGGAACCCAGCTGTCGTCGGCTGCATCGTAACCACGCCAACGAACAAAGAAATCAATGAAGGAGACACCCCCCTGGGGACGGCGATGGTGCCTGAGGATGCGCTGGATCTGGTACTCGGGTTCGTCGGTATCAACAGCTACCGGCAGTGAAATGCGACCACGGCCCGAGAAGGCGGTGCTGGGATCGGTGTAAGGCCGAAGAAGAGACACGTGGAATGATGGGTGCATGCGGAAATGAGCGGGAAGGCGGAGACGGTATGCGACTGGACCGAGTGCGCGCTCAATGACGAATGGACCAATGAAACGTAAGCGGAGCTTGCTGTCCTGTGGCAGTCGGAGGTTGCGGCTATCCAAAAGGACACGGTCACCGACTGCAAACGACACCTCACGACGACTGCGGTTGGTGGTGCGTGCCATGCGTGCACTAGCGAGCTCAAGGTGCTTCCTCACGTGGTCATGAATGAAGGTGAGATGCTGGTGAAAGTTGTCCGCACGAGGGACTGTGGGTGTGAGATCGAAACGAGTGGGGACATTGGGGTGCTTCCCGTACAGTGCAAAAAACGGTGACATGCCTGTGGACGAGTGGTGCGTGTTGTTGTAGGCGAACTCTGCCATTCTCAGCTTCTTGTCCCATGCAGTTGCGTCGTGCATCGTGATGCTGCGAAAAATCTGCTCCAAGGTCTGGTTCATACGCTCAGTCTGTCCGTCTGTCTCTGGATGGTACGCAGACGACATGGCTAAGCGAGTCACAAACAGTGCGAAAAGTTGCTTCCAGAACTTCGAAGTGAAACGAGGGTCGCGGTCTGAGATGATGGAATCCGGAACCCCGTGCAGTCGGACTACGTTATCTACGAACAGCGTCGCGGCTTCCTCTGCTGTGACCTTGCCGTGCGTCGGGATGAAGTGCGCTGCTCGAGAGAACTTATCCACTACCACGAAGATGGCGTCGTGACCCCTAACTGTGCGCGGTAAAGCCATGATGAAGTCCATCGTAACTACCTGCCAAGGGCGGTCGGGTGGTGGAATCTGTTGGTGCAACCCTACGGTTTGCACTCGGCTTGTTGTCCGTGTGCGTGAATGTGTGTGTGTATGGAATGGTATGAGGGCATGGGATAATATATATTTCATGCTTATAATTGTGTGTGAATGTTGAGTCATGATGTCGTGTGTGTGTGTCGAGTCAATAGCGAGTTATCGCTAGACGCGTGTTACGCGGTCGTTTGTGTCTCGCGCGCGGTTTCTATTTTGTCGTGCGCGGTTTCTATTTTGTCCTGTGTCGAACGTTCGGCGTGTCGCAGGTGTGTGCAGCAAACCCATCAAGAACTCAAGGATGAGTTTGTGATGAAGAGCCCGAGCCTTGGTGTCAAGCCTCAAGTGATTTCGAAGCTTGCCAAAAGGGTACACCTCAAGATATTGAAGATAGTTGCATTACTTTGTGTAGTGTAACATTTCACTTGGTGTAGGCCCTAGTGAAGGGTAGTTTCGAGACCCTTCGTGGTTGGGGACAGTGTGGCACTGTTCCACATCACTGTACCTCGGCTCTTGGTGTTTGTAGGAGCTGGGAGTCATTCCCAACTCGTAACTCTTCCTATCTTGTGTTCTAAGACTATAGTGGCTGCCATAGTACCGTTCGTTCAAACCGACGCTGTGTCGTCAATTCTTTATCAAATCGTGCAATCTAAATTGCTAATTGTAGACGACGTGAAGACGCTCCAGATCCAATTTGAATCAAGTCATTTGCAGCTGTGAGAAGAACGCTATCAACGTTTGAAGCCGCTGTGCAGAAATCCGTCTGTGCTCTCTATCTTTCGTTTTAGGCACATTCAAGCCTATTGTGACTATAACAAGTGGTATCAGAGCCCCTTGGAGCAGTTTCGACAATGTCTGGACCTGAGGAAAGGGGTGGCAGAGGTGCTGGTGGCAGTGGAGAAGCTCAAGCTCAAGGCCAACCCCGTGATTCAGCCATGGCGCCCATGCAACCAAGTCTTGGCCCACCTAGGGATGAGCCTAGGGTGTTTGGGCTTGACAAGTTCAACGGTGACAACTTTGCTGAATGGTCCTTCAAGATGGAGAACATCTTTGACCACTATGACCTGCTGGAGGTGATGGAAGGAACGGAGAAGCGCCCCGAGAACGACCCGGAGAAGAGCCCGTGGGTGCGGAAGAGCGCACAAGGCTATCTCTTACTTGGGCAAGCGTTGGGGAGCAGTCAGATCCGTCACATCAAGCCATTCCAGCGTGAACCAGAGAAAGGACCAAAGGCATGGGCTGCTCTCAAGGGTGTACATGCTCCTGCAACAGCGGCGGTAGCGGTGGTGTTGGAACGGCAAATGGCGGCACTACGAATTGAAGAAGACGAAGCGGTTGAAGAAGGGGTGCAGAAATTCTTCGACTTGTTGACGCGGCTTGAGGGAGCTGATTTGAACTACAGTGAGCTCCAAAAGAAGACCAAGTTGCTGGCCTTACTCCCAGAGTCATGGTCCTCGCTCATCATCAACCTTAATCGCGACTTGCCCCGCCTCTCGCTTGAAGACGTGAAGCGAGCTATCCTTCAAGAGGATTTCCGCCGCCGTGAGTTGGCGAGTGCGGATGGCGCTGGGGCAGCGAGCATCGGCCGTGGATATGGTCGAGGAAGAGGCAGAGGACGAGGGGGAGGAAGGTTTGGTGGCAGCAACTTCGGCGGAGGCCGCAGGAGTGGCGGTTACGGCAGCGACGACAAGAGCTACGGACGCGGTCGCGGCCGATTCGACGGCGAGTGTCACTATTGCCACAAGAGCGGACACATGTGGCGCGACTGCTACAAACTCCCTGATGGTTGGACCCCTGCTCAAGGCCAAGAGGGTAGAGGAGCAGGAGGAGGGAGAGGACGAGGCCGTGGAGGCCGTGGCGGTCGCGGTGGCGGAGCTGCAAACATGAAGAGCGGAGACAACGACAAGGACCCGAGCGACGATCGATACCCGGGTCTATTCTACTTCGTGTCGACGCAAGTACCGGCTGGTCCAGAGAAGGATGAAGGCTTTGAGGAGCCAGCAGCTGTGGGGAAGGTGACCCTACACCCCCTGGACTATTGGGTGATTGATAGTGGCGCTACCTATAGCATGACACCTCGCCCGGACTTGCTCACCGAACTCGAGCCGTCACCGGTGAAGCATGTCACATCGGCTTTGGGGCAGCGAGCAGAGGTGAAAGGCATGGGTAAGGCCATGTTCAAGGGTGCTGATGGGAAGATGGTGGGCCTCAAGAACGTGCTTTGGGTGCCCAGCCTTGCTGCAAACCTGATTTCCGTGCGGCGGTTGGCAAAGGCCGGCATGGACACGAACTCGAAGGGAGCCAAGACCTACACCGCAAGGCTTGGCGATCGAATTCTTTGGGACCTTCATGAGGACAGGGATGTCTACAACGAGATGTGGCAGATCCCAGTGGTCCCTATGCCTAAGGAGAGGCAAGTGGCAGCAAGCATCAGCACCAAGGATGGAGCGGTCGGTAGCGACGATGGCGCGAACGGTCGCGCTAAGGAGAATGAGCTCAAGAAGAGCAAACCTGGAGGGACCAGCAAGTTCAGTGAACCTAAGGAGAGTGGTGCAGCAACCAAGGAGCAGCAAAAGGGTGAGGAGAACCCAGAGGCAGCAGCGGAGGAGGACTACGGAGAGAGTATGTGGGGCGCTATTGCGAGCGCGGCATTCTCCAATCCAACTTCGGCTACGGGGGAGTGTGATTGGCTCACCTTGCATCGGCGCATGGGGCATGTGGCCCTGCCCATCTTGCAGCAGCTAGTGAAGAATGAGATGGTTGCTGGCATACGTGTGAAGGGGGAGCCCGATGAGGTGCTTGGCTGCCCGACGTGCATTCAAGCCAAGTTCACCCGGTTTCCGTTCCCTAGTTCGGAGGCAACGGCAAAGGCACCGCTTGATGAGGTGGTGATGGACGTGGTGGGCCCCCTGAAGCTTGGAGCTGCTGGAGCTGAGTATTTTCTCACCATTGTCGACGTCTACACCCGCATGACTTGGGTGTACGTGCTGGCCAAGAAGAGCGACGTGGCTGAAACGTTGAAGACGGATTGGTTCCCGATGGTGGAGCGGCAACAAGACCGTCTAGTCAAGTCAATCCGCACCGATCGAGGGGGAGAGTTCCTGAGCAAGGAGTTTGGGTTGTGGCTGAAGAAGAATGGTATTCGGCACTCCCTCACCATGCCATACTCCCCTGCAATGAACGGCATCGCCGAGCGAGCGAACCGCACAATCACGGAGGCGGCACGCGGGTTGCTCATTGAAGCCGGGCTACCCGACTATTTCTGGCCTGATGCGGTGCGGAGCGCGTGTGTGGCCAAGAACAGAGCCTTGACTCATGTGGGAGCAGACAAATGGGTGCCCTATGTGGAGTGGCTAGGAAGGAAGCCAAAGGTGGATATGCTTCGGGTGTTCGGGTGCATGTGCATGGCGCTCGTGCCTAAGCATCTTCGGCACAACAAGCTTGGTGCCAAGGCGGTGTGGGCCGTGCACTTGGGCATGGCTCAAAACAGCAAGGGATGGCTTCTTTGGGACCCATTCACCAAGAAGTTCTTGGTGAGCAGGGACTGCAAGTTCATAATGAACTTCATGTACAAGGATTGGAAGGCGGAGAATGAGGCGAAGATAGGCGTGCGGTTTGGGGAGGTGAAGAGTTCCGGTTTGGAGCATGTGGAGCTGCCTTTGGAGCTGAGCAGCGGCAGCACAACCACAAGGCAATCCTCCCTTGTGAATGGGGGGAGAGGAGGCCAATGATGCAGAGGAAGAAGAGGAGGAGGTGCAGCAAGTGAGCGAGCGTGCACCGTCACTCCCTTCCCGTACTACGAGTGCTCCACGGATTCGAGCCACACCGCAGCAACGCCAAGGCCTTCAAGTCCCTGCAGCTGAGGAGGAAGGAAGGGGGAAGAGGAGAGTTCAACCCCCTAATAGGCTGACCTATGATGCGCCGGGAAAGCAGGGCAAGACAGCCCTGGCCGGAGCGGCAATGATGGTCGGAGACGACGAGGAGAGTGACTACGAGGAGTGTGCCTTCGCGTTCTTCTCTCCGGTGGAGATGCCGGGAGAACCAGCAACTCTCAAGGAGGCTTTGGAGAGTAGTGATGCTGAGGAGTGGAAGAAGGCCATGGAGAGTGAGCTGAAGAGCATCGAGGAGAATGACACGTTTGAATTGGTGGAGCTACCGGAGGGGCGTACGGCGATAACGTCCAAGTGGCTCTTCAAAATCAAGTCGGATGCCGACGGCAAGATCGAGCGCTACAAGTCTAGGCTTGTAGCCAAGGGGTACCAGCAGAAGGAGAAGGTGGACTTCAAGGAGCTGTTTGCCCCTGTGGTGAAGCCGACGACGCTGCGAACCCTATTCGCGGGAGCCGCCATCAAAGGATGGGTAGTAAAGCAAATGGACATCGTAACGGCATTCCTTAACGGCATCCTTGAGGAGGAGATTTTTATGGCGCAGCCAGAGGGGTTTGATGATGGTAGTGGCAGAGTGTGGAAGCTGAAGAAGGCCCTCTATGGGCTGAAGCAGGCCCCTAGGCAATGGTACATGAAGCTGCGCGACGTGTTGGAGGGGATTGGCTTCACTCCCTCAACGGCCGATCACTCATTGTTCATGCTTGGCGAGGGGGAGCAGAGGAGTTTCATGGTGGTTTATGTGGATGACATCCTCATTTTCTCACCCTCTTCTGACCTTGTGAAGGAGGTGATGCTGAAGCTTCAAGACAAGTTCAAGTGCAAGGCCCTTGGTGACGTGAGCTTCTACCTTGGGCTCCACATCGAACGAGATGTGGAGAAGCGGTGCATGCGGGTGCATCAACGAAAGTACCTGGAGGCATTGGCTGCCAACTTTGGGCAGAGTGAAGGCCATGTGGCTACACCCTTTCCCTCTGGGTTCAAGTGTGTGAAGGGACCAGAGGAGGAGAGCGTTGGTGAAGAGGAGAGGCGCCGATTTCACTCGTTGGTGGGCAGCCTCATGTATGCGGCGGTAAACACCCGACCGGACGTCGCGTTTGCTACCGGGCAGCTGGCTAGGGTTGTGCAATGCCCTAATGAGGAGCAGGTAGCAGCTGGAATGAGGGTGGCCAAGTATCTTGGCCAAACACCGACCGTTGGGCTGCAATACTCGGCGGTGGCACAAAGGCGCCAAAAGGGCGCGGATGGTGTTGAACCCGGGCGTTTGTTCCTCACCGCCTACTAGGATGCTTCATATGCATCAGAACCAGAGGACATGACAAGTGTGGGAGGCTTCATATGCTGTGTTGGTGGAGGCCCAACTGCTTGGGAGAGCAAGAAGCAGGTTGACCAAGCTTTGAGCTCGGTGGAGTCCGAGTACATGGCACTCTTCCGTGCCGTACGGGAGATTGTGTGGCAGCGGCGTTTGTTGGCTGAATTGGGGGAGGAGCAGCAAGGACCTACCCCACTGTACTGTGACAGCCAGGGTGCCATTGCTCTTGCTAAGAACCCTGTGTTGCATGGACTCACGAAGCACATGATGGTGAAGTGGCATTGGACGAGGAGCATGGTAACCGCGGGTGAAGTTGAGTTGCACTACGTGAAGACCACGGGGCAGCCGGCTGACATGATGACCAAGAGGCTGGTGGAGCAGCAGCATTGGAAGTGTTGCAAGCTGGCTGGGATGGCTCTGAACTGAGAGAGCAACATATCCTAAGGCCAACAATCCGAGGGGGAGTTTGTTGGTGCAACCCTACGGTTTGCACTCGGCTTGTTGTCCGTGTGCGTGAATGTGTGTGTGTATGGAATGGTATGAGGGCATGGGATAATATATATTTCATGCTTATAATTGTGTGTGAATGTTGAGTCATGATGTCGAGTGTGTGTGTCGAGTCAATAGCGAGTTATCGCTAGACGCGTGTTACGCGGTCGTTTGTGTCTCGCGCGCGGTTTCTATTTTGTCGTGCGCGGTTTCTATTTTGTCCTGTGTCGAACGTTCGGCGTGTCGCAGGTGTGTGCAGCAAACCCATCAAGAACTCAAGGATGAGTTTGTGATGAAGAGCCCGAGCCTTGGTGTCAAGCCTCAAGTGATTTCGAAGCTTGCCAAAAGGGTACACCTCAAGATATTGAAGATAGTTGCATTACTTTGTGTAGTGTAACATTTCACTTGGTGTAGGCCCTAGTGAAGGGTAGTTTCGAGACCCTTCGTGGTTGGGGACAGTGTGGCACTGTTCCACATCACTGTACCTCGGCTCTTGGGGTTTGTAGGAGCTGGGAGTCATTCCCAACTCGTAACTCTTCCTATCTTGTGTTCTAAGACTATAGTGGCTGCCATAGTACCGTTCGTTCAAACCGACGCTGTGTCGTCAATTCTTTATCAAATCGTGCAATCTAAATTGCTAATTGTAGATGACGTGAAGACGCTCCAGATCCAATTTGAATCAAGTCATTTGCAGCTGTGAGCAGAACGCTAACAACGTTTGAATCCGCTGTGCAGAAATCCGTCTGTGCTCTCTATCTTTCGTTTTAGGCACATTCAAGCCTATTGTGACTATAACAGAATCGGATGTTAAAGTCTTGCCTTACGCTGGCGAGAGGACTTCGTACGCTGACACGTGTCGCATGAGCGAATGTAATCCTCTACGTCTGCTGCAAGCCCTAGCCAGAAGTACGTGCGACTAAGCGTCTTAGCCGTCTTATCTGCTCCGAAGTGACTCGTGCTAACTACATCATGCGCCTCGGAAAGAAGAAGCTGTCGAAGAGGGCGGTAAGCAGGAACCCAAATCAGTGCTGTCCCCTTCCGAATGTAGACACTACCCTGCACCTCTGCTCCTGCGGGCGGCTGCAGTGTGAAGTCGGGATCTACTGTGTAACCGTGCTCGAAGAGTGCTGTAAGAAGTGGATGGCCGGCAGTGACTGTGAGGCTGGCGAGCTGGCAACTACGGCGAGTGAGCGGATCTGCTGGGTTGCGAACGTCTGGCTTGTACTCTATCCTGTAGTGAAATCTCCCCTCCATGAATTCCATCCATCTAGCCTGGCAACGACTCAACTGCGGCTGCGACTTGAGGAAACGAAGCGAGCAATGGTTCGTGTGTATAACACTAACTGCCCCCTCTAGGTAGCACCTCCAAACCTTATACGCATGGATGATCGCGAGCGCCTCCTTGTCGTGAATGGGATAGTTCAGCTCCGATCCCCTAAGCTTACGCGACTCGTATGCTATCATCTGCAGCCCGCGGCCCTGGTCCTGAAGATGCACTGCTCCAATGGCCCGATCTGATGCATCGGTCACTACAACGTACGGGCGAGTGGGATCTGGGTACGACAGTGTCGGTGAAGACGTGAGCGACTGCTTCATCTGCTCGAATGCCTGCTTCTGCGCTGGACCCCAATCGAAATCCACGCCCTTCCGAAGTAGGTCGGTGAGTGGACTAGCGATTGATGCGAAACCCTGAACGAAAGATGGTAGTCATCCGCGAATCCGAGAAAGCTCTGCAACTCCTTGACTGAGGTCGGAGTGTCAGAAACTAACGAGCAGGAATGATTGCATTGAGAAATAATGTGATATAAGTACTAACCCTAATTTGGGTTATACCCCATATGGGCTACCCCACTACAGCCTACACAATAATATAACAGTTTGACACACCCCCATAGGCAAAGCGGGGGAGAACAAGGGGTCACAAGACCAGTCCAGAAAAGCAAAGAAAGCTCAGGGTGGATCACGAAGTCACCACACACCCTGAGCACAAGCAAATGGCCACAAGGCCAATTCAAATGCAGAGTTATATAATGGAGAACAAGCAGTACAATGATCACAACCTAGCAAGTGTAAGCATGCAGGTATATGTATATAGATCACAGTACAAGCAAAGTCAAGAAGTGAGCAAGTGAGACCAAGTAGGCACAAGGCCTAGAACAGTACAGAAACGCTGATGATCACAAGGCTGAAGTGCCTTGGTGAAGATATCAGCAATGTTGGCATGAGAGGCCACGTAAACAAGACGAAGCTGACCACGCTGCTGCAACTCTCGAGCAAGGAAGTAACGCAGAGCGATGTGCTTCGTCCTGTGCTCCTGACACAAGGCAATCATGGCCTTGTTGTCGACGTACAGAACTGGAGGAGAACGAGGCGGCTCTCCCAAGTCGCTCAGCAGGTAGGTGAGCCAGCGTAACTCCTGTGCAGCCATGGCCCCTGCGTAGATCTCAGCCTCACAACTGGAACTGAGAACAAAAGATGAGCGGGTAGACCGCCAAGAAATAGAGCCGGAGACAAGGCTGAAAGTGTAACCCTGAGACGACCGCTGCGTAGCCAAGTCGTCAACCCAAGACGCATCTGCGTGTCCAATGAGGACAACTGGACCCCGTCCTCCAAGCACGAGCCCCATGCCTGACGTACTGCACAAGTAGCGCAACACCCTCTTAGCGGCCTCCCAGTGCTCTGGTCGGTGATTTCCGGGTGCAACGTAGCATGCCAGGTTGCTAAGAGGGTAGGCAAGGTCAGGTCGAGTGCAGGTCATCAGGTACATGAGGCAGCCCACAAGCTCTGGATACGGGCCACTCGGCTCTACGGACTCGTCCGAAGGTGGAGCTGAGAGCGAGTGACCGGTAGGCAGAGGAGTGGACTGTGGCGAGGCGTACTGGAAGCGGAAGCGCTGAAGGACCTGCTGCACCATGTGACTGAGTCAAGGTAATGGTGCGCCGTGCTCTGTCCCGGGTGATCTGCAAGCCAAGATAGCTGCGCAGCTCACCCAGGACTGTGCACGTGTGTCTCTTCTGCAGCTCCGACTTCACTAGGGCCAGTCCCTCAGTGTCAGCAGTGGCAAAGACCAAGTCGTCGACGTACACGAGGATGTAGAACGGCGGCAGCGAAGTGTCGGTGCGTAGAAACAGCGACGGGTCAGCAGTCGAAGGAGCAAACCCAAGAGCCGCAAGCGTCGTCCTCAATGTGTCGTGCCACTCACGAGGCGCCTGGCGGAGACCGTAGACTGGCCGCCGGAGGCTCCACTAGGTACCTGCAGGAAACAAGTGGTTGAAGCCAGGTGGGCGGCGCAGCCAGATCTCCTCGTGCTGGCTGCCCTGTAAAAAAGCAGTGCTGAAGTCAAGAGAGTGAAGCTCGTAGTCACGCTGAGCGGCGACGTGCAGTAGCACCCGAAGAGTGGTCATCTTTGGGGTAGGGAAGAAGGTCTGGAAGAAGTCAACTCCCTGTCGCTGACTGAAGCCTCGTGCAACGTAACGCGCCTTGAAGACAGGCGGAGAACCCGGCGGCCGCTTCACCCTGAAAATCCACATGCCATCGACAATGTTCGCCCCAACGGGAACTGCGTCGACGTAAGTGCCTGTGGACTTCCAGGATGCCATCTCTGCGTCCATGGTTGTCTGCCACTGAGAGGAGTAGGGACCCGTAATCGCCTCTGCGTAAGAGCGCGGGGTCGGGATGTCTGGTGCATCCAGGTCTCCCTTAGGTGCAATCAGCATGGACACGAGATGAGGTGCAGCAGCTGCAAAACACTCAAAGTCCTCCTGCCTGTCCTCAAGGACGTCCGTGCCAAGAGCACACTCACCCCCGACGGACGGAGGACAGGCAGGCTCAGACTCAGCAACAAAACTAGCGGCGTAGTCGAGACGACAGGCGACTGCAAAGTCAACAAGCTCGGCAACTAGGGCAGACGCAGCAGTGGACTCAAACGAAGGGTCAGTGACAACAGTGGCTAGAAGACGTGTGACAGTAGGACTGGTCGCACGAGCAAAGTCGGAGAGAGGGTCAGGAATGTCAGGAAGAGAGCACGCAGGAGGAGACGGCAGAGGGACACGCTGTGGAACAGAGGAAGGACGAAGTGCCACAGGGTGCGTGCTGGGGACAGGAGGAGGACGCTGACGAGGAACACGGCGACCAGTGCGAACAGCGCGAACAGGCGACGCAGGACGAGACTCAGGCTCACGAGGCTCACGAAGAGAGTCTGTCGGCTCAGTGTAAGGAGAAGGAGCAGGCAGTGGGGAGGCTGGCTGTAACTGCGGCTGCGACTGGTCAGGCGGTGGACACAGTAAGGGAGGAGTAAGGCCAGTAGAAGACCGGAGACCAAGAACCTGCTGAAGCAGTGGAACAAAGTACGGTCGCGGCCGCACAGTGCCTCCAGTGTCAAAGTATAATTCTATAGTTTGTGTAGTTCTAGTCTAGGTGTTCTCCCTTGTGTTATTTTGTACTTGCACTAGGGTTAGGTTTTGCATATATCTTGTTTGTACTTTCTGTTTTAGTTAATTCATTCAGCAGTTATTACTTTGACATCCAGAACCAGCACCGACAGCACCAGCATCCCCAGGGCCAGCACCTCCAGTTCCAGGGTCTCCAGCTCCAGTGTCTCCAGCTCCAACGCTTGCAGCACCACCAGCTCCAGCAGCTCCAGTAGCACCTCCGGGACCAGCACCTCCAGCACCTCCAGGACCAGCAGCTCCAGCACCTCCGCTACCTCCAGCTCCAGTGCCTCCAGCTCCAACGCCTGTAGCACCTCCAGCTCCAGCAGCTCCAGTACCTCCTGTTCGAGCACCTCTAGGACCAGCAGCTCCTGCACCTCCGGTACCTCCAGCTCCAGCGCCTACAGCTCCAGGGTCTCCAGCCCCAGTGCCTGCAGTACTACCAGCTCAAGCTGCTCCAGTACCTCAAGTACGAGCACCTCCGGGACCAGCAGCTCCAGCACCTCCAGGACCAGCAGCTCCAGAGCCTCCAGCTCCAGGGCCTCCAGCGGCAAGCCCCCCAGCTCCAGCAGCGCCACTCCGAAGGCTCCAGCGCCGAGCAAACCACTCGCGCAGCTGCGGTGGAGAGAAAGGCTCCCGCCGTGACAAGGCACCCGTAGGACCTCCAGCAGACAAAGTACCTCCAGGTTCAGCACGCTCAGTCTCAGCACCCCCAGGCTCAGCACCCCCAGGCTCCGCACCCTCAGACTCAGCAGCCCCAGGCTCAGCACCCCCAGGCTCCGCACGCTCAGGCTCAGCACCCCCAGGCTCCGCAAGCTCAGGCTCAGCACCCCCAGGCTCCGCACGCTCAGGCTCAGCACCCCCAGACGCAGCACCCCTAGCAGCACCACCCCCAGCAGCACCAGATTCAACAGCGACCTCGACAGGCTCGACAGGGTCTACCTGAGACACACCTGAGGGAGCAGGACCCTAAAGGACAGGGGTTCTACCAGAGGAGGACCTGGTGCGAGGAAGAGCGGCGGGGGGGGGAGAGGGGCAGTGCGGTAGGGGAAGAGACGGTAAAAGGGAACCGACTCGTCAAACGTGACGTCCTGAGAGGACAGGACACGACGCGAGGTGGGGTGGTAAAATTGCCAGCCATGCGCGTCAGGGGGAAAGCCAAGGAAGACGTAGGGAATAGCGCGGGAGGAGAGCTTGTCCGCGAAAGTATCACGGACAAAGGCACGAGAGCCCCAGACCCGGAACACCGACGCATCGCCAACCTTCCCTGTCCAACGCAGTGTAGGCGAGGTCTCCGGCAAGGAGACACGGGGCCAGAGGTTGAGCTGATGCGCAGCGTACCAGACCGCAAACGGCCACAGAAAATGGTGGGGAGCCGCATGGATCATAGAGGTACGAGCGACCTCCATGACTAAGCCAATGCGGCGCTCAGCAACCCCATTCTGCTGCGGAGAGGCCGGAAGCGTGAACGACTGGTGAATGCCCTCCCGATGACAAAAGTCCCGCAAGAGGTCGGAGGCAAACTCACCACTTCTGTCTGAGTGCAGACGCAGGACAGGAAGGTCCTCGTGGAACCGCTCGCAGAGCTGGAGACGGACAGCGCGGATCCAAGGGATCAAAACATCAGGGACCTCCCCCTTGCTGCGCAAGGGGAAGACCGTGGTGTAACGCGTGTAGTTGTCGACAACCAGCAGAAAGTATCGCTCGCGGCCCTGTCCACGGACGCGGGCTGGGCCTCACACGTCCATGCGGAGAGTCTGCAGGGGAGCAGTCGTCGGGGGAAACGAGGAGGAGTGAGGAGCGGCGCGCTGCCGCCCCTCGACACAGGGAATGCAGGGAGGGGCAGGCGAGGGTGGGAGGGGAGGCAGAGACCTGGGAAGACCAGAGATAAGGAGACGGGAGTGCATGTCATGGAGGCGTGGCACGGAGGGGTGACCAAGACGGTGGTGCCAAAGGAGCGTCTGGTGCGACAGGGCACGACACGAGCAGGGGACTGCTAGCTGACCTGATACGGACGCAGACGCAGCTACTTGAAGAGGCTCAGTAGTCAGTGTGTACAGACTCGACCAAGGCCGACGGGTGAACGTGGCCAGGTGACGGCACGTCCGTGTACACGTGCAAATCGCCACACGCTGCCCTCCTGGAGTAAAGGTGTCAACCCATACATCCTGAAGAGCGGCGTTGCTCACCAAGTTCGTCGAGAACGTGGGGAGGTGGAGACCTGACAGTGAGCCAGACGGAACTGCTGGACACAGGAGAACAGTGGTGGAACGTGCACGAACTGGCCCCCCTGAGGGGTCAGCCAGGCTGACTGCAACAGGTGCAGGGAGTGGTGTGAGTGTGGTACTATCGCGAAAGAAACAGCGGGAAGCACCTGAGTCAAGCGTGAAGGTGTGCAAGGCCTTAGCAGGCGCAGTACCAGAGAGAGAAGACTCACTAGCACCTAGAGCAGCAGCCTCTATACCTGGGTCGGGCGGCACACACAGGTAACAGTCACCCTCAGCACTAACAGTCAATGCATACATGGCAGCAAGGATAGCATCATAGTCAAGAGCAAAGATATCAACACCCTGCCTAAGCAGCTCTAGCCAGCGGGGAAGCTCAGTCGCGTCGGGAAACTCTGCGCTCCAGGCGTCGTCAAGACGGGAGAAGCAGCGGGACTGGGTGTGACCAACATTCCCGCATGTCTGACCAGAGCTGTCACCTGTGTGAATGACGTACTGGCAGCGAACACTACCCCCAGACGCCCCACGCCGAGCAAACCACTCACGAAGCTCCTGGGACGTAGGGGTCTCGCGCTGTTGCTGCTGCTGCTGCCTCTGATCACCGCCAGAACCGCCCCTCTGACTGGCCCCACCCCGACCGCCACCACTGCCGCCGCTACCACTCCCACTGCCGCCGCCACCGCCGCCACCAAAGCCTCCACTCCCACCACCACTCCCTCCGCCACCACCGCCACCTCCACCACCGCCACCTCCACCACCTCCACCGCCCCCACCACCGCCTCCACCGCTGCCACCCCCACCACCCCTGCCTCCCTTGCCCCTGCCGCTGCGGCGCCTCCCACTAGGAGCAGACGCAGCTCCGACCTCCTCAACACGAAGGAAGTGAAAGGCAGCAGTAGAAGCGACTGAGGGGATAAGGGGGGAGGGGGAACACCCCTCAGAGAAGGGAGTGCGAGGAGTGCCACGAGAAGCGCCTACAGCGACTATGCTGGTCTCAGCTGCAAGGAGGTGCTTCTCGAGCAGGTCGACAGTGAGGTCTCTGGGGTTAAGGGCGAGAAGGAGGTCCTTGACTGCGCTAAGAGAGTCAGGGAGGTGGGTGACGATGAAGTAGAGAGCGATGTACATGGGAGGGGGGTTCTTGGCTCGAAACTCGGCGGGAAGCGCGGCGCGGTAGCGAGTGTCGCTAGTGCGAAGGTGAGTGATGAGGTCGGCAACTGTGGCAAAGGCGGACAGCTCGGGAAACAGGTAGGGCAGTATAAGGCGGCCTAGAGCAGCAGTGGCAGGGGAGGAGTAACGAGCAACTACAGCGTCGTATAGGGATCTAGCAGTCTTGTGCTGGCCAAAGTGGGTGCGTTCGGCTAACGGCAAGTGGTTGCGAACGGCTAGGCGAGCAGCAGCGTCACGGGTAAGCCACTGTGAGCGAGTCGCACTGTCAGCTGTGTCGGGAGGGGCGAGAGAGGCTCCAGACGTGAGGTCAAACAACGAAACGCTGTCTCTAGAATCGCTCAGTAGGTACAGCTGCATGTCATCTAGCCACGCATCGAACTCGAACGCATGCAGGGCAGGGCAGGGCGGCGGCCAGCAGGGCGGCGCACAGGTTGGGCAGGGCAGGGCGGCGGCCAGCAGAGCGTCGCGCGGGCAGGGCAGGGCGGCGGCCAGCAGAGCAGCGCGCGGGCAGGGCAGGGCGGCGCGGCGGCGAGCAGCACGCGGGCAGGGCAGGGCGGTGTGGCGGCGAGCGGCGAGCGGGCAAGGCAGGGCGGCGTGACGGCGAGCGGCGCGCGGGCAGGGCAGGGCGGCGCAGCGGCAAGCAGCGCGCGGGCAGGGCAGGGCAGGGCGTGCGCGGGTGGCGCGACGCAGGGCAGGGCGTGCGCGGGGCGGCGCAACGCAGGGCAGGGCAGAGCGCGCGCTGGCGGCTCGACGCAGGGCAGGGCGTGTGCGAGGCAGTGCGACGCAGGGCAGGGCGTGCATGGGCATCGTGACGCAAGGCAGGGCAGGGCAGGGCAGGGCAGGGCGCGCGCGGGCGGCGCGACGCAGGGCAGGGCGTGGGGTAGCGCGGTAACCGCAGTCGTTCACTAGCTAATAGTGGGCCCGAAAAAAAACGGTCCTAAGGACCTACTGCTCCGAAACCATGTCAGAAACAAACGAGCAGGAATGATTGCATTGAGAAAGAATGTGATACAAGTACTAACCCTAATTTGGGTTGTACCCCATATGGGCTACCCCACTACAGCCTACACAATAATATAACAGTTTGACAAAGAGCTATCCAGTCCTGTACTGCTGCGATCTTCTTCAGGGTCGGTCCTAATGCCACTAGCAGATACGACGTGACCTAGAAACTCGACTTCGGGGAGGAAGAACTCGCACTTCGACTGCTTAGTGTACAACTGCTCCCTCCGCAAGACCTCGAAGACCTTCTGCAAGTGCTGCACGTGCTCCTCTTTCGTCTTGGAGAAGATGAGGATGTCGTCTAGGTAAACTTATATGAACGAACCTAGGAACTCGGAGAGGACGGTGTTCATGAGCGTCTGAAACGTCGCTAGGGCGTTGGTCAAACCAAACGGTAGAACCCTAAACTCGTACAATCCCTGCTTCGTACGAAACGCCGTCTTGTCCTGATCCTCCGGAACTACTCGAATCTGGTGATTTCATGAGCGAAGGTCGATCTTGGAGAAGACTCTAGCGCCCTACACTTCATCCAGAAGATCCTCTACTCTCGGCACCGGGAACCTATTCTTGACGGTGGCGGCATCCAGTGCGCGGTAATCAATGCACATCAGTAACCCTCCGTCTTTCTTAGGCGTGAAAAGGATCGGTGCTTCCCAAGGCGATCTAGATGGCTGTATGAAACCCTGCGCTGGGAAGTGCCTAACCTGCTGCGTCATCTCCTTTGTCTCTGCTGGACTTAACCCCCACTGCGGCTTTGCTACTGGCCTGCTCCCCGTCTCCAACTCTATTCGATGGTCGATTGCTCGGCTAGGAGGTAACCCTGGGGGCAACTCGTCGGGGAAGACGTCTTCGATCTCTACTAACAGTGCACCCACTTCAGCAGGAAGAGTCGCCTTCTCAACAACTGCTGCACTCCCTCTTTTCCCCTCCTCAGCTTCTACCTCCTCTAGGAAAACCGCGAAGATCCGTGCCGCACGCTTCACCAGCTGCCGCACACGAACATCATTGATGATAGCTGTGGATGATGTGGCCCCATCGCTCCACTGTGGCAGCTCCCGGAACTCCCCGTCTACCTTGACGCTGCATCTTCCCTGAGCCCAATCGAACTGAGTACTAACCATTCTAGGCAATCTCTCCCGAAGATGAAATCATAACCGTCCAGCGTCGCAGAGTCGAAGTCACGCCTAACCGTGACCGGTCCTAGAATTACGCGCAACTTGCGAATGACTGGTCCTATGTGAAGTGGCGCCCCATCTACCATGCGAGCCCCCTTAAAGTTGACTGCCGAAGCTGCTTCGAGATGGAGACAACTAAGTAATGAAGATGAAACGAACGAGTGGCTAGCTCTGCTATCGATGAGAATCTTGACTGGAACACAGCGAAGCTTCCCTAAAAGCATGACTGGACGATCAACAGTGTTTACCTCATTTGGCGTAGATGACTGCTCTAAGGCCGTCTCCTCTACGTTGGTAGACGTTGCTGGTTCGGAAGCGTTAACACCAGCTACCGACCCGCTATCTAGTGGCTGTTTCCGTTTCCCTGCTGCCGCTCCTTAAGCTGCAGTCACGCTTCATGTGTCCCGGCTTTTTGCAGTAGTGATAGTTCCCCCTAAAACCCATTTTTGTGAGCCGTCACTGTTAACTGCACCAATCTCCATGGGCGACGGTCTGTCCCTCGAGCGAGAATCGTTGATCGGTCTGTTGTATCCCCTATCACGATCGTCACGACCCCGTCGGCTTCGTATTGCGTCAACGCGTTCTGCTGCTACGACTACTAACTCGAAGGTGGACAACCCGTGAATCGCGATGATCTCTGCTATGTCCAACTTTAAACCTTCGAGGTAGCGATCGCGCATCTCTGCTTCCGTGATGTCGTCTATCTCGTTGCAGATGCTCAAGAACCGTCGTGTGTACTTCTGGACGTTTCCTATCTGGCAGAAATGACGCAGATGCTTCCTAGCAGCTTCTGAGGCATTCACCAAGTCGAACCTACTTGTCAGCGCCGCTTCAAATCCTTCCCATGTCGTCGGAACCGTGGTAACACCCAAAGCTAAACTCCCTAGGCTCGAAGTTGCAGCTGCATGCCCCACGCCCTGTTGATGCCCGTCTGTCTGATTCCTTCTTACAGTAGTTTGCTTAAGTTGGCGCCACCACTCCAAGGCCGGGCCCCTCAGCAGCGTAACAGAGTACTCGATCCGCTGGTGCGCATCCGCCTCTTGCACCCCGCTCGCGGCGAAGTACTTGTTCAGCATGAAGATCCACGTCCGCACGTTCGCGTCACGTTGGCTTGGGTCGAACGGCTCGGGTTTCTGCGGCTTGAGCACACTTCGACGTTCCGGCAGCGCTTCCATGCCATTCGACGTGTTGGGTGCAGGAGATGGTGCGGCATGACCAAGAGGAATAGACGCAAATTCACGAAGCTGTTGCATTTCAGCCCGTACCTGACGATTTTCCAGCGTCAACGTTTCGAGTTGGCGCATGAGTTGAGCAAGCGTGTTGCCCATGTCGTTGGGGAGAGCGGTCATGGTTTCATCCATTTCGGCTCGACGACTCCAAGTCTGCAAGTCGGCACCGCGGGACGATGACGTCGTAGTCTCGTCGTCGACGATCGCTCGTTGGAAGTCGCTCCCCGCGAAGGCTCCTGATACCAAGTGTTAGGCCCCTTGGCCTAAATCCGGTAAAGAATAGCGGGGTTGAGTCGAGGATAAAACGCGGTGGAAGACTTAGGGGAAGGAAGTCTTAGCGAAATAGGAAGAAGTAACTGAGTTAAGATTGAATGATATTGGTGAATACAAGCAAGGTTGATATAGCATGCAAGAGCGATTGTCGAAAAGTAGTTTGTGGGACTAGGAAACGGAATGCAAAGAAAGTAGAGTGCCATGTGGCATGCTGGAAATCCTGGAAATCTGAAAGGATAAGATTGGGATGGGGTTAGGAACACTGTTTAGGGTGATTAGCCCTTGAACAGTGAAGTACCCTGTAACACACCGCGTTGCCGTTTGCATGTTTCGCTATATATGTTTGCTCATGCCTTCGCTCACATCTTATATTCGTTTGCCAACATAGGGTACATTCCTGCATCGACACAAATGTCTCAATGCCTAATTTTCCGAGTCGCGTCTGCACATTTGCCCAACCTCGCATCTCGCGGCGTGTACGGTGGCGTGCTCGGTCGGTCCCCGAGGGCGATGTCCGTAGTAGGAACCCGGTCTCGGGCGGCGCAAAATGTCAATTTTCTCGGCAAGCGCGAGGATCTCGTTGAAACTCGAGAGCCCGCGTAGCATGATTTCGTGCGAGATGTCCGGCTTCAGCCCTCCGACGTAACGGTCCACCCGCTCCGCTTCGTGCATGTAGCCGACTTGTTCGCATAATGCAAGAAAACCGCTGGTGTAGTCTTGGACCGACCCAAGTTGTCGCCAGTTTCAGACGCGCCGAAATAGAAGCCGCAATCGGCTTGAAGTGCGCTCGAAGCCCTGCGCACCACGCATCCCACGTGCTGTACTGGGCGGTTCCGCAGAACGAACTCCAGGTGACGTCTGGACCCGTGGGCTCTTCCTCATGCGACGGCGGCTCGTGTACCGCGACACTGGGCGACCTGGCGACGTGTACAGTTGTTAGCGTCTCATTGGGTGAGCCATCATGGCAAGCGACTTGGCGTTTTGGCGCCGGGTAGGGACACAAAACATGCGTGCATCAATCGGATCCCTCGAACCGGGTCACTGTAACGCAACTTGTAAATGTCGCGTCCATAGCTGAATCATCATATGGAGCTCTATCCACAACGATGCTCCATTCACATCACAAGTACAAAACAGCGCAAGGCACACACATACTCCAGTAGCTACTATGGCAAAGCCATGCGCTGTGCCATTTCTACTGCGTCTGCTGATCGCCTGGATCGCGTTCTACTACTCCATATTCATGGACGCGGTCACAAATGCGGTCTTCACGGACAGCCCGTCTCCCACGAGCTCGGTCGGCTCCAACAGGACGGCTGAGCGGAACAGACGCCACCGTCTGCGCGCTCATCGCTTTGAGCTGTGGCTTGAGGACCTGCAAGGCATGAGCGACGACGAGTTCGGAGACATCTTCCGGATAAGCCGACTAATCCTGGAATACATCATGGCAGAAATGCAATACTACATGCAACCATATGTCGAGCGGAGCCACATTACACATGAGGTGGCTGTTCTGGTGGCCATCAAGTACCTAGCAAGTGGCATGTCGTACGTACACATGGCTCACCTGTTTGGCGTGCCGAAGACGCTGTGTCATGCGCTCGTCGACTTCTTCTTGATGCACTTCCCGTCGGTCTTCAAGGGGGAGTGGGTGCACTTCCCGACCCGTGAGGAGCTCGACGAGATGGGCGAGGAGTTCCGCTCGGTCGTTGGTGTACCTGCTGTAGTGGGGGCTATTGATGGGACATACATACACATGAAGGGGATGGAGGGGCATCGCCATGAGTACTATACGCGCAAGTCTGCGTATGCCGTGCAACTGCAATTGACTTGTGACGCCACCGGCATCATCTGGGATTACCTCATTGGTTACCCAGGAAGTGCACACGATCGACGTGTATTCATGAGCATTGCGTTAGATGAAAGGTTGCTTAACAACGACATAGCGCCATATCAAATCGTGGGAGACGATGCCTACCCACTCAGATATTTATGCCTGACCCCACTACATGCACCACGGGAGGGCCTAATGGAAGACTGGGAGCAGTGCTTCAACTACTGCCAGAGCGCGACGCGCATGGCAATAAAGCAATGCATCGGCGCCTTCAAGGGCAGATGGCATCTATTCGCGGGCCGCAACGACTGCAAGCTGTGGCGCGTGCTTGCAAGGGGCCTCCTGTTGTGTAATCCTGCACAACATGTGCGAAACAATGGGTCAAGTCAGGCGCATCAACATCGGGTGGGCCAACCTACCGCGAAACAGGGACCCATGGTGGACACGAGGCGCCGTATCCGAGTTCAAGTGGGAGACGTGTGTCCCATGCACTCAAGCGACATTGCATGAACGGCGCAAATGGCTTGGTGAGACATTGGTGGGTCGTCTTACCTTACTCGTCGACGCCGCAAACCCACACCTCCTCCTCGCCCGCATCTTGGTTAGCGGTACCATCTGCTGGCTGCGCGCGACGGTACCATCCGTCGTCGGCCCCTTTGGCGCCGGCTGTCGCGGGCTGGGCGGCCGCCCCCTCGTGAACGTCATAGCGCAGTGGTGGAGCTGGGGCGGTCTGGTTCATGCACTCGCGTGCAAGCCGCTCATCCTCAAGCTTGGACATCGCGTCAATGTGGCACCCCTTGATGGTGTCACAGACCATGGTGGCCGTCATGGTGGCCGTCTCTGCAACGCGAGGACGCTTGGATGTAGGGGTACTCTGCGAAGGGGGCGCCGGAGAAGTAGAAACGTAACAAAGATGACATGTTATGAGCCGAATGTCTACTTTAAGATCCACGGTATCATTAATAAGTGCAACGGTTGAAAGGCGGAAAACCCGTAGCACAAAGAATATATCAAAATGAAAGGAACAAACACAAACCTGTGAACGTTGGAGTGGACGTGGCAGTCACGGAAGTAGAGGGCACGGCAAAGTCGCATGGCACGTTGACGCTCGTCGCACCGCCACCGTCTACTGAGTGCGGGTCCGCGGTCGCACGCTTCTTCTGGTACAGCTCCATGTAGGGGAACCAAGGAGGCTTGCACACCGCACCTTTCCCCGACGCCTTCTCCCCCTTCTTCAACTACTTGTAGATGCGCACGAGGTTGCGCCACTGCTTCTGCATTAACGCCGCGCACCCAGCCGGGGTTCTCCTTCTCGATGTGAAGCACGAGGCGGGCCCAGTACCGAGAGCCCTGCTTCCCGATGGTTGGCTCGAATTCATCATTTTCTTGAACCAGCGTGCGGCGACGAAGATCGCATTCTCCCGCTGGGATCAGCAGCTCCGCTTGACAGGAATCTGATCGCGGGTCTTCGGCGCATGGCCGGGGGGGTCACCACCCTTGGCGGTGGTCTTAACCTCGCTTGCGGGATTGGCACGGCCGCGACGACCAGCCTGTATCGCAGGCTGCGCTTCCTCCGGAGCCTCGTCGTCGTCACCCTCTGCCTCATCGTCATCGTTGAACATGCCCTTGTCTTCCTCATCACCCGAGTCGTCGTCGTCGTCCGTGCCAACACCGTACTCGTTATAGTCGGACTCGTCCTCCTCGTTGACGTGTCAAACTTATATGCTATAGCTTGTTTAGGCTGTAGTGGGTTAGACAATATGGGGTACAACACTTTAGGGTTTCACTACTTGTACCCAACTTCCTGCTAGTTCAATCATTCCTGTTTTGTACATTTGACATGGTTTCAG
This sequence comes from Closterium sp. Naga37s-1, assembly GCA_947471745.1. Lineage (NCBI taxonomy): Eukaryota > Viridiplantae > Streptophyta > Zygnematophyceae > Desmidiales > Closteriaceae > Closterium > Closterium sp. Naga37s-1. The sequence continues at coordinate 2,281,097 of CANJKZ010000008.1, read as the reverse complement.
AGCAGGTCCTCCGCTAGGACCGAAATTTTTTTATGGGCCCACCACTCTGACTGACTCCGAGCGCCCTCGTGCGCCCCACTGTCTAAGCGCCCTCGTGCGCTCCTCCTTAGAGGCCCCTTACGGCCCCGTCGACCCCTTAGCGGCCCCTCAAGGCCCCGTCGACCCCGCGCGCCGCCCTTTTCACGGCCCCGTACGGCCCCGTTGACCTCGCGCGCCGCCCCTTCGCGGCCCCGCGTTCGCCCCTTAGAGGCCCCGTCGACCCCTTAGCGGCCCCTCAAGGCCTCGTCGACCCCGCGCGCCACCCCTTACGGCCCCGTCGACCCTGAGCGCCGCCCCCTAGAGGCCCCTTACGACCCCCCCCCCCTCGACCTCGCGCGCCGCCCCTTAGCGGCCCCGTCGGCCTCGCGTTCGCCCCTTAGAGGCCCCTTACGGCCCCGTCAGAACCGAGCCGCCACCCACGCGCGACCGCCACGGCCCCGCCAGAACCGAGCCGCCCGACCCGAGCCGCCCGAACCGAGCCGCCCGAACCGAGCCGCCCGAACCGAGCCGCCCAGAACCGAGCCGAGCCGCGCCGCCCGAACCGAGCCGCGCCGCCCTCCCCGTACTGAGCAGCCCTTTCTGGACCGAGCCGCCCTACCTGCTGTTTTTAGGGTTTCACCTGCTGCTATTGTTTCTGCTGTTACTACTGCTCTTACTGCAACTATGGCTAGCCCTGCTGTTCTAGCTTTCGATGCTGAGGGTCGCCCACTGAAGTTTGAGACCTGGCTCGATGACTTGCACCTGTTCCTCCAGCTCACTGCCAAGGAGGATATCTCGCTGTACGATCACGCACTAGGCAATGCTGCTGCCCCTGCTACTACTGCTAACAGTACTGCCCGTTCACAGTGGCAGACTCGTGACGCCCACGCTCGCTTTGCCATTCGCAACTCCCTGCCGGTAGATGAGCGCGAGCACTTTGGCCAGCACAAAACTGCACAGGCACTGTACACTGCTGTAGTTGCGCGCTACTCCTCGCCTGCCTCTGCCACGCTAGGCCGTCTCTCGCTCCCCTACCTGTTCCCAGACCTGTCCGCTTTCGCCACAGTCGCTGACCTCACCACGCACCTCCGCACTAGTGAGGCTCGCTTTCGTGCCGCTATGCCCGCTGAGTTTCTTGTCACCCACCCCCCCCGCTCTGGCTCACTCTCTACCACCTTGTCACCCGTCTCCCTGACTCTCTTCGTGCGGTCAGGGACCACTTCCTCGCTCGCTCCCCCACTGAGCTCACCATAGACCTGCTCGAGAAGGAGCTGCTTGCAGCCGAGACTAGCATAGTCGCTGTAGCTGCCTCTCGTGGCGACCCCCGCACCCCGTTCTTTGAGGGGTGTTCCCCTTCCCCCCTACTCCCCTCTGTCGCCTCTGCTGCTGCTGTCGACCTAGCTGGTACTGAGCAGGTCGGGACTGCATCCGCTCCGAGCTGGCGCCGCAGCGGCAAGGGCAAAGGGGGCAAGGGAGGTGGAGGTGACGGCGGGGGAGGTGGTGGTGGGGGCGATGGAGGCGGTGGGGGTGGTGGCGGGGCAGGAGGGGCTAGTGGCAGCGGTGGGAGTGGAGGCGGCAGCGGCGGAGGAGGTGGCCGGGGTGGGGGCGGTGGTTGGGGCGGCGGTGGACGAGGCGGCGGCAGAGGCGGTGGTGGTCGAGGTGGTGGTGGCGGAGGTGGTGGTCGTGGTGGAGCTGGCGGACAGCAGACTCTCTCTCCCCAGGAGCTTCGTGAGTGGTACTCTCAGCACGGGGGGGGGGGTGGCCTTAACTGCACGTACGTCATCCGCACTAGTGAGCGCACTGGCCAGACGTGTGGGAGGGTGCACGCCACGCAGCGCTGCTTCTCCCGCACTCAGTTCCCCACTGCCACTGAGCTGCCCCGCTGGTGGGATCTGATGAAGAAGCACATTGATGTCTTTGCTCTTGACTTTGATGCTATTCTCACTGCCATGTATGTGTTGTCTACTGGTGGAGAGGGTGATCAGTACCTGCGTGTTCCGCCCGACCCGGGCATTCGCACCAGTGAGGCTGCCGCTCTAGGTGCTTGCGTGTCTGCTGCCCCAGGTGCTGGTGAGACTGCTGCGCTAGGTGCTTACGTGTCTGCTGCCCCAGGTGCTGGTGAGGCTGCTGCTCCAGGTGCTAGTGAGTCTGCGCCCCCTGGTACTGAGTCCACTGAGGCACTGCACACCTTCACTCTAGACTCAGGCGCTTCTCGCTGTTTCTTTCGTGACCGCACTGCCCTTGAGCAGCTTGCTCGGCCAGTTGCTGTCTCCCTTGCTGACCCCTCTGGGGGTCCGGTCATTGCGACCTCCTCCACTGTCCTTCCTTGTCCTGCGGTTCCGTCGGGCACTCTGTCAGGTCTCCACCTCCCCTCGTTCTCTACGAACTTGGTGGCGGGTTGTGCCCTCCAGGACGGGGGTGTTCACCAGTTCACCCCTGCCTACGAGCGTGTGACACACTGCACGTGTGCTCGGACGGGCCGTCACCTGGCTACCTTCGCTATGCAGCCGGGGTCGGACCTGTACACACTGACCACTGAGTCCCCTCAGGTAGCTGCGTCTGCGTCTGCGTCAGGTCAGCTGTCTGCCCCCTGCTCGTGTCGCTCTCTGGCGCACGAGACTGTCCTCTGGCACCACCGCCTTGGTCACCCGTCAGTGCAGCGCCTTCGTGCCATGCACAAACGGTACCTTGTCTCTGGTCTTCCCCGGGTACTCCCTCCCCTCCCTCCCTCGCCTGCTCCTCCCTGTCTTCCTTGTGTCGAGGGGCGGCAGCGCGCCGCTCCTCACTCCTCCTCGTTTCCCCCGACGACTGCTCCCTTGCAGACGCTCCACATGGACGTGTGGGGCCCAGCCCGCGTCCGTGGACAGGGTCAGGAGCGGTACTTCCTGATCGTTGTTGACGACTTCTCGCGCTACACCACGGTCTTCCCCTTGCGCACCAAGGGTGAGGTCCCTGCTGTTTTGATCCCTTGGATCCGCACTTCTCGTCTCCAGCTCAGCGAGCGGTTCCACTCGGACTTTCCTGTCTTGCGTCTGCACTCTGACAGAGGTGGTGAGTTCTCCTCCGACCTCTTGGCAGCCTACTGTGCGGAGCACGGCATTGAGCAGTCGTTCACGCTTCCGGCCTCTCCACAGTAGAATGGGGTTGCTGAGCGCCGCATTGGCTTGGTCATGGAGGTCGCTCGTACCTCCTTGATCCATGCGGCTGCCCCCCACTTTCTGTGGCCGTTTGCAGTCCGCTACGCTGCGCATCAGCTCAACCTCTGGCCCCGTGTCTCCTTGCCGGAGACCTCGCCCACACTACTGTGGACGGGGGAGGTTGGCGATGCATCGCGCTTTCGGGTCTGGGGATCTCGAGCTTTTGTCCGCGATACGTCTGCGGACAAGCTCTCCTCCCGCGCTGTTCCTTGTGTCTTCCTTGGCTTTGTCCCGGACGCGTCTGGTTGGCAGTTCTACCACGCCACCTCGCACTGGGTCCTGCCCTCTCAGGACGTCACTTTTGACGAGTCGGTGCCCTACTACCGCCTCTTCCCCTACCGCACTGCCCCGCTCCCCCCCCCGCCTCTCTTCCTCGCGCCAGGTGCTGCTGTGGTAGACCCCCTCCCCCCTCAGGGTGCCGCTCCCTCAGGTGTGTCCCAGGTAGACCCGGTTGAGCCTGTCGAGGTAGCTGTCGACTCTCGTCCTGCGAGGGGTGCTGAGCCTGAGCGTGCGGAGCCTGGGGGTGCGGAGCCTGGGGGTGCTGAGTCTGGGGGTGCTGAGACTGGGGGTGCTGAGACTGGGGGTGCTGAGTCTGGGGGTGCTGAGCCTGGGAGTTCTGCACCTGGAGGAGCTCTCTCCTCCGAGCAGCTGCGTGAGTGGTACTTGCAGTACTGCAGCCTCAGGCGAGGTGCTTCTGGCGCTCGGAGAGGTGCTGGAGCTGGTACTAGTGCTTCCCCTCCCAGGCGGGCGCTGCCCTCTCCCCTGCAGCTCCGCGAGTGGTACGCTCGGCACTGCAGTCTCCGGAGTGGCGCTCCTTGCGTCGCGGACCCTGGTACTGCTGCTGGTGCTGCTGGTCCTGGTGCTGCTGGAGCTGCTGCTGGTGCTGCTGGAGCTGCTGGAGGTGCTGCTGCTGCTGGCGGTGCTGCTGGTGCTGCTGGAGGTGCTACTGGAGCTGCTGGTGGTGCTACTGGAGCTGCTGGAGGTGTTGCTGTTACTGGTGCTGCTGGAGGTGTTGCTGGTGCTGCTGCTGCTGCAGCTGCTGGAGGTGCTGGTGCTGCTGGCGGTGCTGCTGGTGCTGCTGGTACTGGTGCTGCTGGTGCCAGTACTGCTGGAGCTGCTGGAGGTGCTGCTGGTGCTGGAGCTGCTGGAGCTGCTAGTCCCGGAGGTGCTCGTACTGGAGGTACTGGAGCTGCTGGGACTGGAGCTGCTGAGGGGGTTGGAGCTGGAGTTGCTGAGCGGCCGCGGCCGTACTACGTTCCGCTCCTTCAGCAGGTTCTTGGTCTTCCGCCCTCTCCTGGTCCTACTCCTCCTTCCCTAGTGAGTCCACCACCTGTCCAGTCGCAGTCACAGTTATAGCCTGCCTCTCCTCTGCCTGGTCCTTCTCCTTACACTGCGCCGACAGGTAGCTTTACGGAGCGTCGTGAGCCTGAGTCTCGTCCTCCGTCGCCTGAGTCCAGTCCTGTGTCGTCTGAGTCTCGTCCAGAGTCGCCTGTCCGCACTGCACGCACTGGTTGTCGTGCTCCACGTGAGCGTCCTCCTCCTGTCCTAGGCACTCACTACATGACCCTGCGTCAGTCCACTGCTCCACAGTGCGTCCCTCTGCCGTCTCCTCCTGCGTCCTCTCTTCCTGACGTTGCCGACCCGCCGTCAGACCTTACTCGTGCTGCCAGTCCTACTGTCGCGCGTCTCCTTGCCACTGTTGTTACTGACCCTACCTTTGAGTCCTCTGCTGCATCTGCTCTAGTCGCTGAGCTTGTTGACTTTGCTGCCGCCTGTCGTCTAGACTACGCCGCTAGCCTTGTCGCTGAGTCTGAGTCTGTCTGTCCTCTGTCCGTCGGGGGTGAGTGTGCTCTTGGCACGGACGTCCTTGAGGACAGACAGGAGGAGTTTCAGTGCTTTGCTGCTGCTTTACCTCATCTCGTGTCCATGCTGATTGCCCCTGAGGGAGACCCGGATGCACCAAACATCCCGACTCCACGCTCCTACGCAGAGGCGATGGAGGGTGAGTACTCCTCTTAGTGGCAGACAGCCATGGACGCAGAGATGGCTTCCTGGAAGTCCACAGGCACCTACGTCGACGAGGTTCCCCCACCTGGGGCGAACATCGTCAGTGGCATGTGGATTTTCAGGGTGAAGCGGCCGCCGGGTTCTCCGCCTGCCTTCAAGGCGCGTTACGTTGCACGAGGCTTCAGTCAGCGAGAGGGAGTTGACTTCTTCCAGACCTTCTCCCCGACCCCGAAGATGACCACTCTTCGGGTTCTGCTGCACGTCGCCGCTCAGCGTGACTACGAGCTCCACTGCCTTGACTTCAGCACTGCGTTCCTACAGGGCACCCTGCACGAGGAGATCTGGCTGCGCCGCCCACCTGGCTTCACTGGGTCGTTCCCTCCTGGTACCCAGTGGAGCCTCCGGCGGCCGGTCTACGGTCTCCGCCAGGCGCCACGTGAGTGGCACGACACACTGAGGACTACTCTTGCTGCTCTTGGGTTTGCTCCTTCTACTGCTGACCCGTCGTTGTTTCTACGCACCGACACCACACTGCCGCCGTTCTACGTTCTCGTGTACGTAGACGACTTGGTCTTCGCTACTTCTGACACTGAGGCACTCGCCCACGTGAAGTCGGAGCTGCAGAAGAGACACACGTGCACAGACCTGGGTGAGCTGACAAGCTATCTTGGCTTGCGGATCACCCGGGACAGAGCACGGCGCACCATTACCTTGACTCAGTCACACATGGTGCAGCAGGTCCTTCAGCGCTTCCGCTTCACGTACTCCTCGCCTCAGCCCACTCCTCTGCCTACCGGTCACTCGCTCTCAGCTCGGCCTTCGGATGAGTCCGTAGAGCCGAGTGGCCCGTATCCAGAGCTGGTGGGCTGCCTCATGTACCTGATGACCTGCACTCGACCTGACCTAGCCTACCCTCTTAGCATCCTAGCACGCTATGTCGCTCCTGGCCGACACCGGAAGGAGCACATGGATGCAGCTAAGAGGGTGTTGCGCTACTTGTGCAGTACGTCGGGCATGGGGCTTGTGCTTGGAGGACGGCGCGACGTTGTCCTCACTGGACACTCAGACGCTTCTTGGGCTGACGACCAGGCTACTCAGTGGTCGTCTCAGGGTTACACCTTCAGCCTTGGCTCTGGCTCAGTTTCTTGGCGTTCTACACGCTCTTCCTCTGTTCTCAGCTCCAATTGTGAGGCTGAGATCTACGCCACAGCCATGGCTGCACAAGAATACATCAAAATGAAAGGAACAAACACAAACCTGTGAACGTTGGAGTGGACGTGGCAGTCACGGAAGTAGAGGGCATGGCAAAGTCGCATGGCACGTTGACGTTCGTCGCACCGCCACCGTCTACTGAGTGCGGGTCCGCGGTCGCACGCTTCTTCTGGTACAGCTCCATGTAGGGGAACCAAGGAGGCTTGCACACCGCACCTTTCCCCGATGCCTTCTCCCCCTTCTTCAACTACTTGTAGATGCGCACGAGGTTGCGCCACTGCTTCTGTATTAACGCCGCGCACCCAGCCGGGGTTCTCCTTCTCGATGTGAAGCACGAGGCGGGCCCAGTACCGAGAGCCCTGCTTCCCGATGGTTGGCTCGAATTCATCATTTTCTTGAACCAGCGTGCGGCGACGAAGATCGCATTCTCCCGCTGGGATCAGCAGCTCCGCTTGACAGGAATCTGATCGCGGGTCTTCGGCGCATGGCCGGGGGGGTCTCCACCCTTGGCGGTGGTCTTAACCTCGCTTGCGGGATTGGCACGGCCGCGACGACCAGCCTGTATCGCAGGCTGCGCTTCCTCCGGAGCCTCGTCGTCGTCACCCTCTGCCTCGTCGTCATCGTTGAACATGCCCTTGTCTTCCTCACCACCCGAGTCGTCGTCGTCGTCCGTGCCAACACCGTACTCGTTATAGTCGGACTCGTCCTCCTCGTTGACGAAGGTGTCGTCGTCAACGGTGTGTGAAGTCGCATTCAACACTAACCGATGTAAAAAACAGGAGAAGTCGCATTAGGGCAACGCGCGATTGTGACACGATACAGTATATGCTGTTTTTGGGTGTCACAATAGGATTGAGACATTTGTGTCGATATAGGAATGTGCCCTTACTGCAAGCATCGCTACCTCAATTCATTGCACCCGTAATACTTAGCTATCAAAGATACTTTCCTTTTTGGACCGCACATTTTTTTCCGCAACCAGCAACGTCCCAACTTTTGATTTTTACTCCCCTCCGCGTACTAGGAGCCGTTGCCCTCGTGCTCTCTCGCAAGCACGTGCAGCCACGACTGCGCCTAGCATCTAAGCCGGTCGTGGCCCTTCGAAATGGCGGATCATATCGACCTCGCCAGCCTGACGCAGGAGCGCCTGGATGAGCTGCCGCGCCAACTGCGTGAAAGCAGCGAAGAAATTGCGGCACTCACGGCAGAAGGCACGTCGCTCCAGAATGACGTCATTCGGCCGCAACAAGCACAGACACAAACGCAAGGAACAACAACACGGGCAGCACCATCCACATCCCAACACGAGAGCGTGGGACAACCCTCGAGCGCTGCTAGTGATGGCGTCGCACGCAACGACGTTCACGACGACCACGGGATGACACACCCTGGAGCGACGAATGCGGCCGAAAGTCAGCGTCGCGTCAACATTGCGGCGCCAATTGATGACTCGGCACTCCCGTCACCGATGCCGCTCAAGCCGCAGCGTCCGCCATGCTTCGACCCTGGTCAACTGGGTGGTCAGACGGTTCAGGCGTGGTTCTTCACGCTAAACGTTTTCTTCGACGCTAACTACGTCTCGGCGTGTCATTACTGCGAGGACCCGCCATGGATTGGTGGCGCGTCATCATCACGAAGCCGAGTGACTACGAGACTCTACCGCTACGGGAAGGACTTTTTGGACCATGCGCACCGTGGAGGTCGCCCAGTATCGCACGTGGGACGCGTGGTGGGCAGGTCTACGCGGGAGATTCGAGCCAATTTCGGCCTCGATTTCCGCGCGTCACAAAATGCGCACTTGGTGCCAACTCGGTTCCGTCCAAGACTACACTAGCGGGTTCCTGGCATTGTGCAATCAACTGGGCTAAATGCACGAAGCTGAGCGCGTTGATCGCTATGTCGGCGATCTTAAAAACGAAATTGCGCTAGAAATCCTGCTCCGTGGCGTCACGGAATTTCACGAAATTCTTGCCATGGCCGAGAAACTCGATTTTCTCCGACGACCGAGGACGGGGTCCTACAACAACAACTGCAACTGGGGACACATGACTCGTGGGACGAACGAGCACGCCACGATACGCCCCGTCGCCGCGAATGCCGCTGCTGCACCGTTAAAGGGGCGCTTCTTCGCGTGCAACAGGCGGGGGCATTGCAAAAGCGAATGCCCAGAAGCTAAGGGAAAAGAGGGAGCCGAGCAGCAAAAACAAACCAAGCAGCAGGGAAACGCTGGGAGTCAGTAGCAGACCCAACCGACCCTCACCGAGTGACTGTGCCAATTCATGTGGTCAACCACACACGGCTGAACAAGGAGGGTACAGGGGTAGATAGTCCCATATTGCTTAGCGGGAAAATTCACACAGACTTAGTTAAGATATTCGTGGACGGAGGGGCTAGCCATAGCAAAAAAATACTGCCACTGCACGGAAACTTAAACTACAACTGGACCCATATTTACCTGAGATCGACGCAAGACTAGTCGACGGCACGCCACTTGCGATATAGGAATTTCACCCAGGAAATGCTGGCCACGACCCTCGACGGAACCGATATTTTACTTGGCCGGTTGGCTGCGACGAAACAATACACGGATAGACTGGACGACGGGCGATTGCACTGTGCGAGTCAACGGTAACAACATTGCCTTACTTCGATGGAGCTCGCCCGAGCCTTCGACGATTTGGGTCAATGCCATCACGATGAATTGCGCTGTAGCGGTAGGAGCTGACGTGTACGCGGTCGACATCCGGGAAGCCGAGGTAGCAGACAAACCGAGCGGTTTACAAAAAGTGATCATCGACGTACCGGATGACATGGCAGCACTATTGAAAAAAGTACTGGAAGTTTTTTCCCGACGACCTACCGGAGGGACTGCCACCTCAGCGACCACACAACCACATCATACAGTTAGAACTGGGAGCACAGCCGACAATACAGTGATAGTTCTGACTGACCCAACTTGAACTGGACCAACGGCGTGGAAATAGACCCGAAAGAACCGCGACAATTTCATGCCTGGCACGCGCTGACAAATCTGACCGAGTTGCAAAGTTTCCCGGGGTTCGTCAACTATGTGCGTTGGTTCGTCCCCGACATGGCGAAGCTGACTGCCCCACTGACCGACTTGCTGAGGAAGGGGGTTGAGTACACGTGGGGGGACAAAGAGCAAGCTGCCTTCTTGGCCCTCAAAATTATTTGTGCTCACCACCCGTACTGCACATCGCTGATCCTCACCGATGCAAGCGACATCGCCGCCGGAGCCGAAGTGTTGCAGGACTTCAAGAACGGCCTTCAGCCAATCGCGTACGAGTCCCGCAAACTTCACCCGCCCGAACGCAGCTACCCGATACACGACCGCAAGATCTTGGCGATCGTGCACGCGTTCAAAGTATGGCGATGCTACCTGACACGAGCAGACGGGATAGTTCCGACAGACCATCGCTCACTACAGTACCTTCGCACCCAACCGAATCTCAACCCACAATAGATACGTTGGCTGGACTATGTGGAGTCCAACTTCCACTGCACCGTAACATACAAAAAAGGTGCATCGAATATCGCCAACGCCCTCACCCGCCCCACAGTCCAACTGCACGTCATACTACTCGCCCAAAAAAATCCGCTACTGACTGGACTGTTCACCCACGGATACCGTACCGACCCATTATTCACCACTGGTAATTTGCAGTAGCAAACATAGGCTAAGGGGGTTTATTATGAAAACAATTGGAACTAATCGCTTCTGGGTACCGGCATACTCACTGCTACGGGAACTGCTACTGCAAGAGGCACACGACGGAATTACCTCGGGGTAGAAAAAACGCGACATCAACTGCAGCGGTATTACTATTGGCCAGAGCTGTTGACCGACCTACAGCACCACGTGGGATCGTGCCCCACGTGTGAGGTCATGAAGAGCTCGCGCATAAAGAAGCGGGTCAAGTGCAGCCGATCCCGCTGCTCGAGCGCGCCTGGCAGTAAGTAACAATGGATTTCGTCACGGGGTTACCTGCAAGCCACAGTGGTAACGACGCTGTCATGGTCGTCGTTGATTGACTGACGAGAATGGTTCACTTCGCTGCGTGCATGAAATTGACTCAGCCAAAGAAACGGCTCGCCTGTTCATCGTAACCGTCGTTCGTCTGCACGGGATACCAGCCGCGATTATTAGCGACTACGACACGAAGTTTACCAGCAACTTCTGGAAAAAAATGTGGGAGCAGTTCGGGACCCGCCTATAGTTCAGCTCATCGTACCACCCCAAGACCGACGGTCAAACAAAACGAACGAACCATACCATGGAGCAATGGATTCGCGCCAGTGTGACGACGCAGTGACCTGGGAGCAGCAGTTGCCGCTGATCGAGCTCGTCTACAACAACGCCACATTAGCAGCAACGCAGCAGTCGCCAACTACAGTAAAAATGACGCCGAACCCTGACAACCCGATGCCACGTGCGCAACAGTTCCCGGATGCGCGCAGCAGACGCAATCAAGAAAGCAAAAAATCTCGCTAAAAGGAACGCCGATCACCACCGAGGCCCAGTGACGTACCAACCAGGAGACTACGTACTGCTCGACACTCAAAACTTACGCCTGCCCAACATGCCGAAAATTCTCCTACGCTATCGTGGCCCATTCCAAATCAGCCAAATGATAATGCCCGTCACCGCCCATCTTCTGCTTCCCGCTGACAGGTGCATCAGCCCGCTGTTCCACGTTAGCCTCCTTCGCCCGTACGTCCCAACCACGAGTTAACTGCCACGCCATCGCCCACCTTCGATGACGCGTCCTACATCGGAGCCGATCATTGACCCCGAGAAGATTTGGAGCCATCGGATTTCTCACCGCACGGGAGTCCGGAGGATTGAATCCCTCATTCGCTGGAAGGACCGCACCCCCACGGAAGATAGCTGGGTGCCCCTGACCAACATAAAAAACCACCCTATCCTCCAGGTGTATTTGCGAAGTCGGGGATTCCGCTATATACGCGCACTCGCGTAGCGGAGGGGCTTCTTGGGGAGGGGGATAGTGTAAGGATTTTTTCAGCATTCCTTGCCATGCACCTCAACATCACATACAGGACCAACCGTTTCTTTGCCCGTTACTGCTAACTGTGTTTCGCCGCCTTCGCGCGTCACAATTCCCAAACCATGCATCGCTGGACTGGCCTGAGTCGGCCTACACATTTGGGCTAGCCCGAACCTCTCTGCCTGAACATCGCACTAGCTAGCTCGCACACACCGCGTTTGCATGTTTCGCTATATATGTTCGCTCATGCCTTCGCTCACATCTTATACTCGTTTGCCAACTTAGCACAATCCTCGCTACCTCGATTCATTGCACCCGTAACATTACGAGTGCAATTGAGTGAGCGAACGAAGATTGAACTATCGAAGCAAAACCATACAATGAGCGAAGGCATGAGCAAACTGTTATATAGGGGAAGTGTTTCGGCAATGGTAACACGCTCGGGAAGGGGTGCCCTGTCGGGCCTGATATCGAGGTTGGGAATTGTCGAAGCGTAGGGCTGGGTCGTAGGTTACCAGCCGAGCCGGGTGGTTTGGGCGCAATGGTCGTGTTGGCGGGAACAGTGCCGAGGCAGGTGTCGCGAGGTGGTAATTGGCTACTGTTGGGTGTAAAGTGGCGGGAACAGTCGTGTACGCAGTATGCATTGTATGTTACAGTTGTATATGAAGAGTGAGTTGAACCTTACATCAGTTTTTATTATCCTAGCTTGTCATGTAATCGGAGAGGTAAATTCGCTTATTTAACAGTATTACAAGTATCGGTACACTAGCACTGACTATTCCGATGCCTACCGATTACCATGTCGCATTGTGTAACCTCTGGTTTGGTTAGTCAACAGTTCGTATAGTTGACTCTTGGCTGTTGACTTTCCACCTCCTTAGTATCACGTACTCTATACAAGGCTAATGATGTATCTCGATGATATGGGAGTGCGCATCCTCTATACGAGGCTAATGCGTTTTTGCCATAGTTCTAGAATGCTTAAATAACCTTTCGGTTATTCCAACACTCCCCTTCACTCTTGAAGGTATGGTACTCCCATTTATTGCTTCGCGTACAACCCCGACCCAACTCGACACCAAACCTGCCTCGCGTCGCTTTCGGTTTTCCCTTGCCTAACATGCGCACAATTTCGTATTCCTGAGGTTCCCTCCTATCTAGGTTAGCTCGCTACGTTATCCTGAGTAATTCGTTGTATCGTCAGCCCATATTTTTGCAGCTTCGTTCTTTGTTATTCCGCGCAAATCTGTTGAACAACTCATGACACTTGGTATCAGAGCTACTTTGCTAGCTCACCTCGCCTTTTTAGGGTAGTTTAGTGGCACGGGTGTGGTTTTCACAGTGGGCTGCAAAGCTGTGTAGCACGGTTTATTAAATTAAACTTGCCCGACCCTGATAGCTATTGCGCTTGCACTATTTTGGATAGCCAAGGATACCCAGTTGCCTACTAGACGTAGCTAGCAACAAATGGATCAAGCAGCATTTAGCGCATTGATGCAGCAAGTGGTGGAGATGCAGTCCGAAATGAAGTCGTTAACGATAAGAATGAAGCGACTACATGAATAAAACACCGAGCTACACCAAGTGCGAGGTGAAGTGCGCGTGGAGTCGTCCCGCAAAGAAGGCAAAGGCAACAAACTAGCGGCGAGCAGCGACCCATTTGAGGAGCTCACATGCGGCTTCGAAGAAAAGGATAGGCGGCGAACGGAGACGACATCAATTGCAGTCACAACATTTAAGATTAAACCCGCGAGCCCGCCCCAGTTCAACCCTACGGACAAGAACATAACAGTTAAGAGGTGGAGGTCTTATTTACTGCTGCGAACGTTACCAATGATCCCTCGCGCATTAATTGCACGATATCGCTACTTCGAGGCCCGACGCTGGATTGATGGTGCCGATCCTTGGGCACGTGGACCCCGACAGGTGGAACACATGCGGCATACGGGACTTTGGTCTTTACTAACAGACGGGCATCATCAATATTCAGTATGACCACAATTCGCATGTGGAAAGAGTGGGGCACGGCCTTACGAGAGTGTTTCGAGCATGTATCTGCCTCGGAGCATGCTTTCATGAAGATGCATACCTGGTCGCAGCTGGCACGTGTTCAATGCGGAGATAACTCTAGCAACGGGAGATAGACTACGGGCTAGGCACGGGGTAGGAGGTGATCTCTGCGTTCGTTCCTTAGTCGTTTCCTTGTGCACACACTGCTTGCTAGTTCACGGGGAAATTGGCAAGAGTTTCACTAGGAAAGGTTCACAACAATGGTACAACCAGGATTGGCAAGGTTGACTACATCAGATGCCCAGCAACCTAGCACACCAGCAAGTCGACCTCCAACACACCCTGAGGGTGACTTGCCAGCAAGGTTGGCGTGCCAGCACACACCAGCATCAGGCCACCATGTGCACATGTGCGCGCACCTACTTCGCAGGTGCCAAGTGACGGTTGAGCACGACGTGCACCGCCACGCACATTGCGCAGGTGCCAGGTCGACCATGTGCCGACGGTTGCACCTGTGGAGCCATGTCGACCTCGGGATACCGAACCGTAGGTCGACTTCGCAAATCCCTCCTGGGCGATGCTCGCGCACCTCGCCGCCCGGGTAACCTGGTCGACCAGGCAACCATGTCGACCTGCTGCTTCTCCTTGTGCCCGTCGACCGCCCAGGTCGAAGTCCACCTCCAGTCGACCACACCAAGTCGACCAACACCCTTGGTCGACCAGCTCCAGGTCGACCACACTCCTGGTCGACCAGCTCCAGGTTGACCAGCCCAGCCGTCAGCCGACCACACCAAGTCGGCTGCCCCAAGTCGGCGTCCCCAAGTCGACGCCTTCCACAGGTCAACCTCCCAAGGCCGACCACCTGAACTCAGTGCCCTCCAAAGTCGGCGCCACTGCAGTGACCCCCGTGCAGGTCGACCAGCCACGCCGACCAGCTCGCCCATTGCTATAGGTCGGCTGCACCTCCCGCAACCGACCATGAGGTCGGCTCCGCCCAAGCGAGGACGGGGCCAACCACAACTCCCGTTGACATTCAAGACTACATGGCGTCGTTTATGGTGCTCGCAAATCATGTGGATGACATGGCGGAAGCTGAACGGCTAGATAAATATATCAGTGGCCTCAAATATAAGATACAGTACGAAGTGCGTCGAAGACATCCAACTAATTTCAACGAAGCCGACCGATTGGCCGAGAATACAGACGCGCTGATCCATTGGGCGAGATCGAGTTCTTAGGAGGGAAACGAATTACATGGACGGACCCAACGGGTCACGATTAACGGTGTCCATGCATTGTATCTTACTGTTGTACAAGAAGAGTGAGTTGAATCTTACATCAGTTAATATTATCCTAGCTTGTCATGTAATCTGAGAGGTAAATTTGCTTATTTAACAGTATTACAAGTATCGGTACACTAGCACTGACTATTCCGATGCCTACCGGTTACCATGTCGCAGTGCATAACCTCTGGTTTGGTTAGTCAACAGTTCGTACAGTTGACTCTTGACTGTTGACTTTCCACCTCCTTAGTATCACGTGCTCCATACAAGGCAAATGATGTATCTCGATTATGTGGGAGTGCGCTGCGCATCCTCTATACGAGGCTAATGCGTTTTTGCCATATTTCTAGAATGCTTAAACAACCTTTCGGTTATTCCAACACTCCCCTTCACTCTTGAAGGTATGGTACTCCCATTTATTGCTTCGCGTACAACCCCGACCCAACTCGACACCAAACCTGCCTCGCGTCGCTTTCGGTTTTCCCTTGCCTAACATGCGCACAATTTCGTATTCCTGAGGTTCCCTCCTATCTAGGTTAGCTCGCTACGTTATCCTGAGTAATTCGTTGTATCGTCAGCCCATATTTTTGCAGCTTCGTTCTTTGTTATTCCGCGCAAATCTGTTGAACAACTCATCACACTTGGTATCCAAGCTACTTTGCTAGCTCACCTCGCCTTTTTAGGGTAGTTTAGTGGTACGGGTGTGGTGTGCACAGTGGTCTACAAAGCTGTGTAGCAAGGTTTATTAAATTAAACTTGCCCGACCCTGATAGCTATTGCGCTTGCACTATTTTGGATAGCCAAGGATACCCAGTTGCCTACTATACGTAGCTAGCAACAAATGGATCAGGCATCATTTAGCGCGTTGATGCAGCAAGTGGTGGAAGTGCAGTCCGAAATGAAGTCGTTAACGATAAGAATGAAGCGACTACGTGAAGAAATCACCGAGCTACACCAAGCGCGAGGTGAAGTGCGCGTGGAGTCGCCCAGCAAAGAAGGCGAAGTCAACAAACTAGCGCCGAGCAGCGACCCATTTGAGGAGCTCACATGCGGCTTCGAAGAAAATGATAGGCGGCAAACGGAGACGACATCAATTGCAGTCACAACATTTAAGATTAAACCCGCGAGCCCGCCCCCGTTCAACCCTACGGACAAGAATACAATAGTTAAGAGGTGGAGGTCTTATTTACTGCTGCGAACGTTACCAATGATCCCTCGCGCATTAATTGCACGATATCGCTACTTCGAGGCCCGACGCTGGATTGATGGCGCCGATCCTTGGGCACGTGGACCCCGACAGGTGGAACACATGCGGCATACGGGACTTTGGTCTTTACTAACAGACTGGCATCATCAATATTCAGTGTGACCACAATTCGCATGTAGAAAGAGTGAGGCACGGCCTTACGAGAGTGTTTCGAGCATGTATCCGCCTCGGAGCACGCTTACATGAAGTTGCATACCTGGTCGCAGTTGGCATGTGTTCAAGACTACATGGCATCGTTTATGGTGCTCGCAAATCATGTGGATGACATGGCGGAAGCTGAACGGCTAGATAGATATACAGTATCAGCGGCCTCAAATATAAGATACAGTACGAAGTGCGCCGAAGACATCCAACTAATTTCAAAGAAGCCGACCGATTGGCCGAAACTACAGACGCGCTGATCCATTGGGCGAGATCGAGTTCTTAGGAGGGAAACGAATTACATGGACAGACCCAACGAGTCACGATTAACGGGGTCCATGCGCCAAACCGCCCTTTTACAGGGTTGTGTATTAAGTGCTGGAAGCCGTGTCATAAGGCTAAAGACTGCCCCGACAAGACGCAGGGAAAGAGGAACGACGGAAAAGAGCAGAAAAATGGGAAGTGTTAGTAACAGAAGGACCCCTTACTGACTGTGCTCTTTCGCACAAACACCACCATCCCCACCGAGTCGTGGTTCCGATTCATGCAATTGATCGCACTCTGACTAACAACGGGGTTGAACATGTGGATCACCTTGTGATGGTTGTTGGCACGTTTGTTAAGAGAAAAAAAATGTTCGTCAATGGTGGGGCTAGCCATAGCCTTTACAACCTGATGAGAACAATGACAAATAATGTTACCGCTTGACATGTGTCTGCCCGAGATTGACGCTCGCCTAGTGGATGGGACGCCTCTAGCGATTAAGGAAGAAATACAGGCTGTGCGGATCGTTTGCGGCGATTTCGGTTTCAACATGAATTTTCTTGCGACCATGTTGGATGGATGCGACATGCTCGTGAGGCGCGATTGGCTGCGAGGGAACAACCCGATAATCGACTGGACGACAAGATAGTGTAGCATTATTCATATGAGGGGCTATTTAGCATCGCGTGGACTTTGGACTACATCAAGTCTACATGTGGCAAAGCCATCACAGTTTTACGCCACGTCAACAGAGGTGCGCAGTTGTACGCCGTTCATCTGCGCAAGATGGTAGCCGACACGGACGGAAGCGACATCGATAAGTTGATTGCAATTGTACCACCCAAGCTAGCGCAGCTGATTCGGCAATATCCTGGTATTTTCCCCGACAACCTGCCACCTGGCCTACCACCCGAACGATCCGAGGACCACAAAATCACCCTTGAGCCCGGCTCGCAACTGAAGTTCATACACAGTGGCGGCTTACTCAGCCCGACCTCACGGAGCTTCGAAGCCAAACTGAAGCAATGTTGGAAAATGAAGTTTCATCAGGCCCAGTACTTCGCCATTTGCTACGCGGATCCTGTTCGCTCCTAAAAAGGACGGCGGCATTCGAATATGCATCGACTATCGCGCTCAACCGGGTTACCATCAAATCTCGATATCCCATCCTACGCACCGACGATCTGCTCGACCAACTGCTCGGCGCTTGCTATTTCTCGAAGATTGCCTATGCGGCGGTTACCACCAGATCATAGTCTTCACTGATGACTGTCACAGCACCGCCTTCCGAACCCGCTACGGCTCGTACGAATTTACAGTGATGCCTTTCAGCCTTACAGATGCGCCTTCCACATTCCAACTGACCATGAACAGGGTGTTTTGCGACCTACTCAACAAGTGTGTAATCGTCTGTTTGGACAATATCCTGACTTTTTGCAGGACACATGAGCAACACCCTCGTGACCTCGACGAAGTTTTTAAGCGCCTTCAAAACAACCGCCTCATCACCAAGGGTTCTAAGTGTGAGTTTTTTAAAAGAAAGAGTTTTTGGGGCACGTCATCTCTCGCGATGGCATCAAGCTCGACCCAAGGCCATCTAGGAGTGGAAGGCCCCGACTAATGTCACGGAATTTCCAGGGGTTCGTGTTATGTACGGCGGTTTATCCCGAATATGGCGGGGATAACCAGCCCGATGACCGTGCTCCTGACACAAGGCAATCATGGCCTTGTTGTCTACGTACATAACTGGAGGAGAACGAGGCCGCTCTCCCATATCGGTCAGCAGGTAGGTGAGCCAGCGTAACTCATGTGCAGCCATGGCCCCTGGGTAGATCTCAGCCTCACAACTGGAGCTGAGAACCGAAGACGAGCGGGTAGACCGCCAAGAAACAGAGCCGGAGCCAAGGCTGAAGGTGTAAACCTGTGACGACCTCTGCGTAGCCAAGTCGTCAACCTAAGAAGCGTCTGCGTGTCCAATGAGGACAACTGGAACCAGTCCTCCAAGCACGAGCCCCATGCCTCATTTACTGCACAAGTAGCGCAACACCCTCTTAGCAACCTCCCAGTGCTCTGGTCGGTGTCTCCCGGGCGCAAAGTAGCGCGCAAGGATGCTAAGAGGGTAAGCAAGGTCAGGTCGAGTGCAGGTCATCAGGTACATGAGGCAGCCCACAAGCTCTGGATATGGGCCACTCGGCTCTACGGACTCGTCCGAAGGTGGAGCTGAGAGCGAGTGACCTGTAGGCAGAGGAGTGGACTGTGGCGAGGAGAACCGGAAGCCGAAGCGCTGAAGGACCTGCTGCACCATGTGTGACTGAGTCAAGGTGATGGTGCGCCGTGCTCTGTCCCGAGTGATCTGCAAGCCAAGATAGCTGCACAGCTCACCCAGGTCTGTGCACGTGTGTCTCTTCTGCACCTCCTTCTTCACAAGGGCCAGTGCCTGCGTGTCAGCAGTGGCAAAAACCAAGTCGTCGCCGTACACGAGGATGTAGAACGGCAGCAGCGAAGTGTCGGTGCGTAGAAACAGCGACGGGTCAGCAGTCAAAGGAGCAAACCCAAGAGCCGCAAGTGTCATGCTCAGTGTGTCGTGCCACTCACGAGGCGCCTGGCGGAGACCGTAGACTGGCCGCCGGAGGCTCCACTGGGTACCTGCGGGAAACGACCCAGTGAATCCAGGTGGGCGGGGCAACCAGATCTCCTCGTGCAGAGTGCCCTGTAAGAAAGCTGTGCTGAAGTCAAGAGAGTGAAGCTCGTGTGAAAATGAAGAACGAGAATGGGTGAACTATGAAATGAAGTGAGTACAAATAGGAAACCCTAATTGGGTTGTACCCCTTATGGGATACCCCACTATAGCCTACACAACAGCATAAGCTATATAATGTTCTGACACACCCCCATAGGCAAAGTGGGGGAGAACAAGGGGTCACAAGACCAGTCAAGCAAAGCAGAGCAAGCTCAGGGTGGATCACAAAGTCACCACACAGTCCGAGCACAACGACAAGGCCACAAGGCCAGTTCACATGCAGGAGTACACATATATATATAGAGCTAGACAAGCAAGAGCAGGTATATATATGTAACAGTACAAGCAAGGTCAAGAAGAGAGCAAGTGAGGCAAGACAGGTACAAGACCCAGCTGGGTGCAGAAGCGCTGATGGTCACAAGGCGCAAGTGCCTTGGTGAACACATCAGCAGTGTTGGCCTCAGAGGCCACGTAAGCAAGTCGCAACTGACCACGCTGCTGCAGCTCACGAGCAAGAAAGTAACGGAGAGCAATGTGCTTCGTTCTGTGCTCCAAGCGCTGCTCTCGACACAAGGCCAGCATGGCCTTGTTGTCTACGTACAGCACTGGAGGAGAACGAGGCGGCTCTCCAAGGTCAGTCAGCAGGTAGGTGAGCCAGCGAAGCTCCTGTGCAGCCATGGCCCCGGCGTAGATCTCAGCCTCACAACTGGAGCTGAGAACAGAGGACGAGCGAGTAGCCCGCCACGAGACAGAGCCGGAACCAAGACTGAAGGTGTAACCCTGCGACGACCGCTGTGTAGCCTGGTCGTCTGCCCAAGAAGCGTCCGCGTGCCCAGTGAGGACCACTGGACTCCGCCCTCCAAGCACTAGCCCCATGCCCGACGTACTGCACAAGTAGCGCAACACCCTCTTAGCTGCAGCCATGTGCTCTGGTCGGTGTCTCCCAGGAGCAACATAGCGTGCAAGAATGCTAAGAGGGTATGCAAGGTCAGGTCGTGTGCAGGTCATCAGGTACATGAGGCAGCCAACAAGCTCTGGGTACGGGCCACTCGACTCTACGGACTCATCCGAAGGCAGAGCTGAGAGCGAGTGGCGAGTAGACAGAGGAGTGGCCTGAGGCGAGGAGTACGTGAAGCCGAAGCGCTGAAGGACCTGCTGCACCATGTGTGACTGAGTCAAGGTAATGGTGCGGCGTGCTCTGTCCCGAGTGATCTGCAAGCCAAGGTAGCTGCGCAGTTCACCCAGGTCTGTGCACGTGTGTCTCTTCTGCAGCTCGGACTTCACGTAGGCTAGTCCAGCAGTGTCAGCTGTGGCAAAGACCAAGTCGTCGACGTACACGAGGACGTAGAACGGCGGCAAAGAAGTGTCGGTGCGCAGAAACAACGACGGGTCAGCAGTAGAGGGAGCAAACCCAAGAGCCGCAAGCGTAGTCCTCAGTGTGTCGTGCCACTCACGCGGTGCCTGGCGGAGACCGTAGACTGGCCGTCGGAGGCTCCACTGGGTGCCAGGAGGAAAAGTCCCAGTGAAGCCAGGTGGACGGCGCAGCCAGATCTCCTCGTGCAGGCTACCCTGCAAGAAAGCAGTACTGAAGTCAAGAGAGTGGAGCTCGTAGTCGCGCTGAGCGGCTATGTGCAGCAGCACCCGAAGAGTGGTCATCTTCGGGGTGGGAGAGAAGGTCTGAAAGTAGTCAACTCCCTGCCGCTGACTGAAGCCACGAGCGACGTACCGCGCCTTGAAGACAGGTGGAGAGCCCGGCGGCCGCTTCACCCTGAAGATCCACATGCCACTGACGATGTTCGCCCCAGGAGGGGGAACCGCGTCAACGTAGGTGCCTGTGGACTTCCAGGACGCCATCTCTGCATCCATAGCTGCCTGCCACTGAGAGGAGTAGGGACCCTCTACGGCCTCCGCGTAAGAGCGCGGAGTCGGGATGTCTAGTGCATCCGGGTCTCCCTCAGGGGCAAGTAGTACGGACGCGAGATGAGGTGAAGCAGCAGCCAGACACCGGAACTCCTCCTGCCTGTCCTCAAGGACGTCCGTGCCAAGAGCACACTCACCCCCGACGGACGGAGGACAGACAGACGCAGACTCAGCAACAAGACCGGCAGCGTAGTCTAGACGACAGCAAGCAGCAAAGTCGACGAGCTCAGCAACAAGTGCAGACGCAGCAGTGGACTCAAAAGAGGGGTCAGTGACGACAGTAGCAAGGAGACGTGTGACAGCAGGACTAGCAGCACGAAGAGAGTCCGACTCCGGGTCAGGAAGAGCAGGAAGAGAGGACTCAGGAGGAGAAGGCAAAGGGGCACGCAGAGGAGCAGTGGACGGACGCAGAGACATCCGGTGCGTGCCAGGGACAGGAGGAGGACGCTGACGCGAACCACGACCACTAGTGCGAGCAGCACGGACAGGCGACGCAGGACGAGACGCAGGCTCACGACGCTCAGCAAGACCTCCAGTAGGACCAGTGTAGGGAGAAGGAGCGGGCAGTGGGGAGGCCGGCTGTAACTGGAACTGCGACAGGACAGGCTGTGGACACTCTAAGGGAGGAGGAGGACCAGTAGAAGGCGGGAGACCAAGAACCTGCTGAAGGAGCGGAACGAAGTACGGTCTAGGCCGCGCGGCGACTCCAGACACAGCAGGGACAGCACCAGTACCCCAAGCGGGAGCACCAGCGCCAGCAGCACCTCCAGCTCCAGGACCTCCAGCAGCACCAGTAGCACCCCCAGCAGGACCGCCTCCAGGACCGACAGCAGTAGCCTCAGCGCCAACACCCTCAGCAGCTCCAGCTCCAGCACCTCCGGGACCCGCGGCACCAGCACCCTCAGTAGCCGAAGAACCTCCAGCTCCAGCAGCACGCCTCCAGCGCCGGGCAAACCACTCGCGCAGCTCCTGTGGAGAGAGGGGCTCCCGCCGAGGCGAAGCACCCGGAGAACCGCCAGGTCCCGCACCGCCAGACGCCACAAGGGGAGGTCCAGTGGCCGCAGGCTCCGCAGCTCCAGGCTCAGCACCTCCAGACGCAGCACCCCCTGGCTCAGCACCCCCAGTAGCAGCACCCCACGGCTCAGCACCCCCAGACTCCGCACCCCCAGGCTCAGCACCCCCAGTCGCAGCACCCCCAGGCTCAGCACTCCCAGACTCCGCACCCCCAGGCTCAGCACCCCCAGTCGCAGTACCCCCAGGCTCAGCACCCCCAGACTCAGCACCCCCAGGCTCAGCACCCGCAGCAGGACCAGAGTCACCAGCAACCTCGACCGGCTCGACTGCGTCTACCTGGGACACACCTGAAGGGGCAGGACCCTGAGGGGGAAGGGGGTCTACCGGGGGGGGACCTAGCACAAGGAAGTGCGGTGGCGGGGGGAGGGAAGGAGTGCGGTAGGGGAAGAGGCGGTAGAAGGGGACTGACTCGTCGAACGTGACGTCCTGGGAGGACAGAACACGACGAGAGGAGGGGTGGTAGAACTGCCACCCTGGAGCGTCAGGGGGGAAGCCGAGGAAGACACAGGGAGCAGCACGAGGGGACAGCTTGTCCGCAGACAAGTCACGGACAAACGCCCGAGATCCCCAGACACGGAACGCAGACGCATCGCCGACCTTCCCCGTCCACAGCAGAGCTGGAGAGGTCTCCGGCCGGGAGACCCTGGGGTGAAGGTTGATCTGATGCGCCGCGTACCGAACCGCAAACGGCCACAGAAAATGGGGGGCAGCCGCATGCATCATGGACGTACGAGCGACGTCCATGACCATGCCAATGCGGCGCTCAGCAATCCCATTTTGCTGTGGAGAGTCCGGAAGCGTAAAGGTCTGGCGGATGCCTCGTGCACGACAGTAGGCTCGCAGAAGGCCAGAGGAGAACTCTCCACCTCGGTCAGAGTGCAGACGCAGAACAGGAAAGTCCGAGCCGAAGCTCCTCCTGAGCTGGAGACGAGCTGCGCGGATCCAGTCGATCAACACCTCAGTGACATCACCCTTGCTGCGCAAGGGGAAGACTGTGGTGTAACGCGAGTAGTCGTCAACCACCAGCAGGAAGTAGCGCTCGTGACCCTGCCCACGGACGCGGGCGGGGCCCCACACGTCCATGTGAAGCGTCTGCAGAGGAGCCTCTGTCGGGGGAAACTGGGAGGAGTGAGGGGCAGCCCGGAGCCGCCCCTCGACACAGGGGACACAAGAAGGTCCGGGTCCCGAAGGAAGGGGAGGGAGAGACCGGGGAAGACCAGAGACAAGGACACGGGAAGCCATGCCCCGAAGACGAAGCAAGGAGGGGTGGCCAAGACGGTGGTGCCACAGGAGAGTCTCGTGAGACAGGCGGCGACACGAGCAGGGGGCAGACTCAGGACCAGACCTGGACGCAGCAGCAAACACCTGACCCGACGCAGCTACCTGGCCAGACGCAGGGACAGGAGGAGACGCAGTGGTCAGTGTGTAGAGACTCGACCCTGGCCGACGCGAGAACGTGGCCAGGTGTCGGCCTGTGCGGGCATCCGAGCAGTGGGTCACCCGCTGACTCGCAGGAGTAAACTGGTGAACCCCCGCATCCTGCAGGTCAGCACCACTCACCAAGTTCGTCGAGAACGAGGGGAGGTACAGACCAGACAAGGTGCCCGAGGGGGCAGCCGGACACGGGAGGACAGTGGAGAAGTGAGAGAGGACAGGACCCCCAGAGGGGTCAGCCAGGGAGACTGCAACCGGCCGGCCAAGCGGCGTGAGTGTGGTGCGGTCTCGAAAGAAGGAGCGAGAAGCCCCTAAGTCAAGTGTGAAGGTGAGGGAGGCCGAAGCCGACGCAGTACCTGAGAGCGCAGCCTCACCAGTACCTGAGAGTGCAGACGCACTGGCACCTAGAGCAGCAGCCGCAGAAGTACCTGGCGCAGCAGTACCAATGCCCGGGTCGGGCGGGAAACACTGGTAACAGTCACCCTCCTCACTAATAGTCACAGCATACATGGCAGCAAGGATAGCATCAAAGTCAAGATCAAAGACAGCTACGCCAGCCCTAGACAGCTCTCCCCAACGGGGAATCTCACTGGCCTCGGGGAACTGCTGACGCCAAGCGTCCGTCAGGCGGCCAAAGCAGCGCTGAGTGGGGTGCGCACCCCCACACTGCTCACCCGCTCGGTCACCGGAACGAAGGACGTAGGTGCACGGACCAAAACCCCCACCCCGCTGACGCTGCGTGTACCACTCACGGAGCTGCTGGGGCGGGGGGATGTCCCGCGAACGCTGCTGCTGCTGCTGCTGCTGACGCTGGCCACCACCAGGGCCGCTACGCAGCGGGGCACCACCCCGACCAGCTCCACCCCCTCCGCCACCGCTGCCTCCACCTCCACCACCACCGCTGCCTCCGCTCCCACCGCTGCCGCCACCACCGCCTCCTCCTCCGCTGCTGCCACCGCCACCACCGCCCCTGCCACCACTCCCACCGCCACCCCCACTCCCTCCTCCGCCTCCACCGCCTCCTCCACCGCCCCCGCCAGCTCCACCCGCGCCCTTGCCCCCCTTGCCCCTGCCAGGGCGGCGTCTCCCGCTAGGGGCAGACGCCGCGCAGACCGACTCAAGACCAAGCAGGTCGGCAGCAGCAGCAGAGGCAACAGAGGGCAGCAGGGGGGAAGGAGAACACCCCTCAAAGATGGGGGTGCGAGGGTCACCACGAGAGGCTCCTACAGCGACGATGCTCTTCTCCGCCGCCAGGAGGGACTTCTCGAGGAGGTCGACAGTGAGAGTGGTGGGACAGACCGAGAGGTAGTGGTCCCTGACTACGCGAAGGGAGTCAGGGAGGCGTGTGACTATGTAATAGAGAGTGATGTACATGGGGGGGGGGGTTCTTGGCGCAGAACTCAGCAGGAAGGGCGGCGCGGTAGCGAGTGTCACTAGTGCGGAGGTGCGTAATGAGGTCAGCGACAGTGGGAAAGGCAGTAAGGTCAGGAAAGAGGTACGGTAGCATGAGGCGGCTCAGGGCAGCAGTGGCAGGGGAAGAGTAGCGCGCAACTACAGCGTCGTACAAGGTCTGAGCACTCTTGTACTGACTAAAGTGCGCGCGCTCAGTGGTAGGCAGGTGGCGACGCACAGCAAGACGTGCAGCAGCATCGCGGGTGGCCCACTGAGAGCGAACAGTGGGGTCAGCATCAGTAGCAGGGGCAGGAGAGGCGCCAGAGGTGAGGTCAAAGAGGGAAAGACCGTCCGCCCTATCGCACTGTAAGAACAGCTGCAGGTCGTCGACCCAGACCTCAAAGTCAATGGCTCGACCCTCAGCGTCAAAAGCGAGGACACTAGGGGTAGCCATGACGACGACAGACGAGCAGTGCAAGCAGTAGGGGAAGGGCACGCAGTGACAGTGGGGATGTGCTCACCGGACAGGGCAGGTCGGGCGGCTCGGCAGTAGGGCGGCTCGGCTGCTCAGCGGCTCGGCGGCAGGGCGGCTCGGCTGCTGGGCGGCTCGGCTGTTGGGCGGCTCGGCGGCAGTGCGGCTCGGCTCCCGGGCGGCTCGGCGGCAGGGCGGCTCGGCTCCCGGGCGGCTCGGCTGCAGGGCGGCTCGGCTCCCGGGCGGCTCGGCGGCAGGGCGGCTTGGCTCCCGGCGGTTCTGCTGCTAGGCGGCTCCCGCAGGTAGGGCGGCGGTAGGGCCGCAGGTTGGGCGGCGGTAGGGCCGCAAGGAGGGCGGCGGGCGGGCCGCAGGTAGGGCGGCGGTAGGGCCGCAAGTAGGGCGGCGGGCGGGCCGCAGGGAGGGCGGCGGTAGGGCCGCAAGTAGGGCGGCGGGCGGGCCGCAGGTAGGGCGGCGGGCGGGCCGCAGGTAGGGCGGCGGGCGGGCCGCAGGTAGGGTGGCGGGCGGGCCGCAGGTAGGGCGGCGGGCGGGCCGCAGGTAGGGTGGCGGGCGGGCCGCGACGTGAGGGCGGCGGGGCCGCTGTAGTGGGGCGGCGGGGCTGCTTAGCAGAGAGCGGCGGGGCCGCGTGAGCAGGGCGGCGGGGCCGCGTGAGCAGGGCGGCGGGGCCGCGAAGCAGAGGGCGGGCGGGCCGCGACGTGAGGGCGGCGGGGCCGCTGTAGCAGGGCGGCGGGGCCGCGTAGCAGAGGGCGGCGGGGCCGCGTGAGCAGGGCAGCGGGGCCGCGAAGCAGAGGGCGGCTGGGCCGCGCGAGCAGGGCGGCGGGGCCGCGAAGGAAGGGCGGCGGGGCCGCGTTAGTAGGGTGGCGGGGCCGCGAAGGGAGGGCGGCGGGGCCGCAAGGGGCGACACGGAGGGTCACTAAAAAAAAAGGAAAACGCGCCTCGGGGCGCGCTTCAGTGGGCCCTAGAAGCAGTCCCTAGGAGGGGACCTGCTCTGATTCCATGTGAAAATGAAGAACGGGAATGGGTGAACTATGAAATGAAGTGAGTACAAATAGGAAACCCTAATTGGGTTGTACCCCTTATGGGATACCCCACTATAGCCTACACAACAGCATAAGCTATGTTCTGACAGCTCGTAGTCACGCTGAGCAGCAACGTGCAGCAACACCCGAAGAGTGGTCATCTTCGGGGTAGGGGAGAAGGTCTGGAAGAAGTCAACTCCCTGTCGCTGACTAAAGCCTCGTCCAACGTAACGAGCCTAGAAGGCAGGCGGAGAACCCGGCGGCCGCTTCACCCTGAAAATCCACATGCCATCGACAATGTTCGCCCCAGGAGGGGAAACCTCGTTGACGTAGGTGCCTGTGGACTTCCAGGATGCCATCTCTGCGTCCATGGCTGTTTGCCATTGAGAGGAGTAGGGACCCGTAATCGCCTCTGCGTAAGAGCGCGGGGTCGTGATGTCTGGTGCATCCGGGTCTCCCTTAGGTGCAAGCAGCATGGCCACGAGATGAGGTACAGCAGCAGCAAGACACTCAAAGGGAGGAGTAAGAACCTGCTGAAGCAGTGGAAAGAAGTATGGTCGAGGCCGCACAGTGCCTCCAGAAGCAGCACCGACAGCACCAGCACCCCCAGGGCCAGCACCTCCAGCTCCATGGTCTCCAGCTCCAACGCCTGCAGCACCACCAGCTCCAGCAGCTCCAGTACCTCCGGTACGAGCACCTCCGGGACCAGCGACTCCAGCACCTCCAGCACCTCCAGGACCAGCAGCTCCAGTACCTCCGGTACCTCCAGCTCCAGCGCCTCCAGCGCCAGGGTCTCCAGCTCCAGCGCCTGCAGTACCACCGGTTCCAGCAGCTCCAGTACCTCCAGTACGAGCACCTCCGGGACTAGCAGCTACAGTGCCTCCAGCTCCAGCGGCGCCACTGCGAAGGCTCCAGCGCCAAGCAAACCACTCGCGCAGCTGCGGTGGATAGAGAGGCTCCCGCCGTGACGAGGCACCCGTAGGACCTCCAGCAGACAAAGTACCTCCAGGCTCAGCACGCTCAGGCTCAGAACCCCCAGGCTCAGCACCCCTAGGTTCAGCACCCCCAGGCTCCATACGCTCAGGCTCAGCACCCCCAGGCTCCGCACCCTCAGACTTAGCAACCCCAGGCTCAGCACCCCCAGGCTCCGCACGCTCAGGCTCAGCACCCCCAGGCTCCACACGCTCAGGCTCAGCACCCCCAGACACAGCACCCCTAGAAGCACCACCCCGAGCAGCACCAGAGTCGGCAGCGACCTCGACAGGCTCGACAGGGTCTACCTGAGACACACTTGAGGGAGCAGGACCCTGAGGGGGGAGGGGGTCTACCGGAGGAGGACCTGGTGCGAGGAAGAGCGGCGGGGGGGGGAGAGGGGCAGTGCGGTAGGGGAAGAGACGGTAAAATGGAACCGACTCGTCGAACGTGACGTCCTGAGAGGGCAGGACACGGCGCGAGGTGGGGTGGTAAAACTGCCAGCCAGGCGCGTCAGGGGGAAAGCCAAGGAAGACGCAGGGAATGGCACGGGAGGAGAGCTTGTCCGCGGACGTTTCGCGGACAAAGGCACGAGAGCCCCAGACCCGGAACACCGACGCATCGCCAACCTCCCCCGTCCAACGCAGTGTCGGCGAGGTCTCCGGCAAGGAGACACGGGGCCAGATGTTGAGCTGATGCGCAGCGTACCAGACCGCAAACGGCCACAGAAAATGGGGGGCAGCCGCATGGATCATGGAGGTACGGGCGACCTCCATGACTAAGCCAATGCGCCGCTCAGCAACCCCATTCTGCTGCGGAGAGGCCGGAAGCGTGAACGACTGGCGAATTCCCTCCCCACGACAAAACTCCCGCAAGAGGTCGGAGGAAAACTCACCACCTCTGTCAGAGTGCAGACGCAGGACTGGAAGGTCGGTGTGGAACCGCTCGCGGAGCTGGAGACGGACAGCGCGGATCCAAGGGATCAAAACATCAGGGACCTCCCCCTTGCTGCGCAAGGGGAAGACCGTGGTGTAACGCGAGTAGTCGTCAACAACCAGCAGAAAGTAGCGCTCGCGGCCCTGTCCACGGACGCGAGCTGGGCCCCACACGTCCATGTGGAGAGTCTGCAGGGGAGCGGACGTCGGGGAAAACGAGGAGGAGTGAGGAGCGGCGCGCTGCCGCCCCTCGACACAGGGAAGGCAGGGAGGGGCAGGCGAGGGTGGGAGGGGAGGCAGAGACCTGGGAAGACCAGAGACAAGGAGACGGGAGTGCATGCCACGGAGGCGCTGCACTGAGGGGTGACCAAGGCGGTGGTACCAAAGGAGGGTCTGGTGCGACAGAGCGCAACACGAGCAGGGGGCCGCTAGCTAACCCGACGCAGACGCAGACGCAGCTACCTGAGGAGACACAGTAGTCAGTGTGTACAGACTCGACCCTGGCCGACGGGTGAACGTGGCCAGGTGGCGGCAGTCCGGGAGCACGTACAGATCGCCACACGCTGTCCTCCTGGAGTAAAGGTGTCAACCCATACATCCTGAAGGACGGCGTTGCTCACCAAGTTCCTAGAGAACGAGGGGAGGTGAAGACCTGACAGTGAGCCAGACGGAACCGCCGGATACGGGAGAACAGTGGAGGAACGTGCAAGGACTGGGCCCCCAGAGGGGTCAGCCAGAGAGACAGCAACAGGTGCAGGGAGGGGTGTGACGGTGGTACTGTCGCGAAAGAAACAGCGGGAAGCACCTGAGTCAAGCGTGAAGGTGTGCAAGGCCTCAGCAGCCGCAGTACCAGAGAGAGCAGACTCACTAGCACCTAGAGCAGCAGCCTCTATACCTGGGTCGGGCGGCATACACAGGTAACAGTCACCCTCAGCACTAATAGTCAATGCATACATGGCAGCAAGGATAGCATCATAATCAAGAGCAAAGATATCCACACCCTGCCTAAGCAGCTCTGCCCAGCGGGGGAGCTCAGTCGCGTCGGGAAACTCTGCGCAAAAGGCGTCGGTAAGATGGGAGAAGCAGTGGGACTGTGAGTGACCAACCTTCCCGCATGTCTGACCAGTTCGGTCACCTGTGCGAATGACGTACTGGCAGCGAACACTACCCCCAGACGCCCCACGTTGAGCAAACCACTCACGAAGCTCCTGGGGCGAAGGGGTCTCACTCTGACGCTGCTGCTGCTGCCTCTGACCACCGCCAAAGCCTCCCCTCTGACCGGTACCACCCCGGCCGCCACCACTGCCGCCGCCACCACTCCCACTTCCGCCACCACTGCCGCCGCCACCACTCCCGCTGCCGCCACCACCGCCGCCACCCCCACCACCACTCCCTCCGCCACCACCGCCACCTCCACCGTCTCCACCGCCCCCACCACCACCGCCTCCACCGCTGCCACCCCCACCACCCCTACCTCCCTTGCCTTTGCCACTGCGGCACCTTCCACTAGGAGCAGACGCAGCTCCTACCTCCTCAGCACGAAGGTAGTCAACAGCTGCAGCAGAAGCGTTTGAGGGGACAAGGGGGGAGGGCGAACACCCCTCAAAGAAGGGAGTGCGAGGAGTGCCACGAGAAGCGCCTACAGCGACTATGCTGGTCTCAGCTGCAAGGAGGTGCTTCTCGAGCAGGTCGACAGTGAGGTCTGTGGGGTCAAGGGCGAGAAGGAGGTCCCTGACTGCGCTAAGAGAGTCAGGGAGGCGGGTGACGATGAAGTAGAGAGTGATGTACATGGGAGGGGGGTTCTTGGTGAGGAACTCGGCAGGAAGCGCGGTGCGGTAGCGAGTGTCACTAGTGCGAAGGTGAGTGACTAGGTTGGCAACTGTGGCAAAGGCGGACAGCTCGGGAAACTTGTAGGGCAGTAGAAGGCGGCCTAGAGCAGCAGTGGCCGTGGAGGAGTAACGAGCGACTACAGCGTCGTACAGGGCTCTAGCAGTCTTGTGCTGTCCGAAGTGAGCGCGTTCGGCTAACGGCAGGTGGTTGCGAACAGCTAGGCGAGCAGCAGCGTCACGGGTAAGCCACTGTGAGCGAGTCGCACTGTCAGCTGTGGCGGGAGGGGCGAGAGAGGCTCCAGACGTGAGGTCAAACAGCAAAACGCCGTCCCTAGAATCGCGCGCTGCGGCGTGCAGCTCGCGGGCAAGGCGGCGCGGCTGCGAGCGACGCGCGGGCAGAGTAGGGCGTGCGGCGGCGAGCAGCGCGCGGGCAAGGCGGCTCGGCGGCGAGTGGCGCGCAGGCAAGGCAGGGCGCGAGGCGGCGAGTAGCGCGCGGGCAGGGCGGCGCGGCGGCGAGCGGCGCGCGGGCAGGGCAGGGCGCGCGGCGGCGAGCAGCGCGCGGGCAGGGCAGGGCAGCGCAGCGCGGGCGGCGCGACGCGGGGCAGGGCGGTGCGCGGGCGACGAGCGGCACGCGGGCAGAGCGGCGTGAGGGGGACGAGCGGCGCGCGGGCAGGGCGGCGCGCGGGCGACGAGCGGCGCGCGGGCAGGGCATGGCAGTGCGGCGCGGGCTGCGCGACGCGGGGCAGGGCGGCGCACGGGCAACGAGCGGCGTGCGGGCAGGGCGGCGTGTGGGCGACTAGCGGCGCGCGGGCAGGGCAGGGCAGCGCGGCGCTAGCAGGGCGGCGCGACGGGCAGGGCAGGGCAGCGCGAGGCCAGTAGGGCGGCGCGACGGGTGGGGTAGCGCGCTAGACGGTGGGCCCTAAAAAAACGGTCCTAGAAGAGGACCTGCTCTGAAACCATGTCGAAATAACTGAACGAGAATGATTGAATTGACAGCATGCAGGAGTACAAGTAGCAAACCCTAATTGGGTTGTACCCTATATGGGCTACCCCACTACAGCCTACACAACATGCAACATATAAGTTTGACATCCCCTCCAGTCCTTCGCATCGCCGACACATCCAGTCTGTTTGAAGTCATCACCGACGCTTCGACTTTTGCCATGAGTGCTTTACTGCTCCAGGATTCCGGCAACAACTTGCAACCGCTCGCCTACGAGTCACGCAAACTGCAAGCAGTTGAGTGCAATTATCCGATCCACAACAAGGAAATGCTCTCCATCTCACCAGTTGGACAATAGAGAAGGTCCATTTTCGTTTGTCCATTTTGTCATTCACGAAGAATTAACAAAGAGATATGTGCTTCGTGCGGTTCAAGAAATTGGGCTTGTTGGCAATCTTTATCACCCTCGAATTGTCGAGTAACTTGAAGGACCCACTCGTCGCGACCATCGCCTCTTGCAGAAGTTCTTGCATGTAGAGACCTTTGCGAACAGCTTGTCTGGCGACAATGCACTCTTCTTCGCCACTCATCGAGTTCGCATACAACATCTCCACGTCAGCCACGACCCAACAGTCGCCATGACACCGAGCCCCGACACCCCGGTCCTACGTGCGCAGCAGTTCGCCGAGATTTTACAAGCAGCCCAGATCCGAGCTGCCGAAGCCATAAAACAAATTCAAACGTAATCGCCAAGCGCAACGCCGACCGCCATCACCACCCCGCCACTTACCAGCTTGACGATCTCGTACTCCTTGACACTCAGAACCTCCGCTTGCCCATCACCCCAAAATACGCCCAAGATATTGCGGGCCATTTCGCATCAGCTACATGATCACCCCCGTCACCGCCCACCTCCTCATGTCCGCTGACTGGTACGTGAGCCCGTCATTCCACGTCATCCTCCTCTGCCCCTGCGTCCCGCCCACAAGTCAACTGCCTCGCAGCCGCCTGTCAAGCATGACACGTCCGCCCACGGAGCCGACCATCAGCCTTGAGAAAATGTCAGTAGATCTGCACTGTGGATGCCCGATTGATCCTAGGGAAGGGTTACAGGCTCGATGGCCTTGGGGGTTATGGGCGCACTAATCTGCTACTAAACAAGCCCTTTTATCCCAGTGAGCTAGTGGATGGGATTCTGACAGAAAATTCTGAGCCACCGAGTCCGCGACCCACGTGGAGCCCGTCGCATCGAGTTCTTGATACGGTGGAAGGACTGTACGCCCTTGGAAGACAATTGGGTATCCTTTGGATAAAATCGAGAACTACCCCGTCCTCACCGAGTATTTGCGCAGCCGAAATTTCCGTGACGTACACGCACTCTCGTAAGGGAGCCTCCTTAAGGAGGGGGGTAGTGTAAGGAAAAATCATTTTCCTTACTTCGCGCCCCTATTTACCGCGTACACAACTGTTCCCGCCACCAGTAAACTGTTATCACTCGCGACCCTCGCATCGACCACTGTTCCCGCCACTCTTTACATCACAACCCAATTTTACGGCTCGGTTGGTAACCCGCGCTCGGGTCCTCCGCCTCGACAATTTCCAACCTCGGCACCAGTCCCGTCGTGCACCCCACATTTCTCGCGTTACCGTTACCACGCTAGTTCGCTATATAACATTCGCTCATTCCTTCACTCAATGTATTGTTTTGCTTCGATAGTGCAATCTTAGTTCGCTCACTCAATTGCACTCGTAACAACTGCTGCGATCAGATGTTGATCGTCCCTAGCATCACCTCAGGAGGTTCGCACACGTCTGAGTAGTGGTGGTGGGCCCTTGACCTCAATAGCAGAGTGGATGTAAAATGCTTGAGATAATAAAAACATGCAAGTACAGGAATATAAATAAGAGTACAAGGGAATTTGAATCGACCTAGGCTAGCCATGTACTCTAAGGGGTACATTCCTTGCCACTACTGCTGCCTGGTGCTGTCTGCCCGACGGTCCAGATCCTTTCGTAACCATACGACCCTTCGCGTCACTTCCGTCTTTTCGTCTTCAGCCTCGGTAGTGCGTGCTGCGGTAAGGAGTGCACAGTAATGCTTCATCTTTTACTATTCGTAACACCCCCCTTCACTCCTGGCCGTAGCGAGTCTTGACCCGCTTGACTACTCCACTGAGTTCGGAGCAGTGCTGGTACTGCTGACGTGACAGTCGCTTCGTGAGGAAGTCGGCTGCCATGTCACCCATTGGGCAATAGGTGAGGTCAACCTTGCCCTTGTCAACTTCGTCCTTGACGAAGAAGTACTGCAGCGCGATGTGTTTGGTGTGGTTGACGAATCCAGGTTTGTTCGCGATCTTGATCGCACTCTGATTGTCGCAGTGCAGGCGAAAGTTCGCCGAGGCTGGAATTTTCGCCTCCTGCAGCAGCTCTTGAAAGTAGAGGCCTTCGCGAACGGCTGATGTTGCTGCGATGAATTCGGCTTCCGCCGACGACAGGGCAACCAGCTTGTGTTTCTGCGAATTCCAGGAGATGGGGCCGCTGGGCTCGAGGCGGAAATGGAAGCCTGTCCTGGACCGTCGATTGTCGGGGTCAGCGGCATGATCAGCGTCCACGTAGCCGATGAGGTTGAAGGACGCGGTTGGGATGGTGGAGTAGCAGAGCCCAACATTGGGCGTGGAGATGAAGAACTGGAGTGCCCGCTGAAGATCTAGCAGATTCTCAGCCGTTGGTTTGCGGGAGTACTGAGCCAACTGGCTCGCGATGTGGGAGAGATTGGGCCTGCAGGTAATAGAAGCGAAGAGTAGGCATCCCAGCTGCTGCTGGTAGGTTTGAAGCCCAGCGGGGGACAGGGCTTTGTTGTCAGGCTTGTGGTTGGGTCCTGGAGTGCGGTAAGGGGTGGAGAGTGGTGCAGGTGCAATGTTGAAACGCTTGCCAAGTTCCTCTGCATACTTGGCTGCTGAGAGATGAATGGTTTCTGGCAAGTAGGAGATGTCGAGCCCGAGAAACTGCTTCACGTCGTGGTTGCATGTGATGTCGACGCGCCCTGCGAGACTTTTCTCGAGCTGCTCAAGTAGTTCGTTGCTCGATCCTGTGTAGAGGAGATCATCGACGTAGACCGTGAGTAGAATGTATTCGCCGCCGAAATCGCGGCGATACATGCCAGGGTCGTGAGGCAGCTGCTTGAAGCCTATCTCAAGCAGGATGTTGTGCAGGTTCTGCTGTCAGAGCCTTGGCGCCTGTTTGATCCCGTAAAGGGACTTTCGCAGCTGGCACACGCGTGAGTCTCCCTCGCCATATGTGTGCGGCTGCTCCACGTAGATTACACCATCTACTAACGCGTAGAGGAATGCGTTCTTCACATAGCGAGAAGGATTCTGACGGAGCTGCGATCTGTCGGAGCGGGAGGTGTCGTGCAGCGGCGATAGTGAGAAGGATTCTGACGGAGGTGTGACGGCTGACCGGCGCAAACGTCTGGTCGAAGTCGATGCCGTGCCTCTGGTCGTAGCCACGTACGACCCAGCACGCCTTGAATCGCTCAATCGTGCCGTCCGCTGCGGTCTTCACGCGGAAGACCCATTTCCCGGAGAGGATCCTTCTCCCCTTGATTGCCGCTCGATCGACGAGCACCCAGGTATCGCGGGACTCAATTTCCTTGATTTCCGCATCCATCGCCTTGCGCCATTCCTTGCTGTGTGGTCCCGTGAGTGCTTGGCGCGGATTCTTTGGCTCGATGACACGTGGCGTCGTTGAAGTGGCGGTGTGGAGCCCGAGAAGTTGAAGTCCAGAGACGGTGCTATCGTGGCGGTGCTGCGGGATGACCTCATGCACATTGTCATCGTCGCTTTCTGGTTCAGGTGGTGCTGGCGGTGTTGCGCCTCTACCGCTTCCGCTTCCGCCTCCGCCTGCTGCGCCTGCTCCTCCTCCAGGAGAATCGTCGTCGTCGTCGTCGTCGTCGTCGTCGCTGCGGCGATCGCCTCTTGTGAACTCGCCTCTAGTGTCCTGCTCCAAAATGGCTGCTGCAACTACGTCCTCAGGTGAAGCGTAGCTGTGCCCGTCGTTGGCGTAGACGCGATTCGCATTCGCTTGCTCGTCTTCGCGGAATTGCCGAAGAAAGAGCCGCTCGTAGAAGTTGACGTCACGTGCGTTTGTTACCTTCTGGCTCATAAGGTCCAGGATGAGCCACGCCTTGTGTTCGTGACTGATGCCGAGGTGAATTCCCCAGCGCGCGCGGCTTGCGAATTTTCTGATGGTTGACGTTGGCGGGCGGTACTGCACCATGCACCCCCACACGCGGAGCATGGGTGTGTCGCCTTTGGTCCCCGTCCACTTCACATGCGGTGATGAGTTGCCGGTGATGGCCGTGGTTGACAGCAAGTTGTGCACCCGCACGGCGTGGTGCATTGCGTAGGTCCAGTAGGTTGGCGGAAGCTTCGACTACTTCATCAACGCAAGCACCTTGGTCATGAGCGTACGGTTCGTGCGCTCAGCTACGCCTTGCTGCTGGTGCGCGTAGGGAGGGAAATATGGTGCTCAATCCCCTTCTGCGCCAGGTAATCCTGCAGCTCCTTGCTCCTGAACTCCGCTGCGCCGTCAGATTGCCAGATTTTTAGTTTCTCCCCAGATTGTCGTTGCGCGTGTGCCAGCCAGAGGTGGAACACTTCGTACGCTCTGCTGCGCGCCTCTACGTTCATGATCCAGACGTAGCGCGTTCCTGCATCGACGAAGGTGAGCGTATACAACTCGTCGTTGATCCCGCAGTGCCTCACGTTGAGGAAGTCGCTGTACACCTTGTGCAGCTTGGGGTAGCGATTGGTTCCAGGTTCGAGCAGCGGGAATGGCTGATGACTCAGCGCAGCTTCGGGGCAGACGGCGCAGTTGCGCGGATGTGTCGCGCCTCTCACTTCGGTGCCATCAGGGCGCAGGAGTGCGCTGGGCGCAAACACGCCGGCCTCGATGCAGTTCTTCAGCGTTACGCGCGAGGGGTGACCGAGGCGCTGGTGCCAGATGGCATCGTCGGCGCGGAATCCAGAGGTGCGCATGTAGCGGGCGTGTGCTTCTGCGGGGTCCTCGTCAGGTGGTTGGGCAGGTTCCGCCGTTGCTTTTTCAGCTTCTTCTTCTTCGTTCGCCGTTGTCAGCATTAGCGCAAGAAATTCCTTGTCGAGGATTGTGGAGAGGGGAATGTTGGTTCCAGGGATAGTTCCAGGGAAAATGGTTGGTTCGCGCGGCTCGGGGGCAGGCCCGTAGACAGTGCGTCGCGGAGTGGAGGGCTCATTGCCCCAGTCGATGGTGTCCCAAGGTTCACTCCCTGGCTGGATGTCAGGTGGGGGTAGTGCGGGTGCAGCGTGGCGCGGAGGGCGACCAAGAGGAACAACTGGAGGTTCTGCCTCGATTTCCTCTTCTTCCCCCTTTGGTCCTCGCGGGAAGCTCCCCAGCCTTCGCCGGAAGTGCCCCATCTGCTTATCTCGCCGCCAGATGCGGCGCCCCATCCGCCGGTGTTGCTGCCAGTTGCTGCTCCCCATCCGCCAGTGTTGCCGCCAGTTGCTGCTCCCCATCCGCCAGTGTCACTCGTGCCCCATCCGCCAGCGCTTCCCCACCCCCCTTCATTGGAGGCGCTCTCTTCTTCTTCCCATCCGCTCCAGGCGAATGTGCCGCGTGACTCCGCAAGACTCCGTTGGCGAAGCTCTTCCGCTTCGCGACGCGCCAGTTCCTCTTCTTGCACCACGGTAAGCTTCTTCGTAGAGTCGCGCTGGTGAGAGTAGATTTCCAAGAATTTCTCCTTTGTGTAGGGTCGCGGGACTCTGTGCGCATCGAAGGTGTCGGCGCCTTTGCCGCGTAGCATGCCCCGAAGATGTTGCGGTGCAGGTCCGGGGAGGGGATTTTCCTCCGTTCCGAAGACGACGCGCGTGGCGGTTTCAAGCTCTAGGTTGGACAGTCCTTCTTCAGGCGGTGCTTCCCGCTCTGTTTCGGCGATGGCGGCAAGGCCACGGCCGGCAATCGCGCTCGTTGAGGCTGTGGGCGTATGGCAATCTCTGCAGATACCATCGGGGTCGGGGTCGTGCAGCGCCAGCTCGCGCGGGTGAGCGTGATGCGGCACCCACGGTCTTCCGTCTGGATGTTTCCAGTCACGGTGGTGAATGTGTTCGAAGCGCAGGGGGACGAGGTCGATGAGCTCCTGCGAATCACTGCTGCAGTCGGGAATGCTGAAGTCGAGGATGTAAACGCCGTTTTCGGAGTGCGCTCGCCCGATTTGCTTGCGTGTCTTGTTCGGCATCGTGTTGTGGAGCAGGATGTCGCGTGTCTCGGGATCGGTGCTGAGGTCGACTCCGCAATCCATGAGTTGCGCCGCGGAGAGAAGATTGAAGCGCAAATTCTGCACGATCAGAACGTCATTCAGCGTGATGTGCGTCCTGCTCCCTCTAGCCTTGAGGACCACGATCCCTTGCGCGCTTGCGCGCAGTCGTGTGTTGTTCGCCACTGTGACATAGGTTACGGCGGGGGTGGAGACGGCGTTGGATATGTAACGCTCAGAGACCACCATATGCTGCCCACAGCAGCTATCCAGGTACCACGTGTTGTAGCGCCTGTTGTCGTTATGGGCGAGCAGCGCCAGTCGCGGGGTAACGATGTGCGGTGTGTCAACTTCAGAAAGTGTTCGCGCGAGATCCAATCGATCGGAGCCGCCCGCTTATCAGGTACATGCGGGGGACTCTCAAGCAGCGGGACTGGGAGATTCCAGTCCTGTTTGTCGTCGTCGCTGAAGTCGTGGCGCGTGCTGAACGGATTGTTGTTCGAGAACGCTCCGATTGGGTGGCGTGCTGGCTCAGGTGACGGTGAGCGTGCGCGGGGACGACGGGATCCACTCATCATTGTCATGTTGCCCATGACGGATCCACTCATCACGACTCGTTGTAGTACTGCGCCCGGGCGTCGGCAGTATACTCAGCGGGTCCCGAGTAGCTCCCGTCGAAGTAGTGAAATATCTGCGCGTTTTGCAACAGCAGTTCCAGCTCGAAGCTCCACGTATAGAAGTCTCTGCCGTCAAAACACACACTTGTCTTTATTTTTTATATGCTCAAAAACCTTGATTGCGCAGAGAGAATTGCTTCTTCGCTGGGACGGGGAATCTTGGGCGTTGAGCCATTTGTGTCGAGGGAGAAGGTGTGCGGGGCGGTATTGTGGCCGTTCGAGGCCGGTTGAGTAGGTTGGGAAGATGTTCCCGCGTCGCCATTCCGCAATGTTTGGAGTTGTTGCTCCAGGCTGGTGAGTCGCTGAAGCATCTGTGCGAGGGCGGCGGTTCCAATCGTCGTCAGATTCGTCTGACCACCAGATCCTCCGGCCATTCTCACACGCGAGCGTGTACTTGACGCCACTTTCCGTTCGCCGAAGATTTCGGAGGTGGCTGTGCGAGCGATTCCCGAGTCGCTCTCATACCATGCTGCGATCAGATGTTGATCGTCCCTAGGATCACCTCAGGAAGGTTCGCACACGTCTGAGTAGTGGTGGTGGGCCCTTGACCTCAATAGCAGAGTGGATGGAAAATGTTTGAGATAATAAAAACATGCAAGTACAATAATATAAATAAGAGTACAAGGGAATTTGAATCGGCCTAGGCTAGCCATGTACTCTAAGGGGTACATTCCCTTATTGCAGCGAAAGTCAACCGTGCGACTCCAGACGGTTACGAACTGCCTAGGCAGAATCCTTGCCACTGCTGCTGCCTGATGCTGTCTGCCCGACGGTCCAGATCCTTTCGTAACCGTACGACCCTTCGCGTCACTTCCGTCTTTTCGTCTTCAGCCTCGGTAGTGCGTGCTGCGGTAAGGAGTGCACAGTAATGCTTCATCTTTTACTATTCGTAACAACAACTTGTGACATTTTTCTGATGACAACTTAGATATGCTGGAAATCATTCTAAGCATGCCTTGAAACTTGTGTAAGCAGGCCGAGTCACGGAATTTCTATGAAGCAGAGTGGGCATATGCATGTTCTCATTGTTACGTTAGACGATATCGAGCTAAAAGTTTTTAGGTAGGAATGAAGGCAGAGACTTATGGCGTGTACTTACAGGGTGAGGTTCAGGATTCCAAACTCTCGAATATCTGATTGCGCTCCGCAATCCCTGAGTTTGGGGTACCCCTAGATCTAGGTTTGGTCGTTTCGGGCACCGAACCGATTTTTGAAGGGTTGTGTACTGTGCAGCTTCCTTCCCTGTTTCCTGAGAGCAGCTAAAGCAGGATTTCGGAACTGATAACCGTTTCATATAGATCCTTCTATAGATCACATATCCTTTGCGGTGAAGATCTCCTCAAAATCGACGGCCTTCGTGATGTTTTGGAATATCTTGCTCATCATGACAGTCCGCGCGTGAATTACTAATGATGAATAGATCCTTCCACAAATCTTCATTGGTGGATTTGTTTTTGTGCTGGATCTCGTCAGTTTATCGCTTTTCGTGGTGTGCAAAAACTCTGTGCATAAACAAAATCACCCAGCAAACAAAGGTTTTCAGTACTTTTTATATACGGAGTCTGCTTGTTTTCAATTATCAGTTTGTAAAATTACTGTTATTTTCATACCGAAATGAAGCATAGATCGACCGTGTTTAAAATGGCTGAACCCACTCAAGAGTTCCAATTCTGGGCCTACACGTACGTGGTTTGTCCTTTATTTTTTTCATTGACCATGTCCCTAAACGCTTAAGAATCGACGGAATCCTGAACAGCAGGTGCAAAATACGAGTGAGCGCACCTCACCGCCAGCCATCGCTTCTGGTGGTGTAACCAAGATTATGCTTTGCGGTTCACGCATCAACCTCGCCCGTGCAGCAGCATCGGGTGGCGCAAGGACCAGAATCTAGGGCTAGCTCCATTGCCATCCATCGTGGAGAAATGACAGGGTGGGGACCTGGGGTGTTTGGGCTGCATGCCGGTTTGTTGGGCAAAGTGAGGCTCTGATGAGCTCTCAAGTTCGAAATTTTCAGCAGTAATTGTACACAGGAAAGACCCACTATGGGGTAAATATTATAATTAACATACATAAAAACGTTTCTGTTACTTCCTACGGTTATTTCTCCTGGGAGAACAATTACTCTGTAAAATATACATGTGAGTACGTTATGCTAAATATCTCGAAGAATTTAATTGCATATGCATTCGACTATCACTAGCTCAGATAAGTAGAAATTACTGGAGGTGAGTGGCGATGGAGGTATTGCTCTGGGGAAGTTCGATTCTATTTTTTGTGCTGAACTTCGAAATGCTGAAAATGAAAAAAGGGGATGCGTTGGGTGTGAGTCACCAGCTGTCAGCGACTCAGGCAAGGGATCCCTCCAATTCCAAGAGGGCAACATTGCTTCACTTCATCCTGCGCTAATCAGTTGCACTGTGAACTTCAGTGAAACCCTCACCGTGCTGGATCCTAGTCTCTTTGTCACAGAGCAGTCACTAGACCAGACTCACGTGATGCCTTATCTCGCCGCACAAACTTCGTCACAGGCAGCTCAACTGGGAAATCTAGATAGAAGTTCCTCAAAAATAGCTTTCTTTCTTTCCGAAATGCGCGATCAGTATGAACATGCAAGGCAAGTTCCTCGTCCTCAGCCTCAACTAGAGCTTGAGCTCAGTCTCGCTCCCAATCCATCCTTGGGCGCCAGGGCCCATGCCGATCACTCAGAAATTCCGCCGCATGACCGTCATCATGGAGGCGATGATCAAGTGCGAGTGGGAGGAGAAATCGCCGAGTTTCCTTCACGACATTCGCCACCGATTCGTTGTCTTGAAGAACACCGCGTACATGGCCCTGCAACCGAACTCCAACTCCGTCAGGAAACGCATGAGCCTCAGTATCGCCGTGAAGCAGGCGTCAGATCCAGTCAAGGAGCTGTCAATTTTCAACTTGAAGCAGATCTACTGATTTCTGGATCCAGCGTTCCAACGACACACCTGGTTGAAAGAAACGCCATCGAATCCAGAGATATTTGGTATCGGCCACCCAACCCGCAAGATCTCAACAACCCATCTACCACAGGTCTCTGGAGCCACCTCTCTGGCGCTGCAGCGACGGGAGGAGTCCGCCTGGCCCCGGAACGTCCGCCTTTTCAGCATGAATCTTCGCTTTACCGCCTTGGAGACTCCCAAACTACCAGCACCGGTCGTGCCACAGCTGGAAGAGAAACGCAGGCGCATTCAACCTTCCAGACGGCGGCAGCATGCGATCCAGCGATGGTGGCTCGAGGCCTGCCTGCGCTACACCGGGAGGCGGCAGGCGAGGAGGCACGCAGCAGAGAGTCCATGATCGCTGTCGTCATGGCTGCTGTGGCTGCAGCGGCGGCTGCATCGAGTGCCAGCGGCTCCAACGCCGCAGAAGCTGTTGCTGCCGGTGCAGCTGCCGGCTTTGCAGCAGCGAACGCAGTAGATGCAGGATTCTCACAAGGAAGGCGTCTTCTGAGCGCACAGGAGTACGGCGCAGTGATGGGAAACGCCACAGTCATCCCGGCGTCGCTCTCGCGTGTTCCATCCACCCAGCTCAACCCTTCATTTGCCTCTGCTCCGGCTGCAGCATCCCCAGCACCTGCAGCTCCTGCATCAGCCTCTGCGTTGTCTGCGGCGCTGTCTGGACAGGCGTTGATGGGAGTGCAGCGCGCCATGGTGCTGGCTGCTGCTGCTGCCGCCATTTCCGGCCACCACGGGGTTGTTCCACGCAGCGTGGCTGTCGATTCAGCAGCATCCGGGGCAGCAGCTGTTCAACCTACAGCCTCCCAGCCTGCCTCCTCGCTCGCAATATCCTCCGCCACCACCGCTGCTCTAAGCGCCGGTGCTGCCAGGACAGTCACCGCTGGGAGTGGCGGAGGCAGAGCTGCTGTGTGCGACGACGAGGGTGGCATGGCTCCTCGTGTGAGCAAGCTCTTGGCCAAGTGGTTGCGGTCGGACGACGAGGGCCCACACGTGTGCCCTGTGTGCAAGCAGAGCTTCCCCACGGCGGGAGGCCTGAAGCAGCATCAGCACGACCGCTGGCGCTGCTCCCTGGGCTCTCAGGCCATGCAGGCCTCTGCACCCGCTGCTGCTTCTGCTGCTGCTGCTGCTCCTGCTGCTGCTGCTGCTGCTGCTGCTGCTGCTGCTGCTGCTGCTGCTGCTGCTGCTGCGGCTGGGCCAAGCCATGTGGCGTCAGGAGGTGCTGGAGCTTCTGCTGCTGCCGGTCGCAGTGGGCGCTCGGGTGTGAGTACAAATGCTGGGGATGGGAGTAGAAACATTGGGAGGAGGGAGAGTGACAAAAAGGGTAGTGGAAAGGGTGGTGAAGGAAAGGACATCA
This sequence comes from Closterium sp. Naga37s-1, assembly GCA_947471745.1. Classification (NCBI taxonomy): domain Eukaryota; kingdom Viridiplantae; phylum Streptophyta; class Zygnematophyceae; order Desmidiales; family Closteriaceae; genus Closterium; species Closterium sp. Naga37s-1. Next base: position 2,238,616 of record CANJKZ010000008.1, on the reverse strand, counting down.
GCACGACTGTGAGAGACAGTACAGGCATGTTGTGGCCTCGGCTGTCCGTGCTTGATTCAGCGGCGAGTGGTGGGGAGGCCGTGGGAAAGGACATGTCGCGGAAGGCCAAGAGCAGGGGAAAAGGAGCTTCTGAAGTTGTAGGGCTTAGGAGCCTGGAGAGAAAAGGCCAAGCGTCGGGAAGCAAGCGGCCGCAGAGTGAGATTCTCTCGGGCGGTTCATTCATGGAGCACCCAGCAAGGCAGTCAGTTGGGCAGCAGAGCGAGAAGCAGCAGATGGAGAGAACTTCAGCAAGTGCAACCCCCTTTACACGGCAGGCCAGCATCACCAACACATCTCCCCCTCATCGATCCTCCCTCAGTGCCCCCTCCCCTGCCTCTCCTTCCCTCGCCTACTCCTTCTCTCTGCCTTCCCATCGCTCGTCCGTGACAGCCGGATTGCAGGGTGCGGAAGGTGGCCAGCGAGGGTTGAGAGTGCACGGGCAGCAGCACTTCACTGAAACAAATCCCATGGCAGGTGAAAAGTTGCTGAGCCCTCCAAAGCGTTTTCGGTCAGGGAACGGAAGAGGAGAAGATACAGGGGAAAATGTTAACATGTCTGATCGAAACAGAATGCGAGGCGGTGGTAAGGAGTTTCATCAATCGAGGGACTTAGACTTGGTGAAGCATGGTGTGCGGGTTGAGGACGGGGAGAAAGACGGTATGGCGTACGATGGCATGGCGGTTGACGAGTTGGTGCATGGTGGTGCTGCAGCATCAGCAGACACGGCGTCAGCAGGAGTGGCGGATGTGACTGCTATGGCTGGGTGGCTGAGAGCAGCGCACGTGCGCAGAGGAGAGCAGTGGGGACCTTCGCCCTCCGCCTTCCCTACTGCCGGCGGTCTTCACGGTGGGCTTGGGGTGCCGGCCAGGGCTGCAGGAGGGATGGAGGATAGGCGAGGAGGTGGAGGGGAGGACAGGGTGTGCAGGGGAGAGGAGGCAGCGGTGTATGCTGTGGACACGCAGCGGTGGCACAAGACTCAGCGCTCCCGCGTGGAAATCCTTGATCGCAACCTGCCGCCCTGGCAGGCATCTGACTTGTCTCTCGCCGGCTCTCTTCCAGCTCAGGCAGAGAGAGGATTTGGTGCGACTGCAGCAGGCGAGCACGGGTCTCGTGCCGATGACTCTTCCACCAGAGCGACCTTCTCCCTGGCTGCCACTGCTGCTGCTGGTGGTGCTGGTGGGAGTCATGGTGCGAGTGAGAGGGCAGAGCTAGGGCTGTCCTTTGACCTCAACATGGCGCATGGGGGAGACGAGGATGACGAGAACACGCGTGGCAGCGACAAGCAACAGCCTCCAGCAGTGGGAGGAGCCACAGGTGTGGTGCGTGCTCAAGAGCCCAAGCCGAACATCTGGAGCAGGGCGGGAGCATCAGGAGCTACTGGTGCAGGCGCAGCTGGTGCAGGCGTACCCACCATGAGCATTCCCGAATCGTGCTGCTCCTGGAACTGTGTGTTCTTCTCGCTTCCCTGCCACAGAAAGACACGGGTGCAGATGACAGGCAGCCAGGCAGGGGAACGAGGTGAGTCGCAGCAAAAGGAATCTGAGTGAGCAGAGAGGAGTTAGCCAGTCCAGGAGTTAGTCAGCCTTCAGTCTAGGTGGGCGAATCATTGAGGGAACTAGTTTTTGAGCGATGAGCTGGTCCCACAAGACCATCATGTGCGCATGTCAACCGGCAATGAGTGTGTGGACAAAGCATCATAGCGTCTGCCTATGTATATTCATTGCATTTAAGCCCGCATTGTACACCCTAGGGTGTATTGATAAATACCCGCTTCAGGGGGGTGTTTGATTTTGAGACGAGGGGGGAGGAGGAGGGGGGGGGGAGGGGGGGGGGGGGGGGGGGGGGGGGGTGTGGAAGTCACAGAAATAGAGAAAAAACACAGATTCTGAATGAACTTCAGGAACACAACTGATCTGTGTGGTTTCTACCGCAAAAAGTCATACAAATCAAGCTCCATTGGCTCCTGAATTCAAGCACTGTTACCGTCATCGCCCGGATATAAGACATATATGTCTTATCTCGTACACGGGCAAAAATGCTTGGGTTGTCTTATATTTGGGACGGTTTAGGGTGTCTTATAAGTCTTATAAATGGACAAAGAACCGTTTAGAAGATACCCCTTCGTTATACAATTGCCCCTAACCCCTACACTGGCTTAACTCGTACACACAAATAGGTGTCTTATAATGAGGCTACCCCGTTTATAAGAGACACCCGGATAATAGACACCCCCTGTCTTCTATTCAACACTGTCTTATATCCGGGTGATGACGGTAGTGAAATTGATTTCATGTAGTGACCAATAGGCTGCAATGGAGACCATGTGCTGGCACGCCATCACTCCAAATCCCCACTACCCACCTTGTCACATTGTGCGAGGGGCCACGTGCTCCCTGCCAACTCTCCGGCCTGAGCTTGGTTAAAACCGAAATGCAAAATAGTGAACCCCCACCCAGCTTGAAACCATGTTGCGACGAGAGAAAGGGATCGGGCCAACATAGCACTGTACAACACAACAGAAGTGTTCAGATCGAACAAATGTGATTGGCTAGGGCCAAAAGGAACATTTTCTGGGCTCCCGCCAAAAGGAACATTCACCCATCGCATCTCTACGTGCTGGACCCTCACGACCGTTGCTTTGGTCGCTAGGCCCAACTCTGGTTTCAAGCTAGAACTGGGTTCACAACTCTGTTTAGTTCTCCAATAGTCACTACTTCAGTGCCTATCTAAGTTAGCTGAAATCTTAGTAGTTTTGTGTCCTAGGCCCAACGCGATTTGTTACGTAGTTCGAGTGTGTTATCTATCGACTTAGCTTGGGTACGCAATGTAATACGTACACCACTAGCGTAACGTTAGTATTTCCGTGGTGCGCAAATGTCAATATCCCGTCACCCTCGACTGCTCTCGCTCCTTCCTCGCCGCGTCAACCTCACGTTCTCTCACCCCGCGCAATCTTCCTCCCCCTCCCTTCCCGCCACCCTTCCTCTCTCTCGTCGCCCTTCTTCTCTCCTGTCGCCCTCCCTCTCTCCCGTCGCCCTTCCCATCTCCCATCGCCCTCCCTTCCCGTCGCCCATCTCTCCCACCGCCCTTCCCCCTTCCCGTCGCCCTTCCTCTCTCTCGTCGCCCTACTTCTCTCCCGTCGCCCTCCCTCTCTCCCGTCGCCCTTCCCATCTCCCGTCGCCCTTCTCTCCCGTCGCCCCTCTCCCCCGTCGCCCTTCTCCCCCGTCGCCCTTCCCATCTCTCGTCGCCCTTCCTCTCTCTCGTCGCCCCTCTTCTCTCCCTAGACCCTTCTCTCCCGTCGCCCCTCCTCTCTCCCGTCGCCCTTCTCTCCTATCGCCCGTGATGTACCCTCGCCCTCGCCATCTCCCTTTAGTTCTGCTCAAAGTTCTCCTCGCCCTTCCCATCTCCTTCGCTCTCTCCCCTCCCTTCCCGTCGCCCTCCCTCTCTGCTCGCCCTTCCCATCTCCTTCGCTCTCTCCCCTCCCTTCCCGTCGCCCTCCCTCACTCCTCGCCCTTCCCATCTCCTTCGCTCTCTCCCCGCCCTTCCCGTCGCCCTCCCTCACTCCTCGCCCTTCCCATCTCCTTCGCTCTCTCCCCTCCCTTCCCGTCGCCCTCCCTCTCTGCTCGCCCTTCCCATCTCCTTCGCTCTCTCCCCTCCCTTCCCGTCGCCCTCCCTCACTCCTCGCCCTTCCCATCTCCTTCGCTCTCTCCCCTCCCTTCCCGTCGCCCTCCCTCACTCCTCGCCCTTCCCATCTCCTTCGCTCTCTCCCCTCCCTTCCCGTCGCCTTCCCTCTCTCCTCGCCCTTCCCATCTCCTTCGCTCTCTCCCCTCCCTTCCCGTCGCCCTCCCTCTCTGCTCGCCCTTCCCATCTCCTTCGCTCTCTCCCCTCCCTTCCTGTCGCCCTCCCTCTCTCCTCGCCCTTCCCATCTTTTTCGCTCTCTCCCCTCCCTTCCCCGTCGCCCTCCCTCTCTCCTCGCCCTTCCCATCTCCTTCGCTCTCTCCCCTCCCTTCCCGTCGCCCTCCCTCTCTCCTCGCCCTTCCCATCTCCTTCGCTCTCTCCCCTCCCTTCCCGTCGCCATCGCTCTCTCCTCCCCCATCTCCCCTCCCATCGCCCAACTCGTCACCGTCGCGCTCGATCAGGAACGCCCTCCCCGCGCCCTTCGTGTGTCCCCTCAAATCACCCTCCTAGTCGTCCTCGCGCTTGGCCCGAAATGCTCGCCCGTCGCATTTCGTATTTCCCTTCCCATCACCCACCTCATCGCCCTCGCGCTCTCCTCGAAATGCCCTCCCGTCACCCTTCTTCTCTCCCCTCCCATCACCCATCTAGTCGCCCTTGCGCTCTACCATTCCGCGATTTTGTTAGAAGGATGTGAGAACAAGAAGTGTCGATTAGGTTGGGGAGGGGGGTACAAGTAAGAATGACGAGGTGAATTGTGTACCCCCTAAGGCTAGTCCTTATATAGCCTACATAACATAGAACACATATGTTTTGACACACCCCCATAGGCGAAATGGGGGATAGCCAGAGCAAACAATGGTCACAAGACCAGTCAAGAGAAGCAAACAAAGCAAAGCTCAGGGTGGATCTCAAAATCACCACGCATTCTGAGCACAAGCAAGCGGCCACAAGGCCAGTTCACATGCAGAGTTTATAATAGCAATTGTAGTACACTGATCACAACCTAGCGTGCAGACATGCAGGTATAATCATATATATATCAGAGTACAACAAGTGCAAGGAAAAATCAAGAGACAAGCAGGTGCGGCAGAGTGGGCACAAGCCCAAGAGCAGTACAGAAACGTAGATGATCACTAGAACAAAGGGCCTTGGTGAAGACATCAGCAGTGTTGGCCAGTGTGGCCACGTAAGCAAGACGAAGCTGACCACGCTGCTGCAGCTCTCGCGTGAGGAAGTAACGGAGAGCAATGTGCTTCGTTCTCTGCTCCAGCCTCTGGTCCTGACACAAGGCAATCATGGCCTTGTTGTCGACGTACAGAACTGGAGGAGAACGAGGCCGCTCACCCAAGTCGGTCAGCAGGTAGGTCAGCCAGCGGAGCTCCTGTGCAGCCATAGCCCCAGCATAGATCTCGGCCTCACAGCTGGAACTAAGTACAGAAGAAGAGCGAGTGGACCTCCACGAGACAGAACCAGTGCCGAGGCTGAAACTGTACCCCTGTGTCGACCGGTGAGTAGTCTGGTCGTTAGCCCAAGAAGCGTCTGAGTGTCCGGTGAGAACAACTGAACCCAGTCCTCCAAGCACGAGCCCGATGCCCGATGTACTGCACAAGTAACGCAATACCCTCTTCGCAGCTTCCCATTGCACATTTCGATGTCTAGTAGGAGCCACGTAGCGAGCCACGAGGCTGAGAGGGTACGCGAGGTCAGGTCGTGTGCACGTCATCAGGTACATGCGGCAACCCACAAGCTCTGGGTACGGACCACTCGGCTCTACGGACTCGTCCGAAGGTGGAGCTGAGAACGAGTGGCCGGTAGACAGAGGAGTGGGCTGTGGCGAGGACCACGTGAAGCCGAAGCGCTGAAGGACCTGCTGCACCATGTGTGACTGAGTGAGGGTGATGGTGCGGCGTGCTCTGTCCCGGGTGATCTGCAAGCCAAGATAGCTCCGCAGCTCACCCAGGTTAGTGCAAGTGTGTCTCTCCTGCAGCTCCGCCTTCACCAAGGCCAGAGCCTCAATGTCAGCAGTCGCAAAAACCAAGTCCTCAACGTACACGAGAACGTAGAACAGCGACACATAAGTGTTTGTGCGCAGAAACAGCGAAGGTTCAACAGTAGAGGGAGCGAAGCCAAGAGCCGCAAGTGTAGTCCTCAGTGTGTCATGCCACTCGCGGGGCGCCTGTCGTAGGTCATAGACTGGTCGCCGAAGACTCCACTGGGTACCCTCAGGAAACGACCCAGTGAAGCCACGTGGACGGCACAACCAGATAGCCTCGTGAAGGCTGCCCTGCAAGAAGGCTGTCGAGAAGTCGAGGGAGTGCAGCTCGTAGTCGCACTGTGCTGCAACGTGCAGTAGCACCCGAAGAGTGGTCATCTTCAGGGTAGGGGAGAAGGTCTGAAAGAAGTCAACCCCCTCACGCTGACTGAAGCCTCGTGCAACGTAACGCGCCTTGAAGGCAGGCGGAGAACCCGGTGGCCGCTTCACTCTGAAAATCCACATGCCATCGACTATGTTCGCCCCATGCGGGGGAACCTTGTTGACGTAGGTGCCTGTAATCTTCCTGGAAGCCATCTCTGCATCCATGGCTGTCTGCCAATGAGAGGAGTACGGACCCGTGATCGCCTCTGCGTAAGTGCGCGGGGTCGGGATGTCCAGTGCATTTGGGTCTCCCTCAGGGCAAAGTAGCGTGGACGCGAGATGAGGTGCAGCGGCCGCGAGGCACTCCAGCTCAAACTGCCTGTCCTCAAGGACGTCACAGCCAAGGGCAAGCTCACCCCCGACGGACGGAGGATAGGAAGAGTAAAAAACAAGACTCGCAGCATAGTCAAGGCGGCACAAAGCGGCAAAGTCAACAAGCTCAGCAACTAATGCAGACGCAGCAGCAGACTCAAAGGAAGGGTCAGTCACAACTGTGGCAAGGAGATGAGTGACAGTCGGACTGGCAGCATGGACAAGGTCAGACTCAGGGTCAAGAACGTGCGGAAGAGAGGACGCGGGAGGCGACGGCAGGACAACACGCTGTGGAACAGAGGAAGGACGGAGTGTCATATCGTGAGTGCCCGGTACAGCCGGAGCACGTTGACGGCGAACACGACGAACATGAGCAGGGACAAACGCAGTCAGGGACGCAGTCACCTCAGTGTGAGGAGCAGGAGTAGGCAGCGGGGAGCAAGGCAGTAGCTGTGGCTGAGAATGGTCAGTCGGTGGGAACAGTAACGGAGGAGTAGTACCAGAAACCGGGAACTCAGTAGCAGTAGGCGGGAGACTGAGATGGTGACGAAGCGCAGCCGGCTGCGGCTGAGTAGTCGCACCCCCAGAACCTCCAGCCCTAGTAGCAACAGCACCCCCCGAACCAGTACCACCAGCTCCACCACTGGGACTGCCCCAACAGACAGCCCACTTGCGAAGCTGCACCGGCGAGAGCAACTCCTGCCGACTAGCACCACTAACTCCAGTATCTCCAGTAGTACCTCCAGGAGTACCTCCAGTGTCAGCTCCGCCTCTAGTACTAGTACCTCCAGCACAACCAACTCCAGGACCACCAGTACTAGCACCTCCAGGGCCAGCACCTCCAGGACCTCCAGCAGCACCTGCGCCTCCAGTACCTCCAACAGCACCTGTGTCTCCAGTACCAGGAACACCAGCACTAGCACCTCCAGGGCCAGCACCTCCAGAACCTGCAGCTCCAGCACGTCCAGCACCACCACCAGGACTGCACGCAGCAGCACCCACAGCAGCAGCACCTCCAGCAGCACCAGGAGTCCCAGAACCTCCAGCTCTAGTAGTACGAGTACGGCTAGCTCCACCACCAGGGCTGCCCCACTGGACAGCCCACTTGCGAAGCCGCTCCGGCGAGAGGGTCTCCTGCCAACGTGCACCAGTACCACCAGTAGCAGAGCCTCCAGCTCCAGCAGTGCCAGCACCTCCAGCTCCAGTACTCCCAGCACCTCCCGCTCGAAGACGGCTAGCTCCACCACCAGGGCTGCCCCACTGGACAGCCCACTCGCGAAGCCGCTCCAGCGAGAGAGCGTCCTGCCGACTCGTACCAGGACCACCAGCACCAGTACCTCCTATACCTCCTGTACCCAGAGGACACTCAGCACCCCCAGAACCAGCACCCCCAGTGGTACCACCTCCTGCAGCACCATAGTCCACAGCGACAGGCTGCAGCGGCAGTGAAGACGGTCGAGGCGGAAACCCAGGAGGGACCGCCAAGCGCGCAGAGCGGCGAGGGGTCTCGGTGGCAGCAGGAGTCGGGTCACCCCTCTCAGCTGGGCCAGAGGTGTCAGAGGAGACCTCGACTGGCTCAACCAAGGGGGACGGGTCAACCTGAGACACACCTGAGGGAGCAGGACCGTGTGGGGGGAGTGGGGCTACCGGGGGGGGGTCGGAGACCAGTGCGAGAGGCGGGAGGGGCACGGAGGAACTGCGGTGGGGGTGGAGACGGTAGAAACAGACAGACTCGCCAAAGGTGACGCCCTGGGAGGAGAGAACACGACGGGAATCCGGGTGGTAGAACTGCCAGCCCGAGGCGTCGGTAGGGAAGCCAAGGAAGACGCAGCGAAGAGTGCGGGGAGAGAGCTTCCCTGTGGGGGGGTTGCGAACAAGCGAAAGGGCACCCCAGACCCGGAACGGCGACGCATCACCAACCTCGCCCGTCCACTGCAGAGTGGGAGAGGTCTCCGGGTGGGAGACACGGGGCCAGAGGTTGAGTTGCTCAGCAGCGTATCGGACCGCAAACGTCCACAGATAATGGGAGCAGCCGCATGGACGATGGAGGTGCGAGCAACCTCCATCACCAAGCCAATGCGGCGCTCTGCAATCCCATTCTGCTGTGGAGAGGCCGGAAGCGTGAACGTCTGGCGGATGCCCTCAGCGCCACATAACTCCTCGAGGAGACCGAAGGAAAACTCACCACCTCGGTCAGAGTGCAGTCGCAGGACCGGGAGGTCCTGCTGAAACCGAGCACAGAGCTGGCAACGGACAGCACGGATCCAGCGGATCAGAACACTGCGGACCTCCGCCTTGCTCTGCAAGGGGAAGACCGTGGTGTTGCGCATGTAGTCGTCTATCACCAGCAAGAAGTAGCGCTCTCCGCCCTGTCCAGGGAGTCGAGCTGTACCCCACACGTCCATGTGGAGGGTCTGCAGAGGAGCTGTGGTCGGAGGAAACGAGGAGGAGTGAGGAGCGGCGCGGTGCCGCCCCTCGACGCAGGGAAGACACGGTGCAAGCGACCTCGGGAGCGGGGGCAGGGACCTGGGAAGCCCAGAGACAAGGAGACGGGAGTGCATGCCACGAAGGCGTGGCAAGGAGGGGTGGCCAAGACGGTGGTGCCAGAGGAGAGTCTGGTGCGTGAGGAGACGACACGAGCACGATGCAGCGACCTCAACCGATGCAGCTACCTGACCTGACTCAGCTACCAGTGCAGACTCAGTGTTCAGTGTGTACAGGCCAGACCCAGGCCTTCGAGTGAACATGGCGAGGTGCTCACCAGTGCATGAGTGCGTACAGATCGCCACTAGCTCGCCTCCAGGCTGGGTGACAGTGACCCACTGATCCTGGAGGATAGAGGCAGCCACCAAGTTCTTAGCGAACGAGGGGAGGTGGAGACCTGTGAGGAGGCCCGAAGGGGCCGCCGGACAAGGGAGAACAGTGGCGCCACGCGCGACTACCGGGCCCCCAGAGGGGTCGGCCAGTGTGACAGGAACAGGGACTGTGAGCAGTGTGACTGTGGTGCTGTCGCGGAAGAAGCAACGAGACGCTTCTGAGTCGAGCGTAAAAGTGTGCAAGGCCTCCTCAGGCTCTGCACCTGTGCTAGCTGAGTCAAAAGCACCAAGACTAGCAGCCTCTACTCTAGCAACTCTAGGCACACACGAATAACAGTCCCCCTCAACACTAGCAGAAGCAGCATACATAGCATACATGCAAGCATGGATCACGTCTCAATCACATGCAAAGACATCGATGTCCTTCTTCAGCAAAGCTAACCAGTCAGGAGTCTTCTTCTGCTCACCATGCTCCGCACGATACAGGTCGTTGAGGCAAAAGAAGCAGCGAGACTCCGTGTGATCAGTGCGGGTGCAAGCCGCGCCAGGGTGACCTTTGTGACGGATGTACCCACAGCGAGCTGGGCCACCCGAGCTGCCACGCCTGACTGCCCACTCCCAAAGCTGCTGCGACGAGAGCTGCAGCTGTCCACCCCCAGAGCCGCCTCCACCACCGGCTGCACCACCAGACGTAGCAGAGCGCGTAGTCGAGCCTCCAGCTCCACCCCCTCCAGCTCCACCCCGAGTGCCACCCCCACCCCCTCCACCACCCCAACTGCTCCCACCACCCCCTCCACCTCCAGTGTCGCCACCGCCCCCTCCTCCCCCACCACCTCCACCACGACCGCCCCCGCCACTACCACCGCCACCCCCACCTCCCCCACCACCCCCACCACCCCCACCCTTGCCCCCCTTTCCCTTACCGCTCTTGCACCTCCTAGCAAGAGCAGACGCAGCACCAACCTCCTCAACACCAAGGAGGTCGACAGCAGCAGCAGAGGCAACAGAGGACACGAGAAGGGAGGGGGAGCACCCCTCGAAGACGGAGGGGAGGGGAGTGCCACGGGAGGCAGCTACAGCTAGGGCAGCAGACTCAGCCTCTAAGAGGCGTTTCTCAAACGAGTCTATGGTGACTTTGGTGGGGTCGAGAGAGAGGAAGAGATCACGAACAGCACGAAGCGTGTCAGGGAGGCGAGTCATGAGAAAGTAGAGGGTGAGATACATGGGGGGCTTGTGTCAGAATCCCAACCACTAGACCATTGGGATAAAAGGGCTTGTTAAGTAGCGGGTCAGTGCGCCCATAACCCCCCAGGCATACGCACCTGTAACCCCCCCTAGGATCGACCGGGGATCTCACAGTGCAGCTCTACTGACACCCCCCCACAATGGGAGGCCCAGGACTGAGCACAGCGGCAACGACCTACATGTGCATACACCGGGATTCGAACCCGAGACCGCTCTGATACCATGTCAGAATCCCAACCACTAGACCATTGGGATAAAAGGGCTTGTTAAGTAGCGGGTCAGTGCGCCCATAACCCCCCAGGCATATGCGCCTGTAACCCCCCCTAGGATCGACCGGGCATCCACAGTGCAGATCTACTGACAGCTTGTTCTCAGCCAGAAAGTCGGCATCTAGAGCAGCACGGTTACGGGTGTCAAGAGAGTGCAGGTGCGTGATGAGGTCGGCTTCAATGGTGAAGTCGGCGAGCTCAGGAAAGAGGAACTGTAGCGCCAGGCGGCCTATTGTGGCAGAAGACGGGGAGGAGTAGCGTTTGACTACTGCGTCGTAAAGCGCTTTGGCCGTCTTAAGCTGGCGAAAATAAGAGCGCTGGTTGGGCGGAATGTGGTTACGGTCAGTAAGGGCTGCACCGGCGTCACGAGCGGTCCACTGAGAACGAACTTTCTGGTCTGTGGACTCAGTAGGGCTAGCGACAGACCCGGAGGTATGCTCAAACAGTGAGATATCCTCCCTAGTGGAGGATATCTCGAGACATTTCTCAAAACCGATCGGGTGCCCCTTGGCATCAAAGGTGAGCAAAGTAGTAGCCATAGCAGCAGTAGCGGCAGTGGCAGCAGCAGCAGGGCAGTGCTTCTAAGTAAGGGCAGGGCAGCACGGCTCGGTCAGGGCAGCGCGGCTCGGGCAGGGCGGCGCGGCTCGGCAGGGCGGCGTGGCTCGGGCAGGGCACAGCGCAGCATCGCGTGCAGTAGCAGCAGTGGCAGCAGCGCGCTTAGCAGCAGCAGCAGCGCTTAGCAGCAGCAGCGGCTCTGGGCAGAAGTGCGCTTAGCAGCAGCAGCAGCGCTTAGCAGCAGCACCAGAGCATGCACCAGTGGCAGCAGCATGCTTAGCAGCAGCAGCAGCGCTTAGCAGCAGTAGCAGCGCTTAGCAGCAGCAGCAGCGCTTAGCAGCAGCAGCATCGCTTGGCAGCAGTAGCAGCTGCGGAAGTGATAGCAGCAGCAGCGCGGACGCGCAGGGAGCAGGCAGGGTGGACGTGGGGTGCGCGTGGGCAGGGCGCAGGCCGGGCGTAGGCTGTTTGCGGGCAGCGCATTTGCGGGGCAGACCGCACTGGCGGGGCCGGCAAAGTGCATGCGGACAGCGCGCGTGTGGGCAGCAGGGTGCGCGTGCAGAGCGCGCGGGCATGCAGAGTGGCGCAGCTGCAGGCAAAGCGCGCGCGGGCAGGGCGGCGCTCAGGCAGGGCAGCGGGGCACGCGGACTGGGCAGTGGGGCAGCGGGGCTAGGCAGTGAAAATCGACGCGCCTAGGGCGCGTTTTGAGCAGGGTAAAAACGTGACGCGCCTAGGGGCGCGATTTGGGCAGGAACTAACAGTGGGCCCTTTTAAAAATCTGGTCCTAAGGACCTACTAGCTCTTAATACCATGTTAGAAGGATGTGAGAACAAGAAGTGTCGATTAGGTTGGGGAGGGGGGTACAAGTAAGAATGACAACGTGAATTGTGTACCCCCTAAGGCTAGTCCCTATATAGCCTACATAACATAGAACACATATGTTTTGACAGACTTTGCTCACACATTTCTCTGCACGCGTCCTCGTTTCTGTCGCCCTATCTCTCTCGTATCTCGTCACATTGAAACTCTCTGTTGTTTTCCTCCTCTTGTTTTTCTTACATTGTGATTGCAGACCTTGCAAGCCCATGTGAATGGCAATTGGCGTGCTTGAATTGCACATGCTTGCACTTATCGAAATTGGCATGCAATGTGTATGGGATTTGCACGTTGCAAACTTGCGACATATGTTCCCATGCTTGCGACGATTGTTGTTTGATAAAAAATTGTGAAAGACTCAACCAGTGTTTCTCGCGTCAGGGAAAATATTACGGAGAAAAACACTTCAACTATCCAAAGTGAGTTTGAGACTTCAAGTGGACCCAACTAGGGTGTATTGATAAATACCCGCTTCAGGGGGGTGTTTGATTTTGGGACGAGGGGGGAGGAGGAGGGGGGGGAGGGGGGGGGTGGAAGTCACAGAAATAGAGAAAAGCACAGATTCCGAATGAACTTAAGGAACACAACTGATCTGTGTGGTTTCTATCGCAAAAAATCGTACAAATCAAGCTCCATTGGCTCCTGAATTCAAGCAGTGTTAGTGAAATTGATTTCATGCAGTGACCAATAGGCTGCAATGGAGACCATGTGCTGGCACGCCATCAGTGCAATCCCCACTACCCACCTTGTCACATTGTGCGAGGGGCCACGTGCTCCTTGCCAACTCTCCTGCCTGAACTTGGTTAACGAGGTCGGTTCCTCTTGCATTGTCCTCTTCCACCGCCGTTCTCCCGCTCGCTTCAGCGTACTCCATGTTTCACACCCTCAACATCACGAAACACTTCTCACCACGCCTGCTCTCGTCTTGCTCGAGCCTTGACAATGAGTCAAGGTGGTACGTCGTCCCAGTAGTCCGGCGTCCGGCATGAGACCTTTCTTCGGCAAGGTGCGATGCGTGCATATTGCATGATAGACTGAAGATTGCAGGTACGCATATGGTTAAAAATGCATGCTTGGGTTTCTTCACGATTCACTGTTTCACCATGGCCCTATGCAGTATTGTCTCGCAATCCTTTTCAGAAGCCGTGCTCCCTTCTCCTCGTAGTCCTAACCCGAAAGGTACGGCTGCCCCATCTACTCCGCCTGCTATGGCTGCCTCGCCTACTCCACCCGCCCCTTCCGCGCCACCTGCCCCGTCTTTCGCGCCTGCTCCTCCTTCCCCTCGCACTCCTCCAGCTCCTCCAATCTCCCACTTCACTTGCTCCTCCTGCTCCCCGTGTTTCTTAGCTTCCACGAGGCGGGATTCACCGAATCCCGATAATGCTCTACTCAATGTTCCAATTAGTGTTCTCGTGCACCAGAACCTTGCCGGAAAACCTCGAATACAACAAGAACGAGGCTCATCCGGATCCAAGGGTAAACGTCAGGAGGCGGAAAATGTGGGCAATACGGTAGCGGCCACTGAAAAGCTTAATTAGATCCGCTTCCTTTTAGACAACAACCTGAGTGTATCTCATTTTCATTTTCCAATGGTGCAAGGACCAATACTTCCATGACCAGCAGGAAGCGTCTCGCTGGTGCTGGTCGCGGCCCAATATATCTGCAAATGGAGGAAGCACCCTACAGTCGCTTCCTCGGCAAGCGTAGCCAAGGCTTGCGTGTGCTAGTTTCCTTGTTGCGGGCCTGGAGCTGTGCGTACATGAAGCAACACCATTGACTCAAGGCTTCCAGCCGATGGAGCTCTAAGCAGATGTGGCCTTACCACATATGTGTAAACGTAGACGGTCCTGAAACTAGCATCTGGTGAGCCATCTTTATTGAATCAGCCTTGTCACTATACTTCTCATTTGTCGGAAACAAAAAAACGATCCTCGTGTTCTCCCACCATGTCCCCTGACAGGTTGCAAAGAGAAAGTCGAACCCGTTTGGCGCTTCGCACGTCAGATGATGGTCAAGTGGAGATTCCACTGAAGAACGTGGTGACTGCTGACCAGAAGCTACTCTTCATCGAACTGCCCTATGAGCAGACACTAGAAAGGCGAGGGACGTGGATAGTGCATGTGCGCACGTCGGGATATGAAAATGATGGGCTTACCGTCATGCTGCCGTGCACCGCTGTGGGGAGGAAGCTACCCCCCTACGTCATCTTTGAGAGCCTCACCTTGCCCGAGATACCGGTACCACGTGGTGCGTACTATTCTCTTTGCCTTTACAGTTGCAGACGTCATCATCAGGATCCATCCAAAAGAGTGGATGGACGAGAACTGGACTGGACGACAAAGGTCCTCTCCCCAAGCATGCACGTTCAAGGATTGGCAACAACCATTTCAATTCTAGTCATCGCCGACTCCCGGCGGACATCTGACATCCTTAGTCAAGAGCACATTCAACCTCTTGCACGGCATACAGCCGATCATCCTTGGTGACTGCAAACACCCGATGTTAGCATCAACAAGAGCATCAAGACATTTGTTATGAACCATTACCAGACGTGGGTCGCTGACCAAGGTATCACGAAAAGAGGCGAGGTTCACATTTTGTCCTCCACGTGGCTGCCCACCCGACCTGTTAACCTCAACCCCCTCCTCCTATATTGTCCATTGTGCATGCAACCTGAAGAAGCCTCTTGTCGAGAAGGTGCTCAGGTCACGAAGCCTCATAGGAGGACGTTCTTGTAGACTTTGTGTGTCGTTCCTTGAAGACATGTAGCATCACCACTAATGTGGATGGAAGCGGGGACCATCTTGCTCTCGCTCACCTGAGGACAGACAAGAGGCTGACGTCTACAACGACGCGCCAGCCCCACTGGTGATAGCAACCCCCTATTTGAACGCTTGGATGATAGGGTTGAACCAGAGCTAAAAGCAAGTGGAGGCGCAGAACCTGAGGAGGAAGAGGAGATGGTGATGGAACCGGGGGAGAAGGAGGTGGAAAGCCTTTTGGGATGTATGAAAGTGTTGTATGTATATGGTCTATAACATATAGGTATCCTTTAGTGTCTATATGGTGCTAATGCAAATGATCTCAATTGGAGCTGACCACGGCGAGGCTGGCCTGACGCCGATCTGACGAAGTGAAGTTGGCGGACGGCGTCGGGCCTCGGTGGTTGACGAAGGTGATTGTCGACGTGGCATCGTACAACCGTCGAAGTCGGCGCCGTCTTAGTAGCCTTCTTCTGGTCGACCAAGTAACTTGTCGACGAAGTTCTGAGGGAAGCGCAAACTTCGCTCCATGAAGTTATTGCGAACGTTGACCAACCTAGCACCTGCGCAATATGCATCACGTAGACGATGTGAACGCAACCGTCTGTTGAGCAGGCCTGCACCTACTTTGGTAGGTGTGCACATGTGGGCGCATGTTCTCTTGCGACTCCAGCGCTTATAGGCCACCTTGCTGCAGCGTTGGCAAGCCGACTTGGTGCGACGTTAGTAAGCCGCCTTTGTGCTTCGCTGGAAGCCGACTTGCTAGCTTGCTAGGTGTTGTATTGTGTTCCTGCTATATTGAAGTTGCCATGCCATTGTGTGTTTTATATTTTCAACTTATGCTAGTGAAACTCTTGTCAATTTCACCTACAAGCATAACAAGTAGTGCGAACGCATGTAAAGCTTCTATCTCACCGTACAACCCATGTCCTCCAACATAGTCCACATCCCGTTGTAGAGTGACTCTCCGCAGACGTTCTCTTTGAACACACATGCGTTACTTTGCACCAAATGACAGTACCGGTTTAGGAAGGGTATATTCCCATCGAATCTAGAGCGTGATTTCATTTTAGAAAATATCATGGTTGCCTGCCTGTTACGTGCCTATACATAGTCCCATAGTTGTACCCATGATTCATAATTTACATCGAACACATTTCCATATCCTGGACCTGTGACACTGAAGGAATGTGAAACATGCCAGAATAGCATCATCACGAGCCATACTACGGAAAACCTGGAGCTCCTCCACGGCTAACTGCCCCTGTCGTGTGTGGAAAAGTCAAACCGGTGGGGCCGCTACCCAAAGAGGCAGGCTCGGCATCTCTTGGCGTACAGCGTCAGGCAGCTGCTCAAGGCTTTTGGAGAACCACCAATCGAGATTTTTCACCCCCTCCGAGGTGCTAAGGTAGCCGGAAAACAACGCCTCATCTCCCGCTATCCCCAACTAGGCCACACCACACGCCACCTGCGCCCATCCATATGCGTAGGGGAGGGGGCTCAAAGATGTTGCAGCGCGTACCTCGAAACCACCTAGGCGAACTGGGAGGTGCAGCTGTAGGCGGGCCAACCTAGACTGGGAGAAGCAATTGGTGCTGCGCCAATACTGCAATGGCCAGAAGGTGCGCGACCATCTGGGGATGCTCAAGCAATGGGGGCCACGAAACAGGCACCTGCAACTGCTAAAGATGATCACGTAGGTAGAGGACGCTGGGTGACTCGTAGAAGACGCCCAGGAGCGGAATGAGACCCAAGAAAGGTGAGTCTCGCAACCCCTCGAACATCGCACGCCGATGGAAGGAGTTAAAGCCGTTCACGACATCTGCAGCGCGTACCATTCAGGGTGGGTCGCCAGGGACGAGCTAAAAGCGTGGGTGATTATCTCTACTCCTTCACTGGTTCCCTCCCCCAACTGGTGACATGGTAGTAAGTGTGAGGCCATGGCTGGGCGAAGTGCGATGCAAAGCCGTCGTGCAAGAATGCGCGGCAACAGCTCTCTGATAGCAACTAGTCTCACATCGCCGTTGGGCTTGGAGAGCCTGACCAGGATCAATGGCGCAAGCCAGGGTCGAACTCGCTCGAGGACCTGTCCCGCCACCCATTGGTTGAACAACTCCAGTAGATGGACAAGATAGGAGGGTTCGGTGAGGAAAGTGTTGCGCAGATGATCCGTGTCCCAACCCGAAGGACCCGTTGCTTTTTCCCTGAGTAGTTGTGATGGATGGCTCTGGCCAAAGTGTTGGCTCAAAGTATCGGCCGCTGACCACCGTCGGCAGTGTACTTGTGGACCCACTCCGGTAGCTCCTCAACGCTTGCAGGGTGCTTCCCTCGCAATGATTCCACGATCGCCTCGGACGGTCGCGTCATCTCCCCTACAGTGAGGCAAGGCAACCCTCGACTCCACTCCCCCACTTTACACCACGTCCGACACAGTGCTAGGCGGATATCGTATGGGTCCTGGTTTGCAGATGTGTAAGTGAGTAGGCGAACTGCCGGGCGTGCTACGGCCAAGGCGGACTCGTACAGCTGGTGCCACCTCCCCTCCCATAATGCCCTTCGACGCTCCATGATCGCGGCTCGATGGCCCATGCTTGGCTTGGATGGCACGCCTTAGTTGAGGCGTGGAAAGGCCAGGAGGGCCAATGTGCCCGCTTCATCCTTTGCCCGGCCCTTCAACCGCTTCAATCCACAAAGAATTGTCTCAATGACACCCAATCGAGCTCGCTGAGGGATTCATCGCATAGTTCAAGGCCTCAAAATCACAGGAGCAGGCCTCGGCCCATACCTCCTCATGGATCTCCCGCGGTGTCGGGACGCTCCTGTGTCTAGTTCTCGACCAATGATGGGATGGAATCGAGTGCATGCGCGTGCCTCTCCGCCTCTGCCGACCTATATGCCTTCATATGGCACACAGCTGCCTTCCGTGTGGCAAATGTACGGAAACACGTATCGCATGTTCCCCATGGTTTGATTCCTTTTCATATGGGATATATTTTGTTTTGCCTCAGGCAGAACGCGTCGTGGCCGAACCAACTATACCGAAATCTGAACTCTGTGCATTTGAAGTACCATGTTACCCCGGATATAAGCGCAGGCCTATGAAAAACGCTTGCGCTTCTATCTGGAGCACCGCGCTTATGGCCGGTCCTTGATTAGAAGCGCACCCCCCAAGACACATTGATTAACTATAAGCGGACCCCGCACTTTAGGGATCATGGCAGTACGTGCTACCTGGTCCTCCTAGCATTGAGGCGTGGAAAGACCAAGAGGACCATTATATACTTGTTACAAGGCATTACGTGCTACCTGGTCTTCCCTCAAATTTAATTATCATTAAGCATAACATTGCATTTCAACGACCTCTAGGGATCTCTCCTCCTATTGGGTTTAGCTCCTCTAGCTAGCCTAGCCTACTCAGGCGCCCAGGGGAGGTCGTCATCCTCGTCAGACTCTGGCTCTTCGCAATTGTTTCCTCAGAAGCCATCTGCGGCGACCTCGTCGTTGACTTCCACTTCGGCGGCAAGAGCGCTCCTCCTATGCACCATGGCGAGGTTGTCCGCTGACCCATCCAGAGCGTTGCTGATGCCGCATGTGATTAACGCACGCTGGATGAGGTCGGCGGGCACCACCTTTTAGGCCTCGGAAACCCACCTCAGGATCACCTCAGGTGGTGGCTTGCGGATGTTCTCTGCAACAAGGGAAAGGGACAGTGGAAGCAGTCAGAAGAACAAGGAAACATCACACGCTTACAAATTTTTAACTAGGGTACGAGCTCACCTCTCTCTGTTACAGCGTTGATGCCTTCCTCCTTGAACCACTTTTGGTACAGCTGGCGCACGCTCGCCTTGAAAGAACGGTTGATGGAGACATCGAGAGGATGCAACTCTGTCGTGCAACCTCCAGGGATGACCGCCGGCACTATCTCTTAGTCGCGAACTTATGCTTCTGTCAGAATCCCAACCACTAGACCATTGGGATAAAAGGGCTTGTTAAGTAGCGGGTCAGTGCGCCATAAGGACGTGGTAAACGTGCAAATATCGCAGGATCGTCTGCAAATATCGAGCCCCACAATCGAGTGGGCAGCTCGATGCGCGAAACGTGGCGATCACGACGTTGTAACGATCGCACCTGAGTTTTGGGGTGATCTCTCGCAATCAACAATCAGTCGCCTCCCCTCGATGTGCAGTGTTTTCGGCCAAAAAACGTACTGTAGTATGGTTACAAGGTAGTAAACAGGGTAACCAATCCGCACATCGATCGCGACTGAGAATCGATTGTCTACTTTTACCGCGTCCTAGCCCCCCAGGCGAACGCGCCTGTAACCCCCCCTAGGATCGATCGGGGATCTCACAGTGCAGCTCTACTAACACCCCCCCACACTGGGAGGCCCAGGACTGAGCACAGCGGCAGCGGCCTACATGTGCATACACTGGGATTCGAACCCGAGACCTCTCTGATACCATGTAAGAATCCCAACCACTACACCATTGGGATAAAAGGGCTTGTTAAGTAGTGGGTCAGTGCGCCCATAACCCCCCAGGCGAACGCGCCTGTAACCCCCCCTAGGATCGATCGGGGATCTCACAGTGCAGCTCTACTGACAGCTTCACCTCCGCCTTCAGATGTCCTTGATACGAATCGAGGACAAGCATGGCGCTCCGCACGCGCACTCCAAATTTTGGCTTGATGAAGGGCTTCACGCCCTCATCGAGCTAGCGCACGACACCCTCAGCTTCCATATAGCCGTTGAGCTGCACCGCCACAACCACATCTGCACAATAGCGGTACGATAAACGTCAAAGAAGAGGAAGATCACATGCTGCTTACCAGGTGGGAAATTTCTTTGGGACTCGCGCGCGCTTGAAAAAGAGCCATGGTTTCTGTTTCTCCCCAGTCGCCATGCAAGCCACATGACTGTGACGCGTTCCTTCTGATAGCCCGCGCTTCTGGTGGGCACCGAATTCGAGCCGACTTTTTCCATGGTGTGGTCTGCCAGCATCTCCAGTCATAGCGGAGTCTGGTCCACGTTGATGATCCATTTGTTGTCAATGTCGTATTCACGACGCGCGTCGCGGAAGAACTGCCATAACTTTTTCACCAGTGCATCACAATCTTCGCACAGGGACGGATGGGAGCGCAAAAAAACGAGAGAAAAAAATAGTTATCGCATTCCAGACAAATAACAATGTGTTCGAGCAACAACAATGTACAACATGAACGAGGAAATTCAAGGCTGGAAGACAGTTATGGTCGAAGAGTTCCTGGCCGACCTTCGTCTAAATGCACACCCTCATATTCCACCATTTGTGGAACCTCTCTGACCACCGTTGCGATCCCTTGAAATTCACGTCAGGATACAGCTCCTTCATCACTTCACGTCCGGGACATAGTCTGGAGCCGACTGATGCAGATGGCCAAACCTTTGCGATGCCATTCGAGGAGCTGGGCATAGACCTTCAACTCCATGGGGCGATAGCATGAAGTTCTGACGCGCCCGTGTAGGCGCTGTCGTGCATCGTGTGCATCTTTAAGAAGCTTGGCGACTTTCTTTCTCTGTGCGGCTTGTGTCTGGGAGAGGTGGGGCAGGCATCACGATTCTTGGAAGAGGGGTGGGGACACTTTCGGTTAGGCGACGGAAATGATGGAATCGGCGGCTTCTCAGGTAAGCCATCGCGCGACGAGTATTCAACACAGTCATCGTCCTCGGCGCCCACGTCTCTCTCGTCCCACGGGCAGTTTTCAGGCTCCCCCCAACGTAGCGCAGGAGCCGGCGCAGGTATGTAATCATCTGGTGCCTTGCCTCAGTCTGGTTTTGACAGGAACCCATTGAACGCCGAGACGGGCGGCAGTAGCAGCATGAGGACGGATTGATTGCCCGTGCAGGATGGAGTCGACGGAATCGGGGGAGCAGGAGGAGCAGGAGGTGTCGAAGGAGCAGGAGGGGTAGGGGGTGCAGGTGGCGCAGGTGGCAATGGTGGCAATGGTGGCTCAGGTGGCACATGATGTCAGAACTAGCAGTAGAAAGTAAGAATGAAGAAAGGAGGATGTTCACTAGCAAGCAGTTGGACACATATAGCAAACCCTAATTGGGCTGTACTCACTATGGAGTACCCCACTGCAGGCTAGACAATTATAACATTCTGACACACCCCCATAGCCAAAGTGGGGTGTAATCAGCACAACAAACAAGCATAGTAATAGTTCACAATTATAAGCAAAGCTAGAGGTAATCACAGCGGGCAAGTGAGGAGGAGGAGGGACTGTGAGAGGAGAGAAGATGAGAGACAGCGGCTAAAGCTGCAGACACACGGGCAACAGGAGCTGCTGGCACAGTGGCTACCGGGACAGTGCGCCCCGGACTACTGGAGTAACTGGCTCACGGGCTACGACGAGCTACAGGAGCAACGGACCCTCGGGCGACAGGCGCAGCAGACTCTCTGGGCTACCAGGACAGTGCGCCCCGGACTACAGGTGCTGCGGACGACAAGACAGCAGCCTCCGCTCAACCTCCTCCAACTGTCCCACACACCCCCCACACACCCACTGCTTCACTCCTAACTCCACTTGCACGTCACCCCCCTAGTACCACTCCTTCGGCTCCCACACACCCACCCCCCTCAGCGGCAGCTGCAGCACTGGGAGACGGAGGAGGAGGAGGAGCAGGGGACGACGCACAGAAACTGCACCCCCATACCCCCCACCCCCAAACCCTAATTCAGGAGAACGGGCAGCAGCAGGGGTGGGGCGCCGTCAGAAGCACGGGGGACAGCGGGCAGCGCAGGGGAAGAGGAAACAGGGCGCCCACGGGCCTGGCGCAGCCCGTACGAACCGCGTGCGGGCGGCCCGAGGCGCGCCCTGGCCTGGCGCAGCCCGTACGGGCCGCGCGCGGGCCTGGCGCTGCCCGTACGGGCCGCGCGCGGGCCTGGCGCAGCCCGTACAGGCCGCGCGCGGGCCTGGCGCAGCCCGTACGGGCCGCGCGCAGGCTGTACGGGCCGCGCGCGGGCCCTACGCAGGTCGCGCAGGCCGCGACGGGCGACGGGGGGCAACGCGCGGGTCCCCGTCGCCCGTCGCAGCGCCTCCCGGGAGCGACGCGCGGAGTGACGGGGCAGAAAGCCGCCGCGCGCCTCGGGGCGCACGGCGGGCAGAAAACCGCCGCGCGCCTCGGGGCGCACGGCGGGCAGAAAACCGCCGCGCGCCTCGGGGCGCACGGCGGGCAGAAAACCGCCGCACGCTCCGAGCGCGCGGCGGGATGAAAAATCCGTCGCACGCCACGGGGCGTGCAACACACAGAGTAGCAGTAGCAGCGGAAGCAGTGAGGTGGTGGGCCCACCCACAGGATCGACCCAAGGGGATCGACCTGCTCTGATAGCATGTGAGAAGTAGTAGTAGAAAGAAAGAATGAAGAAAGGAGGATGTTCACTAGCAAGCAGTTGGACACATATAGCAAACCCTAATTGGGCTGTACTCACTATGAGTACCCCACTGCAGGCTAGACAATTATAACATTCTGACACATGACTATACCAGCCGTCTTCGGTCACTCTAAGCACAAATCTAACACGTCGCTTGAAGAGAAAATGCGTGTCTGTGAAATCCGCCATGGCTACTGCAGTCAGGTGGGAGCGGGAGAGATTGATGAAAAAGTCACAAAATTTGTGCACAAATGTGCAACGGGATGGGACCCTGATGCCCTGGCGGCTTGGGTTCCTCGTCAATGAATGACGGGAAACCCCCACCTGAGATTGCAGAGGACAATGCGTGGCACCGATTGTGCTGTGATGGTCGGAAATATTCGCCCTTACAAAAAAAAAAAAAAAGAGCATTTCATTTTCAACATATTAAAGGCTCATGCGCTTCCACAAAATGTCATCGATTAGAAGTGCACTCCCTGAAAATACGAGTATTATTATAAGTGCACATTGACTTATATCCGGGTTATCACGATAGCGGCTGTTTCAATCTTCCATATAGGGTTCCGTCTATGAAATGAATGTGATATTTTTTTCGGGAAATGAGTGACCAAATGCGTAGTCGACAAACCATTCGTGATAGAATTGCCTGTCAGATTTATATGACATAGCTACTGTAGGCTATAGTGGGGTAGCACATATGGGGTACAGTTTTCTAGGGTTTGCTTTTTGTACCCAACTTTCACTTAGTCATTTCATTTTTCCTGTTTTCTTAATTCACATGGTATAGAGCGGGTTCCTACATGGGACCGTTCCTTCCTAAGGGCCCACCATAACGAAATTTTTTTTTAGCTGCCCGACGCGCATTGCGCCCCTGCCCTAATTTTTTTTTTAGCAGCCCCCCCCTAGCGACCCCTACGCGGCCCCTACGCGGCCCCTACCCGGCCCCTACGTCGCCCCTGACGCGGCCCCTACACGGCCTCTGACGCGGCCCCAACGCGGCCCCTGACGTGGCCCCTACGCGGCCCCTGACGCGGCCCCAACGCGGCCCCTGACGCGGCCCCAACGCGGCCCCTGACGCGGCCCCTACGCGGCCCCTGACGCGGCCCCTGCCACGGCCCCTGACGCGGCCCCTACGCGGCCCCTACGCTGCCCCTGAGGCGGCCCCTGACGCGGCCCCTGACGCGGCCCCTCCGCCGCCACTACCGCGGCCCCTACGCCGCCCCTGACGCCGCCCCTGACGCGGCCCCTGACGCGGCCCCTGCCGCGGCCCCTGACGAGGCCCCTGACGCGGCCCCTGACGCGGCCCCTACGCCGCCCCTGACGCGGCCCCTGACGCGGCCCCTGACGCGGCCCCTGACGCGGCCCCTGACGCGGCCCCTGCCGCGGCCCCTGCCGCGGCCCCTGACGCGGCCCCTGACGCGGACCCTGCCGCGGCCCCTGCCGCGGCCCCTGACGCGGCCCCTGACGCGGCCCCTTCGCCGCCCCTGCCGCGGCCCCTACGCCGCCCCTGACGCGGCCCTCTCCTGCACCTGACGCGGCCCCTAGCGGCCGGCCGCTGCCGTCCCTGAGGCAGCAGCCGCCGCCGTCTCTGCAGCAGCAGTCGCAGCCGAACGGCCGAGCCGCCGAGCCGCCGAGCCGCCCAGCAGCCGAGCCGCCCAGCCGCCGAACCGCCCAGCAGCCGAGCCGCCCAGCAGCCGAGCCACCGAGCCGCCCAGCAGCCGAGCCGCCGAGCCGCCCAGCAACCGAGCCGCCGAGCCGCCGAGCCGCCCAGCAGCCGAGCCGCCGAGCCGCCCTCCAGCCGAGCCACCCGAGCCGCCCTGTCCGGTAAGAGCAGCGCCCCTTTCACAGCACTGCCCTCACCCTACTGTTTGCGCTGCTAGTCTACTACTGTCATGGCTACCCCTAGTGTCCTCGCTTTTGACGCTGAGGGTCGGGCCATTGACTTTGATGTCTGGATAGATGACCTGCAGCTTTTCTTACAGTGCGACAGGGCAGACGGCCTCTCCCTCTTTGACCTCACTTCTGGTGCCTCTCCTGCCCCCGCTGCTGATGCTGACGCCACTGTTCGCTCACAGTGGGCCACGCGCGATGCTGCTGCACGTCTTGCTGTGCGTCGCCACCTGCCTACCTCTGAGCGTGCGCACTTTAGCCAGTACAAAAGTGCTCAGACCTTGTACGACGCTGTAGTTGCGCGCTACTCCTCCCCTGCCACTGCTGCACTGAGCCGCCTCATGCTACCGTACCTCTTCCCTGACCTTGCTGCCTTTCCCACAGTCGCTGACCTCATTACGCACCTCCGCACTAGTGACACTCGCTACCGCGCTGCGCTTCCTGCTGAGTTCTGCGCCAAGAACCCCCCCCCCCATGTACATCACCCTCTACTACATAGTCACCCGGCTCCCTGACTCCCTTCGCGTAGTCAGGGACCACTTCCTCTCAGTTTGCCCCACCACTCTCACCGTTGACCTCCTCGAGAAGTCCCTCCTAGCAGCAGAGAAGAGCATAGTCGCTGTAGGAGCCTCTCGTGGTGACCCTCGCACCCCCATCTTTGAGGGGTGTTCCCCCTCCCCCCTTTTGCCCTCTGTTGCCTCTGCTGCTGCGGCCGACCTCGTTGGGCTTGAGTCGGTCGGTGCGGCGTCTACCCCTAGCGGGAGACGTCGCCCTGGCAAGGGCAAGGGGGGCAGGGGCACTGGAGGAGCTAGCGGGGGCGGTGGAGGCGGAGGTGGAGGCGGTGGAGGGGGTGGGGGTGGCGGTGGGGGTGGTG
Organism: Closterium sp. Naga37s-1; assembly: GCA_947471745.1. NCBI lineage: Eukaryota > Viridiplantae > Streptophyta > Zygnematophyceae > Desmidiales > Closteriaceae > Closterium > Closterium sp. Naga37s-1. Next base: position 2,213,475 of record CANJKZ010000008.1, on the reverse strand, counting down.
GCGGGGGTGGAGGTGTCGGTGGCGGCAGTGGAGGCGGAGGCGGAGGCGGCGGTGGCGGTGGGAGCGGAGGTGGCGGCGGTGGAGGAGGAGGCGGCGGAGGAGGTGGAGCTGGTCGGGGTGGCGCTGCGCAGAGGGTCGGCTCTGGTGGTGGTCAGCGCCAGCAGCAGCAGCAGCAGCAGCAATAGCAGCGCACTCGTGACATCCCCTCCCCTCAGCAGCTCCGTGAGTGGTACACTGCACGCCAGCGGGGTGGGGGTACTGGTCCGTGCACCTACGTCCTCCGCACCGGCGACCGCGCGGGTGACCAGTGCGGGGGTGCGCACTCCACCTAGCGCTGCTTTGGCCGCCTGACGGACGCTTGGCGTCACCAGTTCCCTGAGGCCACTGAGATTCCCCGCTGGGGTGAGCTGTCTAGGGCGGGTGTAGCTGTCTTTGACCTTGACTTTGATGCTATTCTTGCTGCCATGTATACTGTGACTATTAGTGATGAGGGTGACTGTTACCGGTGTTTTCCGCCTGACCCGGGCATTGAGACTGCTGCTCTAGGTACTGGTGAGGCTGCTGCTCTAGGTGCTAGTGAGGCTGCTGCTCTAGGTGCGTCTGCTCCCTCAGGTGCTGGTGAGTCTGCTCTCTCAGGTTCTGCGTCGGCTTCGGCCTCCCACACCTTCACCCTTGACTCGGGGGCTTCTCGCTCCTTCTTTCGAGACCGCACCACACTCACGCCGCTTGGCCGGCCAGTTGCAGTCTCTCTGGCAGACCCCTCTGGGGGTCCTGTCCTTGCTCACTTCTCCACTGTCCTCCCGTGTCCGGCGGCCCCCTCTGGCACCCTGTCTGGTCTTTACCTCCCCTCGTTCTCTACGAACTTGGTGAGTGGTGCTGACCTACAGGATGCGGGGGTTCACCAGTTCACTCCTGCGAGTCAGCGGGTGACCCACTGCACGGACGCTCGGACAGGCCGACACCTGGCCACGTTTACACGTCGGCCGGGGTCGAGCCTGTACACACTGACCACTGCGTCTCCTCCGATCACTGCGTCTGGTCAGGTAGCTGCGTCAGGTCAGGTGTTTGCTGCAGCGTCCAGGTCTGGTCCTGAGTCTGCCCCCTGTTCGTGTCGCCTCCTGTCTCACGAGACTCTCCTCTGGCACCACCGCCTTTGTCACCCCTCTCTGCTTCGTCTCCGAGGCATGGCCTCCCGTGTCCTTGTCTCTGGTCTTCCCCGGTCCCTCCCTCCCCTTCCTCCGGGGCCTGGCCCTACCTGCGTCCCCTGTGTCGAGGGGCGGCAGCGGGCTGCCCCTCACTCCTCGTTTCCTCCGACAGAGGCCCCGCTGCAGACGCTTCACATGGACGTGTGGGGCCCGGCCCGCGTCCGTGGACAGGGTCACGAGCGCTACTTCCTGCTGGTGGTTGACGACTACTCGCGTTACACCACAGTCTTCCCCTTGCGCAGCAAGGGTGATGTCACTGAGGTGTTGATCGACTGGATCCGCGCAGCTCGTCTCCAGCTCAGGCAGAGCTTCGGCTCGGACTTTCCTGTTCTGCGTCTGCACTCTGACAGAGGTGGAGAGTTCTCCTCTGGCCTTCTGCGAGCCTACTGTCGTGCACGAGGCATCCGCCAGACCTTCACGCTTCCGGACTCTCCGCAGCAAAATGGGATTGCTGAGCGCCGCATTGGCATGGTCATGGACGTCGCCCGTACGTCCATGATGCATGCGGCTGCCCCCCATTTTCTGTGGCCGTTTGCTGTTCGGTACGCGGCGCATCAGATCAACCTTCACCCCAGGGTCTCCATGCCAGAGACCTCCCCAGCCTTGCTGTGGACGGGGAAGGTTGGCGATGCGTCTGCGTTCCGTGTCTGGGGATCTCGGGCGTTTGTCCGCGACTTGTCTGCGGACAAGCTGTCCCCTCGTGCTGCTCCTTGCGTCTTCCTTGGCTTCCCCCCTGACGCGCCAGGGTGGCAGTTCTACCACCCCACCTCTCGCCGTGTTCTGTCCTCTTAGGACGTCACGTTTGACGAGTCGGTCCCCTACTACCGCCTCTTCCCCTACCGCACTCCGTCCCTCCCCCCGCCACCGCTCTTCCTTGTGCCAGGTCCCCCCCCGGTAGACCCCCTCCCCCCTCAGGGTCCTGCCCCTTCAGGTGTGTCCCAGGTAGACGCAGTCGAGCCTGTCGAGGTTACTGGTGACTCTGGTGCTGCTGAGGGTGCTGAGCCTGGGGGTGCTGACTCTGGGGGTGCTGAGCGTGTGGGTGCTACGCCTGGGGGTGCTGAGCCTGAGGGTGCTACTACTGGGGGTCCTGAGCCTGGGGGTGCTGAGCCTGGGGGTGCTACGCCTGGAGGTGCTGAGCCTGGGGGTGCGGAGCTTGAGGGAGCTGGGCCTGCTCGTGTGGCGTCTGGAGGTGCTGAGCCTGGAGGTTCTCCGGGTGCTTCGTCTCGGCGGGAGCCACTCTCTCCACAGGAGCTGCGCGAGTGGTTTGCCCGGCGCTGGAGGCGTGCTGCTGGAGCTGGAGGTTCTTCGACTGCTGAGGGTGCTGGTGCCGCGGGTCCCGGAGGTGCTCGTACTGGGAGTACTGGAGCTGCTAGGCCTGCGGGTACGACTGGAGCTGGAGCTGCTGAGGGTGTTGGCGCTAAGGCTACTGCTGTCGGTCCTGGAGGCGGTCCTGCTGGGGGTGCTACTGGTGCTGCTGGAGGTACTGGAGCTGGAGGTGCTGCTGGCGCTGGTGCTGCCGCTGGGGGTACTGGTGCTGTCCCTGCTGTGTCTGGAGTCGCCGCGCGGCCTCGGCCGTACTTCGTTCCGCTCCTTCAGCAGGTTCTTGGTCTCCCGCCTTCTACTGGTCCTCCTCCCTTAGAGTGTCCACAGCCTGTCCCGTCACAGTTACAGTTACAGCCGGCCTCCCCACTGCCTGCTCCTTCTCCCTACACTGGTCCTACTGGAGGTCTTGCTGAGCGTCGTGAGCCAGCGTCTCGCCCTGCGTCGCCTGTCCGTGCTGCTCGCACTAGTGGTCGTGGTTCGCGTCAGCGTCCTCCTCCTGTCCCTGGCACGCACCGGATGTCTCTGCGTCCGTCCACTGCTCCTCTGCGTGCCCCTTTGCCTTCTCCTCCTGAGTCCTCTCTTCCTGCTCTTCCTGACCCGGAGTCGGACTCTCTTCGTACTGCCAGTCCTACTGTCACGCGTCTCCTTGCTACTGTTGTCACTGACCCTTCCTTTGAGTCCACTGCTGCGTCTGCCCTAGTTACTGAGCTCGTCGACTTTGCTGCTCGCTGTCGTCTAGACTACGCTGCTAGTCTTGTTGCTGAGTCTGAGTCTGTCTGTCCTCCGTCCGTCGGGGGTGAGTGTGCCCTTGGCACGGACGTCCTTGAGGACAGGCAGGAGGAGTTCCAGTGTTTGGCTGCTGCTTCACCTCATCTCGTGTCCGTACTGCTTACCCCTGAGGGAGACCCGGATGCACTTGACATCCCGACTCCGCGCTCTTACGCGGAGGCGATAGAGGGTCCCTACTCCTCTCAGTGGCAGGCAGCTATGGACGCAGAGATGGCTTCCTGGAAGTCCACAGGCACCTACGTTGACGAGGTTCCCCCGCCTGGGGCGAACATCGTCAGTGGCATGTGGATTTTCAGGGTGAAGCGGCCGCCGGGTTCTCCGCCTGTCTTCAAGGCGCGTTACGTGGCTCGTGGCTTCAGTCAGCGGCAGGGAGTTGACTACTTTCAGACCTTCTCTCCCACCCCGAAGATGACCACTCTTCGGGTACTGCTGCACATAGCTGCTCACCGCGACTACGAGCTGCACTCTCTTGACTTCAGCACTGCTTTCTTGCAGGGCAGCCTGCACGAGGAGATCTGGCTGCGTCGCCCACCTGGCTTCACTGGGTCTTTTCCTCCTGGCACCCAGTGGAGCCTCCGGCGGCCAGTCTACGGTCTCCGCCAGGCACCGCGTGAGTGGCACGACACACTGAGGACTACACTTGCGGCTCTTGGGTTTGCTCCCTCTACTGCCGACCCGTCGCTGTTTCTGCGCACCGACACTTCTTTGCCGCCGTTCTACATCCTCGTGTACGTCGACGACTTGGTCTTCGCCACAGCTGACACTGCTGGACTCGCCCACGTGAAGTCCGAGCTGCAGAAGAGACACACGTGCACAGACCTGGGTGAACTGCGCAGCTACCTTGGCTTGCAGATCACCCGGGACAGAGCACGCCGCACCATTACCCTGACTCAGTCACACATGGTGCAGCAGGTCCTTCAGCGCTTCGGCTTCACGTACTCCTCGCCTCAGGCCACTCCTCTGCCTACTCGCCACTCGCTCTCAGCTCTGCCTTCGGATGAGTCCGTAGAGTCGAGTGGCCCGTACCCAGAGCTTGTTGGCTGCCTCATGTACCTGATGACCTGCACACGACCTGACCTCGCATACCCTCTTAGCATTCTCGCACGCTATGTTGCTCCTGGGAGACACAGACCGGAGCACATGGCTGCAGCGAAGAGGGTGTTGCGTTACTTGTGCAGTACGTCGGGCATGGGGCTTGTGCTTGGAGGGCAGAGTCCACTGGTCCTCACTGGGCACGCAGACGCTTCTTGGGCTGACGACCAGGCTACGCAGCGGTCGTCACAGGGTTACACCTTCAGCCTTGGTTCCGGCTCTGTTTCGTGGCGGGCTACCCGCTCGTCTTCTGTTCTCGGCTCCAGTTGTGAGGCTGAGATCTACGCCGGGGCCATGGCTGCACAGGAGCTTCGCTGGCTCACCTACCTGCTGACTGACCTCGGAGAGCCGCCTCGTTCTCCTCCAGTGCTGTACGTAGACAACAAGGCCATGCTGGCCTTGTGTCGAGAGCAGAGACTGGAGCACAGAACGAAGCACATTGCTCTCCGCTACTTCCTTGCTCGTGAGCTACAGCAGCGTGGTCAGCTGCGGCTTGCGTACGTGGCCTCTGAGGCCAACACTGCTGATATCTTCACCAAGGCACTTGCGCCTTGTGATCATCAGCGCTTCTGTACTCAGCTGGGACTTGTGCCTACCTTGCCTCACTTGCTCACCCCTTGACCTTGTTTGTACTGTTACATATATATATACACCTGCTCTTGCTTGTTTAGCCTTATATATATATGTAATCCTGCATGTGAACTGGCCTTGTGGCCTTGAACTTGTGCTCGGAATGTGTGGTGACTTTGTGATCCACCCTGAGCTTGTTTTGCTTTGCTTGACTGGTCTTGTGACCCCTTGTTCTCCCCCACTTTGCCTATGGGGGTGTGTCAGATTTATATGATATAGCTACTGTAGGCTATAGTGGGGTAGCACATATGGGGTACAGTTTTCTAGGGTTTGCTTTTTGTACCCAACTTTCACTTAGTCATTTCATTTTTCCTGTTTTCTTACTTCACATCGCCTTTGTATGACCCGTTCATGATAGATGCTACGAGTGCAATTAAGTAAGCGAACGAATATTGCACTATCGAAGAAAACAATACAATGAGCGAATGCATGCATGAATTGTTTTTATTAGCGAAGCGTTTCGGCAACAGTAACGCGCTCGCGAAAAGGGGCCCTCTCGGGCCTGATATCGAGGTTGGAAAATGTCGAAGCGCAGGGCCGGGACGCGGGTTACCAGCCGATCCGGGTGGGTTGGGCGCGATATTCGTGTTGGCGGGAATAGTCGTGTACGCGGTATGCAGTGCGACGCGAAATAAGGAAAAGCTGTTTCCTTACAATAGACAAGTGGCTACTCATGTAACACCCTGGAAAGTGTTTTGTGAAAACAGTTTGAAGACAGGAAAATGGCGAGAGCGAGGTGTACTTGTTGAAGAATAGTTTTGTAGATACAGTATGTAATCGTGCAGTCAGTCATCATGGCTGGCTGTCATAGATTCTTGACCACAGAGGGGTAATCAGGATCGTAGAAGCACGGCCAGGGAATCACAGGGTAGTTGCGACGGGCGCTTGCGGAGATTTCTGTGCTCGCTCATGTGCCTCTCGCGCAACCCGTTGTTGATCGGTTAATCGTTTCGATTACAACCACGGCTGCTTCTCAATTGATTTCTTTCCAACACTAGGGTTTCATGGACTAGCAGGAATTCCCCGCTCATTGCGAGTCAGAACTGCGAATGGCGCGGGATCGAGCGCCGCTGACGCGGCGGGCGGTGGGCGCGATGGTGCTGGCGGCGGTGCTCATCGGGGCGGCAGTGGCGCTGTGGGGTCGCGACCGGCGCGACGGCGAGGGGCTGCAGCGCCTGCTGGCGGAGCAGCAGCGCTTCCACCAGACCTTCCTCGCGCAACTCGACGACCACGTCGCGTCGGTACGCCACGTGGCGTCGGTACGCCATGGGGGCGCGGCCTGTAGAATCATCCGCCTTCTCATGCTCGTTCTGCCATCCCGCTCCCTCCGCACCCATCCTCCTCACGCATTGGCCACTGTCCCTGTCCTTCTCCCCTCCGCTCTCGATCTCCCAATGCCCGCCGCTCCTCGCCAACGCATCCTATCCCCCGCGCCCCATCTCCGCCGCTCAGGTGCATCCCGCGGTGGCGGCGCTCTCCAACAGCGTCGCTCCGCGCGAGGCGCACGCGGGCGTAGTAGCAGTGCGCGCGGGGCACCGCGGGGCAGCGCAGCTGTGCGCGTACAGCGAGGAGCAGCTCGCGGAGGCGCTGCAGCGCGCGCACCACTGCGCCATGGGCGAGGCGCGGTACTATCTGGGCGGCGTGTGGATGGACTGGGGGCTGCTGGAGCGCGAGGTGTCTCGCGACAACGACCCCGCACGGCTCTCCTGCGTGCTCGCCTGCTCCCTCCGCCGCGACCTCGGCTGCCTCCCCCACATGCCCTGCCTGCACGCGCTCTGGCTCCGCCACCTCAAGGAAGGTGCGCAGGGCCCTGTCAGTACAGAAGGGGGGCGCAGGAGGTGGGGTGGGGAAGGGAGGGACCTGAGAGTTGTTAAAGATGCAGTGAAGTGATGGTGTGGAGGAAGTACATGCGAGAGTAGCAGGAAATGGAGCGCGTCTTATAGGAGACGGTTCCTCCTAGCCGTCCTTACCCTTCTATCCCTTCTCCCACCTTGCTCTTGCTGCTCTGCCCATCACACGCAAGCTCAACGACACACGCCCCGCCACCTCTGCCATCGCAACCTCTACGATCGCCACCTTGCCTCCTTCACTCACTCCTTCGCTTCCAACCTTCCTGCACTCCCTCCTTTCCCCCCCTCCTTCCCCTTCCTCTCCCCCGCTTTCCCCCGCTTTCTCACCCCCCTCCCCCCCTGCGCACATGTGGCAGCCCTGCACCAGTTCTTCAAGAAGGACGCGCCTCTGCCATCTCCCTTCACTCATCGCTCCTCTCCGCACCCCCTTGCGCTCCGTCGTTTTCCCCTCTCTCCTCCCCTCTTCCCATGGCAGACGTGGCAGCGCTGCACCAGTTCTACGAGAAGGACGCGGCGCTGCCAGTGCTGCGCGCCGACCCCTCGCTGCTCGCCATCCTCGACGCTGGCGCTGGCGTCGGTGTGCTCTCCCTGCTGCTCGCTGCCTTGTAAGTGCTGCTGTGGGTGCTGGCTTGGGAGGATGGGCGTGGGTTGATTTGAGAGGATGGGCATGGTTTGAGAGGATGGGCATGGGTTGAGAGGATGGGCCCTGTGAGTGCTGCTTGCCGCCCTGTGAGTGCTGCTTGCCGCCCTGTGAGTGCTGCTCGCCGCCCTGTGAGTGCTGCTTGCCGCCCTGTGAGTGCTGCTCGCCGACCTGTGAGTGCTGCTCGCCGCCCTGTGAGTGCTGCTTGCCGCCCTGTGAGTGCTGCTCGCCGCCCTGTGAGTGCTGCTCGCCGCCCTGTGAGTGCTGCTCGCCGCCCTGTGAGTGCTTGATAGTCTTAGGGTGCCTAAGGCACGGTTTGAGAGGACGTGCAGGGGCACCGTGCTTGATAGTCTTAGGGACTCAACCCCACCGCCTGTGCCACATGCCACCTGCCTGCGTTGCTGCCCTGGCAGGAACCCGCAAGCCACGGTGGTGGCGGTGGAGGCGGGCGACAGCAGCTTCCGAGCGCTGCAGCGCAACACGGCAGCGCTGCCCAACGTGGTGGCTGTGCGGGGCGGGCTGTGGCCGTACGAGACAAGCCTGCATGTGGGGCAGGATGGTCGCCTCACACCCGCCCAGTCCATCAACGCCCAGGTGTGCCGAATGTGAAGCCTGCTGTACTTGCCTCCATCTGCCACTTTCTCCGTGTTCCCTCTTCCCTGCTCCATTTCGTCCCTGCCCACTTAGTAGTATCACTCTTTCATCTGGCACATGCCACTGCTTCCTCATCCCATCCTGGCCAGGGCGCGGAGTCCAGCTGGGCGCAGGCGGACGTGGTGCCGGGGCTGTCAGGCCCCTTCCTGCTGCGCTTCCTCGCCCTCCCCCGCTTTGACCTCGTGCGCATCAACACGCACGGCAACGAGGAGCCGCTCTTCCACGCACCCTCCCCCCACCACGACTCAGCCTCACCCCACCATGACGCACACTGGCTGCTCACCGGGCCGCGCACCGCCATCTTTGACTCACACCCGGGCCTCTTCCCTGCCACTGCTGCCTCCTCGCCCTCCCCCTCCACCAACGACCGCGCCAGCATCCCCGCCACCTTCCTCTCGCAGCACGGGGGCTTTGAGCAGGTGCCGGAGACCAAGGGGTCCGGGTTCATTGTGCTGCGCCGTGGCGAGGGCAAGGGGAGTGCCTCATTGGAGGGAGTGGGCTTGCCGATTTTCTCGAATGAGACCGCAACAGGAGAAGGGCTGACAGGTGTGGGAGGTGCAGCAGCAGTAGGAAGGAGTTGAGGGTGTGTTGTGTAATCGAGGAAACTCAATAAGCTTGTGTGAATGTGTCACTCACTTGTATGCCGTGGGTGTGTGTTTTGTTTGTGGGTATTACCGTCTTAGCCGGTCAAAAGTCAGCAAACATTGTGGGTCAGCAATATAGCAATTCTGCACAGAATCGTGATCACAAAGAGTGATCTCGTGAGGTTATAGCTAGATAAACAGACACTGCATTTCTGTAGATTTGGACTACCGTACTTGGTCTTGAGCTGCATTCTGCAGCAAACGATTATCTTATCTAATGTGGCTGTGCTGGGTCGTCAAGGATAATATAGTGGTATTTGAGTTCAAAAAAAAAAGCGGTGAAGTACGGTGCCACTGATAATCCAAGTGAGTCTAGTGTAGGCAGAGAAATTGCAGTGAGCCAACTGATTCTCACACTCTTCTTGTGGGTCGTCATTGTGAGGCCGCGTCACAAGGCCTTGCTTCTCCTAGCCTGAATGGTCTAGGTTGTTGGCGGTGTTAGCTTACAGAAAGGAGCTCGAATCTAGGGTCTGCCGTGCTGCCACTCGTAGACCCATCGTTCTCTTGTAGCATCGAACAGCCATTAGTCTCTTGTTTGTCCCTCGTTTCAAGATGCCACTCGAATCGCCTATCCAACGGCTACCGGAAGAGCTGCTTTCTCAGATCCTGCGTTTTCTGGTTCGGCCTGATGGCCAGCTGGAGCATGCAGGTGTTAGCAAGCAATGGCGTCGCCTCGCGTACCGCTTGCAACATGAGATCCGCTTGCCCTCCAATCTCTTCATGGATCCGCTTGCCCTCCAACCTCTTCATGGATCCGCTTGCCCTCCAACCTCTTCATGGATCCGCTTGCCCTCCAACCTCTTCATGGATCCGCGTCGGTTCGTCCAACCTCTGGCGTCGTTCGCCAACCTCAGAAAGCTGGTTCTTCCAAGCAACAGCCTCACCGCAGTCGCAGATTTTTTACTCTATCGCCTCGCAGACTTGTGTCCTCATCTGACCGAGCTTCGTGTTGAGTCGATGGAACGTAGTATACACAGTCGCACAGGCGTAAGCGAGCACCTGGAGTTCCTATTCAACAAGTGTACTCAACTAGAAGATCTCTATTTGGAGTGTTCGATGAACGCTGGCATTCCTCCATCAATCGGCCAACTCACCTTGCTCAGGAACCTGCATCTCGAGGCAAGCGCCGTCATGCGGCTTCCCGACACATTGACCTTGTTGCACTCCCTCAGAAGCCTCGAGCTGCACGCTCACAGACTCGAGGCGTTGCCCCAAGATCTCGGCAATCTGGTGCTCTTAACGTCGCTCCACCTGCACGGTTGCCGCTCCCTGGCGTCGCTTCCAGAATCTTTCGAGCAACTTACCAGTCGGAACCTTCTATCCGTGAACCACTGCCCGATGCTGCAGCTGCCTGCTTCCCTCACCAAGCTTCCTTCTCTCACCGTCCTGGAGATTAGGGGCTGCGACTTTCCTCTCCCGTCACCCGTCGGTTTTCCGCGACTGTGGAGGCTCGAATCCGTCTGTCTGGAAGGAGTGACCGGACTGCGCGGGCTAATCGAGGCGCTAGAGCATCTGTGCCGTCTCAAGACTCTCGTGATCAAACGCTGCAGCGATATCACGTCTCTACCCGAGTCGCTCTTCCGCCTGCCTTCACTCACCAGTCTCACCCTTGAAATGCCACAACTCTCAGTTCTTCCTGACCATGTTGGGCTGTTGTCAAAGCTGCAAACACTCACGCTGGATATGAAGCAGCTCACAAGTCTTCCTCATTCCATCGCTCTGGTTACCACGCTCCAAGAAGTTTCCTTAACTGATTTCTGGACCTTGCCGTCTCTGCCCGAGGAGTTCGGGCAGCTGAGAGGTCTGGAAACGCTGACCCTGAAACACCTTCACCAACTCACACGCCTGCCTGAATCCCTCGGACAGCTGACAGCCCCCCGGAAGCTGAAAATAGAGGAGTGTAGGCAGCTGCAGCAACTTCCGGACTCCCTATCCCAGCTATCTTCTCTCGAGCGCCTGGAGATTGAGATGTGCACGGGCCTCACCGCGCTGCCCTGTGAAATGGGGAACGGCCTGCACCGTCTGCGCTCTCTGCATCTGAACCGCTGCTCATCTCTCACCCACCTCCCTCCATCCTTTTCTGGCCTGACGTCCCTCCAAACCCTCAAGATTATAAAAGCCAAAGGCTTTAGAGGCAGCCTGCTGCTAGACGGCTTCGGCTGCTTGAAAAGCCTCAAGGAGTTGGTGCTTCAAGGCATGCCTCGCCTATCTGCCCTACCTGCCTCCTTCTCAGGCGTTTCTTCACTCACCAGCCTCGATATTTTAAGTTGCCCTAAAGTAACGGTCCTGCCAGAGGGACTCGGACGGCTGGAGGCGCTCGAGGTGGTCAAGATCGCACGAATGGACGGCTTGAGGGATCTCCCTGGGTCGCTGGTTAGGCTGCCCCGACTGCGCGTGTTGGAGGTGCGGGCATGCTGTGGGGTTGGCGCGTTGCTAGGGGATGAGGTGGTGGTCGATCGCACCTCCAATGGCTCTTTGGCACACTCTAACCGCACCCGCACCAGCAGCAACGGCAGCACCGGCAGCAGCAGCAGCAGCAGCAGCAGCAGCAGCAGGGCACTGCTTCCATCCCTCACGAGTCTCAAGATGAAGACTTTCTCTTGCCACACCCTTGGTCTGTCCCTCGGCCAGCTCTCCTCTCTAACGAAGCTAAAGCTCCTAAACCTAAACTTCCTTGTATCGCTCCCCGACTCCATCTCTCAACTCTCACACCTGAAAAAGCTCCGGATCGATTCGGCCATACGGTTAGAAGCTCTGTCTGACACCTTCGGAGGGCTCTCAGGTCTGCGGGTCTTGAAGCTGGTTGACCTCATTGCATTACGGCAGCTGCCCGAGTCTTTTGGGCAGCTGAAAATTGAGACGCTGGAGATCGTTGACTGCTACAAGCTGATGAAGCTTCCAAGATCCTTCGCGAATTTGTCCAAGCTGCAATCTTGCATCCTCACCAAGCTTGGGATCTCGAAATTTCCGGTTGATTTCTGGAAGCTGGCTTCCTTGCGAAAGCTGGTGCTTGTGGGGCTGAAGCAGGTGCGCAGCCTGCCAGAGTCGTTCTGTAAGCTGCCCAAGCTGCAGGTGCTGCGGGTGATTGAGTGCCACAAGCTGGCTCGGCTGCCGACTGCTCTCGGGAGAATGCCAAAGTTGCGCGAGTATGATGTCAGGGAGTGCCCTTTGCTCCCATGGCGAGACGAGAGGAGGGCTCCTGCAAGGGTACAAGAGGGGGATGGGGAGGAGGGAGAGGGAGTGGCGGTTGGTGAAGGAGAGGAGGACGGAGGGGAGGAGGGAGAGGGTGAGGAGGGTGGAGGTGCGGTAGGGGAAGGGGGAGTGGAGGAGGTAGAGGGTGAGGAGGGAGGAGATGTAGCAGTGGAAGGGGACGAGGCAGACAGCGAGGCAGAGGAGGATGCAGAGAGTGGTTTTGAGGAGTTGCAGATCGTACATGATTATGGCAGGGACAGCGAGGATGACAGGTACATAGACGAGGGGGGCTGGGGGTCGAGTGATGAGGACGAGGAAGAGGAGGAATAGCGCGGTGGAAGTGGTGAGGTGAAGGGGGGAGGAGAATGGAATGGACGACCGGAAGAACGAAGGGAAGCAGGTTGTAATCGTTAGATAAAGGATGGGGAATGAGATTGGGTAGTACCGTAGTACGTAGGTTTTCTGTTTGTCTTGGCGGGTGCAATTTGTGTAACTCGTGTTCAGGTAATTTTAGCTTGTTGTGGACTGAGGGAGCTGTTTTGGGCCAGAGGGCTGTTTTCCAGGGGGAAAGGGGGGAAGGGAACACGTAGGGTGTACTGGCCAAAGTGTCAGATGTTATAGTCTTAGTGATGTGTGTCATATGGGGTACAACAGTTAGGGTTAGGTTTATGTACCCCAACCAACCTTAGTGAAATCATCATTCAGTTCTTGACATGGTATCACCTAGGTTCGGATCCTGTGGGATCCCGTTCCTCCCGCTCACGCCCGTAACGCCCGAGCCTGTCCCGTACCCTAGTGTTAGTCACGCTCGTACCGTTCCCTAGCGCCCGTTGCGCCTGCTGGTCGCGTCGCGCCCGCTTTCCCCGTCGCGTCGCGTCCCCCCCTCCCCCCCCCCCCCTGCCTGTCCCGTCCATCGCGTTGCGCCTGTCCGCCGCGTCGCCCCCGTCCTGTCTGTCCCGTCCGTCGCGTCGCCCCTGTCCGTCGCGTCGCGTCCATCCCGTCCGTCGCGTCGCGTCGCGTCTGTCCCGTCCGTCGCGTCGCGTCTGTCCCGTCCCGTCTAGCCCGTCGCGCCCGTCCCGTCTAGCCCGTCGCGCCCGTCCCGTCTACCCCGTCGCGTGCGCCCTGCCTGCCTGCCGCGCAGCGCCGAGCGTGCGCGTCCCGTCCTGCCTGCCGCGCGCGTCCCGTCCTGCCTGCCGTGCGCGTCCCGTCTTGCCCTCCGCCCGTCCTGTCCCTTAGCGCCGCGCTGCCCATTCTGCCGTGTCGCGCCCTACCCTGCCGTTCTGCCGTGCCCTGAGCCTCACGCACTGCCTGTCACGCCCTACGCAGGCCCTTTAGGCGTTTAGGGTTTCGACAGCAGCAGTTTCCACCTCTTTGCTTCCGCATGGCGACCCCTAGGTTCCTGCGCTTTGACGCCGAGGGTAGGCCGCTCGAGTTCTCGGTCTGGCTCCTGCGTGCACGCCGCCTTTTAGAGAGTCAGGTTCAGGCAGATGAGTCTCTGTGGGTGCACGCTTCCGGCGACCTTCCTAAGCCCGACGACCCTGCACCCTTAGGCGCTGACCCAAGCAGTGCAGACAGAGACCGTTATGCCCGCCAGCGTGCTGACCTAACAGTGTGGAAGTCGCATGACGCTGCGGCCTGCATCGCCCTCAGCAGCCTCCTCCCTGAGTCTGAGGAGGCCCACTTCACTCAGGTTCGCACGGCTAGTGAGTTCCTGACTGCGATCAAGGCCCGCTACGCTACTCCCACCACTGTCTCTCTTGGTCGCATGTTCCTCCCGTTCTTGTTTCCTGACCTCGCCTCATTTGAGCGCTCTGCTGACTTGATCGTTCACCTGCGCTCGCTCGATTCTAGCTACCCGATGCCTGCACTGACACACAGCTTGCACTGCTCCCTCCCCCTATGGCGATTACTATCTATTTCATCGCCACTAGCCTCCCTGACCGCCTTACCTCGGTTCGTGACGCGTTTCTTCGGAAGCACCCTAGTGAGCTCACTATCGAGGTCCTTGAGTCTGCCCTCAAGGACGTCGAGAGCAACCTCCCGATCGGTAGCCTCCGCCTCTGGTGATGTGCCCCCTCCACTGTTTCACGGGTGCACTGTCCCTCAGCTGCCCACCTTTACTGCCTCCCTCGCCACTGCCGCTACTGGCGTGACCGCAGCTGCTGTTACGACTTCTTCGCGGTCTAGGGGTAGGAGTGGCAGGAGGGGCGGCCAGGGTGCGGGCGGAGGCGGCGGAGGTGGCGTGGCGAGCGGTGGTGGCGGGAGTACAGAGGTTGGAGGAGCCACTCGTGCAGCGGCTAGTGACTCCCCTGCTGCAGCTGGTGGAGGTGACGCTCGGGTTTGTCAGGCACCTGCTGGTTCACCAGCTGCAGGTGCTGGAGTGGCGGCTTGGTACCTGACTCAGCGGCAGCAGCAGTAGCAGCCACTCCTCTCGCAGCAGCCACAGCAGCAGCAACGGCAGCAGCAGACTCCGGGGCAGGGGTCAGGACCGCGTCAGCCGTCGCGTGGTGCCGTCCACCCTCCTTGCACCTATCTCGTTCACACAGGTGCACGCCGAGGCCTCCCCTGTGGCCGCACCCACCCACCGGGTCAGTGCTTTTCTCAGCTCACTGACACACTTCGTGCGGCCTATGGCGTTGGCGGCCCTGCCCCTGACTGGCTTCCCCTTGTTCAGACGTACGACCCCGCTCTGTGGGGCATGTCGGCTTCTCAGTTGCTTGATCTCTTAGGAACTCCTCATGCTATGTATGCTGTTGTTGACTCTAGTGCTTCTGACTCTGTTTTCTTGAGTGTTGTTAGCTTAGGTGCTAGTGTTGCTGAGGTGCCTGTTGCTAGCGTAGGTACTTGTGTAGACACTGGTCTAGGAGCTGCTCCGGAGGACACTTCGCTGTCTTTCACTTTGGACTCTGGAGCTTCGCACTGTTTCTTCCGCGACCACACGACGCTTACTCCGCTTCCTGCACCGGTCTCTGTAGCACTGGCTGATCCCACTTCGGGACCAGTCACTGCTCGCTACACAACTACGCTTCCGTGCCCAGCTGTTCCCTCGGGTTTCCTGACGGGCTTCCACGTCCCCTCGTTCTCCAGGAACTTGGTGGGTGTGAGGCCGCTCGTGAGTAGTCACGTGGGTGTTTGGATTGAGCCTTCTGGGGAGACTGCGGTCTGTGTAGACAGTGACACGTACGCGCCTCTGGCCACCTTTACCGCTGAGCCGGGCTCTGGTCTCTACACCCTTCACACTGGCCCCCGAGGGCAGCAGCAGCAGCAGCAGCAGCAGCAGCAGCGGCAACGGCAGCAGCAGCTGCTGCCCCCGACCCCTGTCACTGCCCCCCGTCAGGTTCCCGCGTCTCACCAGGTTGCCGCGTCTCACGTGGTAGCTATGTCTGGTCAGGTTCCCGTGTCTGGTCCAGTTGCTGCGTCTTGCTCCTGCCGGTCGCTTGCTCATCCCACCGTTCTGTGGCACCACCGCATGGGGCACCCGTCCATTCCTCGCCTGTGCACTATGTCTAGTTAGCGTCTTGTCTTAGGCCTCCCGCGTGTCTTGCCGTCGCTGCCGCCTTCGCTTGCACCACCTTGCGGTCCCTGCGTCGAGGGTCGGCTGCGCGCCACAACTCACTCCTCCCTTCGTCCGGCCACCGAGCCCTTCGAGACTCTCCACTTGGACACCTGGGGCCCCGCCCCTCGCCCTGGCCCTGAGCGAGAGAGCTTCTTTCTGGTGGTCGTTGACGACTACTCTCGCTACACCACAGTGTTCCCCCTGGCGAAGAAGTCTGAGGTGACTTCTACGCTGATCCGGTGGTTACTTACCACTGCGGACACTCGTGGTCGTCGTGTCAGCTGTCTTCACTCCGACCGCGGGGGTGAGTTTTGCTCCGGCATTCTCGCTGGATTCTGTCGTGAGCAGGGCATCCGTCAGTCCTGGACGCTTCCAGAGTCCCCACAGCAGAATGGGGTTGCTGAGCGCCGCATAGGCTTGGTCATGGAGATTGCACGCACCTCCATGATCCACGCCCGTGCGCCCCATTTTCTGTGGCCCTACGCGGTTCGGTACGCCGCTCACCGGCTGAACCTCTGGCCACGTGTCTCTCGGCCAGAGGCTTCACCGACCAGTCTTTGGACCGGGTCCCCTGGTGCTGCGTTGCGTTTTCGTGTCTGGGGCTGCTTGGCGCTTGTTCGCGACACCTCCGCGGACAAGCTCTCCCCTTGCGCCCTTCCCTGTGTCTCGTTTTGTCGAGTCAGTCCCCTTCTACACCCAGTACCCCTGTCGAGGTCTCCCGGTTCCTCCTCCCCCTCTCTTCCTGACTCCCGCTCCCCCTCCTGCCCCTCCGGTACAGCCCCCCCCTCCCCCTGGTCCAGCCCCGTCAGGTGTGTCGCACGCTACCCCCACCCCCCCCCCCTCGGTAGCCCCTCAGGTGCCGTCCCGGACACTACTCCTCCCCCCCACCCCTACCCGACCCGGCACCAGGCCCGTCTTCGCCTTGCACGTGAGGAGCAGCTGGAGTTGGAGCGGGAGGGGCGAGAGTTGGAGCGGCAGCAGCTGGAGCTACAGCAGCATGCACAGCAACCGCAGCTGCAAGAGCAGTTGGAGCAGCAGCAGCCGCAGCTGGAGGAGCCGCAGCTGCCGCAGCAGGAGCAGCAGGAGCAGCAGCAGCAGCCGCCGCAGCAGGAGCAGCAGCAGCAGCCGCCGCAGCAGGAGCAGCAGCAGTAGCCGCCGCAGCAGCAGCAGCAGCAGCAGCAGCAGCAGCCGCCACCTCCGCCTCCTGTCTCTGGCCTTCGAACCCTCGGTCTCCCCTCTCCTTCTCCTCCCCCCTCTCCCTCTCCTCCTGTCTACGGTCCCACGTTTCCTCCTCCTAACCCCACCCCAGCTGTTTTCCCCCGTTCTCAGCCTCCGTTGTCCCCTCCTCTTTCTCACGCCTGGACTTCTCGTTCTCCTCGTGCTCGTCCCTCGTCCCTTGTCCCTCTCACTGACCTTCGTACTGTCCTGTTCCGTCCTAGTCCGCCTCGTTCATCTCCGTCTGTGCTTCATTCTCCTCCTGCGCTGGCCCTCACTGCTTCCCTCTCTACTCCTGACACTGACTACTACCGCACGTACCGACCTGTTCTCTCTCGTGTTCTCGCCTCTCTTGTTACGGACCCTCGTGCCTCTCTGTCCTCTGTCTCCGCCCTTACTGACGCCGTCACTGAGTTCGCCGCTACTCGCCGCCTTGACTACGCCACTTGTCTCGTGGCTGCTCCTCCAACCAGTCCTCTGGCCGTCGGGGGTGAGTCTGCCCTTGGCTGTGACGCCATAGAGGACAGGCAGTTTGAGCTGGACTTCCTGGCAGCCGCTTCCCCTCATCTCTGTGCCATGCTGCTCGCCCCTGAGGGAGACCCCAACGCCCTTGACATTCCTACTCCTCGCACTTATGCTGAGGCAGTGTCAGGGCCTTGGGCCTCTCAGTGGAGAGCTGCCATGGACTCAGAGATGGCCTCCTATAGATCCACAAGCACCTACTCGATGAGGTTCCCCCCCCTGGGGCGAACGTAGTCGATGGCATGTGGATCTTCAGTATGAAGCGGCCACCGGGATCTCCTCCGGTCTTCAAGGCGCGCTATGTGGCTAGAGGTTTCAGTCAGCGCGAGGGAGTTGACTTCTTTCAGACCTTCGCGCCTACCCCAAAGATGACCACTCTTCGGGTGTTACTGCACGTGGCAGCACAGAGAGACTACGAGCTACACTCCCTCGACTTCTCCACTGCCTTCCTTCAGGGTAGCCTACACGAGGATGTCTGGTTGCGTCGTCCCTCTGCCTTCACTGGCAATTTCCCTCCTGGGACCCAGTGGAGGCTGAGGCGACCGGTCTACGGTCTCCGACAGGCTCCTCGTGAGTGGCACGACACCCTTCGTTCTACCCTGTCTGACCTCGGTTTCCAGCCGTCTTCTGCCGACCCGTCGTTCTTTGTTCGTCGTGGCTCCACACCGTTCTTTGTACTGGTCTACGTCGACGACCTGGTTTTCACCACTGCTGACAGGGTTGCTTAGGCTGACGTGAAGCGCGAACTGCAGAAGAGACACACGTGCACTGACCTTGGTGAGCTGTGCCACTACCTTGGCCTGCAGATCACCAGGGACAGAGCCGCTCGCACCATTACACTCTCACAGTCACACATGGTGCAGCAGGTCCTTCAGCGGTTCGAGCTTCAGCACTCCACAGTACAACGCACACCTCTTACTGTTGACCACAAACTCACTGGTTTCTTCCCTGACGAGCCATTTGAGCCTAGTGGTCCCTACACAAAGCTTGTGGGCTGCCTCATGTACCTGATGACTTGTACTCGCCCGGACCTCGCCTTCCCTCTCAGCATCCTTGCTCGCTTTGTTGCGCCAGGGAGACACCGTCCAGTTCACCGTCCAAGCTCAGGGTGGATCACAACGTCACCACACACACTGAGCACAAGCAAAGGGCCACAAGGCCAGTTCACATGCAGGGGTATATATGCAACAACAAGAGCACAGTGATCTCTACCTAGCAGAGCAAGCATGCAGGTATATTTTGATCACAGTACAAGCACAGTCTACAGCAAGTGAGGAAACGTGGGCACAAGGCCTAACAGAGTGCAGAAACGCTGATGATCACCAGACGGAAGGGCCTTGGTGAATATATCAACAGTGTTGGCCCGAGTGGCCACGTGAGCAAGACGAAGCTGACCACGCTGCTGCAACTCTCGAGCCAGGAAGTAACGCAGAGCAATGTGCTTCGTTCTGTGCTCCAGTCTGTGCTCCTGACACAAGGCAATGGCGGCCTTGTTGTCGACGTACAGCACTGGAGGAGAACGAGGCCGCTCTCCCAAGTCGGTCAGCAGGTAGGTGAGCCAGCGTCACTCCTGTGCAGCCATGGCTGTGGCGTAGATCTCAGCCTCACAACTGGAGCTGAGAACTGAAGACTAGCGTGTAGAACGCCAAGAAACCGAACCAGAGCCAAGGCTGAAGGTGTAACCCTGTGACGACCGTTGCGTAGCCTGGTCGTCAACCCAAGAAGCGTCTGAGTGCCCAGTGAGGACAACGTCGCTCCGTCCTCCAAGCACGAGCCCCATGCCCGATGTACTGCACAAGTAGCATAGTACCCTCTTAGCAGCATCCATGTGCACCTTTCGGTGTCGACCAGGAGCCACGTAGCGAGCCAGAAGGCCAAGAGGGTACGCAAGGTCAGGACGAGTGCAGGTCATCAGGTACATGAGGCAGCCCACTAGCTCTGGGTAAGGACCACTCGGCTCTACGGACTCGTCCGAAGGTGGAGCTGAGAGCGAGTGACCGGTAGCCAGAGGAGTGTGCTGTGCCGAGGACCAGGTGAAGCCGAAGCGCTGAAGGACCTGCTGCACCATGTGTGACTGAGTCAGTGTGATGGTGCGGCGTGCTCTGTCCCGGGTGATCCGCAAGCCAAGATAGCTTGTCAGCTCACCCAGGTCTGTGCACGTGTGTCTCTTCTGCAGCTCCGACTTCACCAGGGCGAGAGCCTGAGTGTCAGCAGTGGCAAAGACCAAGTCGTCGACGTACACGAGGATGTAGAACGGCAGCAGCAAACTGTCGGTGCGCAGAAACAGTGACGGGTCAGCAGTCGACGGAGCAAACCCAAGAGCCACAAGTGTCGTCCTCAGTGTGTCGTGCCACTCACGTGGCGCCTGGCGGAGACCGTAGACCGGCCGCCTGAGGCTCCACTGGGTACCAGGAGGGAACGACCCAGTGAAGCCAGGTGGGCGGCGCAGCCAGATCTCCTCGTGCAGGCTGCCCTGTAAGAAGGCTGTGCTGAAGTCAAGAGAGTGAAGCTCGTAGTCACGCTGAGCGGCAACGTGCAGCAGCACCCGAAGAGTGGTCATCTTCGGGGTGGGGGAGAAGGTTTGGAAGAAGTCTACTCCCTCTCGCTGACTGAAACCTCGTGCAACGTAACGCGCCTTGAAGGCAGGCGGAGAACCTGGCGGCCGCTTCACCCTGAAAATCCACATGCCAATGACGATGTTCGCCCCAGGTGGGGGAACGTCGTCGACATAGGTTCCTGTGGACTTCCAGGATGCCATCTCTGCGTCCATGGCTGTCTGCCACTGAGAGGAGTACTCACCCGCGATCGCCTCAGCGTAAGAGCGCGGGGTCGGGATGTCTGGAGCATCCGGGTCTCCCTCAGGGGCAATCAGCATGGACACGAGATGAGGCGCAGCGGCTGCAAGACACTCAAGGTCCTCCTGCCTGTCCTCAAGGACGTCCGTGCCAAGAGCACACTCACCCCCGACGGACGGAGGACAGACAGACTCAGACTCAGCAACAAGACTAGCGGCGTAGTCTAGACGACAGGCAGCAGCAAAGTCAACAAGCTCAGCAACTAAGGCAGACGTAGCAGCAGACTCAAACGACGGGTCAGTGACAACAGTGGCTAGCAGACGCATGACAGTAGGGTGCTCAGCACGAAACCGGTCAGACTCGGGGTCCGCAATGACAGGCAGAGAAGACGCAGGAGGGGACGGCAGAGGAACACGATGCGGAGGAGAGGAAGGACGACGGACTACGAGGTGGGTGTCGGGGACAGCCGGCAGACGCGGACGAGGAACACGACGACCGGAACGACCAGAACAGACTGGCGAGACAGGACGCGACGCAGGCTCACGACGCTCAGTAAGACCCCCTAGCTGCTCAGTGTAAGGAGAAGGAGTAGGCAGCGGTGAGCCAGGCTGTAACAGAAGACCAGTAGACGAAGGGAGACTAAGAACCTGGCGAAGCACAGAGTCAGGCGGTGGCTGAGACGACGGAGACGGTGGAGCGAAGAACAGGCGCGGCTGTGCAGTGACACCAGCACCAGCAGCTCCAGTACCTCCAGCAGCTCCAGCACCTCCAGCAGCTCCAGAACCTCCAGCGCCAGCACCCTCAGCAGCTCCAGAACCTCCAGCTCAAGCGCCACCAGTGCCAGCACCTCCAGCAGCTCCAGAACCCTCAGCGCCAGCTCCTCCAGGACCAGCTCCACCAACAGCAGCACCCCCAGAACCGGCACCTCCAGTCCCAGGGTCTCCAGCCTCAGTGCCTCCAGCAGCAGCACCCTCAGGCTCAGCACCTCCAGCCTCAGCAGCTCCAGTACCTCCAGTACGAGCACCTCCGGGACCAGCACCACTCCCAGCTCCAGTGACGTCAGCAGAAGTACCTCCAGCGGCAGAGCCCCGAGCTCCAGAAGCGCGACCCTGACGGCGACCGTACCAGTCGTGCAGCTGCTGCGAGGTGAGAGGCACACGCGGACGAAGGCGGCTACTCCAAGGAAACCACGCAACAGCAGACTCAGAACCCTCAGCGCCAGCACCCTCAGCAGCTCCAGAACCTCCAGCTCCAGTGCCACCAGCGCCAGTACCTCCAGTAGCTCCAGAACCTCCAGCGCCAGCACCCTCAGCAGCTCCAGAACCTCCAGCTCCAGCTCCCTCAGCAGCTCCAGAGCCTCCAGCAGAAACAACTCCAGTGGCAGAGTCACCAGCTCCAGCGCCTCCCGCAGCAGGGCCCCTAGCTCCAGCAGCGCGACCCTGACGGCCAGCGTACCACTCAAGCAGCTGCTGTGGGGAGAGAGGGAGTCGACGACGAGAGTGCAGCGGCGAGGCACCAGCGGAGCGACTACGGAGACGGCCGCTCCAGGGAGACTGCTCACCAGACGCCTCAGCGCCCCCAGGCTCAGCACCCCCAAACTCCTCACGCCCAGGCTCAGCACCTCCAGTCTCCGCACCCCCAGGCTCCGCACCTCCAGGCTCCGCACCCCCAGGCTCAGCACCCCCAGGCTCAGCACCCCCAGGCTCCGCACCCCCAGGCTCAGCACCCCCAGAAGCAGCACCCCGAGCAGGACCACCCTCAGCAGGACCTGAGTCACCAGTGACCTCAACCGGCTCAGTCAAGGGAGGAGGGTCTACCTGAGACACACCTGAAGGAGCAGGACCGGGAGCGGGGAGGGGGTCTACCTGGGGAGCACCAGGAGCGAGGAAGAGCGGCGGGGGGGGGAGAGGGGCAGTGCGGTAGGGGAAGAGACGGTAAAAGGGAACCGACTCGTCGAACGTGACGTCCTGAGAGGGGAAGACACGGCGCGAGGTGGGGTGGTAAAACTGCCAACCAGGCGCGTCAGAGACAAAGCCAAGGAAGACACAGGGAACAGCGCGGGCGGAGAGCTTGTCCGCGGTGGTATCGCGGACAAAGGCACGAGCACCCCAAACCCGGAAACGTGACGCATCGCCAACCTTCCCCGTCCACAGCAGTGTGGGCGAGGTCTCCGGCAAGGAGACACGGGGCCAGAGGTTGAGCTGATGCGCGGCGTACCGGACCGCAAACGGCCACAGAAAATGGGGGGCAGCCGCATGGATCATGGAGGTACGAGCGACCTCCATGACTAGGCCAATGCGGCGCTCAGCAACCCCATTCTGCTGCGGAGAGGCCGGAAGCGTGAACGTCTGGCGGATGAAGTGCTCCGCACAGTAGGCTGCCAAGAGGTCTGAGGAGAACTCACCACCTCTGTCAGAGTGCAGACGCAGGACAGGAAAGTCCGACTGGAACCGCTCGCGGAGCTGGAGACGAACCGCGCGGATCCAAGGGATCAAAACATCAGGGACCTCCCCCTTGCTGCGCAAGGGGAAGACCGTGTTGTGACGCGTGTAGTCGTCGACGACCAGCAGGAAGTACCGCTCGTGGCCCTGTCCACGGACGCGGGCTGGGCCCCACACGTCCAGGTGGAGAGTCTGCAGGGGAGCCTCTGTGGGAGGGAACGAGGAGGAGTGAGGAGCGGCGCACTGTCGCCCCTCGACACAGGGAAGACAGGGAGGAGCAGGCGAGGGTGGTAGAGGAGGCAGAGTCTCTGGAAGTCCAGAGACAAGGAAACGGCGGTGCATGCTACGAAGGCGCTGCACCGAGGGGTGACCAAGGCGGTGGTGCCAAAGGAGGGTCTGGTGCGAGAAAGCGCGACGCAGGCAGGGGGCCGCTAGCTGACCTGACGCAAACGCAGACGCAGACGCAGCTACCTGAGGGGACACAGTAGTCAGTGTGTACAGACTCGAGCCAGGCGCTCGGGTGAACGTGGCCAGGTGCCGACCAGTCCAGGAGCACGTACAGTGGGTCACACGCTGGCCTCCAGGGGTGAACCGGTCAACCCACACATCCTGTAGGTCAGCTTCACTCACCAAGTTCGTAGAGAACGAGGGGAGGTGAAGACCTGACAGGGAGCCAGACGGGACCGCCGGACACGGCAGGACCGTGGAGGAGTGCGCAAGGACTGGACCCCCAGAGGGGTCTGCCAGGGAGACTGCAACCGGCCGCCGGAGCGGCGTGAGGGTGGTGCTCTCGCGAAAGAAGGAGCGGGAAGCACCTGAGTCAAGTGTGAAGGTGTACAAGGCCTCAGCAGGCGCAGTACCAGAGAGAGCAGACTCACCAGCACCTGGAGCAGCAGCCTCACCATTACCTAGAGCAGGAGACGCACTAGCACCTAGAGCAGCAGCCTCACCAGCACCTAGAGCAGCAGGCTCTATACCTGGGTCAGGCGGTACGCACAGGGAACAGGCACGGTCAGCACTAGTAGGCAATGCATACATGGTAGTGAGAATAGCATCATAGTCAAGAGCAAAGATATCTACCCTCTGTCCAAGCAGCTCCAGCCAGGAGGGGAGCTCAGCCTCGTCGCCAAACTCGGTACGCCAGGCGTCGCTCAGACGGGAGAAGCAGCGGGACTGTGTGTGACCAAGCGTCCCGCAAGCCTGACCGGTCCGATCACCTGTGCGAATGACGTACGGGCAGCGAACGGTACTCAAAGACCCTCTACTCTGAGCGTACCACTCGTGAAGCTGCTGGGACGTAAGTGTCTCGCATGGACGCCGCTGCAGCTGCAGCTGGCCACTGCCAGTCGCTCCCAACTGACCAGCTCCAGGGCGACAGCTACGACGGCGACCGCCACAACCCCAACTAGCGTACCACTCACTAAGCTGCTGGGGCGTGAGAGACTCGCGTGAACGTCGCTGGAGCTGCATCTGGCCACCGCCAGTAGCAGTAGTAGCAGCAGCAGCAGTCTAGCAGTAGTAGTAGCGCGGGCAGGGCTGGCGCGGCAGACAGGCAGGCAAGCAGGCGTGGCAGGCAGGCAGGCAGGTAGGTAGGTGCTCACCAGTGGCGAGAAGGGCAGGCGCACGACGGCGGCGACGGTGGGGCCGCGACAGCTGCGGCAGAGCAGGACCGCGCCGGAGGTAGGGCAGGTCCGCGACAGCTGCTGCAGGGCGGGGACGTGACGGCAGCAGAAGGCTCCGCGGCAGCTGCTGCAGGGCAGGGCCGCGACGGCGGCAGGAGGCTCCGCGGCAGCTGCTGTAGGGCGGGGCCGCTACTGTGGCAGGGCGCTCCGCGGCAGCTGCTGCAGGAGTGACGGCGGCGTCCAGGGGCAGCCGCGGCGCACGAGGCTGCAGCGCGCTACGCGAGCCGCGGGCGCGGCGCGCGAAGTCGCCGCGGGCTGCGCGAGGACAGCAGCCGCGGCGCGCGGGGCTGCAGCGCGACGCGCGGGCAGCGAACGCGACGCGCGGGGCTGCAGCGCGACGCGTGGGCAGCGGACGCGACGCGCGGGGCTGCAGCGCGACGCGCGGGCTGTGGGCGCGACGCGCGGGGCTGCATCGCGACGCGCGGGCTGTGGGCGCGACGCGCGGGGCAGCGACCTGGCGGGGCGGCGCCCTGGCCTGACGAGCCTGCAGGGGCGGCTCGCAGGCGTGACGTGTCTGCAGGTGCGGCGCGTAGGCCTTACTGGCCTGCAGGGGCGGCGCTCTGGCCTAGGGTAGCAGTAGGCAGCATGAGGGCTGCAGGACGGCGCGCGCAGCGCAGCACGTCACAAGGCAAGGCAGGCAGGCAGGCCAACACGTGGGGTAACGCGGTAACCGCAACGGTAGGTGGGCCCGAAAAAAAAACGGTCCTACGGACCTAGTGCTCTGAAACCATGTTAGAATCTAGCAGCAGGAATGGATGAACTATGAAAGAGTTGGGTACAAGTATGAAACCCTAAAAGGGGCTGTACCCCATATTGGCTACCCCACTACAGCCTACACATATAGAACATGCATATGCTTTGACACACTGGACAGCTGCTGTGAGGGTGACGAAGTACCTAGCGACGACATCAGGCGTGGGGCTGCTTCTTGGAGGGAGACAGTCTGTCGTACTTACTGGACACTGTGACTCTTCTTACGCTGACGACGCCGAGACTCACAGGTCTACTCAGGGGTACTGCTTCAGCCTGGGCTCTGGAGCTGTTTCGTGGAGGTCCACGCGTTCCTCCTCGGTCTCGACCTCACCGCTGAGGCTGAGATCTACGCTGGAATCATGGCTGCACAGGAGCTGCGTTGGTTGACTTTCTTGCTCACCGACCTTGGTGAGCGGCCGAGCTCTGCACCGGCCGATTCTCCTCTGTCGAGAGCCGCGACTGGAGAGCAGAGTGAAGCACATCAATGTTATGTACTTTCTTCTGCGAGAGTTGCAGAGGCGTGGACAGGCTCGCTTCGACTTTGTGGAGTCCGAGGCCAACACTGCAGACATCTTCACCAAGGCCCTTCCGCCTTGTGACCACCAGAGGTGTTGTGTGCAGTTAGGTCTCGTTGACACAGGTTCTTGCCTTGCGTAGTCTTGAGTTCTCTGCTTGCTTTGTTCGTACGCTTTATATATACCTCTGTGAACTCTTGAACTGGCCTTGTGGCTCTTTTGCTTGTGCTCAGAGTGTGTGGTGACATTGTGATCCACCCTGAGCTTTGTTGCTTTGTGACTGGTCTTGTGACCGTACGTTGTTGGTTTTGCTTGACACCCCTCACTTAGGCTATGGGGGTGTGTCAGATGTTATAGTCTTAGTGATGTGTGTCATATCGGGTACAACAGTTAGGGTTAGGTTTATGTACCCCAACCAACCTTAGTGAAATTATCATTCAGTTCTTGACACAAAAGGCTGTTTCCAAACGGAGGTAGGATGTGCGAATTGGAGCTGAGATTTTGACACCCTCGTTGATGTCCAAGAAGTTTGTTCTTATACAAGAGATTTTGACACCCTCGTTGATGTTCTTGTATAAGTTTGATCCCTGTGTGAAACCAAAGGGCACTCTGTATTAAACAGGCATTTTATTCCTCTAAACCGTAGTTGGATTCTTACAAAAAGGAGACACATACTTGTTTGTGCTAACGGTGGGTAACGTGCTTGTGATAATGGAAACAGTGGACATTCCTGCACTATACATAAATATTTTTTGGTGTCACGATGGCAGCCTTGATTCAAAATCTTCCAAAACCAAATGCAATTTGAAATACGGTAAAAGACAGCAGCTGGTGGTGGAGACATCAGAGACTGCCGATGCTGCTGTGGTAACCAGACTAATCACAGCAAGCAGCAGCACAAGGCAACATGCAGCTCGTTGCATTGCTATAGCTCCTCCGCCATCCTGGTGCTGCCCCCCCTCCGTCTGCAGCTTCGCCGCCCGCATGGCTGCCACCGTTATTGGCCGCAGCCATAACACACGGTTAACACCTCCACCACCATCGCTGCCGCTGCCAGCAGCACCGTCTGAACCTGCCTTGCCCAATCCTGACAGGCCTGCACCAGTGCGCTCGCGCCAGCTGTCCTCGGCTAATTGGATGAGGGGGCCACTGCACGGACGAGATGAGTCGTCGCGGAATACCTTTGCAATACTGCCTGTGATATTGCCAGCACCAGCACTCACTGTCCCCCCCCTTCTCGCCTGTCCCCTCCTCTGTCGCGACTTCATCCCTTGTTCCCCCTCCACTCCTGCCACTGCAGCATTGTCGCTCACTGCAGCCCGCACATTCCGTCTCTCCCTGTCGCTCCCAGCCTCCGCTGCTTCATCTTCATCCCCATCCATCCGCCATTCCTCTGTGTCGCTCCTCCATCCATGGTCCACCCTCCTGCTGCCTCTGTTACCACCCCTCCCTCTCATCATACCTCCACCACACTCTCTCCCGATTGTCGTCATTCTCCCTGCTCTCCATCCCACCTGACCAGGCATCTTTCCAGCACACTCCTTGCACTCACATTCCTGCCGGTCACACAATTGGCAATCCCGCTCTCTGAAACGCCACTCATCACATGGGCAGCAAGAACAAGGAGTCGGGCCAAAGCAAGCATGCTTGGTGAAGGAAGGCACTTGAGAGTTGTGAGTGCAACTGCCTCCGTTATCTCTCTTCGCTTCAGCCCTACCCTAGTTCAGCCCTTGGCTCTCGGCAGCGCCATCACCACCTCCTTCTGGCATGCAGTGGAACGGAGAGTGCGAGTATGAGTGCAGCAGGACATGCGATGTGGTGCAAATGTTCCCTACTTCCGAACAGCTTATTCACATAGAAGAAACATTGAGTTGAGGCTGATAAATCGTAAAGAAAAGAAGCACCTGAAAGAAAAGAGGGCAGCCAAGAGGATCGATGGCTGGATGGATGCGTGTTGCGAGGAAGCAGAAGGCGTGGATGCTGGTGGGCACGTGCATGGGACATGGCAGGCACGCATGTTGTCAGGCTGTGGTAGGCAGGCAGGAAAGCAGAAAAGGAGGTAAGACGGCAGAGTGCAAGAAAGAAAGGTTGGCACGGACGGAACAACTATGAAAACTTAGGAGCTGCTGTAACTTGTATTGATGTGAGAAAATGGCACCATGTGACATTGTGAAATAACCTGAGACAATGCAACACAACGCATGACAAATGTGCGTCAGCAAGGGCAGGCACTCACGTGGCTGCACCTACCTGCACACGTGGCTGCACCTACCTGCACACGTGGCTGCACCTACCTGCACACGTGGCTGCACCTTGAGTGTTCACCGAACATCCAGCGAGCAGCACCCTGCTGCTGTTGAGCTGCTTCACGTCCAGCATGCCCTGAATCCGCTCTCCCTCGCTTCAGGGCATGCGAGGGCAGGTGAGGCCAGGTGAGGTGAGGGTACAGGAGGGCAGGTGAGGCCAGGTGAGGTGAGGGTACAGGAGGGCAGGTGAGGCCAGGTGAGGTGAGGGTACAGGAGGGCAGGTGAGGCCAGGTGAGGTGAGGGTACAGGAGGGCAGGTGAGGCCAGGTGAGGTGAGGGTACAGGAGGGCAGGTGAGGCCAGGTGAGGTGAGGGTACAGGAGGGCAGGTGAGGCCAGGTGAGGTGAGGGTACAGGAGGGCAGGTGAGGCCAGGTGAGGTGAGGGTACAGGAGGGCAGGTGAGGCCAGGTGAGGTGAGGGTACAGGAGGGCAGGTGAGGCCAGGTGAGGTGAGGGTACAGGAGGGCAGGTGAGGCCAGGTGAGGTGAGGGTACAGGAGGGCAGGTGAGGCCAGGTGAGGTGAGGGTACAGGAGGGCAGGTGAGGCCAGGTGAGGTGAGGGTACAGGAGGGCAGGTGAGGCCAGGTGAGGTGAGGGTACAGGAGGGCAGGTGAGGCCAGGTGAGGTGAGGGTACAGGAGGGCAGGTGAGGCCAGGTGAGGTGAGGGTACAGGAGGGCAGGTGAGGCCAGGTGAGGTGAGGGTACAGGAGGGCAGGTGAGGCCAGGTGAGGTGAGGGTACAGGAGGGCAGGTGAGGCCAGGTGAGGTGAGGGTACAGGAGGGCAGGTGAGGCCAGGTGAGGTGAGGGTACAGGAGGGCAGGTGAGGCCAGGTGAGGTGAGGGTACAGGAGGGCAGGTGAGGCCAGGTGAGGTGAGGGTACAGGAGGGCAGGTGAGGCCAGGTGAGGTGAGGGTACAGGAGGGCAGGTGAGGCCAGGTGAGGTGAGGGTACAGGAGGGCAGGTGAGGCCAGGTGAGGTGAGGGTACAGGAGGGCAGGTGAGGCCAGGTGAGGTGAGGGTACAGGAGGGCAGGTGAGGCCAGGTGAGGTGAGGGTACAGGAGGGCAGGTGAGGCCAGGTGAGGTGAGGGTACAGGAGGGCAGGTGAGGCCAGGTGAGGTGAGGGTACAGGAGGGCAGGTGAGGCCAGGTGAGGTGAGGGTACAGGAGGGCAGGTGAGGCCAGGTGAGGTGAGGGTACAGGAGGGCAGGTGAGGCCAGGTGAGGTGAGGGTACAGGAGGGCAGGTGAGGCCAGGTGAGGTGAGGGTACAGGAGGGCAGGTGAGGCCAGGTGAGGTGAGGGTACAGGAGGGCAGGTGAGGCCAGGTGAGGTGAGGGTACAGGAGGGCAGGTGAGGCCAGGTGAGGTGAGGGTACAGGAGGGCAGGTGAGGCCAGGTGAGGTGAGGGTACAGGAGGGCAGGTGAGGCCAGGTGAGGTGAGGGTACAGGAGGGCAGGTGAGGCCAGGTGAGGTGAGGGTACAGGAGGGCAGGTGAGGCCAGGTGAGGTGAGGGTACAGGAGGGCAGGTGAGGCCAGGTGAGGTGAGGGTACAGGAGGGCAGGTGAGGCCAGGTGAGGTGAGGGTACAGGAGGGCAGGTGAGGCCAGGTGAGGTGAGGGTACAGGAGGGCAGGTGAGGCCAGGTGAGGTGAGGGTACAGGAGGGCAGGTGAGGCCAGGTGAGGTGAGGGTACAGGAGGGCAGGTGAGGCCAGGTGAGGTGAGGGTACAGGAGGGCAGGTGAGGCCAGGTGAGGTGAGGGTACAGGAGGGCAGGTGAGGCCAGGTGAGGTGAGGGTACAGGAGGGCAGGTGAGGCCAGGTGAGGTGAGGGTACAGGAGGGCAGGTGAGGCCAGGTGAGGTGAGGGTACAGGAGGGCAGGTGAGGCCAGGTGAGGTGAGGGTACAGGAGGGCAGGTGAGGCCAGGTGAGGTGAGGGTACAGGAGGGCAGGTGAGGCCAGGTGAGGTGAGGGTACAGGAGGGCAGGTGAGGCCAGGTGAGGTGAGGGTACAGGAGGGCAGGTGAGGCCAGGTGAGGTGAGGGTACAGGAGGGCAGGTGAGGCCAGGTGAGGTGAGGGTACAGGAGGGCAGGTGAGGCCAGGTGAGGTGAGGGTACAGGAGGGCAGGTGAGGCCAGGTGAGGTGAGGGTACAGGAGGGCAGGTGAGGCCAGGTGAGGTGAGGGTACAGGAGGGCAGGTGAGGCCAGGTGAGGTGAGGGTACAGGAGGGCAGGTGAGGCCAGGTGAGGTGAGGGTACAGGAGGGCAGGTGAGGCCAGGTGAGGTGAGGGTACAGGAGGGCAGGTGAGGCCAGGTGAGGTGAGGGTACAGGAGGGCAGGTGAGGCCAGGTGAGGTGAGGGTACAGGAGGGCAGGTGAGGCCAGGTGAGGTGAGGGTACAGGAGGGCAGGTGAGGCCAGGTGAGGTGAGGGTACAGGAGGGCAGGTGAGGCCAGGTGAGGTGAGGGTACAGGAGGGCAGGTGAGGCCAGGTGAGGTGAGGGTACAGGAGGGCAGGTGAGGCCAGGTGAGGTGAGGGTACAGGAGGGCAGGTGAGGCCAGGTGAGGTGAGGGTACAGGAGGGCAGGTGAGGCCAGGTGAGGTGAGGGTACAGGAGGGCAGGTGAGGCCAGGTGAGGTGAGGGTACAGGAGGGCAGGTGAGGCCAGGTGAGGTGAGGGTACAGGAGGGCAGGTGAGGCCAGGTGAGGTGAGGGTACAGGAGGGCAGGTGAGGCCAGGTGAGGTGAGGGTACAGGAGGGCAGGTGAGGCCAGGTGAGGTGAGGGTACAGGAGGGCAGGTGAGGCCAGGTGAGGTGAGGGTACAGGAGGGCAGGTGAGGCCAGGTGAGGTGAGGGTACAGGAGGGCAGGTGAGGCCAGGTGAGGTGAGGGTACAGGAGGGCAGGTGAGGCCAGGTGAGGTGAGGGTACAGGAGGGCAGGTGAGGCCAGGTGAGGTGAGGGTACAGGAGGGCAGGTGAGGCCAGGTGAGGTGAGGGTACAGGAGGGCAGGTGAGGCCAGGTGAGGTGAGGGTACAGGAGGGCAGGTGAGGCCAGGTGAGGTGAGGGTACAGGAGGGCAGGTGAGGCCAGGTGAGGTGAGGGTACAGGAGGGCAGGTGAGGCCAGGTGAGGTGAGGGTACAGGAGGGCAGGTGAGGCCAGGTGAGGTGAGGGTACAGGAGGGCAGGTGAGGCCAGGTGAGGTGAGGGTACAGGAGGGCAGGTGAGGCCAGGTGAGGTGAGGGTACAGGAGGGCAGGTGAGGCCAGGTGAGGTGAGGGTACAGGAGGGCAGGTGAGGCCAGGTGAGGTGAGGGTACAGGAGGGCAGGTGAGGCCAGGTGAGGTGAGGGTACAGGAGGGCAGGTGAGGCCAGGTGAGGTGAGGGTACAGGAGGGCAGGTGAGGCCAGGTGAGGTGAGGGTACAGGAGGGCAGGTGAGGCCAGGTGAGGTGAGGGTACAGGAGGGCAGGTGAGGCCAGGTGAGGTGAGGGTACAGGAGGGCAGGTGAGGCCAGGTGAGGTGAGGGTACAGGAGGGCAGGTGAGGCCAGGTGAGGTGAGGGTACAGGAGGGCAGGTGAGGCCAGGTGAGGTGAGGGTACAGGAGGGCAGGTGAGGCCAGGTGAGGTGAGGGTACAGGAGGGCAGGTGAGGCCAGGTGAGGTGAGGGTACAGGAGGGCAGGTGAGGCCAGGTGAGGTGAGGGTACAGGAGGGCAGGTGAGGCCAGGTGAGGTGAGGGTACAGGAGGGCAGGTGAGGCCAGGTGAGGTGAGGGTACAGGAGGGCAGGTGAGGCCAGGTGAGGTGAGGGTACAGGAGGGCAGGTGAGGCCAGGTGAGGTGAGGGTACAGGAGGGCAGGTGAGGCCAGGTGAGGTGAGGGTACAGGAGGGCAGGTGAGGCCAGGTGAGGTGAGGGTACAGGAGGGCAGGTGAGGCCAGGTGAGGTGAGGGTACAGGAGGGCAGGTGAGGCCAGGTGAGGTGAGGGTACAGGAGGGCAGGTGAGGCCAGGTGAGGTGAGGGTACAGGAGGGCAGGTGAGGCCAGGTGAGGTGAGGGTACAGGAGGGCAGGTGAGGCCAGGTGAGGTGAGGGTACAGGAGGGCAGGTGAGGCCAGGTGAGGTGAGGGTACAGGAGGGCAGGTGAGGCCAGGTGAGGTGAGGGTACAGGAGGGCAGGTGAGGCCAGGTGAGGTGAGGGTACAGGAGGGCAGGTGAGGCCAGGTGAGGTGAGGGTACAGGAGGGCAGGTGAGGCCAGGTGAGGTGAGGGTACAGGAGGGCAGGTGAGGCCAGGTGAGGTGAGGGTACAGGAGGGCAGGTGAGGCCAGGTGAGGTGAGGGTACAGGAGGGCAGGTGAGGCCAGGTGAGGTGAGGGTACAGGAGGGCAGGTGAGGCCAGGTGAGGTGAGGGTACAGGAGGGCAGGTGAGGCCAGGTGAGGTGAGGGTACAGGAGGGCAGGTGAGGCCAGGTGAGGTGAGGGTACAGGAGGGCAGGTGAGGCCAGGTGAGGTGAGGGTACAGGAGGGCAGGTGAGGCCAGGTGAGGTGAGGGTACAGGAGGGCAGGTGAGGCCAGGTGAGGTGAGGGTACAGGAGGGCAGGTGAGGCCAGGTGAGGTGAGGGTACAGGAGGGCAGGTGAGGCCAGGTGAGGTGAGGGTACAGGAGGGCAGGTGAGGCCAGGTGAGGTGAGGGTACAGGAGGGCAGGTGAGGCCAGGTGAGGTGAGGGTACAGGAGGGCAGGTGAGGCCAGGTGAGGTGAGGGTACAGGAGGGCAGGTGAGGCCAGGTGAGGTGAGGGTACAGGAGGGCAGGTGAGGCCAGGTGAGGTGAGGGTACAGGAGGGCAGGTGAGGCCAGGTGAGGTGAGGGTACAGGAGGGCAGGTGAGGCCAGGTGAGGTGAGGGTACAGGAGGGCAGGTGAGGCCAGGTGAGGTGAGGGTACAGGAGGGCAGGTGAGGCCAGGTGAGGTGAGGGTACAGGAGGGCAGGTGAGGCCAGGTGAGGTGAGGGTACAGGAGGGCAGGTGAGGCCAGGTGAGGTGAGGGTACAGGAGGGCAGGTGAGGCCAGGTGAGGTGAGGGTACAGGAGGGCAGGTGAGGCCAGGTGAGGTGAGGGTACAGGAGGGCAGGTGAGGCCAGGTGAGGTGAGGGTACAGGAGGGCAGGTGAGGCCAGGTGAGGTGAGGGTACAGGAGGGCAGGTGAGGCCAGGTGAGGTGAGGGTACAGGAGGGCAGGTGAGGCCAGGTGAGGTGAGGGTACAGGAGGGCAGGTGAGGCCAGGTGAGGTGAGGGTACAGGAGGGCAGGTGAGGCCAGGTGAGGTGAGGGTACAGGAGGGCAGGTGAGGCCAGGTGAGGTGAGGGTACAGGAGGGCAGGTGAGGCCAGGTGAGGTGAGGGTACAGGAGGGCAGGTGAGGCCAGGTGAGGTGAGGGTACAGGAGGGCAGGTGAGGCCAGGTGAGGTGAGGGTACAGGAGGGCAGGTGAGGCCAGGTGAGGTGAGGGTACAGGAGGGCAGGTGAGGCCAGGTGAGGTGAGGGTACAGGAGGGCAGGTGAGGCCAGGTGAGGTGAGGGTACAGGAGGGCAGGTGAGGCCAGGTGAGGTGAGGGTACAGGAGGGCAGGTGAGGCCAGGTGAGGTGAGGGTACAGGAGGGCAGGTGAGGCCAGGTGAGGTGAGGGTACAGGAGGGCAGGTGAGGCCAGGTGAGGTGAGGGTACAGGAGGGCAGGTGAGGCCAGGTGAGGTGAGGGTACAGGAGGGCAGGTGAGGCCAGGTGAGGTGAGGGTACAGGAGGGCAGGTGAGGCCAGGTGAGGTGAGGGTACAGGAGGGCAGGTGAGGCCAGGTGAGGTGAGGGTACAGGAGGGCAGGTGAGGCCAGGTGAGGTGAGGGTACAGGAGGGCAGGTGAGGCCAGGTGAGGTGAGGGTACAGGAGGGCAGGTGAGGCCAGGTGAGGTGAGGGTACAGGAGGGCAGGTGAGGCCAGGTGAGGTGAGGGTACAGGAGGGCAGGTGAGGCCAGGTGAGGTGAGGGTACAGGAGGGCAGGTGAGGCCAGGTGAGGTGAGGGTACAGGAGGGCAGGTGAGGCCAGGTGAGGTGAGGGTACAGGAGGGCAGGTGAGGCCAGGTGAGGTGAGGGTACAGGAGGGCAGGTGAGGCCAGGTGAGGTGAGGGTACAGGAGGGCAGGTGAGGCCAGGTGAGGTGAGGGTACAGGAGGGCAGGTGAGGCCAGGTGAGGTGAGGGTACAGGAGGGCAGGTGAGGCCAGGTGAGGTGAGGGTACAGGAGGGCAGGTGAGGCCAGGTGAGGTGAGGGTACAGGAGGGCAGGTGAGGCCAGGTGAGGTGAGGGTACAGGAGGGCAGGTGAGGCCAGGTGAGGTGAGGGTACAGGAGGGCAGGTGAGGCCAGGTGAGGTGAGGGTACAGGAGGGCAGGTGAGGCCAGGTGAGGTGAGGGTACAGGAGGGCAGGTGAGGCCAGGTGAGGTGAGGGTACAGGAGGGCAGGTGAGGCCAGGTGAGGTGAGGGTACAGGAGGGCAGGTGAGGCCAGGTGAGGTGAGGGTACAGGAGGGCAGGTGAGGCCAGGTGAGGTGAGGGTACAGGAGGGCAGGTGAGGCCAGGTGAGGTGAGGGTACAGGAGGGCAGGTGAGGCCAGGTGAGGTGAGGGTACAGGAGGGCAGGTGAGGCCAGGTGAGGTGAGGGTACAGGAGGGCAGGTGAGGCCAGGTGAGGTGAGGGTACAGGAGGGCAGGTGAGGCCAGGTGAGGTGAGGGTACAGGAGGGCAGGTGAGGCCAGGTGAGGTGAGGGTACAGGAGGGCAGGTGAGGCCAGGTGAGGTGAGGGTACAGGAGGGCAGGTGAGGCCAGGTGAGGTGAGGGTACAGGAGGGCAGGTGAGGCCAGGTGAGGTGAGGGTACAGGAGGGCAGGTGAGGCCAGGTGAGGTGAGGGTACAGGAGGGCAGGTGAGGCCAGGTGAGGTGAGGGTACAGGAGGGCAGGTGAGGCCAGGTGAGGTGAGGGTACAGGAGGGCAGGTGAGGCCAGGTGAGGTGAGGGTACAGGAGGGCAGGTGAGGCCAGGTGAGGTGAGGGTACAGGAGGGCAGGTGAGGCCAGGTGAGGTGAGGGTACAGGAGGGCAGGTGAGGCCAGGTGAGGTGAGGGTACAGGAGGGCAGGTGAGGCCAGGTGAGGTGAGGGTACAGGAGGGCAGGTGAGGCCAGGTGAGGTGAGGGTACAGGAGGGCAGGTGAGGCCAGGTGAGGTGAGGGTACAGGAGGGCAGGTGAGGCCAGGTGAGGTGAGGGTACAGGAGGGCAGGTGAGGCCAGGTGAGGTGAGGGTACAGGAGGGCAGGTGAGGCCAGGTGAGGTGAGGGTACAGGAGGGCAGGTGAGGCCAGGTGAGGTGAGGGTACAGGAGGGCAGGTGAGGCCAGGTGAGGTGAGGGTACAGGAGGGCAGGTGAGGCCAGGTGAGGTGAGGGTACAGGAGGGCAGGTGAGGCCAGGTGAGGTGAGGGTACAGGAGGGCAGGTGAGGCCAGGTGAGGTGAGGGTACAGGAGGGCAGGTGAGGCCAGGTGAGGTGAGGGTACAGGAGGGCAGGTGAGGCCAGGTGAGGTGAGGGTACAGGAGGGCAGGTGAGGCCAGGTGAGGTGAGGGTACAGGAGGGCAGGTGAGGCCAGGTGAGGTGAGGGTACAGGAGGGCAGGTGAGGCCAGGTGAGGTGAGGGTACAGGAGGGCAGGTGAGGCCAGGTGAGGTGAGGGTACAGGAGGGCAGGTGAGGCCAGGTGAGGTGAGGGTACAGGAGGGCAGGTGAGGCCAGGTGAGGTGAGGGTACAGGAGGGCAGGTGAGGCCAGGTGAGGTGAGGGTACAGGAGGGCAGGTGAGGCCAGGTGAGGTGAGGGTACAGGAGGGCAGGTGAGGCCAGGTGAGGTGAGGGTACAGGAGGGCAGGTGAGGCCAGGTGAGGTGAGGGTACAGGAGGGCAGGTGAGGCCAGGTGAGGTGAGGGTACAGGAGGGCAGGTGAGGCCAGGTGAGGTGAGGGTACAGGAGGGCAGGTGAGGCCAGGTGAGGTGAGGGTACAGGAGGGCAGGTGAGGCCAGGTGAGGTGAGGGTACAGGAGGGCAGGTGAGGCCAGGTGAGGTGAGGGTACAGGAGGGCAGGTGAGGCCAGGTGAGGTGAGGGTACAGGAGGGCAGGTGAGGCCAGGTGAGGTGAGGGTACAGGAGGGCAGGTGAGGCCAGGTGAGGTGAGGGTACAGGAGGGCAGGTGAGGCCAGGTGAGGTGAGGGTACAGGAGGGCAGGTGAGGCCAGGTGAGGTGAGGGTACAGGAGGGCAGGTGAGGCCAGGTGAGGTGAGGGTACAGGAGGGCAGGTGAGGCCAGGTGAGGTGAGGGTACAGGAGGGCAGGTGAGGCCAGGTGAGGTGAGGGTACAGGAGGGCAGGTGAGGCCAGGTGAGGTGAGGGTACAGGAGGGCAGGTGAGGCCAGGTGAGGTGAGGGTACAGGAGGGCAGGTGAGGCCAGGTGAGGTGAGGGTACAGGAGGGCAGGTGAGGCCAGGTGAGGTGAGGGTACAGGAGGGCAGGTGAGGCCAGGTGAGGTGAGGGTACAGGAGGGCAGGTGAGGCCAGGTGAGGTGAGGGTACAGGAGGGCAGGTGAGGCCAGGTGAGGTGAGGGTACAGGAGGGCAGGTGAGGCCAGGTGAGGTGAGGGTACAGGAGGGCAGGTGAGGCCAGGTGAGGTGAGGGTACAGGAGGGCAGGTGAGGCCAGGTGAGGTGAGGGTACAGGAGGGCAGGTGAGGCCAGGTGAGGTGAGGGTACAGGAGGGCAGGTGAGGCCAGGTGAGGTGAGGGTACAGGAGGGCAGGTGAGGCCAGGTGAGGTGAGGGTACAGGAGGGCAGGTGAGGCCAGGTGAGGTGAGGGTACAGGAGGGCAGGTGAGGCCAGGTGAGGTGAGGGTACAGGAGGGCAGGTGAGGCCAGGTGAGGTGAGGGTACAGGAGGGCAGGTGAGGCCAGGTGAGGTGAGGGTACAGGAGGGCAGGTGAGGCCAGGTGAGGTGAGGGTACAGGAGGGCAGGTGAGGCCAGGTGAGGTGAGGGTACAGGAGGGCAGGTGAGGCCAGGTGAGGTGAGGGTACAGGAGGGCAGGTGAGGCCAGGTGAGGTGAGGGTACAGGAGGGCAGGTGAGGCCAGGTGAGGTGAGGGTACAGGAGGGCAGGTGAGGCCAGGTGAGGTGAGGGTACAGGAGGGCAGGTGAGGCCAGGTGAGGTGAGGGTACAGGAGGGCAGGTGAGGCCAGGTGAGGTGAGGGTACAGGAGGGCAGGTGAGGCCAGGTGAGGTGAGGGTACAGGAGGGCAGGTGAGGCCAGGTGAGGTGAGGGTACAGGAGGGCAGGTGAGGCCAGGTGAGGTGAGGGTACAGGAGGGCAGGTGAGGCCAGGTGAGGTGAGGGTACAGGAGGGCAGGTGAGGCCAGGTGAGGTGAGGGTACAGGAGGGCAGGTGAGGCCAGGTGAGGTGAGGGTACAGGAGGGCAGGTGAGGCCAGGTGAGGTGAGGGTACAGGAGGGCAGGTGAGGCCAGGTGAGGTGAGGGTACAGGAGGGCAGGTGAGGCCAGGTGAGGTGAGGGTACAGGAGGGCAGGTGAGGCCAGGTGAGGTGAGGGTACAGGAGGGCAGGTGAGGCCAGGTGAGGTGAGGGTACAGGAGGGCAGGTGAGGCCAGGTGAGGTGAGGGTACAGGAGGGCAGGTGAGGCCAGGTGAGGTGAGGGTACAGGAGGGCAGGTGAGGCCAGGTGAGGTGAGGGTACAGGAGGGCAGGTGAGGCCAGGTGAGGTGAGGGTACAGGAGGGCAGGTGAGGCCAGGTGAGGTGAGGGTACAGGAGGGCAGGTGAGGCCAGGTGAGGTGAGGGTACAGGAGGGCAGGTGAGGCCAGGTGAGGTGAGGGTACAGGAGGGCAGGTGAGGCCAGGTGAGGTGAGGGTACAGGAGGGCAGG
Organism: Closterium sp. Naga37s-1; assembly: GCA_947471745.1. Lineage (NCBI taxonomy): Eukaryota > Viridiplantae > Streptophyta > Zygnematophyceae > Desmidiales > Closteriaceae > Closterium > Closterium sp. Naga37s-1. Next base: position 2,175,754 of record CANJKZ010000008.1, on the reverse strand, counting down.
TGAGGCCAGGTGAGGTGAGGGTACAGGAGGGCAGGTGAGGCCAGGTGAGGTGAGGGTACAGGAGGGCAGGTGAGGCCAGGTGAGGTGAGGGTACAGGAGGGCAGGTGAGGCCAGGTGAGGTGAGGGTACAGGAGGGCAGGTGAGGCCAGGTGAGGTGAGGGTACAGGAGGGCAGGTGAGGCCAGGTGAGGTGAGGGTACAGGAGGGCAGGTGAGGCCAGGTGAGGTGAGGGTACAGGAGGGCAGGTGAGGCCAGGTGAGGTGAGGGTACAGGAGGGCAGGTGAGGCCAGGTGAGGTGAGGGTACAGGAGGGCAGGTGAGGCCAGGTGAGGTGAGGGTACAGGAGGGCAGGTGAGGCCAGGTGAGGTGAGGGTACAGGAGGGCAGGTGAGGCCAGGTGAGGTGAGGGTACAGGAGGGCAGGTGAGGCCAGGTGAGGTGAGGGTACAGGAGGGCAGGTGAGGCCAGGTGAGGTGAGGGTACAGGAGGGCAGGTGAGGCCAGGTGAGGTGAGGGTACAGGAGGGCAGGTGAGGCCAGGTGAGGTGAGGGTACAGGAGGGCAGGTGAGGCCAGGTGAGGTGAGGGTACAGGAGGGCAGGTGAGGCCAGGTGAGGTGAGGGTACAGGAGGGCAGGTGAGGCCAGGTGAGGTGAGGGTACAGGAGGGCAGGTGAGGCCAGGTGAGGTGAGGGTACAGGAGGGCAGGTGAGGCCAGGTGAGGTGAGGGTACAGGAGGGCAGGTGAGGCCAGGTGAGGTGAGGGTACAGGAGGGCAGGTGAGGCCAGGTGAGGTGAGGGTACAGGAGGGCAGGTGAGGCCAGGTGAGGTGAGGGTACAGGAGGGCAGGTGAGGCCAGGTGAGGTGAGGGTACAGGAGGGCAGGTGAGGCCAGGTGAGGTGAGGGTACAGGAGGGCAGGTGAGGCCAGGTGAGGTGAGGGTACAGGAGGGCAGGTGAGGCCAGGTGAGGTGAGGGTACAGGAGGGCAGGTGAGGCCAGGTGAGGTGAGGGTACAGGAGGGCAGGTGAGGCCAGGTGAGGTGAGGGTACAGGAGGGCAGGTGAGGCCAGGTGAGGTGAGGGTACAGGAGGGCAGGTGAGGCCAGGTGAGGTGAGGGTACAGGAGGGCAGGTGAGGCCAGGTGAGGTGAGGGTACAGGAGGGCAGGTGAGGCCAGGTGAGGTGAGGGTACAGGAGGGCAGGTGAGGCCAGGTGAGGTGAGGGTACAGGAGGGCAGGTGAGGCCAGGTGAGGTGAGGGTACAGGAGGGCAGGTGAGGCCAGGTGAGGTGAGGGTACAGGAGGGCAGGTGAGGCCAGGTGAGGTGAGGGTACAGGAGGGCAGGTGAGGCCAGGTGAGGTGAGGGTACAGGAGGGCAGGTGAGGCCAGGTGAGGTGAGGGTACAGGAGGGCAGGTGAGGCCAGGTGAGGTGAGGGTACAGGAGGGCAGGTGAGGCCAGGTGAGGTGAGGGTACAGGAGGGCAGGTGAGGCCAGGTGAGGTGAGGGTACAGGAGGGCAGGTGAGGCCAGGTGAGGTGAGGGTACAGGAGGGCAGGTGAGGCCAGGTGAGGTGAGGGTACAGGAGGGCAGGTGAGGCCAGGTGAGGTGAGGGTACAGGAGGGCAGGTGAGGCCAGGTGAGGTGAGGGTACAGGAGGGCAGGTGAGGCCAGGTGAGGTGAGGGTACAGGAGGGCAGGTGAGGCCAGGTGAGGTGAGGGTACAGGAGGGCAGGTGAGGCCAGGTGAGGTGAGGGTACAGGAGGGCAGGTGAGGCCAGGTGAGGTGAGGGTACAGGAGGGCAGGTGAGGCCAGGTGAGGTGAGGGTACAGGAGGGCAGGTGAGGCCAGGTGAGGTGAGGGTACAGGAGGGCAGGTGAGGCCAGGTGAGGTGAGGGTACAGGAGGGCAGGTGAGGCCAGGTGAGGTGAGGGTACAGGAGGGCAGGTGAGGCCAGGTGAGGTGAGGGTACAGGAGGGCAGGTGAGGCCAGGTGAGGTGAGGGTACAGGAGGGCAGGTGAGGCCAGGTGAGGTGAGGGTACAGGAGGGCAGGTGAGGCCAGGTGAGGTGAGGGTACAGGAGGGCAGGTGAGGCCAGGTGAGGTGAGGGTACAGGAGGGCAGGTGAGGCCAGGTGAGGTGAGGGTACAGGAGGGCAGGTGAGGCCAGGTGAGGTGAGGGTACAGGAGGGCAGGTGAGGCCAGGTGAGGTGAGGGTACAGGAGGGCAGGTGAGGCCAGGTGAGGTGAGGGTACAGGAGGGCAGGTGAGGCCAGGTGAGGTGAGGGTACAGGAGGGCAGGTGAGGCCAGGTGAGGTGAGGGTACAGGAGGGCAGGTGAGGCCAGGTGAGGTGAGGGTACAGGAGGGCAGGTGAGGCCAGGTGAGGTGAGGGTACAGGAGGGCAGGTGAGGCCAGGTGAGGTGAGGGTACAGGAGGGCAGGTGAGGCCAGGTGAGGTGAGGGTACAGGAGGGCAGGTGAGGCCAGGTGAGGTGAGGGTACAGGAGGGCAGGTGAGGCCAGGTGAGGTGAGGGTACAGGAGGGCAGGTGAGGCCAGGTGAGGTGAGGGTACAGGAGGGCAGGTGAGGCCAGGTGAGGTGAGGGTACAGGAGGGCAGGTGAGGCCAGGTGAGGTGAGGGTACAGGAGGGCAGGTGAGGCCAGGTGAGGTGAGGGTACAGGAGGGCAGGTGAGGCCAGGTGAGGTGAGGGTACAGGAGGGCAGGTGAGGCCAGGTGAGGTGAGGGTACAGGAGGGCAGGTGAGGCCAGGTGAGGTGAGGGTACAGGAGGGCAGGTGAGGCCAGGTGAGGTGAGGGTACAGGAGGGCAGGTGAGGCCAGGTGAGGTGAGGGTACAGGAGGGCAGGTGAGGCCAGGTGAGGTGAGGGTACAGGAGGGCAGGTGAGGCCAGGTGAGGTGAGGGTACAGGAGGGCAGGTGAGGCCAGGTGAGGTGAGGGTACAGGAGGGCAGGTGAGGCCAGGTGAGGTGAGGGTACAGGAGGGCAGGTGAGGCCAGGTGAGGTGAGGGTACAGGAGGGCAGGTGAGGCCAGGTGAGGTGAGGGTACAGGAGGGCAGGTGAGGCCAGGTGAGGTGAGGGTACAGGAGGGCAGGTGAGGCCAGGTGAGGTGAGGGTACAGGAGGGCAGGTGAGGCCAGGTGAGGTGAGGGTACAGGAGGGCAGGTGAGGCCAGGTGAGGTGAGGGTACAGGAGGGCAGGTGAGGCCAGGTGAGGTGAGGGTACAGGAGGGCAGGTGAGGCCAGGTGAGGTGAGGGTACAGGAGGGCAGGTGAGGCCAGGTGAGGTGAGGGTACAGGAGGGCAGGTGAGGCCAGGTGAGGTGAGGGTACAGGAGGGCAGGTGAGGCCAGGTGAGGTGAGGGTACAGGAGGGCAGGTGAGGCCAGGTGAGGTGAGGGTACAGGAGGGCAGGTGAGGCCAGGTGAGGTGAGGGTACAGGAGGGCAGGTGAGGCCAGGTGAGGTGAGGGTACAGGAGGGCAGGTGAGGCCAGGTGAGGTGAGGGTACAGGAGGGCAGGTGAGGCCAGGTGAGGTGAGGGTACAGGAGGGCAGGTGAGGCCAGGTGAGGTGAGGGTACAGGAGGGCAGGTGAGGCCAGGTGAGGTGAGGGTACAGGAGGGCAGGTGAGGCCAGGTGAGGTGAGGGTACAGGAGGGCAGGTGAGGCCAGGTGAGGTGAGGGTACAGGAGGGCAGGTGAGGCCAGGTGAGGTGAGGGTACAGGAGGGCAGGTGAGGCCAGGTGAGGTGAGGGTACAGGAGGGCAGGTGAGGCCAGGTGAGGTGAGGGTACAGGAGGGCAGGTGAGGCCAGGTGAGGTGAGGGTACAGGAGGGCAGGTGAGGCCAGGTGAGGTGAGGGTACAGGAGGGCAGGTGAGGCCAGGTGAGGTGAGGGTACAGGAGGGCAGGTGAGGCCAGGTGAGGTGAGGGTACAGGAGGGCAGGTGAGGCCAGGTGAGGTGAGGGTACAGGAGGGCAGGTGAGGCCAGGTGAGGTGAGGGTACAGGAGGGCAGGTGAGGCCAGGTGAGGTGAGGGTACAGGAGGGCAGGTGAGGCCAGGTGAGGTGAGGGTACAGGAGGGCAGGTGAGGCCAGGTGAGGTGAGGGTACAGGAGGGCAGGTGAGGCCAGGTGAGGTGAGGGTACAGGAGGGCAGGTGAGGCCAGGTGAGGTGAGGGTACAGGAGGGCAGGTGAGGCCAGGTGAGGTGAGGGTACAGGAGGGCAGGTGAGGCCAGGTGAGGTGAGGGTACAGGAGGGCAGGTGAGGCCAGGTGAGGTGAGGGTACAGGAGGGCAGGTGAGGCCAGGTGAGGTGAGGGTACAGGAGGGCAGGTGAGGCCAGGTGAGGTGAGGGTACAGGAGGGCAGGTGAGGCCAGGTGAGGTGAGGGTACAGGAGGGCAGGTGAGGCCAGGTGAGGTGAGGGTACAGGAGGGCAGGTGAGGCCAGGTGAGGTGAGGGTACAGGAGGGCAGGTGAGGCCAGGTGAGGTGAGGGTACAGGAGGGCAGGTGAGGCCAGGTGAGGTGAGGGTACAGGAGGGCAGGTGAGGCCAGGTGAGGTGAGGGTACAGGAGGGCAGGTGAGGCCAGGTGAGGTGAGGGTACAGGAGGGCAGGTGAGGCCAGGTGAGGTGAGGGTACAGGAGGGCAGGTGAGGCCAGGTGAGGTGAGGGTACAGGAGGGCAGGTGAGGCCAGGTGAGGTGAGGGTACAGGAGGGCAGGTGAGGCCAGGTGAGGTGAGGGTACAGGAGGGCAGGTGAGGCCAGGTGAGGTGAGGGTACAGGAGGGCAGGTGAGGCCAGGTGAGGTGAGGGTACAGGAGGGCAGGTGAGGCCAGGTGAGGTGAGGGTACAGGAGGGCAGGTGAGGCCAGGTGAGGTGAGGGTACAGGAGGGCAGGTGAGGCCAGGTGAGGTGAGGGTACAGGAGGGCAGGTGAGGCCAGGTGAGGTGAGGGTACAGGAGGGCAGGTGAGGCCAGGTGAGGTGAGGGTACAGGAGGGCAGGTGAGGCCAGGTGAGGTGAGGGTACAGGAGGGCAGGTGAGGCCAGGTGAGGTGAGGGTACAGGAGGGCAGGTGAGGCCAGGTGAGGTGAGGGTACAGGAGGGCAGGTGAGGCCAGGTGAGGTGAGGGTACAGGAGGGCAGGTGAGGCCAGGTGAGGTGAGGGTACAGGAGGGCAGGTGAGGCCAGGTGAGGTGAGGGTACAGGAGGGCAGGTGAGGCCAGGTGAGGTGAGGGTACAGGAGGGCAGGTGAGGCCAGGTGAGGTGAGGGTACAGGAGGGCAGGTGAGGCCAGGTGAGGTGAGGGTACAGGAGGGCAGGTGAGGCCAGGTGAGGTGAGGGTACAGGAGGGCAGGTGAGGCCAGGTGAGGTGAGGGTACAGGAGGGCAGGTGAGGCCAGGTGAGGTGAGGGTACAGGAGGGCAGGTGAGGCCAGGTGAGGTGAGGGTACAGGAGGGCAGGTGAGGCCAGGTGAGGTGAGGGTACAGGAGGGCAGGTGAGGCCAGGTGAGGTGAGGGTACAGGAGGGCAGGTGAGGCCAGGTGAGGTGAGGGTACAGGAGGGCAGGTGAGGCCAGGTGAGGTGAGGGTACAGGAGGGCAGGTGAGGCCAGGTGAGGTGAGGGTACAGGAGGGCAGGTGAGGCCAGGTGAGGTGAGGGTACAGGAGGGCAGGTGAGGCCAGGTGAGGTGAGGGTACAGGAGGGCAGGTGAGGCCAGGTGAGGTGAGGGTACAGGAGGGCAGGTGAGGCCAGGTGAGGTGAGGGTACAGGAGGGCAGGTGAGGCCAGGTGAGGTGAGGGTACAGGAGGGCAGGTGAGGCCAGGTGAGGTGAGGGTACAGGAGGGCAGGTGAGGCCAGGTGAGGTGAGGGTACAGGAGGGCAGGTGAGGCCAGGTGAGGTGAGGGTACAGGAGGGCAGGTGAGGCCAGGTGAGGTGAGGGTACAGGAGGGCAGGTGAGGCCAGGTGAGGTGAGGGTACAGGAGGGCAGGTGAGGCCAGGTGAGGTGAGGGTACAGGAGGGCAGGTGAGGCCAGGTGAGGTGAGGGTACAGGAGGGCAGGTGAGGCCAGGTGAGGTGAGGGTACAGGAGGGCAGGTGAGGCCAGGTGAGGTGAGGGTACAGGAGGGCAGGTGAGGCCAGGTGAGGTGAGGGTACAGGAGGGCAGGTGAGGCCAGGTGAGGTGAGGGTACAGGAGGGCAGGTGAGGCCAGGTGAGGTGAGGGTACAGGAGGGCAGGTGAGGCCAGGTGAGGTGAGGGTACAGGAGGGCAGGTGAGGCCAGGTGAGGTGAGGGTACAGGAGGGCAGGTGAGGCCAGGTGAGGTGAGGGTACAGGAGGGCAGGTGAGGCCAGGTGAGGTGAGGGTACAGGAGGGCAGGTGAGGCCAGGTGAGGTGAGGGTACAGGAGGGCAGGTGAGGCCAGGTGAGGTGAGGGTACAGGAGGGCAGGTGAGGCCAGGTGAGGTGAGGGTACAGGAGGGCAGGTGAGGCCAGGTGAGGTGAGGGTACAGGAGGGCAGGTGAGGCCAGGTGAGGTGAGGGTACAGGAGGGCAGGTGAGGCCAGGTGAGGTGAGGGTACAGGAGGGCAGGTGAGGCCAGGTGAGGTGAGGGTACAGGAGGGCAGGTGAGGCCAGGTGAGGTGAGGGTACAGGAGGGCAGGTGAGGCCAGGTGAGGTGAGGGTACAGGAGGGCAGGTAAGGGAAAGGAAGGAAACCATAGCTTTATAGAAAGGGCGGAAGTAAGAAGGGAGAGGGAGGTTGGGGTTGGCAGAGTTGATGTGAGTTGTGTGTGGAAGATGCAAAGAGGTCGTTGATGGCACAACGGGAAACAGGGGTGGTGCATGCAGGGTGCGTGCAGTGCAATGGTGTGTGCAGTGCAATGGTGTGTGCAGTGCAATGGTGTGTGCAGTGCAATGGTGTGTGCAGTGCAATGGTGTGTGCAGTGCAAGGGTGTGTGCCCCTGTGCGCACCCCATCCCTCTCATGTGCCCCTGTGCGCACTCCATCCCTCTCATGCGCCCCTGTGCGCACCCCATCCCTCTCATGCGCCCCTGTGCGCACCCCATCCCAGCCCCCCATGCCCGCCCCAACAGCCTGTCCACCTCATCCACATGCACGCCAGCTGGCGCCATCTTACTGGGCAGCGAGACGATGGCCCTCAATGACCTGTCCGCCACTGGGGGAGGAGGTAGGGAGGGAGAGGAGAAGGAGAGGCGGAAGGACCGAGAAGGGGACAAGGGGGGATGTCAGCAGGTGAGGAGTGGTTGAAAGGGAGGGAGGAGGAGGGAAGGGGTGGGAAGAGAAGGGAAAGGGAGGGAAATGGAGGTAAGGGGAGGGAAGAGGAAGGAAGGGGATGGAAGAGAAGGGAAAGGAGGGAAGAGGAGGGAAGGGAGGGAACATGAGGAAGTGAAGGAAGGGAGGGAGGGAAGAAAGGAACGCTCCCAACTGCTCCCCCACCCAACTGATCCCCATCCCCCCAACTCCCCATGCTTCCCCCGACTGATTCCCGCCCTCACAACTCCCCATGCTCCCCCCAGCTAATCCCCAAGAACGTTCCTCCATCCCTGCTCACCTTGCTCCAGCAGCGGGTGAGCGAGGGTGATGCTGTCGATATGAATGCAGGTGAGGTGCTTTGCGGATATTATGAGGTGGCAGGCAGAGCGGGGAGAGTGGAGGGGACGAGCAGGGGCGTGGCTTGAGTGGCCTTGCACCACACGTCAGTGCATTTCATCTTGCTGTGTGTAGAGGGGAAGGAGTGGAAACGGAAGAGAGGGAAGGGGGAGGAGAGGCGGAAAGTGGGGAAGAAGGGGTAGTGATGAAGAATATAGAAGGGAGCAGCTGAACGGATGCAGGGCTGGATGGTTGGGTGGTGGGAGGAAGCGAATGGTGAGGATGCTGGTGGGGACGTGCATGGGATGGGGCATGGCAGGCACGCATGCCGTCAGGCTGTGGTAGGCAGAAAGAAAGGCCAACACGTAACTCAGGCACTGCAGTAAGCATGTGAAACGATGGGATGGCACCATGTAACAATGTGAGAAAATTCGAGACAATGAAACACAATGAATGACAAATGTGGCAAATGTGTGTTAGTGAGTGCGGGCGCACACGTGGCTGCACCTACACGCACACGTGGCTGCACCTACCTGCACACGTGGCTGCACCTACACGCACACGTGGCTGCACCCACACGCACACGTGGGTGCACCTACACGCACACGTGGCTGCACCTACACGCACACGTGGGTGCTCAGCAGGTGTGGAGAATATGAGTGGCGAATGAGAGTCGCTACTGGGTCAAGGCTTCCAGCACCACGCTCGCACACGAAGTTCATGTCATAAACCCACCTCGCACAGTCCACTCACCATGCGATCGCATTATCCAGCACCAATTGATACAAATGTGATTCAAGAAAGGAACGCCCTGAGAGGATCAGAGCTGGCACGCTCAACGCGCCACGCACGACTCACTCGCGTCGTCCAGCGCCCTGCTGAACCCCACGTGGCAGCCCCTCAGCGCGCCGTCAGCTGCTCATCGCCTCTCACGATCGACGACCCTCATCGCCCACCCCATGCACCGATCCCTCAGCCATGCCGCGTGCGCGCAACACACGGAGTGACGGAAGGCGTTCGGATCATCCTTTAAACGCACTCATATCCGAGCGAGACCCACTGCGCGTGTCACGTGGCTGTGCTACGTGGAACGAATACTCGATAACGGAGACGACTTGGATGGATTGATGCGCGGAAGCACGCGGCGAGATTGATGCACGAGGAGCGCGAAGCGAACGAAACTGCAACCCGAATAAGCGCGGGATTCCTGAGGAAGCTATTCTCGAGTTTGCGGGCTGGTCGCTTCCGTTGCTGGTGGCGGACCTGTGGGCATGAGATGGCTCGGACTGTGCGACATGCTAACGAAGCAGTTACCGCAACAGCGACGAAAACAAAAACAAGTAAGACGAAAAGCAAAACGAGTGCCTGCGATGTTCGGGGCAGAATGGCGCAAACTGCGCCGTCGATCGCGCTATGCTAATCACCACGTAGCTAAAAACGTGCGAAACTGCTGGTGAGTTGTGGGGTGAGGATATGAGGAGGTCGCTCGCAGGATGACGAAATGCGTGACCTGAGTCCAGGAAAAAGGTTGGGAGCCATCGAATTCAGGATGGAGCTAGACCCGAGAAATGGAAGTGCTGTCAGTTTTACCCTCAAAATCAGGTCCTCTTGAGATTTGCAAGGAAACCACCTCCTTCGATCTTTGAGTGACGTTTACAGCGTAATCTCCTCTTCTTAATAAACGAGAACACTTACGTGATGTTCAGAGTCGGTTTGAGACGAAGCGGAGACTGTGGGTGGTTTGACATTTGTGATCTACACTACTGGGGCTGTTCGGACTGAATAGAGGGTGCCCCCATGGAAACACTATCTCATATCCAACACCCTTATGTAAGCGCAAGGATCCAGTGAAAGGGTCCTCTGAAACGATTTGCACCATAACATGGAAAATGTTTGACATTTACATCGTAATAGAAGTCACGAGAACCTCTGTAACGAGTTTAGGTTCCAAATCTTGGAACTTCGACGCTATGTCCCCTCGATAATCTCCTAGCCACCACCGCTAAATTCACGGAGCGTTTGCTTGGCTGTTCGTTTTGCCACTACCATACCACGACCCTAGACAACTCCTCGGGCAGTGATCATACGCCCTCGCTTGTCTGCCAGGCGTTGCCAAACCTAGAGTAGGTTTCTGCCCAGATTTTATTTTGCTCGGGCGAACATGAAGCTCGGGAGCGTGGTTGCGTTCACATCACCACGAGGCGCCGGATCTCTCGCAAGAAGGCTCGGTATATTTCCGAGACACAAATTCCTAGCTCAAAGAGGGCAGCGGAACCCAAAACTTTCGCGCCGCTCTTGCCCGAACCCCCATGAGAATCGATTAGCCAGCCAATTCGTTTCAAAGAATGCCCTACTTGATTATTTTGACCCGGGCAGCATGCCAGGACAGAGCTCAGGAATTCCCGGAGCCTGCCGGTTCGGCAGCACTTCCAGGAGGCTCTCGTTCCTCCCATTTCGTCCCCTCGACTGCTCCTACCCACAACGCTCCCTCTGCCTTGCCTCTTGCCTCGTCTTCAAATTCGCATTACCACAACCTAGTCATTTTCAGAGCATACTTCTCAGATTTCCAGCACCCTTAAGCCTACCCTCGTTATTGTTACCAGAATTCTCAACCGTTAAGCTCCACTGTCAAGGCCTGTAGCTTCTCGTTTACCGTTCCAACTTCGAATCAACTATGGCTGACTATTCGGCTGGTTATCCTACCTTCTATGAAGCGCCAGCCTCCTTCAGGAACAGGATTGCACTCATGCAATCAGTGCTTCAAGTCCCGACCTCCACACCTCTGCATCTGGCTGCGGAGGAAGAGGACACGTGGAACCACGCCTCGTGGGACTCCTCTTCTGCTGCAGAGGAGTCTTATGAGGCTCCAGAAGGCTCCTCTGTGACGGCAGAGACGTCTTATGAGGCTGCAGATTACTACTCTGAAGCCTCACAAGATCATTCTGCTGGTGCTGAGGACATTTCGGAAGAGACGTCTTGTGAAGCTGTAACGTACGCTCTTGAAGCCTCACCAGAAGTTTCTGGTGCCTCTGAGGGCCTGACGGAGACTGCAGAGGCTCCGCTTGAGGCGGCAGAGGATTCCAGCAGCAGCTGCAGCGACGGTGGCGTGTCCAAGAAAGAGAGCATCTCCAAAATCGGAATTTGCAGCGGTGACAATCACAGCAGCAGTTTTGGTTTTACCATGGCGTGGGCTCAAGTCACCAAAGAAGTGCTGAGTGGTGTTTTCAACGCCTTAAAAAACGGCAGAAACTGTGGGACCAAGAAATCGGCTGAAACTGCAGCAGTGGTGGGTGGTGCAGTGGTGGGTGGTGCAGTGGGTCCCGCTGCAAGCACAGCTCGGTCGATTGCAGGCAAGGGCTCAGCTTCGAGAATGGCAGCAGACAGGCTGAGGGAGCTGCCTTCCCGCATCCCCAAGCCAAGCAAGGGCAGTGCAGGAGGTGCTGTGAAGCATGGGACGAGGCCGGCAGCAGCAAGTGCATGCCTGCCGCCGTCCCTCATTCCCAAGCCACGGTCAGCCAAGACTGCACCTGCTGCGGTGGCGGGCTCAGGGACGGCCGAGACTGCTGTGGTAACCCGTCCTGTGGTCAGAGCAAGCAGCAGCACAAGGCAGCAGCAGGAGAGGAGGAATGGCAGTGCGGAATGCAGGGGAAGGCATCCTATTAGGGCAAATAAGGCAACAACAACAGCAGCAAGGCCTCCGTGGAGGCCGTGAGAGGTGCAGTGTGCCGTTCATTACAGTCACCTCGCTATGCAACTTGCTCACCGTGCTCCTCCCCTACTCCTGCTGTTTTGAGAATCTTCTTCATGCGCTGACAGGTTGCAGTCAGACAGAATTCAAAGCAGCAAAGACTTTGGTGTCGCAGCATTAAAAAAAAAAAAAAAAAAAAAAAAAAAAAAAAAAAAAAAAAGAGGGGGGGAGGGGGGGAATAGAGGGGGAGGGTGGGGGGGGCGGTTGGCAGTTGATGTGTGTTGTGTGTGGATGGTGCAAAGAACAGGTGGTTGGTGGCAACACGGGGCACAGCCGTGGTGCATGTGCAGAGTACGTGCAGTAATGAAGGGGTGGTGACGACAACATGCTTCTCACACATGCTGCTGGATCCCCCATGTGCTTCACTCTACACAAGGTACCGCTCTGCACAGCAACACATGACTCACAACACATCACACATGACTCACAACACACATGACTCACACCACACATGACTCACAACACACATGACTCACAACACACATGACTCACAACACACATGACTCACACCACACATGACTCACAACACACATGACTCACAACACACATGACTCACACCACACATGACTCACAACACACATGACTCACAACACACATGACTCACAACACACATGACTCACATCACACATGACTCACAACACACATGACTCACAACACACATGACTCACATCACACATGACTCACAACACACATGACTCACAACACACATGACTCACACCACACATGACTCACAACACACATGACTCACACCACACATGACTCACAACACACATGAGTCACAACACACATGACTCACATCACACATGACTCACAACACACATGACTCACAACACACATGACTCACAACACACATGACTCACAACACACATGACTCACACCACACATGACTCACAACACACATGACTCACAACACACATGACTCACAACACACATGACTCACAACACACATGAATCACATCACACATGACTCACAACACACATGACTCACAACACACATGACTCACAACACCCATGACTCACAACACACATGACTCACAACACACATGACTCACAACACCCATGACTCACAACACACATGACTCACATCACACATGACTCACAACACACATGACTCACAACGCACATGACTCACATCACACATCACTCACAACACACATGCACCTTGACGGGGGAAGGAGGAGATGGAGAGTTCCAGCATTCAACAGAGCAGGGCAGAGCAGAGCAGGGCAGAGCAGAGCAGAGCAGGGGATGACTTGCAAGGTCTTGCCCTCGCTGTTCACGCACACATGACTCACAACACCCATGACTCACAACACACATGACTCACAACACACATGACTCACAACACCCATGACTCACAACACACATGACTCACATCACACATGACTCACAACACACATGACTCACAACGCACATGACTCACATCACACATCACTCACAACACACATGCACCTTGACGGGGGAAGGAGGAGATGGAGAGTTCCAGCATTCAACAGAGCAGGGCAGAGCAGAGCAGGGCAGAGCAGAGCAGAGCAGGGGATGACTTGCAAGGTCTTGCCCTCGCTGTTCACGGGTAGTTCGTGCAGCATCGAATAAGAGGGGTTCAGGGATGGTTTGGCTTGAGCGGACAACGGGGAAGCGACAAGTGGACGGGGAACAAGGAGGGAGAACAGCAGAGAAGAGGAGAGAAGCGAGGAGAGTGGAGATTAAGGGGGGGACACACAAGGCGAGTGATGTACCATTTACATGCAAGTCACATGCAAGTCACATGCAAGTCACATGCAAGTCACATGCAAGTCACATGCAAGTCACATGCAAGTCACATGCAAGTCACATGCAAGTCACACGCAAGTCACACGCAAGTCACATGCAAGTCACATGCAAGTCACATTCAAGTCACATACAGGTCACATTTAAGTCACATTCAGGTCACATTCACATTCAAGGCACATTCAAGTCACATCTAAGTATGTACAATGACTTCTCTCGTTCTCATATACTGCAAACTTGTTCCCATGCCCAGCATACCCCATGCCCACCCCAAGCTCAGCACACCCCAAGCTCAGCACACCCCAAGCTCAGCACACCCCATGCCCAGCACACCCCATGCCCAGCACACCCCATGCCCAGCACACCCCATGCCCAGCATACCCCCTAACTGAATGGGAAAGGTGGCGAGTTGCGCCTGCACCTCCGCCGCCGCCTCCTCTGCCCCCTGTGCTGCACCCTGCCATGCATCATGCTGAGAGGGGAAGGGCGGATGGGGGAAGCGGGAGAGGCAATGGGGACGGGGAGAGGGATGTGAGTAGGGAGATGTAAGGTGTTGCTATGCCGTGCATGATGGTGCTGAGAAGACGGGGAGGGGAGAGGGGAGGGAGGGGAAAGAGGACGAAATGGGGAAAGAGAGGGGAAACACACCTTTTTACTAAGATGACAAGCTAGCTCTTTCTCCCTCCCTCCCCTCCTCGCCCTCCTTCCTCTCCGCTTCAATCCCCTTCCCCTCACCCTCCTTCTCCTCGCCCGTTTGCTCCGTCTGCTGCGCCCTGCATCACAGCGTGGGAAAGCTTATTGACAGGAATACCCCCTTGATAGCAGTGTGGGTTCGGTACCTGGGGAGGGGACGATTAGAAGGTGGGTAGAGGGCGGTAGAGGATGATAGGGGAGTTGAGGGTGGGTAGAGGTGAGTATAAGTTGGGTTGGGAGAGGTGGGTGGAGGTGGGTAGTGGTGGGTAGAGGCGGGAGTGTAATTGCTTACTGAGTTGCTCTGCCCACTTTGCCTCATCCCTCCCTCCCCCTCCTTCTCCCCAGCAGCCCACAGTGAGTGTTTCGCAGCGCACCTAAACGCCCTTCCAACACTCACAGCGAGCAGCAGCTCCTGCAACAGCAGTTGTTGAGACGCCTGAAAGGGAGAGTGAGAAACGTGAGGAGAAGAACAACTGCTGCACCCACCACCCCAGCCCCACCCACCACCCCAGCCACACCCACCACCCCACTAACACCCACCACCCCACTAACACCCACCACCCCACTAACACCCACCACCCCACTAACACCCACCACCCCACTAACACCCACCACCCCACTAACACCCACCACCCCAGCCACACCCACCACCCCAGCCACACCCACCACCCCAGCCACACACACACACACTATTCACAGAGTCTTGGCATGCTCCAGGAGGGCTGCCAATGGGTGCTCCAGAGGACGAGAGTCCAGGTAGCTGGGGAAGGAGGGGGTGCGGAGAGAGGGTGGGGCAGTAGCAGCTTCATCAGCCCGTGGAACTGGAAGATGTGAGTCTTGGCGCGTGAGAGGAGCGCTAGTAATCGGCGATTCAAAGGAAGGAAATCCACATAGAGGGGATAGGAGTGGGGAGAAGGGGGAAGGGTGCGAGCAGCAGCAGCAGCAAGAGGAGAGGAGAGGAGGGCTGGTAACTGGCTTCTCACAGGTTCCAACAGGAAGATGTGTCTTGGTCCGCAGGAGGTGGGCTGGTAACTGGCACTCCAAAAGCAAAGGTTCCAGGTAGGTGGGGAGAGAGGGGGAGATGGTGAGGAGGGGACGGAGGGTGGAGAAGCGGGCGAAGTGCAAGATGTGAGTCACCACCTACAAGCGGAGGGCTAGCAGTGGGCATTCATTTCAGGGGAAAGAGTCCAATCCAGGTTTAGGGGCTGCGAGTGGGACTGAAAAAGAGGCGATTTCATCACGCATCTCGTAGCCTAGCCAAGCCACACATGTCATCACAGGCACACGTTTCATAGTCACACATGTCATAGTCACTTACGCTTCAGTCACACTGGCAGTCCCAGCACAGGTGTTTGTAAGGAGGAGAGTCACACATGGCATCGTCACATTGGTCTCAACTCAATGCCACTCGCAGGCCACTCGCACGGCTCTGGAAGAGGCCTGAGAGGCTGCGGATCCCAGCCCAGCAGCAGCAGCAGCAGCAGCAGCAGGCAGGCACGCACCCACCAGCATTTGGATGTAACCAGCACCGCACTGTAGGGGTGGTGGAGGAGGAGGGACAGGAGGAGGGACAGGTGGAGGGGGGTTGGACAGGGGAAAGACTTGAGAGGGGGAGGGAGCGTGAGGAAGCCAGCAGTGCTTGCTTGATGTGGTGGTGGTGGTGGGGGGTCGGTTAATGGGGTGGAGCAGGTGGCGTAGAAAGAGCCGCAGGGGGAGGCATGATGTGGAGGAAGGAACCTAGGCGGAATGTGGAGCAGGCGGACGGAGAGGAGTTTAAGTGGCCTGAATACAGGCCGCACAGGGAGAGTGGTGTGGGAGGTGGAGGGGGAGGGGTGAGGGGGGGGGGGGGGGGGGGGGGGTGAGGGGGAAGGTGTTGGATACATGGGAAGGGGAGATGGAAGTGGAGGGGAGGGGGAGATGGAAGTGGAGGGGCGGGGGAGATGGAAGTGGAGGGGCGGGGGAGTTGGGGAAAATGGCGGACGTAGGGGCAGGGGAAGCGGGAGGTGTGAGGGGAGGAGGGAGTGGGACAGGCACCAGACACTGGGCAATGACATGAGAGGAGAAGCCAGCAGTGGCCTTGGAAAGGGTGCGTGGCAGGGCGGCTAGTGAGTGTGTGCGGGGGTGTGGAGTGGCAGATGTGGAAGGAGAATCACCTTTCGCAGGCCAGGCTTCAAAACGTGAGAAGCGAAAATACGGTAACATTGATAGTTGCGTGCTGGGTTGATACGGTAGAAATGAGAGTGCCGGGTGGGTGCTGCTGCCAGATCTCCCAACCGCTGGCCGATGCTTGCACTGCGGCTTCAATAGCCCCACCCCCCCTTTGTTTTCCGAGCTAGGACTAGACCTCGGGTCTACCCCGGATAAATACGGTAACATCAATTTCATTGGAAAATAGCCAGAGCTACCAGCCTACCACCATAGCAGCTGTGCAAGCTGAATGATACAGGAAATAAATCTCAGCAGCATGCTAGCTCACGCCCATCTCCATGACAACTACACACCATGATAAACAAAGAACATCAGCACGACAACTAACCATCTGTCCACCGCCACCAGCATAAGCAAAGAAATATGGAGACTCATTTTCAGCCAACACCACACATGATCGTCAGCCAACACCACACATGATTTTCAGGCAACACCACACATGATTTTCAGCCAACACCACACATGATTTTCAGCCAACACCACACATGATTTTCAGCCAACACCACACATGATTTTCAGCCAACACCACACATGATTTTCAGCCAACACCACACATGATTTTCAGCCAACACCACACATGATTTTCAGCCAACACCACACATGATTTTCAGCCAACACCACACATGATCTTCAGCCAACACCACACATGATTTTCAGCCAACACCACACATGATTTTCAGCCAACACCACACATGATTTTCAGCCAACACCACACATGATTTTCAGCCAACACCACACATGATTTTCAGCCAACACCACACATGATTTTCAGCCAACACCACACATGATCTTCAGCCAATACCACACATGATTTTCAGCCAACACCACACATGATTTTCAGCCAACACCACACATGATTTTCAGCCAACACCACACATGATTTTCAGCCAACACCACACATGATTTTCAGCCAACACCACACATGATCTTCAGCCAACACCACACATGATTTTCAGCCAACACCACACATGATTTTCAGCCAACACCACACATGATTTTCAGCCAACACCACACATGATTTTCAGCCAACACCACACATGATTTTCAGCCAACACCACACATGATTTTCAGGCAACACCACACATGATTTTCAGCCAACACCACACATGATTTTCAGGCAACACCACACATGATTTTCAGCCAACACCACACATGATTTTCAGCCAACACCACACATGATTTTCAGCCAACACCACACATGATTTTCAGCCAACACCACACATGATTTTCAGCCAACACCACACATGATTTTCAGCCAACACCACACATGATTTTCAGCCAACACCACACATGATCTTCAGCCAACACCACACATGATTTTCAGCCAACACCACACATGATTTTCAGCCAACACCACACATGATTTTCAGCCAACACCACACATGATTTGTCAGAATGTTATAATTGTCTAGCCTGCAGTGGGGTACTCTATAGTGAGTACAGCCCAATTAGGGTTTGCTATATGTATCCAACTGCTTGCTAGTGAACCTCCTCCTTTCTTCATTCTTACTTTCTACTGCTAGTTCTGACATGCTATCAGAGCAGGTCGATCCCCTTGGGTCGATCCTGTGGGTGGGCCCACCACCTCACTGCTTCCACTGCTACTGCTACTCTGTGTGTTGCACGCCCCGTGGCGTGCGACGGATTTTTCATCCCGCCGCGCGCTCGGAGCGTGCGGCGGTTTTCTGCCCGCCGTGCGCCCCGAGGCGCGCGGCGGTTTTCTGCCCGCCGTGCGCCCCGAGGTGCGCGGCGGTTTTCTGCCCGCCGTGCGCCCCGAGGCGCGCGGCGGCTTTCTGCCCCGTCACTCCGCGCGTCGCTCCCGGGAGGCGCTGCGACGGGCGACGGGGACCCGCGCGTCGCCCCCCGTCGCCCATCGCGGCCTGCGCGACCTGCGTAGGGCCCGCGCGCGGCCCGTACAGCCTGCGCGCGGCCCGTACGGGCTGCGCCAGGCCCGCGCGCGGCCCGTACGGGCTGCGCCAGGCCCGCGCGCGGCCCGTACGGGCAGCGCCAGGCCCGCGCGCGGCCCGTACGGACTACGTCAGGCCAGGGCGCGCCTCGGGCCGCCCGCACGCGGTTCGTACGGGCTGCGCCAGGCCCGTGGGCGCCCTGTTTTCTCTGCCCCTGCGCTGCCCGCTGTCCCCCGTGCTTCTGACGGCGCCCCACCCCTGCTGCTGCCCGTTCTCCTGAATTAGGGTTTGGGGGTGGGGGGTATGGGGGTGCGGTTTCTGTGCGTCGTCCCCTACTCCTCCTCCTCCTCCGTCTCCCAGTGCTGCAGCTGCCGCTGAGGGGGGTGGGTGTGTGGGAGCCGAAGGAGTGGTACTAGGGGGGTGACGTGCAAGTGGAGTTAGGAGTGAAGCAGTGGGTGTGTGGGGGGTGTGTGGGACAGTTGGAGGAGGTTGAGCGGGGGCTGCTGTCTTGTCGTCCGCAGCACCTGTAGTCCGGGGCGCACTGTCCTGGTAGCCCAGAGAGTCTGCTGCGCCTGTCGCCCGAGGGTCCGTTGCTCCTGTAGCTCCTCGTAGCCCGTGAGCCAGTTACTCCAGTAGTCCGGGGCGCACTGTCCCGGTAGCCACTGTGCCAGCAGCTCCTGTTGCCCGTGTGTCTGCAGCTTCAGCCGCCGTCTCTCATCTTCTCTCTTCTCACAGTCCCTCCTCCTCCTCACTTGCCCGCTGTGACTACCACTAGCTTTGCTTATAATTGTGAACTATTACTATGCTTGCTTGTTGTGCTGATTACACCCCACTTTGGCTATGGGGGTGTGTCAGAATGTTATAATTGTCTAGCCTGCAGTGGGGTACTCTATAGTGAGTACAGCCCAATTAGGGGCCACAGCAGTGGGCAAGCAGTCCTTGTCTAAAACGACTGAATAAATGCCTCTTGTCCCAATCAGCATGCCACGACGATCATTGTTGGCGGCAAGAAGGGCTGGCCCGGCGTCAAAGATTGGAAAATGCCGACATCGCCCTCACCCAGACCTGAGGATATCTTAGGTACGCCGCGTTATAACTGGGATCATGTGGGAGTTGATTCGTGGTACGACGTGGGAGAGCACCCGATAACTTATCGCAAATAAGGCCGTCATTCCGCATATATGATACATTACACTGCAGATTACCCATGCCCTGGATTCATCACTTTCACATGAGAGGGTAAACAAAGGCTTAGTCACCCTCTCCCATGCCATGGAACAATGCGCACCTGTTTTGCTGCATAATATGAGTGCAGTTCTGGATTTCTCTTGGCCCATGTGTATGCATTTGGTTTCTCGCCCATTTCTGCAGTCTTCAAGTGGAGCACTGCTAGCCGCTTCGGCTTATCTCGCAAGCACAGCCTGGCTTTGGTCCCTACTCAGATAGCGATGGATGCATGCGATAAGAAGTCCGTCTCGAAAATGCTTGTGAAGCCTTCGAGCAAGGGTTACAAGTCCTACGCACTTGGTACTTCTGCTTCTTACATGATAAGCACTGTGGGGAAGGATTGTTCCAAGAAGGGCATGAAGCTATATGCTATTGCCCCCCTGAATTAAATGTTTGATTGAATATCTTATGTGATTTTTTTAAAACCAGGGTCTCACGTAGATCATTTGTTTTGCAGTTGATGACTTCACTTTGGTTAGGATTGGTTGGCGAGGTGTATAGAATGACGAGCGTTGTGACGAGGGGAGCGAAGGAAACATAAATCGCAGTTTGTGTCCGAACCATCTAGGCACTGAAATTGGTTCGGTGCCAAAGCTAGAACACCAGCAAAATGTTCGAGCATCTTGCCAGTCTCATGTACCATCAAAATGGTTTGCAATTGCTTCAGAGGCAAAAATGGGAGGCGTCGCACAGTCAATTGCCAAACCAACCCCTAGACTTTGCCACCTCAAACAGGATTACTCTAAGGAAAATTCCTTTTCCTTACTTCGCGCCCCTGCTTACCGCGTACAAGACCATTCCCGCCATCGGCACCCAAACAGTGAAACGTTACCCGCTCGCGACACTCGCCTCGACTACGACTCCCGCCACTATTCACGATGCGACCCAACCTCACGGTTCGGTTGGTAACCCGCGATCCGGACCTCCGCCTCGACATATCCCAACCTCGGCGCTAGGCCCGTAGCGCACCCCAATTCCTCGCGTTACCGTTACCACTCTAGTTCGCTATATATTCTCCGCGCATGCTTTCGCTCATTGTATTGTTTTGCTTCGATAGTGCAATTCTCGCTCGCTCGCTCAATTGCACTCGTAACACTTGGTATTAAGAGCCTACGATCTCCTCTCGGACCGCACCCACACCTTCGCTTCCCCACTATCTCATTTTTTGGGGGGGGTAGACGTCTCTCAGCGAACAAGCACCGCCGCTCGAAGTGCTCTCTCGTAAGCACGCACGGCCACGACAGAGGCTCTCGCTGAGCTTGCCCGACACCCCCGCCATGGCCGACATTAATCTCGCGACACTAACGCAGGAGCAGCTCGACCGTCTCGTGTGCCAACTCGAAGATTCGGCGCTCGAAATTGTGACACTCACGGCGGAACGCGACTCCGCTCGCCAGCAATCGACGGTGAATGCACCAACGCCAACACATGCACTTGCAAATCCACCTGCACAATCGGAGGAGCCGATCGTCATCTCATCAGGCACACCGACACAGAACGACAGCATGGGACAACGCTCAGGCGTAGCTAGTGATGGCGCAGCTCACTCAATGCCTGGCATGGAGAGGAACAGGGCTGCAACAGGCACACAAGGGCCTCGCGAAGTCCGCCGGCACGTGGAGTTCGCCGCAACGAGTGGCAACAACGACATCATGGAGCCAATGCCACTCAAGCCGCAGCGCCCGCCCTGCTTCGATCCTGGGTGAAACAATGATTGGCATGAAGGTGCCACAAGGCCAGTCCACATGCAAGTATATAGCAGATATAGGAGATGCAAGAGTACAAAACAAGCAAGACAAGCATCTCTACGGAAGCAAGGAGCCACAAGGCCAGTCCACAAGCAGAGATATAGCAATGATAGTGAGATGCAAGAGTTCAAGACAAAGCATCTCTACGCAAGCAGGTGAGGGTCTGTAGACACAAGGCCTAGCTGGGTGCAGAAATGCTGGTGGTCACAGGGCGGCAACGCCTTGGTGAAAATATCTGCTGTGTTGGCCTCAGAGACCACACGTCTCACGAGTGCCTGGCCACGCTACTGCACCTCGCGCAGAAAGAAGTAACGAAGCTGGATGTGCTTCGCCTTCCCAACCAGTTGGGGCTCCTCGCACAACAGGATAGCAGACATGTTGTCAGCGAACAAGACTGGGGGAGAGCTAGGCCGCTCACCAAGGTCAGTGAGGAGGAAAGTCAGCCAGCGAAGCTCCTAGGCGGCCATGGCCGCATCGTACACCTCTGCCTCACAGCTGGAACTGGAGACGGACGACGCCCTAGTCGACCTCCACAAAACAACTCCGGTCCCAAGGCTGAAGCAGTAACCCTATGTAGACCGCAGCGGCTCAGCATCGTCGGCCCACGACGACTCCGAGAAACCTGTGACTGTAACTGGCTGCTTCCCTCCAAGGACAAGTCCCATGCCTGATGTACTCGCCACATACTTCGCCACCCTCTTAGCAGCGTACCAGTGGGAAGGTCGGTGTCTCCCAGGCGCAACAAAGCAAGCAAGGACGCTAAGAGGGTAAGCTAGGTCTGGGTGAGTACAGGTCATCAGGTACATGAGATAACCCACCAGCTCAGGATATGGACCGCTGGACTCATTTGGCTCGTCTGAAGGTGGAGCCGTGAGCCCATGATCCACAGCAAGAGGGGTGAGCTGTACCTTGGAGAACGGGAAGCGAAACCGCGTGAGGATCTGCTCGACCATATGCGACTACGTCAGCGTAATGGTGCGAGCTGCCCTCTCCCTAGTGATCTGCAGGCCAGGGTAGCACTGCAGCCCACCAAGGTCAGTGCAAGTGTGTCTCCTCTGCAGTTCCTCCTTCATGGAGGCCAGTGCGTGTCGGTCGGGAGTGGCAAAGACCAGGTCGTCAACGTAGACCAGAACAAACAACGGGGTCGAGCAGCGGCGGACGAACAACGACGGGTCGGCAAACGACGGAAAGAAGTCAAGCGCTGCAAGAGTCGTACGTAGCGTGTCGTGCCACTCGCGGGGAGCCTGGCGCAGGCCGTAGACTGGTCGACGCACTTGCGTCTGGGTCCCAGGAGGGGAAGTGCAGTGAAGCCAGGCGGACGACGCAACCAGATCTGCTCGTGCAGGCTCCCCTAAAGGAACGCGGTGGAAAAGTCCAGGGAGTGCAACTCGTAGTCGCGCTGTGCTACAATACGCAGCAACACCCAAAGAGTTGTCATCTTCGGGGTGAGAGCGAAGGTCTGGAAGAAGTCTACCCCCTCTCGCTGACTGAATCCTCTCGCCACATAGCGCGCCTTAAACATCAGTGGTGCTCCAGGCGACTGCTTCACCTTCTGGAGCCACATGCCACTGACTACGTTCGCCTCAGGTGGTGGGACGGCGTCGATGTAGGTGCCTGTGGACCTATAAGATGCCATCTCTGCCTCCTCAGCTGCTATCCAGTACGAAGCCCACGGTCCCGAGACCTCCTCGGCGTAAGTGCGAGGGATCGGTATGTCAAGGGTGTCTGGATTCCCCTCAGGGGCAAGCAGCATGGCGCAGAGATGAGGAACAGCGGCCGCCAGGATACCAAGCTGGAACTGCCTGTCCTCCAGGGCCTCTAGGGGAAAAACAGGAACACCCCCAGTGGACGGAGAACGAGTAGTGCCGCTCACCAGGTGAGAGGCGTAGTCAAGGCGGTGGGAAGAGGCAAAGCCAGCGACAGTGGTAACAAGAGCCGAGACAGACAGCGGGGGGGCAGTCGGGTGAGTGACCAACAAGGACAAAACACGGGAGACGATAGGATGGGAGGCACGGAGGTAGTGGGACAGTGGGTCGGGAAACACAGTAAGGGACGACTCAGGAGGCTGTGGAAGGACTGGAGGAGGTGGAACACGAGAGCGGAGTACAAGGTGAAACGGGCCGCCAGCACGGTAACGAGACCGACGAGGCTCTGGAGACACAGCACAACTGAGGGGAGAGCGACGAGTCCTCGGGGACGAGGCAAGGGACTCGACAGGTGGAACATGAGGGGACGGTAGGGGACCATGGACCAAGCGTGCAGGTGCCGGGTCAGGCAGGTCTCTCAGTCGCTGCTGCTCCGCCTCCTCCAGCGTCTACTGCGGTGGCACCTGCCCCTGCTGCTGCTCCTACTGCTCCTGGTGTGGCTCCTCCTCCACTCTCTCCTGCGGCGGCTGCAACTGCACCTGCTGCTGCGGCCGTGACTCCGCCTCTACCATCTCCTGCTGCGGCCGCAACTGCACCTCCTGCTGCGGCCGGGACTCCTCCTCTACTCTCTCCTGGTGCGACTGCAACTGCACCTGCTGCTACGGCCGGGACTCCTCCTCTACTCTCTCCTGGTGCGGCTGCAACTGCACCTGCTGCTGCGACCGTGACTCCTCCTCTACTCTCTCCTGGTGCGGCTGTGGCTCCTCCTCTACTCTCTCCTAACGCTCCGATTGAGAGTGCTGCTACTGTTGCTGCTGCTGCCGTGCCCTCTCAAACCGCTCCCGCGCCTCCCTCTCTAAACGAAGAAGACGCTGCCCACGTGTCAGGAAACATACAGTGCGCAGTGTAGGCGCTGAGGTGCCAGCGCCTATAGCTCCAACACCTTCAAAACCGGAACCTCCATTGACAACACCCCCAGGGCCTCCAGTACCTCCAGCAGGAACACCCCCAGACTCCGCAGCGACTGGACGCGGAGGCGAACGAGGAGGGAACTTCGGAACTGACGGGAAGCCAAGGGGGTGAGGCGGGGCGAGGCCGCCGACTTGAGGCACCCGTGTCCTCCACAGGTGGGGCCTCCCCCCCCACACCTCCTGCAACCCCAGAGCCGGCACCACCGGCTCCAGTAGCCCCAGTACCCTCACCCTTCCGCAGCTGCACCTCCCACATCCCCAGACACGACAGGCACTGGATGTTGCGGGGGAGACGACTGCGGAGTGATGTGCGACACACCTGACGGGGCAGGACGCGAGGGGGGGGGGGGGGGGGGGGCGACCGGGGCAACTGGAGGAGGGTCAGGGGTGAGGAACAGCGGGGGGGGAAAGGGGCATATGCGGGCCAGGGGCGCGAACGTGGGCCAGAGAACCCCATACGCGGTAGTCAGCTGCTACACCCCAAGCCCCTGTCCAAAGGAAAACATGCGTCACTCGCGGCCGTGCGTCACTTTGCCACAGGTTCAGCTGGTGCGCGGCGTAGCGGACTGCCTGGGGCCACAGAAACTGGGGTGCACCGGCATGGCACATGGAGGTCTGGGCAACCTCCATGACCAGGCCGATGCGTCGCTCGACTACCCCATTCTGCTGCGGCGAGTCTGGTAGCGTGTAAGACTGGATGATCCCCTAAACCTGACAGAACGTCTCCAGGCGAGTGGAAGGAAACTCACCACCACGGTCCGAGTGCAAGCGAAACCCACATAGGCACGTCGGCCTTCCGTCGCAAGGGAAACACCGTGGTGTAGCGAGAGTAGTCTTCCACCACAATCAGGAAGTAGCGCTCCTGACGTGGGCCAAGACCGGGGAGGGGCCCTAGACGTCCAAGTGCAGGGTCTGTAAGGGAGTCGTGGTGGGGGGGAACGAGAAGGAGTGAGGGGCGGCACGCTGCCGACCCTCAACGCAAGGAGTGCACGGCGGCGCAGGCGAGCGGGGAAGCGGGGCGAGCGACTCTGGAAGACCTGAGACCAGACGGTGACGTACCATCCTACTGAGACCCGGGAAGGACGGGTGACATAGACGGTGGTGCCAGAAGACCGACGGGTGGGTGAGTGACCGAAAGTCGCACGACACAGCAGCTACCTGACCTGACCTGACCCAGTGTGGTGGGACCCAGTGTGTAGTGAGTACAGACCAGAGCCCGACTCCCTGTGGAAAGTGGCGAGAGGGGCCCGTGGGGGGGGGGGGGGGGCGTACGATGGGACGCACGATGGGCCCGCGGGGGCCATGCCAATCATTGCAAGAAAACGTTCATCGTTCAATCACTATTCACTTCATAGCCAATTGCCTCCCTGACCGCCTTGCACCAGCATCCGCTCCGTTGCCTCCGCTTCTGGTGCCGTAGTTCCCCCGCTCTTTCAAAGGTGTACTGTTCCACAGCTCCCCACCTTCACTGCTTTTCTTGCCTCCACTGAGTCTCCTGTTACTGACGAGACTACAGCCATGTCCACTGCGGGTAGGCAGTTCAGGGGTAAGGGAGGTAAGAAAGGGGGAAGGGTGGTGGCGTTGGTGGTGGCGGAGGGGGTGATGCAGGGGGTGGCGGAGGTGGGGGCGGTACTAGTGCGTCTAGTGGAGGCGGCTGTGGAGGTTGCACTGGGCCTGCGGGCCCGACGGGAGGGGGTGCTGGAGCAGCTGGTTGGTACGTGGTGGCAGTAGCGCAGCAGCAACGGCGGGCCCAACAGCAGCAGCCACAGCAAGGACCGCAGCAGCAGCAAGGACAGAAGCAGCAGCAGCAGGAGTCGAAGCAGCAGGTTCAGCGGCAGGCACCGCAACAGCCCCAACAGTGGGGATCTGGTGGACCAGGGGGCGATGGGCGTGGCAGTGGTGCGCCCAGCTGGGTAACCCGTGGTACCCACCCTTCTCTTTGCCAGTACCTTGTCCATACTGGGACATGTCACGGTTAGCCCTGTGGCCGCTTTCACCCTACTGGACAGTGCTTTGCGCTGCTCACAGACCGCCTTCGCGCGGAGTACGGTGATGGCCCCCCACCGGACTTGGCCCCGCTGGCTCGTTCTCTTGGTCCATCGTTGTTTCAGATGTCTGCAGTAGAGTTGTTTGCTGCCTTGCAATTCACCTCTGTGATGTATGCCGATGTGGACTATAGTGCTGCTGGATCCGTTTGCTCGCGTGTTCGTAGTTTAGGTTCTTTGCATGTTGCTAGTGTATGTGCTTGTGATTCTGGTCTAGGTGCTTATGTAGCTACTAGCCCAGGTGCACCTTCGGTTGAGGCGTCGCTCTCTTTCACGTTATACTCTGGCACATCTCAATGCTTCTTTCACGACCACACGACTCTCACTCCGCTTCCTGCTCCGGTTCCGGTTGCACGGGCTGATCCTACTTCAGGACCAGTAGTTGCACGCAGCTCTACCACCGTCGAGTGCCCAGCTGTCCCCTCTAATGTCCCCTCATTCTCCACGAACTTGGTGGGTGTTGGATACCTTCAGGACCGCCACGTCGGCGTCTGGTTTCCCCCATCTGAGCGTGATGAGACCTGCATCGACGGTGACACCTACGCTCCCCTGGCCACGTTTAGCCAGGGGCCAGGCTGCTCAGGTCTCTTCACAATGCGCAATGACTCTCCCCAGGTAGTTGCGTCTGTTCAGGTAGCTACATCCAGTCAGGTTGCTGCGTCGTGCTCTTGTCGATCACTCACCCACCCACCAGTCCTGTGGCACCACCGTCTTGGTCACCCATCCCTCTTTCGCCTCCGCATCATGGCTAGCTAGCATCTTGTCTCAGGTCTCCTGCGCGTCTTTCTATCGCTCCCTCCTTCGCCTGCGCCGCCGGGCACTCCTTGCGTCGAGGGTCGGCTGCGCGCCACTCCTGACTCCTCCTCCCTTCGTCCAGCCACCGCACCCTTCCAGAATCCCCACTTGGACGTCTGGGGCCCCGCCCCTCCCCCTGGGCCCGAGAGGAAGAGCTTCTTTCTGGTGGTCGTTGCGATTACTCACATTACATCACGGTGTTCCCCCCGGCAAAGAAGTCTGACGTGGCTTCTACGTTGATCAGGTGGTTACTGGCCACGGAGGCCAGTCGTGGTAGTCGTGTCGTTCGTCTTCACTTCGACGGTGGAGGTGAGTTTCGCTCTGTCATTCTTCGCGGATTTTGCAGCGAGTAGGGCATCACTCAATCCTGGACGCGTCGGAGTCCCCGCAAGAATAAGGTTGCTGAGCGTCGCATCGGTCATGGAGATCGCCCGCACCTCCATGATCCATGCCCGTGCGCCCCATTTTTTGTGGCCCTACGCGGTTTTCTACGCCGCCCACCAGCTGAACCTCTGCATTGTGTCTCCCGGCCAGGGGCTTCACCGACCAGTCTTTGGACCGGGTCACCTGGTGTTGCGTCGGAGTTTCAAGTCTGGGGCTGCCTTGCGCTTGTCCGCGGCACCTCTGCAGACAAGCTCTCGGCTCATGCCCTCCTCTTTGTCTTCCTTGGTTTCCCGGTAGACGCCTCTGACTTCACGATTTACCACCCGCCCCTCCACCAGTTTCTCGACTACCGTGATGTCACCTTTGACGAGTCTGTGTCCTACTACGCGCGCTACCCCTGTCGAGGTCTCCCAGTTCCCCCCCCTTCCATCTTCCTCGCCCCCGCTCCTCCTCTTGCTCCCGCTCCTCCAGTACACCCGCCCCCCCCTGGTTCTGCCCCATCTGGTGTGTCCCACGCTACCCCTCTCCCCTCGGTAGCACGTCAAGTACCACCCCCTTCCCCACAGTCGTCCTCACAATCACCGCAGCTGGAGTCGGCACTACCGGGACAGGTTGCAGTCGACTCTGGGGGTGTTGGTGTTGGAGGCACGGGCTCTGAAGGTGTTGGGTCTGAGGGTGCTGGAGCTGACGGTGCTAGAGCTGAGGGTGCTGGCACTGGAGGTGCTGGAGCTGAGGGTGCTGGCACTAGAGGTGCTGGTTCTGAGGGTGCTAGAGCTGAGGGTACTGGCACTGGAGGTGCTAGTTCTGGGGTGCTGGAGCTGAGGGTGCAAGCACTGGAGGTGCCAGTTTTGGGGGTGTTGGAGTTGCGGGTACTGGCACCGGAGGTACTAGTTCGGGGGGTGCTGGAGTTGGTGGTACTAGCGTTGGAGGTACTAGTTATGAGGGAGTTGGAGCTCGAGGCACTACTACTTCGTCGCCTCCTCCGCCTCCCCACCGTCACGATACGCGTTTCCAGGCTGCTTCTCGGCATGCGCCCGAGGAGCATTAGAGGCGGTGCAGGAGACTATGGAGCTTGAGCAGCAGCAGCAGGAGTTGCAGCGGCAGAAGCTGCTGCAGCAGCAGCAGCAGCCGCATCAGGCACTTTTGCAGCGGCCTTTCCCACCTATGAGTGGTCTTCGGACCCTTGGTCTCCCTTCCTCCTCTTCGGACCACTCACCTCCACCTCCTGCTCACGGTCTTTCTCCTCCGGACTCGTCCCCGGCTGTTGTATCTCCTTCTCGTTCCCAGCCCGCTCCTCTTGTTGTCCCTCACTCTCACGTCCGCCCCTGTCCCCTGCGTTCTTGTCTCCTGTTGACGACCTTCGCACTGTCCTCCTCTGTTCTAGTCATCGTCGTTCTCCGCCTGTGTCTGTTCTCCCTTCTTCTCCTGAGTCGTCTCTTCCTGTCTCCTCTACCCCCATCACTGACTACTACCGTGCTGCTCGTAATGTTGTCATACGTGTTCTCGCCTCTCTTGTCACAGACCCTCGTGCCTCTCCGTAGTCTGTCTCGGCTCTTGTTGCCGCTGTTGGTGACTTCGCCACCACTCGCCGCCTTGACTACGCCACTTGCGTGGTGGCTGTCCGTCCTCTGTCGGCCGGGGGTGAGTTTGCCCTTGGCTGTGACATCCTAGAGGACAGGCAGTTTGAGCTGGAGTTCTTGGTAGCCGCTTCTCCCCATCTCTGTGCCATGCTGCTAGCCCCTGAGGAAGACTCTAACGCCCTTGACATACCGACTACCTGCACGTACCGTGAGGCAGTGTCAGGGCGGTGGGCCTCTCACTGGATAGCAGCCATGGACTCAAAGATGGCATCTTGGAGATAGCAGCCACGGAGTTCCCTCGCCTGGGGCGAACGTAGTCGATGGCATGTGGATCTTCAAGTTGAAGCGGCCGCCTGAATCACCGCCTGTCTTCCAGGCACGCGATGTCGCTAGGGGCTTCAGTTAGCGTGAGGGAGTTGATTCTTCCAAACCTTCACCCCGACCCCGAAGCTGACTACTCTTTGGGTGTTTCTTCGCGTTGCAAGACAGCAAGACTACGAGATGCACTCCCTCGACTTCTCCACTGCCTTTCTCCAGGGCCCCCTGCACGAGGAGATCCGGCTGCGCCGTCCTCCTGGCTTCACTGGCACTTTCCCGCTTGGGATCCAGTGGAGCCTGAGGCGACCAGTCTACGGTCTCCGCCAGGCGCCCCGTGAGTGGCACGACACGCTACGCACTACTCTTGCTAACCTCAGGTTTCGTCCTTCGTCTGCTGGCCTGTCACCGTTTGTTCGCAATGGTTCCACTCCGTTCTTCGTTCTTGTCTATGTCGACGACTTGGTCTTCGCTACAGCAGACACGGTTGCTCTGACTGAGATGAAGTCCGAACTGCAAAAGAAACAGGAAACTGCGCCGCTGCCTTGGCTTACAGATCACCAAGGACAGAGCCGCTCGCACCATCACACTGACTCAGTCACACATGGTGCAGCAGGTCCTTCGGCAGCCCGGGCTTCGGCACTCCACCACACAGCCCACTCCTCTTGCCATTGATCACAGACTCATCTGCCCTTTTCCCGACGAGCCTTTTGAGTCCAGTGGTCCCTACGCAGAGCTTGTGGGCTGCCTCATGTACTTGATGACTTGTACTCTCCCGGACCTCGCCTTTCCCCTCAACATCCTTTCTCTCTTTGTTGCGACTGGGAGACACCGTCCGGTTCACTAGACGGCTGCTGTGAGGGTGGCGAAGTACCTAACGACTACATCTGGCATGGGGCTTGTCCTTTGAGAGACACAGCCAGTTGTGCTGACCGGCCACTGCGACTCTTCCTACGCCGACGACGTGCAGACCCAGCGGTCTACTCAGGGGCACTGCTTCAGCTTGGGCACTGGAGTTGTGTCGTGGAGGTCTACACAGTTGTCATCTGCGGTGCAGTCTAGCGCAGAAGCATATATCTACTCCGGTGCCATGGCTGCGTAGGAGCTTTGCTGGCAGACCTTCTTGCTCACCGACCTTGGTGAGCGGCCGAGCTCTGCACCAACCTTGTTCGCTGACAACAAGGCCATGATCCTCCTGTGTCGAGGGCCTCGACTGGAGAGCAGAGTTAAGCACATTGACGTGAGGTACTTTCTCCTGCGAGAGCTGCAGCGACGCTGCCAGCATGCTTGGACTTCGTGGCTTCAGTGGCCAACACTGCAAACATCTTCACCAAGGCCCTTGTCACATATTAAAGATAGTTTGAGTAGCGGTAGTAACAAACTATATATAAATGTGCGAACAATAGCTAGAATAGAAATGAGCCATGCTGTAGAGAGAAAGGCACGTCGGAAGGACCGCAAGGGTCAGAGGCTAGCCGCATCAGAAAGCTGGGCAAGCGGGAAACCGAGGCAAGGCGCTTAGGCGGGAGTAAACCAGACCAAGCCGTTGGTAGCAACGAATCTAAAAGTAATACTTAGGAATGAGTGTGTGCTGGAATACGCAGCTTGTTTGTTTTCATATTATGCTGGGAATTAGTTGTGTCAATCTCTACAATCTGCGTGACACCAAGCAAGGGAAGCCAGACACAGCAAGCCAATAAGTGCCAGCACTCAGGCGGTGCTGACTAAGCGTGCCGAGCAAAACGAGCACCCAGGCCGACGGCGGCGCCGGCGGAGCTGGTGATTAGCGGAGAAGCCAAGCGTGAAGGACGAACGCGAGACCTAGGAAGCCCTGCCCGCAGGGTTTGGAACCGAGCCAGTCCGCCAAAAGTGGAAGTTGCGGAACGCTTCACCGGGATCCCTGGCATGGGGCCGACGCTTAAAAAATATGTGATGCAGCTGGAAACGGTGCAGTATTCTTGGGAGCAAGACAGATTCGATCCAACGGAATTCTTCCGTAAGATGGTCAGCACACTCTCCGGGGAGGAACAATTGCGAGAAGGAACTCTACATGTAACAAGCTACAGGTGAGTCGCTTCACATGCCTCAAATTTCTTGTCAAAACGCGGTAAACTGGCATGGAAAATTTGCGCAAAAGCGTTGGGATTCCGAATCGCTCTACTAAAAAAAAAAAAAAAAAAAAAAAAAAAAAAAAAAAAAACGACGTTCTATGGATCTCGAATTCTTTCTCACCTCCCATGTTAATTCCAGGAATCCGTGCTATTCGATGCGAGAAAAAAAAAAAACAAAAACAAAAAGAGAACACGTGTCCAACGAGCAAGCCTGGAGTTGTAACATGGATAGAAAAACCACTTTCAAACCATTTAGAAATATGTGGACTCCATGTAAAAGGAAATTAGTGCAGACAAAAGTACCCAAATAATACATTTACACAATTTAACAATATTAAGAAAACTAGACATTTTAAAAGTTGAATACACTTTATTTTATGCAAAAATCATTGTTAATTCGTTATTATACTGTCAACTATTGAGCTTATCAACACATGGTCCAATCCACGAGATCAATTATAACGCCATACAACAATATAAATCGAAACGCGACATTAAAATACGGGTATCATATTTTCTACGGTACAGTCGTTGCTTACCTTATCCTGTGTCCAAAGGTCAACACAATCAGAAAATCAGTCAGTCGCAAACGTTTTTTCCCATGAGTGACTAAATTGATCATTGCGCTGTCAAATGTACAAAACAGGAATGATTGAACTAGCAGGAAGTTGGGTACAAGTAGTGAAACCCTAAAGTGTTGTACCCCATATTGTCTAACCCACTACAGCCTAAACAAGCTATAGCATATAAGTTTGACACACCCCCATAGGCAAAGTGGGGGAGAACAAGGGGTCACAAGACCAGTCAAGAAAAGCAAAGCAAGCTCATGGTGGATCTCAAGGATACCACACAAATTCCGAGCACAAGCAAGTGGTCACAAGACCAGTTCACATGCAGTTTGATAATAGAACGAGAGGTACAGTGATCACAACCTAGCAAGTAAAGGCATGCAGGTATATATATAGAGATCACAGTACAAGCAGAGTCAAGAAGTGAGCAAGTGAGGGAGAGTAGGCACAAGGCCTAGAACAGTACAGAAACGCTGATGGTCACAAGGCTGAAGTGCCTTGGTGAACACGTCAGCTGTGTTGGCCCGAGTGGCCACGTAACGCAGACGAAGCTGACCACGCTGCTGCAGCTCTCGAGCGAGGAAGTAGCGCAGAGCGATGTGCTTCGTTCTGTGCTCCAGTCTGTGCTCCTCACACAAGGCAATGGCTGCCTTGTTGTCGACGTACAGCACTGGAGGAGAACTAGGCCACTCTCCGAGGTCAGTCAGCAGGTAGGTAAGCCAGCGTAGCTCCTGTGCAGCCATGGCTGTGGCGTAGATCTCAGCCTCACAACTGGAGCTGAGAACAGAGGAAGAGCGTGTAGAACGCCAAGAAACTGAGCCAGAGCCAAGGCTGAAGGTGTAACCCTGAGACGACCGCTGAGTAGCCTGGTCGTCAGCCCAAGAAGCGTCTGAGTGTCCAGTGAGGACAACGTCGCGCCGTCCTCCAAGCACAAGCCCCATGCCCGACGTACTGCACAAGTAGCGCAACACCCTCTTAGCTGCATCCATGTGCTCCTTCCGGTGTCGGCCAGGAGCGACATAGCGTGCTAGGATGCTAAGAGGGTAGGCTAGGTCAGGTCGAGTGCAGGTCATCAGGTACATGAGGCAGCCCACCAGCTCTGGATACGGGCCACTCGGCTCTACGGACTCATCCGAAGGCAGAGCTGAGAGCGAGTGACCGGTAGGCAGAGGAGTGGGCTGAGGCGAGGAGTACGTGAAGCGGAAGCGCTGAAGGACCTGCTGCACCATGTGTGACTGAGTCAAGGTAATGGTGCGCTGTGCTCTGTCCCGGGTGATCCGCAAGCCAAGATAGCTTGTCAGCTCACCCAGGTCTGTGCACGTGTGTCTCTTCTGCAGCTCCGACTTCACGTGGGCGAGTGCCTCAGTGTCAGAAGTAGCGAAGACCAAGTCGTCTACGTACACGAGAACGTAGAACGGCGGCAGTGTGGTGTCGGTGCGTAGAAACAGCGACGGGTCAGCAGTAGAAGGAGCAAACCCAAGAGCAGCAAGAGTAGACCTCAGTGTGTCGTGCCACTCACG
This sequence comes from Closterium sp. Naga37s-1, assembly GCA_947471745.1. Taxonomy (NCBI): domain Eukaryota; kingdom Viridiplantae; phylum Streptophyta; class Zygnematophyceae; order Desmidiales; family Closteriaceae; genus Closterium; species Closterium sp. Naga37s-1. Next base: position 2,142,735 of record CANJKZ010000008.1, on the reverse strand, counting down.
TGGCGCCCGGCGGAGACCGTAGACCGGCCGCCGGAGGCTCCACTGGGTACCAGGAGGGAACGACCCAGTGAAGCCAGGTGGGCGGCGCAGCCAGATCTCCTCGTGCAGGGTGCCTTGTAGGAAAGCATTGCTGAAGTCAAGGCAGTGGAGCTCGTAGTCACGCTGAGCGGCGACGTGCAGCAGAACCCGAAGAGTGGTCATCTTCGGGGTCGGGGAGAAGGTCTGGAAGAAGTCAACTCCCTCTCGCTGACTGAAGCCTCGTGCAACGTAACGCGCCTTGAAGGCAGGCGGAGAACCCGGCGGCCGCTTCACCCTGAAAATCCACATGCCACTGACGATGTTCGCCCCAGGTGGGGGAACCTCGTCGACGTAGGTGCCTGTGGACTTCCAGGAAGCCATCTCTGCGTCCATGGCTGTCTGCCACTGAGAGGAGTACTCACCCTCCATCGCCTCTGCGTAGGAGCGTGGAGTCGGGATGTCTGGTGCATCCGGGTCTCCCTCAGGGGCAATCAGAATGGACACGAGATGAGGTAAAGCAGCAGCACAGCACTGAAACTCCTCCTGTCTGTCCTCAAGGACGTCCGTGCCAAGAGCACACTCACCCCCGACGGACAGAGGACAGACAGACTCAGACTCAGCGACAAGGCTAGCGGCGTAGTCTAGACGACAAGCGGCAGCAAAGTCAACAAGCTCAGCGACTAGAGCAGACGCAGCAGAGGACTCAAAGGTAGGGTCAGTGACAACAGTGGCAAGGAGACGCGCGACAGTAGGACTGGCAGCACGAGTAAGGTCTGACGGCGGGTCGGCAACGTCAGGAAGAGAGGACGCAGGAGGAGACGGAAGAGGGACGCGCTGTGGAGCAGTGGACTGACGCAGGGTCATGTAGTGAGTGCCTAGGACAGGAGGAGGACGCTCACGTGGAGCACGACGACTAGTGCGTGCAGTGCGGACAGGCGACTCTGGACGAGACTCAGACGACACAGGACTGGACTCAGGCGACGGAGGACGAGACTCAGACTCACGACGCTCCGGAAAGCTACCTGTCGGCGCAGTGTAAGGAGAAGGACCAGGCAGAGGAGAGGCAGGCTGTAACTGTGACTGCGACTGGACAGGTGGTGGACTCAGTAGGGAAGGAGGAGTAGGACCAGGACAGGGCGGAAGACCAAGAACCTGCTGAAGGAGCGGAACGTAGTACGGCCGCGGCCGCTCAGCAACTCCAGCTCCAACCCCCTCAGCAGCTCCAGTCCCAGCAGCTCCAGTACCTCCAGTACGAGCACCTCCGGGACTAGCAGCTCCAGCAGCTCCAGCACCAGCAGCACCTCCAGCAGCTCCAGCAGTACTGGCACCAGCAGCACCAGTACCAGCAGTACCAGCAGCACCGCCAGCAGCACCAGCACCTCCAGCAGCTGCAGCAGCAGTAGCACCAGCAACACCTCCAGCAGCACCAGTAACAGCAACACCTCCAGCAGCTCCAGTAGCACCACCAGCAGCTCCAGTAGCACCTCCAGCAGCACCAGCAGCACCGCCAACAGCAGCAGCACCTCCAGCAGCTCCAGCAGCACCACCAGCAGCTCCAACAGCACCAGGACCAGCAGCACCAGCAGCAGTACCAGGGTCCGCGACGCAAGGAGCGCCACTCCGGAGACTGCAGTGCCGAGCGTACCACTCGCGGAGCTGCAGGGGAGAGGGCAGCGCCCGCCTGGTTGGGGAAGCACTAGTACCAGCTCCAGCACCTCTCCGAGCGCCAGAAGCACCTCGCCTGAGGCTGCAGTACTGCAAGTACCACTCACGCAGCTGCTCGGAGGAGAGAGCTCCTCCAGGTGCAGAACTCCCAGGCTCAGCACCCCCAGACTCAGCACCCCCAGTCTCAGCACCCCCAGTCTCAGCACCCCCAGACTCAGCACCCCCAGGCTCCGCACCCCCAGGCTCCGCACCCCCAGGCTCCGCACGCTCAGGCTCAGCACCCCTCGCAGGATGAGAGTCGACAGCTACCTCGACAGGCTCAACCGAGTCTACCTGGGACACACCTGAGGGAGCGGCACCCTGAGGGGGGAGGGGGTCTACCACAGCAGCACCTGGCGCGAGGAAGAGAGGCGGGGGGGGGGAGCGGGGCAGTGCGGTAGGGGAAGAGGCGGTAGTAGGGCACCGACTCGTCAAAAGTGACGTCCTGAGAGGGCAGGACCCGGTGCGAGGTGGCGTGGTAAAACTGCCAACCAGACGCGTCCGGGACAAAGCCAAGGAAGACACAAGGAACAGCGCGGGAGGAGAGCTTGTCCGCAGACGTATCGCGGACAAAAGCTCGAGATCCCCAGACCCGAAAACGCGACGCATCGCCAACCTCCCCCGTCCACAGTAGTGTGGGCGAGGTCTCCGGCAAGGAGACTCGGGGCCAGAGGTTGAGCTGATGCGCAGCGTAGCGGACTGCAAACGGCCACAGAAAGTGGGGGGCAGCCGCATGGATCAAGGAGGTACGAGCGACCTCCATGACCAAGCCAATGCGGCGCTCAGCAACCCCATTCTTCTGTGGAGAGGCCGGAAGCGTGAACGACTGCTCAATGCCGTGCTCCGCACAGTAGGCTGCCAAGAGGTCGGAGGAGAACTCACCACCTCTGTCAGAGTGCAGACGCAGGACAGGAAAGTCCGAGTGGAACCGCTCGCTGAGCTGGAGACGAGAAGTGCGGATGCAAGGGATCAAAACAGCAGGGACCTCACCCTTGGTGCGCAAGGGGAAGACCGTGGTGTAGCGCGAGAAGTCGTCAACAACGATCAGGAAGTACCGCTCCTGACCCTGTCCACGGACGCGGGCTGGGCCCCACACGTCCATGTGGAGCGTCTGCAAGGGAGCAGTCGTCGGGGGAAACGAGGAGAAGTGAGGAGCGGCGCGCTGCCGCCCCTCGACACAAGGAAGACAGGGAGGAGCAGGTGAGGGAGGGAGGGGAGGGAGTACCCGGGGAAGACCAGAGACAAGGTACCGTTTGTGCATGGCACGAAGGCGCTGCACTGACGGGTGACCAAGGCGGTGGTGCCAGAGGACAGTCTCGTGCGCCAGAGAGCGACACGAGCAGGGGGAAGACAGCTGACCTGACGCAGACGCAGACGCAACTACCTGAGGGGACTCAGTGGTCAGTGTGTACAGGTCCGACCCCGGCTGCCTAGTGAAGGTAGCCAGGTGACGGCCCGTCCGAGCACACGTGCAGTGTGTCACACGCTCGTAGGCAGGGGTGAACAGGTGGACACCCCCGTCCTGGAGGGCACAACCCGCCACCAAGTTCGTAGAGAACGAGGGGAGGTGGAGACCTGACAGAGTGCCCGACGGAACCGCAGGAAAAGGAAGGACAGTGGAGGAGGTCGCAATGACCGGACCCCCAGAGGGGTCAGCAAGGGAGACAGCAACTGGCCGAGCAAGCTGCTCAAGGGCACTGCGGTCATGAAAGAAACAGCGAGAAGCACCTGAGTCTAGAGTGAAGGTGTGCAGTGCCTCAGTGGACTCAGTACCAGGGGGCGCAGACTCACTAGCACCTGGAGCAGCAGCCTCACCAGCACCTGGGGCAGCAGACACGTAAGCACCTAGCGCAGCAGTCTCACCAGCACCTGGGGCAGCAGACACGCAAGCACCTAGAGCGGCAGCCTCACTGGTGCGAATGCCCGGGTCGGGCGGAACACGCAGGTACTGATCACCCTCTCCACTAGTAGACAACACATACATGGCAGTGAGAATAGCATCAAAGTCAAGAGCAAAGACATCAATGTGCTTCTTCATCAGATCCCACCAGCGGGGCAGCTCAGTGGCAGTGGGGAACTGAGTGCGCCAAGCGTCGTCGAGGCGGGAGAAGCAGCGCTGCGTAGCGTGCGCCCTCCCACACGTCTGGCCAGTGCGCTCACCAGTGCGGATGACGTACGTGCAGCTAAGGCCACCCCCCCCCCCCGTGCTGAGAGTACCACTCACGAAGCTCCTGGGGAGAGAGAGTCTGCTGTCCGCCAGCTCCACCACGACCACCACCTCCGCCGCCACCACCTCGACCACCACCGCCTCTGCCGCCGCCTCGTCCACCGCCGCCCCAACCATGAGAGGCAGCTACAGCGACTATGCTAGTCTCGGCTGCAAGCAGTTCCTTCTCGAGCAGGTCTATGGTGAGCTCAGTGGGGGAGCGAGCGAGGAAGTGGTCCCTGACCGCACGAAGAGAGTCAGGGAGACGGGTGACAAGGTGGTAGAGAGTGAGCCAGAGCGGGGGGGGGTGGGTGACAAGAAACTCAGCGGGCATAGCGGCACGAAAGCGAGCCTCACTAGTGCGGAGGTGCGTGGTGAGGTCAGCGACTGTGGCGAAAGCGGACAGGTCTGGGAACAGGTAGGGGAGCGAGAGACGGCCTAGCGTGGCAGAGGCAGGCGAGGAGTAGCGCGCAACTACAGCAGTGTACAGTGCCTGTGCAGTTTTGTGCTGGCCAAAGTGCTCGCGCTCATCTACCGGCAGGGAGTTGCGAATGGCAAAGCGAGCGTGGGCGTCACAAGTCTGCCACTGTGAACGGGCAGTACTGTCAGCAGTAGTAGCAGGGGCAGCAGCATTGCCTAGTGCGTGATCGTACAGCGAGATATCCTCCTTGGCAGTGAGCTGGAGGAACAGGTGCAAGTCATCGAGCCAGGTCTCAAACTTCAGTGGGCGACCCTCAGCATCGAAAGCTAGAACAGCAGGGCTAGCCATAGTTGCAGTAAGAGCAGTAGTAACAGCAGAAACAATAGCAGCAGGTGAAACCCTAAAAACAGCAGGTAGGGCGGCTCGGTCCAGAAAGGGCTGCTCAGTACGGGGAGGGCGGCGCGGCTCGGTTCGGGCGGCGCGGCTCGGCTCGGTTCTGGGCGGCTCGGTTCGGGCGGCTCGGTTCGGGCGGCTCGGTTCGGGCGGCTCCGGTCGGGCGGCTCGGTTCTGGCGGGGCCGTGGCGGTCGCGCGTGGGTGGCGGGCCGTAAGGGGCCTCTAAGGGGCGAACGCGAGGCCGACGGGGCCGCTAAGGGGCGGCGCGCGAGGTCGAGGGGGGGGGGGTCGTAAGGGGCCTCTAGGGGGCGGCGCTCAGGGTCGACGGGGCCGTAAGGGGTGGCGCGCGGGGTCGACGAGGCCTTGAGGGGCCGCTAAGGGGTCGACGGGGCCTCTAAGGGGCGAACGCGGGGCCGCGAAGGGGCGGCGCGCGAGGTCAACGGGGCCGTACGGGGCCGTGAAAAGGGCGGCGCGCGGGGTCGACGGGGCCTTGAGGGGCCGCTAAGGGGTCGACGGGGCCGTAAGGGGCCTCTAAGGAGGAGCGCACGAGGGCGCTTAGACAGTGGGGCGCACGAGGGCGCTCGGAGTCAGTCAGAGTGGTGGGCCCATAAAAAAATTTCGGTCCTAGCGGAGGACCAGCTCTGAAACCATGTCAAATGTACAAAACAGGAATGATTGAACTAGCAGGAAGTTGGGTACAAGTAGTGAAACCCTAAAGTGTTGTACCCCATATTGTCTAACCCACTACAGCCTAAACAAGCTATAGCATATAAGTTTGACATGCGCTGAGTTCAGGGTACAGTCACCCAGTTCCGGAAACCAACATCTACATTTCATAAACAACAAGTGTCAAACATTGTATATGTTTATATTCTGTAGGCTATAGTGGGTTTAGCCTTAGGGGGTACAACATTCTAGGGTTTCCTACTTGTACTCCCAATCCTGCTAGTTCAAACACACTTGTTCATTCTAACATGGTATCACGAGCCTAGGTTGCCACCTAGGACCGCTTTCTACTACGGGCCCACTATTCCGCTAGAAGCGCCCTCGTGCGCCCTACCTTACGTGCGCCCTCGTGCGCCTTTCTCTGCTCGTGTGCCCTCGTGCGCCCTGTTTTTTCTGCTAGTGCGCCCTCGCGCGCCCCGCCCTTCGGTCTGCCCGCGTGCCGTCCTGCAGCCCTCGCGCTGCCTCCTGCAAGCTAGTACGGCCCTCGAGCCGCCCCTGCAGGTCCGTCAGGCCCCCGAGCCGCCCCTGCAGGTCCGTCAGGCCCCCGAGCCGCCTCTGCAGACCCGTCAGGCCCCCGAGCCGCCTCTGCAGGCCCGTCAGGCCCGAGAGCCGCCCCTGCAGACCCGCGGCGTCGTCACCTGTCCGCGGCGTCGCCACCTGCCCGCCGCGTCACCCTGCCCGCGACGTCGCCTCTGCCCGCCGCGTCGCTCTGCCCGCCGCGTCGCCCCTGCCCGCGGCGTCGCCCCTGCTCGCCGCGTCGCCCTGCCCGCGACGTAGCCACCTGCCCGCCGCGTCGCCCTGCCCGCGGCGTCGTCACCTGTCCGCGGCGTCGCCACTTGCCCGCCGCGTAGCCCTGCCCGCGGCGTCGCCCCTGCCCGCCGCGTTGCTCTGCCCGCCGCGTCGCCCCTGCCCACGGCGTCGCCCCTGCTCGCCGCGTCGCCCTGCCCGCGGCGTCGCCACCTGCCCGCCGCGTCGCCCTGCCCACGGCGTCGCCCCTGCCCGCCGTGTCGCCCTGCCCGCCGCGTCGACCTGCCCGCCGCGTCGCCCCTGCCCGTGCGTCGCCCCTGCCCGCTGAGTCGCCCTGACCTAACCCGCGCCTCGCCTCTGCAGCAGCCGCCCCTGGCCCCTGGAGCAGTCGCCCCTACAGCAGCCGCCCCTGGCCACTGGAGCAGCTGCCCCTGGAGCAGCCGCCCCTGGCCACTAGAGCAGCCGCCACTGCAGGAGCCGCCCCTCGCCCCTGGAGCAGCCGCCCCTGCAGCAGCCGCCCCTGGCCCTTGGAGCAGCCGCCCCTGGCCACTGGAGCAGCCGCCCCTGGAGAAGCTGCCACTGCAGGAGCTGCCCCTGGCCCCTGGAGCAGCCGCCCCTGGAGCAGCCGCCCCTCGAGCGGCCGCTGTGGCGGCCCCGCAGTCGCCTCGCTCGTGCGCCTGCCCTTCCCACCACTGGTGAGCACTGCCCTGCCCGTGCTGCTATTGCTGTTACTGCTGCTGCTACTGCTTCTACTGCTGCTCCTTGCCTGGCCAGATGCAGCTCCAGGGCCGTCCACGTGTGTCCCTCACGCCCCAGCAGCTTCGTGAGTGGTACGCCAGTTGGGGTTGTCGGGGTGGCAGTAGTGGGAGTCGTCCTGGAGTGGGTCGTTCGGGAGTTTCTTCTAGTGGCCCGGTGCAGCAGCAGCGTCGTCTACGCGAGGCTCTTTCGCCCCAGCAGCTTCGTGAGTGGTACGCTCAGAGTAGAGGGTCACTGAGTACTGCTCGCTGCCCGTACGTCATTCGCACAGGTGTCCGAACTGGTCAGCCTTGCGGGACACGTGGTCACACAGAGTCCCACTGCTTCGCCCGTCTGGGCGACGCTTGGCGTACAGGGCTTCGCGACGACGCTGAGCTCCCCGACTGGGTGGAGCTGCTTAGGCAGAGGGTAGATATCTTTGCTCTTGACTATGATGCTATCCTCACTGCCATGTATGCATTGTCTACTAGTGCCGAGAGTGCCTGTCACCTGTGTGTGCCGCCTGACCCAGGTATAGAGTCTACTGCTCTAGGTACTGGTGAGGCTGCCGCACTAGGTGCTCGTGTGTCTGTTGCCTCAGGTGCTGGTGAGGCTGCCGCTCTAGGTGCTAGTGCGTCTGCTGCCCCAGGTGCTGGTGAGGCTGCTGCTCTAGGTGCTCGTGAGTCTGCGCCCCCTAGTACTGAGTCTACTGAGGCACTGCACACCTTCACACTGGACTCAGATGCTTCTCGCTGCTTCTTTCGTGACCGCACTGTCCTTGAGCAGCTTGCTCGGCCAGTTGCTGTCTCCCTTGCTGACCCCTCTGGGGGTCCGGTCATTGCGACCTCCTCCACTGTCCTTCCTTGTCCTGCGGTTCCGTCGGGCACACTGTCAGGTCTCCACCTCCCCTCGTTCTCTACGAACTTGGTGGCGGGTTGTGCGCTCCAGGACGGGGGTGTCCACCAGTTCACCCCTGCCTACGAGCGCGTGACACACTGCACGTGTGCTCGGACGGGCCGTCACCTGGCTACCTTCACTCGGCAGCCGGGGTCGGACCTGTACACACTGACCACTGAGTCCCCTCAGGTAGCTGCGTCTGCGTCTGCTTCAGGTCAGCTGTCTGCCCCCTACTCGTGTCGCTCTCTAGCACACGAGACCGTCCTCTGGCACCACCGCCTTGGTCACCCGTCAGTGCAGCGCCTTCGTGCCATGCACAAACGGTACCTTGTCTCTGGTCTTCCCCGGGTACTCCCTCCCCTCCCACCCTCGCCTGCTCCTCCCTGTCTTCCTTGTGTCGAGGGGCGGCAGCGCGCCGCTCCTCACTCCTCCTCGTTTCCCCCGACGACTGCTCCCTTGCAGACACTCCACATGGACGTGTGGGGCCCAGCCCGCGTCCGTGGACAGGGTCAGGAGAGGTACTTCCTGATCGTTGTTGACGACTACTCGCGCTACACCACGGTCTTCCCCTTGCGCACCAAGGGTGAGGTCCCTGATGTTTTGATCCCTTGGATCCGCGCTTCTCGTCTCCAGCTCAGCGAGCGGTTCCACTCGGACTTTCCTGTCCTGCGTCTGCACTCTGACAGAGGTGGTGAGTTCTCCTCCGACCTCTTGGCAGCCTACTGTGCGGAGCACGGCATCCGCCAGTCGTTCACGCTTCCGGCCTCTCCACAGCAGAATGGGGTTGCTGAGCGCCGCATTGGCTTGGTCATGGAGGTCGCTCGTACCTCCTTGATCCATGCAGCTGCCCCCCACTTTCTGTGGCCGTTTGCGGTCCGGTACGCTGCGCATCAGCTCAACCTCTGGCCCCGTGTCTCCTTGCCGGAGACCTCGCCCACACTGCTGTGGACGGGGGTGGTTGGCGATGCGTCGCGTTTCCGGGTCTGGGGATCTCGAGCTTTTGTCCGCGATACGTCCGCGGACAAGCTCTCCTCCCGCGCTGTTCCTTGTGTCTTCCTTGGCTTTGTCCCGGACGCGTCTGGTTGGCAGTTTTACCACGCCACCTCGCGCCGTCTCCTGCCCTCTCAGGACGTCACTTTTGACGAGTCGGTGCCCTACTACCGCCTCTTCCCCTACCGCACTGCCCCGCTCCCCCCCCCGCCTCTCTTCCTCGCGCCAGGTGCTGCTGTGGTAGACCCCCTCCCCCCTCAGGGTGTCGCTCCCTCAGGTGTGTCCCAGGTAGACCCGGTTGAGCCTGTCGAGGTAGCTGTCGACTCTCGTCCTGCTAGGGGTGCTGAGCCTGGGGGTGCGGAGCCTGGGGGTGCGGAGCCTGGGGTTGCGGAGTCTGGGGGTGCTGAGCCTGGGGGTGCGGAGCCTGCGGGTGCTGAGTCTGCAGGTGCTGAGTCTGGGGGTGCTGAGTCTGGGGGTGCTGAGCCTGGGAGTGCTACACCTGGAGGAGCTCTCTCCTCACAGCAGCTGCGTGAGTGGTACTTACAGTACTGCAGCCTCAGGAGAGGTGCTTCTGGAGCTAGGAGTGCTGCTGGAGCTGGTGCTAGTGCTTCCCCTCCTAGGCGGGAGATGCCCTCTCCCCAGCGGCTCCGAGAGTGGTACGCTCGGCGCTGCAGTCTCCGGAGTGGCGCTCCTAGTGTCGCGGACCCTGGTGCTGGAGCTGCTGGCGCTGCTGGAGGTGCTCCTGGTGCTGGTGCTGCTGGAGGTGCTGCTGGCGCTGCTGGAGGTGCTGCTGGTGCTGGAGCTGCTGGAGGTGCTGCTACTGCTGGCGGTGCTGCTGGCGCTGCTGGAGGTGCTGCTGGTGCTGGTGCTGCTGGTGCTGCTGGAGCTGCTGGAGGTGCTGCTGCTGCTGGCGGTGCTGCTGGCGCTGCTGGAGGTGCTGCTGGTGCTGGTGCTGCTGGAGCTGCTGGAGGTGCTGGTGCTGCTGGCGCTACTGGAGGTGCTGCTGGAGCTGCTGGAGGTGCTGCTGCTGCTGGTGGTGTTGCTGGCGCTGCTGGAGGTGCTGCTGGTGCTGGTGCTACTGGAGCTGCTGGAGCCGCTGGTCCTGGAGGTGCTCGTACTGGAGGTACTGGAGCTGCTGGGACTGGACCTGCTGAGGGGGTTGGAGCTGGAGGTGCTGAGCGGCCGCGGCCGTACTACGTTCCGCTCCTTCAGCAAGTTCTTGGTCTCCCGCCCTCTACTGGTCCTTCTCCTCCCCTACTGAGTCCACCGTCTGTCCAGTCGCAGTCACAGTTACAGTCTGCCTCTCCGCTGCCTGCTCCTTCTCCTTACACTGCGCCGACGGGTAGTCTTACGGAGCGTCGTGAGCCTGAGTCTCGTCCTCCGTCGCCTGAGTCTAGTCCTGCGTCTCCTGAGTCTCGTCCAGAGTCGCCTGTCCGCGCTGCCCGCACTGGTCGTCGTGTTCCGCGTGAGCGTCCTCCTCCTGTCCTTGGCACTCACTATATGACCCTGCGTCCTTCCACTGCTCCACAGCGTGTCCCTCTGCCGTCTCCTCCTGCGTCCTCTCTTCCTGACGTTGCTGACCCGCCGTCAGACCTTACTCGTGCTGCCAGTCCTACTGTCGCGCGTCTCCTTGCCACTGTTGTCACTGACCCTTCCTTTGAGTCCTCTGCTGCGTCTGCTCTAGTCGCTAAGCTTGTTGACTTTGCTGCCGCCTGTCGTCTAGACTACGCCGCTAGCCTTGTCGCTGAGTCTGAGTCTGTCTGTCCTCCGTCCGTCGGGGGTGAGTGTGCTCTTGGCACGGACGTCCTTGAGGACAGACAGGAGGAGTTTGAGTGCTTTGCCGCTGCTTTACCTCATCTCGTGTCCATGCTGATTGCCCCTGAGGGAGACCCGGATGCACCAGACATCCCGACCCCACGCTCTTACGCAGAGGCGATGGAGGGTCTCTACTCCTCTCAGTGGCAGACAGCCATGGACGCAGAGATGGCTTCCTGGAAGTCCACAGGCACCTACGTCGACGAGGTCCCCCCACCTGGGGCGAACATTGTCAGTGGCATGTGGATTTTCAGGGTGAAGCGGCCGCCGGGTTCTCCGCCTGTCTTCAAGGCGCGTTACGTTGCACGAGGCTTCAGTCAGCGAGAGGGAGTTGACTTCTTCTAGACCTTCTCCCCGACCCCGAAGATGACCACTCTTCGGGTTCTGCTGCACGTCGCTGCTCAGCGTGACTACGAGCTCCACTGCCTTGACTTCAGCACTGCGTTCCTACAAGTCACCCTGCACGAGGAGATCTGGCTGCGCCGCCCACCTAGCTTCACTGGGTCGTTCCCTCCTGGTACCCAGTGGAGCCTCCGGCGGCCAGTCTACGGTCTCCGCCAGGCACCCCGTGAGTGGCACGACACACTCAGGACGACTCTTGCTGCTCTTGGGTTTGCTCCTTCTACTGCTGACCCGTCGCTGTTTCTGCGCACCGACACTTCTTTGCCGCCGTTCTACGTTCTCGTGTACGTAGACGACTTGGTCTTTGCTACTGCTGACGCTGAGGCACTCGCCCACGTGAAGTCGGAGCTGCAGAAGAGACACACGTGCACAGACCTGGGTGAGCTGACAAGCTATCTTGGCTTGCGGATCACCCGGGACAGAGCACAGTGCACCATCACCTTGACTCAGTCACACATGGTGCAGCAGGTCCTTCAGCGCTTCCGCTTCACGTACTCCTCGCCTCAGCCCACTCCTCTGCCTACCGGTCACTCGCTCTCAGCTCTGCCTTCGGATGAGTCCGTAGAGCCGAGTGGCCCGTATCCAGAGCTTGTGGGCTGCCTCATGTACCTGATGACCTGCAGTCGACCTGACCTAGCCTACCCTCTTAGCATCCTAGCACGCTATGTCGCTCCTGGCCGTCACCGGAAGGAGCACATGGAAGCCGCTAAGAGGGTGTTGCGCTACTTGTGTAGTACGTCGGGCATGGGGCTTGTGCTTGGAGGACGGCGCGACGTTGTCCTCACTGGACACTCAGACGCTTCTTGGGCTGACGACCAGGCTACTCAGCGGTCGTCTCAGGGTTACACCTTCAGCCTTGGCTCTGGCTCTGTTTCCTGGCGTTCTACACGCTCTTCCTCTGTTCTCAGCTCCAGTTGTGAGGCTGAGATCTACGCCACAGCCATGGCTGCCCAGGAGCTACGCTGGCTCACCTACCTGCTGACCGACCTTGGAGAGCGGCCTCGTTCTCCTCCAGTGCTGTACGTCGACAACAAGGCAGCCATTGCCTTGTGTCAGGAGCACAGACTGGAGCACAGAACGAAGCACATCGCTCTGCGCTACTTCCTTGCTCGAGAGCTGCAGCAGCGTGGTTAGCTTCGTCTCTCTTACGTGGCCACTCGGGCCAACACTGCTGATGTGTTCACCAAGGCGCTTCAGCCTTGTGATCATCAGCGTTTCTGTACTGTTCTAGGCCTTGTGCCTACTGTCCCTCACTTGCTCACTTCTTGACTCTGCTTGTACTGTGATCTCTATATATATACCTGCATGCTTACACTTGCTAGGTTGTGATCACTGTACCTCTTGTTATATTATCAAACTGCATGTGAACTGGTCTTGTGACCATTTGCTTGTGCTCGGAATTTGTGTGGTATCCTTGAGATCCACCCTGAGCTTGTTTTGCTTTGCTTTGCTCTGACTGGTCTTGTGACCATCTGGTTGTCTCCCACTTAGCCTATGGGGGTGTGTCAAACATTGTATATGTTTATATTCTGTAGGCTATAGTGGGTTTAGCCTTAGGGGGTACAACATTCTAGGGTTTCCTACTTGTACTCCCAATCCTGCTAGTTCAAACACACTTGTTCATTCTAACAACAAGGGTTGCCCGTCGCATACGTCATCGCAAACGACATCAGAAATGCTGACTTGGTTACGAAAATTAAACACCCACATTCCACTTTCATTCCAATTAAGAATAAAATTGTAATGAAATGTGGAATGTGGGTGTTACATCAGTTCGTCCAAGCAAAAGCCAAATGACCCCCTCATGCTTGCACGAAATTGGCAAATGAGTACAAAGTATGAGCGAAGGCATGAGCGAATACTTATAAGCGAAACATGCATACGGTAACTCGGTGCGTGCAAGCTAGCTAGTGCGATGCTGGCAGCGAGGTTCGGGCCAGTCACGAAGTGTAGGCCGACTCGGGCCAGGCCAGCGATGCATGGTTTGGCAAATGCAGCGCGCGAAATCGGCGAAGGCTCCGTTAACTGTAACGGGCGAAGAATGGTCGGTCTTGTATGGGTGTTGAGCTGCGCAGTAAGGAATGCCGAAAAAATCCGAACACTACCCCCCTCCCCCTCAAGAAGCCCCTTCGCTACGCGAGTGAGTGTACGTCGCGGAATCCCCAGCTTCGCAGGTATACTTGCAGGGCAGGGTGACTTTTGATGTTGTCCAGGGGCACCCAACTGTCCTCTGTGGGGGTGTGGTCCTTCTAGCGAACGAGGAATTCAATCCTTCGAACTCCCGTGGAGTGGCGAATCCGATGGCTCATAATTTTCTCGGGCTCGACGATCGGCTCCAATGCAAGACGCGTCATCGATGGCGGGCAATGGCGTGGCATTTGGCTCGTGGTTGGGATGTATGGGCGAATGAGGCTGACGTGGAACGATGGGCTGATGTACCAGTCATCGGGTAGCAGGAGATGGGCGGTGACAGGTGTTATCATGTGGCTTATATGAAACGGGCCACAATAGCGCTGGCGAGGTTTTGGTACGACGGGCAGGCGTGAATTCTGCGTGTCGAGCATCAAGTAGTCTCCTGACTGGTACGTCACAGGGCGGCGGTGGCGGTCGGCGTTCTTTTAGCGATGATGCTTGCCTTTTTAATTGCGTCTGCTGCGCGCGTGGTCTTGGGTTGTCTGGATTCGGCGTCATGGGCACTGTGGGGTTCTGCCCATAGTTCAGGTAAAATGGTGACTGCTGCGTCGTCGCTAACGTGGCATTGTTGTAGGCGAAGTCTATCAGCGGCAACTACTGCTCCCAGGTTGTCGGGTCATCGCACGTGGCACGAATCAGCTGCTCCATAGTCTGGTTCGTCCGCTCCGTCTGACCGTCGGTCTCGGGGTGGTACGACAAGCTGAACTGTAGTCGGGTCCAGAACTGCTCCCACAAATTCTTCCAGAAGTTGCTGGTAAACTTCGTGTCGCGGTCGCTGATGATCGCGGCTGGTATCCCGTGCAGGCGAACGACGGTCGCGATGAACAGACGAGCGGTTTCTCCGGCTGAGATTGATTTCCTGCACGCAGCAAAGTGAGCCATTTTCGTCAGTCGGTCAATGACAACCATGACCAAGTCGTTAGCACCAGGGCTCGAAGGTAACCCCGTGACGAAATCTATTGTAACTTGCTGCAAGGCCCGCCCGGGCGGAGGAATCGGCTGCAGTTGACCCGCCTTTTTCATGCGCGAGCTCTTAATCACCTAACACGTGGGGCACGATCCCACGTGGTGCTGTACGTCGGTTAACAACTCTGGCCAGTAGTAATACCGCTTCAGTTGATGTCGCGTCTTTTCAAACCCGAAGTGACCCGAGGTAACCCCATCATGTGCCTCCTGTAGTCGCAGTTCCCTTAGCAGTGAATATGCCAGTACACAGATGCGGTTGGTTCCGGTTTTTACATAATATATTCCCTTAGTTTCTGTCAGCTGCTGCAAACTACCAGTGGTGAAAAACGGGTCGGTGTGATATCTGTGGGTGAATAGGCCAGTTAGCAGTAGGTTGGTTTGGGCGAGTAGGATGGCGTGAAGTTGGACATTGGGGCGGGTGAGAGCGTCGGCGATGTTTGATACTCCTTTTTTTGTACGTGACGGTGTAGTGGAAATTGGACTTCAGATAGTCCAACCACCGTATCTGTCGCGGATTGAGATTCGGCTGGGCGCGGAGGTACTGTAGTGATCTGTGGTCTATCCATACTATCACGTCGGCTCCTGTGAGGTAGCACCGCCACACTTTGAACGTGTGCACGATCGCCAGCATCTCTCGGTTGTGTATCGGGTAGTTGCGTTCGGGTAGGTGAAGTTTGCGGGACTCGTACGCGATTGGCTTGAGGCCATTTCCAAAATCGTGCAACAATACTGCTCCCACAGCAATGTTGCTTGCGTGAGTGATCAATTTGAATGGGCGGTGTGGATCGGCGATGTGAAGCACGGGTGGCGAGCACAAAAAAAAATTTAGGGTCGAGAAGGCACCTTGCTCTTTCTCCCTTCCTCAGCACATCAGTCAACGGGGCTGTCAGATTCGCCATGTCGGGGACAAACCGTAGCACGTACTTGACGAACCCCATAAAACTCTGCAACTCGGTCAGATTTGTCGGCGCGTGCCATGCCTGAATCGTCGCGATTTTCTTCGGGTCTATTTCCACGCCGTTGGCCGAAATAACGTGGCCCAAAACTCCAGTCTGTCCTGTAAAAACTCACACTTAGAGGCTTTGGTCAGTAGGCGGTTTTCACTCAGTATTAAAAAAACGGCTTCGACGTCCTGTAGGTGCTGTGCTCTGTCTAGGTTGTAGATCAGTACATCGTCTTAGTAGACGATAACGCACTTATCTAAAAGCGGGCGGAAGGCTTCGTTCATGGTCATTTGAAAAGTGGCGGGGGCATTGGTCAGTCCGAAAGGCATCACGGTGTATTTGAAAGAGCCGTAGCGGGTGCGGAAGGCGGTTTTTGGGCAGTCGGGTGGGTTGACGCGAATCTGATGGTAACCCTCTCGAAGGTCGAATTTTGAGAAAACGCGGGCTGTGCGAAGTTGGTCAATGAGAGTTCGTCGGCTCATGGGATGGGGTAACGGGACTTGATTGTAACCCGGTTCAGTGCGCGGTAGTCGATGCACATGCGAAATCCCCCGTGTTTTTCCGGTGTGAACAGTATCGGTGCTGCGAAGGGTGACGAACTCGGGCGAATGAATTTCTTCTCAAGCATACAATCCAGTTGTTTCCGTAGTTCGTACAGTTTGGGTTGGTTCAGTCGGAACTCTTGCTGTACTGTCGGCTGTTCCCCGGCTCTAACTCTCTACTGTGGTCATGCGGTCGTTGAGGTGGCAGTCCCTCAGGTAGGTCGTCTGGAAAAATCCCGGTGTATAGCTTAAGTAGCGCTGCCAAATCATCGGGTACGTTGGCGAGCAGTTACTGCAAATCGCTAGGTTTCTCTGCTACCTCGGCTTCCCGGACGTCAACCGCATGCACGTCAGTTTCTGCCGCTACAGCGCGTTTCATCGTTGACTCAGGCGAGCTCCAGCGAGGTAAGGCGATGTTGTTACCATTGACTCGCACGGTGCAGTCGCCCGTCGTCCAGTATATTCACGGGTTATGTCGTCGCAGCCAATCACGGCCGAGTAAAATATCTGTCCCGTCGAGGATCGTCGCCAGCATTTCCTGAGTGATATTTAGTTACCCCCGCAGCGATTCCAAACTCGGTCCACGCGTTCCCGTATCGCCAGTGGCGTGTCGTCAACCAGTCTCGCATCGATCTCAGGTAAGCACCGGTCCTGTGTCAGTTTAAGTCTCCGTGTAGTGGCAGTATTTATTAAAGGACCCCGTTCTCGGTCGGTGGAGAAAATCGAGTTTCTCGGCCATGGCGAGAATTTCGTTGAATTCCGTGACGCCGCGAAGCAAGATTTCTTCCGTGACGCCGCGAAGCAAGTTTTACACCGTCGACATAGCGATCGATGCGCTCGGCTTCATGCTCGCATAACGACAGGAATCCGCTGGTGTAGTCTTGAACTGAACCGAGCTTGGTTCCTTCGAACGCGCGGAAATTGACGCCGCAATTGGCTCGAACCTCCAGCGTAGACCTGTGCACCACGCGTCCCACGTGCGATACTGGGCTACTTCCACAAAATACGACGGCGCCCAGGGTGCAGTTGGTCCTTCCCGTGGCGGTAGAGCCTCGTAGTCGCTCGGCTTCGTGACGATGACACGCCACCATGTCAAACATATATGATATAGCCTGTTTAGGCTATAGTGGGTTAGACCTTAGGGGCTACAACTTTCTAGGTTTTCCTATTTGTACCCATCTCATTTCTAGTTCATTCATTTTTCCTCGTTCTTATTCTGACATGGTATTAGAGCAGAATCGTTCCTAGGGCCCACCGAACGTTCCGCCCTGCCCTAACTGATTTTTTTTTTAGCTGCCCCTGCGGCCGCGCTGCCCTTGCAGCCCGCGTGCTGCCCCTGCGACCGTGCTGCCACTGCAGCCGTGCCTGCCCCTGCAGCTGTGCCTGCCCCTGCAGCCGTGCCTGCCCCTGCAGCCCGTGGGCGCTGCCCCTGCAGCCCGTGGGCACTGCCCCTGCAGCCGTGCCTGCCTCTGCAGCCCGTGGGAGCTGCCTCTACAGCCCGCGTGCCGCCCTAAAACGGGCTCGTCGCGACGCCCCTGCGGGACCGGCGCGGCGTCCCCCTCCTGCTCGTCGCGGCGCCCCCAGGGCGTCGCCCCTGCTCGTCGCGGCGCCCCCCTGGGCGTCGTCCCTGCTTGTCGCGACGTCCCCGGGCGTCGCCCCTGCTCGTCGCGGTGCCCCCTGGGCGCCGTCCCTACTCGTCGCGACGCCCCCGCGGCGTCGCCCCTGCTCGTCGCGGTGCCCCCGGGGTGTCGCCCCTGCTCGTCGCGGCGCCCCCCCTCCTGCAGCAGCTGCCTCGGAGCCCCGCCCTGCCGCAGCTGCCTCGGAGCCCCGCCCTGCAGCAGCTGCCGCAGAGCTCCGCCCTGCAGCAGCTGCCTCGGAGCCCCGCCCTGCAGCAACTGCCGCGGAGCCCCCCCCCCCCCCCCCCCCCTGCCACCGTAGCGGCCCCGCCCTACAGCAGCTGCCGCAGAGCCGCCTGCAGCAGTCGCGGCCCCGCCCTGCAGCAGCTGCCGCGGAGCCCCCCCTGCCGCAGTCGCGGCCCCGCCCTGCTGCAGCTGCCGCGGAGCCGCCTACAGCAGTTGTGGCCCCGCCCTGCAGCAGCTGCCGATGCCCCCTCCCCCCCTTGCCGCTGTCGCGGCCCCGCCGTCGCCGCCGTCGTGCGCCTACCGTGCTCGGCGAGCGACTGCCCTTCCTGCCACTGGTGAGCACTTGCTACTGCTGCTGCTACTGCTGCTCCTGCTACTGCTGCTCCTGGCGGTGGCCAGATGCAGCTCCAGCGACGTCCGCGTGAGTCCCTCACGCCCCAGCAGCTACGTGAGTGGTACGCTAGTTGGGGTTGTAGGGGTGGCCGCGCTGCTACTGCTGCTACTACTGTTACTGCTGCTACTGCTGCTACTGCGGCTACTACTGCTACTGCTGCTCCTGGCGGTGGCCACATGCAGCTCCAGCTACGTCCGCGTGAGTCCCTCACGCCCCAGCAGCTTCGTGAGTGGTACGCTAGTTGGGGTTGTAGGGGTGGCCGTGGTGGGAGTCGCCCTGGAGCGGGTCGTTCGGGAGCTTCTTGTAGTGACCAGGTGCAGCGGCAGCGGCGTCCGCGTGCGGTCCTTTTGCTCCAGCAGCTTCGTGAGTGGTACGCTCAGAGTGGAGGGTCACGGAGTACTGCTCGCTGCCCGTACGTCATTCGCACTGGTGCTCGGGCTGGTCAGCCTTGCGGGACGATTGGTCACACAGAGTCCCGCTGCTTCTCCCGTCTGAGCGACGCCTGGCGTACAGAGTTTGGCGACGCGGCTGAGCTCCCCGAGTGGGTGGAGCTGCTTAGGCAGAGGGTAGATATCTTTGCTCTTGACTATGATGCTATCCTCACTGCCATGTATGCGTTGCCTACTAGTGCTGAGGGTTCCTGTTACCTGTGTGTTAGAGTCTGCTGCTCTAGGTGCTAGTGAGGCGGCTGCTCTAGGTGCTGGTGCGTCTCCTGCTCCAGGTGCCGGTGAGGCTGCTGCTCTAGGCGCTAGAGAGTTCACTCCTCCAGGTGCTGGTGAGTCTACTCTCTCTGGTACTACGCCTGCTGCGGCCTTGCACACTTTCACCCTTGACTCGGGTGCTTCCCGCTCCTTCTTTCGTGACTATACCACACTCACGCCGCTCAGTCGGCCAGTGGCAGTCTCTCTGGCTGACCCCTCTAGGGGTCCGGTTCTTGCACACTCCTCCACGGTCCTGCCGTGTCCGGCGGTCCCGTCTGGCTCTCTGTCTGGCCTCCACCTCCCCTCGTTCTCCACGAACTTGGTGAGTGGATCTGACCTTCAGGACGTGTGGGTTGAGCAGTTCACCCCTGGAGGTCAGCGGGTGACCCACTGTTCGTGTACTCGGACGGGCCGGCACCTGGCCACGTTCACCCGTCAGCCTGGGTCGAGCCTGTACACCCTGACTACCGTGTCTCCTCGGTTGCTGAGTCTGGTCGGGTAGCCGCGTCGGGTCAGGTGTTTGCTGCAGCTTCCCGGTCTGGCCCTGAGTCTGACCCCTGCTCGTGTCGCCTCCTGTCTCACGAGACTCTCCTTTGGCACCACCGCCTTGGTCACCCCTCCCTGCCTCGTCTACGAGGCATGGCCTCCTGTGTCCTTGTCTCAGGTCTCCCTGAGTCCCTCCCTCCCCTTCCTCCGGGGCCTGCCCCTACCTGCGTTCCCTGCGTCGAGGGCCGGCAGCGCGCCGCCCCTCACTCCTCCGAGTTTCCTCCGACAGAGGCTCCCCTGCAGACTCTTCACATGGACGTGTGGGGCCCAGCCCGCGTCCGTGGACAGAGTCACGAGCGTTACTTCCTGCTAGTTGTTGACGACTACTCGCGTTACACCACGGTCTTCCCCTTGCGCCGCAAGGGTGAGGTCACTGAGGTGTTGATCGACTGGATCCGCGCTGCTCGTCTCCAGCTCAGAGAAGGTTTCGGCTCGGACTTCCCTGTTCTGCGTCTGCACTCAGACAGAGGTGGAGAGTTTTCCTCCGACCTTCTGCGAGCTTTCTGTCGGGCGGAGGGCATCCGCCAGACGTTCACGCGTCCGGCCTCTCCACAGCAAAATGGGATTGCTGAGCGCCGCATTGGCATGGTCATGGATGTGGCTCGTACGTCCATGATCCATGCGACTGCTCCCCATTTTCTGTGGCCGTTCGCAGTTCAGTACGCGGCGCATCAAATCAACCTCTAGCCCCGGGTCTCCATGCCGGAGACCACCCCCACTCTGCGGTGGACGGGGAAGGTTGGCGATGCGTCTACGTTCCGTGTCTGGGGATCTCGAGCTTTCGTCCGCGACTTGTCTGCGGACAAGCTGTCCTCCCGTGCTGTTCCCTGCGTCTTCCTTGGCTTCCCCCCTGACGCGCCTGGTTGGCAGTTTAACCACCCGACCTCGCGCCGTGTTCTGTCCTCTCAGGACGTCACGTTTGACGAGTCGGTTCCTTACTACCGTCTCTTCCCCTACCGCACTGCCCCCCTCCCCCCCCCCGCCGCTCTTCCTCGCGCCAGGTACTCCTTCGGTAGACCCCCTCCCCCCTCAGGGTCCTGCCCCCTCAGGTGTGTCTCAGGTAGACGCAGTCGAGCCTGTTGAGGTAGCTGGTGACTCCGGTGCTGCTAGGGGTGCTGAGCTTGCGGGTGCCAGGTCTGGGGGTGCTGAGCCTGGGGGTGCTGAGCCTGGGGTTGCTGAGTCTGGGGGTGCTGAGCCTGGGGGTGCTGAGCCTGGGGTTGCTGAGTCTGGGGGTGCTGTGTCTGGGGGTGCTGAGACTGGAGGTCCTCCGAGTGTCCCGTCGCGGCGGGAGCCCCTCTCTCCACGGCAGCTTCGTGAGTGGTACGCTCGGCGCTGTAGCCGTGGTGCTGGAGCTGGGGGGCCTGCTACTGGAGGTGCTGCTGGTGCTGGAGCTGCTGGAGGTGCTGCTGGTGCTGGAGCTGCTGGAGGTGCTGCTGGTGTTGGAGCTGCTGGAGGTGCTGCTGGTGCTGGAGCTGCTGGAGCCGCTGGTCCTGGAGGTGCTCGTACTGGAGGTACTGGAGCTGCTGGGACTGGAGCTACTGCGGGAGTTGGAGCTGGAGGTGCTGGAGCGTCTGCTGCTGGAGGTGCTGCTGGAGCTGGAGCTGCTGGAGGTACTGGAGCTGGTGGTGCTGCGGGCGTTGTCGCTGGAGACCCTGGAGCTGAGGGTGCTGGTGCTGTCTCTGCTGGTTCAGGAGGTGCTGCGCGGCCGCAGCCGTACTACGTTCTGCTCCTTCAGCAGGTTCTTGGCCTCCCGCCTTCTACTGGTCCTACTCCTCCCCTACTGAGTCCACCGCCTGTCTAGTCGCAGTCACAGTTACAGCCAGCCTCTCCACTGCCTAGTCCTTCTCCTTACTCTGGGCCGACTAGAGGTCTTACGGAGCGTCGTGAGCCCGAGTCTCGTCCTGCGTCGCCTGAGTCTCGTCCAGAGTCGCCGGTCCGCGCTGTCCGCACTGGTCGTCGTGTTCCGCGTGAGCGTCCTCCTCCTGTCCCTGGCACTCACTATATGACTCTGCGTCCTTCCACTGCTCCACAGCGTGTCCCTCTGCCGTCTCCTCCTGCGTCCTCTCTTCCTGACGGTCCGGACCCGGAGTCTGACTCCCTTCGTGCTGCCAGTCCTACTGTCACGCGTTTCCTCGCTACTGTTGTCACTGACCCTTCCTTTGAGTCCACTGCTGCGTCTGCTCTAGTTGCTAAGCTTGTTGACTTTGCTGCCGCCTGTCGTCTAGACTACGCCGCTAGCCTTGTTGCTGAGTCTGAGTCTGTCTGTCCTCCGTCCGTCGAGGGTGAGTGTGCTCTTGGCACGGACGTCCTTGAGGACAGACAGGAGGAGTTTGAGTGCTTTGCCGCTGCTTTACCTCATCTCGTGTCCATGCTGATTGCCCCTGAGGGAGACCCGGATGCACCAGACATCTCGACCCCGCGCTCTTACGCAGAGTCGATTACGGGTCCCTACTCCTCTCATTGGCAGTCAGCCATGGATGCAGAGATGGCTTCCTGGAAGTCCACAGGCACCTATGTCGACGAGGTTCCCCCGCCTGGGGCGAACATCGTCATTGGCATGTGGATTTTCAGGGTGAAGCGGCCGCCGGGTTCTCCGCCTGTCTTCAGGGCGCGTTACGTTGCACGAGGCTTCAGTCAGCATGAGGGAGTTGAATTCTTCCAGACCTTCTCCCCTACCCCGAAGATGACCACTCTTCGGGTTCTGCTGCACGTCGCCGCTCAGCGTGACTACGAGCTCCACTCTCTTGACTTCAGCACTGCTTTCCTACAGGGCAGCCTGCACGAGGAGATCTGGCTGCGCCGCCCACCTGGCTTCACTGGGTCGTTTCCTCCTGGTACCCAGTGGAGCCTCCGGCGGCCAGTCTACGGTCTCCGCCAGGCACCCCGTGAGTGGCACGACACACTCAGGACGACTCTTGCTGCTCTTGGGTTTGCTCCTTCTACTGCTGACCCGTCGCTGTTTCTACGCACCGACACCACTCTGCCGCCGTTCTACGTTCTCGTGTACGTAGACGACTTGGTCTTTGCTACTGCTGACACTGAGGCACTCGCCCACGTGAAGTCGGAGCTGCAGAAGAGACACACGTGCACAGACCTGGGTGAGCTGACAAGCTATCTTGGCTTGCGGATCACCCGGGACAGAGCACAGCGCACCATTACCTTGACTCAGTCACACATGGTGCAGCAGGTCCTTCAGCGCTTCCGCTTCACGTACTCCTCGCCACAGTCCACTCCTCTGCCTACCGGTCACTCGCTCTCAGCTCCACCTTCGGACGAGTCTGTAGAGCCGAGTGGCCCGTATCCAGAGCTTGTGAGCTGCCTCATATACCTGATGACCTGCACTCGACCTGACCTAGCCTACCCTCTTAGCATCCTAGCACGCTATGTCGCTCCTGGCCGACACAGGAAGGAGCACATGGATGCTGCTAAGAGGGTGTTGCGCTACTTGTGCAGTACGTCGGGCATGGGGCTCGTGCTTGGAGGGCGAGGTCCAGTTGTCCTCACTGGTCACGCAGACGCTTCTTGGGCTGACGACTTGGCTACGCAGCGGTGGTCACAGGGTTACACCTTCAGCCTTGGCTCCGGCTCTGTTTCTTGGCGGTCTACCCGCTCGTCTTCTGTTCTCAGCTCCAGTTGTGAGGCTGAGATCTACGCAGGGGCCATGGATGCTCAGGAGTTACGCTGGCTCACCTACCTGCTGACCGACCATGGAGAGCCGCCTCGTTCTCCTCCAGTGCTGTACGTCGACAACAAGGCCATGATTGCCTTGTGTCAGGAGCACAGACTGGAGCACAGAACGAAGCACATCGCTCTACGCTACTTTCTTTCTCGAGAGTGTCAACATATATTTTATATGTTTAGTTTTTGTTAGTCTAGGTGTACCATTTCATATTCCTAGGGTTAGCTATATCCTCTTGTATCTCGTTTCCCTTAGTCAATCTTTTCACCCGTTCTAGTCTCGACATGGTATAGAGCTAGTCGACCCTATGGGCCCACCGCCCCGTGCCCCGACCTAGGAACGTAGCCACTTAATACCCGAAGCGCCCTGCTACCCCCCCCTTAGCTCGCGCGTCACCCGTAGTGCCCTGAGCGCGTCATCCGTTTAGCCCAGAGCGTCACCCGTTTTTTTTTCACCCGCGCCTCACCCGTTTTCTGCCCCGTGCGTAGCTCGCCAGCCCGCTAGCGCGCAGCAGGCCCATGCGCACGTGCAGTCGTAGCCGCACATGCGACCGCGCGCACGCGCAGCATTAGCCGCACGCACGTGCAGCATTAGCCGTACGCACGCGCGGCATTAGGAGCACGCACGCACGGCATTGGCAGCATGCACGCGCGGCCATAGCTGCACGCACGCGCAGCAATAGCCGCACGCACGCACAGCCCGCCAGCTGCGGTACCGTCTCACCCGTCCCCGCTGACCCACCTGGTGCCCGCTGTACCACCCGTCCCAGCCGCCCCACCAGTTACTCTCCCCCGCCCAGAACCGTACAGCACCGCGTAGAAACGCACAAAACCGTGCGACACCGCCCAGAACCTTACCTGCTGACCCATCCGCACCAGCCAGAGCTGCTACCCCACCCCGTACTCTCCACCGCACTGAACCGTGCAGAACCGCGCAGAACCGGGCAGAACCGCACTGAACCGTGCAGAACCGCGCAGAACCGGGCAGAACCGCACAGAACTGCGCAGAACAGCACAGAATCGTGCGGCGCCGCCCAGAACCTTACCTGCTGACCCACCCACACTAGCCAGAGCTGCTACCCCACCCGGTACTCTCCCTCGCACAGAACCGTGCAGCACCGCACTGAACAGGGCAGAACTGCACAGAACCACGCAGCACCGCACAGAACTGCACCCACTGCCCCACCTATACCAGCCAGAGCTGCTGCCCCACCCGTTCCCGTCACCACACCAGTAACCAGCCGCTATCCACCTCACTGAACCACCTGGTACCGCTCTCAAACGTACTAGACCCCACCCGAGCGTGCCCGTTCATTGCCCTCGCGCCAGGGCCTCCTCCCATGGCCACTTCTCGTATTCTCACGTTTGATCCTGAGGGTAGGCCGGTAGACTTCCCAGGATGGCTCCGCAAACTCAAGATTTTCCTAGGGAGTAGGATCGAGAACGACGTTCGCCTTCTGGACCATGCCACGGGCAAACTCGTAGCCCCGAAGGAACCCGACCCCTTAGGTTCCTCCCCGTCGGACGAAGAGGAAGCTCGCTTTGAGAAGCTGCAGCTGGCGGCCAGCCGGTGGGCGGCGCGGGACGACGCCACAGTGCTCGCCATCACCGATCTCCTGCCCCTGACAGAGCAGCAGCACTTCGAGCAGGAGGTGACGGCCAAGGGCCTGTTTGATGCTGTCGTCAAACGTTATTCCACCCCAACCACT
Source organism: Closterium sp. Naga37s-1 (assembly GCA_947471745.1). Taxonomy (NCBI): domain Eukaryota; kingdom Viridiplantae; phylum Streptophyta; class Zygnematophyceae; order Desmidiales; family Closteriaceae; genus Closterium; species Closterium sp. Naga37s-1. Next base: position 2,118,145 of record CANJKZ010000008.1, on the reverse strand, counting down.
GCTTCCCTCGGTCGGCTTGTACTGCCCTTCCTATTTCCTGACCTGCCCTCGTTTCACCGCGTCCCTGACCTTGTGCTGCACTTGCGCTCGCTTGATGCCCAGCTCCGTTGTGCTGCCCCTGATGATGCCCTACTTGCCGCCAACCCCCCCCCGATGTGGATGACACTGAACCTGCTGTCCACCCGCCTCCCTGACCGTTTTGCTACAGCCCGTGACCACTTTCTCACTGTTAACCCCATGTCCCTCACCATTGACCTCTTTGAGAAGAGGCTCACTGCTGTTGAGGACCTTGCCCGTTCCCTTGCTGCTGCCTCCGGTACTGCCCTCCCCCCCATCTTTGAGGGATGTGCTCCGTCCTTCCTAGCTTCCCCTGTCGATTCGGCGTCTGTTGCCACTGTACCAGAGGTGGCAGCCGTTGCCCTTGGCAACAAAGGGGGCAAGAAGGGGGGTAAGAAGGGAGGAGGTGGTGGCAGTGGTGGGGGTGGCGGAGGGGGCGGTGGTGGGGGTGGCGGAGGGGGCGGTGGTGGAGGTGGCGTAGGGGGTGGTGGTGGAGGAGGTGGAGGGGGTGGGAGTGGTGGAGGAGGCGGAGGAGGAGGCAGTGGAGGTGGAGGTAGTGGGGCCCCCCAGCAGCAGCAGCCTCACCAGCAGCAGCCACAGCAGCAGCGGCAGCAGCAGTTCCAGGGCCAGCGCCAGCAGACGCCGCAGCAGCAGTGGAGGTCCCCTGGACCCGGGAGCTCTGTCAGCAGCAGCGGCCCGCCCAGCTGGACGTCGCGTGGTCCAGCCCAGCACCCCCCCTGCCAGTATAGGGTGCTGACTGGGCCGCGTGGAGGCTACCCTTGTGGCAGCTTCCACCCCCCGGGTCAGTGCTTTGCACAGCTCACTGACCGCTACCGTGCGCAGTTTGGCCCCACCCGCACTGTCCCCGATTGGGCCTCACTGGCTCGTTCTGTTGGCCCGCAGTTGTATAGCATGACTGCACCTCAGTTAGATGAGGCTGTGCGTTCTATGTCTGTGATGTATGCCGATGACTCTATTGTTGATGATTTTGCGTACTATTCCTGTTTCTCTAGCTTAGGTGCTGTAGAGGTTGCTAGTGCTTTCCCTGCTAGCGTAGCTTGTCCAGGTTCGACCACCGAGACTGCGTCCCTATCGTTCACACTCGACTCTGGGGCGTCCAGCTTCTTTCGTGACCGCGCCGACCTCACACCACTACGCACCCCCGTCACTGTTGCCTTGGCCGACCCCTCTGTGGGACCTGTGTTTGCTCGCAGCACCACCACTCTCCCGTGTCCGGCTGCTCCCTCTGGGGTCCTTACAGGTTACTACACCCCCTCGTTCTCTAGGAACCTGGTGGGTGTCAGCCACCTCCACGACCTCGGAGTAGTCACCACTTTTCCCTTAGAGGAGTCAGTTGCCTCCTGCACAGTCGGTACCACTGGGGCCCCTCTGGCCACCTTTCGCAGGGAGCCGGGCTCTGGTCTGTACTCACTACACACCGGGTCCCACCACACTGGGTCAGGTCTGGTCAGGTCAGGTCAGGTAGCCGCTGTGTCGTGTGACTGTCGGTCCCTCACCCACCCGTCGGTCCTCTGGCACCACCGTCTAGGTCACCCGTCGTTCCCACGTCTCAGTAGGATGGCACGTCACCGTCTGGTCTCAGGTCTCCCAGCGTCGCTTGCCCCGCTTCCCCGCTCTCCAGCGCCGCCGTGCACTCCTTGCGTCGAGGGTCGGCAGCGCGCTGCCCCTCACTCCTCCTCGTTCCCCCCCACCACGTCTCCCTTCCAGACCCTGCACTTGGACGTCTGGGGCCCCTCCCCGGTCCTTGGCCCACGTCAGGAGCGCTACTTCCTGATTGTGGTGGACGACTACTCCCGCTACACCACGGTTTTCCCTTTGCGACGGAAGGCCGACGTGCCTACCGTCCTCGAGCCGTGGCTACTAGCGAGGGGTGGCGCCCAGGGCCTGTGTGGGCTCCGTCTACACTCGGATCGTGGTGGTGAGTTCTCTTCCACTCGACTGGAGACGTTCTGTCAGGGTCGGGGGATTATCCAGTCTTACACGTTACCAGCCTCGCCGCAGCAGAACGGGGTAGCCGAGCGTCGCATCGGCCTGGTCATGGAGGTTGCCCGGACCTCCATGTGCCATGCCGGTGCCCCCCAGTTCTTGTGGCCCCAGGCAGTCCGCTACGCCGCGCACCAGCTGAACCTGTGGCCTAGTGACGCACGGCCACGGGTGACGCCGGTCTCCCTTTGGACAGGTTCTCCGGGCGTAGCAGCTGACTTCCGTGTCTGGGGCTCTCTGGCTCACGTTCGCGCCCCTGGCGCGAACAAGTTGTCTCCGCGCACCCGTGCCTGCGTCTTTCTTGGTTTCCCTTTGGACGCCTCCGGCTGGTTGTTCTACGACCCGGCCACCTACCAGTTCTTCGCTTCTCAGGACGTCTCGTTCGACGAGTCTGTCTGTTACTACAGGAGTCGCCCCCACCGAGGTACTGAGGCCTTTTCCCCCCCGCTGTTCCTCACCCTTGAGCCCCCCCCAGTCGCCCCGGTAGCCTCCCCCCCTTCGCGTCCTGCCCCGTCAGGTGTGTCGCACGTCACTCCGCAGTCGTCCCCCCCGCAGCGTCCAGTCCGTGTCGTGTTTGAGGGTGCGGGAGGTGCAGTTGCGGAGGGTGAGGGTACTGGGGCTGCAGGAGCTGGTGGTGACGGCTCTGGGGGTGCAGGGGTTGTGGGTGTGGAGGTCACTCCCGTGGAGGACACGGCAGCCTCGAGCCGGCGGCCTCGCCCCGCGTCACCCCCTGGCTTCCCGTCCGTCCCGCAGTTCCCTCCTCGTTCTTCTCTGCGGCTGGTTTCTGCGGAGCCCGGGGGTGCTACTGCGGGAGGCACTGGAGGCTCCGGGGGTGTCGACGGTGGAGGTGTTGTTTCTGGGGGTGCTGGAGCTGGAGGCACTGGCACTGTGGCGCCTACACCGCGCACTGTACGTTTCCTGACCCGTGAGCAGCGTCTCTTCCAGTTGGAGAGGGAGGAGCGTGCGCGGTTTGAGAGGGCACAGCAGCAGCAGCAGCAGCAGCACGAGAGAGTAGAGGAGGAGTCACAGCCGCAGCAGGAGAGGGTAGAGGAGGAGTCACGGCCGCACCAGGAGAGGGTAGAGCAGGAGTCCCACCCGCAGCAGCAGGTGCAGTTACAGACCCGGCAGGAGCGAGTAGAGGAGCAGTCACCGCCGCACCAGGAGAGGGTAGAGCAGGAGTCCCACCCGCAGCAGCAGGTGCAGTTACAGACCCAGCAGGAGAGAGTAGAGGAGGAGTCCCGGTCCCAGCAGCGGGTGCAGCTGCAGTCGCAGCAGGAGAGGGCAGAGGCGGAGCCACAGGAGCAGCAGCAGGGGCCGGTACCGTCGCAGCAGACGCCAGAGGAGGCGGAGCAGCACCGACTGCGACTACGCGACCTCCCCGACCCATCACCTGCACGCTTTGTTCGTGGTCCCCTACCGTCCCCTCCTGTTCCCCCTGTTGAGTCCCTTTCCTCGTCCCAGTGGACTCGTCGTTCTCCCCTCAGTCGTGCTGTGTCCCCTGAGCGTCGTCGGTCCCGTTACCGTGCAGACGGTCCGTTCCACCTCGTTCTTCGCTCTCGTGTTCCACCTCCTCCCGTCCTTCCACAGCCCCCTGAGTCGTCCCTCACTGTGCTTCACGACCCGTTGTCCGACTACCTTCGTGCCTCCCGTCCTGTTGTCTCCCGTGTTTTGTCCGCGTTGGTCACTCACCCGACTGCACCCTTGTCGTCTGTCTCAGCACTTGTTACCACTGTCGCTGACTTTGCCTCTTCCCACCGCCTTGACTACGCCGCTCACCTGGTGAGTGGCGCTGCTCGTTCTCCGTCCTCTGGGGGTGCTCCTGTCTTTCCCTTGGAGGTCCTGGAGGACAGGCAGTTTGAGCTTGGTTTCCTTGCGGCCGCTGTTCCTCATCTCTGCGCCATGCTGCTTGCCCCTGAGGGGGATCCAGACGCTCTTGACATTCCGATCCCTCGCACTCACGCTGAGGCGGTCTCGGGACCTTGGGCCTCGTACTGGATAGCAGCTGAGGAGGCAGAGATGGCATCTTATAGGTCCACAGGCACTTACGTCGACGCAGTCCCACCACCTGGGACGAACGTCGTCAGTGGCCGATGGCTCTACAAGGTGAAGCGGCCGCCTGGATCACCACCAGTGTTCAAGGCGCGCTATGTGGCGAGAGGCTTCAGTCAGCGAGCGGGGGTGGACTTCTTCCAGACCTTCGCTCCCACCCCGAAGATGAGTACTCTTCGGTTGTTGCTGCACATTGCAGCCCAGCGCGACTACGAGTTGCACTCTCTAGACTTTTCCACCGCGTTCCTTCAGGGGAGCCTGCACGAGCAGATCTGGCTGCGTCGCCCGCCTGGCTTCACTGGCTCTTTCCCACCTAGGACCCAGTGGCAGCTGCGTCGACCAGTCTACGGCTTGCGTCAGGCTCCACGTGAGTGGCACGACACACTTCGCTCGACCCTTGCAGCGCTTGACTTCTTTCCGTCGTCTGCCGACCCGTCACTGTTCGTCCGCCGTGGCTCGACCCCGTTCTTTGTTCTTGTTTACGTTGACGACCTGGTCTTTGCCACTCCCGACCGACACGCACTGGCCTCCGTGAAGGAGGAACTGCAGAGGAGACACACTTGCACTGACCTTGGTGAGCTGCATCACTACCTTGGCCTGCAGATCACTAGGGACAAGGCAGCTCGCACCATTACGCTGACGCAGTCGCATATGGTCGAGCAGATCCTCACGCGGTTTCGCTTCCCGTTCTCCAAGGTACAGCTCACCCCTCTTGGTGTGGATCATGGGCTCACGGCTCCACCTTCGGACGAGTCATTTGAGCCCAGTGGTCCATATCCTGAGCTGGTGGGTTGTCTCATGTACCTGATGACATGTACTCGCCCAGACCTAGCTTACCCTCTTAGCGTCCTTGCGCGCTTTGTTGCGCCTGGGAGACACCGACCGTCCCACTGGTACGCTGCTAAGAGGGTGGCGAAGTATGTGGCGAGTACATCAGGCATGGGACTTGTCCTTGGAGGGAAGCAGCCAGTTACACTCACAGGTTACTCGGACTCGTCGTGGGCCGACGACGCGGAGACGCGTCGGTCTACACAGGGGTACTCCTTTAGCCTCGGGACAGGTGCTGTTTCGTGGCGGTCGACTCGGGCGTCGTCCGACTCCGGTTCCAGCTGTGAGGCAGAGGTGTACGCTGCGGCCATGGCCGCTCAGGAGCTTCGCTGGCTGTCTTTCCTTCTCACCGACCTTGGTGAGCGGCCTCGCTCTCCCCCAGTCTTGTTCGCCGACAACAGGTCTGCTGTCCTGTTGTGTGAGGAGCCCCGACTGGTTGGGAAGTCGAAGCACATCCAGCTTCGTTACTTCCTTCTGCGTGAGTTGCAGCAGCGTGGCCAGGCACTCGTACGACGCGTGGTCTCTGAGGCCAACACGGCAGATATCTTCACCAAGGCGTTGCCGCCTTGTGACCACCAGCGTTTCTGCACCCAGCTTGGCCTTGTGCCTGCCCGTCCTCACTTGCTTACGTAGAGATGCTTTGTCCTGCTTGTCTTGTACTCTTGCATCTCATTATATTTGCTATATACCTGCATGTGGACTGGCCTTGTGGCCTCTTGCTTGCTCTCGGAGTGTGTGGTGACTTTGAGCTCCACCCTGAGATTTGTCTTGTTCTTGTGGATTGGTCTTGTGACCCTTGCTTGTTCTTGCTGACCGGTCACGTGACCCTTGCTTGCTCTCAGAATGTGTGTGTCCTTGAGACCCACCCTGAGATTTGTGTTGCTTTCCACAGGACTGCCGTCACCTAGACTATGGGGGTGTGTCAACATATATTTTATATGTTTAGTTTTTGTTAGTCTAGGTGTACCATTTCATATTCCTAGGGTTAGCTATATCCTCTTGTATCTCGTTTCCCTTAGTCAATCTTTTCACCCGTTCTAGTCTCGACAGAGAGTTGCAGCAGCGTGGTCAGCTTCGTCTTGCTTACGTGGCCACTCAGGCCAACACAGCTGATGTGTTCACCAAGGCGCTTCAGCCTTGTGATCATCAGCGTTTCTGTACTGTTCTAGGCCTTGTGCCTACTGTGCCTCACTTGCTTACTTCTTGACTCTACTTGTACTGTGATCTCTATACATATACCTGCATGCTTACACCTGCTAGGTTGTGATCACTGTATTGTTTGTTCTCCTTTATAAACATCTGCATGTGAACTGGCCTTGTGGCCACTTGCTTGTGCTCAGAATGCGTGGTGACTTCGTGATCCACCCTGAGCTTGCTTTGCTTCTCTTGACTGGTCTTGTGACCCCTTGTTCTCCCCCACTTTGCCTATGGGGGTGTGTCAAACATATATAATATAGCCTGTTTAGGCTGTAGTGGGTTAGACCTTAGGGGGTACAGCTTTCTAGGTTTTCCTATTTGTACCTCTCTCATTTCTAGTTCATTCATTTTTCCTCGTTCTTATTCTGACACACCAATCCATTGCGGGTCCTCGCAACAACGACACGGCGTAGCGAATTTTTGCCGCATCCGACGAGACGTAGTTCGCATCGAAGAATACATTCATCGTGAATATCCACGCCTGAACCGTCGGACCACCCCGTTGACTCGGGTCGATGCATGGCGGACGCTGCGGCTTGAGCGGCATTGGTGAAGGTAGTGCCGACTCGTCGATCTGCGTCGAGATGTTGACGCGACGTTGACTCTGCGGAGATAACTATTGCAACGGGAGCTAGACTATGGGCTAGGCACGGATGCTCGTGTGATCTCTGCGTTCGTTCCTTCCTTAGTCGTTTCCAAGTGCTAACACTACTTGCTAGTTCACGGGGAAAATTGGCAAGAGTTTCACTAGGAAAACATGACAATAAAAGTTCAGAATGATTGCATCAACATTGGCAACACTAACTACATCAGACCTAGCAAGGCTGCTGGTCTACTGCCAGCGCAGCACGGTCGACCGCGTGCCAGCACGACTTGGTCGACCGCGCTCCAGCAGAGCAGAGTCGCGGCTTGCCAACGTTGCCCGTCCGCGGTGTGCCAACGCTGCAGTTAGTCGGCTGCACAGCGATGCATCCGCGGGACAACGGTGCACCAGCTTCGCAGGTGCGTGCAGCTGGTTGGCGCCCAACTCCCCGTCACACGCCCAGCACAGACACTTCACCCGTGACGGCGCCCACCAACCATGTCGACTTCGGGATACCACCCCCGAGATCGTCTTCGTAGACAACATCCCCGGCGACTTTTGCGCACGTCGCCCGGGTATCTTGGTTGACCGGGTATTTCGCGGTCCTCCCGCGGTTTCGCGGCCACCGCGGTCCTCCGCAGTTTTGTGGATCCACGGTCCCCCGTGATTTCGTGGCTCCACGGTCCCCCGCGATTTCTTGGCTCCACGTTCCTCCGCGATTTCGTGGCTCCACGGTCCCCCGCGATTTCGTGGCTCCACGGTCCCCCGCGATTTCGTGGATCCCACGGTCGGCTCCGCCCAAGCGAGGACGGGGCCAAACACAATTCCCGTTGACACTCCCCTGCCGCGTTCACGCTTGGGCCCCCCCCCCGGCCCACACGGCAGTACTGCTCGGAGAATAGCCCGTCAGCGTGCACACAACGCACAGCACGCCGGTCACCGCACCAGCCATGCAAAAGGGCATGGCACCTACTGCTGCACGTCGTTGTCACCGTCGCCCACATCGGCCAGGCGCACTTGGCCGATTGCAACGGAGCACCGGTTGAAGGCCGGGTAGTGCAGCGCCTTCGTCAGGAAGTCGGCCGGCTGCTCAGCGGTCGGGATGTACTTCAGCGAAAACTTCCCGCGCTTCACCATGTGCTGCAGCCAGGCCTGTCGCCGTTCCATGTGCTTGAGGTTGCCCGTTAACCCCATGCCCTCGCCGACCGTGATGGCCGACTTGTTGTCCACCCTGAGGACAGTCGGCTTTCCGGCGTCCAGCCGCTGGAACTCCGCGAGGAGGAAACGAAGGCGACGTCCCTCCTTGCCGGCTTCGACGGCCGCCACGTACTCCGACTCGGTCGACGACAGCGTCGCGCACTTGATGCGCTGGCTCGACCAGGAGACCGCGACCCCTCCATAGACGAACACGTAGCCGCCCGTGCTCATCCGGTTCTGCTTGTCGCCCGCGTCGTCGGCGTCCACAAAGCCGACCAACTCCAGTGACTCCGGACCACCGCCGTACTCCAGGGCGGTGTCTCGCGTGTTGGCGAGGTAGGCGAGACAGCGGTCGACTTCGCGCCAGTGCTGGTCGCTCCTCACCGTGAGGCCGCTCCCCAGCTTGCTGCACGCGAATGCGATGTCCGGCCTCGTCGTCGTCGCCGCGAACTGCAGCGAGCCAACCTTCTGCCGGTACTCCTCCTCCTCGCGCTCATGCGCTTCCTCGTCGTCGAATGTCTGCTCCGCGTAGGCGGCGACGGAGACCGGCGTCTTCGGAGTGCGCCCGGTCTGCTCCTCGTCGATGAAGCGCCTGCGCAGCTTGTCGGCGTAGCCCTGCTGGTGCAGCCACAATTTTCGCGCCGGCCTGTCGCGCACGATCTCCAGGCCGAGATACTTCTGCACCGGCGAAATTTCGCGCAGCTCGAAAGCGGCCTCCAGCAGCTCCTTCTGCTCCTTCAGCATCGTGGTGCTGCTGCTCGCGGCGAGAAGGTCGTCGACGTAGACCAGCACCCAGCAGGTCACCTTGTCGTCGCCGGCCTTGAAGTACAGAGCCTCATCGACTTGGCTCTTCTTCCACTCGGCGCCAACCAACACGTCGTTGAGAGCCGTGTACCACAGCAGCGGCGACTGCTTCAGCCCGTAGAGGCTCTTCAGCAGCTTGCACACCCGGCCGGTCCCGTCGTTGAAGTAGTCCGGCTGATACATGTACAGCACGCGATCGAGCTTGCTCTGCAAAAAGGCGTTCTTCATGTCCAGCTGCATCAGGTTGAGGTCGAGGACGGCGACGATGCTGAGGAAAATCCTCAGCGTGACATAGCTGCTCACCGGCGCGTACGTCTCGTCGTAGTCAGCGCCATACACCTGCGTGAAGCCTTTCACGACCAGCCTCGCCTTTTCGCGCTCGACAGTGTCGTCGATGCGGTACTTCGTTGTCAGCACCCACCGGTTCTTCATTATGTTCACCCCCGGCGGGCGTTCGACCAGCTCCCAAGTGCCCATGTTGATGAGGCTACGAATCTCTTCCTCCATGGCGGCCTTCACCGCCGGGCCCTTCCAGCTCGCCAACGCCTCCTTCACCGTCATGGTCGAAATGTCCCAACGGTGCTCGGGATCGGCGTGCATGTCGGGGTCGAGCTCCGAAAACGCCTCATCGTCCTCGGCGTCATCGTACGCCAGGTCGTCGTCGTCCACGTCGTACACCGTGGTGAAGGCAGCGGGGACGAAAAAATCGGGTGGCCTCCGAATTCGGCCCGACTTCCGAGGTCCGGGCTGCACCTCCACCACGTCGCTCGATGTGCCTTCATCGAACTGCTCCCCTGTCGTCCGCTCCTCTGAAGCGAGCTCCGCGTTCGACGGCTCCCCTGGCGACGGCTTCTCTGAAACGCGCTTCCTGTTCGAAAGCTCCCCTGCCAACTGCTCCGCGGTTTCCTCCGTGGGCTTCTTCGCGGTCTCCTCCGCGATCTCCTCCGCGGTCTCGTCTGCGGTCTCGTCCGCGGTCTCGTCCGCGGTCTCCTTCGCGGTTTTCGCGGTGTCCTCCGCGGTGCCCGTCGCGGTTTTCTTCGCGGTCTCCTCCACGGTCCTCTTCTCCGCGACTGGCTGGGTGTCACGTCGGCCACCGGCGATGCTCTTGGCCGGCGCCACAGGCGACACCCCACGACTCCCCTCATCGCCGGAGGCCGACACTGGAGGCAGGCCATGCAGTTCGACGGGAAGGGAATGGGAAGAAGGGGCAGGAGATGGCGAGGCAGGGGCGACCGCGACATCCTCATCAACCTGCTCACCGACCTCGGCGAGCAGAGGAAGCGTCGCCGTGGAGGTGTCCGTCGGCGGGTTGGCCCGCGTCCGCCCTGACGCGGGCCCGAATTCCAACTTCCACACCTCCAGCGACAGAGTTTCGTAGAACACCACGTCCGACGTGGTGACCACCCGGTTGTCGGCGATGTCAAGGAGCTCCCAGCCTTTGCTCTCCTCCGACACGCCGAGGTGAAGGCCCCACCGGGCCTTCGGCTTCAGCTTCCCACCGCGCTGCTGCTCAGGGACGAGAAATTGTGCCATGCAGCCCCACACCCGCGCCAGTGACAGGTCGGGCTTCTGCCCGGTGAGAATCTGGGACGGCGTCGTCCCCGCGGGCAGCGTCGACCGCTCCAGGCAGTTGCGAACCCAGACGGCCTGCCGCAGAGCGAGATGCCACCAGTGGTGCTGCACGCCCATGTGCAGCAGCATCGTCCACACCGACTCCACCACCGTCCTCATCTCCCGCTCCGCCATGCCATTCTGCTGCGGGGTGTAAGGGCAGGTTAAGTCGTGAACGATTCCCTTGTTGTCCACGAAGGCGGTGAAGTGCTTTCCGAGGAACTCCCCTCCGCGGTCAGAACGCAGTTGCAGCACCGAATGCTTCGCCTGCCGCTCCACCAGCACCAACCACTTCTGGAACTCCAGCAGCACGTCCGACTTCTTGGCGACCGGCCGCACCCACACGTAGCGGGTCTTGCGGTCCTTCAGCAGCAGGAAGTACAGGCTTCCGTCCTTGGCAGCCACGCGAAACGGCCCGCACAAGTCAATGTGCACGACGGCCAGGACATCGTCGGCTTCGGAGCCGTGGTCGGGGAAGGTGTGCCGCGCCAGCTTCCCGCCGACGCACGAAACACACGGGGAGTCGGCGCCAGACGCCGACGTGAGGTCCAGCCCAGTGGCGACCTCATGCTTCGCCGAGCTCCGTATCGTGTCCATGCCAACATGCGCAAGCCTCGCGTGCAGCCTGTTCGGGGTTGCCTTCATCGCCGAGACGATCGCCCGCAGAGCGACCTCCTATTTCGCGGGCGTCGTCGCCTTTACCGCGCATGGGCGTAGGTCAGTGCAGAGGACCCGGCCGGTGTACGTCGCTCGACCGAGCACGTCCCCCGCCGCGGAGACGAGCAACATCCGATCGCCGTCGTCCGTCAGCGTCACCCCGCTCTCCTTCAGCTGGCCGGCCGAAAGCAGATTCGCCTGCACGCCCGGGACGTAGAGAACGTCGGAGATGAGTACCCGCTTTTTGGCCTTCCCTTGCAGTGCAACCGTGCCACGGCCGCGAACGTCCTGCAGCGCCCCATTGAAGCCGCGCACGTGCTTCACGTCGCCGCTCGGCCCCAAGTCGACGAAGGCCTCCTTCGTCCCCATCAGGTGGTGCGAGCAGCCGCTGTCGAGCAGGACCACCGCGGGGTTTGCTTGCACAGCTGCCGCCACCGCCTGGAAATCCTCGCCAGCTTCCGGCGCCAGCGAGACGGTCGGCTCTACGATACCGACCAGCGAGCACGACGCCTCCTTGTCGCCTCGCCCTTTGCCACCCGCGGAAGAGTCGGCGTCCTTCGCCAAGGTCCACTTCGTCGACTCCTTCTCCTTTCGCGGCTGGTTTCCTCGACGCGGACGACGGCTGCCAGACCTCCCGCGGCCTCCCTTGATTTCGTCGTCGTCCGAGTCACTGCGGTCGGGACACTCAAAGGAGAGGTGATCGGGATCGCCGCACAGCCAGCATTCCCGACGTCGACCTCCTCCTCCACGACCGCCATCCTTGGCTGACTTGTTCGTGTCAGCGGCCTTCGCCGGCTTCCCGCCACCGCGGTGACTGCCACCAGACTGCCCGCGCTGTCCCGGTCGACCACCTTGCTTCGCGGGGGCGACGTAATTCACTTGCGCGAGGAGCTCCTGGGACCGCTCAGCCTCCTGCATCGCCTCGTCCTGCAGGATGTACGAGGTCAATGTGTCCTCGTTGAGCGTCGCCCGCGTGCTCGGCGCCATTGACAGCCGCTTCAGTAGATTATAGCTGCTCGGGAGTCCCTGCATGACGTGTGTGACGTACGACGACGTTGAGTACTCCGCGCCAGCCATCCGAATGGTGGCGAGAATTCGCCGAGCTCGGTTGCAGTAGTCAGTCGCGGTCTCCTCGTCGCCCATACGCAGTTGCGTCAACTGCCCCTCAAGCTGGGCGATGAACAAGTCGTCGGTGACCTGGTAAGTTGACTCGATGAAATGCCACGCCCGGTGGCCGGCGTCGAGGTACTCCCTGCACGACTTCAGGGCGATCTATACGCTTGGCGAGCAGCACCGCGAAATGACCGTAAAGGTCAGCAACTGCACGGCGTGAAACTCTGCTCGCAGGTCGGGGTGGTGCTCCTCTGGCGTCGCCACGGTCCCGCGGGCGAAGCCCATCAGCCCGGCCATCTCCAGTTGGGGCTCGATGGCTTCCTTCCACGTGAGGATGTCGGGACGACCGACCAGCAGAGGGGTGACCGAGATCCTGTCCGGCGTAAACTTGAAGTAGCCGTAGCTCGGCGCAATTCCTCCCGCGGTCACGTGTGTCGCCGACATCGGTGCAAATTCACTTCGTCTGCCTCCGACGTAGCCCCGCGAGGCCCCTGCAGCCGCGAACGACTGCATCCCTCGCGCCTGAACGCCGCCGACTTCATCGGCGTGTATCACACCACGCTGCCTCGACGTGCCTCCCGCACTGCTGCCGACTTGGCCACCTCCGGCGTTGACGCCCGCGTCGACGCCGCCCTCTGTGTTCACCGGTTGAGGAGAAGCAGGCTGAGAAGGAGGGTGCTCCATCGCCCACACGGCGCGGATGCCAGCCTCGACTACCGCCCACGGGAGGTCGCCAAACTCCTGCGCCTCATGGCGTCTCCTCGCGCCTGCCAGCCGTGCCTCCATGGTGTCTGCAACACCAGCGTCACCCACGCCAACCATGGTGGTGACACGCACAGCTGCCGGCCTACGAACACAATAGGTAAGTGACTACTATGTCGACCTGACTGAAAGGTAAGTCGTGTGCCGTCCACGCTCACCGCACCATGCGGAGATAACTATTGCAACGGGAGCTAGACTACGGGCTAGGCACGGATGCTCGTGTGATCTCTGCGTTCGTTCATTCCTTAGTCGTTTCCAAGTGCTAACACTACTTGCTAGTTCACGGGGAAAATTGGCAAGAGTTTCACTAGGAAAACATGACAACAAAAGTTCAGAATGATTGCATCAACATTGGCAACACTGACTACATCAGACCTAGCAAGGCTGCTGTGTCAAAATGAATGAAACAGGAATGATTGCATTGAACAGAAATGTGGTACAAGTACCTAACACTAGAATTGTGTACCCACTAAAGGCTAACCCACTGTAGCCTAAATAACTACAACATATATAATGTTTGACACACCCCCATAGGCAAAGTGGGGGAGAACAAGGGGTCACAAGACCAGTCAGAGCAAGGCAAAGCAAAAGCAAGCTCAGGGTGGATCTCAAAGGATACCACACAAATTCCGAGCACAAGCAAGTGGTCACAAGACCAGTTCACATGCAGTTTGATAATATCACAAGAGGTACAGTGATCACAACCTAGCAAGTGAAAGCATGCAGGTATATATATAGAGATCACAGTACAAGCAGAGTCAAGAAGTGAGCAAGTGAGGGAGAGTAGGCACAAGGCCTAGAACAGTACAGAAACGCTGCTGGTCACAAGGCTGAAGCGCCTTGGTGAACACATCAGCAGTGTTGGCCCGAGTGGCAACGGAACGCAGACGAAGCTGACCACGCTGCTGCAGCTCTCGAGCAAGGAAGTAGCGCAGAGCGATGTGCTTCGTTCTGTGCTCCAGTCTGTGCTCCTCACACAAGGCAATGGCTGCCTTGTTGTCGACGTACAGCACTGGAGGAGAACTAGGCCGCTCTCCTAGGTCGGTCAGCAGGTAGGTGAGCCAGCGAAGCTCCTGGGCAGCCATGGCTGTGGCGTAGATCTCAGCCTCACAACTGGAGCTGAGAACAGAGGAAGAACGTGTAGAACGCCAGGAAACAGAGCCAGAGCCAAGGCTGAAGGTGTAACCCTGAGACGACCGCTGCGTAGCCTGGTCGTCAGCCCAAGAAGCGTCTGAGTGTCCAGTGAGGACAACGTCGCGCCGTCCTCCAAGCACAAGCCCCATGCCCGACGTACTGCACAAGTAGCGCAACACCCTCTTAGCGGCATCCATGTGCTCCTTCCGGTGACGGCCAGGAGCGACATAGCGTGCTAGGATGCTAAGAGGGTAGGCTAGGTCAGGTCGAGTGCAGGTCATCAGGTACATGAGGCAGCCCACAAGCTCTGGATACGGGCCACTCGGCTCTACGGACTCATCCGAAGGCAGAGCTGAGAGCGAGTGACCGGTAGGCAGAGGAGTGGGCTGAGGCGAGGAGTACGTGAAGCGGAAGCGCTGAAGGACCTGTTGCACCATGTGTGACTGAGTCAAGGTGATGGTGCGCTGTGCTCTGTCCCGGGTGATCCGCAAGCCAAGATAGCTTGTCAGCTCACCCAGGTCTGTGCACGTGTGTCTCTTCTGCAGCTCCGACTTCACGTGGGCGAGTGCCTCAGTGTCAGAAGTAGCAAAGACCAAGTCGTCTACGTACACGAGAACGTAGAACGGCGGCAGAGTGGTGTCGGTGCGTAGAAACAGCGACGGGTCAGCAGTAGAAGGAGCAAACCCAAGAGCCGCAAGAGTAGTCCTCAGTGTGTCGTGCCACTCACGGGGCGCCTGGCGGAGACCGTAGACTGGCTGCCGGAGGCTCCACTGGGTACCAGGAGGGAACGACCCAGTGAAGCCAGGTGGGCAGCGCAGCCAGATCTCCTCGTGCAGGGTGCCCTGTAGGAACGCAGTGCTGAAGTCAAGGCAGTGGAGCTCGTAGTCACGCTGAGCGGCGACGTGCAGCAGAACCCGAAGAGTGGTCATCTTCGGGGTCGGGGAGAAGGTCTGGAAGAAGTCAACTCCCTCTCGCTGACTGAAGCCTCGTGCAACGTAACGCGCCTTGAAGGTAGGCGGAGAACCCGGCGGCCGCTTCACTCTGAAGATCCACATGTCACTGACAATGTTCGCCCTAGGTGGGGGAACTTCGTCGACGTAGGTGCCTGTGGACTTCCAGGAAGCCATCTCTGCGTCCATGGCTGTCTGCCACTGAGAGGAGTACTCACCCTCCATCGCCTCTGCGTAGGAGCGTGGGGTCGGGATGTCTGGTGCATCTGGGTCTCCCTCAGGGGCAATCAGCATGGACACGAGATGAGGTAAAGCAGCAGCAAAGCACTCAAACTCCTCCTGTCTGTCCTCAAGGACGTCCGTGCCAAGAGCACACTCACCCCCGACTGACGGAGGACAGACAGACTCAGACTCAGCGACTAGGCTAGCGGGGTAGTCTAGACGACAGGCAGCAGCAAAGTCAACAAGCTCAGCGACTAGAGCAGACGCAGCAGAGGACTCAAAGGTAGGGTCAGTGACAACAGTGGCAAGGAGACGCGCGACAGTAGGACTGGCAGCACGAGTAAGGTCTGAAGGCGGGTCTGCAACGTCAGGAAGAGAGGACGCAGGAGGAGACGGCAGAAGGACGCGCTGTGGAGCAGTGGACGGACGCAGGGTCATATAGTGAGTGCCTAGGACAGGAGGAGGACGCTCACGTGGAGCACGACGACCAGTGCGGGCAGTGCGGACAGGCGACTCTGGACGAGACTCAGAAGACGCAGGACTAGACTCAGGCGACGGAGGACGAGATCCAGGCTCACGACGCTCTGTAAAGCTACCTCTCGGCGCAGTGTAAGGAGAAGGACCAGGCAGTGGAGAGGCAGGCTGTAACTGTGACTGCGACGGGACAGGTGGTGGACTCAGTAGGGGAGGAGGAGTAGGACCAGGAGAGGGTGGGAGACCAAGAACCTGCTGAAGGAGCGGAACGTAGTACGGCGGCGGCCGCTCAGCAACTCCAGCTCCAACCCCCTCAGCAGCTCCAGTCCCAGCAGCTCCAGTACCTCCAGTACGAGCACCTCCAGGACTAGCAGCTCCAGCACCAGCAGCACCTCCAGCAGCTCTAGCAGTACTAGCACCAGCAGCACCAGTACCAGCAGCACCTCCAGTAGCTCCAGCAGCACCAGCGCCAGTAGCACCTCCAGCAGCACCAGCAGCAGCAACACCTCCAGCAGCTCCAGCAGCACCAGCTGCAGCAGTAGCACCTCCGGCAGCTCCAGCAGCACCAGCACCAGCAACACCTCCAGCAGCTCCAGCAGCACCAGCTGCAGCAGCAGCACCTCCGGCAGCTCCAGCAGCACCAGCACCAGCAACACCTCTAGCAGCTCCAGCAGCTCCAGCAGCACCAGGACCAGTAGCACCCCCAGCAGCTCCAGCAGCAGTACCGGGGTCCGCGACGCAATGAGCGCCACTCCGGAGACTGCAGTGCCGAGCGTACCACTCGCGGAGCTGCAGGGGAGAGGGCAGCGCCCGCCTAGGAGGGGAAGCACTAGCACCAGCTCCAGCACCTCTCCGAGCGCCAGAAGCACCTCGCCTGAGGCTGCAGTACTGTAAGTACCACTCACGCAGCTGCTCGGAGGAGAGAGCTCCTCCAGGTGCAGAACTCCCAGGCTCAGCACCCCCAGACTCAGCACCCCCAGTCTCAGCACCCCCAGTCTCAGCACCCCCAGTCTCAGCACCCCCAGACTCAGCACCCCCAGGCTCCGCACCCCCAGGCTCCGCACCCCCAGGCTCCGCACGCTCAGGCTCAGGCTCAGCACCCCTAGCAGGACGAGAGTCGACAGCTACCTCGACAGGCTCAACCGGGTCTACCTGGGACACACCTGAGGGAGCGGCACCCTGAGGGGGGAGGGGGTCTACCACAGCAGCACCTGGTGCGAGGAAGAGAGGCGGGGGGGGAAGCAGGGCAGTGCGGTAGGGGAAGAGGCGGTAGTAGGGGACGGACTCGTCGAAAGTGACGTCCTGAGAAGGCAGGACACGGCGCGAGGTGGGGTGGTAAAACTGCCAACCAGACGCGTCCGGGACAAAGCCAAGGAAGACACAAGGAACAGCGCGGGAGGAGAGCTTGTCCGCGGACGTATCGCGAACAAAGGCTCGAGATCCCCAGACCCGAAAGCGTGACGCATCGCCAACCTCTCCTGTCCAACGCAGTGTCGGCGAAGTCTCCGGAACGGAGACACGGGGCCAGAGGTTGAGCTGATGCGCAGCGTATCGGACTGCAAACGGCCACAGAAAGTGGGGGGCAGCCGCATGGATCAAGGAGGTACGAGCGACCTCCATGACCAGGCCAATGCGGCGCTCAGCAACCCCATTCTGCTGTGGAGAGGCCGGAAGCGTGAACGACTGGCGGATGCCGTGCTCCGCACAGTAGGTTGCCAAGAGGTCGGAGGAGAACTCACCACCTCTGTCAGAGTGCAAGCGCAGGACAGGAAAGTCCGAGTGGAAACGCTCGCTGAGCTGGAGACGAGAAACGCTGATCCAAGGGATCAAAACATCAGGGACCTCACCCTTGGTGCGCAAGGGGAAGACCGTGGTGTAGCGCGAGTAGTCGTCAACAACTATCAGGAAGTACCTCTCCTGACCCTGACCACGGACGCGGGCTGGGCCCCACACGTCCATGTGGAGCGTCTGCAAGGGAGCAGTCGTCGGGGGAAACGAGGAGGAGTGAGGAGCGGCGCGCTGCCGCCCCTCGACACAAGGAAGACAGGGAGGAGCAGGCGAGGGAGGGAGGGGAGGGAGTACCCGGGGAAGACCAGAGACAAGGTACCGTTTGTGCATGGCACGAAGGCGCTGCACTGACGGGTGACCAAGGCGGTGGTGCCAGAGGACAGTCTCGTGCGCCAGAGAGCGACACGAGCAGGGGGCAGACAGCTGACCTGACGCAGACGCAGACGCAGCTACCTGAGGGGACTCAGTGGTCAGTGTGTACAGGTCCGACCCCGGCTGCCTAGTGAAGGTAGCCAGGTGACGGCCCGTCCGAGCACACGTGCAGTGTGTCACACGCTCGTAGGCAGGGGTGAACTGGTGGACACCCCCGTCCTGGAGGGCACAACCCGCCACCAAGTTCGTAGAGAACGAGGGGAGGTGGAGACCTGACAGAGTGCCCGACGGAACCGCAGGACAAGGAAGGACAGTGGAGGAGGTCGCAATGACCGGACCCCCAGAGGGGTCAGCAAGGGAGACAGCTACTGGCCGAGCAAGCTGCTCAAGGGCAGTGCGGTCACGAAAGAAACAGCGAGAAGCGCCTGAGTCTAGAGTGAAGGTGTGCAGTGCCTCAGTGGACTCAGTACCAGGGGGCGCAGACTCACTAGCACCTGGAGCAGCAGCCTCACCAGCACCTGGGGCAGCAGACACGTAAGCACCTAGCGCAGCAGCCTCACCAGCACCTGGGACAGCAGACACGCAAGCACCTAGAGCGGCAGCCTCACGGGTGCGAATGCCCGGGTCGGGCGGAACACGCAGGTACTGATCATCCTCTCCACTAGTAGACAACACATACATGGCAGTGAGAATAGCATCAAAGTCAAGAGCAAAGACATCAATGTTCTTCTTCATCAGATCCCACCAGCGGGGCAGCTCAGTGGCAGTAGGGAACTGAGTGCGCCAAGCGTCGTCGAGGCGGGAGAAGCAGCGCTGCGTAGCGTGCGCCCTCCCACACGTGTGGCCAGTGCGCTCACCAGTGCGGATGACGTACGTGCAGCTAAGGCCACCCCCCCCCCCGTGCTGAGAGTACCACTCACGAAGCTCCTGGGGAGAGAGAGTCTGCTGTCCGCCAGCGCCACCACGTCCACCACCTCCGCCGCCACCACCTCGACCACCACCGCCCCTGCCGCCGCCTCGTCCACCGCCACCCCAACCACCGCCCCCACCTCGGCCA
The DNA here is from genome assembly GCA_947471745.1 of Closterium sp. Naga37s-1. NCBI lineage: Eukaryota > Viridiplantae > Streptophyta > Zygnematophyceae > Desmidiales > Closteriaceae > Closterium > Closterium sp. Naga37s-1. Next base: position 2,099,286 of record CANJKZ010000008.1, on the reverse strand, counting down.
CCTCCTCCGCTGCTGCCGCCACCACCCCCACCGCTGCTACTAGCCCCTCCTGCCCCGCCACCACCCCCACCACCTCCACCGCCCCCACCACCACCTCCCCCGCCGTCACCTCCACCTCCCTTGCCCCCTTTGCCCTTGCCGCTGCGGCGCCAGCTCGGAGCGGACGCAGTCCCGACCTGCTCAGTACCGGCTAGGTCGACAGCAGCAGCAGAGGCGACAGAGGGGAGCAGGGGGGAAGGGGAACACCCCTCAAAGAACGGGGTGCGGGGGTCGCCACGAGAGGCAGCTACAGCGACTATGCTAGTCTCGGCTGCAAGCAGTTCCTTCTCGAGCAGGTCTATGGTGAGCTCAGTGGGGGAGCGAGCGAGGAAGTGGTCCCTGACCGCACGAAGAGAGTCAGGGAGACGGGTGACAAGGTGGTAGAGAGTGAGCCAGAGCGGGGGGGGGTGGGTGACAAGAAACTCAGCGGGCATAGCGGCACGGAAGCGAGCCTCACTAGTGCGGAGGTGCGTGGTGAGGTCAGCGACTGTGGCGAAAGCGGACAGGTCTGGGAACAGGTAGGGGAGCGAGAGACGGCCTAGCGTAGCAGAGGCAGGCGAGGAGTAGCGCGCAACTACAGAGTGTACAGTGCCTGTGCAGTTTTGTGCTGGCCAAAGTGCTCGCGCTCATCTACCGGCAGGGAGTTGCGAATGGCAAAGCGAGCGTGGGCGTCACGAGTCTGCCACTGTGAACGGGCAGTACTGTCAGCAGTAGTAGCAGGGGCAGCAGCATTGCCTAGTGCGTGATCGTACAGCGAGATATCCTCCTTGGCAGTGAGCTGGAGGAACAGGTGCAAGTCATCGAGCCAGGTCTCAAACTTCAGGGGGCGACCCTCAGCATCGAAAGCTAGAACAGCAGGGCTAGCCATAGGTGCAGTAAGAGCAGTAGTCGCAGCAGAAACAGTAGCAGTAGTAGCAGCAGGGGAAACCCTAAAAGCAGCAGGCAGTGCGACTCGGGTAGGGCGGCTCGGTCCAGAGAGGGCTGCTCAGTACGGGGAGGGCGGCGCGGCTCAGTTCGGGCGGCGCGGCTCGGCTCGGTTCTGGGCGGCTCGGTTCGGGCGGCTCGGTCGGGCGGCTCGGTTCGGGCGGCTCGGTTCTGGCATGGCCGAGGCGGTCGCGCGTGGGGGCGGCTCGGTTCTGACGGGGCCGTAAGGGGCCTCTAAGGGGCGAACGCGGGGCCGCCGGGGGCCGCTAAGGGGCGGCGCGCGAGGACGACGGGGCCGTTTGGGGCCTCTAGGGGACGGCGCTCAGGGTCGACAGGGCCGTAAGGGGCCGCTAAGGGGTCGACGGGGCCTCTAAGGGGCGAACGCGGGGCCGACGGGGCCGCTAAGGGGCGGCACGCGAGGTCGACGGGGCCGTAAGGGGCCGTGAAAGGGGGGCGCGCGGGGTCGACGGGGCCTTGAGGGGCCGCTAAGGGGTCGACGGGGCCGTAAGGGGCCTCTAAGGAGGAGCGCACGAGGGCGCTTAGACAGTGGGGCGCACGAGGGCGCTAGGAGACAGTCAGAGTGGTGGGCCCGTAAAAAAAAATTTCGGTCCTAGCGGAGGACCTGCTCTGAAACCATGTCAAAATGAATGAAACAGGAATGATTGCATTGAACAGAAATGTGGTACAAGTACCTAACCCTAGAATTGTGTACCCACTAAAGGCTAACCCACTGTAGCCTAAATAACTACAACATATATAATGTTTGACATGCTGGTCTACTGCCAGCGCAGCACGGTCGACCGCGTGCCAGCACGACTTGGTCGACCGCGCTCCAGCAGAGCAGAGTCGCGGCTTGCCAACGTTGCCCGTCCGCGGTGTGCCAACGCTGCAGTTAGTCGGCTGCACAGCGATGCATCCGCGGGACAACGGTGCACCAGCTTCGCAGGTGCGTGCAGCTGGTTGGCGCCCAACTCCCCGTCACACGCCCAGCGCAGACACTTCACCCGTGACGGCGCCCACCAACCATGTCGACTTCGGGATACCACCCCCGAGATCGTCTTCGTAGACAACATCCCCGGCGACTTTCGCGCACGTCGCCCGGGTATCTTGGTTGACCGGGTAATTCGCGGTCCTCCCGCGGTCCTCCGCAGTTTTGTGGATCCACGGTCCCCCGTGATTTCGTGGCTCCACGGTCCCCCGCGATTTCTTGGCTCCACGTTCCTCCGCGATTTCGTGGCTCCACGGTCCCCCGCGATTTCGTGGCTCCACGGTCCCCCGCGATTTCGTGGATCCCACGGTCGGCTCCGCCCAAGCGAGGACGGGGCCAAATGTTAGAATCTAGAATAGAACGAGAATGAATGAAACTAGGTAGGAGGGGGATACAAGTAGGAAACCCTAACAAAGCTGTACCCCCTAAGGCTAAACCCACTATAGCCTACACAATATGAACATATAATGTTTGACACACCCCCATAGGCTAAGTGGGAGACAACCAGATGGTCACAAGACCAGTCAAAGCAAAGCAAAGCAAGCTCAGGGTGGATCTCAAGGAAACCACACAAATTCTGAGCACAAGCAAGTGGTCACAAGACCAGTTCACATGCAGGTTGATAGTATAACAAGAGATACAGTGATCACAACCTAGCAAGAGTAAACAAGCAGGTATATATATAGAGATCACAGTACAAGCAGAGTCAAGAAGTAAGCAAGTGAGGCCCAGTAGGCACGAGGCCTAGAACAGTACAGAAGCGCTGATGGTCACAAGGCTGAAGCGCCTTGGTGAACACATCAGCAGTGTTGGCCCGAGTGGCCACGTAACGCAGACGAAGCTGACCGCGCTGCTGCAGCTCTCGAGCAAGGAAGTAGCGCAGAGCGATATGCTTCGTTCTGTGCTCCAGTCTGTGCTCCTCACACAAGGCAATGGCAGCCTTGTTGTCGACGTACAGCACTGGAGGAGAACGAGGCCGCTCTCCCAAGTCGGTCAGCAGGTAGGTGAGCCAGCGTAACTCCTGTGCAGCCATGGCTGTGGCGTAGATCTCAGCCTCACAACTGGAGCTGAGAACAGAAGACGAGCGTGTAGAACGCCAAGAAACTGAACCAGAGCCAAGGCTGAAGGTGTAACCTTGAGACGACCGCTGAGTAGCCTGGTCGTCAGCCCAAGACGCGTCTGAGTGCCCAGTGAGTACAACTCGGTCTCGTCCTCCAAGCACTAGCCCCATGCCCGACGTACTGCACAAGTAGCGCAACACCCTCTTAGCGGAATCCATGTGCTCCTTCCGGTGACGGCCAGGAGCGACATAGCGTGCAAGGATGCTAAGAGGGTATGCAAGGTCAGGTCGAGTGCAGGTCATCAGGTACATGAGGCAGCCCACAAGCTCTGGATACGGGCCACTCGGCTCTACGGACTCATCCGAAGGCAGAGCTGAGAGCGAGTGACCGGTAGGCAGAGGAGTGGGCTGAGGCGAGGAGTACGTGAAGCGGAAGCGCTGAAGGACCTGCTGCACCATGTGTGACTGAGTCAAGGTGATGGTGCGCCGTGCTCTGTCCCGGGTGATCCGCAAGCCAAGATAGCTTGTCAGTTCACCCAGGTCTGTGCACGTGTGTCTCTTCTGCAGCTCCGACTTCACGTGGGCGAGTGCCGCAGTGTCTGCAGTGGCAAAGACCAAGTCGTCGACGTACACGAGGATGTAGAACGGCGGCAGCGAGGTGTCGGTGCGTAGAAACAGCGACGGGTCAGCAGCAGAAGGAGCGAACCCAAGAGCCACAAGTGTAGTCCTCAGTGTGTCGTGCCACTCACGTGGCGCCTGTCGGAGACCGTAGACTGGCCGCCGGAGGCTCCACTGGGTACCAGGAGGGAACGACCCAGTGAAGCCAGGTGGGCGGCGCAGCCAGATCTCCTCGTGCAGGCTGCCCTGTAGGAAAGCAGTGCTGAAGTCAAGAGAGTGGAGCTCGTAGTCACGCTGAGCGGCGACGTGCAGCAGAACCCGAAGAGTGGTCATCTTCGGGGTCGGGGAGAAGGTCTGGAAGAAGTCAACTCCCTCTCGCTGACTGAAGCCTCGTGCAACGTAACGCGCCTTGAAGACAGGCGGAGAACCCGGCGGCCGCTTCACCCTGAAAATCCACATGCCACTGACGATGTTCGCCCCAGGTGGGGGAACCTCGTCGACGTAGGTGCCTGTGGACTTCCAGGAAGCCATCTCTGCGTCCATGGCTGTCTGCCACTGAGAGGAGTAGGGACCCTCGATCGCCTCTGCGTAAGAGCGCGGAGTCGGGATGTCTGGTGCATCCGGGTCTCCCTCAGGGGCAATCAGCATGGACACGAGATGAGGTAAAGCAGCGGCAAAGCACTCAAACTCCTCCTGCCTGTCCTCAAGGACGTCCGTGCCAAGAGCACACTCACCCCCGACGGACGGAGGACAGACAGACTCAGACTCAGCAACTAGGCTAGCGGCGTAGTCTAGACGACAAGTGGCAGCAAAGTCGACAAGCTCGGCAACTAAGGCAGACGCAGCAGTGGACTCAGAGGAAGGGTCAGTGACAACAGTAGCCAGGAGACGCGTGACAGTAGGACTGGCAGCACAAAGAGAGTCAGACTCAGGGTCAGCAAGAGCAGGAAGAGAGGACGCAGGAGGAGCCGGGAGAGGGACACGCTGGGGAGCAGTGGAAGGACGAAGCACCATCTGGTGAGTGCCTGGGATAGCAGGAGGACGCTGACGCGGGACACGACGACCAGTGTGAGCAGCACGAACAGGCGACGCTCGACGAGACTCAGGCGACGCAGGACGAGACTCAGGCTCACGACGCTCCGTAAGACCTCCAGTTGGACCAGTGTAAGGAGAAGGACCAGGGAGAGGGGAGGCAGCCGGTAACTGTGACTGCGACTGGATAGCCGGAGGACACTCTGAGGAGGGAGGAGGACAAGGAGGAGGAGGCTGACCAAGAACCTGCTGAAAGAGCGGAACGAAGTACGGCCGCGGCCGCGCAGCGTCTCCAGAACTAGCAGAGACACCAGCGCCAGGGTCCTCAGCACCAGCAGCAGCTCCACCTCCAGGGTCCTCAGCACCAGCAGCAGCTCCGACTCCAGGGTCCGCAGCACCAGCAGCAACTCCAACGCCCGGGTCCGCAGCACCAGCAGCAGCTCCAACGCCTGGGTCCTCAGCACCAGCAGCAGCTCCAACTCCAGAGTCCGCAGCACCAGCAGCACCTCCAGAAGAAGCAGCAGCTCCAGCAGCCCCAGCACCAGCAGCACCTCCAGCAGCTCCAGCAGCACCAGCAGTACCACCAGCACCAGCAGCACCTCCAGCAGTGTCAGCAGCACCAGCAGCTCCAGCACCAGCAGCACCTCCAGCAGCGCCAGAAGCACCGCCAGCAGCAGAACCTCCAGCAGCTGGGTCCGCGACACTAGGAGCGCCACTCCGAAGACTGCAGCGCCGTGCGTACCACTCTCGGAGCCGCTGGGGAGAGGGCAGCTCCCGCCTAGGAGGGGAAGCACTAGCACCAGCTCCAGCAGTACTCCTGGCTCCAGAAGCACCTCTCCTGAGGCTGCAGTACTGTAAGTACCACTCACGCAGCTGCTGTGAGGAGAGAGCTCCTCCAGGTGTAGCACTCCCAGGCTCAGTACCTCCAGACTCAGCACCCCCAGACTCAGCACCCGCAGGCTCCGCACCCCCAGGCTCAGCACCCCCAGACTCCGCAACCCCAGGCTCCGCACCCCCAGACTCCGCAACCCCAGGCTCCGCACCCCCAGGCTCCGCACCCCCAGGCTCCGCACGCTCAGGCTCAGGCTCAGCACCCCTAGCAGGACGAGAGTCGACAGCTACCTCGACAGGCTCAACCGGGTCTACCTGGGACACACCTGAGGGAGCGGCACCCTGAGGGGGGAGGGGGTCTACCACAGCAGCACGTGGCGCGAGGAAGAGAGGCGGGGGGGGAAGCGGGGCAGTGCGGTAGGGGAAGAGGCGGTAGTAGGGGACGGACTCGTCGAAAGTGACGTCCTGAGAAGGCAGGACACGGCGCGAGGTGGGGTGGTAAAACTGCCAACCAGACGCGTCCGGGACAAAGCCAAGGAAGACACAAGGAACAGCGCGGGAGGAGAGCTTGTCCGCGGACGTATCGCGAACAAAGGCTCGAGATCCCCAGACCCGAAAGCGTGACGCATCGCCAACCTCTCCTGTCCAACGCAGTGTCGGCGAAGTCTCCGGAACGGAGACACGGGGCCAGAGGTTGAGCTGATGCGCAGCGTATCGGACTGCAAACGGCCACAGAAAGTGGGGGGCAGCCGCATGGATCAAGGAGGTACGAGCGACCTCCATGACCAGGCCAATGCGGCGCTCAGCAACCCCATTCTGCTGTGGAGAGGCCGGAAGCGTGAACGACTGGCGGATGCCGTGCTCCGCACAGTAGGTTGCCAAGAGGTCGGAGGAGAACTCACCACCTCTGTCAGAGTGCAAGCGCAGGACAGGAAAGTCCGAGTGGAAACGCTCGCTGAGCTGGAGACGAGAAACGCTGATCCAAGGGATCAAAACATCAGGGACCTCACCCTTGGTGCGCAAGGGGAAGACCGTGGTGTAGCGCGAGTAGTCGTCAACAACTATCAGGAAGTACCTCTCCTGACCCTGACCACGGACGCGGGCTGGGCCCCACACGTCCATGTGGAGCGTCTGCAAGGGAGCAGTCGTCGGGGGAAACGAGGAGGAGTGAGGAGCGGCGCGCTGCCGCCCCTCGACACAGGGAAGACAGGGAGGAGCAGGCGAGGGTGGGAGGGGAGGGAGAACCCTGGGAAGACCAGAGACAAGGTACCGTTTGTGCATGGCACGAAGGCGCTGCACGGACGGGTGACCAAGTCGGTGGTGCCAGAGGACGGTCTCGTGCGCCAGAGAGCGACACGAGCAGGGGGCCGACAGCTGACCTGACGCAGACGCAGACGCAGCTACCTGAGGGGACTCAGTGGTCAGTGTGTACAGGTCCGACCCCGGCTGCCGAGTGAAGGTAGCCAGGTGACGGCCCGTCCGAGCACACGTGCAGTGTGTCACGCGCTCGTAGGCAGGGGTGAACTGGTGAACACCCCCGTCCTGGAGCGCACAACCCGCCACCAAGTTCGTAGAGAACGAGGGGAGGTGGAGACCTGACAGTGTGCCCGACGGGACCGCAGGACAAGGAAGGACAGTGGAGGAGGTCGCAATGACCGGACCCCCAGAGGGGTCAGCGAGGGAGACAGCAACTGGCCGAGCAAGCGGCTCAAGGGCAGTGCGGTCACGAAAGAAACAGCGAGAAGCACCTGAGTCCAGAGTGAAGGTGTGCAGTGCCTCAGTCGACTCAGTACCAGGGGGCGCAGACTCACTAGCACCTAGAGCAGCAGCCTCACCAGCACCTGGGGTAGCAGACACGCGAGTACCGGGAGTGGTAGCCTCACCAGCACCTAGGGCAACAGACGCACTAGCACCTAGAGCGGCAGCCTCACTCACAGGACACGGCAGCTGCACCTGTCCACTACCAGAAGCTCCCGAACGACGCACTCCAGAGCGACTACCACTACGGCCACCCCGACAGCCCCAACTGGCGTACCACTCACGAAGCTGCTGGGGCGAAAGAGGACACGGCAGCTGCACCTGTCCACTACCAGAAGCTCCCGACCGACCCACTCCAGAGCGACTACCACTACGGCCACCCCGACAGCCCCAACTAGCGTACCACGCACGAAGCTGCTGGGGCGAAAGAGGACACGGCAGCTGCACCTGTCCACTACCAGAAGCTCCCAACCGACCCACTCCAGAGCGACTACCACTACGGCCACCCCGACAGCCCCAACTAGCGTACCACGCACAAAGCTGCTGGGGCGAAAGAGGACACGGCAGCTGCACCTGTCCACTACCAGAAGCTCCCGACCGACCCACTCCAGAGCGACTACCACTACGGCCACCCCGACAGCCCCAACTAGCGTACCACTCACGAAGCTGCTGGGGCGTGAGGGACTCACGCGCACGGCCCTGGAGCTGCATCTGGCCACGCCAGGAGCAGCAGTAGCAGCAGTAGTGGCAGTAACAGCAGTAACAGCAGGAGCAGTAGCAGTGGGAGTAGAAAAGGCAGTAGCAGCAGTAGCAGCGGTAGAGGTAGCAGTGCTGGCAGGGCAATGCTCACCAGTGGTCGGCGCGGCAGGCGCAAGACGGTGGCGACAGCGGGGCCGCTACAACTGCAGGGCGGGGCCGGGCCGCAGCAGGGAGCTCCGCGGCAGCTGCTGCAGGGCGAGGCCGGGCCGCGACGGCAGCTGCTCCAGGTGCCAGGGGCGGCTGCTGCAGTGGCGGCTGCTCCAGGGGCCAGGGGCGGCTGCTGCAGCGGTGGTTGCTCCAGGGGCCAGGGGCGGCTGCTGCAGGGGCGGCTGCTCCAGGGGCGAGGGGTGGCTCCTGCAGTGGCGGCTGCTCCAGTGGCCAGGGGCGGCTGCTGCAGGGGCGGCTGCTCCAGAGGCCAGGCGCGGATTAGGTCAGGGCGACGCGGCGAGCAGGGCGACGCGGCGGGCAGGTGGCGACGCCGCGGGCAGGGCGACGTGGCGGGAAGGTGACGACGCCGCGGGCAGGGCGACGCGGCGAGCAGGTGACGACGCCGCGGGCAGGGCGACGCGGCGAGCAGGTGACGACGCCGCGAGCAGGGCGACGCGGCGGGCAGGGCGACGCGGCGAGCAGGTGACGACGCCGCGAGCAGGGCGACGCCACGAGCAGGTGGCGACGCCGCGGGCAGGGCGACGCGGCGAGCAGGTGACGACGCCGCGGGCAGGCGACGACGCCGCGGGCAGGCGACGACGCCGCGGGCAGGCGACGACGTCGCAGGCAGGGGCTACGTCGCGGGCAGGCGACGACGCCGCAGGCAGGCGACGACGCCGCGGGCAGGCGACGACGCCGCGGGCAGGCGACGACGCCGCGGGCAGGGGCTACGTCGCGGGCAGGTGACGACGCCGCGGGCAGGCGGCGACGCCGCGGGCAGGGCGACGCGGCGGGCGGCGAGAGCCTGCAGGGGCGGCGCGCGGTCGGGCAGAGGCTGCGCGCGGGCCTGACGAGTCTGCACGGGCGGCTCTCGGGCCTGACGGGCCTGCAGAGGCGGCTCGGGGGGGGCCTGACGGGTCTGCAGAGGCGGCTCGAGGGCGCACGAGAGCGCTCGAGGGCGCACGAGGGCGCACGAGGGCGCACGAGGGCGCACGAGGGTGCACGAGGGCGCACGAGGGCGCACGGGGGCGCACGAGGGCGCACGAGGGCGCACGAAGGCGCACGAAGGCGCACTAGCAGAGAAAGGCGCACGAGGGTGCACGTAAGGTAGGGCGCACGAGGGCGCTTCTAGCGGAATAGTGGGCCCATAGTAGAAAGCGGTCCTAGGTAGCAACCTAGGCTCGTGATACCATGTTAGAATCTAGAATAGAACGAGAATGAATGAAACTAGGTAGGAGGGGGATACAATCAGGAAACCCTAAGGCTAAACCCACTATAGCCTACACAATATGAACATTTAATGTTTGACACCAAACACAACTCCCGTTGACACTCCCCTGCCGTGTTCACGCTTGGGCCCCCCCCCCGGCCCACACGGCAGTACTGCTCGGAGAATAGCCCGTCAGCGTGCACACAACGCACAGCACGCTGGTCACCGCACCAGCCATGCAAAAGGGCATGGCACCTACTGCTGCACGTCGTTGTCACCGTCGCCCACATCGGCCAGGCGCACTTGGCCGATTGCAACGGAGCACCGGTTGAAGGCCGGGTAGTGCAGCGCCTTCGTCAGGAAGTCGGCCGGCTGCTCAGCGGTCGGGATGTACTTCAGCGAAAACTTCCCGCGCTTCACCATGTGCTGCAGCCAGGCCTGTCGCCGTTCCATGTGCTTGAGGTTGCCCGTTAACCCCATGCCCTCGCCGACCGTGATGGCCGACTTGTTGTCCACCCTGAGGACAGTCGGCTTTCCAGCGTCCAGCCGCTGGAACTCCGCGAGGAGGAAACGAAGGCGACGTCCCTCCTTGCCGGCTTCGACGGCCGCCACGTACTCCGACTCGGTCGACGACAGCGTCGCGCACTTGATGCGCTGGCTCGACCAGGAGACCACGGCCCCTCCGTAGACGAACACGTAGCCGCCCGTGCTCATCCGGTTCTGCTTGTCGCCCGCGTCGTCGGCGTCCACAAAGCCGACCAACTCCAGTGACTCCGGACCACCGCCGTACTCCAGGGCGGTGTCTCGCGTGTTGGCGAGGTAGGCGAGACAGCGGTCGACTTCGCGCCAGTGCTGGTCGCTCCTCACCGTGAGGCCGCTCCCCAGCTTGCTGCACGCGAATGCGATGTCCGGCCTCGTCGTCGTCGCCGCGAACTGCAGCGAGCCAACCTTCTGCCGGTACTCCTCCTCCTCGCGCTCCTGCGCTTCCTCGTCGTCGAATGTCTGCTCCGCGTAGGCGGCGACGGAGACCGGCGTCTTCGGAGTGCGCCCGGTCTGCTCCTCGTCGATGAAGCGCCTGCGCAGCTTGTCGGCGTAGCCCTGCTGGTGCAGCCACAATTTTCGCGCCGGCCTGTCGCGCACGATCTCCAGGCCGAGATACTTCTGCACCGGCGAAATTTCGCGCAGCTCGAAAGCGGCCTCCAGCAGCTCCTTCTGCTCCTTCAGCATCGTGGTGCTGCTGCTCGCGGCGAGAAGGTCGTCGACGTAGACCAGCACCCAGCAGGTCACCTTGTCGTCGCCGGCCTTGAAGTACAGAGCCTCATCGACTTGGCTCTTCTTCCACTCGGCGCCAACCAACACGTCGTTGAGAGCCGTGTACCACAGCAGCGGCGACTGCTTCAGCCCGTAGAGGCTCTTCAGCAGCTTGCACACCCGGCCGGTCCCGTCGTTGAAGTAGTCCGGCTGATACATGTACAGCACGCGATCGAGCTTGCTCTGCAAAAAGGCGTTCTTCATGTCCAGCTGCATCAGGTTGAGGTCGAGGACGGCGACGATGCTGAGGAAAATCCTCAGCGTGACATAGCTGCTCACCGGCGCGTACGTCTCGTCGTAGTCAGCGCCATACACCTGCGTGAAGCCTTTCACGACCAGCCTCGCCTTTTCGCGCTCGACAGTGTCGTCGATGCGGTACTTCGTTGTCAGCACCCACCGGTTCTTCATTATGTTCACCCCCGGCGGGCGTTCGACCAGCTCCCAAGTGCCCATGTTGATGAGGCTACGAATCTCTTCCTCCATGGCGGCCTTCACCGCCGGGCCCTTCCAGCTCGCCAACGCCTCCTTCACCGTCATGGTCGAAATGTCCCAACGGTGCTCGGGATCGGCGTGCATGTCGGGGTCGAGCTCCGAAAACGCCTCATCGTCCTCGGCGTCATCGTACGCCAGGTCGTCGTCGTCCACGTCGTACACCGTGGTGAAGGCAGCGGGGACGAAAAAATCGGGTGGCCTCCGAATTCGGCCCGACTTCCGAGGTCCGGGCTGCACCTCCACCACGTCGCTTGATGTGCCTTCATCGAACTGCTCCCCTGTCGTCCGCTCCTCTGAAGCGAGCTCCGCGTTCGACGGCTCCCCTGGCGACGGCTTCTCTGAAACGCGCTTCCCGTTCGAAAGCTCCCCTGCCAACTGCTCCGCGGTTTCCTCCGTGGGCTTCTTCGCGGTCTCCTTCGCGATCTCCTCCGCGGTCTCGTCCGCGGTCTCGTCCGCGGTCTCGTCCGCGGTCTCCTTCGCGGTTTTCGCGGTGTCCTCCGCGGTGCCCGTCGCGGTTTTCTTCGCGGTCTCCTCCACGGTCCTCTTCTCCGCGACTGGCTGGGCGTCACGTCGGCCACCGGCGATGCTCTTGGCCGGCGCAACAGGCGACGCTCCACGACTCCCCTCATCGCCGGAGGCCGACACTGGAGGCAGGCCATGCAGTTCGACGGGAAGGGAATGGGAAGAAGGGGCAGGAGATGGCGAGGCAGGTGCGACCGCGACATCCTCATCAGCCTGCTCACCGACCTCGGCGAGCAGAGGAAGCGTCGCCGTGGAGGTGTCCGTCGGCGGGTTGGCCCGCGTCCGCCCCGACGCGGGCCCGAATTCCAACTTCCACACCTCCAGCGACAGAGTTTCGTAGAACACCACGTCCGACGTGGTGACCACCCGGTTGTCGGCGATGTCAAGGAGCTCCCAGCCTTTGCTCTCCTCCGACACGCCGAGGTGAAGGCCCCACCGGGCCTTCGGCTTCAGCTTCCCACCGCGCTGCTGCTCAGGGACGAGAAATTGTGCCATGCAGCCCCAAACCCGCGCCAGTGACAGGTCGGGCTTCTGCCCGGTGAGAATCTGGGACGGCGTCGTCCCCGCGGGCAGCGTCGACCGCTCCAGGCAGTTGCGAACCCAGACGGCCTGCCGCAGAGCGAGATGCCACCAGTGGTGCTGCACGCCCATGTGCAGCAGCATCGTCCGCACCGACTCCACCACCGTCCTCATCTCCCGCTCCGCCATGCCATTCTGCTGCGGGGTGTAAGGGCAGGTTAAGTCGTGAACGATTCCCTTGCTGTCCACGAAGGCGGTGAAGTCCTTTCCGAGGAACTCCCCTCCGCGGTCAGAACGCAGTTGCAGCACCGAATGCTTCGCCTGCCGCTCCACCAGCACCAACCACTTCTGGAACTCCAGCAGCACGTCCGACTTCTTGGCGACCGGCCGCACCCACACGTAGCGGGTCTTGTGGTCCTTCAGCAGCAGGAAGTACAGGCTTCCGTCCTTGGCAGCCACGCGAAATGGCCCGCACAAGTCAATGTGCACGACGGCCAGGACATCGTCGGCTTCGGAGCCGCGGTCGGGGAAGGTGTGCCGCGCCAGCTTCCCGCCGACGCACGAAACACACGGGGAGTCGGCGCCAGACGCCGACGTGAGGTCCAGCCCAGTGGCGACCTCATGCTTCGCCGAGCTCCGTATCGTGTCCATGCCAACATGCGCAAGCCTCGCGTGCAGCCTGTTCGGGGTTGCCTTCGTCGCCGAGACGATCGCCCGCAGAGCGACCTCCTATTTCGCGGGCGTCGTCGCCTTTACCGCGCATGGGCGTAGGTCAGTGCAGAGGACCCGGCCGGTGTACGTCGCTCGACCGAGCACATCCCCCGCCGCGGAGACGAGCAACATCCGATCGCCGTCGTCCTTCAGCGTCACCCCGCTCTCCTTCAGCTGGCCGGCCGAAAGCAGATTCGCCTGCACGCCCGGGACGTAGAGAACGTCGGAGATGAGTACCCGCTTTCCGGCCTTCCCTTGCAGTGCAACCGTGCCACGGCCGCGAACGTCCTGCAGCGCCCCATTGAAGCCGCGCACGTGCTTCACGTCGCCGCTCGGCCCCAAGTCGACGAAGGCCTCCTTCGTCCCCATCAGGTGGTGCGAGCAGCCGCTGTCGAGCAGGACCACTGCGGGGTTTGCTTGCACAGCTGCCGCCACCGCCTGGAAATCCTCGCCAGCTTCCGGCGCCAGCGAGACGGTCGGCTCTACGATACCGACCAGCGAGCACGACGCCTCCTTGTCGCCTCGCCCTTTGCCACCCGCGGAAGAGTCGGCGTCCTTCGCCAAGGTCCACTTCGTCGACTCCTTCTCCTTTCGCGGCTGGTTTCCTCGACGCGGACGACGGCTGCCAGACCTCCCGCGGCCTCCCTTGATTTCGTCGTCGTCCGAGTCACTGCGGTCGGGACACTCGAAGGAGAGGTGATCGGGATCGCCGCACAGCCAGCATTCCCGACGTCAACCTCCTCCTCCACGACCGCCATCCTTGGCTGACTTGTTCGTGTCAGCGGCCTTCACCGGCTTCCCGCCACCGCGGTGACTGCCACCAGACTGCCCGCGCTGTCTCGGTCGACCACCTTGCTTCGCGGGGGCGACGTAATTCACTTGCGCGAGGAGCTCCTGGGACCGCTCAGCCTCCTGCATCGCCTCGTCCTGCAGGATGTACGAGGTCAATGTGTCCTCGTTGAGCGTCGCCCGCGTGCTCGGCGCCATTGACAGCCGCTTCAGTAGGTTATAGCTGCTCGGGAGTCCCTGCATGACGTGTGTGACGTACGACGACGTTGAGTACTCCGCGCCAGCCATCCGAATGGTGGCGAGAATTCGCCGAGCTCGGTTGCAGTAGTCAGTCGCGGTCTCCTCGTCGCCCATACGCAGGTGCGTCAACTGCCCCTCAAGCTGGGCGATGAACAAGTCGTCGGTGACCTGGTAAGTTGACTCGATGAAATGCCACGCCCGGTGGCCGGCGTCGAGGTACTCCCTGCACGACTTCAGGGCGATCTATACGCTTGGCGAGCAGCACCGCGAAATGACCGTAAAGGTCAGCAACTGCACGGCGCGAAACTCTGCTCGCAGGTCGGGGTGGTGCTCCTCTGGCGTCGCCACGGTCCCGCGGGCGAAGCCCATCAGCCCGGCCATCTCCAGTTGGGGCTCGATGGCTTCCTTCCACGTGAGGATGTCGGGTCGACCGACCAGCAGAGGGGTGACCGAGATCCTGTCCGGCGTAAACTTGAAGTAGCCGTAGCTCGGCGCAATTCCTCCCGCGGTCACGTGTGTCGCCGACATCGGCGCAAATTCACTTCGTCTGCCTCCGACGTAGCCCCGCGAGGCCCCTGCAGCCGCGAACGACTGCATCCCTCGCGCCTGAACGCCGCCGACTTCATCGGCGTGTATCACACCACGCTGCCTCGACGTGCCTCCCGCACTGCTGCCGACTTGGCCACCTCCGGCGTTGACGCCCGCGTCGACGCCGCCCTCTGTGTTCACCGGTCGAGGAGAAGAAGGCTGAGAAGGAGGGTGCTCCATCGCCCACACGGCGCGGATGCCAGCATTGACTACCGCCCACGGGAGGTCGCCAAACTCCTGCGCCTCATGGCGTCTCCTCGCGCCTGCCAGCCGTGCCTCCATGGTGTCTGCAACACCAGCGTCACCCACGCCAACCATGGTGGTGACACGCACAGCTGCCGGCCTACGAACACAATAGGTAAGTGACTACTATGTCGACCTGACTGAAAGGTAAGTCGTGTGCCGTCCACGCTCACCGCACCATGCGGAGATAACTATTGCAACGGGAGCTAGACTACAGGCTAGGCACGGATGCTCGTGTGATCTCTGCGTTCGTTCCTTCCTTAGTCGTTTCCAAGTGCTAACACTACTTGCTAGTTCACGGGGAAAATTGGCAAGAGTTTCACTAGGAAAACATGACAACAAAATTTCAGAATGATTGCATCAACATTGGCAACACTGACTACATCAGACCTAGCAAGGCTGCTGGTCTACTGCCAGCGCAGCACGGTCGACCGCGTGCCAGCACGACTTGGTCGACCGCGCTCCAGCAGAGCAGAGTCGCGGCTTGCCAATGTTGCCCGTCCGCGGTGTGCCAACGCTGCAGTTAGTCGGCTGCACAGCGATGCATCCGCGGGACAACGGTGCACCAGCTTCGCAGGTGCGTGCAGCTGGTTGGCGCCCAACTCCCCGTCACACGCCCAGCGCAGACACTTCACCCGTGACGGCGCCCACCAGCCATGTCGACTTCGGGATACCACCCCCGAGATCATCTTCGTAGACAACATCCTCGGCGACTTTCGCGCACGTCGCCCGGGTATCTTGGTTGACCGGGTATTTCGCGGTCCTCCCGCGGTTTCGCGGCCACCGCGGTCCTCCGCGGTTTCGTGGATCCACGGTCCCCCGTGATTTCGTGGCTCCACGGTCCCCCGCGATTTCGTGGCTCCACGTTCCTCCGCGATTTCGTGGCTCCACGGTCCCCCGCGATTTCGTGGCTCCACGGTCCCCCGCGATTTCGTGGATCCCACGGTCGGCTCCGCCCAAGCGAGGATGGGGCCAAACACAACTCCCGTTGACAGACTCCCAGCCGCATTCGTCGCTCCGGGGTGTGTCGTCACGTGGCCGTCGCGAACATTGTTGCGCGCGACGACATCACTAGCAGAGCTCGAGTGTTGTCCCACACTCTCAGGTTGGGCGGCGGATGGTGCTCCTTGTGCTTGCGTTCCTTTCGCTTGTGTCTGTGCTTGTTGCGCCCGTGCAATGTCGTTTTGCAGCGATGTGCGTTATGCCGTTAGCGCCGCAATTTCCTCGGTGCTTTTGTGCAGTTGGCACGTCTGTCAAACATTGTATATGTTTCTATTCTGTAGGCTATAGTGGGTTTAGCCTTAGGGGGTACAACATTCTAGGTTTTCCTACTTGTACTCCCAATGTTCTTAGTTTATCATCCTTCTCTCATTCTGACATGGTATCACGAGCCTAGGTTAGTCACCTAGGACCGACTACTGTTAGGGCCCACCACTGCTACTACTGCCTACTACCTGTGCGCCCTCGTGCGCTTACTGCGTGCGCCCTCGTGCGCCCTTTTGCTAGTTGCGCGCTGCCCACTAGCCTCGCACGCAGCCCCTCGCGGCCACGTGCAGCCCCGTGTGTCGCCCGCCTGCCTACCCGCGCCCTCGAGCGCCTGCCTACCCGCGCCCTCGAGCGCCTGCCTACTCGCGCCCTTGAGCGCCTGCCTACCCGCGCCCTCGAGCGCCACCCTGCCGCCCTGACGTGCAGGCCGCGTGCGGGCCTGCTCTGCACCCGCGCAGCCGCCCCTGGACCCCGCGGCGCGGCCCCTGGACCCCGCGACGCGTCGCCCTGCTCGTCGCGACGCCTCTGCGGGACCCGGGCGTCGCCCCTGCCTCGTCGCGACGCCCCTACGGGACCCGCGCGTCGCCCCTGCCTCGTTGCGACGCCCCTGCGGGACCCGCGCGACGCCCCTGCGGGACCCGCGCGTCGCCCCCGCCTCGTCGCGGCGCCTCTGCGGGACCCGCGCGTCGCCCCTGCCTCGTCGCGATGCCCCAGCGGGACCCGCGCGGAGTCGCCCCTGCCCGCCGCGGCGCCCTGACCTACCCCGCGCCCGCCCTTGGGACGGCCGCCCCTGGCCCCTGGAGCAGCCGCCCCTGACCCCTGGAGCAGCCGCCACTGCAGCAGCCGCCCCTGGCCCCTGGAGCAGCCGCACCTGCAGCCGCCCCTGGCCCCTGGAGCAGCCGCCCCGGCAACAGCCGCCCCTGGCCACCTGGAGCAGCCGCCACTACAGGAGCCGCCCCTGGCCCCTGGAGCAGCCGCCCCTGCAGCAGCCGCCCCTGGCCCCTGGAGCAGCTGCCGTCGCGGCCCGGCCCCGCCCTGCAGCAACTGCCGCGGAGCCTTTAGCCGCAGTCGTGGCCCCGCCCTGCAGCAGCTGCCGCGGAGCTCCCTGCCGCGGCCTGGCCCCGCCCTGCAGCTGTAGCGGCCCCGCTGTCGCCGCCGTCTTGCGCCTGCTCTCCCCACCACTGGTGAGCACTGCCCTGCCCACGCTGCTACCGCTGCTACTGCTGCTACTGTTTTTACTGCTCCTACTGCTACTACTCCTGTTGCTACTGCTGTTACTGCCGCTACTGCTGCTACTGCTGCTCCTGGCGTGGCCAGATGCAGCTCCAGGGCCGTCCGCATGAGTCCCTCACGCCCCAGCAGCTTCGTGAGTGGTACGCTCGTTGGGGTTGTCGGGGTGGCCGTAGTGGGAGTCGCTCTGGAGTGGGTCGTTCGGGAGCTTCTGGTAGTGGCCAGGTGCAGCTGCAGCGTCGTCCCCGCGAGGCTCTTTCGCCCCAGCAGCTTCGTGAGTGGTACGCTAGTTGGGGTTGTCGGGGTGGCCGTAGTGGGAGTCGCTCTGGAGTGGGTAGTTCGGGAGCTTCTGGTAGTGGCCAGGTCCAGTCTGCTGCTCCAGGTACTGGTGAGGCTGCCGCTCTAGGTGCTAGTGCGTCTGCTGCTCTAGGTCCTGGTCAGGCTGCTGCTCTAGGTGCTAGTGAGTCTACTGCTCCAGGTGCTCGTGCGTCTGCGCCTGCTGATACTGCGCCTACTGAGGCACTGCACACCTTCACACTGGACTCAGGTGCTTCCCGCTGCTTCTTTCGTGACCGCACTATCCTTGAGCAGCTAGCTCGGCCTGTTGCTGTCTCCCTGGCTGACCCCTCCGGGGGCCCTGTCCTTGCGACCTCCTCCACTGTCCTCCCTTGTCCTGCAGTCCCGTCCGGCACCCTGTCAGGTCTCTACCTCCCCTCGTTCTCTACGAACTTGGTGGCGGGCTCTGCTCTCCAGGACGGGGGTGTTCACCAGTTCACCCCTGCCTATGAGCGTGTGACACACTGCACGTGTGCTCAGACGGGTCGTCACCTGGCTACCTTCACTTGGCAGCCGGGGTCGGACCTGTACACACTGACCACTGAGTCCCCTCAGGTAGCTGCGTCTGCGTCTGCGTCAGGTCAGCTGTTGGCCCCCTTCTCGTGTCGCTCCCTGTCGCACGAGACCGTCCTCTGGCACCACCGCCTTGGTCACCCGTCAGTGCAGCGCCTTCGTGGCATGCACTCCCGGTACCTTGTCTCTGGTCTTCCCAGGGTTCTCCCTCCCCTCCCACCCTCGCCTGCTCCTCCCTGTCTTCCCTGTGTCGAGGGGCGGCAGCGCGCCGCTCCTCACTCCTCCTCGTTTCCCCCGACGACTGCTCCCTTGCAGACGCTCCACATGGACGTGTGGGGCCCAGCCCGCATCCGTGGTCAGGGTCAGGAGAGGTACTTCCTGATAGTTGTTGACGACTACTCGCGCTACACCACGGTCTTCCCCTTGCGCACCAAGGGTGAGGTCCCTGATGTTTTGATCCCTTGGATCAGCGTTTCTCGTCTCCAGCTCAGCGAGCGTTTCCACTCGGACTTTCCTGTCCTGCGCTTGCACTCTGACAGAGGTGGTGAGTTCTCCTCCGACCTCTTGGCAACCTACTGTGCGGAGCACGGCATCCGCCAGTCGTTCACGCTTCCGGCCTCTCCACAGCAGAATGGGGTTGCTGAGCGCCGCATTGGCCTGGTCATGGAGGTCGCTCGTACCTCCTTGATCCATGCGGCTGCCCCCCACTTTCTGTGGCCGTTTGCAGTCCGATACGCTGCGCATCAGCTCAACCTCTGGCCCCGTGTCTCCGTTCCGGAGACTTCGCCGACACTGCGTTGGACAGGAGAGGTTGGCGATGCGTCACGCTTCCGGGTCTGGGGATCTCGTGCCTTTGTCCGCGATACGTCCGCGGACAAGCTCTCCTCCCGCGCTGTTCCTTGTGTCTTCCTTGGCTTTGTCCCGGACGCGTCTGGTTGGCAGTTTTACCACGCCACCTCGCGCCGTGTCCTGCCCTCTCAAGACGTCACTTTCGACGAGTCGGTCCCCTACTACCGCCTCTTCCCCTACCGCACTGCCCCGCTCCCCCCCCGCCTCTCTTCCTCGCACCAGGTGCTGCTGTGGTAGACCCCCTCCCCCCTCAGGGTGCCGCTCCCTCAGGTGTGTCCCAGGTAGACCCGGTTGAGCCTGTCGAGGTAGCTGTCGACTCTCGTCCTGCTAGGGGTGCTGAGCCTGAGCGTGCGGAGCCTGGGGGTGCGGAGCCTGGGGGTGCTGAGCCTGAGCGTGCGGAGCCTGGGGGTGCTGAGCCTGCGGGTACGGAGCCTAGGGGTGCGGAGCCTGGGGGTGCTGAGCCTGAGGGTGCTGAGTCTGGGGGTGCTGAGCCTGAGAGTGCTACGTCTGAGAGTACTGAGCCTGGGGGTGCTGCGACTGACCGTGAGGCGCCTGGAGGCGCTCCCTCTTCACAGCAGCTGCGTGAGTGGTACTCGCGGTACTGCAGCCTCAGGAGGGGCGCTTCTGGGGCTAGGGGTGCTGCTGGAGCTGGTGCTCGTGGTTCCCCGCCTAGGCGGGAGCCGCCCTCTCCTCAGCGGCTCCGAGAGTGGTACGCTCGGCGCTGCAGTCTCCGGAGTGGCACTGCTGGTGCTTTGGACCCTGGAGCTGGAGCTGCTGCTCGTGCTGAGGACCCTGGAGCTGGAGCCGCTGCTAGTGCTGCGGACCCTGGAGCTGGTGCTGCTGGTGCAGGAGCTGCTGGTGGTGCTGCTGGAGGTGTTAGTGCAACCCTACGGTTTGCACTCGGCTTGTTGTCCGTGTGCGTGAATGTGTGTGTTGGTGAAGAGGAGAGGCGCCGATTTCACTCGTTGGTGGGCAGCCTCATGTATGCGGCGGTAAACACCCGACCGGACGTCGCGTTTGCTACCGGGCAGCTGGCTAGGGTTGTGCAATGCCCTAATGAGGAGCAGGTAGCAGCTGGAATGAGGGTGGCCAAGTATCTTGGCCAAACACCGACCGTTGGGCTGCAATACTCGGCGGTGGCACAAAGGCGCCAAAAGGGCGCGGATGGTGTTGAACCCGGGCGTTTGTTCCTCACCGCCTACTAGGATGCTTCATATGCATCAGAACCAGAGGACATGACAAGTGTGGGAGGCTTCATATGCTGTGTTGGTGGAGGCCCAACTGCTTGGGAGAGCAAGAAGCAGGTTGACCAAGCTTTGAGCTCGGTGGAGTCCGAGTACATGGCACTCTTCCGTGCCGTACGGGAGATTGTGTGGCAGCGGCGTTTGTTGGCTGAATTGGGGGAGGAGCAGCAAGGACCTACCCCACTGTACTGTGACAGCCAGGGTGCCATTGCTCTTGCTAAGAACCCTGTGTTGCATGGACTCACGAAGCACATGAGAGTGAAGTGGCATTGGACGAGGAGCATGGTAACCGCGGGTGAAGTTGAGTTGCGCTACGTGAAGACCACGGGGCAGCCGGCTGACATGATGACCAAGAGGCTGGTGGAGCAGCAGCATTGGAAGTGTTGCAAGCTGGCTGGGATGGCTCTGAACTGAGAGAGCAACATATCCTAAGGCCAACAATCCGAGGGGGAGTTTGTTGGTGCAACCCTACGGTTTGCACTCGGCTTGTTGTCCGTGTGCGTGAATGTGTGTGTGTATGGAATGGTATGAGGGCATGGGATAATATATATTTCATGCTTATAATTGTGTGTGAATGTTGAGTCATGATGTCGAGTGTGTGTGTCGAGTCAATAGCGAGTTATCGCTAGACGCGTGTTACGCGGTCGTTTGTGTCTCGCGCGCGGTTTCTATTTTGTCGTGCGCGGTTTCTATTTTGTCCTGTGTCGAACGTTCGGCGTGTCGCAGGTGTGTGCAGCAGACCCATCAAGAACTCAAGGATGAGTTTGTGATGAAGAGCCAAGTGATTTCGAAGCTTGCCAAAAGGGTACACCTCAAGATATTGAAGATAGTTACATTACTTTGTGTAGTGTAACATTTCACTTGGTGTAGGCCCTAGTGAAGGGTAGTTTCGAGACCCTTCGTGGTTGGGGACAGTGTGGCACTGTTCCACATCACTGTACCTCGGCTCTTGGGGTTTGTAGGAGCTGGGAGTCATTCCCAACTCGTAACTCTTCCTATCTTGTGTTCTAAGACTATAGTGGCTGCCATAGTACCGTTCGTTCAAACCGACGCTGTGTCGTCAATTCTTTATCAAATCGTGCAATCTAAATTGCTAATTGTAGACGACGTGAAGACGCTCCAGATCCAATTTGAATCAAGTCATTTGCAGCTGTGAGCAGAACGCTATCAACGTTTGAAGCCGCTGTGCAGAAATCCGTCTGTGCTCTCTATCTTTCGTTTTAGGCACATTCAAGCCTATTGTGACTATAACAGGAGGTGCTGCTGTTGCTGGAGCTGCTGGAGGTGCTGCTGGTGCTGGAGCTGCTGGAGGTGCTGCTGGTGCTGCTGGAGGTGCTGCTGGTGCCGGAGCTGCTGGAGGTGCTGCTGGTGCTGGCGCTGCTGGAGGTACTGCTGGTGCTGGAGCTACTGGAGGTACTGCTGGTGCTGGAGCTGCTGGAGCCACTGGTTCTGGAGGTGCTCGTACTGGAGGTACTGGAGCTACTGGGATTGGAGCTGCTGCGGGAGTTGGAGCTGGAGGTGCTGGAGCTGCTGGAGCTGCTGGTGGTGCTGCGGGAGTTGTAGCTGGAGACCCTGGAGCTGAGGGCGCTGGTGCTGTCTCTGCTGGTTCAGGAGGAGCTGCGCGGCCGCGGCCGTACTACGTTCCGCTCCTTCAGCAGGTTCTTGGCCTCCCGCCCCCTACTGGTCCTATTCCTCCCCTACAGAGTCCACCGCCTGTCCAGTCGCAGTCACAGTTACAGCCTGCCTCTCCGCTGCCTAGTCCTTCTCCTTACGCTGGGCCGACTAGAGGTCTTACGGAGCGTCGTGAGCCTGAGTCTCGTCCTGCGTCGCCTGAGTCTCGTCCTGCGTCGCCTGAGTCTCGTTCGGAGTCGCCTATCCGTGCTGCCCGCGCTGGTCGTCGTGTTCCGCGTGAGCGTCCTCCTCCTGTCCCTGGCACTCACTATATGACTGTGCATCCTTCCACTGCTCCACAGCGTGTCCCTCTGCCGTCTCCTCCAGCATCCTCTCTTCCTGCTCTTGCTGACCCGGAGTCTGACTCCCTTCGTGCTGCCAGTCCTACTGTCACGCGTTTCCTCGCCACTGTTGTCACTGACCCTACCTTTGAGTCCACTGCTGCGTCTGCTCTAGTTGCTGAGCTTGTTGACTTTGCTGCCGCCTGTCGTCTAGACTACGCCGCTAGCCTTGTTGCTGAGTCTGAGTCTGTCTGTCCTCCGTCCGTCGGGGGTGAGTGTGCCCTTGGCACGGACGTCCTTGAGGACAGACAGGAGGAGTTTGAGTGCTTTGCCGCTGCTTTACCTCATCTTGTGTCCATGCTGATTACCCCTAAGGGAGACCCGGATGCACCACACATCCCGACCCCGCGCTCTTACGCAGAGGCGATAGAGGGTCCCTACTCCTCTCTGTGGCAGTCAGCCATGGACGCAGAGATGGCACCCTGGAAGTCCACAGGCACCTATGTTGACGAGGTTCCCCCGCCTGGGGCGAACATCGTCAGTGGCATGTGGATTTTCAGGGTGAAGCGGCCGCCGGGTTCTCCGCCTGTCTTCAAGGCGCGTTACGTTGCATGAGGCTTCAGTCAGCGTGAGGGAGTTGACTTCTTCCAGACCTTCTCCCCTACCCTAAAGATGACCACTCTTCGGGTTCTGCTGCACGTCGCTGCTCAGCGTGACTACGAGCTCCACTCTCTTGACTTCAGCACTGCTTTTCTACAGGGCAGCCTGCACGAGGAGATCTGGCTGCGCCGCCCACCTGGCTTCACTGGGTCGTTTCCTCCTGGTTCCCAGTGGAGCCTCCGGCGGCCAGTCTACGGTCTCCGCCAGGCACCCCGTGAGTGGCACGACACACTGAGGACTACTCTTGCTGCTCTTGGGTTTGCTCCTTCCACTGCTAACCCGTCGCTGTTTCTACGCACCAACACCACTCTGCCGCCGTTCTACATTCTCGTGTACGTAGACGACTTGGTCTTTGCTACTGCTGACACTGAGGCAGTCGCCCATGGAAGTCGGAGCTGCAGAAGAGACACACGTGCACAGATCTGGGTGAGCTGACAAGCTATCTTGGCTTGCGAATCACCCAGGACAGAGCACAGCGCACCATTACCCTGACTCAGTCACACATGGTGCAGCAGGTCCTTCAGCGCCTCCACTTCACGTACTCCTCGCCTCAGTCCACTCCTCTGCCTACCGGTCACTCGCTCTCAGCTCCACCTTCGGACGAGTCCGTAGAGCCGAGTGGCCCGTACCCAGAGCTTGTGGGCTGCCTCATGTACCTGATGACCTGCACTCGACCTGACATTGCATACCCTCTTAGCATCCTAGCACGCTATGTCGCTCCTGGCCGTCACCGGAAGGAGCACATGGATTCCGCTAAGAGGGTGTTGCGCTACTTGTGCAGTACGTCGGGCATGGGGCTTGTGCTCGGAGGACGGGCTCGAGTTGTCCTCACTGGTCACGCTGACGCTTCTTGGGCTGACGACTTGACTACGCAGCGGTCGTCACAGGGTTACACCTTCAGCCTTGGCTCCGGCTCTGTTTCTTGGCGGTCTACCCGCTCGTCTTCTGTTCTCAGCTCCAGCTGTGAGGCTGAGATCTATGCAGGGGCCATGGCTGCACAGGAGTTACGCTGGCTCACCTACCTGCTGACTGACCTTGGAGAGCCGCCTCGTTCTCCTCCAGTGCTGTACGTCGACAACAAGGCCATGATTGCCTTGTGTTAGGAGCACAGACTGGAGCACAGAACGAAGCACATCGCTCTGCGCTACTTCCTTGCTCGAGAGTTGCAGCAGCGTGGTCAGCTTCATCTTGCTTACGTGGCCACTCGGGCCAACACTGCTGATGTGTTCACCAAGGCGCTTCAGCCTTGTGATCATCAGCGTTTCTGTACTGTTCTAGGCCTTGTGCCTACTGTGCCTCACTTGCTTACTTCCTGACTCTGCTTGTACTATGATCCTTATATATGTCTACCTGCATGTTTACACTTGCTAGGTTGTGATCACTGTATTTCTTGTTGCATTATCAACCTGCCTGTGAACTGGTCTTGTGACCGCTTGCTTGTGCTCGGAATTTGTGTGGTATCCTTGAGATCCACCCTGAGCTGTGCTTTGCTTTGCTTTGTTTTGACTGGTCTTGTGACCATCTGGTTGTCTCCCACTTAGCCTATGGGGGTGTGTCAAACATTGTATATGTTTCTATTCTGTAGGCTATAGTGGGTTTAGCCTTAGGGGGTACAACATTCTAGGTTTTCCTACTTGTACTCCCAATGTTCTTAGTTTATCATCCTTCTCTCATTCTGACAACGTCAGCTTGTTCAGGCGCTCATGTGTAAGGCTTGCAAGGTCGATATGTTCTGCCATGTCGAAGGACGGCGGCCGGTCTAGGTGCTAGGCGCAGTCGTGGCTGCACGCGCCAAGAGTGCGCGAGGACAGCGGCTCCTAGTACGCTAAATGGTGTCTCGAGTGAAAAAATCAAAAGTTAGCTTCTACTGGTTGCGGAAATGCGCGATCCAAAAGTGTTACAATCCCAAGTGGGACTTAGCGAAGGATCGCTTAGGGTTGATCGCAAGGTAGTGTTGCAGCGGAAGTAGTGAACTCAGGTCAGAGTGAATGTAAATGACTGAGATTGATAATAGCATGCATACATTGAGTTTATTTAGGAAATACAAAGGAATACGAAACGACCTAGACTAGCCATGTACTCTAAGGGGTACATTCCCTTATTACAGCGAAGTTCAAACCGTGCGGCGCGGGAACCCGTTTCAAACATGTTCTCGCTCTTTTCACTTCGAATGTTTTTGCCTGCATCGGTCTTGATCAGACGGTTACCAGTGTCGCTTCGTTTCTTCTGACTCCTCGGCTTCGTACACTTTAGAGTCGACCCCTGCAGCATACTGGAATGCTTTCTCATAAAGTTTCATATCGTAACACTCCCCTTCATTCCTGGGCGCGCAGAGGGCTGACTCGCTTGACCACTCCGGTGAGGTCGGAACAGTGCTTGTACTTCTGACGTGGCAGTCGCTTGGTGAGAAATTCGGCTGCCATCTCGGTGATGGGGCAGTACGTGAGATCAACCTTGCCCTGGTCAATTTCGTCCTTGACGAAAAAGTATCGAAGCGCGATGCGCTTCGTGCAGTTCACGAACCCTGGCTTGTTCGCAATCTTGATGGCACTCTGGTTGTCGCAGTGAAGGCGAAAGGTGGGCGAAGTTGGATTTTTTGCTTCCTGTAGTAACTCCTGCAGGAACAGACCTTCGCGAACTAGTGCTGTCGCGGCGATGTATTCTTCTTCGGCCGATGACAGGGCAACCAGCTCCTGCTTTTGCGAGTTCCAGGAGATTGGTCTTGTTGGTTCCAGGCGGAAAACAAAGCCGGTTCGGGATCGTCGATTTGCAGGATCAGCGGCATGATCTGCATCCACGTAGCCGTTGAGGTTGAAGGAGGTTGTCGTCAGCGTGGAGTAGGAGAGCCCGATGTCAGGTGTGGAAATGAAGTACTTGTCAACATATATTTTATATGTTTAGTTTATGTTAGTCTAGGTGTACCATTTCATGTTCCTACGGTTAGCTATATCTTCTTGTATCTTGTTTCCCTTAGTCAACTTTTCACCCGTTCTACTCTCGACATGGTATAGAGCTCGTCGACCGTATGGGCCCACCGCCCCGTGCCCCGACCTAAGAACGTAGCTACTTAATACCCGAAGCGCCCTGCCACCCCCCCTTAGCTCGCGCGTCACCCGTACTGCCCTGAGCGCGTCATCCGTTTAGCCCCGAGCGTCACCCGTTTTTTTTTTGTTTCACCTGCGCCTCACCCGTTTTCTGCTCAGTTGGTAGCTTGCCAGTCCGCTAGGGCGCAGCAGGCGCAGGCGCACGTGCAGTCGTAGCCGCACATGCGACCGCGCGCACGCGCAGCATTAGCCGCACGAACGTGCAGCATTAGCCGTACGCACGCGCGTCATTAGCAGCACGCACGCGCGGCCATAGCTGCACGCATGCGCAGCAATAGCCGCACGCACGTGCAGCCCGTCAGCTGCGCTACCATCTCACCCGTCCACGCTGACACACCCGGTGCCCGCTGTACCACCCGTTCCAGTCGCCTCACCCTGAGGTCAGCCGCCCACCACTTCTCGTATTCTCACGTTTGATCCTGAGGGTAGGCCGGTAGACTTCCCAGGATGGCTCCGCAAACTCAAGCTTTTCCTAGGGAGTAGGATCGAGAATGACGTCCGCCTTTTGAACCATGCCACGGGCAAACTCGTAGCCCCGAAGGAACCCGACCCCTTAGGTTCCTCCCCGTCGGACGAAGAGGAAGCTCGCTTTGAGAAGCAGCAGCTGGTGGCCAGTCGGTGGGCGGCGAGGGACGACGCCACAGTGCTCGCCATCACCGATCTCCTGCCCCTGACAGAGCAGCAGCACTTCGAGCAGGAGGTGACGGCCAAGGGCCTGTTTGATGCTGTCGTCAAGCGTTATTCCACCCCAACCACTGCTTCCCTCGGTCGGCTTGTACTGCCTTTCCTATTTCTTGACATGCCCTCGTTTCACCGCGTCCCTGATCTTGTGCTGCACTTGCGCTCGCTTGATGCCCAACTCCGTTCTGCTGCCCCTGATGATGCCCTACTTGCCGCCAACCCCCCCCCCGATGTGGATGACACTGTATCTGCTGTCCACCCGCCTCCTTGACCGTTTTGCCACAGCCCGTGACCACTTTCTCACTGTTAACCCCATGTCCCTCACCATTGACCTCTTTGAGAAGAGGCTCACTGCTGTTGAGGACCTTGCCCGTTCCCTTGCTGCTGCCTCCGGTACTGCCCTCCCCCCCATCTTTGAGGGATGTGCTCCGTCCTTCCTAGCTTCCCCTGTCGATTCGGCGTCTGTTGCCACTGCACCAGAGGTGGCAGCCGTTGCCCTTGGCAACAAAGGGGGCAAGAAGGGGGGTAAGAAGGGAGGAGGTGGTGGCAGTGGTGGGGGTGGCGGAGGGGGCGGTGGTGGGGGTGGCGGAGGGGGCGGTGGTGGGGGTGGCGGAGGGGGCGGTGGTGGAGGTGGCGTAGGGGGCGGTGGTGGAGGAGGTGGAGGGGGTGGGAGTGGTAGCGGAGGCGGAGGAGGAGGCAGTGGAGGTGGAGGTAGTGGGGCCCCCCAGCAGAAGCAGCCTCACCAGCAGCAGCCGCAGCAGCCGCAGCCACAGCAGCAGCAGCAGTTACAGGGCCAGCGCCAGCAGACGCAGCAGCAGCAGTGGAGGTCGCCTGGACCAGGGAGCTCTGTCAGCAGCAGCGGCCCGCCCAGCTGGACGTCGCGTGGTCCAGCCCAGCGCCCCCCCTGCCAGTATCGGGTGCAGACTGGGCCGCGTGGCGGCTACCCCTGTGGCCGCTTCCACCCCCCGGGTCAGTGCTTTGCATAGCTCACTGACCGCTACCGTGCGCAGTTTGGCCCCACCCGCACTGTCCCCGATTGGGCCTCACTGGCTCGTTCTGTTGGTCCGCAGTTGTATAGCATGAGTGCACCTCAGTTAGATGAGGCTGTGCGTTCTGTCTCTGTGATGTATGCCGATGACTCTAGTGTTGATGATTTTGCGTACTATTCTTGTTTCTCTAGCTTAGGTGCTGTAGAGGTTGCCAGTGCTTTGCCTGCTAGCCTAGCTTGTCCAGGTTTGACCACCGAGACTGCGTCCAAGTCGTTCACACTCGACTCTGGGGCGTCCAGTTGTTTCTTTCGTGACCGCGCCGACCTCACACCACTACGCACTCCCGTCACTGTCGCCTTGGCCGACCCCTCTGTGGGACCTGTGGTTGCTAACAGCACCACCACTCTCCCGTGTCCGGCTGCTCCCTCTGGGATCCTTATAGGTTACTACACCTCCTCGTTCTCTAGGAACCTGGTGGGTGTCAGCCACCTCCACGACCTCGGAGTAGTCACCACTTTTCCCTTAGAGGAGTCAGTTGCCTCCTGCACAGTCGGTACCACTGGGGCCCCTCTGGCCACCTTTCACAGGGAGCCGGGCTCTGGTCTGTACTCACTACACACTCGGTCCCACCACACTGGGTCAGGCCTGGTCAGGTCAGGTCAGGTAGCCGCTGTGTCGTGTGACTGTCCGTCCCTTACCCACCCGTCGGTCCTCTGGCACCACCATCTAGGTCACCCGTTGTTCCCACGTCTCAGTAGGATGGCACGTCACCGTCTGGTCTCAGGTCTCCCAGCGTCGCTTGCCCCGCTTCCCTGCTCTCCAGCGCCGCCGTGCACTCCTTGCGTCGAGGGTCGGCAGCGCACTGTCCCTCACTCCTCCTCGTTCCCCCCCACCGCGTCTCCCTTCCAGACACTGCACTTGGACGTCTGGGGCCCCTCCCCGGTCCTTGGCCCACGTCAGGAGCGCTACTTCCTGATTGTGGTGGACGGCTGCTCCCGCTACACCACGGTTTTCCCTTTGCGACGGAAGGCCGACGTGCCTACCGTCCTCGAGCCGTGGCTACTAGCGAGGGGTGGCGCCCAGGGCCTGTGTGGGCTCCGCCTACACTCGGACCGTGGTGGTGAGTTTTCTTCCACTCGCCTGGAGACGTTCTGTCAGGGTCGGGGGATCTTCCAGTCTTACACGTTACCAGCCTCGCCGCAGCAGAACGGGGTAGCCGAGCGACGCATCGGCCTGGCCTGGTCATCGGACCTCCATGTGCCATGCTGGTGCCCCTCAGTTCTTGTAGCCTCAGGCAGTCCGCTACGCCGCGCACCAGCTGAACCTGTGGCCCAGTGACGCACGGCCACGAGTGACGCCGGTCTCCCTTTGGACAGGTTCTCCGGGCGTAGCAGCTGACTTCCGGGTCTGGGGCTCTCTGGCCCACGTTCGCGCCCTTGGCGCGAACAAGTTGTCTCCGCGCACCCGTGCCTGCGTCTTTCTTGGTTTCCCTTTGGACGCCTCTGGCTGGTTGTTCTACGACCCGGTCACCTACCAGTTCTTCGCTTCTTAGGACGTCACGTTCGACGAGTCTGTCTGTTACTACAGGAGTCGCCCCCACCGAGGTACTGAGGCCTTTCCCCCCCCGCTGTTCCTCACCCTTGAGCCCCACCCAGTCGCCCCGGTGCCCCCCGCCCCTTTCGCGTCCTGCCCCGTCAGGTGTGTCGCACGTAACTCCGCAGTCGTCCCCCCCGCAGCGTCCAGTCCGTGTCGTGTCTGGGGGTGCGGGAGGTGCAGCTGCGGAGGGTGAGGGCACTGGGGCTGCAGGAGCTGGTGGTGTCGGCTCTAGGGGTGCAGGGGGTGTGGGTGTGGAGGTCACTCCCGTGGAGGACACGGCAGCCTCGAGCCGGCGGCCTCGCCCCGCGTCACCCCCTGGCTTCCCGTCCGTCCCGCAGTTCCCTCCTCGTTCTTCTCTGCGGCCGGTTTCTGTGGAGCCCGGGGGTGTTACTATGGGAGGTACTGGAGGCTCCGGGGGTGTTGACGGTGGAGGTCTTGGTTCTGGGGGTGCTGGAGCTGGAGGCACTGGCACTGTGGCGCCTACACCGCGCACTGGACGTTTCCTGACCCGTGAGCAGTGTCTCTTCCAGTAGGAGAGGGAGGAGCGAGAGCGGATTGAGAGGGCACAGCAGCAGCAGCAGCAGCAGTAGCAACAGCAGCAGCAGCAGCAGCAGGAGCAGTCTCAGTCGCAGCAGCAGGAGAGAGTAGAGGAGGAGTCACAGCAGCAGCAGGTGCAGTTGCAGCCGCATCAGGAGAGAGTAGAGGAGGAGTCACGAGTGCAGCAGCAGGTGCAGTTGCAGTCGCAACAGGAGAGAGTAGAGGAGGAGTCACAGCCGCACCAGGAGAGGGTAGAGCAGGAGTCCCGCCCGCAGCAGCAGGTGCATTTACAGACACAGCAGGAGAGACTAGAGGAGGAGTCACGGCCGCAGCAGGAGAGGGTAGCGCAGGAGTCCCGGTCGCAGCAGCGGGTGCAGCTGCAGTCGCAGGAGAGGGAAGAGGTGCAGCCACAGGAGCAGCAGCAGGGGCCGGTACCGTCGCAGCAGACGCCAGAGGAGGCGGAGCAGCAGCGACTGCGACTCCGCGACCTCCCCGACCCAGCACCTGCACGCTTTGTTCGTGGTCCCCTACCGTCCCCTCCTGTTCCCCCTGTTGAGTCCCTTTCCTCGTCCCAGTGGACTCGTCGTCCCCCCCTCAGTCGTGCTGTGTCCCCAGAGCCTCGTCGGTCCCGTTACCGTGCAGATAGTCCGTTCCACCTTGTTCTTCGCTCTCGTGTTCCACCTCCTCCTGTCCTTCCACAGCTTCCTGAGTCATCCCTCACTGTGCTTCACGACCCGTTGTCCGACTACCTCCATGCCTCCCGTCCTGTTGTCTCCTGTGTGTTGTCCGCGTTGGTCACTCACCCGACTGCACCCTTGTCGTCTGTCTCAGCACATGTTACCACTGTCGCTGGCTTTGCCTCTTCCCACCGCCTTGAATATGCCGCTCACCTGGTGAGTGGCCCTGCTCGTTCTCCGTCCTCTGGGGGTGCTCCTTTCTTTCCCTTGGAGGTCCTAGAGGATAGGCAGTTTGAGCTTGGTTTCCTTGCCGCCGCTGCTCCTCATCTCTGCGCCATGCTGCTTGCCCCTGAGGGGGATCCAGACGCTCTTGACATCCCGATCCCTCGCACTCACGCTGAGCCGGCCTCGTACTGGATAGCAGCTGAGGAGGCAGAGATGGCATCTTATAGGTCCACAGGCACTGTCGGCGCAGTCCCACCACCTGGGACGAACGTCGTCAGTGGCCGATGGCTCTACAAGGTGAAGCGGCCGCTTGGATCACCACCAGTGTTCAAGGCGCGCTACGTGGCGAGAGGCTTCAGTCAGCGAGAGGGGGTGGACTTCTTCCAGACCTTCGCTCCCACCCCAAAGATGAGTACTCTTCGGGTGTTGCTGCATATTGCAGCCCAGTGCGAATACGAGTTGCACTCCTTGGAATTTTCCACCGCGTTCCTTCACGGGAGCCTGCACGAGCAGATCTGGCTGCGTCGCCTGCCTGGGTTCACTGGCTCTTTCCCACCTAGGACCCAGTGGCAGCTGCGTCGACCAGTCTACGGCCTGCGTCAGGCTCCACGTGAGTGGCACGACACACTTCGCTCGACCCTTGGAGCGCTTGACTTCTTTCCGTCGTCTGCCGACCCGTCGCTGTTCGTCCGCCGTGGCTCGACCCCGTTCTTTGTCCTGGTCTACGTTGACAACTTGGTCTTCGCCACTCCCGACCGACGCGCGCTGGCCTCCGTGAAGGAGGAACCGCAGAGGAGACAGACTTTCACTGACCTTGGTGAGCTGCAGCACTACCTTGGCCTGCAGATCACTAGGGACAGGGCAGCTCGCATCATTACGCTGCCACAGTCGCATATTGTCGAGCAGATCCTCACACGGTTTCGCTTCCCGTTCTCCAAGGTACAGCTCACCCCTCTTGGTGTGGATCATGGGCTCACGGCTCCACCTTTGGACGAGTCATTTGAGCCCAGTGGTCCATATCCTGAGCTGGTGGGTTGTCTCATGTACCTGATGACCTGTACTCGCCCAGACCTAGCTTACCCTCTCAGCGTCCTTGCGCGCTTTGTTGCGCCTGGGAGACATCGACCTTCCCACTGGTACGCTGCTAAGAGGGTGGCGAAGTATGTGGCGAGTACATCAGGCATGTGACTTGTCCTTGGAGGGAAGCAGCCAGTTACACTTACAGGTTACTCGGACTCGTCGTGGGCCGACGACGCGGAGACGCGTCGGTCTACACAGGGGTACTCCTTTAGCCTCGGGACAGGTGCTGTTTCGTGGCGGTCGACTCGGGCGTCGTCCGTCGCCGGTTCCAGCTGTGAGGCAGAGGTGCACGCTGCGGCCATGGCTGCTCAGGAGGTTCGCTGGCTGTCTTTCCTTCTCACCGACCTTGGTGAGCGGCCTCGCTCTCCCCCAGTCTTGTTCGCCGACAACAGGTCTGCTGTCCTGTTGTGTGAGGAGCCCCGACTGGTTGGGAAGTCGAAACACATCCAGCTTCGTTACTTCCTTCTGCGTGAGTTGCAGCAGCGTGGCCAGGCACTCGTACGACGTGTGGTCTCTGAGGCCAACACGGCAGATATCTTCACCAAGGCGTTGCCGCCTTGTGACCACCAGCGTTTCTGCACCCAGCTTGGCCTTGTGCCTGCCCGTCCTCACTTGCTTACGTAGAGATGCTTTGTCCTGCTTGTCTTGTACTCTTGCATCTCATTATATTTGCTATATACCTGCATGTGGACTGGCCTTGTGGCCCCTTGCTTGCTCTCGGAGTGTGTGGTGCCTTTGAGCTCCACCCTGAGATTTGTCTTGTTCTTGTGGATTGGTCTTGTGACCCTTGCTTGTTCTTGCTGGCCGGTCATGTGACCCTTGCTTTCTCTCAGAATGTGTGTGTTCTTGAGACCCACCCTGAGATTTGTGTTGCTTTCCACAGGACTGCCATCACCTAGACTATGGGGGTGTGTCAACATATATTTTATATGTTTAGTTTATGTTAGTCTAGGTGTACCATTTCATATTCCTAGGGTTAGCTATATCTTGTTGTATCTCGTTTCCCTTAGTCAACTTTTCACCCGTTCTACTCTCGACAGTACTGCAGGGCGCGTTCCAGATCAAGCTGGTTCTCTGCTACTGGCTTGCGAGAGTACTGTGCCAGTTGGCTGGCGATGTACGAAAGGTCGGGTCGGCAGGTGACAGAGGCGAACAGCAGGCACCCCAATTTTTGCTGGTACGTTTGGAGTCCTGCGGGTGACAGAGGTTTGTTGTTTGGTTTGTAGTTGGGGCTGGGATTGCGGTAAGGGGTTGAGAGTGGTGCGGGTGAAATGTTGAAGCGTTCGCCCAGCTGTTCTGCATACTTGGAGGCTGACAGGTAAATTGCTTCTAGCGCGTAGGTGATGTTCAGCCCCAGGAACTGTGTGATGTTGTGGTTGATGGTGATGTCAACGCGCTGCGCCAGGTTCTCTTCGAACTGATTAAGGAGCTTGTTGCAGGTGCCGGTGTACAGCAGGTCGTCGACGTAGACTGTCAGAAGGATGTAGTCGCCGTTAAAGTGAAGGCGGTACATTCCCGGGTCGTGCGGCAGCTGCCTGAAGCCGAACTCCAGGAGGATTTTGTGCAGATGCTGCTGCCAGAGACGCGGCGCTTGCTTTATCCCGTAGAGGGATTTCTTCAGCTGGCAGACCCTGGGATCTCCTTCCCCGTATGTGTGTGGCTGTTCCACGAAGATGGTTGCATCCACCAACGCGTATAAGAACGCGTTCTTCACGTCGATCTGCCGCAGTGGTAGGTGCTTAGCTTTGGCAATGGCGAGTAGAATTCTGACGGAGGCGTGACGGCTGACGGGAGCAAAGGTTTGATCAAAGTCGATGCCGTGGCGCTGGTCGTACCCGCGTACGACCCATCGTGCCTTGAAGCGCTCGATAGTGCCGTCAGCGTTGGTTTTGAGACGGAATACCCATTTTCCCCTTTGCACCCTCCTCCCCTTCACTGCTGCACGATCGACCAGGACCCATGTGTCGCGTGATTCCAGTGCCTTCAGCTCCGCGTCCATAGCAGCACGCCACTCCTTGGTGTGGGGACCGGTCAGAGCCTGGCGAGGGTTCTTGGGTTCGACGGCGCGCGTGAGGGTAGTGACAGACGTGTGTAGGCCAAGAAGCTGCAGGCCGGACACATTGGTGGTGTCGCCGGTGGTGACCTCCACCGCATCGTCATCGTCACTCTCGTGGGCAGTTGCGGTAGTGCTGGGCTCGGGTTGGCGACGCGATGGTCCTTGCGCGGGTGTGTCGTTGTCATCATCGTCGTCGTCGTCGCGCAGGCAAGGCGGAACGCCGGGATGTTCGTCGGCGGGATCGCGGTCGAGTGCTGCCGCTGCTGCCTCGTCTTCTGGGGATGCGAAGCTGCGGCCGCTGTTGACGTAGCCGCGTGCTTCGTTGCGACGTTCGTCGCCAATCCACTGCTGCAAGGTGAGTCGCTCATAGAGGAGAACATCACGAGCGGGGACAATCTGCTTGCTGTCAATGTCAAGAATGAGCCAACCCTTGTACTCGTTACTGAGTCCCAGATGGACTCCCCAGCGCGCACGGTGAGTGAACTTGCCGGTTGTCACGGTCGTTGGCCGGTACTGCACCATACACCCCCAAACCCTCAGCATGGAGGGATCTACCTTCGAGCCGGTCCACTTCATGTGCGGGGAGAGGTTGCTCCGGTTGGCCGTGGTGGAGAGAAGGTTGTGTAGTCACACCGCATGGTTCATGGCGTACGCCCAATATTTCTTGGGAAGGCCGGACTGATTCATGAGGGCGGGCACTTTTGTCATGAGGGTGCGGTTAACCCTCTCTATGACGCCTTGCTGCTGGTGAGCGTAGGGGAGAGAAACCTCATGCTTGATCCCCTTCTCCGTGAGAACGCTCTCCAGCTCGTTGCTGCGGAACTCATTGGCCACGTCGCTCTGCCAGATTTTTAGCTTCCTCCCCGATTGTCTTTGCGCATGTGCGAGCCAGATGCGGAAGACCTCTGGAGCCTTGGAGCGAGCGTCGACGTTGGCGATCCAAACGTGGCGTGAGTAGGCGTCCACGAAGGTGAGTGTGTACCTCTCGCCGTTGATGCCGTCGTAGGTGAGCACGATAAAGTCGCTATACACCTTCTGCAGCTTCTTATAGCGGTTGGTGCTTGGCTCCAGAGAGGGGTAGGCGCTATGAGAAAGGGCAGCTGTGGGACAAACGGTGCAGGTGGTTGGGTGTGGGGTGTTGTGGGGTTCTGTGACGTCGGGGCGCAGCAGTGCTCCTGGGGGGAACACTTTGGCGCGGAGACAGTTGTTGAGTGTCTGGAGCGAGGGGTGACCGAGTCGCTGATGCCAGAGGTCATCTTCGGCGCGGATTTCGGAAGTGCGCATGTAACGGGCACAGTGTTCTGCCACTTCCGCTTCTGTTTCTTGCAGAATCTGGAGTAGAGGTTCTTCCTCTTCTTCTGCTTTGTTGTCCGGCTCCTCTGCTTCTGCTTCTGTTGCTGTCTCCCCTTCTGCAGGTGTCGTCGTGAGGTAGAGCGCAAGAAATTCGCGATCGGGGATGATGTTGAGCGGAGTCCTCGTGCCTTTGATAAGGCGGGCGAATGGATCTGAGCGGGAGATTGGGCCAAGTGAGTCATGTGGGGGAGTTGGTGGCATGTTCCCCTCCTCAATCTCCGACCAGGAGCTGTTCCAGCGCCATGATGGTGAGTGCGGTGATGACGGCAGGTTGCGCGGTGGGCGTCCTAGCGGAATGGGGACGCGTGGCGATCGTTCTCCGCGTTCTGCTGCTATTTCTCGCTCTATCTCCTCTTCTTCTTCTTTGGTGAGCAGAGCATCCGTGTATTCGTCTCATCCCCATCCTCCGGTATCGCCCCATCCGCCTGTTCGCACGGTGCCGGATGCGCCAGTTGCGGATCCCCATGTTGCGCCTTCCTCTGGTATGTAGTCGTCGTCTCCCCATGCGCCACGTCGTGCTGACTCCTCGTCCCATCCGGCCGCTACGCGCTCCTCATATAGTTTCTGCTTCTTTTCTACCTTTGCCTTGTCTTCTTCTTCCTTGACGCTCAGCTCTTCTTTTGCGTCAGGATCTTTCCACCCTTTGTCGATCTCCTTGCGGTAGACGTCGCGGGTGTATGGGCGCGGGCGTCATTCTTCATCGAAGGTTCCGATGTTGGCTTCTATAACCTATCGAAGGGTTTCTGTGCGGGGCGTTGGGCGCTCTTGTCGTCGTTGTCCAAGATTTTCATTTTCTTCCCCGAAGATGAGGTGAGTAGTGACAGCGAGCTCCATTTCCGTCATACCCGTAGGTTCCGCCTCGGCGCTCTCCGCCTCTTGAATCGGCGTCAGATTTTTCTCAATTTTGTCCGTGCGGCTTGCCGTAGGTGTGAAGCAGGTGGTGCAGATGCCGTCAGGACCGGGTTGATGAAGATTAATTTCTTCAGGGTGGGGACTGCGGCGTATCCACGGTCGTCCGTTCGGATGCTGCCATGATTCCATGCTCAGGTATGGAAAATCCAGGGGGACGAGGTCCACGAGCTCGTCGGATGATGCCTGGCAGTTGGGGATATCGAAGTCGAGCACGTAAATGCCGTTGAGCGAGCGGGCTCTTCCGAGGTATTTGTGCGATTCGACGGGCGTGTCTGGAGGGGCGTAGGTGAGGATGAGATCGCGCGTGTCTGGATCAGTAGCGAGCATTACTCCGCAGTCTCTGAGTTGTCCTGCCGATGGGAGGTTAAAGCAGAGGTCCGGCACGTAGAGCACGTCGTTGAACGTGATGTGCGTGTTGCTGTCTCGAGCTTGTAACACCACGATGCCTTGCGCATTTGCACGCAGTTGCTCGTTGTTGGCGACGGTGACGTAGGTGGCTGGAGCGTGGCTTATGTTTGAGATGTAGCAGACAGACCCCACCATGTGCTACCCGCAACAGCTATCCAGGTACCAGGTGTTATGGTTGTCGACGTTGTTATTGCGCAGAAGGAGAGCGAGCCGCGGTGTCACCAGAGTCGCCTTGTATCGCCTTTCAAAAAACTCATCTTCTCTCCATCCCACAGGAACGTAATGCTGAGTGTCGTGGGGTGGACTCTCCCGTAGTTGTATTGGCTGATGCCAATCTTGCTCGTCCTCGTCATACCGGTAGTAGTGATCTTCGGTGAGGGGATTGTTATACCCTTCTTCAGGTTGAATAAGCTCGCCGCGAGGTTCTTCTTCCTCATCCGGTTCGGCGGCACGTGGGTGACGTCTTCTTGCCATGTTGGCGATCACGTTTCTGGGAGCTCCTGCTTGAGGTCCTTGTGTCTGATTTATGCATTTATCTACTCTAGGCTGCAGTGGGGCACTCCTTATGGGGTACAGCCCAATTAGGTTTTGCTATACAAACCCTGTACTGCTGTCATTCTAGTCATTCTTCTTTCCTATTTCTGACATGGTTTCAGAGCAGGTTCCCAAGTGGGAACGTTTTTTTTAGGGCCCACCACGATTTGTTTTTTCCTGCCCTGCCCGAAGTGCGCCTCGCGCCTGCCTCACCTGGGCCGTCCCGCGCCCTGCCCTACTGCCGCCCGTAGCAGCCCTGCCCTCCCGGCCCATTGCGGCCCTGCCCTAACGGCCCGTCGCAGCCCTGACCTAGCCGCCCGTCGCAGCCCTGCCCTGTCGCCGCCCGTCGCGGCCTGACCTAGCCGCCCGTCGCGGCCTGACCTAGCCGCCCGTCGCGGCCCTGCCCTGCCGCCCCCCGTTGCGGCCCTGACCTTGCCGCCCGTCGCGGCCCTGCCCTGCCGCCACTAGTCGCGGCCCTGCTCTACCGCCGCCCCGTCGCGGCCCTGCTTTGCAGCCGCCTTGTCGCGGCCCTGCCCTACTGCCGCCCCGTCGCGGCCCTGCTCTACCGCCACCTCGTCGCGGCCCTGCCCTACAGCCGCCCCGTTGCGGCCCTGACCTAACCGCCCGTCGCGGCCCTGCCCTGCACCTACCCCTGGTAAGCGCCCGCCCTGCTAAGCGCGCCGCCGCGCCCGCCTGCCTGCCGCGCCGCGCCGCCCAGCTGAGCCGCGCCGCCCAGCCGGGCCGCGCCGCCCAGCCGAGCCGCGCCGCCCAGCCGAGCCGCGCCGCCCTGCCGAGCCGCGCCGCTCTGCTGGACCGCGCCGCCCTGCCCTACTGCGCTGCGCTGCCCTCCCCGCGCTGTTCCAGCTGCTTCTGCTGCTACTGCTACCACTGCTGCTACTGCCGCCATGGCTAGCCCTACTGTTCTTACCTTCGATGCTGAGGGTCGTGCGGTCGATTTCGACGTTTGGATAGATGACGTGCAGCTCTTTCTTCAGTGCGACTCTAGGGACGGAGTCTCGCTTTTCGATCACACGTCCGGCGCCTCTGTTGCACCTGCTGCCACTGCTGACATTACGGTTCCCTCGCAGTGGACTACTCGTGACGCTGTTGCTCGCCTTGCTATTCGTAGTCACCTGCCGTCTGCTGAGCGCACGCACTTTGGCCAGTACAAGACTGCTAAGTCTTTGTATGACGCTGTCGTCGCGCGCTACTCCTCCCCTGCCACTGCTGCCCTCAGCCGCCTCATGCTGCCGTACTTGTTCCCTGACCTGGCCGCCTTTGCCACAGTCGCTGACCTCATCACTCACCTCCGCACTAGTGACACCCGCTACCGCGCTGCGCTTCCCTCCGACCTCTGCTCATGCGCGCTCACACAATAACCTGTGCTCATGCGCGCTCACACAATCACCTCTGCTCATGCGCGCTCACACAATAACCTCTGCTCATGCGCGCTCACACAATAACCTCTGCTCATGCGCGCTCACACAATAACCTCTGCTCATGCGCGCTCACACAATAACCTGTGCTCATCCGCGCTCACACAATAACCTCTGCTCATGCGCGCTCACACAATAACCTCTGCTCATGCGCGCTCACACAATAACCTCTGCTCATGCGCGCTCACACAATAACCTCTGCTCATGCGCGCTCACACTATAACCTGTGCGCATGCGCGCTCACACAATAACCTGTGCTCATGCGCGCTCACACAATAACCTCTGCTCATGCGCGCTCACACAATAACCTGTGCTCATGCGCGCTCACACAATAACCTCTGCTCATGCGCGCTCACACAATAACCTCTGCTCATGCGCGCTCACACAATAACCTCTGCTCATGCGCGCTCACACAATAACCTCTGCTCATGCGCGCTCACACAATAACCTCTGCTCATGCGCGCTCACACAATAACCTCTGCTCATGCCCGCTCACACCCCCATGCTGCACTTCAACGTCCCTCAACTATAGAAACCCTTGCGCTCACCCTCGCTCTTCCCCACCCCCTTTCCCCTCCACCCCCCCCCCTCCTTCTCCCCCCAGGTGGCGCACTATCTGCTGCGAGTGGAGCCGTACACGTCTCTCGCGCTGGCCCTGCAGGGCGGGCAGTTTGACCACCCCGACCGCCTCTTCCTGGACGTGGCTGCCACGTGGCGGGGAGTCACCTCCGACATGAGCGATGTCAAGGAGCTGGTGAGCCATGTCAAGGAGCTGGTGAGCCATGTCAAGGAGCTGGTGAGCCATGTCAAGGAGCTGGTGAGCCATGTCGAGGAGCTGGTGAGCCATGTCAAGGAGCTGGTGAGCCATGTCAAGGAGCTGGTGAGCCATGTCAAGGAGCTGGTGAGCCATGTCAAGGAGCTGGTGAGCCATGTCAAGGAGCTGGTGAGGGCAGGGGTGTGTGTGAGAAAGGGGCATGTACCACGGCTGCCTGTACCACGGCTGCCTGTACCACGGCATCCTAGTCATCTTGCGTTTGTGTGTGTGTGCTGCTCGCGATCCTCTATCTCTTCTATCATTGCGATGTGTGATGCCAGCAAGCATCACCTCATCCCAACCCCCACTGACTCCCTCCCCTCTGTGCGCCGTGGCGCGGTGCGGGCAGATACCGGAGTGGTTCTGTCTACCGGAGATGTTCACCAACATCAACGGGCTGCACCTCGGCTCCACGCAGAAGGGCCACGTCATCGGTCAGCACCCATCCCATCCACCCACCTGCTCACCATCTCCTTTCACAACTCCCTCTTTTTTTTTTTCGGTGGTGGTTGGTTTCTTCTGTTGTTTCCACACCACCTCCCTCTCCCCTCCCCTCGCACCCCAACCTTCCGTCACCTCCCCTGTCCCCCTCCCCCACCCACCTCCTCCCCCCCCTGTCACCATTGTGCCGCACTGCACCCCCCCAGGTGACGTGAAGCTGCCGCCCTGGGCGAGCAGTGCGGCGGACTTTGTGCGCAAGCAGCGGGCGGCACTGGAGAGCGAGTATGTGAGCAGCAACCTGCACCATTGGATCGACCTCATCTTCGGGTAAGTGCACCATTGGATCCACCTCTTCTCACTTCACCCATGAACTCTCCCCTGCCTTTCATGTTCAGCACATGTTGCTCGCCCCTCCACAAGCGGGTCATGCCTCTCATGTCGGTTACTCCTTTCTTCCCTGCTCGCATCCTGCTGCCCTGTGGGTTGCCCCTCTTGCACCTCCTCACCTCACCCACGTGGCAGGTACAAGCAGAAGGGCAGGGAGGCACTGGCGGCGCACAACGTGTTCTTCTACGTCACGTATGAGGGCGCGGTTGACATCGACTCCATCACCAACCCCGTCAGCCTCCCCTCCTCTCCTCTCCTCTCCTCTCCTCGCTAATGCTCTCTTGCTCTCTGCCCTGCCCACCCGCCATCACCTTACGTCTGAGCCATCACGTCTGCACGAGCCATTTACCAACTGTCTTGCACTCGCCGACTCAGCACCTTGCCATGCAAGCATGCTACCACCTGGCTGCTTTTCTTTCTCCTCTGCCCTTCGCAAGCACGCTCTTGCTCAACCATGCACGATTTTTGCCCAGCCTCTCTCACCTCCCTTCATATCCTTCCTCCCACCACCCTCCCTCCAGATCGTGAGGAGGGGCATGCAGGATCAGATTTCCTACTTCGGCCAGACGCCCTCGCAGCTGCTGACGACAGCGCACCCGCGGCGCATACCGCTGGACTACGCGCTGCACCTCCACACCGTCTTCCGCAAGCCCGATGAGATCCTGCCCTACGTGCTGCCAAGCCCCGACACCCTCAATGTCCCCGCCAGCCGCATCGTCGCCACCTCAGACGCCATCGTCACCGTTGATCTCAATGCTCCTGCTTGCCACGTGGCGGTGCACCAGTGGCAGCCGAACACCCCGGACGGCCACGGCTGGCCGTTTTTGTTCCAGCCCGGGCGGTCTTCGCTGACAGGTAGTGCCATTCTGCGGATGCTGACGGGGGCGGCGCTGGGCGGCAAGGGCAGCAACAGCGAGACATCCCTCTATCCGCGCCTCGTGGCCCTCCCTGCTCCGGGGATAAAGCACACGTCAACAGCAGCAGGCGCGGTTGGAGGGGGAGGGGAAGGAGGATCCGGTGGGGGAAAGGAGATCATAGCGATTTCCCCGGACGGCAAGTTTGTGTTCACGGGCGGGCACGTGGACTTCTCTGTGAAGCTCGTGTCAGTGGACTCCACTCGCGTGCTGGAGACCGCTGCTGTGCATGGCGGCCCCGTGACCTGCGTGGCTCTCTCCCCTGATGGCGCCACTCTCGCCACCGGCGCCACGGATGGTGTGGTGCTGCTGTGGCGAGTCAACCACGGCACCGCGCCCTTCCCTTCCTCCCCTGCCGCCGGGGTCACGGCTGGCCTTGTGGCTGCTGGCGCGGGGGCGGGGGGGCGTGTGGCCAGGCGCAGCACTGCAGCACCCACGGGCCCGCACGACCCAGCTCTGGCTGCTGCCGCTGCAGCGGTGTCGGCTAGCGAGCAACGAGCAGGCAGCATGGCCGTAGGAGGAGCGGATTACCCCGAGCGGGGAGGCGGGGGTGGCATGTCGGACGCGGCACTGCTGCTGAGCGCAGCAGGGGGCATGGGCGGGGGGGGGGGGCTGGAGGCACCGAGGAAGTGGAGGCGGATGGAAGGACCCGTGCAGGTGCTGCGCGGCCACTTAGACACCATCCTCTGCTGCGCCGTGTCCTCGGATCTCGACCTCGTTGCCTCCTCCTCCCGCTCCCGCGGTGTGCTCCTCCATTCCCTCATGAAGGGCCACTTCCTGCGCCACCTGCCGGGGGTGGGGCCGGCGGACCTGCTGGCCATCTCCCCGGAAGGGGTGGTGGTGGTGTGGGAGCGGCGGCAGCGGGCGCTGCGAGCGTTCACGATCAACGGAGCGGCGGTGGCAGGGGTGAGGATCTCGGAGGAGGACGGCGATGTGAGCAGCGTGCAGGTGTCGAGCAACGGGCTGTTTGTGGCCGTGGGGACGGACTGCAGCCGCTGGCGGCATGTGCGGGAGAAGGAAAGGCAGAAGGAGAGGGAGCGCGCTGCTGTGATTGCCGGGGAGAAGGTGGGGCTGGGGAAGGCTGGGAGCTTTCAAGAGGATGAGGGACGCCGGAGGGATGGTGGGGGTGAGAAGGGCGAGGGAAAAGGGGAGTTGGAAGGGGAGAAAGGGGAGGCGGGCCGTGGGCAGCGGGACGAGGGGGAAAGAGGAGGGGAGGAAGGCGAGGGGGGAAATTCAGGCAAGGAAAGGAGGGAGGGAGATGGCGAGAGGAGGGAGGGCGGGGAGGTTGAGGGAGAGGGTGGAGGGGCGGCAGCAGGGGAGGGTGGTGCACTGCCGGACTGGAGGAACACGGACGAAGGGGGGTCACGGAAGGAGCGCGGATCAGCCGTGTCACTTCTTGACCTCTTCTCCCTCAAGGTGCATCTCAGCTCCTCCTTAAGCTGCGCCTGCAGCCATGCCGCTTCATCCCACCCTTCACCAGCTGCATTCCAATGCCTCTCGCCCATGCCTGCCTCTACTCTCTCCCATCCCCCTAACAAGCCTTCTTAAAGCCCAAGACCCGAATTACAAAAAACGAAGGCAAACTGTGCACAGTTTGCCTCCCGCAGCCCACAGTTTTGCCCCGCGTTGACTTGTGTTGAACAATTCAGGTCTTGGGCTTTAAACCTCTACTCTAAACTGTATGCCCCATCCCCTTACAAGCATCTTTTCTTAGCACCTACCCCCATTCCCCAATCCCTCTCGTGCGCGTGCCATCGCCCATGCTCGCAGGCGCTGTGTCGCTTCAAGCTGCCAGAGGGCACGGACGTGACAGCGCTGGCGCTCTCAGCGGACAACACCAACCTGCTCTGCTCCACCTCCGCTCACCTCGCCCCCGGCCAACTCATCCTCTACAGCAACCCCCTGGTACGCCTCTAGCAGCTACTCTGCTCTGCAGTGGCCTCTTACACATCAACACTCACAACAGCTTCCTTGGTACCACTACTAGCTCAACACTTGTGCTTGTTTACCCCTTACTCCCGTTTCCACTAACCCCCATCCCCTCCCCACCTCACTCCCATTCTCTTTCCCCCCAATTGCACCCCTCGCCTTCCCCACTCTCCCCCCTCCCCGTGCAGCTGAGTGTGAAGATGGTGGATCAGATGCTGCGCCTGGGCTGGGAGGGCAGCGAGTTCGCCAGCATCTTCTGACCCTGCCTCTTGCTCTCATGCTGGCTTATGACAATAGTATTTGCCTCGTCATGCACATCACTGAGTCTATGCCATACACTCACTCGCGTTGCATTACTGTAGGCTAGGCAGCATTGTCCATGTGCAGTAGGAATAAGGGGGTGTAGGTTGCATTTGTGAAGTTTCAGGGGGCTCATGGAACAGGTGTTACCAGGGCTCTCCCTATATTTTTCACCCGCCTGATGCATCAGACATGCTCTGTGTTTCTTCTTTGTTGGGCTGAGAAAAGCCCTTAGGATCTTTGCAGGGCTAGACTCTGGGTAGGAATGTTGTAGTTGCGGGAGCGTTTTGATAAGTATTGAACCACCTTGCGCTGGTATGTGAGGGCAAAGTAGATTGATTAAAACAAAGAGGTACAAGGTTCTTATAAGAGTACCAGGAATACGAAGAGATACAGCTAATAACTGTTTTACTGTTGCTGTTGCGGTTCGATACAGTGACGACTCGGGCAACTGCTCAATAGCGAGTTAGTTGTTTGTCCTTGCTGTCGCGCTGTATTGTCAGGTCAAAGGTCGCTGACCTTTGACTTTCGCGTAACCTCCAGCAGTTGCTTTTCTTCTCAACCTCCAAAGGTTGACTCGCCGATGCTTCGTTGTGCTTCGCTTCGTTTACGACTTAGTGTTTCGACACACAACAGAAGCGCTTAAATTACTTGTTTCCAACACTCCCCTTCGCTTCTGGAGTGTCGTTGCTGGTGACGTGGCTTTGTCCAGTCAGCAGCATGCAGTACTCGAACTTCTGCTTTCTGAGTTTCTTGGTCAAGTAGTCAGCTGCCATCTCAGACGTGGGGCAGTAGGACAGCTCGAGTCTCCCCTTCTCGATCTCGTCCTTTACGAAGAAATATCGCAGGGCGATGTGCTTCGTTCTGTTCACGAATCCGTTCTTGTTGGCTATGCGGATTGCAGACTGGTTGTCGCAGAACAGGGAGAAGCTGGGTAACTGCGCCAGCTTTGCTTCTTCCAGCAGTTCGCGAAGGTACAGTCCTTCCTTGGTGGCTGAGCAGAGTGCGATATATTCTGCTTCAGCTGAGGAGAGAGCAATCAGTTCCTGCTTGCTCGACTGCCAAGAGATGGGCCCGATAGGCTCGAGTCGGTAGATGTAGCCGGTGCGCGAGCGCGTGTTGTCAGAGTCGCCGGCGTGATCAGCGTCGACGTAGCCGATTAGTTTAGGCGCCGTAGTTCCAGTCCTGTAGTAGGTTAGTTCGATCGTCGAGGTGCTGACGAGGTAGTGCAGTGCGCGATCGAGCTCCGCCATGTGTTCTGCTTCGGGTTTCTTGAGATAGGTGGCGAGTTGGCTTGCGGAGTACGATAAATCCGGTCGGCAGCTGAATGCTGCGAAGAGGAGGCATCCTAGCTTTCATTGGTAATCGCGTATGCCGGCGGGCTTGAGCAGAGCGGAGCCTTCCTTGTGATTTCCGACGGTGTAG
Source organism: Closterium sp. Naga37s-1 (assembly GCA_947471745.1). Taxonomy (NCBI): domain Eukaryota; kingdom Viridiplantae; phylum Streptophyta; class Zygnematophyceae; order Desmidiales; family Closteriaceae; genus Closterium; species Closterium sp. Naga37s-1. The sequence goes on along the minus strand of CANJKZ010000008.1, from coordinate 2,054,657 downwards.
CGATATGGCGTGGAAATAGCGGTCGGGGTGAGTCCGAAGCGTTTGGCGATGGTGTCAGCGTATTTTGCGGCGCTGAGGTAGATTGCGTTTTCCTCCTCCTGAATATTGAGCCCGAGGTATTGCGTTACGATAGATGAGACGGTGAGTGTGAGGTCCTGTTGCAGCTCCCCTTCGAACCAGGTTGTAACATCGTCGGTCGAGCCGATGTAGAGGAGATCGTCTACGTAGACGATGAGTAGAATGTAGTCAGTGCCCTTCGTGAGTCGGTACATGCCCTGGTCGTGTGGTAGTTGGCGGAATCCGATGCGGATGAGTCGAGCGTGTAGATATTGCTGCCACAGTCTCGGAGCCTGCTTGATGCCGTATAGAGATTTCAGTAGTTGGCAGACTTGGTTAGGGTCTCCGTAGGAGCCGTGTGGTAGCTCGACGAAGATTTCGGCGTCAACAGGTGCGTAGAGGAAGGCGTTGGCTACATCGATTTGACGTAGCTTCTTCTTCTTCATGGCGGCTATCGCGAGGAGAATCCGCAGAGAGGTGTGTCGGCTAACTGGCGCAAATGTTTCGGTGAAGTCCCGTCCGTGCTCTTGGTCGAAGCCGCGTACGACCCAGCGCGCCTTGAACTTGTCAATGGTGCCGTCTGCTTTGTTTTTCACACGGAAAACCCATTTTCCGGTAAGGATCGTCTTGTTGCGTGCCACGCCGATGGGAACAACCTTCCAGGTGTTGCGTTCTTCCAGTGCCTTCAACTCCCTGTCCATGGCTTCGCGCCACTTTTCCCTGTGTTCCCCCCCCAGAGCCTGCTGAACTGTGGCAGGCTCCTTAGGTGGCGCCGAGCCGTGGACTGCGGTGACGAGGCCAAGTATCTGCAGTCCGCTCTGTGTGTAGCGGGGAAGTGTTGTATCCTCGGGATAGACGGCTTCGTCTCCGGCTTCTGGGTCAGGTATGAAATTAGGTCCGATGCGTTCTGCGTCGTTGGTGTTTACTCGTAAGGGAGAGGTCCGGCTTCCTCCGAAGCTCTGTCCACGTTCTGTTCATCCCAGTCAGCTTCATCTGCTGCCGAAGCAAAGGCTCGGTCCCCACGAAACCCTCCTGTGACATCTCGTGAAGTTTCCAAGTTGTACAGGTACGTTGAAAGGGTGAGGCGTTCGTAGAAGATAACATCACGTGCTGCCACTGTTTCATTTGTGTTGATGTCGAAAATCTTCCATGCGTTGTAATGTTTTTCGATGCCCAGGTGTAGTCCCCACTGTGCGCGTTGGGAGAATCGGCCGGCGCGTGCAGCTGGGGGTCGGTACTGTACCATGCAGTCGAAAACTTGCAACATTTTTGTGCTGCCCAATTTCCCTGTCCACAGCAGATGCGGTGATGCGTTGTTCGGGAGCGATGATGACGAAAGCAAGTTGTGCAATAGGACAGCATGGTCCATCGCTTCGGGCCACTGGTGGTTGGGTAGCCGCATGCCACGTAGCAGCTTGCGCATGGTGTTCTGAAGGGTCCTGTTCATTCTTTCTGCTACACCCTGCTGTTGATGGGCGTAGGGAAGGGAGATGAGGCGCTTGATTCCTCGTTCTGCCAGGTAGTCTTTGAACTGCTGTGACGTATATTCCCCTGCTCCGTCTGACTGGAAGCTCTTTAGCTTTACGCCTGATTCTCGTTCTGCTACTGGAAGCCATGCGACGAAGGCTTCGAAAGCCATGTCGCGACTCGGAAGGTTGAGATGCCAGACGTATCGCGTGGCGGCGTCGATGAAGGTGATAACGCAGTTATACACTGCTTGACCGGGTTCGCGATTGTACAGTATATCGCTGTAGACCTTCTCCAAAGGTGCGTACGCCGGTGCACTTGGGTTGTGGTGAGAGACGAAGGGCTGATGCGGCTGCTTCTGGGCAGGTGCAGCAAGTTCCTCTAACTCGTCGAAGTTCTCTGCCGTCGGGTAAGAGTAGTGAGTCTTTATCAAGAACGCCTGCTCGTATCGTGTTGTTTAACGTCGTGTTGCTCGGATGTCCCATTCGTTTATGCCAGAGGTCTTCGTCAGCGCGATGTCCGAGTGAGCGTCTGTACAGGTCGGAGTTGGAGTAAAAATTGGCGGTGAGGTTGGCGCTTCTGTGGACTTCCCGTGGAGTGGGTGTCAGCTGCTGCGCAGGATTCGGAGGAGTGTCGTCGACGAAGACTGGTGCCAATGTTGTCTCTGCTGCTGCCGATGTTGTCTCTGCTGCTGCCGATGTTGTCTCTGCTGCTGCCGATGTTGTCTCTGCTGCTGCCGATGTTGTCTCTGCTGCTGCCGATTGAATTGTTGCTAACGCTCTTGTTCTTTCTGTTTCGGGTATGGTGTGTGAATACCAGAAGCCGCCCGGACTGAAGTCGGGATCAAGATCCGGGGGATGTGTCCAGGAAGTGAAGGTCACAATTCCATCGCTGTCGGCGGTGCCAAGATCTGGAACGAAGTCGAGGACGAAGACGTTGTTCTTCAACACTGCCTTTCCGATATAGAGTCCGCCTTTCCCGTGATACAACTTGAACTCTTGGGTGGTGCTGTCTGCTTCGAGATGAATGCCTTTCGCCATCAGCTGACTGACACTCAGTAAGTTGTAGCCGAGTCCCTCCGCGATTAAGACCTTTGACATCTGTAGTATCACGTTTGTTTCTCTTGACTGAAGTTGAACAATTCCTTGCCGTCGTGTGCGCAGGTTTTGATTGTTGGCAACGGTGATGACGACTTCGCGCTAGAGTTGATGTTCGCGTTGAACGAAGCGACCCGAGGAGCACATATGCTGTCCGCAGCAGCTGTCCAAGAACCAGGTGTCTTTCCCGGACGGCTCACTCTGGGCGATGGCTGCGTATGTCGGGTTCGGCTCCAGTGTCTCGTGGCGAGGAGTGCTTTCGTCAAGTTGTTCTTCTGGTGAGTAGTATGGTGGTGACTCAGTGATGCAGGAGTCTGACAGTCTCGCCATGCAGCTCACGATGTTTCTTGTCCCTTGTGCAGGTTGAGATGTCGGCGTTCCTTGAGCTTGGGGAATGGGATGCGCTTGTGTTGAGGTGACTTGACTGCTTGAAGGCCGAAGTTGTCATTGCGGTGGTGTTGTCTGTCGCAGACTTGGGCAGTGTGTACGGGGATGTCCAGACGTCTTGCAGAGATGACAGAACGGCGGTACGTGCTGCTGCTGTTGTTGTTTGTTTTGTCGGTTGGAGTTGTTGAAGACCCGTTGCGTGTGGAATTCGAATTCTGGTACTGATGTCTTTCTCTTGTGTCGTTCCTCGTGCAGGTCCATGTCTTGTTGTTCGGCGTGAATTTCGGCGCAGAGTGCCGCTTCGGAGATCTTCCCGTGAGCTCGGAGAATAGCTCGAGTGGAGCACCAATGAGGACCAAGACCAGTGATGACAACTGTGACAAAGGCTTCTTTAGATATCGATCCTCCGCATCGAAGGAGTTTGTCGCGCAACTCGCGGCAACGGCTGATATATGCCATTCACTTTTCGCCGGGTTTCATCTCCACTGTTGTCAGCTGTGCCATTAACCGACTCTGATTGACGCTGTCTGTTGCTTGATACAGGTTCTTGTGAGAATAATACGAGGAATGAGTTGACTAGGAAATGAGAAGGGTACAAATATGAAACCCTAGGAAACTGTACCCCCTAAGGTCTAACCCACTACAGCCTAAAGAGCCTATAACATGTATGTTTGACACACCCCCATAGGCAAAGTGGGGGAGAACAAGGGGTCACAAGACCAGTCAAGAAAGCAAAGCAAGCTCAGGGTCGATCACGAAGTCACCACGCAGTCTGAGCACAAGCAGGTGGCCACAAGGCCAGTTCACATGCAGAGTTTTATAAAGGAGAACAAGCAATACAGTGATCACAACCTAGCAAGTGTAAGCATGCAGGTATATGTATAGAGATCACAGTACAAGCAGAGTCAAGAAGTAAGCAAGTGAGGCACAGTAGGCACAAGGCCTACACCAGTACAGAAACGCTGATGATCACAAGGCTGAAGCGCCTTGGTGAACACATCAGCTGTGTTGGCCCGAGTGGCCACGTAAGCAAGACGAAGCTGACCACGCTGCTGCAACTCTCGAGCAAGGAAGTAGCGCAGAGCGATGTGCTTCGTTCTGTGCTCCAGTCTGTGCTCCTGACACAAGGCAATCATGGCCTTGTTGTCGACGTACAGCACTGGAGGAGAACGAGGCGGCTCTCCAAGGTCGGTCAGCAGGTAGGTGAGCCAGCGTAACTCTTGTGCAGTCCTGGCCCCTGCGTAGATCTCAGCCTCACAACTGGAGCTGAGAACAGAAGACGAGCGAGTAGACCGCCAAGAAACAGAGCCGGAGCCAAGGCTGAAGGTGTAACCTTGTGACGACCGCTGCGTAGTCAAGTCGTCAGCCCAAGACGCGTCAGCGTGACCAGTGAGGACAACTGGACCTCGCCCTCCAAGCACGAGCCCCATGCCTAACGTACTGCACAAGTAGCACAACACCCTCTTAGCAGCATCCATGTGCTCCTTCCTGTGTCGGCCAGGAGCGACATAGCGTGCTAGGATGCTAAGAGGGTAGGCTAGGTCAGGTCGAGTGCAGGTCATCAGGTACATGAGGCAGCCCAGAAGCTCTGGATACGGGCCACTCGGCTCTACGGACTCGTCCGAAGGCAGAGCTGAGAGCGAGTGACTGGTAGGCAGAGGAGTGGACTGTGGCGAGGAGTACGTGAAGCGGAAGCGCTGAAGGACCTGCTGCACCATGTGTGACTGAGTCAAGGTAATGGTGCGCTGTGCTCTGTCCCGGGTGATCCGCAAGCCAAGATAGCTTGTCAGCTCACCCAGGTCTGTGCACGTATGTCTCTTCTGCAGCTCCGACTTCACGTGGGCGAGTGCCTCAGTGTCAGCAGTAGCAAAGACCAGGTCATCTACGTACACGAGAACGTAGAACGGCGGCAGAGTGGTGTCGGTGCGTAGAAACAGCGACGGGTCAGCAGTAGAAGGAGCAAACCCAAGAGCAGCAAGAGTCGTCCTCAGTGTGTCGTGCCACTCACGGGGTGCCTAGCGGAGACCGTAGACTGGCCGCCGGAGGCTCCACTGGGTACCTGCAGGAAACGACCCAGTGAAGCCAGGTGGGCGGCGCAGCCAGATCTCCTCGTGCAGGCTGCCCTGTAGGAAAGCAGTGCTGAAGTCAAGAGAGTGGGGCTCGTAGTCACGCTGAGCGGCGACGTGCAGCAGAACCCGAAGAGTGGTCATCTTCGGGGTAGGGGAGAAGGTCTGGAAGAAGTCAACTCCCTCACGCTGACTGAAGCCTCGTGCAACGTAACGCGCCTTGAAGACAGGCGGAGAACCCGGCGGCCGCTTCACCCTGAAAATCCACATGCCACTGACGATGTTCGCCCCATGCGGGGGAACCTCGTCGACGTAGGTGCCTGTGGACTTCCAGGAAGCCATCTCTGCGTCCATGGCTGACTGCCACTGAGAGAAGTAGGGACCCTCTATCGCCTCTGCGTAAGAGCGCGGGATCGGGATGTCTGGTGCATCCGGGTCTCCCTCAGGGGCAATCAGCATGGACACGAGATGAGGTAAAGCAGCGGCAAAGCACTCAAACTCCTCCTGTCTGTCCTCAAGGACGTCCGTGCTAAGAGCACACTCACCCCCGACGGACGGAGGACAGACAGACTCAGACTCAGCAACAAGGCTGGCGGCGTAGTCTAGACGGTAGGCGGCAGCAAAATCAACAAGCTCAGCAACTAGAGCAGACGCAGCAGTGGACTCAAAGGAAGGGTCAGTGACAACAGTAGCTAGGAAACGCGTGACAGTAGGACTGGCAGCACGAAGAGAGTCAGACTCCGGGTCCGGACCGTCTGGAAGAGAGGACGCAGGAGGAGACGGCAGGTGACACATTGTGGAGCAGTGGAAGGAAGCAGAATCATATAGTGAGTGCCAGGGACGGGAGGAGGACGCTCACGCGGAACACAACGACCAGTGCGGACAGCGCGGACAGGCGACTCTGGACGAGACTCAGGCGACGCAGGGAGAGACTCAGGCTCACGACGCTCCGTAAGACCTCTAGTCGGCCCAGAGTAAGGAGAAGGACTAGGCAGTGGAGAGGCTGGCTGTAACTGTGACTGCGACTGGACAGGCGGTGGACTCAGTAGGGGAGGAGGAGGACCAGTAGAGGGCGGGAGGCCAAGAACCTGCTGAAGGAGCGGAACGTAGTACGGCCGCGGCCGCGCAGCACCTCCTGAACCAGCAGAGATAGCACCAGCACCCTCAGCTCCAAGGTCTCCAGCTACAACTCCCGCAGCACCACCAGGGGCTCCAGCAGCTCCAGCACCTCCAGGTCCAACTCCCTCAGCAGCTCCAGTCCCAGTAGCTCCAGTACCTCCAGTACGAGCACCTCCCGGACCAGCGGCTCCAGCAGCTCCAGCACCAGCAGCACCTCCAGCAGCTCCAGCACCAGCAGCACCTCCAGCAGCACCAGCACCAGCAGCACCTCCAGCAGCACCACCAGCAGCTCCAGCACCAGCAGCACCTCCAGCAGCTCCAGCACCAGCAGCACCTCCAGCAGCACCAGCACCAGCAGCACCTCCAGCAGCACCACCAGCAGCTCCAGCACCAGCAGCACCTCCAGCAGCTCCAGCACCAGCAACACCTTCAGCAGCACCAGCACCAGCAGCACCTCCAGCAGCACCACCAGCAGCTCCAGCACCAGCAGCACCTCCAGCAGCTCCAGCACCAGCAGCACCTCCAGCAGCACCAGCACCAGCAGCACCTCCAGCAGCACCACCAGCAGCTCCAGCACCAGCAGCACCTCCAGCAGCTCCAGCACCAGCAGCACCTCCAGCAGCACCAGCACCAGCAGCACCTCCAGCAGCACCACCAGCAGCTCCAGCACCAGCAGCACCTCCAGCAGCTCCAGCACCAGCAACACCTTCAGCAGCACCAGCACCAGCAGCACCTCCAGCAGCACCACCAGCAGCTCCAGCACCAGCAGCACCTCCAGCAGTAGGCCCCCCAGCTCCAGCAGCACGGCTACTGCGCTGAGCGTACCACTCACGAAGCTGCCGTGGAGAGAGGGGCTCCCGCCGCGACGGGACACTCGGAGGACCTCCAGTCTCAGCACCCCCAAACTCAGCAACCCTAGGCTCAGCACCCCCAGGCTCAGCACCCCCAGGCTCAGCACCCCCAGACTCAGCACCCCCAGGCTCAGCACCCCCAGACACGGCACCCTCAGGCTCAGCACCCCTAGCAGCACCAGAGTCAACAGCTACCTCAACAGGCTCGACTGCGTCTACCTGAGACACACCTGAGGGGGCAGGACCCTGAGGGGGGAGGGGGTCTACCGGAGGAGTAACTGGCGCGAGGAAGAGCGGCGGGGGGGGGAGGGGGGCAGTGCGGTAGGGGAAGAGACGGTAGTAAGGAACCGACTCGTCAAACGTGACGACCTGAGAGGACAGAACACGGCGCGAGGTGGGGTGGTAAAACTGCCAACCACGCGCGTCAGGGGGGAAGCCAAGGAAGACGCAGGGAACGGCACGGGAGGACAGCTTGTCCGCAGACAAGTCGCGGACGAAAGCTCGAGATCCCCAGACACGGAACACAGACGCATCGCCAACCTTCCCCGTCCACCGCAGAGTGGGGGTGGTCTCCGGCATGGAGACCCGGGGCTGGAGGTTGATCTGATGCGCCGCGTACTGAACCGCGAACGGCCACAGAAAATGGGGAGCAGCCGCATGGATCATGGACGTACGAGCGACATCCATGCCAATGCGGCGCTCAGCAATCCCATTTTGCTGTGGAGAGGCCGGAAGCGTGAACGTCTAGCGGATGCCCTCCGCCCGACAGAAAGCTCGCAGAAGGTCGGAGGAAAACTCTCCACCTCTGTCTTAGTGCAGACGCACAACAGGAAAGTCCGAGCCGAAACTCTTCCTGAGTTGGAGACGAGCAGCGCGGATCCAGTCGATCAACACCTCAGTGACCTCACCCTTGCGGCGCAAGGGGAAGACCGTGGTGTAACGCAAGTAGTCGTCAACAACCAGCAGGAAGTAACGCTCGTGACCCTGTCCACGGACGCGGGCTGGGCCCCACACGTCCATGTGAAGAGTCTGCAGTGGAGCCTCTGTCGGAGGAAACTCGGAGGAGTGAGGAGCGGCGCGCTGCCGGCCCTCGACGCAGGGAACGCAGGTAGGGGCAGGCCCCGGAGGAAGGGGAGGGAGGGACTCTGGGAGACCTGAGACCAGGACACGGGAGGCCATGCCTCGAAGACGAGGCAGGGAGGGGTGACCAAGGCGGTGGTGCCAAAGGAGAGTCTCGTGAGCCAGGAGGCGACACGAGCAGGGGGCAGACTCAGGACCAGACCGGGACGCTGCAGCAAACACCTGACCCGACGCGGCTACCTGACTAGGAGGAGACTCAGTGGTAAGGGTGTACAGGCTGGACCCTGGCCTACGGGTGAACGTGGCCAGGTGACGGCCCGTCCGAGCACACGTGCAGTGCATCACACGCTGGTAGGCAGGGGTGAACTGGTGAACACCCCCATCCTGAAGATCAGCACCCGCCACCAAGTTTGTAGAGAACGAGGGGAGGTGAAGACCAGACAGCGAGCCGGACGGAGCCGCAGGACACGGGAGGACAGTGGAGGAACGGGCCACAACTGGTCCCCCAGAGGGGTCAGCCAGAGAGACTGCCACCGGCCGACTGAGCGGCGAGAGTGTGGTGCAGTCGCGAAAGAAGGAGCGGGAAGCACCCGAGTCAAGGGTGAAAGTGTGCAAGACCTGAGCCGACGCGGTACCTGAGAGAGCAGCCTCACCAGCACCTGGAGCAGCAGACTCACTAGCACCTAGAGCAGCAGCCTCAATGCCCGGGTCGGGCGGAACACACAGGTAACAGTCACCCTCAGCACTAATAGACACAGCATACATAGCAGCAAGGATAGCATCATAATCAAGATCAAAGATAGCAACCCCCGACTTAAGCAGAATATCCCAGCGAGGGATCTCAGTGGAGCCAGGGAACTGAGTACGCCAGGCGTCAGTCAGGCGGCCGAAGCAGCGTGGTGTGGTGTGCGGGCCTCCGCACGTCTCTCCACTGCGGTCGCCGGTGCGAAGAACGTAGGTGCAGGGACCAGCACCCCCAGACCTCCCACGCCCAGCGTACCACTCACGAAGCTGCTGAGGCGACGGGGTCTCACGGGAGCGCTGGTGCTGCTGGCGCTGGCCACTGCTAGAGCCTCCCCGCTGCCCACCACCACCCCCGCCACCCGCACCTCCTCCGCCGCTGCCGCCACCTCCACCCCCACTCCCGCTGCCTCCGCCGCCTCCACCTCCACCGCCGCCACCAAAGCCCCCACTCCCGCCACCACTCCCACCTCCACCCCCACCCCCTCCGCCTCCTCCACCGCCACTACCGCCGCCCCCGCCATCCCCTCCACCCCCGTTTCCCCCCTTGCCCTTGCCGTTGCGGCGCCTCCCACTAGGAGCAGACGCAGCGCCGACCGACTCGGTGCCAACGAGGTCGACAGCAGCAGCAGAGGCAACAGAGGGCAAAAGAGGGACGGGGGAGCACCCCTCAAAGAAAGGGGCACGAGGGTCACCACGAGAGGCTCCTACAGCGACTATAATCTTCTCAGCTGCAAGGAGGCGCTCCTCGAGGAGGTCAACGGTGAGCGTGGTGGGGCAAAGGGAGAGGAAGTGGTCCCTGACCGAGCAAAGGGAGTCAGGGAGCCGGGTGACGAGGTACTAGAGAGTGATGTACATAGGGGGGGGGTTCTTGGCGCAGAACTCGGCAGGAAGCGCAGCGCGGTAGCGGGTGTCACTAGTGCGGAGGTGCGTAATGAGGTCAGCGACTGTGGCAAAAGCGGCTAGGTCAGGGAACAGGTACGGCAGCATGAGGCGGCTAAGGGCAGCAGTGGCAGGGGAGGAGTAGCGCGCAACAACAGCAGCGTACAGAGTGCTAGCAGACTTGTACTGGCTAAAGTGCGCGCGCTCAGCAGACGGCAGGTGACTACGGACAGCAAGACGGGCAGCAGCATCGCGCGTGGTCCACTGTGAGCGAACAGTACTGGCAGCATCAGCAGCAGGTGCAGCAGAGGCGCCAGAAGTGAGGTCAAAGAGTGAGACTCCATCCTTGCTATCGCACTGCAGGAACAGCTGCAGATCATCGACCCAAACCTCAAAATCGACCGCTCGTCCCTCAGCATCGAAGGTGAGGACGTTAGGGTTGGCCATAGCAGCAGGAGCAGAAGCAGCAGCAGCAGTAGCAGCAGCAGGAGCAGCGCGACTCGGCAGGGCGGCGCGGCTCGGCAGGGCGGCTCGGCTCGGCAGGGCGGCGCGGCTCGGCAGGGCGGCGCGGGCGCAGCAGCGCGCGGGTGCGGCGGTGCGCTTACCAGTGGCGGGAGCGGAGGGCCGGGGCGCGTCGGCAGAGCAAAGGGGGCCGCGGAGAGGCGGCAGGGCAGGGCCGGGACAGCAGGGCCGGTAGGGTGGCTGCAGGTTCGGCAGCGTCAGCAGGGCCGCTACGGCGGCAGCAGGGGCGACGGCAGCTGCTGCAGGGTAGGTGGCCGCGACAGTGGCGGCAGGGGCGGCGACGACGGGGCGGCGAAGAGCCGCGACGGGCCGCGAAGGGGGGCCGCGAAGGGCCGCGAAGAGGCCGAGAAGGGGCCGCGAAGGGCCGTGAGAGGGGCCGCGAAGGACGCTAAGAGGCCGCGAAGGGGCCGTTACAGGGCGCGACGGGGCGCTTAAGGGCAGGCGCGAAGCTCGCTTCGGGCAGGTAAGGAAAAATAAGTCGTAGTGGTGGGCCCTTAAAAAAAAAACCGGTCCCACTAGGGAACCCGCTCTATACCATGTGAGAATAATACGAGGAATGAGTTGACTAGGAAATGAGAAGGGTACAAATATGAAACCCTAGGAAACTGTACCCCCTAAGGTCTAACCCACTACAGCCTAAAGAGGCTATAACATGTATGTTTGACAGTTCTTCAAATGGTTGTACGCGAGCTCGGCGGAGTTGCCATATCCCCGATAAGAGCGGATATTCTGCTGCTGGTTTGGAGTTAGATTCCTCAGCAGGATCGTGTATGCCATCATTGACTGATACGTGTACTGCTGCTTGTCGTATTGCGTTCCGTGCGTTGGGTATGGCAGGGACCCGTCGAAGAATCCGAGAATCTGCGCGCCTTCCATCATAAGCTCAAATTCGAATGACCAGGTATAGAAGTCCTTCCCGTCGAAAGGTGTTGATGTCTGGAGTTTCAAAACGTGCGCGAACTGTGATTGAACCTGAAGTGCATCCAATGTTTTCTCCTGTCCAGGTTGAGGCTGCTGGTGCGGCATGAAGCTGATTGAGCCACGTTGAGGCTCGTACGGAGCGAAGGTGGGTTGCTGCTGGTTTCCGCGCGCATAGGATGAACCGTCGAGGCTCATGGGTGTGACGTCGTTGTTGTTGTTGCTGATGTTTGACTGCGCAGGTGCCGTTTGCTGATGCTGCTCGTAGAAGGACATGAAGGAGAAAAAATTCTCCATCATACTTGGGTCGAAGCCTGTCGCTTGGTTCACGGGAGTCTCAGTAGATTCAGCTGCTGGTCTTTCTTGCTGTGCCTTCCTCTGTCTGTAGGCCAGAGGCAGGAGGTGGAGTAGGAGTAGTGCCAAGAGAACCGTTAGAGGAGCTTCTCTCCTTCTGCGTTGCCATGCCTTCTGATGTAGTGGGTAACTTGGAAGCAGTTGAGTTTGCCCTGATAGCTCTCATACCATGTTGGGCTGAGAAAAGCCCTTAGGATCTTTGCAGGGCTAGACTCTGGGTAGGAATGTTGTAGTTGCGGAAGCGTTTTGATAAGAAGTATTGAACCACCTTGCGCTGGTATGTGAGGGCAAAGTAGATTGATTAAAACAAAGAGGTACAAGGTTTTTATAAGAGTACCAGGAATACGAAGAGATACAGCTAATAGCTGTTTTACTGTTGCTGTTGCGGTTCGATACAGTGACGACTCCGGCAACTGCTCAATAGCGAGTTAGTTGTTTGTCCTTGCTGTCGCGCTGTATTGTCAGGTCAAAGGTCGCTGACCTTTGACTTTCGCGTAACCTCCAGCAGTTGCTTTTCTTCTCAACCTCCAAAGGTTGACTCGCCGATGCTTCGTTGTGCTTCGCTTCGTTTACGACTTAGTGTTTCGACACACAACAGAAGCGCTTAAATTACTTGTTTCCAACATTCTTTATGATCAGAAATTTTTAAAAGATGTGTCTGCTGAATCATGTTAGAATAAGGACCTTGGATAGGATAGGTCTGCATAGAGTTGGTAGCGGTGTTAAGAATAGAACTAGGAGTGAATGATTGAACTAGGCAAGAGATGAGTACAAGTAGGGGAAACCTAACCCTAAAGTGTTGTACTCACTAAGGAGTGACCCTACCGTAGCCTAGAGACACAATTGGAATTTGACACACCCCCATAGGCAAAGTAGGGGATAGCAAACACAACAAGCGGTTACAAGACCAGTCTGCAGAAGAGAACACAGCTCAGGGTGGATCACAACGTCACCACGCATTCTGAGCACAAGCAAGTGGCCACAAGGCCAGTTCACATGCAGAGGTATATAATAGCAAGGCAGTACACTGATCACAACCTAGCAAGAGAAAATGTGCAGGTATAAAGATATATATCAGTGTACAACAAGAGCAAGTCAAGCAAGTAGCAGGTGAGGCAGAGTGGGCACAAGCCCAAGAGCAGTGCAGAAACGGTGATGATCACCAGACCCAAGGGCCTTGGTGAAAACATCAGCAGTGTTGGCCCGAGAGGCCACGAAAGCAAGGCGCAGCTGACCACGCTGCTGCAGCTCACGCGCAAGGAAGTAGCGAAGAGCAATGTGCTTCGTTCGGTGCTCAAGTCTCTGCTCGCGACACAAGGCAAGCATTGCCTTGTTGTCGACGTACAGAACTGGAGGAGAATGAGGCCGCTCCCCCAAGTCGGTCAGCAGGTAGGTCAGCTAGCGTAGCTCCTGTGCAGCCATGGCCCCAGCGTAGATCTCGGCCTCACAGCTGGAACCAAGCACAGAAGAAGAACGAGTGGACCTCCACGAGATAGAACCAGAGCCAAGACTGAAGGTGTAACCCTGTGACGAACGCTGAGTCATCTGGTCGTCGGCCCAAGAAGCGTCAGAGTGTCCTGTGAGGACCACCGAACCCCGTCCTCCAAGCACGAGCCCCATGCCCGATGTGCTGCACAAGTAACGCAGTACCCTCTTCGCAGCATCAAAGTGCACCTTTCGGTGTCTACCAGGTGCCACGTAGCGAGCCAGGAGGCTGAGAGGGTACGCGAGGTCAGGTCGTGTGCACGTCATCAGGTACATGAGGCAACCCACAAGCTCTGGGTACGGACCACTCGGCTCTACGGAATCGTCCGAAGGTGGAGCTGAGAGCGAGTGGCCGGTAGACAGAGGAGTGGGCTGTGGCGAGGACCACGTGAAGCGGAAGCGCTGAAGGACCTGCTGCACCATGTGTGACTGAGTTAGGGTGATGGTGCGCCGTGCTCTGTCCCGGGTGATCTGCAAGCCAAGATAGCTCCGCAGCTCACCCAGGTCAGTGCAGGTGTGTCTCTCCTGCAGCTCCGCCTTCACTAGGGTCAGTGCCTCAGTGTCAGCAGTAGCAAAATCCAATTCGTCGACGTACACGAGGATGTAGAACGGCGGCAGAGTAGTGTCGGTGCGTAGAAACAGCGACGGGTCAGCAGTCGAAGGAGCAAACCCAAGAGCCGCAAGTGTCGTCCTCAGTGTGTCGTGCCACTCACGGGGCGCCTGACGCAGGCCGTACACTGGTCGCCGTAGGCTCCACTGGGTACCCTCAGGAAACGACCCAGTGAAGCCCTGTGGACGGCGCAACCAGATGGCCTCGTGAAGGCTACCCTGCAAGAAAGCTGTCGAGAAGTCGAGGGAGTGCAGCTCGTAGTCACGCTGAGCTGCAACGTGTAGCAACACCCGAAGAGTGGTCATCTTCAGGGTGGGGGAGAAGGTCTGAAAGAAGTCGACCCCCTCACGCTGACTGAAGCCTCGAGCAACGTAACGTGCCTTGAAGGCAGGCGGAGAACCCGGCGGCCGCTTCACCCTGAAAATCCACATGCCACTGACGATGTTCGCCCCAGGTGGGGGAACCTCGTCGACGTAGGTGCCTGTGGACTTCCAGGAAGCCATCTCTGCGTCCATGGCTGTCTGCCGCTGAGAGGAGTACTCACCCGAAATCGCCTCCTTGTAGGAGCGCGGGGTGGGGATGTCAAGTGCATCCGGGTCTCCCTCAGGGGCAAGCAGCATGGTCGCGAGATGGGGTGAAGTGGCAGCAAGGCACTCTAGCTCCTCTTGTCTGTCCTCAAGAACGTCACAGCCAATGGCAGTACAGCCAAGAGCAGTCTCACCCCTGACGGACGGAGGACAGGCATGGACAGGGTCAGAGACAAGACTCGCAAGGTAGTCTAGGCGGTACACAGCAGCAAAGTCAACGAGCTCAGCTACGAGGGCAGACGCAGCAGGAGACGAGAACGTAGGGTCCGTCACAACCATAGCAAGAAGGCGAGTAACAGTCCGACTGGACGCACGAGCAAGGTCTGACGGAGGGTCAGCAACGTCAGGCAGTGAGGACACAGGAGGTAACGGTAGGGCAACACGCTGAGGAACAGAGGAAGGACGGAGTGTCATATCGTGAGTGCCGGGGACAGCCGGAGCACGCGGACGACGAACACGAGGAACACGAGCACGAACAGCAGCTCTAGGCTCAGGCTCAAGGTCAAAGCTAGACACAGGCTCTCGACGCTCAGGGGTGGAAGCACAGGTCTGGAAGAAGTCCACCCCCTCTCGCTGACTGAAGCCTCTCGCCACATAGCGCGCCTTGAACACAGGTGGTGATCGAGGCGGCCGCTTCACCTTGTAGAGCCATCGGCCACTGACGACGTTCGTCCCAGGTGGTGGGACTGCGTTGATGTAAGTGCCTGTGGACCTATAAGATGCCATCTCTGCCTCCTCAGCTGCTATCCAGTACGAAGCCCAGGGTCCCGAGGCCGCCTCGGCGTGAGTGCGAGGGATCGGGATGTCAAGGGCGTCTGGATCCCCCTCAGGGGCAAGAAGCATGGCGCAGAGATGAGGAATAGCGGCCGCAAGGAAACCAAGCTCGAACTGCCTGTCCTCTAGGACCTCCAGGGGAAAGACAGGAGCACCCCCAGAGGACGGAGAACGTGCAGGGCCACTCACCAAGTGAGCGGCATAGTCAAGGCGGTGGGAAGAGGCAAAGCCAGAGACAGTGGTAACAAGTGCTGAGACAGACGACAGAGGTGCAGTCGGGTGAGTGACCAACGCGGACAAAACACGGGAGACGACAGGACGGGAGGCACGGAGGTAGTCGGACAACGGGTCGTGAAGCACAGTGAGGGACGACTCAGGGGGATGTGGAAGGACAGGAGGAGGTGGAACACGAGAGCGGAGAACAAGGTGAAACGGACCGTTTGCACGGTAACGGGACCGACGGGGCTGTGGAGACACAGCACGACTGAGGGGAGGACGACGAGTCCACTGGGACGAGGAAAGGGACTCAACAGGGGGAACAGGAGGGGACGGTAGGGGACCACGAACAAAGCGTGCAGGTGCTGGGTCGGGGAGGTCGCGTAGTCGCAGTCGCTGCTGCTCCGCCTCCTCTGGCGTCTGCTACGACGGTACCGGCCCCTGCTGCTGCACATGTGGCTCCGCCTCTGCCCTCTCTTGCTGCGACTGCAGCTGCACCCGCTGCTGCAACCGGGACTCCTGCACTACCCTCTCCTGCTGCGGCCGTGACTCCTCCTCTACTCTCTCCTGCTGGGTCTGTAACTGTACCTGCTGCTGCGGGTGGGACTCCTGCGCTACCCTCTCCTGCTGCGGCCGTGACTGCTCCGCTACTCTCTCCTGCTGGGTCTGTAACTGTACCTGCTGCTGCGGGTGGGACTCCTGCTCTACCCTCTCCTGGTGCGGCCGGGACTGCTCCTCTACTCTCTCCTGGTGTGTCTGTAACTGCACCTGCTGCTGCGGGCGGGACTCCTGCTCTACCCTCTCCTGGTGTGGCCGTGACTCCTCCTCGACCCTCTCCTGCTGCGGCTGTGACTCCTCCTCTACTCTCTCCTGCTGCTGCTGCTGCTGCTGCTGCTACTGCAGCTGCTACTGTGTCCTCTCAAACTGCTCACGCTCCTCCCTCTCCAACCGAAGGAGACGCTGCTCACGGGTCAGGAAACGTACAGTGCGCGGTGTAGGCGCCACAGTGCCAGTGCCTCCAGCTCCAGCACCCCCAGAACCAGCACCTCCACCACCGACACCCCCGGGGCCTCCAGTACCTCCCGCAGGAACACCCCCAGGCTCCGCAGCAACCGGCGGCAGAGAAGAACGAGGGGGAAACTGCGGGACGGACGGGAAGCCAGGGGGTGAGGCGGGGCGAGGCCGCCGACTCGAGGCTGCCGTGTCCTCCACAGGAGTGAAAGGGGGGGGGCTGCCGGGGCGACTGGGGGAGGCTCAAGGGTGAGGAACAGCGGGGGGAAAAAGACCTCAGTACCTCGGTGGGGGCGACTCCTGTAGTAACAGACAGACTCGTCGAACGTGACGTCATGGGAACTGAAGAACTCGTAGGTGAGTGGGTCGTAAAACACCCAGCCGGCGGTGTCCAAAGGGAAGCCAAGAAAGACGCAGGCACGAGTGCGCGGAGACAACTTGTTCGCGCCAGGGGCGCGATCGTGAGCCAGACAACCCCAGACGCGGAAGTCAGCTGCTACACCCTGTAAACCTGACCAGAGAGAGACCGGCGTCACTCGTGGCCGTGCGTCACTGGGCCACAGGTTCAGCTGGTGCGCGGCGTAGCGGACCGCTTGAGGCCACAAGAACTGAGGGGCACCGGCATGGCACATGGAGGTCCGGGCAACCTCCATGACCAGGCCGATGCGACGCTCGGCTACCCCGTTCTGCTGCGGCGAGGCTGGTAGCGTGTACGACTGAATGACTCCCCGACCCTGACAGAATGTCTCCAAACGAGTGGAAGAAAACTCACCACCACGGTCCGAGTGTAGGCGAAGCCCACACAGGCCCTGGGCACCGCCCCACACTAGTAGCCACGGCTCGAGGACGGTAGGCACGTCGGCCTACTGTCGCAAGGGGAAAACCGTGGTGTAGCGGGAGTAGTCGTCCACCACAATCAGGAAGTAGCGCTCCTGACGTGGTCCAAGGACCGGGGAGGGGCCCCAGACGTCCAAGTGCAGGGTCTGGAAGGGAGCCGTGGTGGGGGGGAACGAGGAGGAGTGAGGGGCAGCGCGCTGCCGACCCTCGACGCAAGGAGTTCACAGCGGCGCAGGCGAGCGAGGAAGCGGGGCAAGCGACTCTGGGAGACCTGAGACCAGACTGTCAGAACATTGTAGCTTATTCTGTTGTGTAGGCTATAGTGGGGTATCCCATAGGGGGTACAACCAATTAGGGTTTCATATTTGTACTCACTTCATTTCATAGATCATTCATTCTTGATCAAATCTTCTCATGGTATCGAGCAGGTTCCCCCTTGGGAACTGTGCTTAGGGCCCACCACATCGATTTTTTTTTCCTGCCCGAAGCGCGCTCAGCCCGAGTCGCGCTCCGGGCCCTCACTTCGTCGAGCCGCCCTAGCGGCCCTTCACTGCGGCCCCGCCACCCGTCTCAGCGGCCCTGCCGCCCGTCTTCGCGGCCCCGCCGCCTCTCTCCTAGCGGCCCAGCCGCCCTACCTAGCGGCCCCGCCGCCCTACCTCGCGGCCTCGCCGCCCTATCGCGCGGCCCCGCCGCCCTACCTAGCGGCCCCGCCGCCCCATCGCGGCCCCGCCGCCCCATCGCGCGGCCCCGCCGCCCTACCTAGCGGCCCCGCTGCCCTTCCTCGCGGCCCCGCCGCCCCATCGCGCGGCCCAGCTACCCTACCTAGCGGCCCCGCCGCCCTTCCTCGCGGCCCCGCCGCCCCATCGCGCGGCCCCGCCGCCCTACCTATCGGCCCCGCCGCCCTTCCTCGCGGCCCCGCTGCCCCATCGCGCGGCCCCGCCACTCTACCACGCGGCCCCGCTGCCCTATCTCGCGGCCCCGCCGCCCTACCCAGCGGCCCCGCCGCTTCTCTGCAGCGGCCCTGCCGCCCTATCAAGCGGCCCCGCTGCCACTCCTCTACAGCGGCCGAGCCGCCCAGCAGCAGAGCAGCCGAGCCGCCCCGCCGCCGAGCCGCACTGCAGCCGAGCCGCCCGGCTGCCCCGCTGCCACTCCTCTACATCGGCCGAGCCGCCCAGCAGCAGAGCAGCCGAGCCGCCCCGCCGCCGAGCCGCACTGCAGCCGAGCCGCCCGGCCGCCCACCAGCCGAGCCGCCCGACAGCAGAGCAGCCGAGCCGCCCTGCAGCCGAGCCGCCCTGCAGCCGAGCCGCCCAGCAGCCGAGCCGCCCAGCAGCCGAGTCGCCCAGCAACCGAGCCGCCCAGCAGCCGAGCCGCCCAGCAGCCGAGCCGCCCAGCAGCTGAGCCGCCGAGCCGCCGCGCCGCCCTTCTTCCGGGCCGCCCGACCTGCCCTGTCTGGTGAGCACAGCGCCTTTTCACTGCACTGCCCTCACCCTACTGTTTGCGCTGCTAGTCGTCTAGGGTCATGGCCACCCCTAGTGTTCTCGTCTTTGACGGTGAGGGTCGGGCCGTTGACTTTGAGGTCTGGATAGATGACCTGCAGCTGTTCTTACAGTGCGATAGGGCAGACGGCCTCTCTCTCTTTGACCTCACCTCTGGCGCCTCCACTGCCCCTGCTGCTGATGCTGACGCCACTGTTCGCTCCCAGTGGGCCACGCGCGACGCTGCTGCACGTCTTGCTGTGCGTCGCCACCTCCCTACCTCCGAGCGTGCGCACTTTAGTCAGTATAAGAGTGCTCAGACCTTGTACGACGCTGTAGTTGCGCGCTACTCCTCCCCTGCCACTGCTGCACTGAGCCGTCTCATGCTACCGTACCTCTTTCCTGACCTTGCTGCCTTTCCCACAGTCGCTGACCTCATTACGCACCTCCGCACTAGTGACACTCGCTACCGAGCTGCACTCCCTCCTGACTTCTGCGCCAAGAACCCCCCCCCCCATGTACATCACTCTTTACTACATAGTCACTCGCCTTCCTGACTCCCTTCGCGTAGTCAGGGACCACTTTCTCTCTGTCTGTCCCACCACTCTCACTGTTGACCTCCTCGAGAAGTTCCTCCTAGCGGCCGAGAAGAGCATAGTCGCTGTAGGGGCCTCTCGTGGTGACCCGCGCACCCCCATCTTTGAGGGGTGTTCCCCCTCCCCCCTTCTGCCCTCTGTTGCCTCTGCTGCTGCGGCCGACCTCCTTGGTCTTGAGTCGGTCGGTGTGGCGTCTGCCCCTAGCGGGAGACGCCGCTCTGGCAAGGGCAAGGGGGGCAAGGGCGCTGGAGGAGCGAGCGGGGGCGGTGGAGGTGGAGGTGGCGGCAGTGGGGGGAGTGGGGGTGGCGGTGGGAGTGGAGGTGGGGGTGGAGGGGTCGGTGGCGGCAGTGGAGGCGGAGGTGGCGGCGGCGGTGGCGGTGGGAGCGGAGGTGGCGGAGGAGGCGGCGGTGGAGGCGGAGGCGGAGGCGGCGGCAGTAGCGGAGGCGGCGGAGGCGGCGGAGGCAGCGGGGGTGGCGGTGGTGCTGGTCGCGGGTCTTCGCAGAGGAGTGGCTCCGGTTGTGGCTCGCGCCAGCAGCTGCAGCGTGGTCGTGACACCCTGTCCCCTCAGCAGCTTCGTGAGTGGTACACTGCGCGTCAGCGGGGTGGGGGTTTTGGTCCGTGCTCCTACGTTTTGCGCACCGGCGACCGTGCGGGTGAGCAGTGTGGGGGTGCCCACCTCACCCAGCGCTGCTTTGGCCGCCTGACGGACGCGTGGCGTCACCAGTTCCCGGAGGCCTCAGAGATCCCTCGCTGGGGCGAGCTGTCCAGGGCGGGTGCTGCCATCTATGATCTTGACTTTGATGCTATTCTCTCTGCCATGTATGCTGTGTCTATTAGTGATGAGGGTGACTGTTACCGGTGTTTCCCGCCCGATCCGGGCATTGAGACTGCTGCGCTAGGTCCTGGTGAGGCTGCTGCCCTAGGTGCTTGCGACGCTGCTGCTCTAGGTGCCCGTGTGTCTGCGTCCTCAGGTACTGGTGAGTCTGCGCTCTCAGGTACTACGTCGGCTTCGGCCTCCCTCACCTTCACCCTTGACTCTGGGGCCTCTCGCTCCTTCTTTCGGGACTGCACCACACTCACACCGCTGAGTCGGCCGGTTGCAGTGTCTCTGGCTGACCCCTCTGGGGGTCCTGTCCTGTCTCGCTTCTCCACAGTCCTCCCGTGTCCGGCGGCTCCCTCTGGCACCCTGTCTGGTCTCTACCTCCCCTCGTTCTCTACGAACCTGGTGAGTGGTGCTGACCTCCAGGATGCGGGTGTACACCAGTTCACTCCTGCGCGTCAGCGGGTGACGCACTGTACAGAGGCTAGCACAGGCCGACACCTGGCTACGTTTACTCGTCAGCCGGGGTCGAGCCTGTACACTCTGACCACTGCGTCTCCTCCAGTTGCTGAGTCTGGTAGGGTAGCTACGTCGGGTCAGGTGTTTGCTGCGGCGTCCAGGTCTGGTCCTGAGTCTGCCCCCTGTTCGTGTCGTCTCCTGTCTCACGAGACTCTCCTCTGGCACCACCGCCTTGGCCACCCCTCTCTGCTTCGGCTCAGAGGTATGGCCTCCCGTCTTCTTGTGTCCGGTCTCCCCCGGTCCCTCCCTCCCCTTCCTCAGGGCCCTGGCCCTGCCTGTGTCCCCTGTGTCGAGGGGCGCCAGCGTGCTGCCCCTCACTCCTCCCAGTTCCCTCCGACAGAGGCCCCGTTGCAGACACTTCACATGGATGTGTGGGGCCCAGCCCGCGTCCGTGGACAGGGTCACGAGCGCTACTTCCTGCTCGTTGTTGACGACTACTCGCGTTACACCACAGTCTTCCCCTTGCGCAGCAAGGGTGATGTCACTGAGGTGCTGATCGACTGGATCCGCGCAGCTCGTCTCCAGCTCAGGCAGAGCTTCGGCTCGGACTTTCCTGTTCTGCGTCTGCACTCGGACAGAGGCGGAGAGTTCTCCTCTGGCCTTCTGCGTGCCTACTGTCGTGCACGGGGCATCCGTCAGACCTTCACGCTTCCGGACTCACCGCAGCAAAATGGGATTGCTGAGCGCCGCATTGGCATGGTCATGGACGTCGCTCGTACGTCTATGATGCATGCGGCTGCCCCCCATTTTCTGTGGCCGTTTGCGGTGAGGTACGCGGCGCATCAGATCAACCTCCACCCCACGGTCTCCAGGCCGGAGACCTCCCCAGCCTTGCTGTGGACGGGGAAGGTTGGCGATGCGTCGGCGTTCCGGGTCTGGGGATCTCGGGCGTTTGTCCGCGACCTGTCTGCGGACAAACTATCCCCTCGTGCTGCTCCTTGCGTCTTCCTGGGGTTCCCCCCTGACGCGCCTGGGTGGCAGTTTTACCACCCCACCTCTCGCCGTGTTCTGTCCTCCCAGGACGTCACGTTTGACGAGTCGGTCCCCTACTACCGCCTCTTCCCCTACCGCACTCCGTCCCTCCCCCCACCCCCACTCTTCCTGGTACCAGGTCCCCCCCAGGTAGACCCCCTCCCCCCTCAGGGTCCTGCCCCTTCAGGTGTGTCCCAGGTAGACGCAGTCGAGCCTGTCGAGGTCACTGGTGACTCTGGTGCTGCTGAGGGTGCTGAGGCTGGGGGTGCTGTGCCTGGGGGTGCGGAGCCTAGGGGTGCTGGGCCTGGGGGTGCTACGTCTGGGGGTGCTGAGCCTAGGGGTGCTGAGCCTGGGGGTGCTGAGCCTCGGGGTGCTGAGCCTGGGGGTGCTGAGCCTGGGGGTGCTGAGTCTGGGGGTGCTCAGCCTAGGGGTGCTGAGCCTAGGGGTGCTACGTCTGGGGGTGCTGAGCCTAGGGGTGCTACGCCTGGGGGTGCTGAGCCTAGAGGTGCTCCGCCTGGAGGTTCTCCGAGTGCTTCGTCTCGCCGGGAGCCACTTTCTCCACAGGAGCTGCGTGAGTGGTTTGCCCGGCGCTGGAGGCGTGCTGCTGGTGCTGGAGGTCCTTCGGCTGCTGAGGGTGCTGCGGTCGCGGGTCCCGGAGGTGCTCGTCCTGGGTGCACTGGAGCTGGTGCTGCTGAGGGTGTTGGCGCTGAGACTACCGCTGGCAGTCCTGCTGGGGGTGCTCCTGGTGCTGCTGGAGGTTCTGGAGCTACTGGTGGTACTGCTGGAGCGGGTGCTCCTGCTGAGGGTTCTGGTGCTGTCCCTGCTGCTTCTAGCGTCGCCGCGCGGCCTCGACCGTACTTCGTTCCACTCCTGCAGCAGGTTCTTGGTCTTCCACCTTCTACTGGTCCTCCTCCTCCCTTAGAGTGTCCACAGCCTGTCTCGTCCCAGCTACAGTTGCAGCCAACCTCCCCTTTGCCTGCTCCTTCTCCCTACACTGGTCCTACTGGAGGTCTGGCTGAGCGTCGTGAGCCTGCGTCTCGCCCTGCGTCGCCTGTCCGTGCTGCTCGCACTAGTGGTCGCGGTTCGCGTCAGCGTCCTCCTCCTGTCCCTGGCACGCACCGGATGTCTCTGCGTCCGTCCACTGCTCCTCTGCGTGCCCCTTTACCTTCTCCTCCTGAGTCCTCTCTTCCTGCTCTTCCTGACCCGGAGTCGGACTCCCTTCGTGCTGCCAGTCCTACTGTCACGCGTCTCCTTGCTACTGTTGTCACTGACCCTTCTTTCGAGTCTACTGCTGCGTCTGCTCTCGTTACTGAGCTCGTCGACTTTGCTGCTCGCTGTCGCTTAGACTACGCTGCTAGTCTTGTCGCTGAGTCTGAGTCTGTCTGTCCTCCGTCCGTCGGGGGTGAGTGTGCCCTTGGCACGGACGTCCTTGAGGACAGGCAGGAGGAGTTCCAGTGACTGGCAGCTGCCTCACCTCATCTCGTGTCCGTACTACTTACCCCTGAGGGAGACCCGGATGCACTTGACATCCCGACTCCGCGCTCTTACGCGGAGGCGATAGAGGGTCCCTACTCCTCTCAGTGGCAGGCAGCTATGGATGCAGAGATGGCTTCCTGGAAGTCCACAGGCACCTACGTTGACGCTGTCCCCCCTCCTGGGGCGAACATCGTCAGTGGCATGTGGATCTTCAGGGTGAAGCGGCCGCCGGGTTCTCCGCCTGTCTTCAAGGCGCGTTACGTGGCTCGTGGCTTCAGTCAGCGGCAGGGAGTTGACTACTTTCAGACCTTCTCCCCCACCCCGAAGATGACCACTCTTCGGGTACTGCTGCACGTTGCTGCACACCGTGACTACGAGCTGCACTCTCTTGACTTCAGCACAGCTTTCTTGCAGGGCAGCCTGCACGAGGAGATCTGGCTGCGTCGCCCACCTGGCTTCACTGGGTCTTTCCCTCCTGGTACCCAGTGGAGTCTCCGGCGCCCAGTCTACGGTCTCCGCCAGGCGCCACGTGAGTGGCACGACACACTGAGGACTACGCTTGCGGCTCTTGGGTTTGCTCCTTCTACTGCCGACCCGTCGCTGTTTCTACGCACCGACACCTCTCTGCCGCCGTTCTACATCCTCGTGTACGTCGACGACTTGGTCTTTGCCACAGCTGACACTGCTGGACTCGCCTACGTGAAGTCCGAGCTGTAGAAGAGACACACGTGCACAGACCTGGGTGAACTGCGCACCTACCTTGGCTTGCAGATCACCCGGGACAGAGCACGCCGCACCATTACCCTGACTCAGTCACACATGGTGCAGCAGGTCCTTCAGCGCTTCGGCTTCACGTACTCCTCGCCTCAGGCCACTCCTCTGTCTACTCGCCACTCGCTCTCAGCTCTGCCTTCGGATGAGTCCGTAGAGTCGAGTGGCCCGTACCCAGAGCTTGTTGGCTGCCTCATGTACCTGATGACCTGCACACGACCTGACCTTGCATACCCTCTTAGCATTCTTGCACGCTATGTTGCTCCTGGGAGACACAGACCAGAGCACATGGCTGCAGCGAAGAGGGTTTTGCGCTACTTGTGCAGTACGTCGGGCATGGGGCTAGTGCTTGGAGGGCGGAGTCCAGTGGTCCTCACTGGGCACGCGGACGCTTCTTGGGCTGACGACCAGGCTACGCAGCGGTCGTCACAGGGTTACACCTTCAGCCTTGGTTCCGGCTCTGTTTCGTGGCGGGCTACTCGCTCGTCTTCTGTTCTTGGCTCGAGTTGTGAGGCTGAGATCTACGCCGGGGCCATGGCTGCACAGGAGCTTCGCTGGCTCACCTACCTGCTGACCGACCTTGGAGAGCCGCCTCATTCTCCTCCAGTCCTGTACGTAGACAACAAGGCCATGCTGGCCTTGTGTCGAGAGCAGCGACTGGAGCACAGAACAAAGCACATTGCTCTCCGCTACTTCCTTGCTCGTGAGCTACAGCAACGTGGACAGTTGCGGCTTGCGTACGTGGCCTCTGAGGCCAACACTGCTGATGTCTTCACCAAGGCACTTCCGCCTTGTGATCATCAGCGCTTCTGCACTCAGCTGGGTCTTGTGCCCGTCTTGCCTCACTTGCTCTCCTCTTGACCTTGCTTGTACTCTCACATATATATATACCTGCTCTTGCTTGTCTAGCTTTATATATATGTGTGTACTCTTGCATGTGAACTGGCCGTGTGGCCTTGACCCTGTGCTCGGACTGTGTGGTGACTTTGTGATCCACCCTGAGCTTGCTTTACTTTGCTTTGCTTGACTGGTCTTGTGACCCCTTGTTCTCCCCCACTTTGCCTATGGGGGTGTGTCAGAACATTGTAGCTTATGCTGTTGTGTAGGCTATAGTGGGGTATCCCATAGGGGGTACAACCAATTAGGGTTTCATATTTGTACTCACTTCATTTCATAGTTCATTCATTCTTGATCAAATCTTCTCACAGACGGTAACGTGCCATCCTACTGAGACGTGGGAACGACGGGTGACCTAGACGGTGGTGCCAGAGGACAGACGGGTGGGTGAGGGAGCGACAGTCGCACGACACAGCAGCTACCTGACCTGACCTGACCTGGCCTGACCCAGTGCGGTGGGACCCAGTGTGTAGTGAGTACAGACCAGAGCCCGGCTCCCTATGAAAAGTGGCCAGAGGGGCCCCAGTGGTACCGACTGTGCAGGATGCAACATGCTCATCCAGTGGGAAAGTGGTGACTACACCTAGGTCGTGGAGGTGACTGACACCCACCAGGTTCCTAGAGAACGAGGGGGTGTAGTAACCTGTAAGAAAACCTGAGGGAGCCGCCGGACACGGGAGAGTGGTGGTGCTGCGAGCAACTATACGTCCCACAGAGGGGTCAGCTAAGGCGACAGTGACTGGAGTGCGCAGTGGTGTGAGGTCAGTACAGTCGCGAAAGAAACAGCTGGACGCTCCAGAGTCTAGGGTGAAGGAAAGCTGTGCAGTCTGTGGGGTCGCACCCGAACCAGCTACAAAGGCTAGTGCTAGACTAGTGGTAGCTGCAGCTCCTACACAAAGGCCCTCAGAGGCGCCTGGATTGGAAACAACACACGCACCAAGACTGGAAACATAGGTCTCTACTCGTGCAGCCGGGAACGGTCCTAGACCAGGTAGGTGAGACTCAACTAGTGCAGCAGTGCGCTGGCGAAGTCGCGAGGGCCAGTGCGGTGTAATAGCGTGAGGACCAAAACGCTCACGGTGAAGGTCGTCGAGTCGACGGTAGCAGCTGGACGCAGAGTGATCAGGACTCCAGCAGGTAGTGCCAGCGCCAGGGCCTGTCAGGGCCCGGTACCCGCAGGGGCCGACGTCTCGCCCACTGCTAGCTGAGCCACTGCTGAGGGCTCCACACTTTGGACCCGCAGGTCCCCACTGCCGGGAGTGCTGCGGCTGGCCCTGCTGCTGTAGGACTCGAGTACAAGCCATGTGAGTGGCTAGAAACGGGGGTGGTGCTGGCAGGTGGGCCTAAACTGCTGCTGGCGGTAGGCTATCCTGCTGCTGGTTCCGCTGGGGGCAGCCTAAGCTGCTGCTGGTGCAATAGCGGTAGTCTAAGCTGCTGCTCGAGCGCTGGGGCAGCCTAAGCTGCTGCTACTGGTGCGGCTGGTGGCGGGTTTCAGCCCTTGACTGGTACAGGTGGGACACCGGGTGCGGTTCTGTGCGGTTTTGTGCAGTTCAGTGCGGTTCTGCGGGGTGGAGAGTACCGGGTGGGGTGGCTGATTCCGGGTGAGGTGACTGGAACGGGTGGGGCAGCAGCTCTGACTGGTACAGGTGGGGCAGTGGGTGCGGTTCTGTGCGGTTATGTGCAGTTCAGTGCGGTTCTGCGGGGTGGAGAGTACCGGGTGGGGCGGCTGATTCCGGGTGAGGTGACTGGAACGGGTGGGGCAGCAGCTCTGGCTGGAACGGGTGGGGCAGCGGGTGCGGTTCTATGCGGTTCGGTGCAGTGGGGAGGACCGGGTGGGGCGGTGAAGGTTGCTGGCTTTGCTAGGGGGTAGTTCAAGTTGCTGCTGGTGCGCTGACTGGCGGCAGTCTAAGTTGCTGGTGGTGCTCCTGACGGTAGACTAGGCTGCTGGCGACGGGTGGGGAAGGTAAGGCGGCGGTTCTGTGCGGTTCTGTACGGTTCTGTACGGTTCTGTGCGGTTCTGCGCGATTCTGCACGGTTCCGTGCGGTTCTGTGCGGTTCTGCACAGTTCTGTGTGGTTCTGTGCAGGGGAGGGTACTGGGTGAGGTGACTGGAACGGGTGGGGTTGCAGATATGGCTGGGGCGGCGGGCTACAGGTGAGGCAGCGGGAACGGGTGAGGGCGGCAGAACTGGTTGGGGCGGCCTGTTAAGGGTGGGGCGGCAGAACTGGGAAGGGGCGGCTATTCTGGCTGGGGCGGCTTGCTAAGGCAGTGGGGACGGGTGGGGCGTCGAGCTACGGGGAAGGCTGTGGGACGGGTTGCAGGTGGCGCGGCGCGCAGGTCGCACGGGCTGCTGTGCGAGCGGACGGGCGAGCAGTTGCGTGTGCTGCTGTGTGTGCCGTCGCACGCGGCTGCGCGCGCGACCGTTCGTACGGGTGCGTGCTACTACGCGAGCGGATGTACGGGCAGCGCGACGGGGGGAAAAGGTAGGGCGCGACGGGGGAAAACGGGCAGGTCGCGACGAGGGGGGGGGGGGGGGGGGGGGGGAGAGTAACGACGCGACGGATCTTACGGGTGAGGCGACGGGAAAACGGGTGGCGCGCGGGGTACGGGGCACTACGAGACACGGATTGACGGGGCGCTACGGGCTAAGGCGCTTCGGGCTAGGGCGCTTCGGGCTAGGGCGCTTCGGGCTAGGGCACGTTACGGGGCGGTGGGCCCATGGGATCTTTTTATCGCTCTATACCATGTGAAGTTACAAAAGTATAAGTGTTGACTAAGGAAAGTGAAAACAAGCAAGATATAGCAAGCATAACCCTAACCCTAGGAAAACATAAAGTACACCTAGACTAACACAAATAAGCTATAACAAATATAGCTTGACACCACGAGCTCCGACAGCGCCAGCACCTCGAGCACCAGTAGTACCTCCAGCACCTCCAGTGCCTCCAGCTCCAGTAGCACCTCCTGCACCTCCAGCACCAGCAGTACCTCCAGCTCCAACGCCTCCAGCACCAGCAACACCAGCACCTCCAGGGTCAGCAGCTCCCGCAGCTCCAGCACCAGTAGGACCAGCACCTCCAGTGCCAGTAGCTCCAGCACCTCCAGTAAGAGTAGTACCTCCAGCACCAGCAGCTCCAGTACCTCCAGCTCCAGCACCTCTAGCACCGGCAGCACCTCCAGTACTAGCAGCTCCAGTACCTCCAGCACCAGCAGCAGCTCCAGCACCCCAAGCACCAGCAGCTCCAGTACCTCCTGCACTAGCAGCACCTCTAGTACCTCCAGTAGTACCTCCAGCACCTCCAGCACCAGCAGCAACTCCTGGACTAGTAGCTCCAGCACCAGCAGGACCGTACCCTCCACCACCAGGACTGCCTCGCAGAACGACCCACGCACGAATCGCCTGCGGCGAGAGCGTCTCAAGTAGAGCAGGCTGCGGTGGCTGTCCAGCTCCAGTACCTCCAGTAGTGGTAGCTCTAGCACCTACAGCACCAGAAGCACCTCTAGTACCTCCAGCTCCAGCACCTCCAGCGCCAGCAGCAGCT
This sequence comes from Closterium sp. Naga37s-1, assembly GCA_947471745.1. Taxonomy (NCBI): domain Eukaryota; kingdom Viridiplantae; phylum Streptophyta; class Zygnematophyceae; order Desmidiales; family Closteriaceae; genus Closterium; species Closterium sp. Naga37s-1. The sequence goes on along the minus strand of CANJKZ010000008.1, from coordinate 2,026,529 downwards.
CCAGTACCTCCAGCTCCAGGACCTCCAGAAGGACTCGTAGCACCCCCAGAGTCAGCACCCAAAGTCTCAGCACCCCCAGAGTCAGCACCCAAAGTCGCAGTACCCTCAGTCCCAGCACCCTCAGGCTCAGCACCCTCAGTCCCAGCACCCTCAGTCTCAGCACCCTCAGTCTCAGCACCCTCAGTCCCAGCACACTCAGGCTCAGTACCCTCAGTCCCAGCACCCTCAGGTGGAGGCTCTCGCAACCACTGGGCCCCCAGAGGGGTCAGCTAGTGAGACTGGGACAGGTGCTGTGAGTGGTGTGACTGTGGTGCGATCACGAAAGAAGCAACGTGACGCGCCTGAGTCAAGCGTGAAAGTGTGCAAGTCCTCAGCTGAGGCAGGACCTGTGGTAGTAGACGCACTAGAACCTAGAGCGTCGGTAGACTCACGGGCACCTAGAGCTGCAGCAGACTCACTAGCACCTGGAGCGGCAGCAGACTCACTAGCACCTGGAGTGGCAGCACACTCACTAACACCAAGAGCAGCAGTCCTAACAGAACGATAACCTCCACCACCAGGACGACCTCGCTGAATAACCCACTCACGAAGCTGCCGAGGGGTGGGGTCGACCGGGAGAAGCAGTGCCCGCTGCTGTCCACCCCTGGCCGCAGCAACTGCCGCGGAAGTGGCCATGACAGGCAGTGACGGTCAGGAGTAGGTCCAGCACCTCCAGCTCCTACAGCGCCAGCAGCACCTCCTGCACTCCCAGCAGCACCTCCTCCACTCCCAGTAGCACGAGTAGCAGCAGCAGCAGTAGTAACGGCAGCAGGGCGGTTCGGTGGGGCTGGGAGGCCGCACCTCCACCACTCCCAGCAGTACTCCCTCCAGCAGCAGCAGTAGACCGAGCAGCAGCAGTAGCAGTAGTAGTAGCAGGGCGGCTCGGGTTGGCGTGGGCGGCGCGGCTCGGGCTGGGCGGCGCGGCTCGGCAGAGCGGCGCGGCTCGGCAGAGCGGCGCGCGGGCTGCAGGGGCAGGACGCACGGGCTCCATGGGCGGTGTGCGGGCTGCAGGGGCGACGCGCGGGCTGCAGGGGCGCCGTGCGGGCTGCAAGGGCAGCTAGTACGGGCTGCAGTGGCGACGCGCGGCTCGGCAGGTCCGCGCGCGAGCTGTAGGGGCGGCGCGAACGGGCCGCAGAGGCGGCGCGCGGGCTCCAGGGGCGACGCGCGGGCTGCAGGGGCCGCGCGGACGGGCTGCAGAGGCGGCACGCGGGCTCCAGGGGCGACGCGCGGGCTGCAGGGGCCGCGCGGACGGGCTGCAAAGGCGGCGCGCGGGCTCCAGGGGCGACGCGCGGGCTGCAGGGGCCGCGCGGACGGGCTGCAGAGGCGGCGCGCGGGCTCCAGGGGCGACGCGCGGGCTGCAGGGGCCGCGCGGACGGGCTGCAGAGGCGACGCGCGGCTGCAGGGGCAGCGTGAACGGGCTGCAGGGGCAGCGTGAACGGGCTGCAGGGGCGACGTACGGGCTGCAGGAGCGACGTACGGGCTGCAGGGGCAGCGCGCGGGCCACAGGGGCAGGCGCGGCTGCAGGGGCAGCACGGTAGCAGGGGCGAGCACGGCTGCAGGGGCAGCACGGTCGTAGGGGCGAGCACGGCTGCAGGGGCAGCGCGGTCGCAGGGGCAGCGCACGGGCTGCAAGGGTCGCGACAGTGAGAGCTAGGGGCGCCAGCGCGCTGGCTACTGTGTAGGGCGTGGCGCTACCACTAGGCGGAACGGTGGGCCCATGTAGGAACGGTTCCTACTCTGATATCATGTTAAGAATAGAACTAGGAGTGAATGATTAAACTAGGCAAGAGATGAGTACAAGTAGGGGAAACCTAACCCTAAAGTGTTGTACTCACTAAGGAGTGACCCTACTGTAGCCTAGAGACACAATTGGAATTTGACAAGCGGAAGTGGGAACCTAGTAAATGTAGATGACAAGATTGATTAAAGAAAAACATTACACACAATGCCACCCATACGGTTTCCCGCATCAGCCATGACGGCCCAATATGCGGACGATGAGGACATGTACGACATGACATTCCTTGCTGAGGATGATTGCGATACGGACAGCGACGATGAAGTGGAGTACTCGGACGAGGATGAGGAGGAGGAAGGGGCTTGGGAATGTGTCATCCTCGACCTGGCAGCGGCATTGACCGGACCTGAAGGCAAGGAGTGGTGGGCTGCTATGAAGGGTGGGATGGGGAGCTTTGACGAGCAAGGCACGTGGACGTTGGCTGGCCTACCCGAGCAGGCCCCACGTTATCAGGGCAAAACTTCCTGATTACCCTGAAATCAGGATGCAGTTTTGAATTTGCCCTGTAATTTCATAATAGTGTCAATTTTAACCCTGTTGTCTCAGGATGTTGTTATATGAAATGCCCTGGACATTCAGGATGGCCGTGGTGTTCTTCCCTGAAGCGTCAGGATGAATGTCGAGGCTTTCCCTGACGCGTTTTTAGAGGGGGGGGTGGGGGGGGAGGGGGGATGTTCCCGTTCCCGGGAATTTTTTTTCCCAGAGATTTTTTTCCCCATGGATTTTTTTTCCCCGTGTCTTTTTCCAGCCTTCGCACGATTCCTTTGACAGTTCCGATGCCATGCAAGCAACGCACCAGCCAAACCCATCAGATTGGGAACATGTTGGGCAAGGCAACACTCTCGTCTCCTCGTATGCCATGCATGCACCCTTCCAGTGTTGCTGTTAGAGTAGCGGTGGTGTTCTCTGGCCTAGTCTTTGTGGTGTTCTCTCTACCGTAGATTGGTTAGCAAGAGTAGGACAATGCTGGAGCCACTAGAATTGTTGAAAACAGAACCCTGAACACTCGTATTTTTGCCCTGACAGGCCAGGATAAATTTCTGCAGAAGCCCTGAAACTACAGGAAGCCTCTGAAAAATTGCACTTACAAATCAGGGCATTTTTTCAGATTCTGGAAAGTTGTCCTGAGGCCTCAGGATGCCCCAAAACCTAGCACGGGCCCTGTACCCGAGGGTCGCAAATCTGTCGGCGTCAAGTGGCTACTGAAGAAGTTGTGACCTGATGGTACCGTGGAAAAGTACAAGGTCATGTCTGCACTGTAGCTGTTTGCAGTGTAGCTGTAGTGTAGTTATCATGCTTTCCTGTTGGTGGTGTAATTTCTTTGCTTGCCTTGTTTCTATTTGTATTGCTTGCTCGCTAGTGAATCCCCCTATTTGGCCAAACTATTCTCTCGATACTCACGCTTCCTAGCTAAACCTTAGGTCACTAAGCTGTGAGTTAAAAAGCCTATCTTAACAGGTCATGCTCGTGGCAAAGGGCTTCAGCCAGTGCTTCGGCATCGAATACGACGACACCTATGCTCCTGTTGGCAGCTACACCCACGTTCGCGTGCCCCTCTCGATTGCAGCAGCAATGGACCTGGACTTTCTCCAGCTTGACGTGAAGAATGTGTTTCTTCACAGCACCATCGACCATGAGATCTACATGCAGAAGCCGCCCTACTTCACCGACGGTAGCAGCAAGGTGTGCCTCCTGCAGAAAAGCCTCTACGAGCTAAAGCAGAGTCCCGTTCTGTGGTACAAGGAGCTGGACAAGGTGCTCCTTGTGGAGGGGTACAGGACGAGCCTTGTGGGCCAGGCCCTATACTACAAGGATGGGGCGAGCGGGAAGCGCGTGTGGTTGCTAATTTTCGTGGATGACCTGCTAGCGACAAGTGAAGACAAGCAGCCGTTGCATGACCTGAAGGAGCTACTGGCCAAGGCGTTTTAGCTCCATGAGGTGGAACCAGTGGAGCACTACCTCGGGCTGCAGATTGTGCGCGTCTGCCCCAACAAGACGCTCCTCCTGCACCAGTATGCATATGTAGCAAAGGTGCAGCAGCGGTTCTTCAAGGGGATGCCAACGAAGAAGCAGCCCATCACCCCTCTCGCTTCTGCCAGCTTTATCAAGCAGGATGCCGGGCTGTTTGCTGACCGCACCATGACCGAGTACTTGTCAATTCTTGGCATGGTACAGTTCGCAGCCATCTCTACCCGTCCTGACCTCTCTTTTGTGTGCAGTCGCCTTGCAGCAGGTGCGCACCTGAGGACGGATGTGCATTGGCATGAGCTCTTCCGCACCCTCTCCTACTGGGCTGCCTCACCGGGCATGGGGCTGCTGTTCAAGGGAGGACCAAAGAGCTTGACCGTCGTGGGGTATGCAGATGCGGATGATGCTGGCGACAAGGAGAACCGGTCGTCCACATGAGGCTACCACTTCACACTTGGCGGAGCTGCCGTCTCCTGGCAAGCCAAGAAGCTGCAGGGTGCGACAAAACTCTCCTCCACCGAGAGCGAGATTGTGGCTGCGATGGAAGCGGGAAAAGAGAGGTGCAAGCTAAGGTTCCTGCTGCGGGAGTTTCAGCTGCTCAAGAAAGGTGTTCCCACCACCCTGTACGTTGACAACATGTCTGCTGCAGCTCAGCCAGGCTGGTGGGCTGCAGGGGCGCATGAAGCATGTCGATTATCGCCACATGTTGCTGCTGGAAATGGCGCGCATAAAGAAGTTAACGCTGCAGCACATCCCTACGACGGTGCAGCCCGCCGAATTATTCACAAAGCGACTCAACAAGGCAGCCTTCAATCGATGATGTGCATCAGCCGGACTGGTCCCGCATGCTCCTGACAGCAAGGGGCCGTGTTAGAAGGAAATGATGCCATGAGCAACACAATGCCGGCGCTGGGATTCGAACCCGTGACCTTCAATCTGTCCTGAAAGTGTCCCAGGACAGATTTGGGATAGTTTCTGCTAGGGCGCTGGTTATGGTGCACGCGAGATTCGAACTAGAGACCTTTCGATCCAAGTGTCCCAAACAAGTCCTTTTATGACACTTTGGGGACAATTTGGTGAGACCGGTCTCAGGTCACGTTCGCATTGAAACTCGGCAGCGAAGTGTCAAAGTCAACGGAATTTGCACGGGAGTTACAGTCGGTGGTCGACGGAATTCTGGTCGCATAAATTCTCGTCTACTAAATTTCAGTAAATGGAATTCGCCCGGCAAAACTCAAGGCTCATAATTTAGCATCGCCGAAATTCAGCATGCGACCCGGGTCGAGACTTTCTTGTGTGCTTTGTTTTTGTATTGCATTCTAGTATAAAACCAGAGAGCACAAACCAGAAATCAACTAAGTCACTATCACCTTCTAAGCGTTTTCTGCAATATTTGGTGCGTTGGGTTCGTGCTTCCGAGCTCTATCAAGCTGCTATAGTAGTGGAATTTTACAATACGCACATGCGTCGGTTAAGCTACCTGCCCCCCAGCGAGTTGCTGAGGCCATGATAGTGGAGCAGGAGGCTCACCGCGTGGCCCGACTTGAGTACACAGTTTGGGAGTCGTGTGACGTTGATGCGCGCCTTGCTCTTAGTCGCATCCTCCCGCCGACCGAGCGGGTGCACTTTCTCCAGATCGTGATGGCGAACAAGTGTTATGATGCTATTATTGCTCGCTACTCCACCCCTTCCCCTGTTGCTCTAGGGCGCCTCGTCCTGCCTTTCCTCTGTCCTAATCTCCCGGCGTTCTCCACTGTCGTTGACCTCACTACCCACCTGCACTCGGTTGATGCTAGCTTCTACGCAGCTTGCACTACTAACGACCTTGCAGTGCACCCCCCCCCCCCCCCCCCCCCCCCCCCCCTCCTCCTTTGTATCTCACCTTGCACTTCCTCGCGACCCGCCTCCCTGACCGCCTCGCGCCTGCCCGAGATTCTCTCCTCCCATGCACCCCATGCGCCTTCCTATCGATCTCTTTGAGAATAGTCTCAATGAGATCGAGACCCGCCTTCGCACCATCGTCTCCACCACTGGTTTAGTAGTCCTTCTCCATCTTTGAGGGGTGCGCTCTGCCACTGCTCCCTAACTTAGTTGCCTCTGCTGCTGTTGCTGAGCCTACTGCTACGGCGGAGGTCGAAGCCGTGGCTGCCCTCTCTGGTGGGCGGGGAAGGCGCAAGGGTGGTCGTAGTCGTGGAGGAGATGGAGGTGCTGGTACGTCGGGGGGTGCTGACGCTTGGAGTGCTGACGCTTGGAGTGCTGGTCCTGGTGGTGCTTCCATAGGAGGTGCTGGTACTGGGGGTACAGCGGTGACTTCGCAGCAGCAGCAGAAGCAGCAGCTCCGGGCTGCCGACGCGTCCCTCTCCTTCACTCTGGACTCTAGCGTGTCCTAGTGCCTCTTCCACGACCGCACCACCCCCTCACCGCATCTAGCTCCTGACGCAGTATCCCTGGCCGACCCTTCATCTGGACTGGTCATCGCACGGAGCGCTACTACACTCCAGTGTTCAGCAGTTCCCTCTAGCTCCCTCACAAATCTGCACATCCCCACGTTCTCCAAAAACTTGGTGAGGGTCGGTCGTCTTTAGGACCTCGGCGTCACCACCACGTTTCTTGGACACTAGTGGTTTGGGAACAATACGAATGCTTCCACTGGGGCACCTCTTGCCACATTCCCCCGAGACCCTGCATCAGGCCTTTTCATGCTGCACACTTCGACCCTCCAGGTTCCTGCATCTGGTCTGGTAGTTGCGTCGTGCTCGTGTCAGTCGCTCACTCGCACATCGCTCCTGTGGCACCACTGTCTAGGTCACCCCGCCCTCCCCCATCTCCGTCACATGGCTCAGCACAGTCTTGTCTCTGGTCTCCGGCGTTGCTCTCCGCTCTCCCTCCCTCGTCTGCACCGCCGTGCACCCCTTGTGTCGTGGGCAGGCACCGCGCCGCCCCTCGGTCCTCCTCGTTTCCTCCTCCTACTGCGCCACTTCAGACCCTGCACATGGATGTCTGGGCCCTTGCCCCGTCCAAGGGCCGTGCCGGGAGCACTTCTTCCTGGTTGTTGTAGACGACTACTCCCGCTACACCACGATGTTTCCCTTGTGTGAGGATCGAGTCTCGAGTTCAGAATTTTTTATATGAATCCTGGGTACAACTACGTGGCTATATATAGGCACGATACAAGACGAGAACCAGGATGTTACGCGAATGTTCCATGCATCGGGAACCGTTGGGAACGGAACCTTCCCGAATTTTGTAGAGTAAGTTCGGTGATAATCACGCACACGCGAGATCACACGAGATAACTCTAAAAAACAGAAATTCGGTGCATGCAACCTATTTCTGTGCTAAAACTATAATTTATATAGTAAAGCAACGAAACTAGGAAATAAGCATAAAAATGATAATGGAAAAATATGAATAAGTGAGTTCAGGTAAGAACGGACATCGTACTCTCACACGTCCCCCCCTCAAAGCTGGGTGGCATGAGAAACACCCTACTTGACAAGATAATCGTTAAGAGCACGGCGTGCGTTGCCCATATCAGCTTTTGTAACCCAACTTCCTCCGATGGGTCAACTTCCTTCCAGCGTATCAGGAAGTTGAGCGTGTTGCCGCGTCGGCGTCGATGCTCAAGGACACGTTCCACCTCGTACTCGGATACATTGTGTACGAGAAAAGGTGGCGGTGGCGATAGCTGACGTCCCTGGTACTGTTGATTGGGGTCCTAGTAGGAATTCAGTAGCTGAACATGGAAAGCATTGTGAAGCTTCCACGTAGTAGGTAAGCGCAAGTGGAATGTAACTAGTGTCGCCATCGTCTTCACGCGAAAGGGACCACAGAAGCGAAGCCGGAGATTGGACGGGAGGTGATACAAGTCCAACTTATGTGTGTCCAAAAGAACCTGGTCCTCAACTGCTACCGTGTGATAACATCGATGTCGATCAGCATACTGCTTCTGGGAATTATTCATCGTGGTGAGACGTCGCTGAGTCTTCTCCCATAGCTGCTGCATGCTGATGACAAAGTCGTGAGCGGCTTGGACGTGTGCCGGTCGACCATGACCATGACCGCATCGTTACCAGCAGGGCCCGTGGTTAACCCCGTGATGAAATTCATGGTCACCTGCTGCCAGGCGGATTCAGGTGGCAGGATCAGCTGCATTTGACACGCCTTCTTTTTCCGTGAAGACTTCATCACCTGGCACGTGGGGCACGATCCCACGTGGTGCTTTACGTCGGTCAACAGCTTCGGCCAATAGTAGTACCGCTGCTATAGCTGTCGCGTTTTTTCAACCCAAGGTAATTCCGTCGTGTGCCTCTTGCAGTAACAATTCCAAATGCCAGTACCCAGATGCGGTTGGTTTCAGTCTTTACGTAATAGGCCTTAGCCTCTGTTAGTTGCTGCGAATTTTTAGTGGTGAAAACGGGTCGTTGTGGTAGCCGTGGGTGAATATTCCGGTCAGTAGCGGGTTTGATTCGGCGAGTAGTATGGCGTGTATTTGGGCAGTGGGGCGAGTGAGGGCGTCGGCGATGTTTGACTCACCTTTTTTGTACGTTATGTATCGTGGAAGTTGGACTCCAGGTAGTCCAACTAGCGAAACTGTCGTGGGTTGAGATTTGGTTGGGCGCGAATGTGCTTTAGCTAGCGATGGTCTGTCCGTACTGCCACGTCTGCTCTTGTCAGATAGCACCGCCACACCTTGAAGTGCACGATGGCGAGCATCTCGTGGTCATGTATCGGGTAGTTGTGCTCGGGCGGGTGAAGTTTGCGGGACTTGTATGCGATTGGCTGGAGGCCGTTTTCGAAGTCCTGCAACAATACACCTCCGACAGTGATGTCGCTTTAGCTGGCTTGTCCTTTCATAGAGGAACGACGGTACGCCATGCATGAAGTGCAGCATCTGCATGGCGCACGGTCCTGCGTTTAGGAAGTACGGGAATTTTGGCGACGGCGGGGTAGACATCCAGCGGCAGTCGATGTGGAAGCACGGCCTCAGCCAAAAGCATCAAGGCGTGGTCGATAACCAGGTGCGCGCGGAAGGCGCCAAGGTCGCGCAAAGAGGCATCGCGGACTTCGAGAACGCGGACAAGGAGACGTCACGGTTGAAACAACTCATGCTCACGGTGATATACACCTGTAAGTCGGATTCCCCCATTTCTAACTTTGTTGGTCTTGTTCGTCTGTAGGCAGACTTGGGGACGCCTCACATACCTCATAAGGCGATAGGAACTTATCATTCTGAGTAAGTTTTTTCATTGTACATGTTTGTTTTTTTCCTTTACCCCGTCTGACTATTTCTGTCCTTGCTGGGCAGGTACGGCTTCCGCAAGATAACCGAGGCACTTGTAGTCAACCTGAAGCAATAGCAGATGCGCCACATCGAGTCTTGACTATTTGTGGGCATTCAACTGGACGAGAGCACAGGCCGTCGAAGGGGTAAACACATTATTGTTTACTTGTCCTTCGTCCGAGACGCCAAGATCGTAACCGAATTCTTCGGTCACTTGACGGTCGAGAAGTGCGACGCGTCATCTCTTCTGACGGTGATTCTGGCTCATCTGGAGAGCACCAGCATCAACATCAACAAAATAACGGGTATCGCTACTGACGGCGCAAACGTGATGAGAGGAGTTAACACAGGAGTGGTGACTCAACTCCAGATGCGAGTCCCGCACCTGGTGACCTGTCACTGCATCGCATACAGGTATGTATCGCCACGTGTCTAATAAAATACTAGGTGCAAGGGATGTGTTCTCTGTTGACTAATGTCATGTTTAGTATTCTCGTACTTGTTGCCTTGTTATCATTGCAGGGAGGCACTCGCGGCTAAGGACGCAGCGGACGCGGTGCCTGATCTCAGCATCGTCGACCACGTCGTTCGGAGCGTCGCCGACAACCTGGGACGCAGCATCGTCGTGCTGTCCCGATTCATCGAGCTGCAGAAAATTCTGCACGCGACTACTCTGGAGATGCAGGGGATAAAGGACATCCGCTGGCTGTCGCGCGGGGATGCGATCATGCGGCTCGTTGCTGTACTTCCAGCGACTATTGTCGTGCTGAAACAGTTTGACAAGGAAGTGTACGCGAAAGTCACCAGCTTCAAGTTTCATTTCTTTATATTTTTCCTGGCATATGTGCTGAAAGGGCTTAATGAGCTAAATAAGAAGTTTCAGCGTCGGACGGTAAGGCTCTAATAACCTGGTCGGGCTGTGCAGTTCCAGGAAGAACCTAAACTAACATCCCCCTTGTTGACATCTGTGCAGGTGGACATCACCCGTGTGTCCTCCGTGGTGCACAATCAAGGGATAGGTGTCGAAGGGCAACAAGGAGTCTTGTATCTCTGTCACCTCCCTGTTTGTGCATGAAGTAATCAAGCACCTTCTAGAGCAGATGGAGAGCCTGCATTCGCTAGTCGCGGCGAAGCTGTTTCTGCCAGACGCTTACCCCGACGGCGCCGGGAAGAGAGAGCGCGTCTGCCTGGGCTGGTTCGAGTCTCTCCACGAGTTGTTCAAGGCAGACAAATTCGTGCTCCCAGGTCTGTTGGTCTTGACTTACTGAATGTTGAATTTCGTGCCGTACGCTAATCCACCCCACCAATATATAAATGTGCCTGCCTGAGTGATCATGCAGGTCTCAGCTGGAAGAAGGCGGCACTAGAACTCGTGCCATTCACGAGGATGATGTACTCACAGTACAAGGACCAGACCTTCCATTCGTGCCTCAAGCACATGCTGTGCAGCAAATACTGGGAGACTTCGTACCCCAACATGGTGCGCATCTGGGTCGTGGTAGCCGTGCTCCCCTTAAGCACCATCAAGTGCGAGCGCGGGTTCTCAAGACAGGATGTGATAAGGTCGTGGCTTTGCGGTAACCTGTGCAATGCCCGTCTGGCAGACCTGATGTGTGTCTCTGTGCTGCCGTACGAGCCGATCTGTGACGAGGTGGTGACCTCATGGAGGGGGGCGAAGAAGCGTCAACCGGCCAAGGAAGTAACGATGCAGAAAAATACTCACGAGAGAGCCCTGAAGAGGAAGGCAGAAGAAGGGAAGGCTGTTGCAGAGGCTTCAGGGGACGAGGAGGAACTGACTGAGGCGGGGATGAGGAGGAAGAAGGGCAAGGTACGTGATGTTGACAGTGAAGACGAGGATGCGGAAGCGGGTCTTGATGTCCGTGCGGCTGTGACCCTGGAGTCAGACTCTGACTGAGTAGTAGTAGTAATAGTATCTAGGCTAGGTAGTTAAGTTTTAACTTAGAGAGTGAATGTTAGTGGTCTGTTGATGGCCTGCTGTGGGCCCTTGGCCGTGAATGTAATACTTAAATTCTTAGTAGATCATATAAACAAAGAAAACTACATGCACTTTCAATGGGGTGGGTGGGATGCTACCATTAACGTGCTGTACGCTTGTGGCAACATAATCATAAAATGAATAATAGAGTCATCTGATCAATCAAGAGTAGATTTTGAAGATTTCTGATGCGACAGACAAGGAAGGGAGATTTTTTTTATGGATCAGACGGGCCTGGAGGGCCCGTCTAATGCGTCAGGCGGCCTCAAATGCTAGGGAGAACCCTGGTGGTCTGAAATAATCACCGTGAAAAACAAGCTAAACAACGAAAAAACGCCCTGCAATCCTGAGGCCTGGTCACGGGTGCAATTGAACGAGCGAGTGAAGATCTCACTAGTGAGTCAATACGAGTACAAATGTGAGCGAAGGCACGAGCGAACATTTGTATCGAAAAAAACAAACGGTAAAGCAGTGCGTGCGAGCTAGCTAGTGCGATGATGGCAGAGAGGTTTGGTCTAGTCCCGAAGTGTAGGTCGACTCGGCCAAGTCCAGCAGTGCGAGGTTTGGCAAATGCAGGGCTGGCGTTTCAGATTTTAGGCTCCCTGACGGGGAAAAAAAATCTCGTTTAGTCTGAAGGCACTTCGGCAAACAATTTTTTCATTCTCCAGAAAATGCATTGTCTGTTCACTCAGGGTTGGTAGGTTCGATTCAGGGTCGTGCGTTGGATCGGCATCATGCTGATTTTCAATCGTGCGCAAGCCAATGTCAGTGCATAAGCTACAACATGTCATAGGCTTGCGCTGACGGTTGCAGATTATGTGTGGTGCTGGCAAATGCAAGTGGCGCGACCTTGCAAGTGCTACGTGGGCGAGCTGCCATGCGTGAGCTGGCAGAAGGCAAAAATGGTTGCTTGGTGCTGGAGAACCTGGCAGTGCCGCAAGGAAATTGTTCGGCATCATATTTTTCAGCCTACGAATTTTCTAGCTTACTTATACTCTGTGTCCGCCAATGTAATTTTCCTTCATTAATACTCGAAGCACCAAACAGTGCGATACTCTTCTGTTGAAGTAAGCAGGGAATTACTTAAGCATTCCCGATGGTGTAGCAGTATCGCACCAGCTACTACCGAAGCAACAACAGCAGCACTATCGTGTTAGCCAATATAGGGCACGCAGGTCAACAGACGCAAGTCAATTGTCGCGACTGTTGACTTACCTGGACCGAACAGTTACCAGCAAAGGAATGCAAGAGGCGTAACTGTCTCTACAGGTACAGACGGCAACCTGGTAACTGAAGGATCGCTAGCACTGTAGCGATGTATTACGGTTAATAAATGAATGTACCTCTCAGAGTACATGGCTAGCTAGGATCTATATAATGTGTGCACTAGTTTATTTTTAATCAATCTTGTCAGTTATATTCACTATGCAACACGGTTCCTACCACAACAAAGACTTCCGCTACCAAATTTAGGCCGACTTATCATATTAAAAGGATCCTTATTCTAACATGGTATGAGAGCAAGTTTGGATTATAGGATCTGCCAAAACATCGTTCTGTAAAAAGATCTCTTATAAATATCTCTTACATCAAGGCTAGCATCATGCCAGGCAGACTGCGGCGGAACTGGAGAGAATCCAGTCAATCCCTCCACCAACGTCGCCTCTGGGACGACATCTGTGGACCCAGTGCTCATTGAGCAGCTTATCACCCGCATCAGCGCACTGGAGATTCATCATCATCCGATGAGCATTGACCGCTCCAGCTCCGCCCGAAGACCTCCCGATCCACAAGGACCCCACTCCGAGCGACCATTCACCTTCGATAACCGTGGAGCACAAGGATCTGCGCAAGCACGACGAGCACATTACGAAGCAATGGCATCGATTCAGAGCAAGTTTCTCTCAACTTCAAAGCTCAGAACGTCAACGCTATTCGACGGGAAGGACTTCTACAGTTGGAGCTTCGAGTTCGAACTCCTTGCTCAACGCGCGCATATCTGGATGTACTATGACAGATCTCTGCCTTTTCCGACCAACGGCTCAAGACACAGTACTACAACGAGTCATTACTCGCCTACAACATCCTGATCCGGAATCTGTCGCCCGCAGAGCAGCTCAGCATTCGCTCCTTCAAGAACGAGTGGGCGCCTGCACAACAATCCTGGGAGCACCTGCGCACATGCCACATGGCAACTGACTCAGTAACGCTCAGCCTTCTATTAAACCAGCTGAACAACGCCAGGATGTTCCCTGGGGAGAAAGCAGGGGCATACATCAACTGCTGCATTCACTCTGTGCATCGAAGAAAGAGAAAATCACATTATATAGAACAAGCACAGAAGGGCCCCGGACAAAAGGAAACTCTTCTGCAAGTATTGCAAGAAAATGGGGCACACCATCAAGGAATGCTGGAAGCGCAATGGGAACAACAACGGGAACTACGCACAAAGGCAACAGGGAGGAGCGCCTTACCAGCAAGCCGCCGGACCACCAACGCGCAACCAGACCGTGTCCCCGCCCGCCGTCGCCAGCACCTCACAAGCTCCGGTGCGCATCTCTGCAGACGACAAGGGGAAGAACATGGTGTTGACTTGTATGGTGCGTCACGGACCTCCCCGACCCAACCGTCACTACCGCTTCTTTCGCAGTTGGGAAGATATGTTCCAAGATCCACCACCAGCAGGACCTGAAGGCTCGGTCGAAGACGAGGAAGAAAACGACCCTACCTTTGACCAACTGACAGTCGGACGCATCCAGTATGACTGGGAAGCACCACTGTGGATCCAAGAGTCGCCACCTGCACGCATCGCACTGGACGATGAGGGGTGGAATTGTCAGAGGTCCATTGGTGATCCCCGATTGATCCTAGGGAAGGGTTACAGGCATGTTGGCCTGGGGGGTTATGGGCGCACTGACCCGCTACTTAACAAGCCCTTTTATTCCAATGGTCTAGTGGTTGGGATTCTAACATGCTATCAGAGCGAAGGTCTCGGGTTCGAATCCTAGTGTGTGCACTTCGGGCATCCCAGTGCGGGGGGGTGTCAGAGGTCCATTGGTGATCCCCGATTGATCATAGGGAAGGGTTACAGGCATGTTGGCCTGAGGGGTTATGGGCGCACTGACCCGCTACTTAACAAGCCCTTTTATCCCAATGGTCTAGTGGTTGGGATTCTGACAGGAATTAAGAAGACGATCATGACATGGAGCATCATCTCACTCCACGAATCGCAAGCATTGCCAAGAAAAAGAAAGGCGTCAACAAGTGGTACTTGGATAGCTGCTGCGGTCAACACATGGTCTCGTCCAGCATGTTCATCCTCGACAGCGAGGAGCTATTCAACGAAATCGAGATCACAGTCGCCAACAATCAGTCGATTTGGGCGAAAAGTCGCGGCCAAATCCAACTGGAGTCGAAGGATACAAACTTCTGCATCCACATCAGCGATGTACTTGGCGTACTGGAACTCCAGTTTAACCTTCTGTCAGTCGACCAGCTGGTGAAATGCGGCGTTCAACTGCACACACTCGAAGAAGAATTTCACTTAATCCACGAAGGCACTCTCATCGGCAAGGCAAAAAGCGAGAACGGGGTGTTCGTTCTCAACTTCGACTCACCTGGCACCGTTGGCGACAGAGATCGTATCATCGTTCTTGATCCACCGGGACATCCCTCACCGCCTACTGGGACTCATCCGGAGGAGACGGACTTTCAACGACCGGGCCCGGATGGAACCTTCCGTGCTCTCGCAGTACCCGTCGCCTCGACCACGAACCCTGCAAACACTGGACCACAGGAAGTGGAAGAGGGAGAAGAGATCAGCTCAGCAGGAGAAAGCTCAACCGGAGGCTGGGCACGGGCAACCTACCGGCTGGAACGTGCAACCTACCGGCTGGAACGTGGGTGAAGGATGTGACGCAGCAGACGTTGCTTCGGCAACACGCAGCACAAGATGGGGAGCACGTCCCGAACAAGTCACCGAAGCTGAAGGAGGATGGCCCGAAGTTACTGGAGAAGCTGCCGAAGAAGAAAAAACGGAGGTTACTGAAATAGCACGAGATGTCGTCGTCAATGTGTCGAAACATGCAACAGATCTACCGAGTACGGTCCTCACCTCATCCCGGTCACAACAGACGGAAGGAGCTACCTCTGCCTCGAGACAAGGGGAGCAGCGATTGGCGACACCGACTTCGAAGAAGGCGAACTCAACCAGAAAGAAGACCGTCGGCGGAAAATCACGCCGACACCTCCAGAAGGGCCGCTGGAGCTTCCTGTGAAAATCGACACCGCAACCATCGGTGACTCCAGCGGAGCGTATCACGGAACAAAACTCGAGACTCTTCACGCGGCAGCAGTTGAAGTCCTCGTCCCGGAAGAACCTGCGGACGAAGTAGGAAGAGAGACCGCATAAGAAATATTGGCACGAGAGAAGCAACTCTACGCTCGCACACAATGCCGCGCTGACGCCGATATCTGGCACAAACGACTCAGGCATCCCTCAGTGGAGGTGCCCAGCAGCTGCATTAACGCCAAGGTGTTCGCGGAAGACGTACGGTTGCTACCCGATGGAAAAATGCTCAAGCTAAAAGAGGACTTACCTAACTGCACCGTCTGCCCAGAAGCCGCGCTACGTCACACTCCCTTCGCCAAGAATAATCTTAGAGTCGAGCTGTACGAGCCACTCGATAAAGTTTACAGCGATTTCCTGGTACTTACAGCAAAAGGATTAAAGGGGGGGCAATATACGATCACCTTCATCGACGCCGGCACGCGCTTCGCCTGGGCTGCAAACGTCACCAACCGCCACCTCGCGTACCACTGCTTCTATCTGTGGCTCAAGGTGGCAGAAGAGGGAATCCAACGGATTATTTATCTTCCCTACGCTCACGAGCAGCAGGGACAGGCGGAACGGACCAACAGGAGCCTCGCGACAAAGATGCGAGCCCTCATGAAGCAGTCAGTTGTGCCAACCATCTATTGGCCCTACGCTATGGCACATGCTGTGCGACTGCACAACATGCTTTCTTCAAAAGCCCTGCCCAACAACACCTCACCTTTGAAGGAGTGGACTGGCAAAAATCCGGACACGCGCATGCTCCGAGTTCTTAGGTGCATGGTACAGTACCATCCCCACACTGCCCGGACCAAAAAAAAAAGAAAATCGCGCACGCTGGGGCATTCACCTCGGCATCGAACCAGAGTACCACGTTTGGACCATTCCCGACTTCGCCACCCACCAAGTCACGCGTTCACGTGACTGCGTCTTCTACGAAAGGCTGACACTGCCACTGTACCGCAAGCACCGCAATGCACAAGACGCTCTGGACAGCATACTCTAGGGGGAGCACAGCTACGCAAGTGATCAGGACGAGGTTGACGTGGCAGGACAGCAGCCAGAGGAACCAACCGCAGGAGAGGCACCCTTCGTACCCATTATGGAGGAGTTCTTCACAACAACATTCTTCCCAAATGACCCTGATCAACACGAAGCAGCACAAGCACAACACGATTACGCAAGTGCAGAAATGCACTCACCCATGGAAGAAGACCCCAACTGCAACTCCTCTCGCGACACCATTCGCGACATTCCTGAAGACGATGACGACGTGGTCGTAGTAACCGACGCAGCCGAGTCCAACCTCACTAGACTTTGCATCCTCGGCCTAGCTGTCACAATCCGTGGTAACCAGCAACTCGTTGAGCCCACCTCCGTCCGCCAGGCTCTGCAGGGACCCGACACCGAGAAGTGGAGAGCAGCCATGGCCGCTGAAGTCGCTGCACTCAAGCGACGCGGAAAATGGGTTCAGAATCTGGTACCACGCCGACATGCAAAGGAAAGAAAAAAATCTCAGCAGAAAATGGGTTCAGAATCAAAACTTTCGCGGACGGCGCCATCGACAAATACAAAACGCGATTGGTAGTTCGCGGCTTCGAGCAATCCCAATTCGTTGACTATGACAAGTCCTTCCAACCTGTCGGACGACACACCTCCGTGCGGATTTTCATCTGCGTCGCAGCCGTGAAGCAGCGCCCACTCCGCCAAATCGATGTGTCGAACGCGTTCCTGTATGCGATCGTCGATGCCATTATCTACGTCGAGCAGCAGCACGCCTTTGAGGAGGACAGCAATGCTATGTGCCTCCTCCAGAAGAACCTCTACGGGATCAATCAAGCACTGCGTCCGTGACAGCGGTACCTTCACACTGTGCTCATCGAGCTCGGATTCCAGCAGCTGCCAGACGATCAGGGGGATGTACCGGCTCGAGTCCTGCGGGAGCTTCATCCTGCTCGTCGCCTATGTGGACGACCTACTCTACACCGGGGACAATGTGGAGCTCCTCGATCGCTTTGAGCACGAAATCAAGGAGAAGCTGGAGGTGACTGTGAACCACAACGTCACCCAGTTTCTCGGCCTCAATGTGACGCAGTTGGCCGACACGATCCACCTGTCAGCCGCGAAGTACGCAGAGACACTCGCCAAGAAGTTCGGCATCGCCCCTGTCAGCCTCACCACCCCCTTCCGCATTCCTCCACCTAACCACGAACCCGGCACAACCCCACTATCCGTCGCCGATCATCGCCTCTACCAGCAGCAGCTCGGGTGCCTTCTCTTCGCCGCCGCCACGTGCCGACCGGATCCATCGTACGCCGCTAGCCAGCTCGCCCAGTACCTGTGCCGACTTGAAGGGGAGAATATGGCGGACCTACGACGCGCCCTACAGTACTTCATCTCTACTCCCGACGTCGGCCTCACCTACAAAGCGAACCTAACGGCTACTCTACAGCTTACCGGCTACGTGGATGCTGACCACGCAGGAGACGCTAACAACAGGAGGTCCCGCACGGGATTTAATTTTAAGCTCGAACCTGCGAAAACCATCTCTTGGAACTCACAGAAGCAGGAGCTCATTGCCCTCTTGTCAGCTGAAGCCGAGTTCATTGCAGCAAGCGCGGTAGTTCGCGAAGGTCTGTACCTCACGGAGCTTCTGCAGGAAACGAAGATGGCGATGAACGGGTCATTCAAGTTACTGTGCGACAACCAGAGCGCGATCAAGATCGCAAACAAGCCTGGCTTCGTCAACCGCACGAAACACGTCGCCCTCCGTCACTTCTTTGTCAAGGACGAAATCGACAAGGGCAAAGTCCAGCTCACCTACTACCCAACTGCGAAATGGCAGCTGACTTTCTGACGAAGAAACTGCCACGTCAGAATTTCCAGTACTATGCGGACCTGCGCGGAGTCGTTAAGAAGAGCCACGTGGCACACCTTCCGGAATGAAGGGGAGTGTTAGAGTAAGCAGGGAATTACTTAAGCATTCCCGAAGGTGCAGCAGTATCGCACCAGCTACTACCGAAGCAACAACAGCAGCACTATTGCGTTAGCCCATATAGGGCACGCAGGCCAACAGTCGCAAGTCAACTGTCGCGACTGTTGACTGACCTGGACCGAACGGTTACCAGCGAAGGAATCGCAAGAGGCGTAACTGTCTCTACAGTTACAGACGGCAACCTGGTAACTGAAGAATCGCTAGCACTGTAGCGATGTATTACGGTTAATAAGGGAATGTACCCCTAAGAGTACATGGCTAGCTAGGATCTATATAATGTGTGTAATGTTTTGTTTTTTATCAATCTTGTCATTTACATTCACTATGCAACAAGGTTTCTACCACAACAAAGACTTCCGCTACCAACTCTAGGAAGATTTATCCTATCCAAAGGATCCTTATGTCAAGTGAATATAATTGTTATAGGCTGCAGTGAGGTACTCTCTAGAGAGTACAACTCAGTTAGGGTTGCTACTTGTATTGCTTCCCAACCCTAATGCAAACATTCCGCTATGCATAACTCTTAAGATGGTATCATGAGTAGGTACGCTCCTAGGGCCTAGCCTAGTACCGTTCCACCGCTCCGTAGCCGCTCCGTAGTCGCTCGGTAGTCACTCCGTAGTCGCTCCGTCGTCGCTCCGTAGTCGCTCCGTCGCTCTCTCACCACCTAACCTATGTAGCGCGCGCCACCCAGCAGGAAAAACGCGCGCCACTGCAGCACAACGCGTGTCACCCTGCAGAGAAGTGTGCACCCCAGCAGAGCAGGGCGCGCCACCCAGCAGAGCAGCATGCGTCCCTGCCCCGTCAGCCGCGCGTGCCTCTGCTCAGCCAACCGCGCGCGCCCTGCCCAGCCAGTCGCGCGCGCCTCTGCTCCGTCCGCCACGTGCGCCTCACGCCTAGCCAGCCAGCAGCGCCACCAGCCAGCAGCGCGCGCCACCAGCTAGCAGCGCTCGCCACCAGCTAACAGCGTGCGCCACCAGCCAGCAGCGCGCGCCACCAGCTAGCAGCGCGCGCCACCAGCCAGCAGCGCACGCCACCAGCCAGCAGCGCACGCCACCAGCCAGCAGCGCGCGCCACCAGCTAGCAGCGCGCGTCTCCAGCCAGCAGCGCACGGCATCAGCCAGCTAGCGCGCGCCACTAGCCCTACTCGCCCGAAGCGCGCCCGGTCCTACCGGGGAGCCTCCCCCCCCCCCCCCCCCCCCCCCCCCCCCCTAGTCCTGTGCTGAGCCCTAACCCTCCCCACGCTGTTCCCCTTTACCACACCATTCCTGCTACTATTTGTTTCACCATCAGCTGCTGGCAGCCGCTTTTCTCTCCTGTAGCCCGACCTAGGGACGGTTCGCTCCTAGCTCCTAGCTCCTCACTCCTAGCGCCTGGCTCCTAGCTCCTAGCTCGTTTCCCTCCTTGGTTCGACCGTTCATTCCCAAGGCTCACCTGGCGCTCCTCGCGGTTCTTGCTCCTCTCTCCTAGCTCTGTTCGCTCCGTACTCCAGCCGCTCCTAACCTAGCCTCCACTATGGAATCCTCCCGCCGCCTTCGTTTCGATGCGGAGGGCCGCCTCATCGAGTTTAGTACCTGGCTCCGCCAGGCTCAGCGCCACCTTACCAGTCAGCGTCAGGACGGTGCCACCCTGTACGCTCACGCGTCCGGCGCCCTCCAGGCCCCCCGGCGTCCCGACCCCCTGCCTACTGAGCCCGCTCCCACTGCCGACGCGCAGGCGGACTACGACAGGCTTTTCTTGGCGCGGGACGTTTGGGACTCTCGTGACGCTGCGGCTGCTCTCGCGCTGACAAACCGTCTCCCACCGACTGAGGCCGTTCACTTTTCCCAGGTGGAGACTGCGAAGGGGTGTTATGATACTATTGTTGCGCATTATTCCACCCCTTCCTCTGCCTCCCTCAGCCACCTCCTTATGCAGTTTGTGTTTCCCGACCTTGGCTCGTTTGCGACTGTCTCCGACCTTGCCACTCACCTGCATTCCCTCGACATTAGCTACCGTGCGGCCTGCACGGAGGCTCAGCTTCTCCTTGCCCCCCCTCCTACGTGGCTCACCGTGCACTGGTTAGTCACTTGCCTCCCTGACCGCCTCTCCTCTGCCCTTGACGTGCTTCTTCAGAAGCACCCTAGTGAGCTTACGATCGATCTTCTTGAGAGCACTCTCTCGAAGATCGAAAGTAACCTCCTCTCCGTTGCCTCTACCACCGACACAGTAGCTCCCCGTTTCTTTGAGGGGTGTGCTGTCCCTCAGTTTCCCACCTTCACTGCTACTCGTGCCACTACTGCGGTGTACGTCTCCGGGGAGATAGCAGCTGTCTCTGCCGCTGGTTGGCAGAAACGGGGCAAGGGTGTCAAGAAGGGGGGTAAGGTGGGTGGTGGCGGTGGGGGTGGCGGAGGTGGAGCTGGGAGTGGCAGTTGTGGCGGCGGAGGTGGTAGTGGTGCACCTGGAGGAGGAGACCCTGGAGGCGGTCCTGGACAGGCGGGCCCGGCAGGTGGAGTTGTTGCTGCGAGCGGTGGTCCGGGAGCCCAGCATCAGCAGCCACAACAGCAGCAGTCACAGCAAGGAGAGCAGCGGCAGCAGCAGCAGCAGCAGGGACAGCCGGAGCGACAGGTGCCGCAGCAGGTTTCACAGTGGGGGCCCCCGCAGCAGTGGGGTCCGCAGCAGCACTGGGGCCCCCGGCAGTTGTGGGGACCTGGAGGTCCAGGGCCGCAGCGGCAGCACTGCCAGCAGGGGCCCCCACAACCTTGGGCGGGACTCCGGCCCCTGCGACTACTGGATCCTCACAGGACCAGGCAGTCCTGTATCTGCGGGCGCGACGACCACTCTGCAGCGCGGTGCTTCTGCCGCCTCGATGACCTCTACCGTGCGCGTCACGGTCACGGGGGACGCACCTCGCGCTGGGCACAGCTGTTAGCACGTAAGATTCATGTATTTGAACAGTCTATGGATGAGGCTCGTCGGTATGCTTTGTATGCTGATGTTGACTATAGTGTTGATGGATCTGTTTGCTCGCGTGTTTCTAGACTAGGATCTTTGCCTGATGCTAGTGTAGACTTGTGCCTCTCTAGTCTAGGTGCTTGTGTGGCTGCCCTAGGTGCTTGTGTAGCTACCAGTCCAGGTGCACCTCCTGCTGAGGCGTCCCTGTCCTTCACGCTGGACTCTGGCGCGTCCCATTGCTTCACCACCCTCCTGTGCCCTGTGGTCCCTTCTGGTGTCCTTAGAGATCTCCACATCCCCTCGTTCACTCGGAACTTGGTGGGTGTTGGATACCTCCAGGATAGAGGGATCACAGTTACCTTTCTCGGGGGCGGGAGGACTGCGGTTTGCATGGACGCTGCCACGGTGTCGTTCTTGCTACGTTCACCAGGGAACCTCGCTCCGGTCTCTACGTTCTGCACACTGAGCGCTCCCAGGTCCCTGCGTCCCCTCAGGTTGATGTGTCCAGTCGGGTTGCGATGTCCGGTCAGGTAGCTGTGTCCGGTTCGGTTGCTGCGTCTTGATCTTGCTGTTCACTCTCTCACCCGACAGTCTTGTGGCACCACCGTCTTGGTCACCCGTCCCTCCCACGCCTCTGCAGCATGGCTAGCCAGCGTCTTGTCTCAGGTCTCCCGCGTGTCTTAGAGTCGCTCCCTCGCTCGCCTGCGCCGCCGTGCACTCCTTGCGTTGAGGGTCGGCTGCGCGCCACTCCTCTCTCCTCCTCCCTTCGTCCGGCCACCGCTCCCTTCCAGACCCTCCACTTGGACGTCTGGGGCCCAGCCGCTCGTGCTGGGCCCGAGCGGGAGAGCTTCTTTCTCGTGGTCGTTGACGACTACTCCAGGTACACCACGGTGTTTCTTCTCGCGAAGAAGTCTGAGGTGACTTCTACGCTGATCCGGTGGCTTCTGGCCACTAAGGGCACTCGTGGTAGTCGTGTCCGTTGTCTCCACTCCGACCGTGGGGGTGAGTTCCGCTCAGGCGTACTTGCCAGGTTTTGCGGCGAGCAGGGCATCACACAGTCCTGGACGCATCCGGAGTCACCACAGCATAATGGGGTTGCTGAGCGCCGCATTGGCTTGGTCATGGATATCGCCCGCACCTCTATGATCCATGCTCGTGCGCCCCATTTTCTGTGGCCCTACGCGGTTCGCTATGCCGCCCACCAGCTGAACCTTTGGCCTCGTGTCTCATGACCAGGGGCTTCACCGACCAGTCTTTGGACCGGGTCCTCTGGTGTTGCGTCGGAGTTTCACGCCTGGGGCTGCCTTGCGCTTGTCGGCGACACCTCTGCGGATAAGCTCTTGGCTCGCGCCATCCCCTGTGTCTTCCTTGGTTTCCCGGTGGACTCCTCTGACTTTGAGTTTTACCACCCACCCCTCCACTGGTTCCTCGACTCCCGTGACGTCCGGTTCGACGAGTCTGTCTCTTAATACACCCGGTACCCCTCTCGAGGTCTCCCGGTTCCCCCCCCTCCTCTTTTCCTTGCCCCCACTCCTCCTCCTGCTCCCGCTCCTCCGGTACCCCCGCCCCCCCCTGACCCTGCCCCGTCAGGTGTGTCTCACGCTAGCCCTCTACCCTCGGTCGCGCGTCAGGTAGCGTCTCCCTCCCCGCAGTCCTCCTCACAGTCCCCTCAGCAGCCTTCGGCACTTCCGCGACAGGTTACTGTGGACTCAGGGGGAACTGGAGCTGGAGGTGCTGCCACTGGAGGTGCTCGGTCTGGGGGTGCTCTTTTGAGGGGTGCTGGAGCTGGAGGTGCTAGTTCGGGGGGTGCTGGAGCTGGAGGTGCTGGCACTGGAGGTGCTAGTTTGGGGGGTGCTGGAGCTGGAGGTTCTGGCACTGGAGGTGCTAGTTCTGGGGGTGCTGGAGCAGGAGGTGCTGGCGCTGGAGGTTCTAGTTCTGAGGAGACTGGCGTTGGAGGCACTGCTAGTGCGCCTCCCCACCGCCACGACACACGTCTCCAGGCGGCTCGCCGCCGTGAACGTGAGGAGCAGGAGCGGTTGGAGCAGGAGAGGCGGGAGCTGCAGCAGTTGGACCTGCAGCAGCAGCAGCAGCAGCAGCAGGAGCAGCAGCGGCGGCAGCAGCAGCAGTAGAAGCAGCAGCAGCAGCCGCCGCAGCAGCCGCCACAGCTGCCGCCGCAGTTGCCTCTTGTGCGGCAATTGTTTCCAGCCGTGAGTGGCCTTCGGGCCTTTGGTCTTCAATCCTCTTCTCCTGTCTGCTCCTCGTCTCGCCCTGCCTTCGGTCCTACGTTTCCTCCTCTGGACGCGTCACCCGATGTTTCCCCTCCTCCTCGGCCCCCGTCTCCTCCTCCTGTTGTCCCGCACTACTGTGCCCGTCCCTGTCCTCTGCGTGCTCGTCCCTCCTCTCCCACTGACGACCTCCACACTGCCATCTTTTGTTCTTCTCGTCGACGTTCTCCA
Source organism: Closterium sp. Naga37s-1 (assembly GCA_947471745.1). Classification (NCBI taxonomy): domain Eukaryota; kingdom Viridiplantae; phylum Streptophyta; class Zygnematophyceae; order Desmidiales; family Closteriaceae; genus Closterium; species Closterium sp. Naga37s-1. The sequence goes on along the minus strand of CANJKZ010000008.1, from coordinate 2,002,727 downwards.
CCTGCGTCTATTCTCCCGTCACCTCCTGAGTCATCTCTCACTGTCTCCTCTACCCTTATCTCTGACTACTACCGTGATGCGCGCCCTGTTGTCTCTCGTGTCCTCGCCTCTCTTGTCACTGACCCTCGTGCCTCTCCGTCGTCTGTCTCGGCTCTTACTGCCACTGTCGGTGACTTTACTACCACCTGCCGCCCTGACTACGCCACGCGTGTGGTGGGTGCCCATCCTCTGTCCATCGGGGGTGAGTCTGCCCTTGGCAGTGACGTCCTAGAGGACAGGCAGTTTGAGATGGAGTTCTTGGCAGCCGCTTCTCCCTCTCTTTGTGCCATGCTGCTTTCCCCTGAGGAAGACCCTGACGCCCTTGACATACCGACTCCTCGCACGTACCGTGAGGCAGTGTCAGGGGAGTGGGCCTCTCAGTGGAAAGCGGTTATGGACTCAGAGTTGGCTTCTTGGAGATCCACAGGCACCTACGTCGAGGCAGTTCCCCCTCCCAGGGCGAACGTTGTCGATGGCATGTGGCTCTTCAAGGTGAAGCAGCCGCCTGGATCACCGCCTGTGTTCAAGGCGCACTACGTGGCTAGGGGCTTAAGTCAGCGTGAGGGAGTTGACTTCTTCCAGACCTTTGCCCCGACCCCGAAGATGACGACTCTTGGGGTGTTACTTCACGTAGCTGCACAGCGAGACTACGAGCTCCACCCTCTCGACTTCTCCACTGCGTTCCTCCAGGGCCGCCTACACGAGGAGATCTGGTTGCGACACCCTCCTGGCTTCACTGACACCTTCCCACCTGGGACCCAGTGGAGCCTGAGGCGACCAGTCTACGGTCTCCGCCGGTCGCCCCGTGAGTGGCACGACACTCTTCGCTCCACGCTTCGTGACCTTGGGTTTCGTCCTTCCTCTGCCGACCCGTTGCTGTTTGTTCACGTTGGCTCCACTCCTTTCTTTATACTGGTCTACGTCGACGACATTGTCTTTGCTACATCAGACAGGGCAGCTCTGGCTAAGGTGAAATCCGAACTGCAGAAGAGACACTTGCACTGACCTCGGTGAACTGCAGCGCTACCTTGGCCTGCAGATCACCAGGGACAGAGCCGCTCGCACCATCACACTGACTCAGTCACACATGGTGCAGCAGGTCCTTCGGCGGTTCGAGTTTCAAATCTCCACCACACAGCCCACTCCTCTTGCCGTTGACCACAGACTCACTGGCCCCTTTCCCGACGAGCCTTTTGAGTCCCCAGGTCCCTACGCAGAGCTTGTGGGCTGCCTCATGTTCTTGATGACGTGTACTCGGCCGGACCTCGCCTTTCCTCTCAGCGTCCTCTCTCGCTTTGTTGCGACTGGGAGACACCGTCCTGTTCACTGGACAGCTGCTGTAAGGGTGGCGAAGTACCTGGCGACTACATCAGGCATGGGGTTTGTGCGGAAGGACTCAGCCAGTTGTGTTGACTGGTCATTGCGACTCTTCCTACGCTGACGACGTGGAGACTCAGCGTTCGACTCAGGGTTACTATTTCAGCTTGGGTGATGGCGTTGTGTCGTGGAGGTCTACACGGTCGTCGTCTGTGGCTTCGTCCAGTGCAGAGGCAGAGATCTACGCTGGTGCCATGGCGGCACACGAGCTTCGCTGGTTGACCTTCTTGCTCACCGACCTTGGTGAGCGGCCTCGCTCTGCACCGACCTTGTTTGCTGACAACAAGGCCATGATCCTCCTGTGTCGAGAGCCTCGATTGGAGACCAGAGTGAAGCACATTGACGTGAGGTACTTTCTCCTGCGAGAGTTGCAGCGATGCGGCCAGGCACGCTTGGACTTTGTGGCCTTAGAGGCCAACACTGCCGACGTCTTCACCAAGTTGAGGTAGGCCCTCGGCTGCTGTAGCCTTGTTGTTTGCTCTGCTTGTTTTGCTTTTCTATATATCCTAGTGAACTCTTGAACTGGGGATCTCGAGCTTTTGTCCGCGATTCTTCCACGGACAAGCTGTCATCCCGTGCTGTTCCATGCGTCTTCCTTGACTTCCCCCCTGACGCGCCTGGTTGGCAGTTTTACCACCCCACCTCGCGTCGTGTTCTGTCCTCTCAGGATGTCACGTTTGACGAGTCGGTTCCTTACTACCATCTCTTCCCCTACCGCACTGCCCCTCTCCCCCCCCCGCCGCTCTTCCTAGCACCAGGTCCTCCTCCGGTAGACCCCCTCCCCCCTCAGGGTCCTGCCCCTCAGGTGTGTCCCAGGTAGACCCTGTCGAGCCTGTCGAGGTAGCTGTCGACTCTGGTGCTGCTAGGGGTGCTGAGCATGCGGGTGCGGGGCCTGGGGGTGCTGAGCCTGAGCGTGCGGAGCCTGGGGGTGCTGAGCCTGTGGTTGCTGTGTCTGAGGGTGCGGAGCCTGGGGATGCTGAGCCTGCGCGTGCGGAGCCCGGGGGTGCTGAGCCTGGAGGTGCTGCGTCTGGGGGTGCTGAGTCTTGGCGTGCTGAGCCTGGAGGTACTTTGTCCTCTGGAGGTCCTACGGGTGTCTTGTCACGGCGGGAGCCACTCTCTCCATAGCAGCTGCGCGAGTGGTTTGCTCGGCGCTGGAGCCGTGCTGCTGGAGCTGGGGGGCCTACCGCTGGAGGTGTTGCTGGAGCTGGAGGTACGGCTGGTGCTGGAGCTGCTGGAGGTGCTGGAGCCGCTGGTCCCGGAGGTGCTCGTACTGGAGGTACTGGAGCTGCTGGAGCTGGAGGTACTGCTGGAGCTGGAGCTGCTGGAGGTTCTGCTGGTGTTGGAGCTGCCGAAGGTGCTCGTACTGGAGGTACTGGAGCTGCTGGAGCTGGAGCTACTGGAGGTGCTGCTGGTGCTGGAGCTGCTGGAGGTGCTGGAGCCGCTGGTCCCGGAGGTGCTCGTACTGGAGGTACTGGAGCTATTGGAGCTGGTGGTGCTGCAGGAGTTGGAGTTGGAGGCGCTGGAGCTGTTGCTGCTGGAGGTGCTGCTGGAGCTGGAGCTGCTGGACGTGCTGGAGCTGGTGGTGCTGCAGGAGTTGGAGCTGGAGACCCTGGAGCTGGGGGTACTGGTGCTGTCTCTGCTGGTTCTGGGGGCGCTGCGCGGCCGCGGCCGTACTTCATTCCACTCCTTCAGCAGGATCTTGGCCTCCCGCCTTCTACTGGTCCTACTCCTCCCTTACTATGTCCACAGCCTGCCCCGTCGCAGTCGCAGTTACAGCCAGCCTCTCCACTGCCTGGTCCTTCTCCTTACTATGGGCCGACTACTGGTCTTACGGAGCGTCGTGAGCCTGAGTCTCGTCCTGCGTCGCCTGTTCGCGCTGTTTGCACTGGTCGTCGTGTTCCGCGTCACCGTCCTCCCCCTGTCCCAGGCACGCACCAGATGGCACTTCGTCCTTCCACTGCTCCACAGCGTGTCCCTCTGCCGTCTCCTCCTGCGTTCTCTCTTCCTGACGTCCCTGACCCGCCGTCAGACCTTGCTCGTGCTGCCAGTCCTACTGTCACGCGTCTTCTCGCTACTGTTGTCACTGACCCTTCGTTTGAGTCCACTGCTGCGTCTGCCCTAGTTGTTGAGCTGGTTGACTTTGCTGCCGCCTGTCGTCTAGACTACGCCGCTAGTCTTGTTGTTGAGTCAGAGTCTGTCTGTCCTCCGTCCGTCGGGGGTGAGTGTGCTCTTGGCACGGACGTCCTTGAGGACAGGCAGGAGGACTTTGAGTGTTTTGCAGCTGCTGTACCTCATCTCGTGTCCATGCTGATTGCACCTGAGGGAGACCCGGATGCACCAGACATCCCGACCCCGCGCTCTTACTCAGAGGCGATAGAGGGTCCCTACTCCTCTCAGTGGCAGACAGCCATGGACGCAGAGATGGCATCCTGGAAGTCCACAGGCATTTACGTTGACAAGGTTCCCCCACCTGGGGCGAACATCGTCAGTGGCATGTGGATTTTCAGGGTGAAGCGGCCGCCGGGTTCTCCGCCTGTCTTCAAGGCGCGTTACGTTGCACGAGGCTTCAGTCAGCGACAGGGAGTTGACTTCTTCTAGACCTTCTCCCCTACCCCGAAGATGACCTCTCTTCGGGTGCTGCTGCACGTTGCCGCGCAGCGTGACTACGAGCTTCACTCTCTTGACTTCAGCACAGCCTTCCTACAGGGCAGCCTGCACGAGGAGATCTGGCTGCGCCGCCCACCTGGCTTCACTGAGTCGTTTCCTCCAGGTACCCAGTGGAGCCTCCGGCGGCCAGTCTACGGTCTTCGCCAGGCGCCACGTGAGTGGCACGACACACTGAGGACGACTCTTGCGGCTCTTGGGCTTGCTCCTTCTACTGCTGACCCGTCGCTGTTTCTACGCACCGACACTTCTCTGCCGCCGTTCTACATCCTCGTGTACGTCGACGACTTGGTCTTTGCCACTGCTGACACTGAGGGACTCGCAGACGTGAAGTCAGAGCTGCAGAAGAGACACACGTGCACAGACCTGGGTGACTGCTCAGCTATCTTGGCTTGCAGATCACCCGGGACAGAGCACAGCGCACCATTACCCTGACTCAGTCACACATGGTGCAGCAGGTCCTTCAGCTCTTCGGCTTCGAGTACTGCTCGCCACAGGCCACTCCTCTGCCTACCGGTCACTCGCTCTCAGCTCTGCCTTCGGAAAAGTCCATAGAGCCGAGTGGCCCATATCCAGAGCTTGTGGGCTGCCTCATGTACCTGATGACCTGCACTCGACCTGACCTTGCTTACCCTCTTAGCATCCTGGCTCGCTACGTTGCACCCGGGAGACACCGACCAGAGCAGTGGAAGGCCGCTAAGAGGGTGTTGCGCTACCTGTGCAGTACGTCGGGCATGGGGCTCGTGCTTGGAGGACGGGCTCGAGTTGTCCTCACTGGTCACGCAGACGCTTCTTGGGTTGACGACTTGGCTACGCAGCGGTTGTCACAGGGTTACACTTTCAGCCTTGGCTCTGGCTCTGTTTCTTGGCGGTCTACTTGCTCGTCTTCTGTTCTCAGCTCCAGTTGTGAGGCTGAGATCTACGCAGGGGCCATGGCTGCACAGGAGTTACGCTGGCTCACCTACCTGCTGATAGACTTGGGAGAGCCGCCTCGTTCTCCTCCAGTTCTGTACGTCGACAACAAGGCCATGATTGCCTTGTGTTAGGAGCACAGACTGGAGCATAGAACAAAGCACATCGCTCTGCGCTACTTCCTTGCTCGAGAGTTGCAGCAGCGTGGTCAGCTTCGTCTTGTTTACGTGGCCTCTCATGCCAACACTGCTGATATCTTCACCAAGGCACTTCAGCCTTGTGATCATCAGCGTTTCTGTACTGTTCTAGGCCTTATGCCTACTTGGCCTCACTTGCTCACTTCTTGACTTTGCTTGTACTGTGATCTATATACATATACATGCATGCTTACACTTTCTAGGTTGTGATCACTGTACTGCTTGTTCTCCTTTATATATAACTCTGCATGTGAACTGGCCTTGTGGCCATTTGCTTGTGCTCAGAATGCGTGGTGACGTTGTGATCCACCCTGAGCTTGACCTTGCTTCGTTCTCTTGCGTGTCCCCCACTTTGCCTATGGGGGTGTGTCAAAACTATGCATTTATATGCTCTAGGCTGTTGTGGGGCACTCCTTATGGGGTACAGCCTAATTAGGTTTTGCTATACAAACCTTGTACTGCTGTCATTCTAGTCATTCTTCTTTCTCATTTCTGACATCCATCAGACAACGGGCGCGCTCCCCAAGTCAGATGCCGACTGGGGATAGAGAGACCCATCGTCGCACCTGAGGGCAGCGATGCACTTGGCGGATCCGCGGCATTGCGAGGCAGAATCGTGTCGGGCGACAAGGGGGTAATTAGGGCTGGGCGGGACGGCGCGTCAGAAGCGTGTGTAGGAGCGCGAGACGGAGGCACGGTCGGAGTGGGCGCGGCAGACGGAGGAGGCACGGTCGGAGTGGGCGCGGCAGACGGAGGAGGCGCGGTCGTGACAGGCGGTGTTTCAGCAGGAGCACGTGTAGAGGTGGTGACCGTACGAGAGGCCGATGGCGTATCGGCAGGAGGAGAAGTAGCAGTGGCGGTATCAGCGACAAGGCCAATAGTAGTAGTAGTGGTAGTCATGGGTGGAGCTCTGGCACGTGGATTGGTGGTGCCAGCCCGTACCCGCGCACGGACAGTCGTGGCTGCGGAAGCAGTGGTAGTTGCCGTCGTTCGAGCAGTGGGAGTTGCAGATGCACCCGGGGTTACTGAATTGCCAGTTGACGGTAACCCAGTGCCTGCAAGGACAGGGGGAACAGTGGACAGGCGCTCACCCCAGAGTTGATCGCCAAGGTGGAACCATGGCGGCAGGACGCGTACGCGCCCCTCCCCGGAGCGCTTGATGCGGTCGTTGATCCGCCTCCAGGTCTCCTTGAGCCGGTTGTACTTCGCCTTCAACGCTGAAATGTCGTGCCTCCACGCGGGATCGCGGTCGAGCAGCTCCCGCTGGACTAAGGGGTACCAGCTCCGGCCCTGCTAACCCGTGCGCGCGCGGATCTGGGCATCCAGATCGATGAAGGTGGCGAGTACCTCACATTCTTCCTCCGGTGTCCACCGGGGGTTGTTCCTGGCTGTTGAGCGGCGCGAATCACCAGCCGTGCTGGTGGTAGGAGCGCTCTCCGGCTCAGCGGGTTCTTCCTCCACTTCCCCAAGGGCGCCCGCGTCAGATCCGGTAGCGCCAAGACCGTAGTCGTCCTTGGCGTCGTAACTAGCAAAGGGAGAGGGTATCTGGTACACCCACCAGTCGAGTGGAGTGGCAGTGGCGGTAGCGGTAGCGTTTGTGGCATTGGTAGTACTGGGAGCGCTGGGGATCTGAGACTCTTGAGTTTCAGGAAGGCCGGGCCCAGGTTGCGGGGTGTCGGTTGGTGCTGGTAGCGAGGAGCTAGGATCGGTGCTCGAAGGTTCAGTAGAGTGGGCAGTATTGGAAGGGTCCATGATTGAAGTGTTGGCTGGTGGAATGGTTGTCTCTGTACTGGCCTCTGTATATGTATCGATCTTCTCTCACGGCCGTGTGATTTTTGGGACATTGGCCGAAATCGAGTCGCGGTTACCGCCAATTTGGTGAGGCGACTTGGTATATATTTTTTTGTTTTGGATTTCGCGCGCCAATCCCAGCGCAGGAGTGATGGACAATCCATTCTGCTTTTGGACAGTCCACGGCTCGCTTTCTGAACCGTTGGGAAATCGAAAAAGTGTCATTGCGGTTCGAAATATTTGCGAAGTCGCATAGGGTTCAACGAACAGACCGACGACAATATGCGATAGCGGTAACCCGTCGTTGACCCGGACGGTCCACAGTTTGATCCGTCGGGGTCAAAATGGTTACACGCCCTTAGCTTGTTTACAATGGTGTTACGGGTGCAATGGAACTAGATAGCGAGGATTGCACTAGGTGTCAAACGAGTACAAATTATGAGCGAAGGCATGGGCGAATACTTATGCGTGAAACATGCAAACGGTAACGCGGCGCGTGCGAGCTAGCTAGTGCTAGGCTGGCATCGAGGTTCGGGCTAGTCCCGAAGCGAAGGCCCGACTCGGCCAGGCCAGCGGTGCATGGTTTGGTAAAAGAGTGTGCGCGAAGTTGGCGAAGCCCCGTTAGCAGTAACGGGCGAGCAACGGCTTCTGCTGTACGCGATGTTGAGGAACGCAGTAAGGAATGCCAAAAAAATCCTTACAAAAGGCAATTCAGGAGAGAGGAACAGCATTTTATGCACTCATGTTGATCAAACCTACAAACAGAATTAGGGCCATGCTTTTGAATTGAAGTTCATTAAAACGTTCTCCAATGATTTTTTTGACATTCCTTACTGCGCACCTCAGCAACGAATACAAGACAAACCGTTTCTACTCCCGTTACCGATTAACGGTGTTCGCCACTTCACGCGTCACATTTGCCCAGGGCTGACGTTATCAGACTAAAAACTCTGATTAGTCTGACGAATCAGAGTGTCTAGGCACTGGAAACTGATTTTTCAGATTAGTTTATTTCTTGTCCCTGAGTGCTTCAGAGTTATTGTTTTAGGGGCCATGATTTCAAGTAATGTACTTCATAGTCTAGTTTTTGTGAAGCATGTTACTACAGAGTATCGATTATGTGAGCCCTGATTGCGAGTCTATCAATATACCCGCCCCCAAGGAGGCAGTAGGGTTCTAGCACGTGAGCAAAGCGTACTGCGCCCCTGGGACACACGAATACACTCAATCGTCGGGTATATCTCGCAAGTTCTAGTGAAGAGTAAAAAATATCTGAGCCAAAAATATATTATTAGCCGATCGCTCAAGGAATCGGTGAATAAAAAAAGCGAATCTGTAGGAGAGAAAATCTTGCCAGATGAAGATGTTAGAATAAGGGCGTGTCCCTGGGTGGTGGCAGGGCCACTCTAGCAGTCACTGTTGGTGGCATGCGGGAAACCCGCATGCCATCAACAATTGTCCCGAGTCGCGCGCGGTTTGCAGTTCGTGGCAACCAAAACACATTGTGCGACAATCGCACAAAAATTGCCCCCACCAATCAGGTGGTCCCACGACACCAGCCAAGTCTCGGGGCTGGTAACACCTCTGCTCGCTTTGTGAAGCCACGGCTTGTTAACAGGTAAACTTGCCGTTCAAACGGGGGCTGCAATTTGGCAGGTCCTATTGTGTTGCCGCTAGATGTCGAGTGGAGCGGGGTTATGTGGTGGTATACAAAGTTGAGAGAGTAGATCTAGATCTGGAGTGGGTGGTGCTTGTCTTTCTGCTCGTGTATGTGTTGATGTTGGGAGACCCAGGTGCGTGTTTTAGCGCAAGGTGGTTTCGACCAATCCAAGGTGTGATGTGGCCGGGAATTTTAATGGTCAGGGTGACATTGGACGTGCAATGTGCGAGCACATTTGCGCGCCAAAGTTGTCGGAGCGACGGGGGATTTGGGTCGTGTGGCCCAGGCCGAAATTGCGACAGGTTGGTTCAACCAATCAGAGGCGACTCGCTTGCGCGCCAATTTGGTGACGCCAACCCGGGCTATACAGATTCGTGGCATGCGCAAAACACGGATGCCATCTACAGTGGCCCTGCCACCACCCAGGGACACGCCCTAAGGATCCTTTGGATAGGATAAGTCTGCCTAGAGTTGGTAGTCTTAAGAGTTATGCATAGCGGAATGTTTGCATTAGGGTTGGGAAGCAATACAAGTAGCAACCCTAACTGAGTTGTACTCTCTAGGGAGTACCTCATGTTATAGTCACAATAGGCTTGAATGTGCCTAAAACGAAAGATAGAGAGCACAGACGGATTTCTGCACAGCGGCTTCAAACGTTGATAGCGTTCTGCTCACAGCTGCAAATGACTTGATTCAAATTGGATCCGGTGCGTCTTCACGTCGTCTACAATTAGCAATTTAGATTGCACGATTTGATAAAGAATTGATGACACAGCGTCGGTTTGAACGAACGGTACTATGGCAGCCACTATAGTCTTAGAACACAAGATAGGAAGAGTTACGAGTTGGGAATGACTCCCAGCTCCTACAAACCCCAAGAGCCGAGGTACAGTGATGTGGAACAGTGCCACACTGTCCCCAACCATGAAGGGTCTCGAAACTACCCTTCACTAGGGCCTACACCAAGTGAAATGTTACACTACACAAATTAATGTAACTATCTTCAATATCTTGAGGTGTACCCTTTTGGCGAGCTTCGAAATCACTTGAGGCTTGACACCAAGGCTCGGGCTCTTCATCACAAACTCATCCTTGAGTTCTTGATGGGTCTGCTGCACACACCTGCGACACGCCGAACGTTCGACACAGGACAAAATAGAAACCGCGCACGACAAAATAGAAACCGCGCGCGAGACACAAACGACCGCGTAACACGCGTCTAGCGATAACTCGCTATTGACTCGACACACACACTCGACATCATGACTCAACATTCACACACAATTATAAGCATGAAATATACATTATCCCATGCCCTCATACCATTCCATACACACACACATTCACGCACACGGACAACAAGCCGAGTGCAAACCGTAGGGTTGCACCAACAAACCCCCCCTCGGATTGTTGGCCTTAGGATATGTTGCTCTCTCAGTTCAGAGCCATCCCAGCCAGCTTGCAACACTTCCAATGCTGCTGCTCCACCAGCCTCTTGGTCATCATGTCAGCCGGCTGCCCCGTGGTCTTCACGTAGCGCAACTCAACTTCACCCGCGGTTACCATGCTCCTCGTCCAATGCCACTTCACCCTCATGTGCTTCGTGAGTCCATGCAACACAGGGTTCTTAGCAAGAGCAATGGCACCCTGGCTGTCACAGTACAGTGGGGTAGGTCCTTGCTGCTCCTCCCCCAATTCAGCCAACAAACGCCGCTGCCACACAATGTCCCGTACGGCACGGAAGAGTGCCATGTACTCGGACTCCACCGAGCTCAAAGCTTGGTCAACCTGCTTCTTGCTCTCCCAAGCAGTTGGGCCTCCACCAACACAGCATATGAAGCCTCCCACACTTGTCATGTCCTCTGGTTCTGATGCATATGAAGCATCCGAGTAGGCGGTGAGGAACAAACGCCCGGGTTCAACACCATCCGCGCCCTTTTGGCGCCTTTGTGCCGCCGCCGAGTATTGCAGCCCAACGGTCGGTGTTTGGCCAAGATACTTGGCCACCCTCATTCCAGCTGCTACCTGCTCCTCATTAGGGCATTGCACAACCCTAGCCAGCTGCCCGGTAGCAAACGCGACGTCCGGTCGGGTGTTTACCGCCGCATACATGAGGCTGCCCACCAACGAGTGAAATCGGCGCCTCTCCTCTTCACCAACGCTCTCCTCCTCTGGTCCCTTCACACACTTGAACCCAGAGGAAAAGGGTGTAGCCACATGGCCTTCACTCTGCCCAAAGTTGGCAGCCAATGCCTCCAAGTACTTTCGTTGATGCACCCGCATGCACCGCTTCTCCACATCTCGTTCGATGTGGAGCCCAAGGTAGAAGCTCACGTCACCAAGGGCCTTGCACTTGAACTTGTCTTGAAGCTTCAGCATCACCTCCTTCACAAGGTCAGAAGAGGGTGAGAAAATGAGGATGTCATCCACATAAACCACCATGAAACTCCTCTGCTCCCCCTCGCCAAGCATGAACAAGGAGTGATCGGCCGTTGAGGGAGTGAAGCCGATCCCCTCCAACACTTCGCGCAGCTTCATGTACCATTGCCTAGGGGCCTGCTTCAGCCCATAGAGGGCCTTCTTCAGCTTCCACACAATGCCACTACCATCATCAAACCCCTCTGGCTGCGCCATAAAAATCTCCTCCTCAAGGATGCCGTTAAGGAATGCCGTTACGATGTCCATTTGCTTTACTACCCATCCTTTGATGGCGGCTCCCGCGAATAGGGTTCGCAGCGTCGTCGGCTTCACCACAGGGGCAAACAGCTCCTTGAAGTCCACCTTCTCCTTCTGCTGGTACCCCTTGGCTACAAGCCTAGACTTGTAGCGCTCGATCTTGCCGTCGGCATCCGACTTGATTTTGAAGAGCCACTTGGACGTTATCGCCGTACGCCCCTCCGGTAGCTCCACCAATTCAAACGTGTCATTCTCCTCGATGCTCTTCAGCTCACTCTCCATTGCCTTCTTCCACTCCTCAGCGTCACTACTCTCCAAGGCCTCCTTGAGAGTTGCTGGTTCCCCCGGCATCTCCACCGGAGAGAAGAACGCGAAGGCACACTCCTCGTAGTCACTCTCCTTGTCATCTCCAACTATAAGTGCCGCTCCGGCCAGAGCTGACTTGGCTGGCTTTCCCAATGCATCATAGGTCAGCCTATTAGGGGCTTGGATTCTCCTCTTGCCCCTTCCTTCCTCCTCAGCTGCAGGGACATGAAGGCCTTGGCGTTGCTGCGGGGTGACTCGGATCCGTGGAGCACTCGTAGTGCGAGAAGGAAGTGTCGGTGCACGCTCGCTCACTTGCTGCACCTCCTCCTCTTCTTCCTCTGCATTCTTGGCCTCCTCTCCCCCATTCACAAGGGAAGATTGCCTTGTGGTGGTGCTGCCGCTGCTCAGCTCCAAGGGCAGCTCCACATGCTCCAAACCGGAACTCTTCACCTCCCCAAACCGCATGCCTATCTTCGCCTCATTCTCCGCCTTCCAATCCTTGTACATCAGATTCTCCATGAATTTACAGTCCCTGCTCACCAAGAATTTCTTGGTGAATGGGTCCCAAAGAAGCCATCCCTTGCTGTTTTGAGCCATGCCCAAGTGCACGGCCCACACCGCCTTGGCACCAAGCTTGTTGTGCCGAAGATGCTTAGGCACGAGCGCCATGCACATGCACCCGAACACCCGAAGCATATCCACCTTTGGCTTCCTTCCTAGCCACTCCACATAGGGCACCCATTTGTCTGCTCCCACATGAGTCAAGGCTCTGTTCTTGGCCACACACGCGCTCCGCACCGCATCAGGCCAGAAATAGTCGGGTAGCCCGGCTTCAATGAGCAACCCGCGTGCCGCCTCCGTGATTGTGCGGTTCGCTCGCTCGGCGATGCCGTTCATTGCAGGGGAGTATGGCATGGTGAGGGAGTGCCGAATACCATTCTTCTTCAGCCACAACCCAAACTCCTTGCTCAGGAACTCTCCCCCTCGATCGGTGCGGATTGACTTGACTAGACGGTCTTGTTGCCGCTCCACCATCGGGAACCAATCCGTCTTCAACGTTTCAGCCACGTCGCTCTTCTTGGCCAGCACGTACACCCAAGTCATGCGGGTGTAGACGTCGACAATGGTGAGAAAATACTCAGCTCCAGCAGCTCCAAGCTTCAGGGGGCCCACCACGTCCATCACCACCTCATCAAGCGGTGCCTTTGCCGTTGCCTCCGAACTAGGGAACGGAAACCGGGTGAACTTGGCTTGAATGCACGTCGGGCAGCCAAGCACCTCATCGGGCTCCCCCTTCACACGTATGCCAGCAACCATCTCATTCTTCACTAGCTGCTGCAAGATGGGCAGGGCCACATGCCCCATGCGCCGATGCAAGGTGAGCCAATCACACTCCCCCGTAGCCGAAGTTGGATTGGAGAATGCCGCGCTCGCAATAGCGCCCCACATACTCTCTCCGTAGTCCTCCTCCGCTGCTGCCTCTGGGTTCTCCTCACCCTTTTGCTGCTCCTTGGTTGCTGCACCACTCTCCTTAGGTTCACTAAACTTGCTGGTCCCTCCAGGTTTGCTCTTCTTGAGCTCATTCTCCTTAGCGCGACCGTTCGCGCCATCGTCGCTACCGACCGCTCCATCCTTGGTGCTGATGCTTGCTGCCACTTGCCTCTCCTTAGGCATAGGGACCACTGGGATCTGCCACATCTCGTTGTAGACATCCCTGTCCTCATGAAGGTCCCAAAGAATTCGATCGCCAAGCCTTGCGGTGTAGGTCTTGGCTCCCTTCGAGTTCGTGTCCATGCCGGCCTTTGCCAACCGCCGCACGGAAATCAGGTTTGCAGCAAGGCTGGGCACCCAAAGCACGTTCTTGAGGCCCACCATCTTCCCATCAGCACCCTTGAACATGGCCTTGCCCATGCCTTTCACCTCTGCTCGCTGCCCCAAAGCCGATGTGACATGCTTCACCGGTGACGGCTCGAGTTCGGTGAGCAAGTCCGGGCGAGGTGTCATGCTATAGGTAGCGCCACTATCAATCACCCAATAGTCCAGGGGGTGTAGGGTCACCTTCCCCACAGCTGCTGGCTCCTCAAAGCCTTCATCCTTCTCTGGACCAGCCGGTACTTGCGTCGACACGAAGTAGAATAGACCCGGGTATCGATCGTCGCTCGGGTCCTTGTCGTTGTCTCCGCTCTTCATGTTTGCAGCTCCGCCACCGCGACCGCCACGGCCTCCACGGCCTCGTCCTCTCCCTCCTTCTGCTCCTCTACCCTCTTGGCCTTGAGCAGGGGTCCAACCATCAGGGAGTTTGTAGCAGTCGCGCCACATGTGTCCGCTCTTGTGGCAATAGTGACACTCGCCGTCGAATCGGCCGCGACCGCGTCCGTAGCTCTTGTCGTCGCTGCCGTAACCGCCACTCCTGCGGCCTCCGCCGAAGTTGCTGCCACCAAACCTTCCTCCCCCTCGTCCTCTGCCTCTTCCTCGACCATATCCACGGCCGATGCTCGCTGCCCCAGCGCCATCCGCACTCGCCAACTCACGGCGGCGGAAATCCTCTTGAAGGATAGCTCGCTTCACGTCTTCAAGCGAGAGGCGGGGCAAGTCGCGATTAAGGTTGATGATGAGCGAGGACCATGACTGTGGGAGTAAGGCCAGCAACTTGGTCTTCTTTTGGAGCTCACTGTAGTTCAAATCAGCTCCCTCAAGCCGCGTCAACAAGTCGAAGAATTTCTGCACCCCTTCTTCAACCGCTTCGTTTTCTTCAATTCGTAGTGCCGCCATTTGCCGTTCCAACACCACCGCTACCGCCGCTGTTGCAGGAGCATGTACACCCTTGAGAGCAGCCCATGCCTTTGGTCCTTTCTTTGGTTCACGCTGGAATGGCTTGATGTGACGGATCTGACTGCTCCCCAACGCTTGCCCAAGTAAGAGATAGCCTTGTGCGCTCTTCCGCACCCACGGGCTCTTCTCCGGGTCGTTCTCGGGGCGCTTCTCCGTTCCTTCCATCACCTCCAGCAGGTCATAGTGGTCAAAGATGTTCTCCATCTTGAAGGACCATTCAGCAAAGTTGTCACCGTTGAACTTGTCAAGCCCAAACACCCTAGGCTCATCCCTAGGTGGGCCAAGACTTGGTTGCATGGGCGCCATGGCTGAATCACGGGGTTGGCCTTGAGCTTGAGCTTCTCCACTGCCACCAGCACCTCTGCCACCCCTTTCCTCAGGTCCAGACATTGTCGAAACTGCTCCAAGGGGCTCTGATACCACTTGTTATAGTCACAATAGGCTTGAATGTGCCTAAAACGAAAGATAGAGAGCACTGACGGATTTCTGCATAGCGGCTTCAAACGTTGATAGCGTTCTGCTCACAGCTGCAAATGACTTGATTCAAATTGGATCTGGAGCGTCTTCACGTCGTCTACAATTAGCAATTTAGATTGCACGATTTGATAAAGAATTGACGACACAGCGTCGGTTTGAACGAACGGTACTATGGCAGCCACTATAGTCTTAGAAAACAAGATAGGAAGAGTTACGAGTTG
Source organism: Closterium sp. Naga37s-1 (assembly GCA_947471745.1). Lineage (NCBI taxonomy): Eukaryota > Viridiplantae > Streptophyta > Zygnematophyceae > Desmidiales > Closteriaceae > Closterium > Closterium sp. Naga37s-1. The sequence continues at coordinate 1,987,575 of CANJKZ010000008.1, read as the reverse complement.
GGAATGACTCCCAGCTCCTACAAACCCCAAGAGCCGAGGTACAGTGATGTGGAACAGTGCCACACTGTCCCCAACCACGAAGGGTCTCGAAACTACCCTTCACTAGGGCCTACACCAAGTGAAATGTTACACTACACAAAGTAATGTAACTATCTTCAATATCTTGAGGTGTACCCTTTTGGCGAGCTTCGAAATCACTTGAGGCTTGACACCAAGGCTCGGGCTCTTCATCACAAACTCATCCTTGAGTTCTTGATGGGTCTGCTGCACACACCTGCGACACGCCGAACGTTCGACACAGGACAAAATAGAAACCGCGCACGACAAAATAGAAACCGCGCGCGAGACACAAACGACCGCGTAACACGCGTCTAGCGATAACTCGCTATTGACTCGACACACACACTCGACATCATGACTCAACATTCACACACAATTATAAGCATGAAATATACATTATCCCATGCCCTCATACCATTCCATACACACACACATTCACGCACACGGACAACAAGCCGAGTGCAAACCGTAGGGTTGCACCAACACCTCACTGCAGCCTATAACAACTATATGCATTTGACACACCCGCATAGGCTAAGTGAGGGGCACCCAAAGACTAGCAAGCGAAACAATGGTCACAAGACCAGTCAAGAGCAAGCAGCAACAACAAAGCTCAGGGTGGCGCTCAGAGTCACCACACACTCCGAGCACAAACAAGAGGCCCACCTTCCCCGTCCACCGCAGAGCAGGTGTGGTCTCCGGCATGGAGACACGGGGCTGGAGGTTGAGCTGATGCGCAGCGTACTGGACCGCGAACGGCCACAGAAAATGGGGAGCAGCCGCATGGATCATGGACGTACGAGCGACGTCCATGACCATGCCAATGCGGCGCTCAGCAATCCCATTTTGCTGTGGGGAGGCCGGAAGCGTGAACGTCTGGCGGATGCCCTCCGCACGACAGAAGGCCCGCAGAAGGTCGGAGGAAAACTTACCACCTCTGTCGGAGTGCAGACGCAGAACAGGAAGGTCCGAGCCGAAACTCTCGCTGAGCTGGGGACGGGAAGCGCGGATCCAAGTGATCAACACCTCGGTGACCTCACCCTTGCGGCGCAAGGGGAAGACTGTGGTGTAACGCGAGTAGTCGTCAACGACCAGCAGAAAGTAACGCTCGTGACTAGTGCGGAGGTGAGTGATGAGGTCAGCGACTGTGGCAAAAGCGGCCAGGTCAGGGAACAAATGCGGCATCATGAGGCGGCTGAGGGCAGCAGTGGCAGGGGAGGAGTAGCGCGCGACGACAGCGTCATACAAAGACTTAGCAGTCTTGTACTGGCCAAAGTGCGCGCACTCAGCAGACGGTAGGTGACTACGAACAGCAAGGCAAACAACTGCGTCACGAGTAGTCCACTGCGAGCGAACCGTACTGTCAGTAGTGGCAGCAGGTGCAACAGAGGCGCCGGACGTGTGATCGAAAAACGAGACTCCGTCCCTAGAGTCGCACTGAAGAAAGAGCTGCAGGTCATCTACCCAAACTTCGAAATCAACCGCACGGCCCTCAGCATCGAAGGTAAGAACAGTAGGGCTAGCCATGGCGGCAGTAGCAGCAGTGGCAGCAGTAGCAGCAGTAGCAGCAGAAGCAGTAGTAGCAGGAGTAACAGCTGTAGCAGTAGGAGTAGCGCGGGCAGGGCAGCGCGGCTAAGTAGGGCAGGGCGGCGCGGCTCGGCAGAGCGGTGCGGCTCGGCAGAGCGGCGCGACTCGGCTGGGCGGCGCGGCTCGGCTGGGCGGCGCGGCTCGGCTGGGCGGCGCGGCTCGGCTGGGCGGCGCGGCTCGGCAGGCAGGCAGCTTGTAGGGCAGGTGCGCAGGTAGCGCGGGTAGGGCAGGTGCTCACCAGGGGCGGGTAGGGCAGGTGCCACCGGCGGCGGGTACGGCAAGCGCGCGGCTGGCGCGGGTAGGGCAGGCGCCCGACGGGCGGCTGCAGGCGCTCGACGGGCGGGTAGGGCCGGCGCTCGACGGGCGGCGGCAGGGCAGAGCCGCGACGGCGGGTAGGGCAGGGCCGTGACGGGGCGGCGGTAGAGCAGGGCCGCGACGAGCGGCTGAGGGCAGGGCCGCGACGAGTGGCGGCAGGGCAGGGCTGCGACGGGCGGCGAGGTCAGGGCCGCAACGGGGGGGCGGCAGGGCAGGGCCGCGACGGGCGGCTAGGTCCGGGCCGCTACGGGCCGTTAGGGCAGGGCCGCGACGGGCCGGGAGGGCAGGGCGCGCGACGGCGCAGGTGAGGCAGGCGCGAGGCGCGCTTCGGGTAGGGCAGGAAAAATCTATCGTGGTGGGCCCTAAAAAAAACGTTCCCACTAGGGAACCTGCTCTGAAACCATGTCAGAAATGAGAAAGAAGAATGACTAGAATGACAGCAGTACAAGGTTTGTATAGCAAACCCTAATTAGGCTGTACCCCATAAGGAGTGCCCCACTACAGCCTAGAGCATATAAATGCATAGTTCTGACAATGGAGGGGAAGGGTGTTCACGCAATGCTTGGTACCAATATCCCCGCAAGCAGGACGAGTCCACGGGCGCAAAGAAAGGCAAGGCCACCGCGAAAGGCGTCGGCCGCAAATCGGCGAGCAAGACAGGGCCCGCTTCTACTGCCGACATGCTCGGAGAGCTTCGCGACCATTTCGACAAGAAGCAGGATGAGAAATGGGAGAAATTTGAGGCACTCACCCGTGATGTGTTTTGTCAAGCGGCGGATGCGCGACGAGCCATGAGGCGTAGATCGCCGCAGTCCACCTCTTCATCCGAAGACGATGAGTGAAGCCGCGCACCTCCGGGCCGGTAAGTCGGAGCGCCGCCGCGGGACCCTCCAGCCACCATCGGTGGCGTTCTCGCGGGGGGCCGAGCCGATCCCGGGAGCCGATTGTCAGCTCAATGTTGTGCAATGCCACGCAGGCACTGATCACTTGGGGAACGCGCTGGCTGTGGCATTCCATGCGGCAGTCTAGTATACGCCATTTCCCCTTGAGGCGCCCGTTCACCTGCTCTATAACCATGCGTTGCCTTGACTGCTGTTTGTTCCACTTGTCGTGGTGTTCTGGAAGAGCCGTACCCGGTGTAGCACGCCACGGGACGCACGTGTAGTTCTTCAGGGCGTACGCGGCGTCGCACACGAGCATGTAGTTCCCGCGCTCCCCTGCCTCCATGCGCCGCCTCAGAGGGGAGTTGTTGAAGACTCGTGCGTCGTTGACGCTCCCGGGGTAGCCTGCATTGTAGTCCCAAATTATGCCGTTAGAGTCACATGCCATTTGTAGGATCATCGAGTAGAACCCTTTGCGATTCTTAAAGTCTTCCTTGTCACGTCCGAAACCCCGGCACTCAATGTATGTCCCGTCTAATGCGCCGATAACCCCTGGAATACCCCCTTCGAAACGAAACTCCTTGGCCACATGCTCCAATTGGTCCTCATCAGGCCACGCTACCCACAGAGGTAGCAGAACCTCAACCACCAAAGTCTATAAACCCGAGCACAATCCTCTGTGCGTGTTGAGGTACGACCCCAAACTGAAGCCCAAGCTGCCGATACGTAGCTCCAGTCCCGAGATAGACAAGTTTCATGGCGACACATGTCTCGATGGGTACAACCCGCCGCTTGTCACCATTTCGAGCGACCCATGCGTCAATAAGGTAGTGAAACACACGTCGATTAACTCTGAATGTCTCAGTGAAAAGCTGTCGCGGCATAGCTCCAAGGAGATAATCCCACCGCTCTCTCTGATTTTCACGGTCCTGCTGGATAACGTTGTGTTCGTCATTCTCTAGCAATGATAAAACATCGACTAGATAGTCAAACGACGGACGAACGATAATCTCCTGGTACCCTCTGTACAGAAGGTGTAGTACAGAGAGCAGGAGACGGCGCGACATGGAAGGAAAATGGCCACTGCTTGTGTTCGGGAGTTGTGTCTCATATTGTGGCCTAGACTGCGGGATACCTGCTTGCGGGAAGTGGTTGTAATTTTTTCAATGTTTGAAATCGAGCCGCGATGTGGATAGGCGAATATGGCGAGCTCTTGTATATTGGGTTATGCGAGTACTGTGCATCGTGCGAAGCTACAGTTTTCGCGCATGCCTCGTACATGCAAAAAGTGTCACGATACCTTCCGGACGGGGCAAACATGCCGAAATGTCAAGTCGGACGGTCCTATTCCCGTTAGTAGGACCGTCCGTTTGGAAATATACGGACAGTCCGCAAAAACCCTAAAAATCAAAATGGTTACACGCCCTAACAGGGCCAACGAGCGCTAGCCCTGGCACATATCCACACCTGACCATAACTGACGAACTTTGGTTCAGGCAGGGGAACGTGGGTAGAGTAGAGGAAAGAAACGGTGACGGGCGATGGGTCACGGGCGTGGGGGTGGGAGGAGGGGAGGGGAAGGAATGGGGGGAGCAGTTGGGGTGGGGACGGGGGCCAGATGAGGTCGGCGGCAGCCCTGCGGCCGACCCTTCGGCGCATCCGTCCTCCCTTTTTGGCACTCCCGTCGTCCAGCCGACCATGTGGGGCGGGGAGGAGGGGGGTGAGGGAGTGTCGTACTAGAAAGCAGTTTCACGAACGGTTGGCGTTTTTGTGCGACGTAGCGAAACCAGTTTTACTCGTATATTCGGTTACAGCCCGCACCGTCCATCTCGTCATCAGGCACCAGGAACACCACCCCAGACAGAACAGCTGTCGCAACTTCGCCGCCGCCTTCGCCTCCCTTCTTGGCGCTTCACTTCCCGTTAGCTGCGTGCCCCTCCGCCCATCTGCCCAACCTCGGCTCGGCTCGGCAGCCTTCAGAAGGAAAAAGGGACTGGCGAAACGAAGGGGTTGTCTGTCACGGGGAAGGCTGACGCGCGACCACCCAGGCATGCGCGATGCCTTCAATACCTGACCGACACTCCCCTCCCCACCCCATTCCTCTGAATGCGATAACCTTGCCTCCAGTGTCGTTTAGCGCTGTGCCGAAGTGAGATATTTTTGTAGTCTTGCTGGCCGTAATAGACGGTGCATGCAGCCCAATAAGTTGACACCCACCACTCTCGCCTGCGCCCACGCGTGCCTGATAGCCCTGGAAGCACCGCGCCCTACCATTGTAAATCAGTCGACCTGCGTGGAAATCAAATGGAATCGAAGTGCTGCTTGACGAAATAGTAGTGCCTTAGCGTCCCACCTCATTCCAAACATCGCGTGCACCGGCAGCCGTACGAGTAGTGCATTAACGTCGCGCCTCGCGGTGTCTTCTGCCCGTCCTGCGCAGTCCATGCGCGCCCGTCGCTGCTCTCCCCACGCCGATACGCGCTCGCCCATGCCGACTACACTGTAACGCCTGTGGGCTGTGTTAAGGGCACTCCGCTGCGCCAAATAACACCCTCGTTTTGACCCAGTGGGTAGCGAGGTGTTATAACACTATCCTCGCAACCCCGTCGCTGATGCTCGTCGCACAAGGGTGGGCGATCGCTCCCTGCCGTCGCAGCCATGGTCGTCGCGAGCGCCCGTCCGACGTCATGCTGCGCTCCCCGCCATCGCCTAGAAACCTCTCCTTAGTCGCGCGCTCGCGGTCCAACTCGTCGCACGGCGTCGCGAGCTTCAGCCAGTCGCAGCGATCCAGCCTGCGAGCAGCCGTTGTCGTCGCGCTCCTCGCGCTGCTCGCGCTAGCCTCGCCCCGCCCCTGCGCTGCGCGGCGACCGCTCGGCTTTAAAGTGCACCTGCCGCCGATTGGCGTGGAGAAGAGCAAGGGGGGCGGAAACAAGGGTGGGGGAAACAAGGGCGGGGGGAACAACGGCGGGGGGAACAAGGGTGGAGGGAACAACGGCGGGGGAAACAGCGGAGGGGGGAACAAGGGGGGCGGAGGCAAGGGTGGTGGGAACAATGGGGGGAATAAAGGCGGCCCTGTGAAGGGCATCGGGCTGCAACCCTTGTCGTGTTACTTCGCCACCAAGGTACTTCGCCACCACGGTACTTCGCCACCAAGGTACTTCGCCACCAAGGTACTTCGCCACCAAGGTGCATTCGTGCACTGTCGTGCACTGCATGCGAGCGGCACATGGCCATGGGGACCACGGCACATGCCGTCACTTGACGTGTCTATTCCTCACCCGTCTTACCTCACAGTCCGTGTTTCGACCCCCCTGCCCTTCGTCTCCCCCGTGCTCCCTGTGCGCCCCTGCGCGCCCCCGTGCGCCCATGCGCCCCTGCGCGGCCCCTCCCAGGCATGCGACTTCGTGTTCAACCGCTCGGCGTCGCTGGCGCCCATACTGGCGCTCGTCGCCATGCGCCCCGACCAGCCCATCTCCGCCGCCATCCTCCACAAGTCCGCCCCTCCGCCCCTCCCCTCCCTCGCGCAAACGCACGCACGCACACACCACTCTCTCTTACATACACGTATCCTCATGCACACACTCTCGGTCTTTCTTACATTCTCTCTCACACTCACATGCACTCACCCTCACATACACACTCACTGGCCCTCTCACTCACTCGCACACTCGCCGTGTTCTCCCCCCCGTGTCCCCCACCCCACGTGCACCATGGGCATGGCATGGCATGGTATGGCAGGGCGGGCAGTCGCCCCGTGGTGTCCGCATCCCTGCAGACCTGCCGCGCCCTCAACACCCTTGCTGTCAGTCGCCCTCGCCTCCTTGCCTTTCCTTGCCACATCGCACCACCATCCCCACATCGCCGTGCTTCCCCCCATCACATATTCACATTGCGCATTCCTCCCTGTGCCCCGTATACCCCACACACCTCTACCCCAAACATATTTTTCCCACATCTCGATTTTCGCACTCCTCTCCTCGCGTCCATCGCCCTCGTACTCTCCACCCTTCCCTCCACATACTCCCTCACTACCCCCTTCACTTCCACTGCCCCACTCTCACCCGCCGCCTGCCACCCTCTCTCCCCTTCTCCACCCCGCGTGGCAATATGACCACGTGTGCAGCTGCGCCTGCCGTCGTGTCCGGCCTTCTCCTTCCTCTCCCCATCTGCCGCCAGCAATGGCGTGCGCATCGCCGGCAAGGCGCTCTCCCTCCTGCAACTCGCTGTGAGTCATGCCAGCCATGCCACTCATGCCACTCATGCCAGTCTATATGCAGTCAAGTCAAGCAGCTTTGCCTGCCCTAACTCTCTCCAATCGCCCTTGGCCGCATGGGCATGTGTCTCCTGCCTGTGCGCGGCAGCAATACAGTGGGGCGTGCTTCACACTCGAGTTCGCCCAGATGATGGTTAAGGTCGGCAGTGGTCCACGTGGCATGACGCGATTGGTCCGTGGCGATGGCAATGCGGAGTTCCCTGAGGTCAGTGCCCTCTGCTGCCCCCCCCCATTGCCCCCCCCATTGCCCCCCCCATTGCCTCCCCCATTGCCCCCTCCATTGCCCCCTCCATTGCCCCCCATGCTGCCCCCTCCGCCCCTACCCATTACACCCCTCGTGGCCCATGCTGTCAAGCCCTTGAGCATCGTGTTTTCTTTTTTCATCGTCCCACTGCCCCTTCAAGCACAGCCTGCTCTGCACGTGAGTACCACAGGGATTGATTGCTGTTGCTCGTCATCCTCGCACTCGTACTTTCAAGCTGGTTGACTCACCTCGTCTCGCCCGTGTATGTGCCACTGTCTCTCACCATCTCTGTCCATGCATGCATGCACCTGTGTGTCTGTGTGGGCATGTGTTTGTGCTGCACGTGTGTCTGTATGGTGTGTGCTCTGGGCCTCTCTGTGTGCTCTGGGCCTCTCTGTGTGCTCTGGGCCTCTCTGTGTGCTGCATGCCTCTCTGTGTGCTGCATGCCTCTCTGTGTGCTGCATGCCTCTCTGTGTGCTGCATGCCTCTCTGTGTGCTGCATGCCTCTCTGTGTGCTGCATGCCTCTCTGTGTGCTGCATGCCTCTCTGTGTGCTGCATGCCTCTCTGTGTGCTGCATGCCTCTCTGTGTGCTGCATGCCTCTCTGTGTGCTGCATGCCTCTCTGTGTGCTGCATGCCTCTCTGTGTGCTGCATGCCTCTCTGTGTGCTGCATGCCTCTCTGTGTGCTGCATGCCTCTCTGTGTGCTGCATGCCTCTCTGTGTGCTGCATGCCTCTCTGTGCACTGCATGTCTCGTGCCCATCATCAGAGTCGGCGCTGTATTGTCTTCCGCGCTCTCTGAAGCCGCCTCAACCTGCTTCTCTGCTGCTGTTCCGATGTCGCTGCTTTCGTGCCACCTGCCTCGCACATGCCAAAATCACTAACTGCCTCGCTCCCTCGCTCACACACCCCTTCACTAAGAACCATCTCGCTCCAAAACCATCTCGCTCCAAAGTGCCACATGCAGCAGCGGCATGGTGCCAGGCAGCCATGCGGGAGAGCAGGGGCGTGCACGAAGCACCTGAGGGTCTACGGTGGCCACCACGCCCACGCACCGTTTTTACCCCGAGTGCTCTCTGGCCACCACCATCCTGCGCCTTTTGCTGCACAGCCCTCGTCACTGGCCCTTGTCTGCCGCGCTGTTTCTATCTATGCCCCTCTGCACATCACTGGTCGAGCCAAGCCGTGTGGGCAGCTCTCTCCTTGCTCCTCACACTCCACCCACTTGGGTGGTCGCAACGCGAATCACACACTAGCCTTGTGTCACCATCACGGCCGGACTCCATCAGACCCAACCCCAGTCGTCGTTACCACCACCACCACCACTATCATCACCTCCAGCCGCCCAGCAATCATTGTGCCACTTTTTTTGTGAAATGGTTTGCCCATATCTAGCTCATGTCATGTGTCAAATATAAATATGAACACTATCTGCCATGCATGTACACGTAGAACTGGTACCATCCCGTTTGTTTTCAGTTTTACTACCATAAGTGCTGACCATGTACATATGTGTTTCTGTTCTGCCAACAAGGTTTGATTGAATCTATACTGTATATAAATTGCATATAGATACATAGATAACTACCATAACTACATTTGAAGAACCTAAACTTACTAATCAGCACACACCAGCAGCATCATCCCATGACAAGCCTCGGTCATCACATGGCCCAGCCTCTGACCCATTGGAGAGCAACGTCAGCCGTATAAGCGCCTCCCACAATCCAACCTCCATGCTCCAATCCCCAATCCAGTTGATACAACACCCTGACCAGCAGGGCGCAAAAAGTGTTGCCGCCTTCCTCCCCACTGTCCACCACCCCATGCCTTCACCAGGTGTACCTTGACTGGTCTCTGCTCTCTCCAATCAGCACAACCATTCCACTCTCCAAATCACACTGAAGCCCTCACGGCCTCCAAGGAGGCCTTGCTGCTGCTGCTGATGTTGCCTTATTTCCCCTGGTAGGCCGCCTCCCTCTGCATTCCTCACCTCCATTCCTCCTCTCCTGCTGCTGCCTTGTGCTGCTGCTTGCTGCGACTACAGGACGGGTTACCACAGCATCGGCCGTCCCCAGAGTTTCCACCGCAGCAGGTGCAGTCTTGGCTGACCGTGGCTTGGGAATGAGGGACGGCGGCAGGTATGCACTTGCTGTTGCTGGCCTCGTCCCACGCTTCACAGCACCTCCTGCACTGCCCTTGCTTGGCTTGGGGATGCGGGAAGGCAGCTCCCTCAGCCTGTCTGTTGCCATTCTTGAGGCTGAGCCCTTGCCTGCAATCGACCGAGCTGAGCTTGCAGTGGAACCCACTGCACCACCCACCGCTGCACCACCCACCACTGCAGCCTCTGCTCTACACACCACTGCTGCAGTTTCAGCCGATTTCTCGGTCCCACTGTTTCTGCCGTTTGTTAAGGTGTTGAAAACACCACTCAGCACTTCTTTGGTGACTTGAGACCACGCCATGGTAAAACCGAAACTGCTGCTGTGATGGTCACCGCTGCAAATTCCGATTTTGGAGATGCTCTCTTTCTTTGACACGCCACCGTCGCTGCAGCTGCTGCTGGACTCCTCTGCCGCCTCAAGTGGAGCCTCTGTAGTCTCCGTCAGGCCCTCAGTAGCACCAGAAACATCTTGTGAGGCTTCAGGAGCGTACGTTACAGCTTCACAAGACGTCTCTTCCGAAATGTCCTCAGCACCAGCAGAATGATCTTGTGAGGCTTCAGAGTAGTACCCTGCAGCCTCATAAGACGTCTCTGCCGTCACAGAGGAGCCTTCTGGAGCCTCAGAAGACTCCTCTGCAGCAGAAGAGGAGTCCCACGCGGCGTCGGTCCACGTGTCCTCTTCCTCCGCAGCCAGATACAGAGGTGTGGAGGTCGGGACTTGAAGCACTGATTGCGCGAGTGCAATCCTGTTCCTAAAGAGAGCTAACGCTTCATAGAAGGTAGGATAACCAGCCGAATAATCAGCCATAGTTGAATCGAAGTCGGAACGGTAAACGAGAAGCTACAGGCCTTGAAAGCGGAGCTTAACGGTAGAGAATTCTGGTAACAAAAACGAGGGTAGGCTTAAGGGTGCTGGTAATCTGAGAAGTATACTCTGAGAATGACTGGGTTGTGGTAATGCGAATTTGAAGATGAGGCAAAGCAGAGGGAGGGTTGTGGGGAGGAACAGTCGAGGGGACGAAATGGGAGGAACAAGTGCCTCCTGGAAGTGCTGCCGAACCGGCAGGCTCCGGGAATTCCTGAGCTCTGTGCTGGCATGCTGCCCGGGTCAAAAGCAGCATTCTTTGAAACGAATTGGCTGGCTAATCAATTCTCATGGGGGTTCGGGCAAGAGCGACGCGAAAGTTTTTGTTTCCGCTGCCCTCTTTGAGTTCGGAATCTCTGCCTCGGAGAAAAACCGAGCCTCCTTGCGAGAGATCCGGCGGCTCGTGGCGAGGTGAACGCAACGCTCCCGAGCTTCATTTTCTCGGAAGAAATTTTGGGCAGAAACCTACTCTAGGTTTGGCAATGCCTGGCAGACAAGCGAGTGCGGGAAACACATGCGGCATGTGACTGCCCGAGGAGTTGTCTAGGGTCGTGGTATGGTAGCGCAAAATGAGCAGCAAAGCAAACGCTCCGTGAATTCAGCGGTGGTGCCTAGGAGATTATCGAGGGGACATACCACAGGAGTCGGAGTTCCAGGTTGTCAAACCTAAACTCCTTACAGAGGTTCTCGGGACTTCTATTTACGAAGTCAAATGTTACCGTTTCCATGTTGTGATCCTTGCGCTTACATAATTGTGTTGGATTGAGATTGTGTTTCGTGTGGGCACCCTGTATTCAGTCTGAACAGCCTCAGTAGTGTGGAATACAAATGTCAAACCACCCACTGTCTCCGCTGCGTTCAAACCGACTCTGAACAACACGTAAGTGTTCTCGGTAAATTAAGTAAAGGAGATGCGCTGTAAACGTCGCTCAATATTCGAAGATAGTGGTTTCCTCGCAAATCTCAAGTGGGCCCGATTTTGAGGGTACAATTGACAAAACTTACGTTTCTCGGGTCTAGCTCCTGAGATCCATGATTCCCAACCTTCCTCCTGTCGCGCCTTTCGTCGCCTTGCAACCTTTCTCAAATCCACAACCCCACGACTCACCAGCAATTTCGTGCATTTTTAGCTACGTGTTGATAAGCATAGCGCGATCGACGGCGCAGTTTGCGCCATTCTGCCTCAAACATCGCAGACTTTCGGTTTGCTTTTCGTCTTCCTTGTTTTGGTTTCCGTCGCTGTTGCGATAACTGCGTCGTTAGCATGTCGCACAGTCCGAGCCATCTCATGCCCACAGGTCCGCCACCAGCAACGGAAGCGACCAGCCCGCAAGCTCGAGAATAGCTTCCTCGGGAATCCCGCGCTTATTCGTACTGCGGTTTCGTTCGCCTCGCGCTCCTCGTGCATCAATTTCGCCGCGTGTTTCCGCTCGTCAGTCCATCCAAGTATCTCCGCTATCGAGTATTCGTCCCACGTAGCACAGCCACGTGACACGTGCAGTTTGAAGGGATGGTCCGCACGCCTTCCCTCACTCGGTGTGTTGCGTGCACGCGGCATGCCTGAGGGAGCGGTGCATGGGGTGGGCGATGAGGGTCGTCGATCGTGACGGGCGATGAGCAGCTGGCGGCGCGCTGAGGGGCTGCCACGTGGTGGTCAGCAGGGCGCTGGACGACGCGAGTGCGTCGTGCGTGGCGCGATGAGCGTGGCAGGTGAGCTCGTGTGGCAGCCGTAATCCTCTCAGGGCGGTGGGATGGATGACGTGAGCAATATTGTGGCGTCCATTCGCGGATTACGTTTGTAACAGTTGGTGCTGGATAATGCGATCGCATGGTGAGTGAGTTGAGTGTGCGAGGTGGGTTTATGAGCTGTCAGAAGCAGACAGGTGGGCTGCGAAGGCCTTATGTGCGAGGTGGGTTTATGTGCGAGCGTGGTGCTGGAAGCTGTGAACCAGTCGCGAGTCTCATTTGCCAATCAACTCTCAACAGCTGATGAGCAGGGAGCACGAAGGAGTGAGCGACTAGTGAATTTTCAAACGCCACGTGTGCACATTTGTATCAGTCAGCGTGTTGGTGAAAGACGTGGTGAGTCTAATGTGCGGGCCACGTTTCCAGCAGTTGACGTCTCTGCCAGTCAATATTGTGCGTAGTGCAATCTCCCCCGCTTCCCAACACCATGCACACAACCCCCACGTACCGAACCCCCTTATGTTACTCCACTTCCCAACCATGATGTCATGCTGTAATACTGCTAATCACATGCTCATCGCATGCTGTCACGCTTATCCCATGCTCATCATCACATGCTCTCACGCTTATCCCATGCTCATCATCGCATGTTGTCACGCTTATCCCATGCTCATCTTTTGCTGTCACGCTTATCCCATGCTCATCATCTCATGCTGTCACGCTTATCCCATGCTCATCATCTCATGCTGTCACGCTTATCCCATGCTCATCGCGTGACGTTACGCTTATCCCATGCTGCCATGATGTCATGCTGACGTCATGCTTTGAGGTGTGATGCTCCAATGCCGCACTCTCCCACGCCTGACTGCCCCACTGCCCGTGCACGAGGCAGCGAGCTCACAGCAGAGGGTGGCAGAGAGCAGCAGAGGGCGGCAGAGGGCAGCAGAGGGTAGCAGAGGGCGGCAGAGGGCGGCAGAGGGCGGCACGATGCACTTGAACAAACCTTCAACACACCAGATGCACTTCATGCCATGAGCAGCACGCCCAGTCCGTTTCAAGCCAGTTGTCTGCCGCGCCGCACACACTTGCAAACTGCACGGGTTGCTCCACTCACCTTCCTCGCTCTGCCTGTCTCTGCAATGCTCCCTCGTTTCCCCTCTGGCAGCTCGCCCGCGCTGGAGTGGTGCTTTGTGGCCACAACCCTCAACACATCCTCTTCCCACCTCTCTTCCACCGGGCTTCACAGCGGGCGTCACGCAGAGCAGAGGCCACTTCACAGGGCTGCAGGGAGCTACGAGCTTGCATCACGCCCGTCAATGGCTTGCCCTGGGGGCTGATACTCCTGGGTGAGAAGACGAGGCGTGTGTGAGTCCAAGTGCGTGTGCCTGGGGTGCTGCCTGCAGCTGCAACTGCTGTCGCCACCGCCACTGTTGCCGGAGCTGCTGCTGCTCTCTGGTGGGGAGAATGGGGGTTGGGGGAATGAGGCAACGTGGAGTGAGCAAGCTGGCTCACACCCTTCTCAATCGCCATTGCCCTTGCATTGTCACTGCACCCGCGTCTACCCACCACTACCCATCCTCAACTCACCTGTACCCACCTCAACGCACCTCTGCTGCTTCTCTCACTGGGTACCCTACCAAGGGAGCTCTCAAGGGATCTATTCCTTGGTGCAGGTAGGTGCAGCCACGTGGGCAGGTAGGTGCAGCCACGTGTGCAGGTAGGTGCAGCCACGTGTGCAGGTAGGTGCAGCCACGTGTGCACTCTCTTGTCACACATTGTGTTGCATTGTCTCATATTGTTTCAAGTTGTCACATGGCGCCATTCTCTCACATGGTTACTCCTGCTCCAGAGTTTTCATTTGTGTTTCATGCCGGCCTTTCTTTCCTACACACACTCTGCCCTCTGGCCTTCGTTTCTGCTTCCTGCCCGCTTCCCAGCCCGCCTGGCACAACTGCATGACATGCGCTGCCATGTGCCATGCACGTGCCCACCAGCATCAACGCCATCTGCTTCCTCCCACCACTCTCAACCATTCACCCGTCGGTCATTTCATCTGCCCTCTTCAATATTCTTCATCATCCCCCCTTCTTCCCCACTTTCCCCCTCTCCTCCGCCTCCGCCTTCCGTTTCCACTCCCCTCAACACCCAACCAGCTGACCTGCACTGGCATGCAGTGGCGTGTGGTGTGACGCCACTCAAGGCACGCCCCTGCTCGTCCTCTCCACTCTCCCCGCGCTCCCCGTCACCACATAACACCCGTAAAGCGTCACGCACCTGCCACTCACACCCACAGCGTCACCATCGCTCATCCACTGTCGAGACAAGGTGAGCGGGTTGGGGGAACGTTCTTGGGGATCAGTTGGAGGGAGCATGGGGAGTAAGGGGGGTGGGGATCAGTTGGAGGGAGCATGAGGAGTAAGGGGGGTGGGGATCAATTGGAGGAAGCATGGGGAGTTGGGGGGTGGGGATCAGCTGGGTGGGACAGCAGTTGGGGAGCGTTCCATTTTTTCCTCCCTCCCTTCACTCTCTCGTGTTCCCTCCCTTCGCTCCTCTACCATCCCCTTGCCTCCTCTTCCCTCCCCTTCCCTCGTCTTCCCTCCCTTTCCCTCCCCTTTTCTCCCCTCCGCTCCTCTTCCCTCCCCTTCCCTCCTCTTCCCTCCCCTTCTCTCCACTTCTCTTCCCTTCCCCTCTTCCCTCCTCTTCCCCTCTCCTCCCCCCGTTCCCCCCCTCCTCACCCGCCGCCATCCCCCCTTTCGTCCCCTCTAGAGCATTCCTCCCCTCTTTCATATCTCCCTCTCTCCTTGCGCAGGGGCTAGAGGAGGTGGATAAGGCAGGGAGCACGATCTTCGCTGCCCAGTAAGATGGCGCCAGCTGGCGTGCGTGTGGGTGACGTGGTGGATTGGCTGTTGGGAAGGCGGGGGCAGGGGGGAGTGGGAGCACCAAGTGATGTGCAAGGTGAGGAGCGAGGGCATGGGGGGCTGGGATGGGCTGGGATGGGCTGGGATGGGCTGGGATGGGCTGGGATGGGCTGGGATGGGCTGGGATGGGCTGGGATGGGGTGCGCACAGCACAGGGGCGCATGAGGGGCTGCTGACTTCTGCTGCCACCAACCGCCCCGTTTCTCTTGTTTACCCCATCATCCGATACTTGTCACGACAACACTGCCTTTTGTAACACAAGCAGATGGCTCTAAGGAGAGTTGTGGAGATGCTCTAGAGTCCATTTTTCTTGCTCTACTCTCTCACCTCACCTATGGAAAACAAATGGGAGGAAAAGGGAGAGGGGGTGCTGGTGGAAGTGGGTGTTGATGCCAGCAGGTGCGTGCATGGGCCGATTCCTGAGTGCGCTGAAAGAAAGCCAAGGTTCGAACCGAGTCAAAAAGCACTGTTATTGGGGTGGAGCCACAAGACCCTGCGGGATTTCCCCCCCAACCCCGCCCTCTTTCCCCTCCTACCCTTGATCTGCTGTCTCCCACTCACTCCATGTGTGCACCTACCAGATGCAGACGGCAGGGAGAAGAGCGTGCGGGTGGCTCTCCGGGGCAAGCACCTGCAGCAGGGCTGTCACTACAGGGAGCTTGCTGTCATGCACAGGGGTGCTTGGGGAGTCGCTTCAAGGTGCGTGCAATCTTGAAGGTGTGTGTTGGTGGTGTTACTGTGAATACAGGCACATGCTTAGGGGGTTAGAGTTAATGTGCTAGCTCAGGGTCTTCTTTCTGAATGCTGTGACGCCAAGGTCTTGCATCTCTCCTCTTTGCCCTCTCCTGTCTTCCCCTGCCCCCATCTCCGCTCCCCTCCTCTTCCCTGCCCTCCTCTTCCCTCACCTGCCCTCCCGTTCCCTCCACATGCACCACTGCCGTTCTGCCAACAACGAGTTCTGCTGCAGAGGGATGCCTTGTGTTGGAGTGAAGCCCACTGCACACACCATTGCACTGCACACACCATTGCACTGCACACACCATTGCACTGCACACACCATTGCACTGCACACACCATTGCACTGCACACACCATTGCACTGCACACACCATTACACTGCACACACCATTGCACTGTGCCCTATAACCTTTACCTTAACCTCATGGACTCATCAAATGACCAAACCCCGCTTTTTGACACACCGCGCCCTTTCTCATCTGCTCATCCCACCCACTCACCGACAGTCTCGTACATTTTTAGCTACGTGGTGATTAGCATAGCGCGATCGACGGCGCAGTTTGGTCATACTGCATCGAACAGCGCCGGCATTCATGTTGCTTTTCGTATGCCTTGCTTTTGTTCCCGTCGCTTTGCAGTAATTGCTTCGCTAGGATGTCGCACAGTCCTTCACTCGCAACTGAATCGACCGGCTATGCAAGTTCGAGAACAAGTTCCGCGTGTATTTCGCACTAATTCGTACTTCAGCTTTGCTCGTTTCTCGCTCCTCCTAGATTAGTAATTTTGCCGCCTCCTTCCGCTCATTCATTCATCCAAGTCACCTTTTTTTCAGCACGTGTTCTCTCCACGTGGCAGAGCTGATTGACACGTGCATTCATGTCGGATATGAGTGATCTGAAAGGATGTTCCGCACGCGTTGCGTTATTCGCTGTGCTGCGCGCGCGTGGCAGAGCTGATCGGCCAGTGCGCGGGGTCGCGGGGATTATACACTCCACCAGTTTCCTCACTCCGTGTGCTCCGCGCACGCAGCACAGCTGATTGACATGTATGGGGTCGCACTTCTGATTGATGCATGGGGTGAAGGAGCGGTGCATGTAGGTGCAGCCACGTGTGCAGGTAGGCACAGCCCTCGTGTTCGCAGCAGGGCTGATCAGACTCTTGAGTTTAATAATACTCTCGAGTTCGCAGCCCACACGTCCTCTGCCCCATTCCCTTCTTGTCACAACCCTTTCCCATCCTTCCCCTTCCCTTTCCACCCTCCCCACCCTATGTGGGCATGGACGCGTCCAGCGTCCCATATGCTAGCGACCAGACGCAATCTTTTTATACGCTGGGCGCTTGGATGTCCAGACCTAGACGCTACATACACGCTTCAGTCGGTCAGGCAAAACCGGGCAGGCGGAAAAAAAGGGGGGAGTCCACGTTCTGTGGCTGTTGGGAGTAATCTGTTGTGGGTAAGTTCTCTAATGAAACATATTAGTCGACTATCTCTGGAAGGGAAATGTGCCTGGGTGGGGAGGGGGGCGGGGAGGGGGGGAGGGTGGATCTGCTAGATTTGACGGGGTGAAATGCGGTTGCAAGTGAATACGCAATCACAAAATGTTGGATCTGGTTTTGTTTTGACGAGACTAAACCAGATCTACTTCGAACCGACATTCGCGTTGAAGTCGCGATGTTGGCATTCGTCGCGGGGGAAAAAAATCAGAACAAAACACACACACACACACACAAAAGACCATCAGGCTGCCAGACAATGTTTGGGGATCTAGCGTCCAGCGTCTAGCGTACAGACGCTAGCGCATATACGCTGGACGCTCGTTGTCCAGAGCGTACATTCCCACGTAGTCCCCGCCCTTCCCCTTCTTCCATAAGCTGCAGCGAGCAGCGGAGGAGCAGCAGAGGACGGCAGGGCCGTCACCTCAGGTTGTAGTAGCGGCTGTAACGGCAGCCAAGGCTGCGAAAGCTCCCGCCAGCTGACCCAGAGGTGAGTTTTGGGGTTTCTGTTACACGCACACATTGTTACACATGTTTCACACACTATTTCACAGTGTCACATGGTGCCATCCCCTCACATCAATACCACAGCTCCTGGTTTGGTAATGTGCCAATCTTCTTTTCCGCCTTCTCTTATGCTTGCTTCCCTGGCTGAATCCGTGCCTGCTTGTCTGCTGCTTTCCTGCCTGCCTTACTGCCTGCCTGGCTCAATGTAATGACATGCTTGCCTGGTGGTTGGTCAGCCTGACTTGGATCTTTCCATCATGTGAGAAAGCAAACTTGTGAAAGTAGGGCTCATCCTCTCAGCCTTGCCGTCTCGGGTGCATCAACTCCATGACCTCACCAGAATCCCCTGAATGGTTCTGCTAGAATCATACAGTACACTCATAGCACACGGGGTGCTGTGCACTCCTGCACTCATCATCACTCCCTCCCTCCCTCCGTCCCACCGTATGGCACAGGGAGGTGGTGATGGCGCTGCTGAGAGGCAAGGGCGCAGAGGGGGTAGGGCTGAGGCGAGCATAGATAGTGGAGGCCACACGCATTGCGCTCAGAGCTGGAGTGTCTGTTGCAACGTACCACCAGCTGAGGCTGCCTTGTTCCCTGCTGCTATAGCCCTCGCGTGCATATGGACCTAGCATGTTTGCCTTGGCCCGTCTTCTTGTCTTCTGTTTCCTTTCAAACGCAGCGCAACGCCCTTTTCTCCCTCTTAATCTGGATGTGTTCCAAGCCGGTTCTGAAGGCGCTGGGTGTTACAAACGGTGCTGCATGGGTGGTGACACGAGGGGATGGCAGCACAGCACAGTGGTAGGTACAAGCTGCACCTCAAGTGAAGCACATGCAATGCGGAACAATCTCTGTGTTACGAGTGCAATTGAGCGAGCGAGCGAGAATTGCACTATCGAAGCAAACAATACAGTTGAGCGAAAAGTATGAGCGAAGTTATATAGCGAAGCTAGCGTGGTAACGGTAATGCGGGAAATTGGGGTGCGCTACGGGCCTAGCGCCGAGGTTGGGAATTGTCGAGGCGGAGGTCCGGAGCGCGGGTTTCCAACCGAACCGTGAGGTTGGGTCGCATCGTGAACAGTGGCGGGAGTCGTGGTCGAGGCGAGTGTCGCGAGCGGGTAACGTTCACGGATGGGTGCCGATGGCGGGAACGAGCATGTACGCGGTAAGCAGGGACGCGAAGTAAGGAAAAGCAATTTTCCTTACACTACCCCCCTCCCCAAGGAGGCCCCTCTTACGAGAGCGCATGTACATCCCGAAAGTTTCGGCTACGCAGATACTCAGTCAAGACAGGGTGATTCTCAATTCTATCCAGGGGAACCCAATTGTCTTCGGTTGGCGTGCGGTCTTTCCAGCGGATTAGGAATTCGATCCTGCGGGCTCCCCGTGGGTCACGTACTCGGTGGCTCAGTATTTTTTCGGGCGTGATGATTGGCTCTGTCGGTGGTCGTGTCATGCAGGCGGGGCAGTTTCGGGGCAGTTGGCTGGTGGATGGCACATATGGGCGAAGCAGGTTGACGTGGAATGACGGGCTGACGTACCAGTCAGCAGGGAGGAGGAGATGGGCGGTGACGGGTGTGATCATGTGGCT
Organism: Closterium sp. Naga37s-1; assembly: GCA_947471745.1. Classification (NCBI taxonomy): domain Eukaryota; kingdom Viridiplantae; phylum Streptophyta; class Zygnematophyceae; order Desmidiales; family Closteriaceae; genus Closterium; species Closterium sp. Naga37s-1. The sequence continues at coordinate 1,968,254 of CANJKZ010000008.1, read as the reverse complement.
GATGCGAAATGGCCCGCAATATCGGGGGCGGAGTTTTGGGGTGATGGGCAGTCGGAGGTTTTGAGTGTCGAGTAATACCAGGTCGTCGGGTTGGTAAGTGACGGGGCGGCGGTGTCGGTCGGCGTTGCGCTTAGCGATGACGTTTGAATTTTTTATTGCTTCTGCTGCTCGGGTCCGTGCTGCTTGCATTATTTCTGCGAACTGTTGCGCGCGTGGGACTGGGTTGTCGGGATTCGGGGTCATGGGTACTGTGGGGTCTTGTCCGTAGTTCAGGAAGAACGGTGACTGTTGGGTCGTGGCAGATGGCGAGTTGTTGTATGCGAACTCGATGAGTGGCAGTTGCTGTTCCCACGTGGTCGGGTCGTCGCACGTGGCTCGGATGAGCTGTTCCATGGTCTGGTTTGTCAGTTCTGTCTGTCCGTCGGTTTCGGGGTGGTATGAGGAGCTGAACTGTAGTCGCGTGCCGAACTGCTGCCACAGGTTTCGCCAGAAGTTGCTGGTGAATTTCGTGTCGCGGTCGCTGATAATTGATGCTGGTATCCCGTGTAGTCGAACGACGGTGGAGATGAAGAGGCGGGCTGTTTCTTCGGCTGTGATTGATTTCTTGCAGGCTGCGAAGTGTGCCATCTTCGTCAGCCGATCGATGACGACCAGGATCTCGTCGTTCCCACTTGCTCCAGCCGGTAACCCCGTGACGAAGTCCATCGTCACCTGCTGCCAAGCGCGCTCTGGGGGTGGTATCGGCTGCAACTGTCCTGCCGGTCGTTGTCGTGACGACTTCATGAGCTGGCAGGTGGGACACGATGCCACGTGTCGTTGCACGTCGGTCAGCATCTCGGGCCAGTAGTAATACCGCTGCAGCTGCTGCCGTGTTTTTTCTACCCCGAAATGTCCTGAGGTGACCCCGTTGTGTGCCTCCTGTAGTAACAGTTCCCTTAGTAAAGTGTAGCCCGGTACCCAGATGCGGTCGGTGCCGGCTTTTACGTAATATACCCCTTTTGCTGCTGCGAACTGCTGCGAGTTGCCTCCGGTAAAAAAGGGGTCTGTCTGATACCCGTGGGTAAATAGGCCTGTCAGTAGCAGGCTGGTCTGTGTGAGTAGTATGGCGTGGATCTGGGCAGTTGGGCGGGTCAGTGCGTCGGCAATGTTCGATGCTCCCTTTTTATAGGTGACCGTGTAGTGGAAATTTGACTCGAGGAAATCGAGCCAGCGGATCTGTCGTGGGTTGAGGTGGGGCTGTGCGCGGAGGTACTGTAGGGATCTGTGGTCCGTCCGTACTGTCACGTCTGCGCCGGTCAAGTAACATCGCCAGACCTTGAATGCATGCACGATCGCGAGCATTTCACGGTCGTGTATCGGGTAATTCTTCTCGGGCGGATGCAGTTTTCGTGACTCGTATGCGATGGGCTGTAAACCGTTGCCGAAATCATGTAGCAGTACGGCTCCAATGGTGATATCGCTTGTGTCTGTAACTACTTCGAATGGGCGGTGTGGGTCGGCGATGCGCGGTACGGGCGGTGAACAGAGAACATTTTTCAGGGCAGAGAAGGCAGCATGCTCTTTCTCCCCCCACGTAAAAGCGACCCCCTTCCGCAGTAAATCCGTCAGCGGGGCAGTTAATCGTGCCATGTCGGGGACGAACCGACGCACATAATTAACGAACCCCAAAAAACTCTGCAGCTCCGTGATGTTCGTCGGGGGGTGCCACGCTTTTTCCGTGTCCAGCTTCTTCGGGTCGATCTCAACTCCAGCCTCCGAAATAACGTGCCCCAAAAATTCTAACCTATCCTGGAAGAACTCGCACGTGGAACCCTTGGTCAGTAGTCTGTGCTCGTCTAAAACTTTAAACACTGCTTCCAGATCTGCTAAGTGCTGCTGCTTATCACGACTGTAGACTAGGATGTCGTAGAGGTAAAATATCACGCATTTATCTAAGAGTGGCCTAAACGCCTCGTTCATGGTCATCTGAAATGTCGCCGGTGCGTTGGTCAGCCGGAATGGCATCACGGTGTACTCGAATGACCCGTACCTAGTTCTAAATGCCGTTTTTACGCAGTCCGATGGTTCGACCCGAATCTGGTGGTAACCTCCCCGTAAGTCAATTTTCGAAAAAAACCCGTGCTGTTCGCAGTTGATCTATCAGTTCGTCGGCGCGGGGAATGGGGTATCGCGACTTGACTGTTACCCTGTTCAGTGCTCTGTAGTCGATACACATGCGAAAACCTCCGTCTTTTTTCGGTGTGAACAGTATCGGTGCGGCGAACGGTGACGAACTCGGTCGGATGATTTTTTTCTCTAACAGGTAATCTAACTGCTTCCTCAGTTCATCGAGCTCTGGCTGTGTCAGTCGGAATTGTCGCTGTACAGTTGGCTGTGCCCCCGGTTCTAACTCTATTCGGTGGTCATGTGCCCGCTGAGGTGGCAGTCCCTCTGGTAAATCATCCGGAAAAATCCCCGGGTACCGTTTCAACAGTTCCTATAGTTCGGGCGGTACTGCTGCCAACAGTTTCTGAAAATCACTCGGCTGCTCTGCTTCTCCTACCAATGCTATATCCACTGCGTACACGTCAGCTCCAGCGGCGACAGCCCGTTTCATCGTGATGGCGTTGACGTGGATCGTTGAAGACTCGGGCGACTGCCAGCGAGGTAGCACGACCCAGTTACCGCTACTTCGCACAGTGCAGCTACCCGTCGTCCAGTCGATTCGCGGATTATACCGTCGCAGCCAGTCACGTCCCAGTAAGATGTCGTGCCCATCCAGTGTCGTCGCGAGCATTTCCTGTGCAAACCCACAAGTTTCCCCCGCAGCGGACTTTTACTCTTTCCACATTCTCACGTATGGCCAGCGGCGTGCCGTCGACTAAGCGTGCATCTATCTCCGGTAAACACCGACTAAGTGTCAGTTGCAGCTTCCGTGCGGTTGCGGTAATTGTCAGAATGTCGATGTTTGTCTAGCCTGCAGTGGGGTACTCTATAGCGAGTACAACCCAATTAGGGTTTCCTATATGTATCTCAACTGCTGCTAGTGAAAACCACTCTTTCCTGTTTCTCGTTTTCACCTGCTGTTTCGACAGTATTAACTAAGCTGTGGCTTGCTCCTCCGTCTATAAAAATCTTCACTGCTGCTCCTTGTATTTTCCCGTGAATCAGTACTGGGCAATCCGTCGCTGTACCCTCCTTATTCGTCCGAGCCCGATCGATAGCGTGAATCGGTACTGTGACTCGGTGAGGGTCGGTGAGGTTGGGCGAGCAGGCAGTCTCGTCAGTAGTTGGCCCAATTTCTACTGACTGCTGGCGTTTCCCTGCCTCTGAGACTCCCTCCCCTGCTCCGCTCCGCGGCGCCTTAGCTCCTCTGGGCACTCGCTTTTGCGATGGCCCGGCCTGTTGCAAGCAAAGCAGCGCCCCTTAAACGGTGCGGCAGCTGCATTCGTCGCAACGGCGTGTACGGTGGCGTGCTCGATCGGTCCCCGAGGACGATGTCCGTAATAGGACCCCGGTCTCGGACGGCGCAAAATGTTGATTTTCTCGGCGAGCGCGAGGATCTCGTTAAAATTCGAGAGCCCGCGCAGCATGATTTCGTGCGAGATGTCCGGCTTAAGCCCTCCGACGTAACGGTCCACCCGCTCCGCTTCGTGCATGTAGCCGACTTGCTCGCATAATGCGAGAAAACCGCTCGTGTAGTCTTGAACTGATCCGAGCCGCCGCCAAGTACGCAGTCTCTGACGCGCCGAAATAGAAGCCGCGATTGGCTCGAAGCGCGCCCGAAGCCCTGCGCACCACGCATCCCACGTGCTGTACTGGGCGATTTCGCAAAATGAACTCCAGGTGACGGCTGGGCCCGTGGGCTCTTCCTCTTGCGACGGTGGCTCGTAGGCGCGTGGCGACGTCACGATTACTCTCCACCAGTCCATGGCGGGGCCCCTCAGCAGCGAAACAGCGTAGCGAATCTTCGCTGCGTCCGACTCGACGTAATTCGCGTCGAAGAAAACGTTCATCGTGAAGACCCACGATTGAACCGTCGGACCTCCACGTTGGCTTGGATCGAAACAGGGCGGGTGCTGCGGCTTGAGTGGCATCGGTGCCATGATGTCGTGGCTGCCACTTGTTGCTGCAAACTCCACGTGCCGACGAGCTTCGCGAGGCCCACGCGGGCTTGGTGCGACCCTATTTCTCTCCATGTCAGGCATCGATTGAGCGGCGCCATCACTGACTGCGCCTGAGCGCTGTCCCACGTTGTAGTGTTGCGTCGGTGTGCCTGATGAGATGACGATCGGTTCTTCTGATTGCGCAGGTGCATTTGTGGGTGCTTGTGATGGTGCTGGCGCATTCACTGTTGATTGCTGGCGGGCGGAGTCACGTTCCGCCGTGAGTGTCGCGATTTCGAGCGCCGAGTCTTCGAGTTGGCGCACGAGACGGTCGAGTTGCTCCTGCGTCAATGTCGCAAGATTAATTTCGGCCATGGCGGGGGTGTCGGGCAAGCTCAGCGAGAGCCTCTGTTGTGGCCGTGCGTGCTTACGAGAGAGCACTTCGAGCGGCGGTGCTTGTTCGCTGAGAGACGTCTACCCCCCCAGAAAATTGAGATATTGGGGAAAGCGAAGGTGTGGGTGCGGTCCGAGAGGAGATAGTAGGCTCTGAATACCAAGTGTTACGAGCAGGCCCTCAGATTCACTTTTAGGGTCGTCAACCCATCAGGGTCCCCCTGTGTGTAAACTCTGATTGACAGTGTTCCAAAAAAAAAAAGCCTGAAATGACAGTGTTGCGTTTGTAAAAAGCCTGATGCATCAGTATTACACTAGTAAAAAGGCTGTCACTAACGCGTCGCAGGTGATGGCAACGGGGCAGGATCCTTGGCAGCCCTCCAGCACCACATGGTGGCCAAGTTCGGATTGGCCAAGACTGACTTCTGCTGCGAAACGGCCCAATGGTGTGAGGCGCCGCACCAACAAAACACCTCTGAACGTGAACCAGAGGCAGAATTTCACAGGTTGGCCTCGCCACGGGGTGCTTACACCTCGGGAATCTGAGATTCCCTGTAATTGCGGTCAAATCCACACGGCACAGGTAAGAATCGCTTTCAGTGTTGGTTTCGTTACAACGTTGTGGCATCAGTGTACTAGGGGAAAAAAGTCTGAAATTTCATTGTGGCCTAACAAAAAAGGCTGAAAGATCAGTCCCTCAAAATTCTCAACACTGACTTTTCAGGGTATGTAAAAAAAGGACTGCCAAAATCAGGAATTTCAGGGTTTTTTTCCTGATATCTGAGGCCCTGGTTACGAGTGCAATTGAGCGAGCGAGCGAGGATTGCACTATCGAAGCAAACAATACAGTTGAGCGAAAAGTATGAGCGAAGTTATATAGCGAAGCTAGCGTGGTAACGGTAATGCGGGAAATTGGGGTGCGCTACGGGCCTAGCGCCGAGGTTGGGAATTGTCGAGGCGGAGGTCCGGAGCGCGGGTTTCCAACCGAACCGTGAGGTTGGGTCGCATCGTGAACAGTGGCGGGAGTCGTGGTCGAGGCGAGTGTCGCGAGCGGGTAACGTTCACGGATGGGTGCCGATGGCGGGAACGAGCGTGTACGCGGTAAGCAGGGACGCGAAGTAAGGAAAAGCAATTTTCCTTACACTCTGCAACAATGGTAGCCATGAGTGTGTACAACACATTTTGGTACAATACCGGTAATACCATTTGGATTCCTCACAAGCTCCGTGCATTTTGAGAGTACAGAATGCTGCAGTACACAAGGTGTGAAGGCGGTGTTTGGTAGGTGATTTTTGTATTCCTTACTGCAGCATTTGAACCAAGAACAAGAGACTTGCTGTTGAATTATATTGCATATCCTAACTGCCTACAGCTTGCTAGTGTATTAGTTAGTTATTAGGTTCAACTGCTGGTGGTGTACCCTATCCTCTCCCCTATCCTATATCTTGTAAACATTCCTTAGTGAATCCCCTCTTTGCCCAATTCTCTTGCCATGCTCACTCTCGATACTCACGCTTCCTAGGTAAACCCTAAGTTACTAACTCAAGAGTTAAGAGCGTGTTCTGACATGGTATCAGAGCGTGGTCCCTCCTAGGACCTCGTTTTCATGGGCCCACCAAACCCGCGATCTGCCATGGCGACTTATTGTGCTGCTGGCATGGCTGCTACTGCTAGTAGCGCGAAATCCGCTGCTGGCTCGAACTCCGCTGCTTTTGCAGCACCCGTCGCGCTGCCCCCTTTCGCTTGCCCCGTCGCGCTCTGCCAGTGGCGAGCGTGCCAGCGAGGCGACGGCGGGCGCCAGCGCAAGCGCCAACGGCGGGCGCCAGCGCCAGCGCCAACGGCGGGCGCCACCGCCAGCGCCAACGGCGGTCGCAAGCGCCAGCGCGGACGCCAGCGCCGACGGCGGGCGCTAGCGCAAGCGCCAACGGCGGGCGCCAGCGCCAGCGCGACGCCAGCGCCCAGCGCCAGCACTTCCGCCAGCGCCAGCGCATGGGGGGGAGGGGGATGAGGGGGTGGCGGGAAAGCTTCTGCCGCGCCAGCCACCTCCTCTCCTCTCCTCTCCTCTCCTCTCCTCTCCTCTCCTCCTCCTCTTCTCCTCTCCTCTCCTCTTCTCCTCCAGCCGCATCTCCTCCTCTCTCCTCTCCTCTCCTTCTGCCGCATCTCCTCCTCCAGTCTCCTCTCCTATAGCCGCATCTCCTCCTCCTCTCTCCTCTCCAGCCGCATCTCCTCTGCTCTCCTCCTGTGCACCACCACCAGCTTCCTCCTCCTCACCAACAGTTGTGTTTGCTCGTAGATGGCAAGCGACCAGCATCCTTCGCCCTCCGGCTATTCCAGCCCTCCTCCGCGCTCTCCGCGCCCTCCTCCGTTCTGGCGTTCACAGGTGCTGCCGCTCAGCCACCGCTGTTTCTGTGCCTATCCCAGCTACAGCAACCGCTCTCCAGGCGACCTGGTGCCAGACACCACTAGCTATAGCCGTAGGCAGTTACGGGGGTGTGTTGAATTATATTGCATATCCTAACTGCCTACAGCTTGCTAGTGTATTAGTTAGTTATTAGGTTCAACTGCTGGTGGTGTACCCTATCCTCTCCCCTATCCTATATCTTGTAAACATTCCTTAGTGAATCCCCTCTTTGCCCAATTCTCTTGCCATGCTCACTCTCGACACTCACGCTTCCTAGGTAAACCCTAAGTTACTAAGTCAAGAGTTAAGAGCGTGTTCTGACACTTGCACCCACCAAAAGCATTTGGAACGACTTCTGCTTATTTCCTAATGCTTGCAAACAGTTGGCAAAACACCTTGGCTCATACAGTTGGCCTGGCAAATCATGCAGTTCCGTCTCCTTCTACCTAACCTAACCCGCATCAGCTTCCTTGGCGTCCCAACTCACCACCCCAGTCTAGTCCACAGGGTAGCCGCAGACACAAAGAATCCGCCCTTACTGGGCAGTGCGCTCATGGCATCTCGCGAGGGGCGAGACCAGTGATGCAACGCATGCATTTCCTGCGAGAGTCCCGGCACTAGGTGCTACTCTAGGGAGGCTTCCAGCTCCAAGTTGAATGGCATGGGGTGGACATGCAACACGTTTGCAGTCATTCAGTGACGGCGAGGGGAGTGGAGGAAAGCAGGGCCATTGGCGAGGGGGAATCACTCGCAGGCTACTTTGGTGTCAAAGCTGCTCAGACAGATGGCAAAGGCCTGCAGGCAGGGGGGCACGGGGCCACAGGGGCACGTGGAGGCAGGGTCAGGAAAGTCAGACCCTAAACCACAAGAGACATGTTGAGTCAAGCAATCTAGTGCTTGCTGTAGCACTCATGGAACGATTCCATACCACACCCAGCACTTAGCACATTCATTCGAATATATTCCAGAAACCCACTGAAGGAAGCAATAATGCATAGTGAATGAGGGAAAGGTGGAAGGCGGTGGGGGTTACCTGGAAGGCGGAGAGGGGGTAGCGGTAGTCCATGGTGAAGACGTCCTTGCCGATCTTGCCAAACTGCAGCAGCACTGCCTTGTCCGCATCGTCCACCGCCCCCCCCGCATTGCCCTCTATCAGCTGAAAGTTCTTCACCGACGCCACTGTCACCCGGCCTCGGAAGTTGAGACACCAACACTGCCACACATGCCCCCACGCGCAAACACACACACACACACACACACACACACACACACACATTCACACAATCACACGTGCACACAAATTTACACACCACAGATACACATTTGCACAAATCCACTCTCATGCAAACACACCCACCCACACATACACACCCCCACACGCACACAAACAGGACCCGAGCCACAGTTGAGGCAAGCAGACAAGAAAGAGCATCAACACAAGCAGCAGCAGCCTCCCTGCCCCCACCCGCACTGCCCCCACGCCCTCTCAGCGCACCTGCAGCTGCTCATGCCAGCGGGGCGGCTTGTTCCTCAGGATCATGGGCTCCGCCAGCAGCTGCTGCTCGCCCCCTACCTGCCCTCCCTGCGCGTGTCTGTGCCGCCCGCCGCACTGCCGGCACTCGCACGCGTCTGGCGCGGCACACAGCGGCATCACGGCGGGGGGAAGCAGGTCGGCTTCTGGTGGGGCGGGGGAGGCGGCGGAGGAGGGGAGGACGGGGGAGAGCGAGGCGGTGGGGGCGAAGGCGGGCGAGGCGAAGGGCGGCGTGGGCGCGCCAGTCGCGTCCATGGCGTCCCCCTCCTCGCCTTCCGCGCCCTCCTCTACCTCTTCCGCCGCGCCCTGCCTCTGCCCCAGCAGCGACCGCCCCAGGTGCCGCGCGGAGCCACCCAGGCTGCTGCTGCCCGCGGGCCTGAATAGCGAGCGCGGGGAGGTGGCGAGGGCGGGCGTGTAGGGGGAGGCGGGGGCGGGCGAGGAGAGGGCGGGGGAGGAGTCAGAGAGAGTGAAGGCGGGCGGCGAGGAGAGCAGCGACGAGGAGGAGGACGACGAGGGCGGAGTGAACGCCGCAGCAGCGGGCGAGAAGGCGGGAGAGGCGAGGGAGCGTTGAGCGGGGAGGGGGCGCGACGGGGTGGCGCTTTCCCCCAGCGAGAGGGGCGGCGGCGACAGCCCCGCCATGCCTTGGCTCGCCGCCGACTCCGCGGCGGCGCCCATCAGCCCGCCCTCCAGCGAGATCTCCACTCCGCCTCCCCCCCCACCCGCTGCTCGCGCGCCCGCCCCGTCAGCATCGTTGTTCTTTCCGGTTCCGTCGTCGTCGCCGGCCAATCCCGTGGCGCCAGCTGGCACGTGGTGCAGCGTGCAGAGGATGCGGCGGGGCCCGCGCGCGCCCAGCACGTTGAGCGCGTACGCGACGGACACGACGGGGCCGTCCAGGGGCAGCGCGGAGGGCGCGGGGGAGAGGCACGGGGAGAGCGTGGCGGCGGAGGGCTTGTGGCAGACGGCGGGCGCGCAGGAGGTGGAGGGGGAGGAGAGGAGCGCGGAGAGCCCGCCGTTGCTGGCGTCGAAGGAGGAGGAGAGGAACGACGGGCGCAGCGCCGACGACGCGGACGACGAGGCGGACGAGGAGGCGGAGGCGGCGGAGTGCGAGGCGGAGGCGGGAGTGAACTCGGGGCTCTTGGCGGCGGAGAGCGACGACGCGCTGGCAGTCAGCCACCGGCTGCTGCTGCTGCTGCCGCTCGCAGAGGCGTCGGCGGGCGGCGGGGCGCAGAGCGCGGGCGAGGGAGCGAGGAGCGGGCTGTAGCCGGGATGCACCTTGCTGCTGGCGATGGGCGGCGAACACACCGGGTTCACGGGCTGCTGGGGGGAGACGAGAGAGTGAGAGGGGGTGAAAGGAGGAGAGGAGGGAAGGTTGAGAAGATGGTGCGAGAAAGCAAGCAGGGGTGGTGGCGGGAGATGGGATGGCGAGGGACGACGTGGTACGAGTGAAGGCGAGTGGCGTAGGGCGCGCAAAGCACGTGACTCGAGGCGCATCCGAGCAGACGGCGAGAGCAAAGCAACGGCGAGAGGGTTATAGGGGGCGGGGAGAGAGAAGGGGGGTGGGTGCGGGACTGGCCTCGTTGGGCGACTCGTAGATGGCGAAGCGCGTGGAGAGGAAGTTGGCGCGCAGGCGACCGACGAAGGACGAGCGCGATCGCGAGAAGTCGCGCGGATCCAGCGAGACGATGTACTCCATGCTGCGCGCCGAGTGGGGAGAGGGGGGGGATGTGGGGGGAAGGGGGGAAGGAGGGAAGAGGACGCCAGCAAGGCGAAAGCGGAAGGGAACACATTAACGTAGGGAAGAATGAAGGGACGAAGGGAGCGGAGGGAAAAATGTCGGACCAGACGACGAACACATAGCGCATGAGCGACCACGCGCGTGAGAACTCCCGTCCCACGCAACACGGCGGCCGCTGCCATCCGCTCCTCGCACCACCCGCGCCCATCCTCCCCGCTCCCCCACCTCCCCCCCACTATAACCGTCGCGGCGGCGAGCGCGTACCTGGAGGGGCGCCAGCCGCACTTGCGCGCCGCCATGAGGAACTTGCCCGTCTCGGTGGGCGCGGGCGGCACGCCGAGGAAGAGCGTGAAGGTGCCCGTCTTGCGGCTGCGGCGGATGAAGCACTCCACGCTGCGCTTCCGCGGCCCCGGGCGGCGCAGCTCGTCGGGGAAGGAGATCTGCCCCGCCTCGAACGACCCCACCGACTGCAGCAGATCGCTGCGCGCCGAGTGGCGGGGGATGAAGGTCCGGGGGGGAGGGGGAGGAGGGGTGGGGAGGGGAGTGGGGAGAGAAAGGCACGCGGGGCAGAAAGAAGAGGTCGAGGAGCGATGCGTTTAGGGTGAAGAGCTATGGCTTGCGCGGCGCGGCAAGAGGGGAGGCGTGGAAGGAGCTGTGAGAGAGGACGTGAGCGGGGAAGCGAGAAGGTTGGAGGAAGGGGAAGAGAGGAGCAGTGCGGATGGGGGACGGGGAGGGAGTGGTGAATAGGAGTGGATCACTCCAGCGCGGCGCACGCGGGTAGGGAGGTCGTTGGAAAGTCAATAGGGAAAGAGACGGAGACAGACGAGTAAATATAGAAAACTTTTCACGGGAACAAAACGATGGAGAAAACACGGAAGGGAGAAGGGCAAGGGGAGCACGGCGAGGGCGTGAGCGCACCGAGTCATCTCGCGCCACGCCTTGCAAACGCCGGCGCACGCGACGACGCTGCGACGTTGCGGCCAGTCGCGGTCGTCCTCCTCCAGCCGCGCGATCACCTCGCGCAGCAGCTCGGGCGGCAGCGACGACCACTTGGAAATCTCCGCGTCGTCCGCCGCATTCCCCGCTCGCCCTGCCTGGCTGTTGTATCCCGACCGCGCGCCGGCGCGCATGGCGAAGCACCCCACGCCCGTCAGGGGCCCCATCGACGACGGATGTGGCAAGGCGGCTGCAGGCGGGGTCTATGCGAGATTCCAAGTGGCGGGAACGCTTGTGCGTTCAGGTCGGTTTAACGCGCTTAGTTCGATAAATATGCAAACTAGCACGACGTACGCCCTTCAAGCACAGCAGTAACAGCGCGTCGAAATACCTCGTTGATTTTTCAATGCGACGCTCGGTCCCGTCTCCATCTGTGTCAGTGCCCTAATGAAATTCTCAATCGTAGTGCGCCATGGTTGACGTGAAAGTCCCACAACAGCTAAAGCTTACGGTACCATCCAATGGTTCCGGCAGTGAATGAGAGGGAGGCACGGGGTGAAGGCAAGTGACGGGACAGACCTGCCCTTCTCGCCTCTGCTGTGGACTTGCGCTCCGCTCAACTTCCAACTCCGCCAGCTTGCGGCGAGATGCGCAACAACGGGGTGGGTTGTTGTCAAGGACGCGCGGACGAGAGTCAAGTGTGGAGTGCGGGGCGGAGGTAGCTGGCGGTGGAGGGTGGTGTGAGCGAGCGCGCAAGAAGCAGTTGAGCCACGTGGGAAACGCGGGTTCGTTGACGCATGCAGGTGAATCTGATGCGGCCCTCGTTATGAGCGCTTCACACACGGGTGGCTCGGTTCGAATGGCCCAGGGCAGGGCAAACCCGCGTTGCACTAACGGGGGCAAGGGCTGGTCTCTGTGCGCGGCGAACAACCCTGGGTTTTATTGAGGACGAGGAGACTCGAATTAGTCACGGTCCGGGGGTCGCAACGCGAGGCACCATGAACAGTTCCCACCGCATCTGAAATCCTTCATATTTGCGCCACGTTCTCATACGAGAGGCTTTCATTATAGCACCCGCTCACCTTGAAATGACTTGGGCGAATTCAAACATGTCTTTAGGTAACAGCCGCTGTAAGTTGAACAGAACAAACTATGATTGAAAAAACAAGGCATACTAGAATATTCTACTACTACATATTCTTCATGGCACCCCTTGTCAGAATGAGAATGATCACTGAATGAGGGAGAAGGATACAAATATCAAACCCTAATATAGGCTACCAAACTGTTGGGATAACCGAAGGGTTATCTTTACATTCCTGAAAGCTTCACATTAGCGCATGCCCTCATATATCAGGCTTTTTACCCTGAGTTGACTTATTTTCAGCCCCCCTTTTTTTTTTACCAATGCTGAACTTTCCGCTTTTTTTTTTTGTAACCCGGAAATTTCAGCCATTTCAGCCTTTTATCGAATGTGTACACTGAATGCGCATTCCGCATCCTTCCTGCAAAACACTCGGGATTACGGGGATTGCAATATTTCCGCAGTAATAATTGTCGGAACATTGCGGTTCCACCGCTTGAGTTGTCTCAGTTGTTAGGGGAATTATCAGAGTAGAAGATGTCAACATACTTATGTTTGTTTGTCAAAGTTATGTTATATAGTCATTTAGCCTGTAGTGAGTTGCATGCTACGGGGTATATAATTTCACTCGACACTCTCCTTGTACCCCCACCCATTTGACCTAACTAATCATTCCGCTATACTCTGAGATGGTATCACGCTAGGAAACTTCCTAGGCCTAACTGACATCATAGTCCTAGAGCTTCTCCCTCCCTCCTTACTCCCTCCAGCCAGTGAGCCGTCCTCAGCCCGCCGTGGCGACTCCCACCGTCCCGTTTGTCAACGGAAGCTGTGTGTTGGCCCCGTCCTTGCTTGGGCTGAGCCGACTTCGTTGTCGGGTGTGCGGGGAGTGCAGCCGACCTGCTGCAGTGGGCGACGACGTCCTGGGCGCCTGGACGCCGACCTGGGCGTCTGGACGACGTCCTGGGCGCCTGGACGCCGACATGTGCGTCTGGACCGCGTCATGGGCGTCTGGACGGCGTCCTGGGCGCCTGGACGCCGACCTGGGCGTCTAGACGGCGTCCTGGGCGCCTGGACGCCGACCTGGGCGTCTGGACGCCTGGAAGCCGACCTGGTTGCCCGGTCGACACAGATACCCAGGCGACGGGCGCTGCGGGGTGCGCAAGAGTCGCCCAGGAGGTTATTGCGAAGCCGACCTCGGTGTGGTATCCCGAGGTCGACGTGGAGGATCAGGTGCAGTCGTAGGCACATGGTCAGCTTGGCGTCTGCGCTCTGAATGTGAAGAGGCACAACACGCCAACCAGCTGCGAAGCAGGTGCACTGCTATCATGCGGGTGCAACGCTGTGTAGCCGCCTTGCTGCAGCGTTGTCACGCCGTCGACTTGCAGCGTTGGCAGACCGCGACTTTGCACTGCTGGAGCACGGTCGACCATGCATTGCTGGAACGCGGTCGACCGTGCTGCGCTGGTAGTCGGCCTGTATGCTTGCTAGCATCTGATGTAGTCCATTGTTGCTTTGCATTGTGTACCATTGTTGTCAATCTTTGCTAGTGAAACTCTTGCCAAAGTTCCCCGTGAATGCGCAAGTAGTGTGAACACGAGCAAAAAACTAAGGAACGCAGAGATCACCCCCAATGTCGAACATTACATATGTTTGTGTTCTCTAGGCTGTAGTGGGTTTAGCCTTAGGGGGTACAAACTCTAGGGTTTCATACTTGTACTCCCAACTTTCCTAATGCAATCACTTCACTCATTCTGACATGGTATCACGAGCCTAGGTTGCCACCTAGGACCGCCTTCTACTACGGGCCCACTATTCCGCTAGAAGCGCCCTCGTGCGCCCTACCTTACGTGCGCCCTCGTGCGCCTTTCTCTGCTCGTGCGCCCTCGTACGCCCCGCCCTTCGTTCTGCCCGCGTGCCTTCCTGCAGCCCTTGCGCTGCCTCCTGCTGCCCTAGGCCAGTGCGCCGCCCCTGCAAGCTAGTACGGCCCTCGAGCCGCCCCTGCAGGTCCGTCAGGCCCCCGAGCCGCCTCTGCAGACCCGTCAGGCCCCCCGAGCCGCCTCTGCAGGCCCGTCAGGCCCGAGAGCCGCCCCTGCAGGCCCGTCAGGCCCGCGCACAGCCTCTGCCCGACCGCGCGCCGCCCATGCAGGCCCTCGCCGCCCGCACGCAGCCTCTGCAGGCCCGTCAGGCCAGCGCGCGACCCCGTTAGGTCGCTGTCGCGGCCCCGTCAGGTCGCGGACGCGGCCCCGCCCTGCAGTAACGCGGCCGCGCCCCACTGCCCGCCACGTCGCCCTGCCCGCGGCGTCGCCACCTGCCCGCGGCGTCGCCACCTGCCCGCGGCGTCGCCACCTGCCCGCCGCGTCGCCCCTGCCCGCGGTGTCGCCCCTGCCCGCGGCATCGCCACCTGCCCGCGGCGTCGCCACCTGCCCGCCGCGTCGCCCTGCCCGCCGCGTCGCCCCTGCCCGCGGCGTCGCCCCTGCCCGCGGCGTCGCCACCTGCCCGCGGCGTCGCCACCTGCCCGCGGCGTCGCCCTGCCCGCCGCGTCGCCCCTGCCTGCGGCGTCGCCCCTGCCCGCGGCGTCGCCACCTGCCCGCGGCGTCGCCACCTGCTCGCCGCGTCGCCCTGCCCGCCGCGTCGCCCCTGACCTACCCCGCGCCTGGCCCCTGGAGCAGCCGCCTCTGGAGCAGCCGCCCCTGCAGCAGCCGCCCCTGGCCCCTGGAGCAGCCGCCACTGCAGCAGCCGCCCCTGGAGCAGCCGCCCCTGGCCACTAAAGCAGCCGCCACTACAGGAGCCGCCCCTGGCCACCTGGAGGAGCCGCCACTGGAGGAGCCGCCCCTGGACCCTGGAGCAGCCGCCCCTGCAGCAGCCGCCGCGGAGCTCCCTGCCGCGGCCCGGCCCCGCCCTGCAGCTGTAGCGGCCCCGCTATCGCCGCCGTCTTGCGCCTGCCCTTCCCACCACCGGTGAGCACTGCCCTGACCGTGCTGCTACCGCTGCTACTGTTGCTACTGTTTTTCCTGCTCCTACTGCTACTCCTGTTCCTGCTGCTACTGCTGCTACTGCTGCACCTGGCTTGGCCAGATGCAGCTCCAGGGCTGCCCGCGTGAGTCCCTCACACCCCAGCAGCTTCGTGAGTGGTACGCTAGTTGGGGTTATCGGGGTGGCCGTAGTGGGAGTCGCACTGGAGTGGGTAGTTCGGGAGCTTCTGGTAGTGGCCAGGTGCAGCTGCAGCGTCGTCCCCGCGAGGCTCTTTCGCCCCAGCAGCTTCGTGAGTGGTACGCTAGTTGGGGTTGTCGGGGTGGCCGTCGTGGGAGTCGCACTGGAGTGGGTAGTTCGGGAGCTTCAGGTAGTGGCCAGGTGCAGCTGCAGCGTCGTCCTACTAGTGCTGAGGGTGCCTGTCACCTGTGTGTGCCGCCTGACCCCGGTATCCAGTCTGCTGCTCCAGGTACTGGTGAGGCTGCCGCTCTTGGTGCTAGTACGTCTGCTGCCCCAGGTCCTGGTGAGGCTGCTACTCTAGGTGCTGGTGAGGCTGCTGCTCTAGGTGCTCGTGAGTCTGCGCCCTCTGGTACTGCGTCTACTGAGGCACTGCACACCTTCACACTGGACTCAGGTGGTTCCCGCTGTTTCTTTCGTGACCGCACTGCCTTTGAGCAGCTTGCTCGGCCGGTTGCAGTCTCCCTCGCTGACCCCTCTGGGGGTCCGGTCATTGTGACCTCCTCCACTGTTCTCCCTTGTCCTGCGGTCCCGTCGGGCACACTGTCAGGTCTCTACCTCCCCTCGTTCTCTACGAACTTGGTGGCGGGTAGTGCGCTCCAGGACGGGGGTGTCCACCAGTTCACCCCTGCCTACGAGCGCGTGACACACTGCACGTGTGCTCGGACGGGTCGCCACCTGGCTACCTTCACTCGGCAGCCGGGGTCGGACCTGTACACACTGACCACTGAGTCCCCTCAGGTAGCTGCGTCTGCGTCTGCGTCAGGTCAGCTGTCGGCCCCCTGCTCGTGTCGCTCCCTGGCGCACGAGACCGTCCTCTGGCACCACCGCCTTGGTCACCCGTCAGTGCAGCGCCTTCGTGGCATGCACTCCCGGTACCTTGTCTCTGGTCTTCCCAGGGTTCTCCCTCCCCTCCCACCCTCGCCTGCTCCTCCTTGTCTTCCCTGTGTCGAGGGGCGGCAGCGCGCCGCTCCTCACTCCTCCTCGTTTCCCCCGACGACTGCTCCCCTGCAGACGCTCCACATGGACGTGTGGGGCCCAGCCCGCGTTCGTGGACAGGGTCACGAGAGGTACTTCTTGATAGTTGTTGACGACTACTCGCGCTACACCACGGTCTTCCCCTTGCGCACCAAGGGTGAAGTCCCTGATGTTTTGATCCCTTGGATCCGCGCTGCCCGTCTCCAGCTCAGCGAGAGGTTCCACTCGGACTTTCCTGTCCTGCGTCTGCACTCTGACAGAGGTGGGGAGTTTTCCTCCGACCTCTTGAGGGCCTACTGTCAGGGGCAGGGCATTGAGCAGTCGTTCACGCTTCCGGCCTCTCCACAACAGAATGGGGTTGCTGAGCGCCGCATTGGCCTGGTCATGGAGGTCGCTCGTACCTCCTTGATCCATGCGGCTGCCCCCCACTTTCTGTGGCCGTTTGCGGTCCGATACGCTGCGCATCAGCTCAACCTCTGGCCCCGTGTCTCCGTTCCGGAGACTTCGCCGACACTGCGTTGGACGGGAGAGGTTGGCGATGCGTCTCGTTTCCGGGTCTGGGGATCTCGAGCTTTTGTTCGCGATACGTCCGCGGACAAGCTCTCCTCCCGCGTTGTTCCTTGTGTCTTCCTTGGCTTTGTCCCGGACGCGTCTGGTTGGCAGTTTTACCACGCCACCTCGCGCCGTGTCCTGCCTTCACAGGACGTCACGTTCGACGAGTCGGTCCCCTACTACCGCCTCTTCCCCTACCGCACTGCCCCGCTCCCCCCCCCGCCTCTCTTCCTCGCACCAGGTGCTGCTGTGGTAGACCCCCTCCCCCCTCAGGGTGCCACTCCCTCAGGTGTGTCCCAGGTTGACCCGGTTGAGCCTGTCGAGGTAGCTGTCGACTCTCGTCCTGCTAGGGGTGCTGAGCCTGAGCGTGTGGAGCCTGGGGGTGCGGAGCCTGGGGGTGCTGAGCCTGAGGTTGCTGAGTCTGGGGGTGCTGAGCCTGCGGGTACGGAGCCTGGGGGTGCGGAGCCTGGGGGTGTTGAGCCTGAGGGTGCTGAGCCTGAGAGTGCTACGTCTGAGGGTACTGAGCCTGGGGGTGCTGCGACTGACCGTGCGGCGCCGGGAGGCGCTCCCTCCTCACAGCAGCTGCGGGAGTGGTACCTGCAGTACTGCAGCCTCAGGAGGGGCGCTTCTGGAGCTAGGGGTGCTGCTGGAGCTGGTACTAGTGGTTCCCCTCCCCGTCGGGAGCCGCCCTCTCCCCAGCGGCTCCGAGAGTGGTACGCTCGGCGCTGCAGTCTCCGGAGTGGCGCTACTGGTGTCGCGGACCCTGGAGCTGGAGCTGGTACTGGTGCTGGTGCTACTGACGCTGGAGCTGCTGGAGGCAGTGCTGGGGCTGCTGTAGCTTCTGGAGGTGCTGGAGCCTCCGGTCCAGGAGGTGCTCGTACAGGCGGTACTGGAGCTGCTGGGACTGGGGGTTCTTCTGGAGCTGGAGCTGCTGGAGGTGCTGCTGGTGCTGCTGGAGGTGCTGCTGGTGCTACTGGAGGTGCTGCTGGTGCTGCTGGAGGTGCTGCTGGTGCTGCTGGAGGTGCTGCTGGAGCTGCTGGTGGTACTGCTGGAGGTGCTGCTGGTGCTGGTGCTGCTGGAGGTGCTGCTGGTGCTGGTGCTGCTGGAGGTGCTACTGGTGCTGGAGGTTCTGGTGTTACGATAAGAATGAATTGATAGAAAATGTGAAGTACAACCCTAATCATGCAAGTAAGTAGAAATGTAACACCTAGACTAACCTAAACAACACATATAAAATATATGTTGACACACCCCCATAGTCTAGGTGACGGAAGTCCTGTAGAAACAACAAGAGCAAGCAACGGTCACAAGACCAGTCTACAAGAACAAGACAAATCTCAGGGTGGAGCTCAAAGTCACCACACATTCCGAGAGCAAGCAAGGGGCCACAAGGCCAGTCCACATGCAGGTATATAGCAAATATAAAGAGATGCAAGAGTACAAGACATGCAGGACAAGGCATCTCTAAGCAAGCAAGTGAGGACGGGCAGGCACAAGGCCAAGCTGGGTGCAGAAACGCTGGTGGTCACAAGGCGGCAACGCCTTGGTGAAGATATCTGCCGTGTTGGCCTCAGAGACCACACGTCGAACGAGTGCCTGTCCACGCCGCTGCAACTCACGCAGAAGGAAGTAACGAAGCTGGATGTGCTTCGCCTTCCCAACCAGTCGGGGCTCCTCACACAACAGGACAGCAGACCTGTTGTCGGCGAACAAGACTGGGGGAGAGCGAGGCCGCTCACCAAGGTCGGTGAGAAGGAAAGACAGCCAGCGAAGCTCCTGAGCGGCCATGGTCGCAGCGTACACCTCTGCCTCACAGCTGGAACCGGCGACGGACGACGCCCGAGTCGACCGCCACGAAACAGCACCTGCCCCGAGGCTAAAGGAGTACCCCTGTGTAGACCGACGCGTCTCCGCGTCGTCGGCCCACGACGAGTCCGAGTAACCTGTGAGTGTAACTGGCTGCTTCCCTCCAAGGACAAGTCCCATGCCTGATGTACTCGCCACATAATTCGCCACCCTCTTAGCAGCGTACCAGTGGGAAGGTCGGTGTCTCCCAGGCGCAACAAAGCGCGCAAGGACGCTAAGAGGGTAAGCTAGGTCTGGGCGAGTACAGGTCATCAGGTACATGAGACAACCCACCAGCTCAGGATATGGACCACTGGACTCAAATGACTCGTCCGAAGGTGGAGCCGTGAGCCCATGATCCACACCAAGAGGGGTGAGCTGTACCTTGGAGAACGGGAAGCGAAACCGCGTGAGGATCTGCTCGACCATATGCTACTGAGTCAGCGTAATGGTGCGAGCTGCCCTGTCCCTGGTGATCTGCAGGCCAAGGTAGTGCTGCAGCTCACCAAGGTCAGTGCAAGTGTGTCTCCTCTGCAGTTCCTCCTTCACGGAGGCCAGCGCGCGTCGGTCGGGAGTGGCGAACACTAGGTCGTCGACGTAGACCAGGACAAAGAACGGGGTCGAGCCACGGCGAACGAACAGTGACGGGTCAGCAGACGACGGAAAGAAGTCAAGAGCTGCAAGGGTCGAGCGAAGTGTGTCGTGCCACTCACGTGGGGCCTGACGCAGGCCGTAGACTGGTCGACGCAGCTGCCACTGGGTCCCAGGTGGGAAAGAGCCAGTGAAGCCAGGCGGGCGACGCAGCCAGATCTGCTCGTGCAGGCTCCCCTGAAGGAACGCGGTGGAAAAGTCCAAGGAGTGCAACTCGTAGTCGCGCTGGGCTGCAATATGCAGCAACACCCGAAGAGTACTCATCTTCGGGGTGGGAGCGAAGGTCTGGAAGAAGTCCACCCCCTCTCGCTGACTGAAGCCTCTCGCAACATAGCGCGCCTTGAACACAGGTGGTGATCCAGGCGGCCGCTTCACCTTGTAGAGCCATCGGCCACTGACGACATTCGTCCCAGGTGGTGGGAATGCATCGACGTAAGTGCCTGTGGACCTATAAGATGCCATCTCTGCCTCCTCAGCTGCTATCCAGTACGAAGCCCAGGGTCCCGAGACCGCCTCGGCGTGAGTGCGAGGGATCGGGATGTCAAGGGCGTCTGGATCCCCCTCAGGGGCAAGCAGCATGGCGCAGAGATGAGGAACAGCGGCCGCAAGGAAACCAAGCTCGAACTGCCTGTCCTCTAGGACCTCCAGGGGAAAGACAGGAGCACCCCCAGAGGACGGAGAACGTGCAGGGCCACTCACCAAGTGAGCGGCGTAGTCAAGGCGGTGGGAAGAGGCAAAGCCAGAGACAGTGGTAACAAGTGCTAAGACAGACGACAGAGGTGCAGTCGGGTGAGTGACCAACGCGGACAAAACACGGGAGACGACAGGACGGGAGGCACGGAGGTAGTCGGACAACGGGTCGTGAAGCACAGTGAGGGACGACTCAGGGGGCTGTGGAAGGACAGGAGGAGGTGGAACACGAGAGCGGAGAACAAGGTGAAACGGACCGTCTGCACGGTAACGGGACCGACGGGGCTGTGGAGACACAGCACGACTGAGGGGAGGACGACGAGTTCACTGGGAGGAGGAAAGGAACTCAACTGGTGGAACAGGAGGGGACGGTAGGGGACCACGAACAAAGCGTGCAGGTGCTGGGTCGGGGAGGTCGCGTAGTCGCAGTCGCTGCTGCTCCGCCTCCTCTGGCGTCTGCTGCGACGGTACCGGCCCCTGCTGCTGCTCCTGTGGCTCCGCCTCTGCCCTCTCCTGCTGCGGCTGCAGCTGTACCCGCTGCTGCGACCGGGACTCCTGCGCTACCCTCTCCTGCTGCTGATGTGACTCCTCCTCTACTCTCTCCTGCTGCGTCTGTAACTGCACCTGCTGCTGCGGGTGGGACTCCTACTCTACCCTCTCCTGGTGCGGCCGTGACTGCTCCTCTACTCTCTCCTGCTGTGTCTGTAACTGCACCTGCTGCTGCGGGCGGGACTCCTGCTCTACCCTCTCCTGGTGCGGCCGTGACTCCTCCTCTACCCTCTCCTGCTGCGGCTGCAGCTGCACCCGCTGCTGCGACCGGGACTCCTGCGCTACCCTCTCGTGCTGCTGCTGTGACTCCTCCTCTACTCTCTCCCGCTGCTGCTGCTGCTGCTGCTGTTCCCTCTCAAATCGCTCACGCTCCTCCCTCTCCAACTGGAGGAGACGCTGCTCACGGGTCAGGAAACGTACAGTGCGCGGTGTAGGCGCCACAGTGCCAGTGCCTCCAGCTCCAGCACCCCCAGAACCAGCACCTCCACCACCGACACCCCCGGGGCCTCCAGTACCTCCCGCAAAACACCCCCAGGCTCCGCAGCAACCGACCGCAGAGAAGAAGGAGGAGGAAACTGCGGGACGGACGGGAAGCCAGGGGGTGAGGCAGGGCGAGGCCGCCGAGTCGAGGCTGCCGTGTCCTCCAGAGGAGTGACCTCCACGCCCACAACCCCTGCACCCCCATAGCCGACACCACCAGCTCCTGCAGCCCCAGTACCCTCACCCTCCGCAACTGCACCTCCCGCACCCCCAGACACGACAGGGACTGGACGCTGCGGGGGGGAAGACTGCGGAGTGACGTGCGACACACCTGACGGGGCAGGACGCGAAGGGGGGGAGGCTACCGAGGCGACTGGTGGGGGCTCAAGGGTGAGGAACAGCGGGGGGGAAAAGGCCTCAGTACCTCGGTGGGGGCGACTCCTGTAGTAACAGACAGACTCGTCGAACGTGACGTCCTGCGAAGCGAAGAACTGGTAGGTGACCGGGTCATAGAACACCCAGCCGGAGGCGTCCAAAGGGAAGCCAAGAAAGACGCAGGCACGAGTGCGCGGAGACAACTTGTTCGCGCCAGGGGCGCGAACGTGAGCCAGACAACCCCAGACGCGGAAGTCAGCTGCTACGCCCGGAGAACCTGTCCAAAGGGAGACCGGCGTCACCCTTGGCCGTGCGTCACTGGGCCACAGGTTCAGCTGGTGCGCGGCGTAGCGGACTGCCTGGGGCCACAAGAACTGGGGGGCACCGGCATGGCACATGGAGGTCCGGGCAACCTCCATGACCAGGCCGATGCGTCGCTCGGCTACCCCGTTCTGCTGCGGTGATGCTGGTAGCGTGTAAGACTGGATGATCCCCCGACCCTGACAGAACGTCTCCAGGCGAGTGGAAGAAAACTCACCACCACGGTCCGAGTGTCGGCGAAGCCCACACAGGCCTTGGGCGCCACCCCACGCTAGTAGCCACGGCTCGAGGACGGTAGGCACGTCGGCCTTCCGTCGCAAGGGGAAAACCGTGGTGTAGCGGGAGTAGTCGTCCACCACAATCAGGAAGTAGCGCTCCTGACGTGGGCCAAGGACCGGAGAGGGGCCCCAGACGTCCAAGTGCAGGGTCTCGAAGGGAGCCGTGGTGGGGGGGAACGAGGAGGAGTGAGGGGCAGCGCGCTGCCGACCCTCGACGCAAGGAGTGCACAGCGGCGCAGGCGAGCGGGGAAGCGGTGCAAGCGACCCTGGGAGACCTGAGACCAGACGGTAACGTGCCATCCTAATGAGACGCGGGAACGACGGGTGACCTAGACGGTGGTGCCAGAGGACCGACGGGTGGGTGAGGGACTGACAGTCACACGACACAGCAGCTACCTGACCTGACCTGACCTGACCCGACTCAGTGTGGTGGCTCTCTGTGGAATGTGGCCAGGGGCGCCCCAGTGGCACCGACAGTGCAGGAGGCAACAGGCTCGTCCAGTGGGAAAGTAGTGACTACGCCTAGGTCGTGAAGGTGACTGACACCCACCAGGTTCCTAGAGAACGAGGGGGTGTAGTAACCTGTAAGAAAACCTGAGGGAGCCGCCGGACACGGAAGAGTGGTGGTGCTGTTAGCAACTACACGTCCCACAGAGGGGTCAGCCAAGGCGACAGTGACTGGAGTGCGCAGTGGTGTGAGGTCGGTACAGTCGCGAAAGAAACAGCTGGACGCTCCAGAATCTAGGGTGAAGGAAAGCTGTGCAGTCTGTGGGGTCGCACCCGAACCAGCTACAAAGGCTAGTGCTAGATTAGTGGTAGCTGCAGCTCCTACACAAAGACCCTCAGAGGCGCCGGGACTGGAAACAACACACGCACCAAGACTGGAAACACATGTCTCTACTCGTGCAGCCGGAAAGGGTCCTAGACCAGGCAGGTGAGACTCAACTGGTGCAGTAGTGCGCTGGCGAAGGCGCGAAGGCCAGTGCGGTGTAATAGCGTGAGGACCAAAACGCTCACGGTGGAGGTCGTCGAGTCGACGGTAGCAGCTGGACGCAGTGTGGTCAGGACTCCAGCAGGTAGTGCCAGCACCAGGGCCTGTCAGGGCCCGGTACCCGCAGGGGCCGACGTCTCGCCCACTGCTAGCTGAGCCACTTCTGGGGGCGCCACACTTTGGACCCGCAGGCCCCACCTGACGGGAGTGCTGCGGCTGGCCCTGCTGCTGTAGAACCCTAGTACATGCCATGTGAGCCTATGCTGCTGCTATTTCTGCTGGGGGCAGCCTAAGCTGCTGCTGGTGCGCTGGGGGCAGCCTGTGCTGCTTCTGGTTCTGCTGAGAGGCAGCCTAGGCTGCTACTGGTTCTCCAGGGGGCAGCCAATGCTGCTGCTAGTGCGTTGGCAGTTGCCTAAGCTGCTGCTGGTGCGCTGGCGGTAGCCTAAGCTGCTGCTGGTGCGCTGGGGGCAGCCTATGCTGCTGCTGGTTCGCTGGGGGCAGCCTATGCTGCTGCTGCTGGTGCTCTGGCGGCAGCCTATGCTGCTGCTGGTTCGCTGGGGGCAGCCTATGCTGCTTCTGGCTCTGCTGGGGGCAGCCTTAGCTGCTACTGGTTTTGCTGGGGGCAGCCAATGCTACTGCTGGTGCGCTGGTGGCAGCCTATGCCGCTTCTGGTTCTGCTGGGGGCAGCCTACGCTGCTGCTGGTGCGCTGGGGGCAGCCTATGCTGCTGCTAGTGTGCTGGCGGCAGCCTATGCTGCTGCTGGTTCTGCTGGTTCTGCTGGTTCTGCTGGTTCTGCTGGGGGCAGCCTACGTTGCTGCTGGTGCGCTGGGGCCAGCCTATGCTGCTGCTAGTGTAGCTGGCGGCAGTGTAATCGGCTGGGGCTACTGACGGCGGGTGTGGTAGATCGTGGGGAGGCAGGTTTCAGGTGGGGAAGCTGTTAAGGCAGCGGGCTACGGGTGAGGCGGCGGTTCTGTGCGGTTCTGTGCGGTTATGTGCAGTACTGTGCGGTTCTGTGAGGTTCAATGCGGTGGAGAGGACTGGGTGGGGCAGCTGATTCCGGGTGAGGTGCCTGGAACGGGTGGGGAAGCAGGTTTCCAGGTGGGGCGGCGGTTGTCAGGTCTGGGGCGGTGGTTTTCAGGTGGGGAAGCTGTTAAGGCGGCGGTTCTGTGCGGTTCTGTGCAGTTATGTGCAGTTCTGTGCGGTTCAATGCGGTGGAGAGGACTGGGTGGGGCGGCTGATCCCGGGTGAGGTGCCTGGAACGGGTGGGGCAGCAGGTTTCCAGGTGGGGCGGCGGTTGTCAGGTCTGGGGCGGCGGTTTTCAGGTGGGGAAGCTGTTAAGGCGGCGGTTCTGTGCGGTTCTGAGGGGGATTTCAGGTCTGGGGGCCGGTTACGACGGTGGGCTGCACGTGCGCGCGGAGCTGCGGGTGCGACTAAGGCTGCGCGCGCAGCTACGTGCGTTCGTCTGCTGCGCGCTAGAGGACTGGGGGGCAACACGCGGGGTAAAACGAGTGGGGCGCGGGGCTAAAAACCGAGTGACGCACGGCAAAAACGGGTGGGGCGCAGGGCAGAAACGGGTGACGCGCGATGTCGACGGGGGGCGCGACCTACTCGGGCTCTACGGGGCAGGGCGCTTCGGGCTATGGGTCGCTACGAGGCGCGCGGGTGGTGGGCCCATAGACTATCGAGAGAAATTCCGCCTAAGGGAAAAATCGCCTAGGGGAAAAATCGCCTAAGGGAAACCTAGCTCTATACCATGTTATGATAAGAATGAATTGATAGAAAATGTGAAGTACAACCCTAGATATAGCAAACCCTAATCATGCAAGTAGAAATGTAACACCTAGACTAACCTAAACAACACATATAAAATATATGTTGACATCTGGAGCTGCTGGAGCTGCTGGTGGTGCTGCGGGAGTTGTAGCTGGAGACCCTGGAGCTGAGGGCGCTGGTGCTGTCTCTGCTGGTTCCGGAGGAGCTGCGCGGCCGCGGCCGTACTACGTTCTGCTCCTTCAGCAGGTTCTTGGCCTCCCGCCCTCTCCTGGTCCTCCTCCTCCCCTACCGAGTCCACCACCTGTCCAGTCGCAGTCACAGTTACCGCTTGCCTCTCCGCTGCCTGGTCCTTCTCCTTACACTGCGCCGACGAGTAGTCTTACGGAGCGTCGTAAGCCTGAGTCTCGTCCTCCGTCGCCTGAGTCTCGTCCAGAGTCGTCTGTCCGCACTGTCCGTACTGGTCGTCGTGCTCCGCGTCAGCGTCCTCCTCCTGTCCTTGGCACTCACTATATGACCCTGCGTCCTTCCACTGCTCCACAGCGTGTCCCTCTGCCGTCTCCTCCTGCGTCCTCTCTTCCTGACGTTGCTGACCCACCGTCTGACTCCCTTCGTGCTGCCAGTCCTACTGTCACGCGTCTCCTCGCCACTGCTGTCACTCACCCTTCCTTTGAGTCCTCTGCTGCGTCTGCTCTAGTCGCTGAGCTTGTTGACTTTGCTGCCGCCTGTCGTCTAGACTACGCTGCTAGCCTTGTTGCTGAGTCTGAGTCTGTCTGTCCTCCGTCCGTCGGGGGTGAGTGTGCTCTTGGCACGGACGTCCTTGAGGACAGACAGGAGGAGTTTGAGTGCTTTGCCGCTGCTTTACCTCATCTCGTGTCCATGCTGATTGCCCCTGAGGGAGACCCGGATGCACCAGACATCCCGACCCCACGCTCTTACGCAGAGGCGATGGAGGGTCCCTACTCCTCTCAGTGGCAGACAGCCATGGACGCAGAGATGGCTTCCTGGAAGTCCACATGCACCTACGTCGACGAGGTTCCCCCACCTATGGCGAACATTGTCAGTGGCATGTGGATTTTCATGGTGAAGCGGCCGCCGGGTTTTCCGCCTGTCTTCAAGGCGCGTTACGTTGCACGAGGCTTCAGTCAGCGAGAGGGAGTTGACTTCTTCCAGACCTTCTCCCCGACCCCGAAGATGACCACTCTTCGGGTTCTGCTGCACGTCGCCGCTCAGCGTGACTACGAGCTCCACTCTCTTGACTTTAGCACTGCGTTCCTACAGGGCAGCCTGCACGAGGAGATCTGGCTGCGCCGCCCACCTGGCTTCACTGGGTCGTTCCCTGCTGGTACCCAGTGGAGCCTCCGGCGGCCAGTCTACGGTCTCCGCCAAGCACCCCGTGAGTGGCACGACACACTGAGGACTACTCTTGCTGCTCTTGGGTTTGCTCCTTCTACTGCTGACCCGTCGCTGTTTCTACGCACCGACACCACTCTGCCGCCGTTCTACGTCCTCGTGTACGTAGACGACTTGGTCTTTGCTACTGCTGACACTGAGGCACTCGCCCACGTGAAGTCGGAGCTGCAGAAGAGACACACGTGCACAAACCTGGGTGAGCTGACAAGCTATCTTGGCTTGCGGATCACCCGGGACAGAGCACAGCGCACCATCACCTTGACTCAGTCACACATGGTGCAGCAGGTCCTTCAGCGCTTCCGCTTCACGTACTCCTCGCCCCAGCCCACTCCTCTGCCTACTGGTCACTCGCTCTCAGCTCTGCCTTCGGATGAGTCCGTAGAGCCGAGTGGCCCGTATCCAGAGCTTGTGGGCTGCCTCATGTACCTGATTACCTGCACTCGACCTGACCTAGCATACCCTCTTAGCATCCTTGCACGCTATGTCGCTCCTGGCCGTCACCGGAAGGAGCACATGGATGCCGCTAAGAGGGTGTTGCGCTACTTGTGCAGTACGTCGGGCATGGGGCTTGTGCTTGGAGGACGGAGAGACGTTGTCCTCACTGGGCACTCAGACGCTTCTTGGGCTGACGACCAGGCTACTCAGCGGTCGTCTTAGGGTTACACCTTCAGTCTTGGCTGTGGTTCAGTTTCTTGGCGTTCTACTCGCTCGTCTTCAGTTCTCAGCTCCAGTTGTGAGGCTGAGATCTACGTCACAGCCATGGCTGTACAGGAGTTACGCTAGCTCACCCACCTGCTGACCGACCTGGGAGAGCGGCCTCGTTCTCCTCCAGTGCTGTACGTTGACAACAAGGCCGCCCTTGCCTTGTGTCAGGAGCACAGACTGGAGCACAGAACAAAGCACATCGCTCTGCGCTACTTCCTTGCTCGAGAGCTGCAGCAGCGTGGTCAGCTTCGTCTCTTGTACGTGGCCACTCGGGCCAACACTGCTGATGTGTTCACCAAGGCACTTCCGCCTTGTGATCATCAGCGTTTCTGTACTGTTCTAGGCCTTGTGCCTACTGTCCCTCACTTGCTCACTTCTTGACTCTGCTTGTACTGTGATCTCTATATATATACCTGCATGCTTACACTTGCTAGGTTGTGATCACTGTACTTCTTGTCATATTATCAAACTGCATGTGAACTGGTCTTGTGACCGCTTGCTTGTGCTCGGAATTTGTGTGGTTTCCTTGAGATCCACCCTGAGCTTGCTTTGCTTTGCTTTGCTTTGACTGGTCTTGTGACCATCTGGTTGTCTCCCACTTTGCCTATGGGGGTGTGTCGAACATTACATATGTTTGTGTTCTCTAGGCTGTAGTGGGTTTAGCCTTAGGGGGTACAAACTCTAGGGTTTCATACTTGTACTCCCAACTTTCCTAATGCAATCACTTCACTCATTCTGACACCCAACACCCCGTGCCTTCCCCATAGTCAAGCTCCCGTTTTGCTAGTTATCTCCGCACCGTTTCCCTAGGTCGCGCGACCCCAAACAGGCCCGTTTCCCTAGGTCGCGACCTTAGTAGCAGCGCGCGCCCCGCTGTAGGCCACGCAGGACGAGGCCCGCCGTAGGCAGAGCGCGCCCCGCCGTTAGGCCGCGACCACGCACACGTGCGGCAGCCGCGCACGCAGTAGCAACCGCACGCGCTGCAGTCGCTCGTGCAGCTACAGCCGCGCGCGTCACGACCATGCGCACAGCAACAGCCGCGCGCGCAGCAGACGCACGCACCTGCAGCGCCTGCATGCGCAACTGCTGTGGCCCACGAGCAGCAGGCGCACTCTCTACTAACACTGCTGCCAACCGCCAGCAGCTAAACTAGCCGCCAGCAGTAGCACCAGATCTAGCCTGCCGCCAGCAACTACGCTAGCCGCCAGCCAGCCTGTCGCCTGCAGCTACGCTCGCCGCTAGCCCCTCCCAGGCGCCCATAGCAACTTCCAGCTGCTCACAGCCCCTCCCACGGCAACTTTCAGCCGCCCACAGCAGCTCCCAGCCCCTCCCAGCCCCCCACAGCAACTTTCAGCCACCCACAGCAACTTCCAGCCACCCACAGCCTCCCCCCAACCGCCCACAAAACCTAACAGCCGCCCACAATAGTGCCAGTAGTGCCAGTAGCACCGCCACCTCACTCCAACCGTACTGACTGTCTCGTATACACCTAGTACCATTGGCACCTCCGGTAGCGGCTGGCAGCCACAGTTGCTTCTCCTGGCGCGAATTAGGGCTAGTAACCTTCGCGTGACTAGCGTTCATTGCTTGTCATAGTCTGGCTTTCCTCGCTCCGTCCGCTCCTACTCCGGCCACTCCTAGCAGTTTTCTACTATCGGCGGCCGGCAGCCGCACTTCCAGTCTCGAGATCGAGCCGGTCCTAGCTCGCCGTTCCTCACTCTAGCCGCTCGTGCTCCAGCCGTGCTAGCTCCAGCCGTTTCTAGCTCTAGCTTGGCGTCCTTTTTCACTCCTCGCTCCAGCCGCTCCTCGTGCCAGCCGTTCCTAGCCTGGCGGTTCCAGCTGTTCCTACCTCCCGACTGTTCCTAGCCTGGTGTCTCTCTTCGTCGTTGGTTCTTAGTATCGCTGTAGCTGTTCCTAGCTCCAGACGTGCCTTGCTCTTGCCGTGCCTTACTCCAGCCGTGCCTTGCTCCAGCCGTGCCTTGCTCCAGCCGCTCTCAGCTCCAGCCACTCCTAGCTCCAGCCGTGCCTAGCTCCGGCCGTGTCGTGCTCCAGGCGTTCCTAGCTCCAGATGCTTCTAGCTCCAGCCGCTCCCCGCTCCAGCTGCTCCTAGCGCTAGTAGTTCCTAGCCTAGCGCTTCCTCGTTCTGGCCGTTTCTAGCTCCAGCTACTCCTAGCCTACCGCTCCTACTCCCAGCTCGCCTTTACCATGGCGTCCACTAGGGCTCTGTAGCTGCAGGGACTGCAGCAGTGGCGCCCTCAGCAGCTGTGGCGTCCTTAGCAGCAGTGGGGCCTGGTGGTCCGGGTAGCGTTGGCTGCAGTAGCGGCCCAGCCAGCTGAGGGGCTCGTCGCGGTGGCCGCAACGTCGGCCCCTGCCAGTACCGGATCCTGACTGGTCCTGGTGCTGGCACTACCTGCTGGCGTCCTGACCACTCTGCACAGCGCTGCTACAGTCGCCTCGACGACCTATACCGTGAGCGTTTTGGGTCTGAGTCGAGGCCACCGATCGAGCCCGGTCTGTCTCGTAGTGGTTACCCTGTGTTTGATATGTCTATGGATGCTGCTTATTCTTTCACGTATGGATCTCTTGGCTTGCGTGTACCTAGCTTTGGATGTTTGCCTGTTGCTAGTGTAGGTACTTGTGATTTTAGTGTAGGTGCTTGTGTAGTCACTAGTCCAGCCGTGACGACTGCTGTCACGTCGCTCTCGTTCTCTCGGAACTTGGTGGGTGTTGGATACCTTCAGGACCGTGGGATCACAGTCACTTTTGTTACGATGCGATCTTAACTGGTAACCGGATTTAAGGAGGGCCTAGGCTTAGTAGCCTAGGCCAAGCTATTGTCGAGGTCAAGGCCAAGGGAGTGTCGATAGAAATTGACCAAACAAGTTTTGGCTTCACTAAAGCAAAGCATACAAGATATAGTCGAGAAACACAAGCAAGAGGTGCACCACCAACAGCAAAGAACAATAACTACAGTAACTACAGCAAGCAGGATATATCTTAAATATAACTTTGACACACCCCCTTAGCCTGCTTGCAGTAGGAACTAGAGTAGTCAACACCCCCTGAACGGGTATAGCTGGTGCAGTGGGAGACGGCAGAGGGGTACGTGAGGGGAGGCGGCGAGAGGGAGAGAGGAGAGGAGAGGAGATGAGAACACAGGAGGAGGTGAGTGAGGGATGAGGAGAGGAGGTGGGGGGGTGGCCGCGGCGTCCCCTCTTACTAACCCCCTTTTACGAAAGGGGGGTTGAGTGGGGGATGAGGAGAGGAGGTGGGGGGGTGGCCGCAGCGTCCCCTCTTACTAACCCCCACATCCCCACCCCCAATCAACCACCCTCCTTCAACCTCACCCCCCATTTCAGCCACCCCCTGGAACCGCACCCCCTCCCTCCCTTCCTTCCTCCACACCCCTGCCCAACCCACAGTTGTCTCTGCCCTGTCCTTCACACTGCAGCCAGCCCTCCCACCCCCCCGCTCCCGCCACCTACCCCCCACAGTAGCAGCCGCGGGAGGGGAGAGGCAGGGCAGAGGGTGGTGCTCTGCTGGCGGGGTTCTGTGCTGGCGGGGTTCTCTGCTGGCGGGGTTCTCTGCTGGTGGGGTTCTCTGCTGGCGGGGTTCTCTGCTGGCGGGGTTCTCTGCTGGTGGGGTTCTCTGCTGGCGGGGTTCTCTGCTGGCGGGGTCTCGTGCTGGCGGCTGGCCCTGGAGCTGGTGCTGGTGCTGGCGGCTGGCCCTGGAGCTGGTGCTGGTGCTGGCGGCTGGCCCTGGTGCTGGTGCTGGTGCTGGCGGCTGGCCCTGGAGCTGGTGCTGGTGCTGGCGGCTGGCCCTGGAGCTGGTGCTGGTGCTGGCGGCTGGCCCTGGAGCTGGTGCTGGCGGCTGGCCCTGGAGCTGGTGCTGGTGCTGGCGGCTGGCCCTGGTGCTGGTGCTGGTGCTGGCGGCTGGCCCTGGTGCTGGTGCTGGTGCTGGCGGCTGGCCCTGGAGCTGTTGCTGGTGCTGGCGGCTGGCCCTGGAGCTGGTGCTGGTGCTGGCGGCTGGCCCTGGTGCTGGTGCTGGTGCTGGCGGCTGGCCCTGGAGCTGGTGCTGGTGCTGGCGGCTGGCCCTGGAGCTGGTGCTGGTGCTGGCGGCTGGCCCTGGAGCTGGTGCTGGTGCTGGCGGCTGGCCCTGGAGCTGGTGCTGGTGCTGGCGGCTGGCCCTGGTGCTGGTGCTGGTGCTGGCGGCTGGCCCTGGTGCTGGTGCTGGTGCTGGCGGCTGGCCCTGGTGCCTGGTGCCTGGTGCTGATGGGGCGCGACGGGTGGGACGAGCTGGAGAAGGGCTACAGGCTGGGCGGGATCTGACGGTAGGAGGCGCGCAAGCGCTCGTGCGATCGCCGGTGCTCTGGCGGTGATCGCTGGTTTTCCGCCGCCACTCCCTTCCCCCTTTTCCTCTCTCCCCCACAACATTCCGCCGCCACTCCCTTCCCCCTTTCCCTCTCCCCCCCACAGCGTTCCGTTGCCACTCCCTTCCCCTTTTCCCTCTCCCCCCCACAGCGACCGCCGCTGCACACGCGAACAGCCGCGACTGGGGGGGTGACGGGCATGGGGCGCGGGTAATGCGACGGGCAGAGTGGCAGCGGGCTACGGTGCTCCGGGGCGACGGGAAGCAGGGCGGGGTTCGAGTGGGGTACGGGCGACGGGTGGGGTGCGGGTGGCGTACAGGCGACGGGCAGGGTGCGGGTTGCGGCGAGCGGAACGGGGGGACGTAACGGGTGGCGCGACGCGACGGCGGGGCCCGCGCGGGTCCGGATCAACGAGAACGAGGGCCCGCGGGGGTCCTTAACTAGCGCAAGAACGGGGCCCGCAGGGGGCCCTTAACTAGCACAAGATCGGGGCCCGCGCGGGCCCTTAACTAGCGCGAGAACGGGGCCCGCGCGGGCCCTTAACTAGCACGAGAACGGGGCCCGCGCGGGCCCTTAGCTAGCGCGAGAACGGGGCCCGCGGGGGGTCCTTAGGCTAGCGCGAGAATGGGGCCCGTGGGGAGCCGCGTTACGATACGAATGGGGCGACGGAGCACGGGGCGACGGGCTAACGGAGCGCGGGGCGGTGGGCCCATGTGAGAATCGACTGGCTCTATACCATGTTACGATGCGATCTTAACTGGTAACCGGATTTAAGGAGGGCCTAAGCTTAGTAGCCTAGGCCAAGCTATTGTCGAGGTCAAGGCCAAGGGAGTGTCGATAGAAATTGACCAAACAAGTTTTGGCTTCACTAAAGCAAAGCATACAAGATATAGTCGAGAAACACAAGCAAGAGGTGCACCACCAACAGCAAAGAACAATAACTACAGTAACTACAGCAAGCAGGATATATCTTAAATATAACTTTGACAACTTTTCCTGCGCACGGGAGGACGACGATCTGTACGGACGCTTCCACTGGGGCACTTCTTGCCACGTTCACCTGGGAGCCCCACTCAGGTCTCTTCGTTCTGCACACTGCGTCCCCCAAGGTAGCAGAGTCCGGTCAGGTTACTGCGTCCCCTCAAGTTGCTGTGTCCGGTCAGGTTGCTGTGTCCGGTGTGGTTGCTGCGTCTTGCTCTTGTCGGTCACTCTCTCTCACCCGACAGTCTTGTGGCACCACCGTCTAGGTCACCCGTCCCTACCACGCCTCCGTAGTATGGCCAACCAGCGTCTCGTCTCAGGTCTCCCGCGAGTCTTTGAGTCGCTCCCCCGTTTGCCTGCGCCGCCGTGCACTCCTTGCGTCGAGGGTCGGCTGCGCGCCACCCCTCACTTCTCCTCCCTTCGTCCGGCCACCGCTCCCTTCCAGACACTCCACTTGGACGTCTGGGGCCCTGCCCCTCGTCTTGTGCCCGAGCGGGAGCGCTACTTCCTCATGGTCGTTGACGACTTCTCTAGGTACACCACGGTGTTTCCTATCGCGAAGAAGTCCGAGGTGACTTCTACGCTGATCTGGTGGCTTCTGGTCACTGAGGGCACTCGTGGTAGTCGTGTCCGTTCTCTCCACTCTGACCGTGGGGGTGAAATCTGCTCCAACGTACTTGCCGGGTTCTGCGGCGAGCAGGGCGTCACACAGTCCTGGACGCTTCCGGAGTCCTCACAGAAGAATGGGGTTGCTGAGCGCCGCATTGGCTTGGTCATGGAGATCGCCCGCACCTCCATGATCCATGCCCATGCGCCCCATTTTCTGTGGCCCTACGCGGTTCGCTACGCCGCCAACCAGCTGAACCTCTGGCCTCGTGTCTCACGACCAGGAAATTCACCGACCAGTCTTTGGACCGGGTCACCTGGTGTTGCGTCGGAGTTTCACGTCTGGGGCTGCCTTGCGCTTGTCCGCGACACCTCTGCGGATAAGCTCTCGGCTCGCGCCATCCCCTGTGTCTTCCTTGGTTTCCCGGTGGACTCTCCTGACTTTTCGTTTTACCACCCGCCCCTCCACCGTTTCCTCGACTCCCGTGACGTCCGGTTTGACGAGTCCGTGTCCTACTACACCCGGTACCCCTGCCGAGGTCTCCCGCCCCCCCCTCCTCCTCTTTTCCTCGCACCCTCTCCTCCTCCTGCTCCCGCTCCTCCGGTACCCCCGCCCCCTGCTGGTCCTGCCCCGTCAGTTGTGTCTCACGCTACCCCTCTACCCTCGGTCGCGCATCAGGTAGCGTCTCCCTCCCCGCAGTCCTCCTCACAGTCCCCTCAGCAGCCTTCGGCACTTCTGCGACATATTACTGTGGACCCAGGTGTTGTTGGAGCTGGAGGTGATGCCACTGGAGGCACCCGGTCTGGGGGTGCTCGTTCGAGGCGTGCTGGAGCTGGAGGTGCTGGTATTGGAGCTAGTTCTAAGGGTGCTGGAGCTGGTGGTGCTGGTACTGGAGGTGCTAGTTCTGGGGGTGCTGGAGCTGGAGGTGCTGGCACTGGTGGTGCTAGTCCTAGGGGTGCTGGAGCTGGAGGCGCTAGTTCTGGGGGTGCTGGTACAGGATGTTATAGTCACAATAGGCTTGAATGTGCCTAAAACGAAAGATAGAGAGCACAGACGGATTTCTGCACAGCGGCTTCAAACGTTGATAGCGTTCTGCTCACAGCTGCAAATGACTTGATTCAAATTGGATCTGGAGCTTCTTTACGTCGTCTACAATTAGCAATTTAGATTGCACAATTTGATGAAGAATTGACGACACAGCGTCGGTTTGAACGAACGGTACTATGGCAGCCACTATAGTCTTAGAACACAAGATAGGAAGAGTTACGAGTTGGGAATGACTCCCAGCTCCTACAAACCCCAAGAGCCGAGGTACAGTGATGTGGAACAGTGCCACACTGTCCCCAACCACGAAGGGTCTCGAAACTACCCTTCACTAGGGCCTACACCAAGTGAAATGTTACACTACACAAAGTAATGTAACTATCTTCAATATCTTGAGGTGTACCCTTTTGGCAAGCTTCGAAATCACTTGAGGCTTGACACCAAGGCTCGGGCTCTTCATCACAAACTCATCCTTGAGTTCTTGATGGGTCTGCTGCACACACCTGCGACACGCCGAACGTTCGACACAGGACAAAATAGAAACCGCGCACGACAAAATAGAAACCGCGCGCGAGACACAAACGACCGCGTAACACGCGTCTAGCGATAACTCGCTATTGACTCGACACACACACTCGACATCATGACTCAACATTCACACACAATTATAAGCATGAAATATATATTATCCCATGCCCTCATACCATTCCATACACACACACATTCACGCACACGGACAACAAGCCGAGCGCAAACCGTAGGGTTGCACCAACAAACTCCCCCTCGGATTGTTGGCCTTAGGATATGTTGCTCTCTCAGTTCAGAGCCATCCCAGCCAGCTTGCAACACTTCCAATGCTGCTGCTCCACCAGCCTCTTGGTCATCATGTCAGCCGGCTGCCCCGTGGTCTTCACGTAGCGCAACTCAACTTCACCCGCGGTTACCATGCTCCTCGTCCAATGCCACTTCACCCTCATGTGCTTCGTGAGTCCATGCAACACAGGGTTCTTAGCAAGAGCAATGGCACCCTGGCTGTCACAGTACAGTGGGGTAGGTCCTTGCTGCTCCTCCCCCAATTCAGCCAACAAACGCCGCTGCCACACAATCTCCCGTACGGCACGGAAGAGTGCCATGTACTCGGACTCCACCGAGCTCAAAGCTTGGTCAACCTGCTTCTTGCTCTCCCAAGCAGTTGGGCCTCCACCAACACAGCATATGAAGCCTCCCACACTTGTCATGTCCTCTGGTTCTGATGCATATGAAGCATCCGAGTAGCCGGTGAGGAACAAACGCCCGGGTTCAACACCATCCGCGCCCTTTTGGCGCCTTTGTGCCGCCGCCGAGTATTGCAGCCCAACGGTCGGTGTTTGGCCAAGATACTTGGCCACCCTCATTCCAGCTGCTACCTGCTCCTCATTAGGGCATTGCACAACCCTAGCCAGCTGCCCGGTAGCAAACGCGACGTCCGGTCGGGTGTTTACCGCCGCATACATGAGGCTGCCCACCAACGAGTGAAATCGGCGCCTCTCCTCTTCACCAACGCTCTCCTCCTCTGGTCCCTTCACACACTTGAACCCAGAGGGAAAGGGTGTAGCCACATGGCCTTCACTCTGCCCAAAGTTGGCAGCCAATGCCTCCAGGTACTTTCGTTGATGCACCCGCATGCACCGCTTCTCCACATCTCGTTCGATGTGGAGCCCAAGGTAGAAGCTCACGTCACCAAGGGCCTTGCACTTGAACTTGTCTTGAAGCTTCAGCATCACCTCCTTCACAAGGTCAGAAGAGGGTGAGAAAATGAGGATGTCATCCACATAAACCACCATGAAACTCCTCTGCTCCCCCTCGCCAAGCATGAACAAGGAGTGATCGGCCGTTGAGGGAGTGAAGCCGATCCCCTCCAACACTTCGCGCAGCTCATGTACCATTGCCTAGGGGCCTGCTTCAGCCCATAGAGAGCCTTCTTCAGCTTCTACACTCTGCCACTACCATCATCAAACCCCTCTGGCTGCGCCATAAAAATCTCCTCCTCAAGGATGCCGTTAAGGAATGCCGTTACGATGTCCATTTGCTTTACTACCCATCCTTTGATGGCGGCTCCCGCGAATAGGGTTCGCAGCGTCGTCGGCTTCACCACAGGGGCAAACAGCTCCTTGAAGTCCACCTTCTCCTTCTGCTGGTACCCCTTGGCTACAAGCCTAGACTTGTAGCGCTCGATCTTGCCGTCGGCATCCGACTTGATTTTGAAGAGCCACTTGGACGTTATCGCCGTACGCCCCTCCGGTAGCTCCACCAATTCAAACGTGTCATTCTCCTCGATGCTCTTCAGCTCACTCTCCATGGCCTTCTTCCACTCCTCAGCATCACTACTCTCCAAAGCCTCCTTGAGAGTTGCTGGTTCTCCCGGCATCTCCACCGGAGAGAAGAACGCGAAGGCACACTCCTCGTAGTCACTCTCCTCGTCGTCTCCGACCATCATTGCCGCTCCGGCCAGGGCTGTCTTGCCCTGCTTTCCCGGCGCATCATAGGTCAGCCTATTAGGGGGTTGAACTCTCCTCTTCCCCCTTCCTTCCTCCTCAGCTGCAGGGACTTGAAGGCCTTGGCGTTGCTGCGGTGTGGCTCGAATCCGTGGAGCACTCGTAGTACGGGAAGGGAGTGACGGTGCACGCTCGCTCACTTGCTGCACCTCCTCCTCTTCTTCCTCTGCATCATTGGCCTCCTCTCCCCCATTCACAAGGGAGGATTGCCTTGTGGTTGTGCTGCCGCTGCTCAGCTCCAAAGGCAGCTCCACATGCTCCAAACCGGAACTCTTCACCTCCCCAAACCGCACGCCTATCTTCGCCTCATTCTCCGCCTTCCAATCCTTGTACATGAAGTTCTCCATGAACTTGCAGTCCCTGCTCACCAAGAATTTCTTGGTGAATGGGTCCCAAAGAAGCCATCCCTTGCTGTTTTGAGCCATGCCCAAGTGCACGGCCCACACCGCCTTGGCACCAAGCTTGTTGTGCCGAAGATGCTTAGGCACGAGCGCCATGCACATGCACCCGAACACCCGAAGCATATCCACCTTTGGCTTCCTTCCTAGCCACTCCACATAGGGCACCCATTTGTCTGCTCCCACATGAGTCAAGGCTCTGTTCTTGGCCACACACGCGCTCCGCACCGCATCAGGCCAGAAATAGTCGGGTAGCCCGGCTTCAATGAGCAACCCGCGTGCCGCCTCCGTGATTGTGCGGTTCGCTCGCTCGGCGATGCCGTTCATTGCAGGGGAGTATGGCATGGTGAGGGAGTGCCAAATACCATTCTTCTTCAGCCACAACCCAAACTCCTTGCTCAGGAACTCTCCCCCTCGATCGGTGCGGATTGACTTGACTAGACGGTCTTGTTGCCGCTCCACCATCGGGAACCAATCCGTCTTCAACGTTTCAGCCACTTCGCTCTTCTTGGCCAGCACGTACACCCAAGTCATGCGGGTGTAGACGTCGACAATGGTGAGAAAATACTCAGCTCCAGCAGCTCCAAGCTTCAGGGGGCCCACCACGTCCATCACCACCTCATCAAGCGGTGCCTTTGCCGTTGCCTCCGAACTAGGGAACGGAAACCGGGTGAACTTGGCTTGAATGCACGTCGGGCAGCCAAGCACCTCATCGGGCTCCCCCTTCACACGTATGCCAGCAACCATCTCATTCTTCACTAGCTGCTGCAAGATGGGCAGGGCCACATGCCCCATGCGCCGATGCAAGGTGAGCCAATCACACTCCCCCGTAGCCGAAGTCGGATTGGAGAATGCCGCGCTCGCAATAGCGCCCCACATACTCTCTCCGTAGTCCTCCTCCGCTGCTGCCTCTGGGTTCTCCTCACCCTTTTGCTGCTCCTTGGTTGCTGCACCACTCTCCTTAGGTTCACTGAACTTGCTGGTCCCTCCAGGTTTGCTCTTCTTGAGCTCATTCTCCTTAGCGCGACCGTTCGCGCCATCGTCGCTACCCACCGCTCCATCCTTGGTGCTGATGCTTGCTGCCACTTGCCTCTCCTTAGGCATAGGGACCACTGGGATCTGCCACATCTCGTTGTAGACATCCCTGTCCTCATGAAGGTCCCAAAGAATTCGATCGCCAAGCCTTGCGGTGTAGGTCTTGGCTCCCTTCGAGTTCGTGTCCATGCCGGCCTTTGCCAACCGCCGCACGGAAATCAGGTTTGCAGCAAGGCTGGGCACCCAAAGCACGTTCTTGAGGCCCACCATCTTCCCATCAGCACCCTTGAACATGGCCTTGCCCATGCCTTTCACCTCTGCTCGCTGCCCCAAAGCCGATGTGACATGCTTCACCGGTGACGGTTCGAGTTCGGTGAGCAAGTCCGGGCGAGGTGTCATGCTATAGGTAGCGCCACTATCAATCACCCAATAGTCCAGGGGGTGTAGGGTCACCTTCCCCACAGCTGCTGGCTCCTCAAAGCCTTCATCCTTCTCTGGACCAGCCGGTACTTGCGTCGACACGAAGTAGAATAGACCCGGGTATCGATCGTCGCTCGGGTCCTTGTCGTTGTCTCCGCTCTTCATGTTTGCAGCTCCGCCACCGCGACCGCCACGGCCTCCACGGCCTCGTCCTCTCCCTCCTCCTGCTCCTCTACCCTCTTGGCCTTGAGCAGGGGTCCAACCATCAGGGAGTTTGTAGCAGTCGCGCCACATGTGTCCGCTCTTGTGGCAATAGTGACACTCGCCGTCGAATCGGCCGCGACCGCGTCCGTAGCTCTTGTCGTCGCTGCCGTAACCGCCACTCCTGCGGCCTCCGCCGAAGTTGCTGCCACCAAACCTTCCTCCCCCTCGTCCTCTGCCTCTTCCTCGACCATATCCACGGCCGATGCTCGCTGCCCCAGCGCCATCCGCACTCGCCAACTCACGGCGGCGGAAATCCTCTTGAAGGATAGCTCGCTTCACGTCTTCAAGCGAGAGGCGGGGCAAGTCGCGATTAAGGTTGATGATGAGCGAGGACCATGACTCTGGGAGTAAGGCCAGCAACTTGGTCTTCTTTTGGAGCTCACTGTAGTTCAAATCAGCTCCCTCAAGCCGCGTCAACAAGTCGAAGAATTTCTGCACCCCTTCTTCAACCGCTTCGTCTTCTTCAATTCGTAGTGCCGCCATTTGCCGTTCCAACACCACCGCTACCGCCGCTGTTGCAGGAGCATGTACACCCTTGAGAGCAGCCCATGCCTTTGGTCCTTTCTCTGGTTCACGCAGGAATGGCTTGATGTGACGGATCTGACTGCTCCCCAACGCTTGCCCAAGTAAGAGATAGCCTTGTGCGCTCTTCCGCACCCACGGGCTCTTCTCCGGGTCGTTCTCGGGGCGCTTCTCCGTTCCTTCCATCACCTCCAGCAGGTCATAGTGGTCAAAGATGTTCTCCATCTTGAAGGACCATTCAGCAAAGTTGTCACCGTTGAACTTGTCAAGCCCAAACACCCTAGGCTCATCCCTAGGTGGGCCAAGACTTGGTTGCATGGGCGCCATGGCTGAATCACGGGGTTGGCCTTGAGCTTGAGCTTCTCCACTGCCACCAGCACCTCTGCCACCCCTTTCCTCAGGTCCAGACATTGTCGAAAATGCTCCAAGGGGCTCTGATACCACTTGTTATAGTCACAATAGGCTTGAATGTGCCTAAAACGAAAGATAGAGAGCACAGACGGATTTCTGCACAGCGGCTTCAAACGTTGATAGCGTTCTGCTCACAGCTGCAAATGACTTGATTCAAATTGGATCTGGAGCGTCTTTACGTCGTCTACAATTAGCAATTTAGATTGCACGATTTGATGAAGAATTGACGACACAGCGTCGGTTTGAACGAACGGTACTATGGCAGCCACTATAGTCTTAGAACACAAGATAGGAAGAGTTACGAGTTGGGAATGACTCCCAGCTCCTACAAACCCCAAGAGCCGAGGTACAGTGATGTGGAACAGTGCCACACTGTCCCCAACCACGAAGGGTCTCGAAACTACCCTTCACTAGGGCCTACACCAAGTGAAATGTTACACTACACAAAGTAATGTAACTATCTTCAATATCTTGAGGTGTACCCTTTTGGCAAGCTTCGAAATCACTTGAGGCTTGACACCAAGGCTCGGGCTCTTCATCACAAACTCATCCTTGAGTTCTTGATGGGTCTGCTGCACACACCTGCGACACGCCGAACGTTCGACACAGGACAAAATAGAAACCGCGCACGACAAAATAGAAACCGCGCGCGAGACACAAACGACCGCGTAACACGCGTCTAGCGATAACTCGCTATTGACTCGACACACACACTCGACATCATGACTCAACATTCACACACAATTATAAGCATGAAATATATATTATCCCATGCCCTCATACCATTCCATACACACACACATTCACGCACACGGACAACAAGCCGAGCGCAAACCGTAGGGTTGCACCAACACAGGAGGCGCTGGCACTGGAGGTGCTAATACTGAGGAGACTGGTGCTGAAGGCACGACTACTGTGGCGCCCACTGCGCCTCCCCACTGCTACGACACGCGTCTCCAGGCTCTTCGCCAGGCTGAGCGTGAGGAGCAGGAGCGGTTGGAGCAGGAGAGGCAGGAGCTGCGGCGATTGGACCAGCACGAGCAGCAGCAGCAGCAGCAGCAGCAGCAGCCGCAGCAGCCGCAGCAGCAGCAGCAGCCGCAGCAGCAGTCGCCGCAGCCGCCACTTCTGCAGCATTTGTTGCCACCAGTGAGTGGCCTTCGGGCCCTTGGTCTTCCCTCCTCTCCCTCTGTCCACTCCCAGCCTCCTACCGCGTACGGTCCTACCTTTCCTCCTCCGGACTTGGCTCCGGCTGTTTTCTCTCCTCCTCAGTCTCAGTCGCCTCTTCCTGTTCTCCTGCACGACTGGACCGCTCGTTGTCCTCCGCGTGCTCGTCCCTCGTCTCCTTTTGACGACCTCTGCACTGTCTTGTTTCGTTCTAGTCCTCGTCGTGCTCCGCCTGTGTCTGTTCTCCCGCCACCTCCTGCGCCGTCTCTCACTGTCTCCTCTCACCCTATCACTGACTACTACCGTGCTGCTCGTCCTGTTGTCTCGCGTGTTCTCGCCTCTCCTGTGTCACCGACCCTGGTGCCTCTCCGTCGTCTGTCTCGGCTCTTACTGCCGCTGTCGCTGACTTTGCTTCCACCCGCCGCCTTGACTTCGCCACGCGTGTGGTGGCTGCTCCGCCTGCCCGTCCTCTGTCCGCCGGGGGTGAGTTTGCCCTTGGCTGTGACATCCTAGAGGACAGGCAGTTTGAGGTGGAGTTCTTGGCAGCCGCTTCTCCCTCTCTCTATACCATGCTGCTCTCCCCTGAGGGAGACCCCGACGCCCTTGACATACCGACTCCTCGCACGTACCATGAGGCAGTGTCAGGGCAGTGGGCCTCTCAGTGGAAAGCGGCCATGGACTCAGAGATGACGTCTTGGAGATCCACAAGCACTTACGTCGACGCAATTCCCCCTCCCAGGGCGAACGTAGTCGATGGCATGTGGCTCTTCAAGGTGAAGCAGCCGCCTGGATCACCGCCTGTGTTCAAGGCGCCCTACGTGGCTAGGGGCTTCAGTCAGCGCGAGGGGGTTGACTTCTTCCAGACCTTCGCCCCGACCCCGAAGATGACTACTCTTTGGGTGTTACTTCACGTAGCAGCACAGCGAGACTACGAGTTGCACTCCCTCGACTTCTCCACCGCCTTTCTTCAGGGCCGTCTGCACGAGGATATCTGGCTGCGACGTCCTCCGGGCTTCACTGACACTTTCCCACCTGGGACCCAGTGGAGTCCGAGGCGACCAGTCTACGGTCTTCGCCAGTCGCCCCGTGAGTGGCACGACACTCTTCGCTCCACGCTTCGTGACCTAGGGTTCCGTCCTTCCTCTGCCGACCCGTCGCTGTTTGTTCGCGCTGGCTCCACTCCTTTCTTTATACTTGTCTACGTCGACGACTTGGTCTTTGCTACAGCAGACAGGGCAGCTCTGGCTGAGGTGAAGTCCGAACTGCAGAAGAGACACACGTGCACTGACCTTGGTGAACTGCAGCGCTACCTTGGCCTGCAGATCACCACGGACAGAGCCGCTCGCACCATCACACTGACTCAGTCACACATGGTGGAGCAGGTCCTTCGGCGGTTCGGGTTTCAGTTCTCCACCACACAGCCCACTCCTCTTGCCGTCGACCACAGACTCACTTGCCCTTTTCCCGACGAGCCCTTTGAGTCCAGTGGTCCCTACGCAGAGCTTGTGGGTTGCCTCATGTACCTGATGCCTTGTACTCGACCAGACCTCGCCTTTCCCCTCAGCGTCCTTTCTCGCTTTGTTGCGACTGGGAGACACTGTCCTGTTCACTGGACGGCTGCTGTGAGGGTGGCGAAGTACCTGGCGACTACATCAGGCATGAAGCTTGTGCTTGGAGGGACAGAGCCAGTTGTGCTGACCGGTCACTTCGACTCTTCCTGCGCCGACGACGTGGAGACTCAGTGCTCGACTCAAAGGTACTGCTTCAGTTTGGGTGCTGGAGCTGTGTCGTGGTGGTCTACTCGGCCATCGTCTGTGGCTACCTCCAGTGCTGAGGCTGAGATCTACGCCGGTGCCATGGCTGCGCAGGAGCTTTGCTGGTTGACTTTCTTACTCACCGACCTTGGTGAGCGGCCTCACTCTGCACCGACCTTGTTCGCTGACAACAAGGCCATGATTCTCCTGTGTCGAGAGCCTCGACCGGAGAGCAGAGTGAAGCACATCGACGTCAGGTATTTTCTCCTGCGAGAGTTGCAGCGACGCGGTCAGGCACGCTTGGACTTTGTGGCCTCAGTGGCCAACACTGCAACCATCTTCACCAAGGCACTTCTGCCTTGTGACCACCACATGTTCTGTCTGCAGTTAGGCCTTGTTGAGGCAGGCCCTCGACTGCTGTAGTA
This sequence comes from Closterium sp. Naga37s-1, assembly GCA_947471745.1. NCBI lineage: Eukaryota > Viridiplantae > Streptophyta > Zygnematophyceae > Desmidiales > Closteriaceae > Closterium > Closterium sp. Naga37s-1. The sequence continues at coordinate 1,925,353 of CANJKZ010000008.1, read as the reverse complement.
TTGCCTTTTGTTGCTTGTACTTGCATTTATATGTACTTGTGAACTCTTGAACTGGCCTTGTGGCCGATTGCTTGTGCTTGGACTGTGTGGTGACATTGTGATCCACCCAGAGCTGACTGTGTTTCTTCTCTTGATTGGTCTTGTGACCACTTGCTTGTCTTGATCGTTTTACAGCCCCTCACTTAGGCTATGGGGGTGTGTCAAAGTTATGTTATATAGTCATTTAGCCTGTAGTGAGTTGCATGCTAGGGGGTACATAATTTCACTCGACACTCTCCTTGTACCCCCTCCCCTTTGACCTAACTAATCATTCCGCTATACTCTAAGATTGTTTTCTAGGCTGTAGTGGGGTAGCCTATAGAGGGTACAACCCATTAGGGTTAATACTTGTACTCCACATTGCTGCTAGTCAACCATTCCGCTGTTCTCTCATTTTGACATGGTATCATGCGCTAGGTTAAGTCCTACTGCCGAACCTACTGCCGAACCTACGATTAAGTTGGGTTTGCCCTGCTACCCCGCGCTTCGAACTCTACTGCTTGCGTGCCCTGCTGCTAGCGCGCGCCTTGCTGCTAGCGCACGCCCTGCTGCCCACGCGCGCTTTGCTGCCAGAGCCCCCTGCTGCTAGCGCGCGCCCTGCTGCCCGCGCGTCCTGCTGCCCGCGCGCCCTGCTGCTAGCGCGCGCCCTGCTGCTAGCGCGTGCCCTGCTGCCCGCGTGCCCTGCTGCTTGCGCTCCTAGCTGACCGCGCGCCCTGCTGCCGGCGCGCCCTGCTGCTAGCGCGCGCCCTGCTGCCCACGCGCGCTCTGCTTCCCGCGCGCCCTGCTGCCCATTGCCCGCACGCCCCGCTGCCCGCGCGCCCTGCTGCTAGCGCGCGCCCTGCTGCCCGCGCGCCCTGCTGCTAGCGCGTGCCCTGCAGCCCGCGCGCCCTCCTGCTAGCGCGCGCCCTGCTGCCCGCGCGCCCCGCTGCCCGCGCGCCCTGCTGCCTGCGCGCCCTGCTGCTAGCGCGCCCCTGCTGCTCGCGCGCGCTTTGCTCCCCGTGCGCCCTGCTGCCCGCTGCCCGCGTACCACGCTGTCCATGCGCCCTGCTACCCACGCGCCCTGCTGCTAGCGCGTGCCCTGCTGCCCGAGCGCCCTCCTGCTAGCGTGCGCCCTGCTGCCCGCGCGCCCTACTGCCCGCGCGCGCTCTACTGCCCGCGCGCCCTACTGCCCAGCGCGCGTGCCCAGCCACCTGCCACTACAGAGACTACCGCTACTGCTACAGCTGCAACCGCCACAGTCGCTACTGCCGCCCTTGCGCCGCTGCTACTGACTGCCACTGCCTGTCATGGCCACTATCACGGTCCTAGCGGTTGACGCAGACGAGCGCCCTTTCATGTTTGAGTTCTGGCTTCACTGCCTGCGTCAGTATCTCCGGCGTTTCATTAGAGATGGCGTCTCCTTGTTCGAGCACACGTCGATGTCCCTTCAGGCCCCCACAACTCCCACTGAGCCTGCTGCTGACACTAGCGAGGACGTGCAGTGCCGGTACCGAGCGGACCGCGTTGCATGCACACAGTGGACGGAGCGCGAAGCTGTCGCCCAGCTTGCTGTCCGCGCTCAACTGCAGTTCGCCCAGAGGGCCCACTTTTGTCAGGTGACGTCGGCCCAGACATTGTACGACGCTGTGGTTAGACACTACTTCTCCCTCTCTCCTGCCATTCGGCCACTACGGCAGCACCGTCCGTTGTTAGGTGAGGTGCAGCAGCTGGTCGAGGAGGCGCGTGTAGGTACGTTTGCTCCTACAGGTGGTGCCGCTGGTGGAGGCGGATGTTCTGGGGGTGGACAGCAGCGGCAACAGCGTCTGATGGAGACCCTCTCGCCGCAGCAGCTTCGGGAGTGGGTTTCCCATCGACGCATCCCTGGTGGTTTAGAGGCTACTAGTCTAGGTGCCGGTGAGCCTGCTAGCACAGGTGCAGCCCCTGCAGAGGCTCTGCACACCTTCACGCTTGACTCAGGCGCGTCTCGCTGCTTCTTCCGCGACTGCACCACAGTCACACCGCTCATTAGACCTGTCCCGGTCACTCTGGCTGACCCCTCTGGGGGCCCAGTATTAGCACGTGCCTCCACCGTTCTCCCATGTCTAGCAGCCCCTTCCGGCTCGCTTGCAGGTCTCCACCTCCCCTCATTCACTACGAACTTGGTGAGGAACGCTGTCCTCCAGGACCAGTTTGTCACTGTGACGACGACTCGCCGTTTGAGCACACATCGGGGCCCCTCAAGGCCCCCACGCCTCCAGTTGAGCTTGCCGCTACCGCTACAGAGGCTGTGCAGCAGCAGTACAAGGCTGACCACGTTGCCTGCACGCAGTGGACAGCGCGCGACGCTACCGCCCATCTTGCAGTCTGTGCTCACCTCTCGCCCGACCAGAGGGCCCACTTTTGCCAGGTGACGTCAGCCCAGGCTTTCTATGACGCTGTGGTTACGCGCTACTCCTCCCCCTCTTCTGCCACCCTAGGCCGTTTTATGCTGCCGTTTAACTTCCCTTTGCTGTCAGACGTCAATACTGTAGCTGACCTTATGACCCACCTGCGCTCCCTTGACTCTTGCTACCGTGCTGCCCCGACACCAGAGTTTCTGGATGAGAAGCAGCCCCCCATGAACCTCACTCTGTACTTCCTCACGACTCGCCTCCCTGACACCCTTCGTGCTGTTAGAGACCACTTCCTCTCCCTCGACCCCGCTAGTCTCGACCTTGCCTCGTTTGCAACTCATCTCCTCGAGGCTGAGACCAGTGCCCGCGCTGTGGCTTCCTCTCGTGGCACCCCCGGCACCTCTTTTTTTTAGGGGTGCACTCCCTCCCCTCTAGCGTCATCTGTTGCCTCTGCTACTGTTGTTGACCTCCTAGGTACTGGGGAGCTCAACGCTGCGCCCGCTTCTAGCGGGAGGGGTGGGCGTAGGAGGGGTGGAAGTGGTGGGGGTGGTGGAGGTGGCGGTGGCGGTTGGGGGGGCGAGGGTGGCGGGAGTGGCGGGGGTGGCGGAGGGGGTTGGGGTGGTGGTCGTAGTGGAGCTGGAGGGAGTGGTGACAGAGGTGCGGCGTCTGGTAGAGCTGCGTCTGGTGGGGCAGCAGGTGAAGGCGGCAATTCTGGGGGTGTAGAGGCTGAGAGTGAAGGTGCTTGTGAGGCTGATAGCACAGGTGCAGTTCCTGCGGAGGCGTTGCTCTCGTTCATGTTGGACTTCGACGCGACTCGGTGCTTGTTCCGCGACTGCACCACCGTCACACCACTCCCGGCACCTGTCCCTGTCACTCTGGCCGACCCCACCTCTAGCCCAGTCGTTGCGCGCAGATCCTATGTTCTCTCGTGTCCGGCAGTCCCCTTTGGCTCCCTCACGGGTCTCCACCTCCCCTCGTTCGCTACGAACTTGGTGAGTACAAGTCACCTCCAGGATCTGTTGGTCACCACCACGATTCCTGGGGGCGATCGCGTTGCGATCTGTACGGATACAGAGACCGGAGCTCACCTTGCCACGTTCACATGGAGTCCTGGGTCTGGACTGTACACACTGCACACTGAGTCCCTTCAGGTGGCTGCGTCAGGTCAGGTAGCGACGTCTGGCTCGTGTTGGTTGCTCACGCACCAGTCTCTCCTCTGGCACCACCGTCTTGGCCACCCCTCCCTTCGGCGCCTCCGTATCATGCACTCACGTCACCTTGTGCCTGGTCTCCCGCAGACCCTGCCCCCTCTTCCACCGTCGCTTGCGCCGCCGTGCACTCCCTGCGTCGAGGGGCGGCAGCGCGCTGCTCCTCACTCCTCGTTTCCTCCGACAACTGCTCCTCTGCAGATGCTGCACATGGACATGTGGGGCCCCGCCCCCGTCCATGGGCCCACCGGGAGAGCTAATTCCTGCTGGTTGTCGACGACTTCATGCGCTACTCTAGGGTGTTTCCCTTACATCATAAGGGTGACGTCCGTGATGTTCTGATCCCTTGGATTCACGCTGTTTGTCTCGAGCAGAGAGCTCGCTTCCAGCAGGACCTCCCGGTGCTTCGTCTGCACTCTGACCGTGGGGGGTGAGTTTTTCTCCGGTCTTCTTGAGGACTTCTGTTGTGAGGAGGGCATCAACCAGTCGTTCACGCTTCTATCCTCTCCACAACAGAATGGGATAGCTGAGCGCTGCATTGGCCTACTCATGGAGGTTGCTCGCACCTCCATGATCCATGCAGCTCCTCCCCATTTCCTGTGGTTGTTTGCGGGTGGATACGCCACGCATCAGCTCAACCTCTGGCCCCGTGTTTCAAAGCCAGATGCCTCGTCTTCCCTCCTTTGGACAGGGTTGATGGGCGATGTGTCGCGGTTTCGGGTCTGGGGCTCGCTTGCCCTTGTCCGCGATCCTAAAGCGGACAAGCTCTCTCCTCGCACTATTCGCTGCGTTTTCTTGGCTTTCCCACCGATGCCCCTGACTGGCAGTTCTACCACCCAGCCACCCGCCGCATCCTTTCCTCCTGAGACGTCACGTTTGACGAGTCGATCTGCTACTACCGTCTCTACTCCCACCGCAGTTGCCCCGTGCCCCCCCGGTCTCTCTTCCTGATTCCAGGCCAGCCCCAGGTAGACCCCCTCCCCCCTCGTCCTGCTCCCTCATGTGTGTCTCACGTCACCCCACTCCCCTCGGTTATGCCTTTGGAGGTCTCCTCATACTCCTCTGGCCTGGCTGAGGGGGGTGACCCTTGTTGATTGTGTAGGTGGTTGTGGTATTTTGCTCTAGCTGGTTGTGGGCTAAGGGCTTGGGCAAAATGTGGTTGCTAGACCTGTTGCGGGCTGGAATTGAACTCGCACCCAACAAGCACCAACAAATCTTTGCTATTCACTACAACACCTTTGGTGTTGCTAGTTTGGCACTTTGGGTTGTTGGGGAATGTTGTAGGGCGAGGGTTGGGTTGGTAGGGTTTGACAAACTCGTCACTTTGCAGATCTGAACTCTGACCTAAAGCTATTCCTAGATCTAACCTATGGCTGCCAAGTAATTCCGCCAGGATACCCCGTCGCTTTTAAAACGCGATAGCGATCGGCCTAGATCTTGGTTTAAGTCGTGCATTACCATTATGGAAAGTAGAGATTAAGACCTTTCCAATGCGTACCTGCTCATAGTTTAAGGTTACGTGAGCTGCACGCAATGTTCCGTCGAAGTCGGCGGACTTAATCTCTTGTGACGCTCTCTAGATTCGCACGCTTTCCAGCAGTGGTATCAGAGCTGGTTAGGCCTGCGACGTTCCCTCCTATAATTATATTTCGAAATGGTTTAAGAACCTCCAGATCTAGGGTTGGTTATGGCCCAGAAATTAGATGGCCCTCCTAGGTTCACCGGCTCGGATTTTTCGCTATGGCGGTTCCAGTTTACGCTTTGGCTAGGTATTAAAGACCTAGAAGGCGTTTTGGAGGGATCGGAGCGAAGACCTGAAGCTAATGAAGGAGAGGCATCTGCTGGAGTGTCTAGCCAAGTGGGAGAAGGGGCTGGGGGAGCCTCTAGCTCATCCATAAGTGAGGGAAGTGGAGGTGGATCAGCAGCACCGCGAACCGGAAGGCGACAGCTTAGTGCGGAGGAGCTACTTAAGTCATAGGAAGCATGGGACCATAAGGACAAGCAGGCGTTCCAGTACCTGTGTTGGGCCTTGGAAGGCCAACTAGAGCTCCTGAATTGCTGATTGACCTGAAGGGGAAGCAAGGAGCAGCTGCCCAAGCATGGAAGAGAGTTCAAGATCGACATTTGCAAAAGGGGCTGCTACGCATACTCACATGGAGGAAGCAGTTCTACACTATGAAACACAACTATGGCGATGGGAAGACCATGGTGCAGTACCTCCAGAGGGTGGATGAGTATGTGAGGGCCTTGGAGGAGTTGAACTACACAGTAGATGAGAAGGAGATCATCTACACCGCACTCTAGGGGCTGGATCAAAAGGCAAACGAGGCTCTACTACAATACCTTCACCTAGAGCAGCAGAAATGGACCAAGGCATGGATATGGGAGGTGTTGGTTTCTGATGAGGCTCGCAAGCGTGATGCTGGTTCAAGGGGGAATGTGGGCAGGTGATAGGGCTGCCTCCAAGAAGTACCAGCAGCGGCAAGGAGGTGGGGGGAAGAAGAAGGAGTTCGACAAGTGCCTCGTCCCTGGATGCAACCGGAAGCACTCTTAGAAGGAGTGTTGGAGTCGGTCAGATGGGTGGAAGCCTCAAGGGTACCCAGGAGAGGCTCCACCTGTCACTAGGCCTGAGTGGGTGGAGAGGAGGATGAAGAATGGAGCATGGAACAAGAAGGGCAGCAAAGAGAAAGCGGCAGCAGCGGCGGCAAACGAGGATAAGAAGGGAAAGGAGGACTCATCGGATGATGGTTTCTCCTTCTTATCCTTGGAGAAGGAGACGGCGCTTGCTGGTCGTATGTTGGCTGACCCCAATTACCTCATTCTAGACTCTGGGGCAACCTGTGGAATGGTACCTCGGCGTGACCTCTTCACCACCTATCACTCCCTCCCACCTAACTCAAGAAATATCATTGTTGGGAGCCAAGATACGCTGCAAGCAATTGGCATCGGCACCATCACCATCAAGGGGAAGGAGGGGGAGGTGCTGAATGTGAAGGGTGTACTTCATGTTCCTGAATTGGCAGCTAACCTCCTCTCATGCTCTCAGCTTGCTAGGCAAAGATACGTATGCACCTTCACTATGGCTGGGTGCACGGTCCGCAAGGGTGGGGCTGTGGTGATGGAGGCCAAGTTAGACAAGGGTTTATACCTTGTTCCAGTGTGTGTGCCTCAGGTGGAGAGGGATGGTGGTGAAGCCGAGGAAGCCGCTTGTAGCACCCGTTGGAGGAATGTGGAGCAGGTGACGGCAGATTTGCTGCACCTACGCATGGGGCATGCGGGAAGGCAGCAACTTGTGGAGTGTGTGAAGAAGGGGGAGCTGAAGGGTGTGGAGATCAAGGAGGGTGGTGGGCAGCCAAGCAAGTGCCCTGATTGCACGACCGGGAAGCTGCCAAGGACCTCCTTCCCTACCTCCACCACTAGAGCCTCTGCACCCCTTGAGTTGGTGCACACGGATGTGTGTGGCCCCATGCAAACTCCGGACAGGGAGAATGGCAGCAAGTACTTCATCACCTTCTTGGATGACTGCAGCCGCCTTAGTTGGGTCACCTTGGTGAAAACCAAGGATGAGGTGGCCAAGGTCTTCAAGCGTTGGATACGCTATGCGGAGAGGGAAGCCGGGGCTAAGGTGAAAATACTTAGGTCTGATCGGGGTGGGGAGTACATGGGGAAGGATCTGGAGTCTTTCCTTGAAGACAAGGGTATCACCCACCAGCTTTCAGTTGCCTACACGCCGCAACAAAATGGGGCAGTGGAGCGGCTAAACCGGACCCTCATTGACCTTGCCAGAGCCATGCTTGCTCATGCACAGCTGGACCATACTTGGTGGGGGGCAGCAGTGCAATATGCCAACTGGGTTAAGAACCGGATGGGCAGCAAGGGGCTAGGGGGTAAGAGCCCCTACTTCATGTGGACCAGGAAGGTGCCTTGTGTGTCCATGGTACGAGTGTGGGGGTGCATGGCGCAGTACAAAGTGCCCGACCAGCAACGGAGGAAGCTGGATCCCAAGGCACAATGGGGCATTTTCCTTGGGGTGTCGGAGAGGAGCAAGGCTTGGATGTTGTGGAGTGTGGCAGATCAGCGGGTGGTGGAAAGCCGGGACGTGGTTTTCCATGAGGGGCTGAGCTACAAGGGGTGGAAGGAGCATGGTGCTAGTACGGTTGGGAGTTCCCTCCAGGATCCCTACACCTCTTCTATCTTTGAGGGGGCATGGGAGGACCCAGGAGAGGAGGTAGAGGAGCAGCAAGAGGAACAAAAGGCAGCTGCACCATCACCATGAGGAGTCCCCAACTGCTGGTTCCACCCCTGACCCTAACGCACCAGCCCATGACCCGCAGCAGCCACAGGAGCAGCAGCAACAACAAGAGCAGCCGCAGCAGCCACCACAGCAGCATACACCGCCTGTTCCTGTGGGTAGGTGGCAGCAACTACTGCAGCAGCAGCTGTCCAAGTCACCACGGTCCCCCATGAAGAGAGTGACTTGGAAGGAGAAGCTGCAAAGTTTGGAGCAGGGGGAGGCATCACCTCTGCGCCGCACCACACGCATCTCCCGGCCACCTGAATGGTTCACACCAAGTGCATAGTATGCTTGCATGCATGATCATGAGGAGCATGATGGGGAGGAGTGCATGCTTGTGGATGCTGATGGAGGTGAGCATGGACTTGATTTTTGTCTTACGGGTCAGGTGTATGAGCCTAAGTCGGTCAAGGAGGCCTTGTCCCGTCCTGAGTGGGTCGAGTCCATGCGTGAGGAGCTTGAGTCCCATAGGGTGAACGAGTCCTTTGAGCTGGTTGACCCAGCTTGTGTGCCACCTGGAATGGAGGTCTTAAGGTATCAGTGGGTGTGGAAGTACAAGCACAAGGCTGATGGCAGCATTGAGAGGCCTATGTCCAGGTTGGTGGCCATGGGGAACACTCAAACACGGGGTGTTCACTATGACCAGGTGTTTACCCCTTGGGTTAGCCTACTACCCTGAGAGGCTCCCTTGGGATGGCAGCCTCCCTGGGGTTTCACATCCATCACATGGATGTGACAACTGCCTATCTCCATAGGGTCTTGACGGGGAGCTTTACATGAGGCAGCCCCCTGGTTTTAATGATGGGTCCGACAGAGTTTGCCGACTCAGGAAATCAATCTATGGGCTGAAGCAATCTCCAAGGCAGTGGTACCTCAAGTTTGATGAGGCCTTGATGGACTTTGGCTTTGAGAGGTCGGAGTGTGACCCGCCTTGTACCACTTGGTGAGGCGTGAGGGCAGGCTGTCCCTCTACCTCTATGTGGATGACATTTTGCTCATGTCTTCGAGCATGGTCTTGCTGGATAAGGTCAAAAATCTCTTGTCCTCTCGTTTCCGCATGAAGGACTTGTGGGAGGCTAAGTACTATTTGGGGGTGCAGATTGAGCGTGATGAGAGTGGCATCTTGATTCATCAGGAGAGGTACATTCTCAACATGCTTGAGTCCTTCGGCCTTTCTGAGGCTAACCCCGTGCGTACCCCTCTCCCTACAGGGTTCGATGTGCATGCACATGCTGAGGAGCCCTTGCTGAGAGATGAGCTGGTTCAGCTCTATCAAAGCATTGTGGGGTCCCTCATGTATGCAAGCACGACCACACAGCCCCAAATTGCTTATGCAGTATCACAGCTGTCCAAGGTGGTGTCCTGTCCCAAGGCATCCCACCTGCAGGCTGCTAAGAGAGTGTTGAAGTACCTGAAAGGTTGTGTGAAGTCAGGTATCTTCTTCCCCGCACACAGTGAGCCTCAGGTCGAGTTGGTGGCCTTCAGTGATGCTGATTATGCTGGAGATTCAGCTAATCGCAGGAGTCACACCGGCTATGTCTATTGCCTCAATGGTGCAGCCATCTCTTGGCAAAGCAGGAGGCAGCCGGTGGTTGCATTGTCCACCACTGAGAGTGAGTACATCAGTCATTGTCAGTGCATTCAGGAAGGTGTGTGGCTGAAACGTTTGTTTGGGGAGTTTGGGCATGAGTTTGCTGGTGGTGTGCATGTGTTTATGGACAACCAATCTGCCATTGCCCTTGCACAGAATGCATGCTTGCATGGCCGCACCAAGCACATGCAGGTTCGGTGGCATTTCATCAGGGAGATGGTGGCTGGTGGTGAGGTGATCCTCCGGTGGTGTCCGACCAACCGCCAAGCAGCTGACATACTCACCAAACCTCTTCCCTTTGAGCGGCATGGTGTATGCATGTCCTTGCTGGGGATGCAGCCCCATTTTGGCATGGTTCCTGAGCAGGATGTGGGAGGGCTGGTGCTTCTCTCCCTTGACGACATCATGCTGTGGATGGTTCCCCTCCCTGTGCAAGGGGGAGTGGAGTGAAGGATTTTGCCCAGTGGTGTTCAGCCACCTCCAACACGAGCAAGGGGGAGTGTTGATTGTGTAGGTGGATGTGGTATTTTGCTCTAGCTGGTTGTGGGCTAAGGGCTTGGGCAAAATGTGGTTGCTAGACTTGTTGCGGACTGGAATTGAACTCGCACCCAACAAGCACCGACAAATCTTTGCTATTCACTACAACACCTTTGGTGATGCTAGCTTGGCACTTTGGGTTGTTGGGGATTGTTGTAGGGCGAGGGTTGGGTTGGTAGGGTTTGACAAACTCATCACTTTGCAGATCTGAACTCTGACCTAAAGCCATTCCTAGATCTAATCCATGGCTGCCAAGTAATTCCGCCAGGATACCCCGTCGCACTTAAATCGCGATAGCGATCGGCCTAGATCTTGGTTGAAGTCGTGCGTTACTATTCTGGAAAGTAGAGATTAATACCTTTCCAACGCGTACCTGCGCATATTTTAAGGTTACGTGAGCTGCACGGAATGTTCCGTCGAAGTCGGCGGAAATAATCTCTAGTGACGCTCTCTAGATTCACACGCTTTCCATCAACCCTACTGCTGACGACACGGCGGCCTCTAGCCGCCCGCCGCGCTTGGAGACACCTCCTGGTTTTCCACCTTGGTCATCTTCACCTCCTCTGCAGCCTGTCGATGTGGACTCCGGAGGCCTTCGTGCTATTGGGGGTGGTGACTCTGGAGGTGCTGGTTCTGCTGGTGCTGGTTCTGGGGGTGCTGACTCTGGGGGTGCTACCTTAGAGGGTACTGAGGGTCCTCGTGTTGGTGGGGTCGACGGTGCTGCTGCTGGAGGTTCTGGGGGTGTGCGGCAGCCGCTGCCGCAGCGGCCATTGTTCTGGGAGCAGAAGCCGTCGTCGCTGCCACTACCTGGGTCGGCTGCTGGAGGTTCGGGGGGTGCTGTAGCTGGAGTTTTTGCCTCTGGGGGTGCTGGTGATGCTGGTGCTAGGGCTGGAGGTGCTGACTCTGGAGCTGGAGGTCCTGGAGCTGGAGGTGCTGATAAAGGTGGTGCTGGTGGTACTGGTGCTGGAGATGGAGGTGCTGAGCCTGAGGGTGTTGGTAGTGCTGGAGATGGAGGTGTTCCTGGGCCTGGCGGTCCTGGTGTTCGTGCTGGAGGAGCAGGGTTTGGGGGTGCGTCGCAGCCGCTGCCCCAGCAGCCGTTGTTCTGGGAGCAGCAGCCGTCGTCGCTACCGCTACATGGGTCGGCGCTTCACCACCTTCTTAGTCTCCCGCCTGCCTCTGCTGAGCCGTCTACTACTGGTGCTAATCCTCTTCTGTTGTTTCCGCCGCCTGACCTGTCTCAGGCACGGGTGCCTTCTGGCTCCCCTCTGCCTGCTCCTCCTCGTTACTCCTCGTTGTCTGTCTCCCCAACCAAGAGTCGGGAGCCTGAGTCTCATGCTCGTCCTCGTCGCTCTCGTACTCGCCCTCCTCCTGTTCCCAGTACTCACACTATGACACTTCGTCCTTCCTTTGTTTCAAAGTCTGTTGTCCTGCCGTTACCTCCTCCGTCTTCTCTTCTTGGCGTTCCTGACCCTGTATCTGGCCTTGCTCGTGCTGCCACTCCGACTGTCACTCGTGTTCTTGCAACGCTTGTGACTGACCCTACTTTTTCGTCGGCTTCTGCGTCTGCCTTGGTCGCTGAGCTCACTGAATTTGCTGCAACTTGCCGCCTTGACTTGCGAGTCTGGTTTCTGACTCTGCGTGTCCTGCGTCCGTCGAGGGTGAGCTTGCCCTTGGCTGTAACGTCCTTGAGGACAAGCACTTTGAGTTGGGATTCCTCGCGGCTGCTGCTCCTCATCTCGCTACCATGCTTCTTACCCCTGAGGGAGACCCGGATGCACTTGACATCCCGACCCCGCACTCTTAAACTGAGGCGATCACGGGTCGCTGGTCCTCCCAGTGGAAGACAGCTTTGGAAGCAAAGATGGCATCCTGGAAGTCCACAGGCACCTACGTTGACGAGGTTCCCCCTCTTGGGGCAAACATAGTCGATGGCATGTGGATTTTCAGGGTGAAGCGGCCGCCGGGTTCTCCGCCTGCCTTCAAGGCGCGTTACATTGCAAGCGGTTTTAGTCAGAGTGAGGAGGTCGACTTCTTCCAGACCTTCTCCCCCACCCCGAAGATGACGACTCTTCGGGTGTTACTGCAGCACAGCGTGACTACGAGCTGCACTCGCTCGACTTCTCCATGGCTTTCCTGCAGGGCAGCCTCCACGAGCAGATCTGCCTGAGCCACCCACCTGGCTTCACTGGGTTGTTTCCTAAGGGTACCCAGTGGAGCCTCCGGCGGCCAGTCTACGGTCTGCGCCAGGCGCCCCGCGAGTGGCACGACACACTGAGGACGACACTTACGGGTCTTGGCTTCGCTCCTTCGACTACTGACATGTCCCTGTTTCTGCGCACTGACTCTGCCTTGCCGCCGTTCTACATCCTCGTGTACGTAGACGACCTGGTCTTTGCGACTACTGACAGTGAGGCACTGGCCTTTGTGAAGGCCGAGCTGCAGAAGAGACACACCTACACTGAACTGGGTGAACTGCAAACCTACCTTGGTCTGCAGATCACCCGGAACAGAGCAGCGCGCACCATCACTCTGACGCAAACCTACCATGGTGCAGCTGGTCCTTGTGCGCTCGGCCTTCAGTCCTCCTCGGCACAGCCCACTCCTCTGCCTACGGGCCACACGGTCTCAGCTCCACCTTCGGAAGAGTCCGTAGAGCCTAGTGGTCCGTACGTAGAGCTTGTGGGTTACCTCATGTACCTGATGACATGTACTCGGCCTGACCTCGCGTACCCTCTCAGCATCATTGCTCGCTACGTTGCGACTGGGAGACACCGACTTGAGCACTGGACGGCTGCTAAGAGGGTGCTGCGCTACTTGGCCGGTACTTCAGGCTTGGGGCTTATGCTTGGGGGACGGGGTGCAGTTGTGCTTACAAGGCACTCAAACGCTTTGTGGGCTGACGACCAGGTGACTTCTCTGTCGTCACTAGGTTACGCTTTCAGCCTTGGCAATGGTGCTGTCTCGTGGAGCTCCACTCACTCGTCTTCTGTACTCAGCTCCAGCTGTGAGGCCGAGATCTACGCTGGGGCAATGGCTGCGCAGGAGTTACGATGGCTGACCTACCTGCTGACCAACTTGGGCGAGCAGCCTCGTTCTGCACCGGTCCTGTTCGCTGACAACAAGGTCATGATTGTCTCGTGTCAAGAGCAGAGACTCAAGAGCAGAACAAAGCACATTGCCCTTCGTTACTTTCTGATGCGGGAGTTACAGCTTCGTGGCCAGGTTCGCCTTGTTTACGTGGCCCCTGGGGCCAGCACTGCTGATATCTTCACCCAGGCCCTTGGGCCTAGTGATAATCAGCGTTTCTGCACAGCTCTTGGACTTGTGCCTACTCTGCCTCACTTGCTTGCCTCTTGATCTTCTCTTGTACTTGCTGTGCTTCGCCATATATCTATACCTGCATGTGCACACTTGCTAGTTTGTGCTCACTGTACCTTTTTTGCTTTTATAAACCTGCATGTGAACTGGACTTGTGGCCGCTTGCTTGTGCTCGGACTGTGTGGTGATCTTGAGATCCACCCCTAGCTATGCTTTGTTGCTTCTCTTCACGGGTCTTGTGACCATTTTTGGTTCTTGCTCTCTCTTGCTATCCCTCACTTTGCTTATGGGGGTGTGTCAAATTGCACAGTTGTGGTTATAGGCTGTAGTGAAGTATCCTATATGGGGTATAACCCTTTTAGGGTTAGTACTTGTATCCCCCACTATTGCTAGTCAATCACTCCGCTGTTTGTTATTCTGACACAGTGGTCCCTACGCAGAGCTTGTGGGCTGCCTCATATACCTGATGACGTGTACTCGTCCAGACCTCGCCTTTCCCCTCAGCGTCCTTTCTCGCTTTGTTGCGACTGGGAGACACCGTCCTATTCAGTGGACGGCTGCTGTGAGGGTGGCGAGTCACTGGCAACTACATCAGGCATGGGGCTTGTGCTTGGAGGGACACAATTAGTTGTGCTGACCGGTCACTGTGACTCTTCCTAGGCCAACGACGTGCAGACCCAACGGTCTACTTAGGGTTATTGCTTTAGCTTGGGCGCTGGAGTTGTGTCGTAGAGCTCTGCACGGTCGTCGTCTGTTGAGCAGTCTAGCGCAGAGGCATGGCTATGCCATGGCTGTGTAGGAGCTTCGCTGGCTGACCTTCTTGCTCACCGACCTTGGTGAGCGGCTGAGCTCTGCACCATCCTTGTTCGCTGACGACAAGGCCATGATCCTCCTGTGTCGAGAGCCTCAACTGGAGAGCAGAGTGAAGCACATCAACGTGAGGCACTCTTGCCTGCGAGAGTTGCAGTGACGCGACCAGGCACGCTTGGACTTTGTGGCCTCAGTGGCCAACGCTGGAGACATCTTCACCAAGGCCTTTCCGCCTGGTGACAACCACAGGTTCTGTCTACAGCTTGGCCTTCTTCAGGCAGGCCCTCGTTTGTTGTTGACTTGCCTCTTGTTTCTTGATCTGTTGTCATGCTGTTTGTATATATATATATATATATATATATATATATCTGTGAACTCTTAAACTGGCCTTGTGGCCCTTGTTTGCTCTCTCCTGTGTGGTGACTTCGCGATCTACCCTGAGATTTGTGTTGTTACTTCTCTTGACCGGTCTTGTGACCATTTGTTTCCCTTGTTTGTTTTGATACCCCTCACTTAGCCTATGGGGGTGTGTCAAACTACAAAGATACATGTTAGTCTATAGTGGGGTAGACAATAAGGGGTATAACAGTTTTTATGGTTTGTACTTGTATCATCCATCCACCTTGGTCAATTCATTCCGTTGCAGTCAATTTCTGAGAAAAAACAAAATCAACGGTTCCTGATTTTCAGATTCTTTTGATTCTGAAAAATGAGCTTCATACTAATAAAAATTTGAATACTGGGAAAATCAGAGTACTGACATAACGCATAATGAGGTTCCGAGTACTTCATAAATATTTTGTGTCTTTACATTCGCGGAATTTTCCACTACGTCAATGCTGCCCTCCAATTATTTCATCCCTTGCTGTCGCATTTGACATCTGCATGTGTACCCCCCCTTTTTTTTTTTTTTTTTTTTTTTTTTTTTTTTTTTTTTTACGGCAGCCCTGAGTTGCAGTGACTATTGCGATCCTTCACAGTTACCATGTTGAAGTGCGTAATCTCCAATGACAGTTGTGGGATGGTCAACTGGTCGACTTTCCCGACTGCTGACCTTCGATGCGTGCTCTATACGAGCTAACGCGATACTGGTACATGCGGTTGACTTGTTATGAATTGTATGCACTAATGCAGGGCCTCAGATTCATTATTAAGGACCCTGATCCATCAGTGTCAGTGTGAAAAAAAGGCTGATTGACAGCCTTCCTAGAAAAAAAGCCTAAAATTTCAGGGTTCCTAAAAAAAAAAGCATGATTTCTACGGAGATTATATCAATGCAATAACAACGAAACATGACAGCAAAAGGTCTTGATCCAGGGATCTTCTGATAGAATTAGAGAACAGCGGATTGGTTGAATAGCAGCAATGTGGAGTACAAGTACTAACCCTAATGGGTTGTACCCTCTATGGGCTACCCCACTACATCCTAGAGAACAGACATAAGTATTTTGACACACCCCCATAGGCGAATTGGGGGATAGCAGAGCAAGCAATGGTCACAAGACCAATCAAGAGAAACAACAAAGCAAAGCTCAGGGTGGATCTCAAGATCACGACGCAGTCCGAGCACAAGCAAGTGCCCACAAGGCCAGTTCACATGCAGAGTGATAATAGCAATGGCAATACACTGATCACAACCTAATAAGTGAAAACATGCAGGTATACAGATATGTAGAAGTGTACAACAACGGCAAAGCTAGATCATGAGACAAGCAAGTGAGGCAGAGTGGGCATAAGCCCAAGAGCAGTGCAGAAACGCTGATGATCACCACACCCAAGGGCCTTAGTGAAGATATTAGCAGTGTTGGCCCGTGAGGCCACGTAAGCAAGGCGAAGCTGACCACGCTGCTGCAGCTCTCGTGCAAGAAAATAATGGAGAGAAATGTGGTGTGCTCCTGTCTCTGCTCCAGACACAAGGCAATCATGGCCTTGTTGTCGACGTACAGAACTGGAGGAGAACGAGGCCGCTCGCCCAAGTCAGCAGCAGGTAGGTCAGCCAACGTAACTCATGTGCAGCCATAGCCCCAGCGTAGATCTCTGCCTCACAGCTGGAACCAAGTACAGAAGACGAGCGGGTGGACCTCCAGGAGATAGAACCAGCGCCAAGACTGAAAATGTAACCCTGTGACGACAGCTGGGTCTCCTGGTCGTCAGCCCAAGAAGCGTCAGAGTGCCCGGTGAGTACAACCCGACCTCGTTCTCCAAGCACAAGCCCCATGCCTGATGTACTGCACAAGTAACGCAGTACCCTCTGCACAGCTGTCCACTGCTCCTTCCGGTGTCTCCCACGCGCAACGAAGCGAGCAAGGATGCTGAGAGAATACGTGAGGTCAAGTCGTGTGCACGTCATCGGGTACATGAGGCAGCCCACAAGCTTTGGATACGAACCACTCGGCTCTACGGGCTCATCAGAAGGTGGAGGCTGAGAGCGAATGGTCTGTAGGCAGAGGAGTAGGCTGTGGCGAGGAGAACTGAAAGCCGAAGCGCTGAAGGACCTGTTGCACCATGTGTGACAAAGTCAGAGTGATGGTGCGCCTTGCTCTGTCCCGGGTGATCTGCAGGCCAAGATAGCTACGCAGCTCACCCAGGTCAGTGCAAGTGTGTCTCTTCTGCAGCTCCGCCTTCACAAGGGCGAGTGCCTCAGTATCAGCAGTAGCAAAAACCAAGTCGTCGACGTACACGAGGATGTAGAACGGCGGCAGAGAAGTGTCGGTGCG
This sequence comes from Closterium sp. Naga37s-1, assembly GCA_947471745.1. NCBI lineage: Eukaryota > Viridiplantae > Streptophyta > Zygnematophyceae > Desmidiales > Closteriaceae > Closterium > Closterium sp. Naga37s-1. The sequence goes on along the minus strand of CANJKZ010000008.1, from coordinate 1,908,467 downwards.
CAGAAACAACGACGGGTGAGCAGTCGAAGGAGCAAATCCAAGAGCTGCAAGTGTAGTCCTTAGTGTGTCGTGCCACTCTTGGGGCGCCTAGCGGAGACCGTAGTCTGGCCGCCGGAGGATCCACTGGGTACCCTCAGGAAACGACCCAGTGAAGCCAGGTGGGCGGCACAGCCAGATCTCCTCGTGAAGGCTGCCCTGCAGGAAGGCTGTGGAGAAGTCAAGCGAGTGGAGCACGTAGTCACGCTGTGCTGCAACGTGCAGTAACACCCGAAGAGTGGTCATCTTCGGGGTGGGAGAAAAGGTATGGAAGAAGTCGACCCCCTATCGCTGACTGAAGCCTCGTGCAACGTAACGCGCCTTGAAGGTAGGCGGAGAACCCGGCGGCCGCTTCACCCTGAAAATCCACATGCCATCGACTATGTTCGCCCCAGGAGGAGGAGTTGCGTTGACGTAGGTGCCTGTGGACTTCCAGAATGCCATCTCTGCATCCATGGCTGTCTGCCACTGAGAGGAGTACTGAACCGAAATCGCCTTTGCGTAAGAGCACGGGGTCGGGATGTTTAGTGCATCCGGGTCTCCCTCAGGGGCAAGCAGCATGGCAGCGAGATTGGGGACAACAGCCGCAAGGCACTCGAGCTCAAACTATCTGTCCTCAAGGACGTCACGGCCGAGGGCAAGCTCACCCCCGACGGACGAAGGACAGTCAGAATCAGACTCAGTAACAAGCCTCGCAAAGTAGTCAAGACCACAGGCAGAACCGAAGTCAACAAGCTCAGTAACTAAGGCAGACGCAGCAGTAGACGCAAAGGAAGGGTCAGTGACAAGTGTGGCCAGGACACACGTGAGACTAGCACTACCAGCAACTCCAGTTCCTCGAGCATCAGAAGCTCCAGTACCTCCAGCACCTCCAGCTCCAATAGCTCCAGCACCTCTAGCTCCAGCACCTCCAGTACCTCCAGCTCCAGCACCTCCAGCACCAGCAACTCCAGTACCTCCATCACCCCCAGCACCAGCACCCCAAGCACCGCCACCAGAGCGGCCTCGCCGGATAACCTACTCGAGAAGCTGCTGCGGCCAGAAAGTCTCCTGTCGTCGAGACTGTTGCTGCTGTCCAACGCCAGAACCTCCAGCAGGAGCACCCACGACTCCACAACCAGAAGCAGAACCCCCAGAAGCAGCACCCCCAGTGTCAGCACCCCCAGAACCAGCACCCCCAGTTTCAGCACCCCCAGGACCAGCACCCCCAGAGTCCGCACCTCCAGTGTCACCACCCCCACCAGCACCGGAGCCTACAGCAACAGGCTGCAGAGGCGGCTAAGACGGCCGAGGCGGAAAATCATGAGGGGTCTCCAAGCGCGGTGAGTGGCGAGTGGCCGCTGTGTCGTCAGCAGCAGCATCACCCCCCTCAGCTGGGCCAGTGTCAGAGGAGACCTCCAAGGGCTCAACCAAGGGGGGTGGGTCTACCTGAGACACACCTGAGGGAGCAGGACCCTATGGGGGGAGAGGGTCTATCGGGGGGGGACCTGGAACCAGGAAGAGAGGCGGGGGGGGGGGGGGGACGGCGGAAGTGCTGTGGGGGTGGAGACGGTAGAAGCAAACCGACTCGTCAAAGGTGACGTCCTGGGAGGACAGGACGTGGCGCGTGGCAGCGTGGTAAAACTGCCAGGGCGGGGCGTCGGTGGGAAAGCCAAGGAAGACGCAGCGGAGAGTGCGAGGAGAGAGCTTGCCCGCGGTAGGATCGCGGACAAGGGCTAGCGAGCCCCAGACCCGAAACGCCGACGCATCGCCAACCTCCCCCATCCAACGCAGTGTAGGCGAGGTCACTGGCACAGAGACACGGGGCCAGAGGTTGAGCTGATGCGCGGCGTATCGGACCGCAAACGGTCACAGAAAATAGGAAGCATCCGCATGGATCATGGAGGTGCAAGCAACCTCCATGATCAAGCCAATACGATGCTCAGCAATCCCATTCTGCTGTGGAGAGGCCGGAAGCGTGAACGACTGGGCGATGCCCTCCTCACGACAAAAGTCCTCAAGGAGGCGGGAGGAAAACTCACCGCCTCTGTCAAAGTGCAGTCGCAGGACCTGAAGGTCCTGCTGAAACCGTGGGCCCAGCTGGCGACGAACGGTACGGATCTAGGGGATCAAAACACCGCGGGCATCCGCCTTGCTCTGCAAGGGGAAGACCGTGGCGTAGCGCGTGTAGCCGTCAACAACCAGCAGAAAGTAGCGCTCGTAGTCCTGTCCACGGACGCGGGCGGGGCCATACACGTCCATGTGGAGAGTCTGCAGAGGAGCAGTGGTCGGAGGAAACGAGGAGGAGTGAGGAGTGGCGCGCTACCGCCCCTCAACGCAGGGAAGGCACGGCGGTGCAAGCGAGCGCGGGAGTGGGTGGAGGGACCTGGGGAGGCTAGAGTGCATGCTACGCAGACGCGGCAGGGAGGGGTGACCAAGACGGTGGTGCCAGAGGAGAGACGGGTGCGTGAGTAACCGACACGAGCAAGACGCAGCGACCTGACCGGACGCAGCTACCTGTGCAGACTCAGTGGTCAGTGTGTACAGGCCAGACCCAGGTCTCTGAGTGAACGTGGCGAGGTAGGCGCCAGTCCGTGAGTCCGTACGGATCGCCACAAGCTCACCCCAAGGAGTGACACTCAGCAGGTACAGTTGCAGGTCCTCTAGCCAAGACTCGAACTCGATAGGGCGCCCCTCGGCGTCAAACGCTAGCACCGTAATAGTCGCCATGGCAGAAACTAGGTCAGGCGGCAGTGCTAAGAATGAGGCGGCGGCACTGGGGACTGGCTGCAGGCCTAGGCACGGGCAGCGGCTCGGGGTGCCATGACAGAACGCGCGGCATGGCAGGAGGGAGGCTCGGCTGCAGCAGCGCGGCGCGGCACGGCGGTTGGCAGGGCGGCGCGGTGGCGCGGCGCGGTGGTAGGCAGGGCGGCGCTGCGGCGCGGCTCGGCGGCGGGCAGGGCGGCGCGGCGGCACGGCGCGGTAGTGGGCGACAGTGGGCTGTAGTGGGCCGGCAGCGGGCGGCTAACTGGCGGCAGCGGGCGGCTAGCGAGCTGCAGCGGGCGGGCCGCGAGCGAAGAGTGTCAAACTATATTCAGATAGTTTCTTTAGGTTAGTCTAGGTGTTGTACATTTTGTTGCACTTGTGCTAGAACTATTCCTAGGGTTTGCTATATCTTGTTTGTCGCTTGTTCTCCTTAGTCAATTCATTACCCGTTTAGTAACTTGACATGTTATAGAGCTAGTAGATCCCGAAGGGCCCACCTCCCCGTACCCCGACCTTGCCCGTAGCGCCTTAACGCCCGAAGCGCCCCGTCACTCCACTAGCCCGTGCGTCACCCGTTTCTACCCCGCGCCCCACCCATTTTGCCCCGCGCGTCACCCATTTTTGCCCCGCGCCCCACCCGTTTTGCCCCGCGCGTTGCCCGCCAACCCGCTAGCGCGCACCAGACGCACGCTCGTAGCTGCACGCGCAGCCTTCGTTGCACGCGCAGCCGCGCGCACGTACGCCGCGACCGCACGCACGCGCAGCAACAGCCGTGCGCACGTGCAGCCCGTTAGCCGCGCCCTTCCACACCCGTTGCCCCCTGCCTTATCCGCCGCCCCACCTGAAACCGCCGCCCCACATCTGAAACCCACCGCTGCACACAAGAAACCCCCGCCCCACACCTGAAACCGCCGCCCCACGACCTGAAACCGCCGCCTCACACCTGAAACCCGCCGCCCCACGACCTGAAACTGCCGCCCCACCTGAAACCCGCCACCCCACGACCTGAAACCGCCGCCCCACCTGAAACCCGCCGCCCCACGTGCTGAAACGCGCCGCCCCACGAGATGCCACACCCGTTACCTGCCCCACCCGCTGTCACACCCGCCGCCCCACCCGTTAGCAACTGCCCCACGACCTGACACCACCGCCCCACCCGTTCCCCGACGCCCTCACGAGCTGAAACCCGCCTCCCCACCCGTTCCCCGACGCCCTCACGAGCTGAAACCCGCCACCCCACCCGTTCCTCGACGCCCTCACGAGCCGAAACCCGCCGCCCCACCTGCATCCCGCCGCCCTACGAGCTGAAACCCGCTGCCCCACCTGAAACCCGCCGCCCACCAGAAACCCGCCACCCCACGAGCTAAACCCACCGCCCCACAAGCTGCCCCACCCGTCGCCCCACCCGTTACCCGCTGCCCCACCCGTTTTCTGCTGCCCCACGAGCTGAAACCCGCCGCCCCACGAGCTGAAACCCGCCGCCCCACGAGCTGAAACCCGCCGCCCCACCAGTTAGCCGCAGCCTCACCTGTAAGCTCCGCCCCATCCGTAACCTACTGCCCCACCCGTACCCGCTACACTCACCGCACCCGACCACTCCTAGCCACTCCCTACCACGCTCGACCGTCTCTAGCACCCACCATGTCGTCTACTAGAGTTCTGCTGCGGCAGGGTCAGCCACTACAACCCAACTGCAGCACTCCCAGCAGTGGGGACCTGAGGGTCCTAGGAGTACCGGCCCCAGCAGCGGCTCAACCAGCAGTAGGCGTGACGTTGGTCCCTGCGGGTACAGGATCCTGACTGGCCCCGGTGCTGGCACTACCTGCTCGCGTCCCGACCACTCCGCATCCCGCTGCTACCGTCACCTCGACGACCTCGACCGTGAGCGTTTTGGTCCTCGCGTTGTTACACCGCACTGGCTTTCGCGTCTTCGCCAGGGCACTGTTGCACCAGTTGAGTCTCACCTACCTGCACGAGTAGAGACTTGTGTTTCCAGTCTTGGTGCGTGTGTACTTTCCAATCTAGGCGCTTGTGAGGGTCTTTGTGTGGGAGCTGCAGCTACAACTAGTCTAGTACCGGCCTTTGTTGCTGGCTCGGGTGCGACCTCACCGATTGCACAGCTTTCCTTCACCCTAGACTCTGGAGCGTCCAGCTGTTTCTTTCGTCACTACACCGTCCTCACGCCACTGCACACTCTAGTGGGCGGGCGGGTGGCAGCGGGCGGGCTAGCGGGCGGCAGCGGGCGAGCTGGCGGGCGCAGGCAGCGAGCGGCGGGCGGGCGCCTAGCGGGCGGTCAGCGAGCGGCAGCTCTCGCAGCAGCTGCAGGAGCTGCTGCAACAGCGCGCGCTAGCAGCAGCAGCAGCGGTGGCAGCGCGCAAGCAGCAGCGGCAGTAGGAGCGGCAGCAGCGCATGCGCGAGCGGCTGGCGGGCTGCTAGCGGGCGGCAGAGGGCCGGGCGTGAGCAACAGCGGGCGGTAGCAGCTCGCGCAACAACGGTAGTAGCGGCTGGAGTAGCAGCAGTAGCGCGTGAGCACCAGCGTGCGCACAGGCAGTAGCAGCAGCAGCGCGCGAAGCAGTGACAGTAGGCAAGGCAGCGCGCGAGGCGCGCAGCAGGGTAGTGGGCAGGGCGCAGAGGCAGCAGCACGGGCAATGGGTACACGGATCTAACCTAAGATGATTCCATGTCAGAATCATGAACATCGGAGTGATTGACTAGCAACAATGGGGGATACAAGTACTAACCCTAAAAGGGTTATACCCCATATAGGAGGGTTATACCTCACTACAACCTATAACAGAAAATGTGTAATTTGACACACTGGACTCAAAGGGCTCGTCGGGAAAAGGGCCGGTGAGTCTGTGTTCAACGGCAAAAGGAATGGGTGAGTGTGTGGTGGAGAACTGAAACCCGAACCGCACATGGACCTGCTGCACCATGTGTGGCTGAGAGAGTGTAATTGTGCGAGCGGCTCAGTCCCAGGTGATCTCAAGCCAAGGTAGTGGCGCAGCTCACCCATGTCAATATGCGTGTGTCTCTTCTGCAGCTCGGATTTCACCTCAGCCGACCCTGTCTGGTGTAGTGAAGACCAGGTCGTCGACGTAGACAAGAACGAGGAACGGAGTGGAACCAGTGCGAACAAACAGCGACGGATCGGCTGTCGAAGGACGGAACCCGAGGTCGGCAAGAGTGGTGCGTAGCGTGTCGTGCCACTCACGGGGCGCCTGGCTGAGACCGTAGATTGGTCGCCTCAGGCTCCACTGGGTCCCAGGTGGGAAAGTGCCAGTGAATCCAGGAGGACGGCGCGGCCAGATCTCCTCATATAAGCGGCCCTGGAGAAAGGCATTGGAGAAGTCGAGGGAGTGCAGCTCGTAGTCTAGCTGCTGCAACGTGAAGTAACACCCGGAGAGTAGTCATCTTCGGGGTCGGGGCGAAGGTTTGGAAGGAAACAACTCCCTCACACTGACTGAAGCCCCTAGCCACATAGCGCGCCTTTAAGACAGGCGGTGTTCCCGGCGGCCGCTTCACTTTAAAGATCCACATGCCATCGACTAGATCGCCCCAGGCGGGGGAACTGCGTCGACGTAAGTACCTGTGGATCTCCAAGATGTCATCTTTGAGTCCATGGCCGCTATCCACTGAGAGGCCCACTGCCCTGACACTGCTTCATGGTACGTGCGAGGAGTCGGCATGTCTAGGGTGTCGGGGTCTCCCTCAGGGGCTAGCAGCATGGCAAAGAGGTGGGGAGAAGCGGCTGCCAAGAACTCCAGCTCAAACTGCCTGTCCTCTAGGACGTCACATCCAAGAGCAGACTCACCCCCGGCAGACAGAGGACAGGTAGGGGGCGCAGCCACCACGGGGGTGGCGTAGTCAAGGCGGCGAGTGGTGGCAAAGTCACCGAAAGCGGCAACAAGAGCTAAGACAGAAGATGGAGAGGCACGAGGGTCCGTCACAAGAGAAGCGAGAACATGTGAGATGTCATGACGAGCAGCGCGGTTGTGGTCATTGATAGGGTGAGAGGAGGCTGTAAGAGACAACTCAGGAGGTGACGCAAAAATAGACTCAGGCGGAGAACGACAAGGACTAGAACGAAACAAGACAGTGCTGAGGTCGGCAGAAGGAGATCAGGGACGAGCACGTGGGGGAGAGTGAACGGTCTAGTCATGCAGGACAACAGGAGGAGACGACTGTGATCGAGGAGGAGAGAAAACAGCTGGGGACGAGCCCGGAGGAGGAAGACAGTGAGCTGTAGGAGGTGGTGAGCCGTCCGAAGAGGAGGAAGGGAGACCAGGGGCCCGGAGGCCACTCACAGGCGGGAACAACTGCTTCAAGGCTGACGGCTGCGGCGTTTGCTACTGCTGCTGCAGCTCCAGCTCCAGACTCTCCTGCTCCAACCTCTCCTGCAAACACGTGCCAGCTGACGAAGAGTTTGAAAACACGCGCCGTAGCGGTGGGGAGGTGGGGTAGGCGCCGCAGAAGTAGTGCCTCTCGCCCAAGTCTCCTCATAACCAGCACCTCCGGCCCCAACACCCCCAGAAATAGCACCTCTAGTGCCAGCACCTCCAGCTCCAGCACCCCCAGAACTAGCACCTCCATTGACAGTACCTCCAACTCCAACACCCTCAGCACCAACACCCCCAGGACTAGCACCTCCAGCACCAGTACCCTCAGCACCAGCACCCCCAGGACTAGCAGCTCCAGCGCCCGTGCCTCCAACACCAACTCCCCCAGAGTCCACTGCAACCTGTCGCGGTAGTGTCGACGGCTGATGTGGTGACTGCGAGGACGACTGTGGGGAAGGGGGTGGTACCTGACGAGCGACCGAGGGGAGAGGGGTAGCGTGGGACACACCTGACGGGGCAGGACTAGGGGGGGGCGGGTGTACCAGAGGAGCAGGAGCAGGAGGAGGAGCGGGGCCAAAGAAAAGGGGAGGGGAAGAGACCTCGACATGGGTAGCAGGCATAGTAGGACACACACTCGTCAAAGGTGACGTCACGGGAGTCGAGAAATGGGTGGAGGGGCGGGTGGTAAAGCGTGAAGTCAGGGGCGTCCTCTAGAAAACCAAGGAAGACACAGGGGAGGGCACGAGCCGAGAGCTTGTCCGTAGAGGTGTCGCGGACAAGCGCAAGGCATTCCCAGACACGAAACTCCGACGCAACACCAGGGGAACCGGTCCAAAGACTGGTCGGTGAAGCCTCTGGCCGTGAAACACGAGGCCAGAGGTTCAGCTGGTGGGCGGCATTGCGAACCGCGTAGGGCTACAGAAAATGGGGCGCACGAGCATGGATCATGGAGGTGCGGGCGATCTCCATGACCAAGCCGATGCGGCGCTCAGCAACCCCATTCTGCTGTGTGGACTCTGGAGGCGTCCAATACTGGGTGATGCCCTGCTCGCTGCAGAATCTGCAAAGAATGCTGGAGAAAAACTTACCCCCACGGTTGGAGTGAAGACAAACGACACGACTACCACGAGTGGCAATAGTGGCCAGTAACCACCTGATCAACGTAGAAATAACGTTGGACTTCTTCGCCAGGGGGAACACCGTGGTGTAACTGTCGCGATATATATGTCATATATCTTCATAACTGCCTGTAGCTTTAGCTTTAGTGTAGTTATGCAAACCCTGTTGGTGGTGCACCTCTTGTTTGATGTTTCTCGACTATATCTTGTATGCATTGCTATTAGTGAAGCCACTTGTTTTGCCAACACCCTCGACCAATCTCTCACTACTCTCGACACCCGCTTGGCCTAGACTACTAAGCCTAGGCCCTTCTAAACATGTTTCCAAGTTAAGTAATTTTTGTGACATGGTATAGAGCGGTTCCTTCCTAAGGACCGATTGTCATGGGCCTACCATTAGCTTCCACCATGACGCGCCCAGTCGCACAACCCGTAGTATGCCCATCGCGTTGCACTGCTCGTAGGCCATTTCGTCGCGTTCTGCCCGCCAGCGTACTGCCCGCCGATGGACCCGCCGACGGACCCGCCAGCGCGCGCGTTAGCAAGCCCGCCGACGAATCCGCCGATGGGCCCGCCGACGGACCCGCCAGCGCGCCCGTCAGCAATCCCGCCGACGGGCCCGCCACCGAGCACGTTAACGGACCCGCGAACCCGCAAGCAAGCGAACCGTCGGACCCGCCAGCGAGCACGCTAGCGAGCCCGCAAACGCACTCGCCAACGAGCTCATCAACGGACCCACGAGCCCACCACCAAGCGAGCCAGCGGACCCGCCGTCGGACCCGCCAGCAACGCCCCCCCCTGCGCTTCCCCACCCGTCCCGGCCTTGCGCGTTTGCAGCGGCAGCCGCTGTGTGGGGGAGGAAGGGGGGAAGGGGGTGACGGCGGGACGTCCGCCAGCAATAGCCGCACTGCCGCCCGTCCCTCCATCCCTCCCCCCTCCCCCGTCGCCTTCCCTTCTGTGACTGCGGTTGTGTGGGGGGAGGTGGCGTGGAGAGGGTGGCCGCCGTGAGCCCCTGCATCCCCACCCTCTGCTATGCCTCTCCCCTCCCGCGGCTGCTGCTGTTGGGGGGAGGTGGCGGGGACGGGGGGAGGTGGCGGGGACGGGGGGTGGGGGCGAGGTCTGGCCGCCGTGTGAAGGTCTTTGCCGGGACTACCGTGGGTGGGGAAGGGGCTGGAGGAAGGAAGGGGGGGAGGGGGTGAGGTTCCAGGGGGCGGCTGAAATGGGGGGGGAGGTTAAGGGGGGGTGGCTGATAAGGGGGGTGAGGTTAAGGGGGGGTGGTTGATTGGGGGTGGGGATGTGGGAGTTAGTAAGTGGGGATCGCCGCGGCCCCCCCTCCTCCTCTCTTCATCCCTCACTCACCTCCCCCTTTGTAAAAGGGGGTTAGTAAGAGGGGATCGCCGTGCCCCCCCCACCTCCTCTCCTCATGCCTCATTCACCTCCCCCCTCTTAAAAGGGGGTTAATAAGAGGGGATCACCGCACCCCCCCCACCTCTTGAGCACGGTGGAGTCCGAGTACATGGCACTCTTCCATGCCGTACGGGAGATTGTGTGGCAGCGGCGTTTGTTGGCTGAATTGGGGGAGGAGCAGCAAGTACCTACCCCACTCTACTATGACAGCCAGGGTGCCATTGCACTTGCAAAGAACCCTATGTTGCACGTCCTCACCAAGCACATGAGGGTGAAATGGCATTGGACGTGGAGCATGGTGGCCGCGGGTGAAGTTGAGTTGCACTACGTGAAGACGACGGGGCAGCCAGCTGACATGATGACTAAAAGGCTAGTGGAACAGCAGCACTGGAAGTGTTGCAAGCTGACTGGGATGGCTCTGAACTGAGAGGAGCAGATCCCAAGGCCAACAATCCGAGGGGGAGTTTGTTGGTGCAACCCCATGGTTTGCACTCGGCTTGTTGTCCGTGTACGTGCATGCGTGTGTGCATGGAATGGTATGAGGGCATGAGAAAATCTATATTTCATGCTTATATCAGTGTATGAATGATGAGTCATGATGTAGAATGTGTGTGTCGAGTCAATAGCGAGTTATCGCTATTCGCGCGTCACGTCGTCGTTTGTGTGTCGTGCGCGTTCTATTTTGTCGTGTGTCGAACGTTCGGCGTGTCGCAGGTGTGAGTAGCAGATATTCAAGAACTCAATGATGAGTTTATGGTGAAGAACCAGAGCCTTGGTTTCAAGATCCAAGTGATTTCGAAGCTCGCCAAAAGGGTAAACTTCAAGATAGTAAGAATAGTTACATTACAATGTGTAGTGTAACATTCCTTTTGGTGAAGGCCCTTGTGGAGGGTAGTTTCGAGACCCTTCGTGGCTGCTATAGTGCCGTTCGTTCAAACCGGCGTTGCCTCGTCATTCCTTAATGAAATTGTGCGATTCAAATTGCCTACTGTAGGCAACGTTAGGAAGCTCCAGATCCAATTTATAGCTGCGACCAAAACGCTATCAACGCTAAAAGCCGTTGTGCAGAAATCCGACTGTGCACTCTATCCTTCATTTTAGGCACATTCAAGCATATTGTTACTATAACAGCGGAGACCGTAGACTGGCCGGTGAAGCCAGGTGGGCGGCGTAGCCAGATCTCCTCGTGAAGGCTGCCCTACAAGAAAGCTGTGGAGAAGTCGAGGGAGTGCAGTAACACCGGAAGAGTAGTCATCTTCGGGGTGGGGCAGAAGGTCTGGAAGAAGTCGACCCCCTGTCGCTGACTGAAGCCTCGAGCAACGTAACACGCCTTGAAGACAAGCGGAGAACCCGGCGGCCGCTTCACTCTGAAAATCCACATGCCATCGACTATGTTCGCCCCAGGAGGGGGAACCTCGTCGACGTAGGTGCCTGTGGACTTCCAGAAAGCCATCTCTGCGTCCATGGCTGTCTTCCACTGAGAGGAGTACTCACCCGTGATCGCCTCTGCGTGAGTGCGTGGGGTCGGGATGTTTAGTGCATCCATGTCTCTCTCAGGGCAAGGCAGCATGGACGCGAGACGAGGTAAAACGGCCGCGAGACACTCGAGCTCAAACTGCCTGTCCTCAAGAACGTCACCGCTAAGGGCAGGCTCACCCATGACGGACGGAGGATAAACAGACTCAGACTCAGAAACAAGACTCACGGCGTAGTCGAGACGATGGGTAGCAGCAAAGTCAACTAGCTGAGTGACTAGGGCAGACGCAGCAGTAGACTCAAAGGAAGGGTCAGTGACAATAGTGGCGTGGAGACGAGTGACAGTATGACTAGCAGTACGAGCAAGGTCGGACTCAGGGTCAGGAACGTCAGGAAGAGAGGACGCCGGAGGAGACGGTAGGGCAACACGCTGTGGAACATAGGAAGGACGAAGTGCCATAGTGTGCGTGCCGGGGACAGGTGGAGGACGAGGACGACGAGCACGACTGACACTGCGAACAGGGGAGGCAGGACGAGACTCAGGCCCATGACGCTCTGCCAGGGAGCCTGTCTGCACAGGGTAGGGAGAAGGAGCAGGCAGTGGAGAGCCAGGCAGTATCTGCGACTGTGACTGGTCAGGCGGAGGACACAGGAGAGGCGGAGTAAGGCCAGAGGAAGACGGAAGACTAAGAACCTGACGAAGTGCCGAGTTAGGCGGTGGCAGGGACGACGGCGGCTGCGGGTAGACAAACGGTCGTCGCGGCGCAGTACCCGTACCGCCAGCAGCTCCAGCACCCCCGGCTCCTCCAGCTCCAGTACCGTTAGTACCTCCAGCTCCAGCACCTCCAGCACCTCCCGCTCCAGCACCTCCAGCACCAGCAGCTCCAGTACCTCCATCACCTTTAGCTCCAGCACCTCCAGCACCTCTAGCGCCTCCAGCACCAATACGCGGCGTACGGACCGCAAACGGCCAGAGAAATTGGGGAGCAGCTGCATGGATCATGGAGGTGCGAGCAACCTCCATGATCAAGCCAATGCGATGCTCAGCTATCCCATTCTGTTGTGGGGAGGCCGGAAGCGTGAACGACTGGGCGATGCCCTCCGCACGACAAAAGTCCTCAAGGAGGCGGGAGGAAAACTCACCGCCTCTGTCAAAGTGCAGTCGCAGGACCTGGAGGTCCTGCTGAAACCGCGCGCTGAGCTGGCGACGAACAGCAGTGATCCAGGGGATCAAAACACCGCGGACATCCGCCTTGCTCAGCAAGGGGAAGACCGTGGTGTAATGCGTGTAGTCGTCAACAACCAGCATAAAGTAGCGCTCCTGGTCTTGTCCACAGACGCGGGCGGGGCCCCACACGTCCATGTGGAGATTCTGCAGAGGAGCAGTGGTCGGAGGAAACGAGGAGGAGTGAGGAGCGGCGCGCTGCCGCCCCTCGACGCAGGGAAGGCACGGCGGTGCAAGCGAGCGCGGGAGCAGGGGCAGTGACCTGGGGAGGCCAGTGACTAGGAGACGAGAGTGCATGCCACGCAGGCGCGGCAGGGAGGGGTGACCAAGACGGTGGTGCCAGAGGAGAGTTTGGTGCGTGAGTAACCGACACGAACAAGACGCAGCTACCTGAACCGACACAGCCACCTGACCTGACGCAGCCACTTGTGCAGACTCAGTGGTCAGTGTGTATCGGCTAGACCCAGGCCTCCGAGTGAACGTAGCGAGGTGGCGGCCTGTCAGTGAGCACGTACAGATCGCCACACGCTCACCTCCAGGAGTAAAGGTACTGACCAACTCGTCCTGGAGGACAACGTTACTCACCAAATTTGTAGAGAACGAGGGGAGGTGGAGACCTGGGAGAGAGCCAGAGGGGACCGCCAGGCAAGGGAGGACAGTGGAGGCTCGTGCAACGACTGGGCCACCAGAGGGGTCAGCCAGAGAGACTGGGACAGGTGCTGTGAGCGGTGTGACTTTGGTGCAATCGCGAAAGAAGCAGCGAGACGCGCATTAGTCAAGTGTGAAGGTGTGCAAGGCCTCAGCAGAAGCAGTACCTGCGGCAGCAGACTCACAAGCACCTAGAGCAGTAGCCTCGACACCAGCAGTGCGCGGCACACACGAGTAATAGTCACCTTCAACACTAACAGAACCAGCATACATAGCATAGACTCGAGCATTGATCTTGTCAAAGTTAAGAGCAAACACATCCACCCACTTCCCTAGCAATCCTAACTAGTTGAGGATCTCCTGATCATCTTCGTACTCGGTGCGCCAGGCATCCTCGAGACGGCAGAAGCAACGGTACTCAGTGTGCCTAGTCTCCCCGCAGAGCTCACCAGTCCTGAGACCCGTGCGCCTGATGTACGGGCAACAGACACTACCCCCAGAGGAGCCACACTGGACAACCGACTCACGAAGATCATGAGGGGTGCGTGGCTCCTACTGGCGTGGCTGCTGCTGCTGTCCACCCCCAGTGCCTCCGCCGCCACGAGCTGCACCCCCAGTCGCCGCCCCATAGCCTCCGCCCCTGCCAGCTCCACCTCGATCGCCACCCGAGCCCCCTCCGCCCACTCCACCGCCTCCACCACCCCTGCCACCTCCACTGCCGCCACCACCGCCCCCACCCCCGCCACCACCACCGCCTCCACCCCCGCCACCACCCCCGCCACCACCACCGCCACCACCCCCGCCACCACCCCCACCAGCGCCACCCCCACCACCCTTACCCCCCTTGCCCTTGCCGCTGCGGTGCCTCCCACTAGGAGCAGACGCAGCACCGACCTCCTCAGTACGAAGGAAGTCAATAGCAGCAGCAGTAGCAACGGAGGGCGCGAGAAGGGAGGGAGAACACCCCTCAAAGAGGGGGGAGCGGGGAGTGCCACGAGAGGCAGCTACAGCGACAGTACTGGTCTCGCCCTCGAGGAGATGCTTCTCCAGCAAGGCAAGTGTGATCTCAATGGGGTCAAGGGCGAGGAAGTGATCCCTAACGGCGCGGAGGGAGTCAGGGAGGCGAGTAACGAGGTAGTAAAGAGTGATGTACATTGGGGGCTGGTTCGCAATCAGAAAGGCCAGCTTGAGAGCGGCGCGGTAGCGAGCGTCACTAGAGCGAAGGTGGGTCATGAGGTCAGCGACAGTGTGGAAGTCCGACAGCTCAGGAAAAAGGTACGGCAGCATGATACGGCCTAGGGCAGCAGTAGAGGGGGAGGAGTAACGATAAACTACGGCGTCATAGAGTTCCTTCGCCGTCTTAAGCTGGCCAAAATGGACCCGTTCGTCTAGCGGTAGGGCATTGCAGACAGAAAGGTGGGCGACAGCGTCGCGCGTGAGCCACTGAGTACGAAGAACACAACCAGCTGACTCCTCGGGGGAAAGGCAAGAACCGGACGTGTGCTCTTACAGTGAAACGTCCTCCCTAGCCATGCTCTGCAGGTACAGCTGGAGATCCTCGAGCCAGCAGTCGAACCTAATCGGGCGACCTTCCGCGTCAAAAGTAAGGACATTAAGTGTAGCCATAGTGGGCAATAGCAGTGGCAGCAGCAGTAGCGGCAGCAGCAGCAGTAGCGGCAGCAGCAGCATTAGCGGCAGCAGCAGCAGCTATCAAAACATATTTATATGTTGTTAGTTCTGCTAGGCTACAGTGAGGTGCTCAGTATAGAGTACAACACCAGTTAGGGTTTACTACTTGTATCCCACTCTTGCATAGTTCAACCATTCCTTCATAGTTCAACCATTCCTGCACAGTTCTCTCGACATGGTTTCAGAGCGGGAACACGGTTAGTTTATTTTTTTAGGGCCCACCAAATCGATCCGCTCGAACCTGCCCGGAGCGCCCTTGCGCTGCCCTGCCCTGCCCGTACAGCGTCGCGCTGCCCTACTGCCACGCGCGCTGCCTGCCCTAGCGCGCTGCATGCTGCACGCGCGCTCTCTGCCCGCCAGCGCGCTGCCTGTCGCCCGCGCGCGCTGCCTTGCCCGCGCACGCACTGCCTGCCTGCGAGCGCTGCCTGCCCGCGAGCGCTGCGTGCGCGCACGCGCTGCCTGCCCGTGTGAGCCCCCTGCCTGCGAGTGTGCTGCCTGCCCGCCAGCGCCCCTACCCGTATGCGCTGCTGCTCTTGCTACGCAGCTGCTGCGCCTGCGCTGCTGCTGCCGCACGCGCTGCTGCGCTGTGCCATGCCGAGCCGCGCCGCCCTGCCCGAGCTGCGCCGCCCTGCCGAGCCGCGCCGCCCTGCTGCTGATGTTGCTGCTGCTGCTGCTGCTGCTGCTGCTGCTGCTACTCCTACTGCTGCTACTGCTACTATGGCCACCATTTCGGTTCTTAGTCTTGGTGCGGAGGGTCGCCTGATTAGCTTTGACGTTTGGCTCGACAATCTCCAGTTGTTCCTGCAGAGCGAGGCTAGGGATGGAGTTTCATTGATAGAACATATGTCCGGATCCCTCCTCGCCCCACCTGCTACAGCCGACCGCTTAGATCAGTCGAAGTGGCTCACGCGTGATGCTACTGCCCGCCTTGCTGTCCGCAATCACCTCCTGCTAGCTGAGAGAGCCCATTTTGGCCAGCAGAAGACAGCCAAAGGCCTCTATGACGCAGTTGTCGCTCGTTACTCCTCCCCAGCTACTGCTGCCCTAGGCCGCCTCATTCTGCCGTACCTCTTTCCTGAGCTCGCAGATTTCCGCACTCCCACCTTCGCTGTAGTGAGACTCGCTACTGCGCTGCTCTCAAGCCGGCCTTCCTCAAAGAGAACCCCCCCCCCCCCCCCCCCGCTTTATATCACCCTGTAATTCCTTGTCACCCGCCTCCCGGACTCCCTCCGCACAGTTAGGGATCACTTTCTCGCCCTTGACCCCACTGAGCTCACACTTGCCTCGCTTGAGAAGTACCTTCTCGAGGCTGAGACCAGTATTGTCGCTGTCGCAGCCTCTCGTGGCACTCCCCGCTCCCCCTTCTTTGAAGGGTGTGCTCCCTCCCCTCTCATACCCTCAGTTGCCACTGCTGCTGTTGTCGACCTTCTTGGTACTGAGGAAGTCGGCGCTGTGTCTGCTCCTAGTGAGAGGCGCCGCAGCGGCAAGGGCAAGGGGGGTAAGGGAGGTGGGGGTGGCGCTAGCGGTGGTGGTAGCGGGGGTGGTGGTGGCGGGGGTGGAGGCGGTGGAGGTGGCACCGGAGGTGGAGGCGGTGGAGGTGGTGGGGGTGGTGCAGGTGGCGGGGGTGGTGGAGGCGGCGGGGGTGGTGGAGGCGGCGGGGGTGGTGGAGGCGGTCGGGGTGGAGCTGGCAGGGGTGGAGGCTATGGGGGCTCAGCTCGTGGTGGCGGAGGCTACGGGAGTGGACCGCAGCTGCCACGCCTCTCGGACACACCCACCCCTCAGCAGCTTCGTGAGTGGGTTGTCCAACGTGGTTCCCCTGGGGGCTCTGTTCGCTGCTCGTATGTCAGGCGCACAGGGCTCAAGAAGGGTCAGACCTGCGGATACCTCACACTGAGTATCGTTGCTTCGGTCGTCTTGAGGATGCCTGGGTGACCGAGTACGGTGATGAGCAGGAGGTTCCAAACTGGCTGGGATGGATAGCGAAGGGAGTAGATGTGTTTGCTCTTGACTTTGCTGCTATCAACAAGGGACTCTATGCTATGTATGTTGATGTTATTAGTGCTGAGGGTACCTGTTACTCGTGTGTGCCTTGCGGTGCTAGTGAGTCTGCTGCCGCTCTAGGTGCTAGTGAGTCTGCAGCCGCTCTAGGTGCTAATGCGTCTGCTGCCACAGGTGCTAGTGAGTCTGCTGCCTCAGCTGAGGCCTTGCACACTTTCACACTTGACTCTGGTGTGTCTCGTTGCTTCTTTTGTGATTCCACCACAATCACACCGCTCGCTGCACCAGTCCCGGTCTCATTGGCTGACCCCTCTGGGGGCCCCGTCGTTGCACGAGCCTCCACTGTCCTCCCGTGTCCGGCAGTCCCCTCCGGATCTCTTTCAGGTCTCCACCTCCCCTCGTTCTCGACGAACTTGGTGAGCAACGCAGTCCTTCAGGATGTATGGGTTGATACCTTTATGTCAAACATTATACATGTTCCTATTGTGTAGGCTATAGTGGGTTTAGCCTTAGGGGGTACAACATTGCTAGGGTTTCCTACTTGTATCACCCTGCTGCCTAGTTTCACACATTCTCGTTCACTTCTAGATTCTAACATGGTATCCGAAGCCTAGGTCAGGACCTAGGACCGACGTTGGTTTGGGCCCACCGTTCCGCCGCGCCGTCGAGCGCCCCTACTAGCGCCGTCGAGCGCCCCTTCTAGCGCCGTCGAGTGCCCCTACTAGCGCCGTCGAGCGCCCCTTCTAGCGCCGTCGAGCGCCCCTACTAGCACCGTCAAGCGCCCCTTCTAGCGCCGTCGGGCGCCCCTACTAGCGCCGTCGTGCGCCCTAGGACAGCCGCGCGCGTCGCCCGTCAGTCGCACGCGCAGCCGCACGCGCAGCCACACGCGCGGCCGCACGCACAGCCGCACGAGCAGGTGCC
Organism: Closterium sp. Naga37s-1; assembly: GCA_947471745.1. Classification (NCBI taxonomy): domain Eukaryota; kingdom Viridiplantae; phylum Streptophyta; class Zygnematophyceae; order Desmidiales; family Closteriaceae; genus Closterium; species Closterium sp. Naga37s-1. Next base: position 1,890,864 of record CANJKZ010000008.1, on the reverse strand, counting down.
CCAGCCCGTCGCGTCGCCCCAGCCGAGCCGCCACTGCAGCAGCCGCCCCTGGCCCCTGGAGCAGCCGCCACTGCAGCAGCCGCCCGTGGCCCCTGGAGCAGCCGCACCTACAGCCGCCCCTGGACCCTGGAGCAGCCGCCCCGGCAGCAGCCGCCCCTGGCCACCTGGAGCAGCCGCCACTGCAGGAGCCGCCCCTGGCCCCTGGAGCAGCCGCCGTCGCGGCCCGACCCCGCCCTGCAGCAGTTGCCGCGGAGCTCCCTGCCGCGGCCCGGCCCCGCCCTACAGCTGTAGCGGCCCCGCTGTCGCCGCCGTCTTGCGCCTGCCCTTCCCACCACTGGTGAGCACTGCCCTGCCCGCGCTGCTACCGCTGCTACTGCTGCTACTGCTTTTACTGCTCCTGCTGCTACTGCTGCTACTGCTTTTACTGCTCCTGCTGCTACTGCTGTTACTGCCGCTACTGCTGCTACTGCTGCTCCTGGCGTGGCCAGATGCAGCTCCACGGCCGTCCGCGTGTGTCCCTCACGCCCCAGCAGCTTCGTGAGTGGTACGCCAGTTGGGGTTGTCGGGGTGGCCGTAGTGGGAGTCGTCCTGGAGTGGGTAGTTCGGGAGCTTCTTGTAGTGGCCCGGTGCAGCAGCAGCGTCGTCCGCGCGAGCCTCTTTCGCCCCAGCAGCTTCGTGAGTGGTACGCTCAGAGTAGAGGGTCGCTGAGTACTGCTCGCTGCCCGTACGTTATTAGCACGGGTGCCCGGACTGGTCAGCCTTGCGGGACGCGTGGTCACACAGAGTCCCACTACTTCGCCCGTCTGACTGACGCTTGGCGTACAGAGTTTGGCGACGACGCTAAGCTCCCGACTGGGTGGAGCTACTTGGACAGAGGGTAGATATCTTTGCTCTTGCCTATGATGCTATTCTCACTGCAATGTATGCATTGTCTACTAGTGCCGAGGGAGCCTGTCACCTGTGTGTGCCGCCTGACCCTGGTATCCAGTCTGCTGCTCTAGGTACTGGTGAGGCTGCCGCACTAGGTGCTCGTGTGTCTGTTGCCTCAGGCGCTGGTGAGGCTGCCGCTCTAGGTGCTAGTGTGTCTGTTGCCCCAGGTGCTGGTGAGGTTGCTGCTCTAGGTACTCGTGAGTCTGCGCCCTCTGGTACTGCGTCTACTGAGGCACTGCACACCTTCACACTGGACTCAGGTGCTTCCCGCTGTTTCTTCCATGACCGCACTGCCCTTGAGCAGCTTGCTCGGCCGGTTGCAGTCTCCCTCGCTGACCCCTCTGGGGGTCCGGTCATTGCGACCTCCTCCACTGTCCTCCCTTGTCCTGCGGTCCCGTCGGGCACACTGTCAGGTCTCTACCTCCCCTCGTTCTCTACAAACTTGGTGGCGAGTCGTGCGCTCCAGGACGGGGGTGTCCACCAGTTCACCCCTGCCTACGAGCGCGTGACACACTGCACGTGTGCTCGGACGGGTCGCCACCTGGCTACCTTCACTCGGCAGCCGGGGTCGGACCTGTACACACTGACCACTGAGTCCCCTCAGGTAGCTGCGTCTGCGTCAGGTCAGCTGTCTGCCCCCTGCTCGTGTCGCTCCTTGGCGCACGAGACCATCCTCTGGCACCACCGCCTTGGTCACCCGTCAGTGCAGCGCCTTCGTGGCATGCACTCCCGGTACCTTGTCTCTGGTCTTCCCAGGGTTCTCCCTCCCCTCCCACCCTCTCCTGCTCCTCCCTGTCTTCCCTGTGTCGAGGGGCGGCAGCGCGCCGCTCCTCACTCCTCCTCGTTTCCCCCGACGACTGCTCCCCTGCAGACGCTCCACATGGACGTGTGGGGCCCAGCCCGCGTCCGTGGACAGGGTCACGAGAGGTACTTCTTGATCGTTGTTGACGACTACTTGCGCTACACCACGGTCTTCCCCTTGCGCACCAAGGGTGAAGTCCCTGATGTTTTGATCCCTTGGATTCGCGCTGCTCGTCTCCAGCTCAGCGAGAGGTTCCACTCGGACTTTCCTGTCCTGCGTCTGCACTCTGACAGAGGTGGGGAGTTTTCCTCCGACCTCTTGAGGGCCTTCTGTCAGGGGGAGGGCATTGAGCAGTCGTTCACGCTTCCGGCCTCTCCACAGCAGAATGGGGTTGCTGAGCGCCGCATTGGCTTGGTCATGGAGGTCGCTCGTACCTCCTTGATCCATGCGGCTGCCCCCCACTTTCTGTGGCCGTTTGCGGTCCGGTACGCCGCGCATCAGCTCAACCTCTGGCCCCGTGTCTCCTTGCCGGAGACCTCGCCCATACTGCTGTGGACGGGGAAGGTTGGCGATGCGTCGCGTTTCCGGGTCTAGGGATCTCGTGCTTTTGTCCGCGATACGTCCGCGGACAAGCTCTCCTCCCGCGCTGTTCCTTGTGTCTTCCTTGGCTTTGTCCCGGACGCGTCTGGTTGGCAGTTTTACCACGCCACCTTCGACGAGTCGGTCCCCTACTACCGCCTCTTTCCCTACCGCACTGCCCCGCTCCCCCCCCCGCCTCTCTTCCTCGCACCAGGTGCTGCTGTGGTAGACCCCCTCCCCCCTCAGGGTGCCGCTCCCTCAGGTGTGTCCCAGGTAGACCCCGTTGAGCCTGTCGAGGTAGCTGTCGACTCTCGTCCTGCTGGGGGTGCGGAGCCTGGGGGTGCTGAGCCTGAGCGTGCGGAGCCTGGGGGTGCTGAGCCTGCGGGTACGGAGCCTGGGGGTGCCGAGCCTGGGGGTGCTGAGCCTGAGGTTGGTGAGTCTGGGGGTGCTGAGCCTGAGAGTGCTACGTCTGAGGGTACTGAGCCTGGGGGTGCTGCGACTGACCGTGCGGCGCCTGGAGGCGCTCCCTCTTCACAGCAGCTGTGTGAGTGGTACTCGCGGTACTGCAGCCTCAGGAGGGGCGCTTCTGGGGCTAGGGGTGCTGCTGGAGCTGGTGCTCGTGGTTCCCCGCCTAGGCGGGAGCCGCCCTCTCCCCAGCGGCTCCGAGAGTGGTACGCTCGGCGCTGCAGTCTCCGGAGTGGCGCTACTGGTGCTTTGGACCCTGGTGCTGGAGCTGCTGGAGGTGCTGCTGGTGCTGGAGCTACTGGAGGCGCTGCTGGTACTGGAGGTGCTGCTGGTGCTGCTGGAGGTGCTGCTGGTGCAGGTGCTGCTGGAGGTGCTGCTGGTGCTGGAGCTACTGGAGGCGCTGCTGGTACTGGAGGTGCTGCTGGTGCTGCTGGAGGTGCTGCTGGTGCAGGTGCTGCTGGAGGTGCTGCTGGTGCTGGAGCTACTGGAGGAGCTGCGGGTAGTGGAGGTGCTGCTGGTGCTGCTGGAGGTGCTGCTGGTGCAGGTGTTGCTGGATGTGCTGCTGGTGCTGGAGCTACTGGAGGTCCTGCTGGTCTGGAGCTGCTGGAGCCGCTGGTTCTGGAGGTGCTCGTACTGGAGGTACTGGAGCTGCTAAGACTGGAGCTGCTGCGGGGGTTGGAGCTGGAGGTACTGGAGCTGCTGGTGTTGCTGGTGGTGCTGCGGGAGTTGTCGCTAGAGACCCTGGGGCTGAGGGTGCTGGTGCTGTCTCTGCTGGTTCAGGAGGTGCTGAGCGGCCGCGGCCGTACTACGTTCCGCTCCTTCAGCAGGTTCTTGGCCTCCCGCCCTCCCCTGGTCCTTCTCCTCCCCTACTGAGTCCACCACCTGTCCAGGCGCAGTCACAATTACCGCTTGCCTCTCCGCTGCCTGGTCCTTCTCCTTACGCTGGGCCGACTAGAGGTCTTACGGAGCGTCGTGAGCCTGAGTCTCGTCCTGCGTCGCCTGAGTCTCGTCCTGAGTCGCCTGAGTCTCGTCCAGAGTCGTCTGTCCGCGCTGTCCGCGCTGGTCGTCGTGCTCCACGTCAGCGTCCTCCTCCTGTCCTTGGCACTCACTATATGACTCTGCGTCCTTCCACTGCTCCACAGCGTGTCCCTCTACCGTCTCCTCCTGCGTCCTCTCTTCCTGACGTTGCTGACCCGCCGTCAGACCTTGCTCGTGCTGCCAGTCCTACTGTCACACGTCTCCTCGCCACTGTTGTCACTGACCCTTCCTTTGAGTCCACTGCTGCGTCTGCTCTAGTCGCTGAGTTGGTTGACTTTGCTGCCGCCTGTCGTCTAGACTACGCCGCTAGCCTTGTTGCTGAGTCTGAGTCTGTCTGTCCTCCGTCCGTCGGGGGTGAGTGTGCTCTTGGCACAGACGTCCTTGAGGACAGACAGGAGGAGTTTGAGTGCTTTGCCGCTGCTTTACCTCATCTCGTGTCCATGCTGATTGCCCCTGAGGGAGACCCGGATGCACCAGACATCCCGACCGCACGCTCTTACGCAGAGGCGATGGAGGGTCTCTACTCCTCTCAGTGGCAGACAGCCATGGACGCAGAGATGGCTTCCTGGAAGTCCACAGGCACCTACGTCGACGAGGTTCCCCCACCTGGGGCGAACATCGTCAGTGGCATGTGGATTTTCAGGGTGAAGCGGCCGCCGGGCACTCCGCCTGTCTTCAAGGCGCGTTACGTTGCACGAGGCTTCAGTCAGCGAGAGGGAGTTGACTTCTTCCAGACCTTCTCCCCGACCCCGAAGATGACCACTCTTCGGGTTCTGCTGCATGTCGCCGCTCAGCGTGACTACGAGCTCCACTCTCTTGACTTCAGCACTGCGTTCCTACAGGGCAGCCTGCACGAGGAGATCTGGCTGCGCCGCCCACCTGGCTTCACTGAGTCGTTTCCTCCAGGTACCCAGTGGAGCCTCCGGCGGCCAGTCTACGGTCTTCGCCAGGCGCCACGTGAGTGGCACGACACACTGAGGACTACTCTTGCTGCTCTTGGGTTTGCTCCCTCTACTGCTGACCCGTCGCTGTTTCTACGCACCGACACCACTCTGCCGCCGTTCTACGTTCTCGTGTACGTAGGCGACTTGGTCTTTGCTACTGCTGACACTGAGGCACTCGCCCACGTGAATTCGGAGCTGCAGAAGAGACACACGTGCACAGACCTGGGTGAGCTGACAAGCTATCTTGGCTTGCGGATCACCCGGGACAGAGCACAGCGCACCATCACCTTGACTCAGTCAAACATGGTGCAGCAGGTCCTTCAGCGCTTCCGCTTCACGTACTCCTCGCCTCAGCCCACTCCACTGCCTACCGGTCACTCGCTCTCAGCTCTGCCTTCGGATGAGTCCGTAGAGCCGAGTGGCCCGTATCCAGAGCTTGTGGGCTGCCTCATGTAACTGATGACCTGCACTCGACCTGACCTTGCATACCCTCTTAGCATCCTAGCACGCTATGTCGCTCCTGGCCGTCACCGGAAGGAGCACATGGATGCCGCTAAGAGGGTGTTGCGCTACTTGTGCAGTACGTCGGGCATGGGGCTTGTACTTGGAGGACGGAGAGACGTTGTCCTCACTGGACACTCAGACGCTTCTTGGGCTGACGACCAGGCTACACAGCGGTCGTCTCAGGGTTACACCTTCAGCCTTGGCTCTGGTTGAGTTTCTTGGCATTCTACATGCTCGTCGTCAGTTCTCAGCTCCAGTTGTGAGGCTGAGATCTACGCCACAGCCATGGCTGTACAGGAGTTACGCTGGCTCATCTACCTGCTGGCCGACTTGGGAGAGCGGCCTCGTTCTCCTCCAGTGCTGTACGTCGACAACAAGGCCACCATTGCCTTGTGTCAGGAGCACAGACTGGAGCACAGAACGAAGCACATCGCTCTGCGCTACTTCCTTGCTCGAGAGCTGCAGCAGCGTGGTCAGCTTCGTCTTGCTTACGTGGCCACTCGGGCCAACACTGCTGATGTGTTCACCAAGGCGCTTCAGCCTTGTGAGCATCAGCGTTTCTGTACTGTTCTAGGCCTTGTGCCTACTGTGCCTCACTTGCTTACTTCTTGACTCTGCTTGTACTGTGATCTATATATACATATATACCTGCATGCTTACACTTGCTAGGTTGTGATCACTGTACCTCTTGTTTGATTATCAAACTGCATGTGAACTGGTCTTGTGACCGCTTGCTTGTGCTCGGAATTTGTGTGGTTTCCTTAAGATCCACCCTGAGCTTGCTTTGCTTTGCTTTGACTGGTCTTGTCACCATCTGGTTGTCTCCCACTTAGCCTATGGGGGTGTGTCAAACATTATACATGTTCCTATTGTGTAGGCTATAGTGGGTTTAGCCTTAGGGGGTACAACATTGCTAGGGTTTCCTACTTGTATCACCCTGCTGCCTAGTTTCACACATTCTCGTTCACTTCTAGATTCTAACACTTTACTCCTGGAGGGCAGCGTGTGGCGATCTGTACGTGCTCCCGGACTGGACGTCACCTTGCTACGTTCACTCGGCAGCCTGGGTCCAGTCCGTACACCTTGACCACTGCGTCTGCACAGGTGGCTGCGTCAGGTCAGGTGGCCGCGTCGAGTCAGGTGTCTGCGTCTGGTCAGTTCGTTGCGTCGTGCTCGTATCGGGTACTCTCCCACCAGACTCTCCTCTGGCACCACCGCCTCGGTCACCCCTCTCTGTCGAGTCTACGCAGCATGCACTCTCGTCTCCTTGTCTCTGGCCTTCCCAGGTCCCTGCCCCCCCTCCCGCGCTCGCTTGCCCCGCCGTGCCTTCCCTGCGCCGAGAGGCGGCAGCGCGCCGCTCCTCACTCCTCCCCGTTTCCTCCGACCACTGCTCCTCTGCAGACTCTCCACATGGGGCCCGACCCCTGTCCATGGGACGGACCAGGAGCGCTACTTCCTGCTGGTCATTGACGACTACACGCGCTACACCACGGTCTTCCCATTGCGCAGCAAGGTGGACGTCCGCAGTGTTTTGATCCCCTGGATCCGCGCTACTCGTCACCAGCTGCGCGAGCGGTTTCGGCGGGACCTTCCAGTCCTGCGTCTGCACTCTGACAGGGGCGGTGAGTTCTCTTCCGGCCTCCTTGCGGAGTTCTGTCGAGACGAGTGCATCGTCCAGTCGTTCACGCTTCCGGCCTCTCCGCAGCAAAATGGGATTGCTGAGCGTTGCATTGGCTTGATCATGGAGGTTGCTCGTACCTCCATGATCCATGCGGCTGCTCCCCATTTTCTGTGGCCGTTTGTGGTCCGATACGCCGCGCATCAGCTCAACCTCTGGCCCCGTGTCTCTTTGCCAAAGACCTCGCCCACACTCCGTTGGACGGGAGAGGTTGGCGATGCGTCGGCGTTTGGGGTCTGGGGCGCGCTCTCCCTTGTTCGAGATACCACCGCGAGCAAGCTCTCTCCTCGCACTCTCCGCTGCGCCTTCCTGGGCTTCCCCACCGACGCCCCGCCGTGGCAGTTTTACCACCCTCGCTCGTGTCGAGTCCTGCCTCCCAGGACGTCACCTTTGACGATTCTGTCTGTTTCTACAGGCTCCACCCGCACGCGTCCCACCCGGTCCCCCTGGCGCCTCTCTTCCTGGTACCAGTTCCCCCCCCGGTAGACCCCCTCCCCCCACAGGGTCCTGCTCCCTCAGGTGTGTCTCAGGTAGACCCACCCCCCTTGGTTCAGCCTTTCGTGATCTCCTCTGACACCTTTGGCCCGGCTGAGGGGGGTGACCCTGCCGCTGACGACACGGCGGCCACTCGTCGCTCTCCTCGCTTGGAGACCCCTGCTGGTTTTCCGCCTCGATCGTCTTCGCCGCCTCTGTAGCCTGTAGCTGTGGACACTGGTGCTGCTGGGGGTGGTGACACTGGGGGTGAGGACTCTGGAAGTGCTGGTCCTGGGGGTGCTGCGACTGGGGGTGAGGGTTCTGGGGGTGCTGAGACTAGGGGTGAGGGTTCTGGGGGTGCTGACTCTAGGGGTGCGGCGAGTCCTAGTGGTGGTGGGGCCGTGGGTGCTCCTACTGCAGGTCCTGGCGTTGGACAGCAGCAGCTGCCTAGTCGACTCGAGACGCCCTCACCGCAGCAGCTTCGTGAGTGGGTCGTTCGGCGAGGCCGCTCTGGTGCTGGAACTTGGAGTTTTACAGATCCTGCAGCTGCTGGTGCTGGAGGTACTACTGGAGGTGCTAGGGGTGCTGGAGCTACTGGTGCTAGAGGTGTTGCTGGTGCTGGAGGCGTTGGAGCTGGAGGTACTGGAGGTACTGGAGCTGCTGGTCCTGGAGGTGCTCGTACTAGAGTTGCTGGAGCTGCCGGAGGTGGTGGTGCTGCTGGTGCTGGAGGTGCTGGAGGTGCTACTGGAGGTGCTGGGGGTGCTGGAGCTGCTGGCACTAGAGGTGCTGGTGCTGCTGGTTCTGGAGGTGCTGGAGGTGCTGCCGGTGCTGGAGACGCTGGAGCTGGAGGTACTGGAGGTGCTCGAGCGGCTGGTCCTGGAGGTGCTCGTACTAGAGGTGCTGGTGCTACTGGAGCTGGAGGTACTGGAGGTGCTGGAGGTGCTGGAGGTGCTGCTGGTGCTGGAGGCGCTGAAGCTGGAGGTACTGGAGGTGCTGGAGCTGCTGACGGTACGGGTACTGCGCCGCGCCGACCATTTTTCTACCCGCAGCCGCAGTCAAGCGGCACTTCGCCATGTTCTTAGTCTCCCGTCTTCCACTGGCCTCACTCCACCTCTCCTGTGTCCACCGTCTGCCCCGTCTCAGACACAGTTGCCGCCTGGCTCCCCACTGCCTCCTCCTTCTCCCTACACTGAGCTGCCAGACTCCCTGATTGAGCGTCGTGAGCCTGAGTCTCGTGCCTCCACACCTGTTCGTGCTCGTCTTGTCGCCCGTCCTCGTCCTCCTGCTGTCCCAGGCACTCACGTTATGGCACTTCGTCCTTCCACTGTTCCACAGCATGTTGCCCTGCCGTCACCTCAGGCGTCCTCTCTTCCTGACGTGCCTGACTTTGAGTCTGACCTTGTTCGTGCTGCCAGTCCTACTGTCACTCGTCTCCTCGCTACTGTCGTCACTGACCCTGACTTTGAGTCTACTGCTGCGTTTGCCCTAGTCACTGAGCTAGTCGACTTTTCTGCTAGGAGTCGTCGCGACTACGTTGCGAGTCTTGTTACTGAGTCTGATTCTGTCTGTCCTCCGTCCGTTGGGAGTGAGCCTACCCTTGGCTGTGACGTCCTTGAGAACAGGTTGTTTGAGCTTGAGTGTCTTGCGGCCGCTTTACCTCGTTTCGCATCCGTGCTGCTTTGCCCTGAGGGAGACCCGGATCCACTTGACATCCCTACCCCGCGGTCTTACGCTGAGGCGATCGCGGGTGAGTACTCCTCTCAGTGGCAGACAGCCATGGACACAGAGATGGCTTCCTAGAAGTCCACAGGCACCTACGTCGACGAGGTTCCTCCTCCTGGGGCGAACATAGTCGATGGCATGTGGATTTTCAGAGTGAAGCGGCCGTCGGGTTCTCCGCCTGCCTTCAAGGCGCGTTACGTTGCTCGAGGCTTCAGTCAGCAACAGGGGGTCGACTTCTTCCAAACCTTCTCCCCCACCCCGAAGATGACTACTCTTCGGGTGTTGCTGCACGTCGCAGCACAGCGTGACTACGAGCTGCACTCCCTAGACTTCTCCACAGCTTTCTCGCAGGGCAGCCTTCACGAGGAGATATGGCTGCGCCGCCCACCTGGCTTCACTGGGTCGTTTCATGCGGGTACCCAGTGGAGCCTCCGGCGGCCAGTCTACGGTCTCCGCCAGGCGCCCCGCGAGTGGCACGACACACTGAGGACGACACTTGCGGCTCTTGGGTTTGCTCCTTCCTCTGCTGACCCGTTGCTGTTTCTACGCACCGACACTTCTCTGCCGCCGTTCTACGTTCTCGTGTACGTCGACGACTTGGTTTTTGCTCTGCTAACACTGAGGCACTGGCCCTAGTGAAGGCGGAGCTGCAAGAGAGACACAACTCCTGGGTGAGCTGCGAGGCTATCTTGGCTTCCAGATCACCCCCGAGCACGGTGCACCATCACCCTGACTCAGTCACACATGGTGCACCAGGTCCTTCAGCGCTTCGGATTCCAGTTCTCCTCGCCACAGCCCACTCCTCTGCCTACAGGCCACTCGCTCTCAGCTCCACCTTCGGACGAGTCCGTAGAGCCGAGTGGTCCGTATCCAGAGCTTGTGGGTTGCCTCATGTACCTGATGACGTGCACACGACCTTACCTCGCGTACCCTCTCAGCCTCCTAGCTCGCTACGTGGCTCCCGGTAGACACCGAAAGGTGCATTGGGATGCTGCTAAGAGGGTACTGCGTTACTTGTGCAGTACATCGGGCATGGAGATCGTGCTTGGAGGACGGGGTTCAGTGGTACTCACAGGACACTCCGACGCTTCTTGGGCCGACGACCAGGCGACTCAGCGTTCGTCACAGGGTTACACCTTCAGTCTTGGCTCTGGTTCTGTCTCGTGGAGGTCCACTCGCTCGTCTTATGTGCTTGGTTCCAGCTGTGAGGCCGCGATCTACGCTGGGGCTGCATAGGAGCTACGCTGGCTGACCTACTTGCTGACCGACTTGGGGGAGCGGCCTCGTTCTCCTCCAGTTCTGTACGTCGACAACAAGGCCATGCTTGCCTTGTGTCATGAGCAGAGACTGGAGCACAGAACGAAGCACATTGCTCTTCGCTACTTTCTTGCTCGAGAGCTGCTGCAGCGTGGTCAGCTTCGCCTTTCCTACGTGGCCTCTCGGGCCAACACTGCTGATGTCTTCACCAAGGCCCTCGGGTCTGGTGATCATCAGCGTTTTTGCACTGCTTTTGGGCTTCTGCCTACTCTGCCTCACTTGTCTCACTGCTTGTCTCTTGATCTTACACTTGTTGTACACTGATATCTATATTTAATCCTGCATGTTTACTCTTGCTATGTTGTGATCAGTTTACTGCCTTGCTATTATAACTCTGCATGTGAACTGGCCTTGTGGCCGCTTGCTTGTGCTCAGGATGCGTGGTGATCTTGAGATCCACTTTGGGCTTTACTTTGCTTTGTTCTCTTGCCTGACTGGTCTAGTGACCGTTTGTTGTGTTGGCTATCCCTCACTTTGCCTAGGGGGGTGTGTCAAAACATATTTATATGTTGTTAGTTCTGCTAGGCTACAGTGAGGTGCTCAGTATAGAGTACAGCCCCAGTTAGGGTTTTCTACTTGTATCTCACTCTTGCATAGTTCAATCATTCCTGCGCTGTTCTCTCGACAGCAGCAGCAGCAGCAGCAGCAGCAGTGGTAGCAAACAGGTACGGCAGCAAAAGCAGCTCGGCTGGGCAGCTAGGCAGGGCGGCTCAGCTGGGCGGCTCAGGCAGGGCGGCGCAGCTCGGCAGGGCAGGGCGGCGCAGCGCGGGCGGCGGCAGCAGCTTAGCAGCAGCTGCAGCGTGTGCAGGGCGTGTGCAGGCAGTGCAGGACAGCGCGTGGGCTGTGCGGGCAGAGCACGGGCCGTAGGGGCAGCGTGCGGGCAGTGCCAGCAGCGTGCGGGCAGTGCGCAGGCAGGGCGCGCGGTGCGCGGGCCGGGCGCCGGCGGTGCGAGCAGCGAGCGGGCAGCAAATGCAGCGTGCGGGCGGCAACGTGCGGGCAGCGGGCGCAGCGTGCGGGCAGGGCGCGCGGCGAGCTCAGGCAGCGCGAGCAGGGCGCGAGCAGGGCAGCGTGCGGGTCGCGCGCTGGGCAGCAAGCGGGCAGCACGTAGGGCAGGGCAGAGCGCGTGGGGTAGCGCAGGCAGGGCAGCGTGAGGGACGCTGTTCAGGCAGGGCAGCGTGAGGGACGCTGTTCAGGCAGGGCAGGAACGAACGGGCAGGGCAGTTCGGGCAGTTCGAAACTACCGCCATCGCCCGGATATAAGACGTATATGTCTTATCTTATACATTAGAAAAAATGCTTGGGTTGTCTTGTATTTGGGACGGTTTAGGGTGTCTTATAAGTCGTATAAATGGAAATAAAATTAAGAACTGTGTAACACTTGCAAAGTGTGTAGAAACCACCCAGGGGGCAGATTCATTGAATTCGGCCGACCTCGGTGGTGATGCATGCGTGGCCAGCACATCCCACGTGAGGGATGTAGCAAAGCTGCCTGTGCTGGCAACATCCCTCCGTGCTGGCAGCATCCAATGATGCTGCCAGCGTCGTTTTGCTGCCAGCAGCGCATGGATGCTTCCAGAACGCTGCTGGCAGCACGATGGCAGCGTGAGGGCTGTCATGTGCTGTCCTCTACGAGGAGATTCCTCGTGGAGGAGCGGCTCGGCAGCCTTCATTTGGTGCTCAAGAAGGTTGAGATTAGCTCAACCTTTGCTCTCGGCAGGCTCAACCATGCACAGCAAAGTCCCTGTAGGCACGGCATCCTCTCGCCCTAACTTCCAGGTGAACAACTACGGGCGAATCAACTCGCCCGGTGATGATATCCGTGTAGCCATGGCGAAGGATACGCGCAAGGCGGGATGCTCTACCGCCGCCTCTGGTGCGAGCTGTGACGAAGAGGACGGCGAAGAAGAACACGGCGACGACGGCGAGGAGGATTGGCCGGAAAACGGCCACGACGACAGCGCGTCGGGGGTTGAAATCCCTGTTGGCGACATCGACGACGATGATTGGTGGAATCGGCCGGTTGGCGAGGACGACGAGGTGGAAGAGTGGCGGGCTGGTGACTCGGACAATGACGTAGCTGCGGGTGCTGATGGTGAGCACGCTGAGGCAGCGGCGCATGCAACGGATCAAGCCCCTGCGGCGGCGACGGCGGAAGATGTGCATGCGGGTGCGACGGTGGATGCGGATGCGGATGCGGTTGCGGATGCAGACGACGAAGCGGAAGCGGAAGCGACGACCGAAGCGGAGGCAGAAGCGGATGCGGTTGCGGTTGCTGCCGTGGATGTGGAGGTAAATGCGGATGCGGATGCGGACGCGGAGGCGGATGCGGATGCTGCGAAGGGAGGTGCTGATGCAGTCTTCTTCGACGGTGAAGAAGAGGAAGACGACCCTTGGAGCATCACGGCGGACGAGGACGTGCCTCTGCTGAAGCGGAGGCTCCGTCATCGCCTTCATCCCAAGAAGCGAGCCCGTGTGGTGCTCTCCGATGACGACACTTCGGGGAGGAGCGTCAACCGCGCCTCACTCCTGCAGACAAAGGAAAGGCCAAGGTTGCGGAGGTCCCTGCTAAGGCCACCGTACGTCGCAGGACAAGCAACAAGAAGCGGAAGAACGACGGCGACCCGGGTTCCAGCACGGGTGCTGCTAAGAAGAAGAAGAAGAAGACGCCGAACAAGGACGACATCGTGGTCAACGAGGCGCTCGGCAGCGACGATGACTACGCGGAGGCTGCAGGCCCGATTCCATCATTCCCCGAGAAGGCGAAGCCGAAAGACCCCACCCTCCGTAATCCCAACTCCCGTCCCCCTTCCCCTCGCAGCAAGGAAACTAAGAAAACGCAGCGCGGATGGACAGTACACGAGAAACTGTAGTAGGCACGCCGCTACCAGGAGCTCCGCTCCCTCAAGAAGGCCTCGGTGGAATCCACCGCGTCCATCGCCTGCATCAGACGCTGGAGCGCGGAGGCTGCAGCGGGCCTTTACAAGGGAGCGGCGAACTGCCGCAAGCGGATGCACGGGGCGGGCCGCCACTCACACTACCCCGACATGGAGGCGACTTTGTACCGCTACATCTGCCTGCAGCGCGCGAATGGGGTGGCGATCACGGTGAAAGACACGCAGAAGTGGAGCCGCGAGTGGATGAAGAAACACTACTCCGTGAAGACCTGGAACGAGAGCTCACACTGGAGCCAACGGTTCCGTGACCGCTGGAACTTGGTCATGCGGGTGAAGACCAAGGTCGGCCAACGGCTATCGGCAGGTGAGTGGTTAAGGGAGTGAATCCGCGCTTGATTCTTGACTGTATGTGCCTAGAACTGCTGTGTCACCTCTCATGTTTCTACCCATCCCCTCCTGCTGTGCGGTGTTTTTCCTGCGCAGAGTGCGCTAAGGACTGCGAGTCGTTCTGGAAGTTTGTGCGCATCAACAGCACAACATCGACCCGGCCCGCATCATCAACGCGGACCAGACGCCTCTCTTCGTTGAGATGCCGGCCGAGAGGACGATCGAGCACCGTGGCGCGCCCTCGGTCCCAATCCGCACGGCAGGATATGAGAAGACGCGGCTGACGGTGATGCTCGCGTGCACCGCAACCGGGGAGAAGCTGCGCCCGTAGGTGTGGTTCAAGCTGAAAAACGTGCCGAAGTGTGACATTCCAGACGGTAAGCTAACCGAATTCTGCCTGTAGAGCTTGCCCTTCTTGTCCTTCTTGTCAAGACTGTAGAGCTTGCCCTTGTCTGACCCCCCTCTCTCCCCTCTGTGCCTGGTAGGAGTCGTGTGCCAAGCACAGGATAACGGGTGGATGGACGAGAGCGCTGTGCAGACCTGGCTGACCAAGGAGGTGCTGCCCCATCTCAACCCCCAGAGCGGCCAGAACGCGAGGCGTGCGATGTTGGTGTTGGACTCCTACCGAGGCCACATCACCCAGGGCATGCTCCAAGCCTACCGTACGCATAGCATCACCCCTGCAGTAATCCCAGCAGGTTGCACGAGCCAGATTCAACCCCTGGACGTCTCCATCAACCGGTGCTTCAAGGCCGCGGTGCGCGCACGCTACGCCAGGTGGTTTATGCGTGAAGGGATTCACCTGAAGACGAAGAAGGGTGGGTCAATTTTATACAAGTTCAGCGTTGTTACCCTTTCATGTCCTGCTTCACCCCGATTGAATTCTCTAACGGCGTGCTGTCCCTGCCTCTGTCCCACTCTCAGGGAACCTGCGGAGGCCTCCGCACCCCGTGGTGCTGCAGTGGATTGCGGAGGCGTGGGATCAAGTCCCCAAGCAGGTCATCATTGACGCGTTCCGCCACTGTGGGATTTCAAGCAAGCTGGACGGGACAGAGAACCGCCTCGTGATGTCTCACCTGCGCGCGAGGAGCACTACCGATGTCTCTGAGGACATGACCCTTGGGGGGACCACGGGCGACAACACGCGCCTGCTTGGGCATGCTCTTGAGGAGGAGGAGGAGGAGGAGGAGGAGGAGGAGGAGGAGGAGGAGGAGGAGGAGGAGGAGGAGGAGGAGGAGGAGGAGGAGGAGGAGGAGAAGGAGTAGGAGGAGGAGGAGGAGGAGGAGGAGGAGGAGGAGGAGGAGGAGGAGGAGGAGGAGGAGGAGGAGGAGGAGGAGGAGGAGGAGGAGGAGGAGGAGGAGGAGATTCAGGCGGAGGGCGTCTGGGAGGTGGCCGTGGCAACCGGCCTGGAGGTGCTGTACCAGGAGACCCCCAACTACCGCGGAGCGGCGGCCGAGGCTGACCGCATGATCGAGCCAAGGCAGACGGCTAGGCATGCCTAGCGAGTGCCAGACCTGGGTGTTAGGGAGCCTGATCCTGATGTTAGTGCAGATGAGAAGGCCGTGACGGAGGGGGGCTAGGTATAAGTAGAAATTCATGAATGTACATTCATGTACCCCCGATAAGAAAGTAAGGATCGTTTAGAAGACACACCCCCCCCCCCCCCCTTTATAAGATAACCCCGAAACCCTTGTTCCGATTACAAGACACTCTCTTAAGTCGTACACACATGTAGGTGTCTTATAATGAGGAACACCCGTGTATAAGAGACACCCGTTTAATAGACACCCCCTGTCTTCTATTCAACACTGTCTTATATCCGGGCGATGACGGTAGCAGTGGGCCCTAACGGAGCGGTCCTACGGAAGG
Organism: Closterium sp. Naga37s-1; assembly: GCA_947471745.1. NCBI lineage: Eukaryota > Viridiplantae > Streptophyta > Zygnematophyceae > Desmidiales > Closteriaceae > Closterium > Closterium sp. Naga37s-1. The sequence goes on along the minus strand of CANJKZ010000008.1, from coordinate 1,875,261 downwards.
ACCTGCTCTGAATACCATGTTAGAGATAACGTGCAGGAATGATTGACTAGAAGCATGAGATGAGTACAGTACAAGTACTAGGTCTAACCCTAAAGTGTTGTACTCAGTAGAGGCTACCCCACTACAGCCTACAGATATACAAACACAGTTTGACACCTGAATCAGTAGGGTAGAACCTACACCGTTATACGGTACTGAAACGTCAGTACGCCAAATAATCACTGGTACGGTATACTGAATTTCCAGCACCACAAGTAATTCACTAATGCTGTTTTTTCAGGACAAACACACTAGACCGTATACTGATTTCAGGAAATTCAGGATAATCTATCCTGATAACATAGGGCTTTGACACCAACCACCATATCAGACTTTGTTTTAATGACAAGCGACTGGACACAGAAACCAATCATGCTCGACCGCCGCAAGAGGTTTTTCCTGCCTCGCGAGTTGTGTTTCAAACCAAAGAAGGTAACCCTGTTTTTGGCGACTTCAAGTTCAAGAATCTTGAAGTCGCCAGCTAGAATAGTGAATCCCATCCCAACTTGAAAGAGTGTTGGAACTAGAAGGGGGGGATCACTATTTTGCCTATCTTGAGGCCTGTCCTTACATCCAGGGTGTCGCAACTGTAGAGCTGATGATTTCGGGGTGCTTACAGCAGAACACCAAGTACAGTAAAAGTGAAATCAGCATGCAAGGCCTCATTTTGGAGCCCCTGAATCACACAAAAACGAAACACTAGATTCTCTGCCTACCTTGGAATATACCTATGTAACATGCAATAAGCAGTCCCACTAAATATATTTGACTGTGACCATCGTGGATCCACCATCCTAGTGACGGGCGTCACAGGTGCAGCTTGTCCCGCCAGAACTTGAGCTGCTCGTCCACACGGGCAGCACCGGTGGAGCCGAAGGAGGTGAACTTGGTGATGGAGTTGTGCACGCCCAGGAACGAGTACACGTCCGCCTCGAATATCGGGTTGATGGCCCTCAGCTCCTCCAGCGACAGCGCACTCAGCTCCACTCCGCGCGCCACCGCTATGGCCACCGCCCGCCCCACCACGTCGTGCGACGTGCGGAACGGCATGCCCTGCTCGCCAATACCGTCGGCACATTCATACGGAAGGGGTGGCGAGGGGGGTGGGGTGGGAAGGGAGAAGGGGAAGGAGCGGTGCAGGATGAGGTGTCTTGTTGCACTGGTGGGCAGACTCATGGCGTATGACTTGACTGTGTCAGACTGGCAGGGGGCGGATAAAGCAGGTGAGCGTTGCACGGACATGTCACATGCAGCGCAGCACTCACCACTCGGGCAGCACCCACCCACCCACCCACCTTGTACACGAGGTAGTCCGCCAGCGTGGTGGCGTCGAGGTGGCCAGCAGGCAGTGACTGCTCGATGCGCGGGCGGTTGAACGACACGTTGGCAGCAAACTCGGCGGTGACCTCGAGCGAGGCGAGCACGGTTTCAACGCTGTCGAAGAGCGGCTCCTTGTCCTCCTGCAGGTCGCGGTTGTACGCCAGTGGCAGCCCCTTGCACAGCACCAGCACCGTCATCAAGTCGCCGATGACGCGTGCCGCCTTGCCGCGAACGAGCTCCATGGGGTCGGGGTTCTTCTTCTGCGGCATGATGCTGCTGCCCGTTGACACGCGGTCCGACGGCGTGAGGAAGCCAAACTCCTCGGACGCCCACAGCACCCACTCCTCCGCCAGGCGCGACAGGTGCACGGCGATGATGCTGTTGCCCGCCAGCAGCTCTATCAGGAAGTCGCGGTCCGACACCGCGTCCACACTGCCCTCCGTGCTCCATGCCGCACCATGCCATGCAGGGGGTGAGGAGAGGAGAGGCAGGGATGAGGGAGAGGTGATGAGAGACTCACACTGGCGGCCGGCTGAAACATGGTGCTCAAAGGGGTGGTACGCACACCTCACCGCACTGCACTGCATGCTCTACACGCTGTGGGGTCCGCAGCATTCACCTGCCAACTGCGTCTCTGCTGCCCATTCACGCCACCCCTCCTTGCGCCACGTCCTACCTCTGCTGTTGCTCCCCTTCGCCCGTGCCCCCCTCCCTTCCACCCTTACCCTTCCGAACCCCCCCCCTGTCCCTATCACGCTCCCACCTACCCCCCTATCCGTCTCTGTCCCACCAGAGGCGCACCTGTTTCGGAGAGGCGCGGAGAAGCCGAGCGCGGAGGCGGTGAGGTGGCGGTCGATGGGCAGCCCCGTGCCCGCCAGCGCGCAGCTCCCCAGCGGCGAGAAGTTGAGCCGCTCCCCGCAGTCCCTCAGTCGCCCCGCGTCCCTCTCCAGCTGCGCGCGCGCCCAAGCACCATGGAAAGAGGAACACAGGGGCGGGAGAGCAGAGCAAGAGGAAGGGGAGAGGTTGAGGATGGAGCAATGCGGCGATGCAGTGGTGCATGGCAGGTCTCGTGCGCCGCCCATCCAAGGTGAGTGCCAAAGCTGAATTCGTTCCGCCGCTCACCATTCCGTTCCACCACTTTTGAGTCGACTCAAAAGTCACCACCCACCACATGATTGCGCGACGCACCATTTCGACGTAGGCGAGCAGCACGTGCGCGAGGAGCAGCGGCTGCGCGCGCTGCAGGTGGGTGTAGCCGGGCACCACCAGCCCCGCGTTCGCGTCCGCCAGCCGCACCAGCGCCGCCTGCAGGCGCGCGATGCGGTCGAGCAGCTGCGCGATGGCGTTGCGGCACCAGAGGCGCACGTCCGTGCAGACCTGGTCGTTGCGGCTGCGCGCCGTGTGCAGCTTCTTGGCCGGCTCGCCCACGAGGTCCGTGAGCGCCGCCTCGATGTTCATGTGCACGTCCTCGCGGTCCGCGCGCCACTCGAACAACCCCGCCTCGATGCGCCGCTCGATCTCCTCCAGCCCGCCCACGATCGCGTCGCGCTCCGCCGCCGTCATCAGCCCCTGCGGCAGGGCGGGGCGGGGCGCGGGGTGAAAGGTGTGCGAACAGCGGAGGGGGAAGAGAGAGGTGAGCGACACAGCACGCGACGCAGGTGGCGAAATGACGGTGGCGGAACGAGGGATGCGCGGACGGCAAGGGAGGCGGAAGGGAACTGGTAAGCTGAGGGCAGAATGTGGCGCCGAGCAGGTGGTGAAGGAGGAGCGCAGCGCGAGGAGGCGGCAAAGAGGCGGCATCGAGAGGAGGAGGCGGTGATTGGGGGGGAGGCTCACGCGTGACAGCGGCAGCATTGCAATTCCACAGGGATCTGGACGCGTGGCTACCATGTTACACGTATTCGCTGATTAGATCGCACATACCATTCAATCATCGGGGTGCCTCGAAATCGCTCAATGCCACCTCTTACGACACTTCCAGCACTTGCGGCGCGGGCTCACCTGCTGCGCGAGCATGGCGGCGTGCGCCTTGCTGCCCTGGATGTCGAAGCGGTACAGCTTCTGGTCGTACGACACCGACTGCCCGAACCGCTCCACGGCCGGCGTCACCGCCTCCTCGAACCGCCCGCCCCACAGTTTCTGCTCCTTCCCTTCCGCCGGTGCGGCCGCTCCCGCGCCGGCCGCAGAGGGCGGATTGGAGGCGGACATCTGGGGGGAGGAGCGCGATGGGGTCGCCGTGAATGGGGGGGGCACGCGGACAACGGCAAGGCGCGGCGTGAGTTGGTGCGCGGAGGAGAGTGGCGCTGAGGGCCGGGTGCGCACGGCAGAGAACGCGGAGGAGCAAGGGGAGGCCCCGGCGGCGTGAGCGATTGCGAGGGACATCGCAGACGGAGGAGGGGCGGCGAGAGGCGAAGTGTGCGCGGCGATCAGATCTCCGTGTCTATGTGCAGGTTGGTAAGCGAGCAAGGAAGATAAAAGTTGAGAAAAAGGGAGCGGACAGACACTGGAAAGAGAAATTTCTGGCATCGCTCCTGAAGAACATGGGAGCATCACGGCTGACGTGGCCGTAGCAAGGGCAGAGTAGAAGTACCCAACTTGCTGGGCGGCGCTGGGAGTCGGCGATTGGTGCCACGTGGTCAATTCGAGAAAGAGAAGCCAATTGTAGAGGCGCCGCAGTGCGTTTACTGCTTGTGATTGGTCCAAGAAACTAACAAGAAAGTGCACCAGATACGCGCCTCAGTACATCCATGTCGATGTTAATCAATGGGGATCTATGTCCAAGTGTTACGAGTGCAATTGAGTGATCTAAATATGGTTGCACTATCTAAGCAAAAAGGTACATTGAGCGAAGGAATGAGCGACTGTTAAATAGCGAACTAGCGTGGTAACGGTAACGAGCGAGCTGTGGGTGCGCGACGGGCCTGGCGCCGAGGTTGGGGATTGTCGAGGCGGAGGACCGGAGCGCGGTTTACCAACCTATGTGAGGTTGTGTCGCGATGTGAACAATGGTTGAGGCGAGTGTCGCGAGATGGTAAAGGTTTACTGTTGGGGTACTGTGGCGGGAACAGCCGTGCACGCGGTAAGCAGGGGCGAGAAGCAAGGAAAATCATTTTTCCCTACACCATGGCTCAACTAAAACATCACTTTATAATTCTACAACAGGCCAGAATTTGAAATGTCTAGGATCATAGGCAATGAGCATAAAGATGTATTCAGGCAAAAGTGGAATCCAGTTTTTGAGAATGCTTGATTTTGTAGTTTCAAACATGTCCATCGCCAATCCCAATCTGAGGGGACTACCACAGCTTTTGATAGTCACTAGGAACATTGTAGTGCACGAGGCGAGTGCATGGTGTTGCAGCAACTCATGGTTGATGTGCCAGAAGAAGACCCTGCGTACCTTGTTGCGAGCCTCAATCTCCAAACCTGATGGTTCATTGTTGCGACAGCGGCTCGCACTGGACGAGGTGCAGGAAGGAGAAGGGATGGGTGAAGAGAGGTGACAGATTGAGTAAAGGAAGATGGGCGAATGATAAAGAGAGGGCGCAGGGCAAAGGTGGGAGACAAGGATGGGAGATGTGAGGGATGGGAGATGAGAGGGACGGGAGATGACAAGAATGTACGGTGGCACATGAGAGGGAACAGGGCATGGAACAGTGATTGGGAAGCAGTAGCGGCAGTGAGAGCAGCACATCCCACCCCCCATATTTACACACGCACCTGGCCTTTATCAAAGTCGCACACGCGGCCTGCTCGGAGCGAGTGGGCGTAGTCGCGCAGGAAGGTGTCCCTCACCCACCACTCGGGGCCCTGCCACCACGGTGCACGGCGGCGCATGCAAGGGCGATACATGCTTAGGCAAGGCAGTGAATGAGGGAGAGGAAGTGGAGGGGGCGATAGAGCGGACTTGGATATCGAGAAGACAGTCACTTCCACACACCCGCCCTGGCAGCAACACTGCCAGCAGCGCTCACCCCTGCCTGCCGTCCACTGGAGGGCGCACCTGGTCGTCGTTGAAGAGCTCGGAGCACCAGGAGGAGGAGGGGGCGGAGAAGAGGTCCTGCACGTGGTTGTACACCGCCTCCTCCGTGCGCACGTCCACCTCCGCCCCCTCGCCTCCCCCCCCCCTCGCTTCAAACACCCCCAGCGCCTCCACCTGCCACCCCAAGATTGGCAGGGAGAAGTGCAGGGCACATGCGATCGTGACGCGTGGGCTTCACAGCTATGGACATGCACAAGCTGTAATAGGGGGGGCGAAAGTGCAGTGCATATTCAAGTGCAGTGCATATTCAAGTGCAATGCATATTCAAGTGCAGTGCATATTCAAGTGCAGTGCATATTCAAGTGCAGTGCATATTCAAGTGCAGTGCATATTCAAGTGCAGTGCATATTCAAGTGCAGTGCATATTCAAGTGCAGTGCATATTCAAGTGCAGTGCATATTCAAGTGCAGTGCATATTCAAGCGCAGTGCATATTCAAGCGCAGTGCATATTCAACTGCAGTGCATATTCAAGCGCAGTGCATATTCAAGGGCAGTGCATATTCAAGCGCAGTGCATATTCAAGCGCAGTGCATATTCAAGCGCAGTGCATATTCAAGCGCAGTGCATATTCAAGCGCAGTGCATATTCAAGCGCAGTGCATATTCAAGCGCAGTGCATATTCAAGCGCAGTGCATATTCAAGTGCAGTGCATATTCAAGTGCAGTGCATATTCAAGTGCAGTGCATATTCAAGTGCAGTGCATATTCAAGTGCAGTGCATATTCAAGTGCAGTGCATATTCAAGTGCAGTGCATATTCAAGTGCAGTGCATATTCAAGTGCAGTGCATATTCAAGTGCAGTGCATATTCAAGCGCAGTGCATATTCAAGCGCAGTGCATATTCAAGTGCAGTGCATATTCAAGTGCAGTGCATATTCAAGTGCAGTGCATATTCAAGTGCAGTGCATATTCAAGTGCAGTGCATATTCAAGTGCAGTGCATATTCAAGTGCAGTGCATATTCAAGTGCAGTGCATATTCAAGTGCAGTGCATATTCAAGTGCAGTGCATATTCAAGTGCAGTGCATATTCAAGTGCAGTGCATATTCAAGTGCAGTGCATATTCAAGTGCAGTGCATATTCAAGTGCAGTGCATATTCAAGTGCAGTGCATATTCAAGTGCAGTGCATATTCAAGTGCAGTGCATATTCAAGCGCAGTGCATATTCAAGCGCAGTGCATATTCAAGCGCAGTGCATATTCAAGCGCAGTGCATATTCAAGCGCAGTACATATTCAAGCGCAGTGCATATTCAAGCGCAGTGCATATTCAAGCGCAGTGCATATTCAAGTGCAGTGCATATTCAAGCGCAGTGCATATTCAAGCGCAGTGCATATTCAAGCGCAGTGCATATTCAAGCGCAGTGCATATTCAAGCGCAGTGCATATTCAAGTGCAGTGCATATTCAAGTGCAGTGCATATTCAAGTGCAGTGCATATTCAAGTGCAGTGCATATTCAAGTGCAGTCCATATTCAAGTGCAGTGCATATTCAAGTGCAGTGCATATTCAAGTGCAGTGCATATTCAAGTGCAGTGCATATTCAAGTGCAGTGCATATTCAAGTGCAGTGCATATTCAAGTGCAGTGCATATTCAAGTGCAGTGCATATTCAAGTGCAGTGCATATTCAAGTGCAGTGCATATTCAAGTGCAGTGCATATTCAAGTGCAGTGCATATTCAAGTGCAGTGCATATTCAAGTGCAGTGCATATTCAAGTGCAGTGCATATTCAAGTGCAGTGCATATTCAAGTGCAGTGCATATTCAAGTGCAGTGCATATTCAAGTGCAGTGCATATTCAAGTGCAGTGCATATTCAAGCGCAGTGCATATTCAAGTGCAGTGCATATTCAAGTGCAGTGCATATTCAAGTGCAGTGCATATTCAAGTGCAGTGCATATTCAAGTGCAGTGCATATTCAAGTGCAGTGCATATTCAAGCGCAGTGCATATTCAAGCGCAGTGCATATTCAACTGCAGTGCATATTCAAGCGCAGTGCATATTCAAGTGCAGTGCATATTCAAGCGCAGTGCATATTCAAGTGCAGTGCATATTCAAGCGCAGTGCATATTCAAGCGCAGTGCATATTCAAGCGCAGTGCATATTCAAGCGCAGTGCATATTCAAGCGCAGTGCATATTCAAGTGCAGTGCATATTCAAGTGCAGTGCATATTCAAGTGCAGTGCATATTCAAGTGCAGTGCATATTCAAGTGCAGTGCATATTCAAGTGCAGTGCATATTCAAGTGCAGTGCATATTCAAGTGCAGTGCATATTCAAGTGCAGTGCATATTCAAGTGCAGTGCATATTCAAGTGCAGTGCATATTCAAGCGCAGTGCATATTCAAGTGCAGTGCATATTCAAGTGCAGTGCATATTCAAGTGCAGTGCATATTCAAGTGCAGTGCATATTCAAGTGCAGTGCATATTCAAGTGCAGTGCATATTCAAGTGCAGTGCATATTCAAGTGCAGTGCATATTCAAGTGCAGTGCATATTCAAGTGCAGTGCATATTCAAGTGCAGTGCATATTCAAGTGCAGTGCATATTCAAGTGCAGTGCATATTCAAGTGCAGTGCATATTCAAGTGCAGTGCATATTCAAGTGCAGTGCATATTCAAGTGCAGTGCATATTCAAGTGCAGTGCATATTCAAGTGCAGTGCATATTCAAGTGCAGTGCATATTCAAGTGCAGTGCATATTCAAGCGCAGTGCATATTCAAGCGCAGTGCATATTCAAGCGCAGTGCATATTCAAGCGCAGTGCATATTCAAGCGCAGTGCATATTCAACTGCAGTGCATATTCAAGCGCAGTGCATATTCAAGTGCAGTGCATATTCAAGCGCAGTGCATATTCAAGCGCAGTGCATATTCAAGCGCAGTGCATATTCAAGCGCAGTGCATATTCAAGCGCAGTGCATATTCAAGTGCAGTGCATATTCAAGTGCAGTGCATATTCAAGTGCAGTGCATATTCAAGTGCAGTGCATATTCAAGTGCAGTCCATATTCAAGTGCAGTGCATATTCAAGTGCAGTGCATATTCAAGTGCAGTGCATATTCAAGTGCAGTGCATATTCAAGTGCAGTGCATATTCAAGTGCAGTGCATATTCAAGTGCAGTGCATATTCAAGTGCAGTGCATATTCAAGTGCAGTGCATATTCAAGTGCAGTGCATATTCAAGTGCAGTGCATATTCAAGTGCAGTGCATATTCAAGTGCAGTGCATATTCAAGTGCAGTGCATATGGTTGGGCGGCAAGCACGTGAGGGGGCGGCAGGGTGAGGCTGACCTTCCTGGGGTCGACGATGGGCTTGCGGTAGCCGGTCTCCCCGAGGCACAGGTTGGCATCGGGGAAGGCGGCGGTGTCGTGGCAGACGGGCCAGGGCCAGCGGTACACCATGCGCTCCACCCAGAACTTGCCCCCGCCCTCTGACCCCGCTCCAAAGTCCAGCGAGCACTTGGCGCTGGACCACCACAGCGACCCCACCGTCACCACTGCCGCCGCTGAGTGCGCGCGCAGGAAGGTGGGCAGGGCGGCAGGGTGCGAGCCGGTGAAGAGGAACTCGTTGAGCTCCGCCGGCACCACCCAGCGCGCCGTGTACCCCGCCCCCCTCACACAGTCCTGCTGCGCCAGGCCCTGCCATGCCCGTGCACAGGGGGCAGCGGAGGAGGAACACTCAGATTGGAGGGTTGACGGGATTGAGAAGAGAAGGCGGTGGCGTGGAAGAAGGAAGGGAGATGTGAGTTAAGATTGTGGCAGGATGCGGGCGTGCACCTCTCACCTTGCCCTGGCGGTACACCTCTCACCTTGCCCTGGCGGTACACCTCTCACCTTGCCCTGGCGGTACACCTCTCACCTTGCCCTGGCGGTACACCTCTCACCTTGCCCTGGCGGTACACCTCTCACCTTGCCCTGGCGGTACACCTCTCACCTTGCCCTGGCGGTACAGCTCGTGGTCGCGACTACCATGGAACGGCACCACCACCACCTCGCCACGCTCCACCTGCCCCTGCACCTGCTCCGCCATGCCGCCCTCCTGCCACGCCCCGTTGTCATACAGGACAACCCGTGCCACCCCCGAGAGGCGGTAGAACTCGAGGAACTCGTGCAGGGAGTGCAGGGGCACGGGGTGGGCGGGGTCGGGCGGCAGCGCGCACACGAGCACCTCCACGGGCCAGTCCGAGGCGGGCGGGTCCAGCGCGTCGTGCTCACTGGGGCGCTCACTGATGAGTGCGGGGGCAGAGGAGCGCATGGAAGAGAAGAGAGAGGTAAGGGGAGACGCACGTTGATCAGCGAACCATCACAGCCTCGCATGGCCTGGCCGCACTGGCAAGCAAATGTGAAACGCATGGTTGCAGTACAAAAGTACGCATGACGTTGCAAACGCAAGCGCTTTAGAAGACCTGTACAGCGCAAAGGGGTGGTCTACCTGTACAGCACAAAGGGGTGGTCTACCTGTACAGCACAAAGGGGTGGTCTACCTGTACAGCACAAAGGGGTGGTCTACCTGTACAGCACAAAGGGGTGGTCTACCTGTACAGCACAAAGGGGTGGTCTACCTGTACAGCACAAAGGGGTGGTCTACCTGTACAGCACAAAGGGGTGGTCTACCTGTACAGCACAAAGGGGTGGTCTACCTGTACAGCACAAAGGGGTGGTCTACCTGTACAGCACAGAGGGGTGGTCTACCTGTACAGCACAAAGGGGTGGTCTACCTGTACAGCACAAAGGGGTGGTCTACCTGTACAGCACAAAGGGGTGGTCTACCTGTACAGCACAAAGGGGTGGTCTACCTGTGCAGCACAAAGGGGTGGTCTACCTGTACAGCGCAAAGGGGTGGTCTACCTGTACAGCACAAAGGGGTGGTCTACCTGTACAGCACAAAGGGGTGGTCTACCTGTACAGCACAAAGGGGTGGTCTACCTGTACAGCACAAAGGGGTGGTCTACCTGTACAGCACAAAGGGGTGGTCTACCTGTACAGCACAAAGGGGTGGTCTACCTGTACAGCACAAAGGGGTGGTCTACCTGTACAGCACAAAGGGGTGGTCTACCTGTACAGCACAAAGGGGTGGTCTACCTGTACAGCACAAAGGGGTGGTCTACCTGTACAGCACAGAGGGGTGGTCTACCTGTACAGCACAAAGGGGTGGTCTACCTGTACAGCACAAAGGGGTGGTCTACCTGTACAGCACAAAGGGGTGGTCTACCTGTACAGCACAAAGGGGTGGTCTACCTGTGCAGCACAAAGGGGTGGTCTACCTGTACAGCGCAAAGGGGTGGTCTACCTGTACAGCACAAAGGGGTGGTCTACCTGTACAGCACAAAGGGGTGGTCTACCTGTACAGCACAAAGGGGTGGTCTACCTGTACAGCACAAAGGGGTGGTCTACCTGTACAGCACAAAGGGGTGGTCTGCCTGTACAGCACAAAGGGGTGGTCTACCTGTACAGCACAAAGGGGTGGTCTACCTGTACAGCACAGAGGGGTGGTCTACCTGTACAGCACAAAGGGGTGGTCTACCTGTACAGCACAAAGGGGTGGTCTACCTGTACAGCACAAAGGGGTGGTCTACCTGTACAGCACAAAGGGGTGGTCTACCTGTACAGCACAAAGGGGTGGTCTACCTGTACAGCACAGAGGGGTGGTCTACCTGTACAGCACAAAGGGGTGGTCTACCTGTACAGCACAAAGGGGTGGTCTACCTGTACAGCACAAAGGGGTGGTCTACCTGTACAGCACAAAGGGGTGGTCTACCTGTACAGCACAAAGGGGTGGTCTACCTGTACAGCACAGAGGGGTGGTCTACCTGTACAGAACAAAGGGGTGGTCTACCTGTACAGCACAAAGGGGTGGTCTACCTGTACAGCACAAAGGGGTGGTCTACCTGTACAGCACAAAGGGGTGGTCTACCTGTACAGCACAAAGGGGTGGTCTACCTGTACAGCACAAAGGGGTGGTCTACCTGTGCAGCACAAAGGGGTGGTCTACCTGTACAGCGCAAAGGGGTGGTCTACCTGTACAGCACAAAGGGGTGGTCTACCTGTACAGCACAAAGGGGTGGTCTACCTGTACAGCACAAAGGGGTGGTCTACCTGTACAGCACAGAGGGGTGGTCTACCTGTACAGCACAAAGGGGTGGTCTACCTGTACAGCACAAAGGGGTGGTCTACCTGTACAGCACAAAGGGGTGGTCTACCTGTACAGCACAAAGGGGTGGTCTACCTGTACAGCACAAAGGGGTGGTCTACCTGTACAGCACAAAGGGGTGGTCTACCTGTACAGCACAAAGGGGTGGTCTACCTGTACAGCACAGAGGGGTGGTCTACCTGTACAGCACAAAGGGGTGGTCTACCTGTACAGCACAAAGGGGTGGTCTACCTGTACAGCACAAAGGGGTGGTCTACCTGTACAGCACAAAGGGGTGGTCTACCTGTACAGCACAAAGGGGTGGTCTACCTGTACAGCACAAAGGGGTGGTCTACCTGTACAGCACAGAGGGGTGGTCTACCTGTACAGCACAAAGGGGTGGTCTACCTGTACAGCACAAAGGGGTGGTCTACCTGTACAGCACAAAGGGGTGGTCTACCTGTACAGCGCAAAGGGGTGGTCTACCTGTACAGCACAAAGGGGTGGTCTACCTGTACAGCACAAAGGGGTGGTCTACCTGTACAGCACAAAGGGGTGGTCTACCTGTACAGCACAAAGGGGTGGTCTACCTGTACAGCACAAAGGGGTGGTCTACCTGTACAGCACAGAGGGGTGGTCTACCTGTACAGCGCAAAGGGGTGGTCTACCTGTACAGCACAAAGGGGTGGTCTACCTGTACAGCACAAAGGGGTGGTCTACCTGTACAGCACAAAGGGGTGGTCTACCTGTACAGCACAAAGGGGTGGTCTACCTGTACAGCACAAAGGGGTGGTCTACCTGTACAGCACAGAGGGGTGGTCTACCTGTACAGCACAAAGGGGTGGTCTACCTGTACAGCACAAAGGGGTGGTCTACCTGTACAGCACAAAGGGGTGGTCTACCTGTACAGCACAAAGGGGTGGTCTACCTGTACAGCACAAAGGGGTGGTCTACCTGTACAGCACAAAGGGGTGGTCTACCTGTACAGCACAAAGGGGTGGTCTACCTGTACAGCACAAAGGGGTGGTCTACCTGTACAGCGCAAAGGGGTGGTCTACCTGTACAGCACAAAGGGGTGGTCTACCTGTACAGCACAAAGGGGTGGTCTACCTGTACAGCACAAAGGGGTGGTCTACCTGTACAGCACAAAGGGGTGGTCTACCTGTACAGCACAAAGGGGTGGTCTACCTGTACAGCACAAAGGGGTGGTCTACCTGTACAGCGCAAAGGGGTGGTCTACCTGTACAGCACAAAGGGGTGGTCTACCTGTACAGCACAAAGGGGTGGTCTACCTGTACAGCACAAAGGGGTGGTCTACCTGTACAGCACAAAGGGGTGGTCTACCTGTACAGCACAAAGGGGTGGTCTACCTGTACAGCACAAAGGGGTGGTCTACCTGTACAGCAAAAAGGGGTGGTCTACCTGTACAGCACAGAGGGGTGGTCTACCTGTACAGCACAAAGGGGTGGTCTACCTGTACAGCACAAAGGGGTGGTCTACCTGTACAGCGCAAAGGGGTGGTCTACCTGTACAGCACAAAGGGGTGGTCTACCTGTACAGCACAGAGGGGTGGTCTACCTGTACAGCACAAAGGGGTGGTCTACCTGTACAGCACAAAGGGGTGGTCTACCTGTACAGCACAAAGGGGTGGTCTACCTGTACAGCACAAAGGGGTGGTCTACCTGTACAGCACAAAGGGGTGGTCTACCTGTACAGCACAAAGGGGTGGTCTACCTGTACAGCACAAAGGGGTGGTCTACCTGTACAGCACAAAGGGGTGGTCTACCTGTACAGCGCAAAGGGGTGGTCTACCTGTACAGCACAAAGGGGTGGTCTACCTGTACAGCACAAAGGGGTGGTCTACCTGTACAGCACAAAGGGGTGGTCTACCTGTGCAGCACAAAGGGGTGGTCTACCTGTACAGCGCAAAGGGGTGGTCTACCTGTACAACACAAAGGGGTGGTCTACCTGTACAGCACAAAGGGGTGGTCTACCTGTACAGCACAAAGGGGTGGTCTACCTGTACAGCACAGAGGGGTGGTCTACCTGTACAGCACAAAGGGGTGGTCTACCTGTACAGCACAAAGGGGTGGTCTACCTGTACAGCACAAAGGGGTGGTCTACCTGTACAGCACAAAGGGGTGGTCTACCTGTACAGCACAAAGGGGTGGTCTACCTGTACAGCACAAAGGGGTGGTCTACCTGTACAGCACAAAGGGGTGGTCTACCTGTACAGCACAAAGGGGTGGTCTACCTGTACAGCACAAAGGGGTGGTCTACCTGTACAGCGCAAAGGGGTGGTCCACCTGTACAGCACAAAGGGGTGGTCTACCTGTACAGCACAAAGGGGTGGTCTACCTGTACAGCACAAAGGGGTGGTCTACCTGTACAGCACAAAGGGGTGGTCTACCTGTACAGCACAAAGGGGTGGTCTACCTGTACAGCACAAAGGGGTGGTCTACCTGTACAGCACAAAGGGGTGGTCTACCTGTACAGCGCAAAGGGGTGGTCTACCTGTACAGCACAAAGGGGTGGTCTACCTGTACAGCACAAAGGGGTGGTCTACCTGTACAGCACAAAGGGGTGGTCTACCTGTACAGCACAAAGGGGTGGTCTACCTGTACAGCACAAAGGGGTGGTCTACCTGTACAGCACAAAGGGGTGGTCTACCTGTACAGCGCAAAGGGGTGGTCTACCTGTACAGCACAAAGGGGTGGTCTACCTGTACAGCACAAAGGGGTGGTCTACCTGTACAGCACAAAGGGTTGGTCTACCTGTACAGCACTAAGGGGTGGTCTACCTGTACAGCACAAAGGGGTGGTCTACCTGTACAGCACAAAGGGGTGGTCTACCTGTACAGCACAAAGGGGTGGTCTACCTGTACAGCACAAAGGGGTGGTCTACCTGTACAGCACAAAGGGGTGGTCTACCTGTACAGCACAAAGGGGTGGTCTACCTGTACAGCACAAAGGGGTGGTCTACCTGTACAGCACAAAGGGGTGGTCTACCTGTACAGCACAAAGGGGTGGTCTACCTGTACAGCACAGAGGGGTGGTCTACCTGTACAGCACAAAGGGGTGGTCTACCTGTACAGCACAAAGGGGTGGTCTACCTGTACAGCACAAAGGGGTGGTCTACCTGTACAGCACAAAGGGGTGGTCTACCTGTACAGCACAGAGGGGTGGTCTACCGGTACAGCACAAAGGGGTGGTCTACCTGTACAGCACAAAGGGGTGGTCTACCTGTACAGCACAAAGGGGTGGTCTACCTGTACAGCACAAAGGGGTGGTCTACCTGTACAGCGCAAAGGGGTGGTCTACCTGTACAGCACAAAGGGGTGGTCTACCTGTACAGCACAAAGGGGTGGTCTACCTGTACAGCACAAAGGGGTGGTCTACCTGTACAGCACAAAGGGGTGGTCTACCTGTACAGCACAAAGGGGTGGTCTACCTGTACAGCACAAAGGGGTGGTCTACCTGTACAGCGCAAAGGGGTGGTCTACCTGTACAGCACAAAGGGGTGGTCTACCTGTACAGCACAAAGGGGTGGTCTACCTGTACAGCACTAAGGGGTGGTCTACCTGTACAGCACAAAGGGGTGGTCTACCTGTACAGCACAAAGGGGTGGTCTACCTGTACAGCGCAAAGGGGTGGTCTACCTGTACAGCACAAAGGGGTGGTCTACCTGTACAGCACAAAGGGGTGGTCTACCTGTACAGCACAAAGGGGTGGTCTACCTGTACAGCACAAAGGGGTGGTCTACCTGTACAGCACAAAGGGGTGGTCTACCTGTACAGCACAAAGGGGTGGTCTACCTGTACAGCACAAAGGGGTGGTCTACCTGTACAGCACAAAGGGGTGGTCTACCTGTACAGCACAAAGGGGTGGTCTACCTGTACAGCACAAAGGGGTGGTCTACCTGTACAGCACAAAGGGGTGGTCTACCTGTACAGCACAAAGGGGTGGTCTACCTGTACAGCGCAAAGGGGTGGTCCACCTGTACAGCACAAAGGGGTGGTCTACCTGTACAGCACAAAGGGGTGGTCTACCTGTACAGCACAAAGGGGTGGTCTACCTGTACAGCACAAAGGGGTGGTCTACCTGTACAGCACAAAGGGGTGGTCTACCTGTACAGCACAAAGGGGTGGTCTACCTGTACAGCACAAAGGGGTGGTCTACCTGTACAGCGCAAAGGGGTGGTCTACCTGTACAGCACAAAGGGGTGGTCTACCTGTACAGCACAAAGGGGTGGTCTACCTGTACAGCACAAAGGGGTGGTCTACCTGTACAGCACAAAGGGGTGGTCTACCTGTACAGCACAAAGGGGTGGTCTACCTGTACAGCACAAAGGGGTGGTCTACCTGTACAGCGCAAAGGGGTGGTCTACCTGTACAGCACAAAGGGGTGGTCTACCTGTACAGCACAAAGGGGTGGTCTACCTGTACAGCACAAAGGGTTGGTCTACCTGTACAGCACTAAGGGGTGGTCTACCTGTACAGCACAAAGGGGTGGTCTACCTGTACAGCACAAAGGGGTGGTCTACCTGTACAGCACAAAGGGGTGGTCTACCTGTACAGCACAAAGGGGTGGTCTACCTGTACAGCACAAAGGGGTGGTCTACCTGTACAGCACAAAGGGGTGGTCTACCTGTACAGCACAAAGGGGTGGTCTACCTGTACAGCACAAAGGGGTGGTCTACCTGTACAGCACAAAGGGGTGGTCTACCTGTACAGCACAGAGGGGTGGTCTACCTGTACAGCACAAAGGGGTGGTCTACCTGTACAGCACAAAGGGGTGGTCTACCTGTACAGCACAAAGGGGTGGTCTACCTGTACAGCACAAAGGGGTGGTCTACCTGTACAGCACAGAGGGGTGGTCTACCGGTACAGCACAAAGGGGTGGTCTACCTGTACAGCACAAAGGGGTGGTCTACCTGTACAGCACAAAGGGGTGGTCTACCTGTACAGCACAAAGGGGTGGTCTACCTGTACAGCGCAAAGGGGTGGTCTACCTGTACAGCACAAAGGGGTGGTCTACCTGTACAGCACAAAGGGGTGGTCTACCTGTACAGCACAAAGGGGTGGTCTACCTGTACAGCACAAAGGGGTGGTCTACCTGTACAGCACAAAGGGGTGGTCTACCTGTACAGCACAAAGGGGTGGTCTACCTGTACAGCGCAAAGGGGTGGTCTACCTGTACAGCACAAAGGGGTGGTCTACCTGTACAGCACAAAGGGGTGGTCTACCTGTACAGCACTAAGGGGTGGTCTACCTGTACAGCACAAAGGGGTGGTCTACCTGTACAGCACAAAGGGGTGGTCTACCTGTACAGCGCAAAGGGGTGGTCTACCTGTACAGCACAAAGGGGTGGTCTACCTGTACAGCACAAAGGGGTGGTCTACCTGTACAGCACAAAGGGGTGGTCTACCTGTACAGCACAAAGGGGTGGTCTACCTGTACAGCACAAAGGGGTGGTCTACCTGTACAGCACAAAGGGGTGGTCTACCTGTACAGCGCAAAGGGGTGGTCTACCTGTACAGCACAAAGGGGTGGTCTACCTGTACAGCACAAAGGGTTGGTCTACCTGTACAGCACTAAGGGGTGGTCTACCTGTACAGCACAAAGGGGTGGTCTACCTGTACAGCACAAAGGGGTGGTCTACCTGTACAGCACAAAGGGGTGGTCTACCTGTACAGCACAAAGGGGTGGTCGTCGATGGCGATGGTGAGGTGCCCCCCGGTGTTGGGCACATCGGCATCGAAGGAGGCGGTGACGAGCATCTCCTGGTTGTGCCCCGGGTTGGTGACCAGCGAGTACGTGATGCCCGCCGTGCACGGCAGCACGTCGTCTGACGCGTGCCAGCTGATGGGGAGAAAGGAACAAGAGAGAACGGTTGGCCGGGGAGACGAGGGAAGAAGGCACACGTGAGCTCATGCATCCTCTGTGAAACAGTGAAACCAGGAGTGCACTCGACCACACGCGTACAGGCGGTTGGTGGCACAGGCATGTGCCAGGCAATGCGACAGTCACGCGTGCATCCCCCCTTTTCCTCACCTGCAGTTGCCCACCGCGCGAGTGTGCTGCAGGTCGGTGGGGCCAAACCCCACCGCTGCCAGCTTGCGCGCCCCCATGCGGTACCCACTGGCAGGGCATGCACGCACATGGGGATAGGCGGCACACGGGGGATGGGCGGCACACAGGGATGGGCGGCACACGGGGGCAGGCACACACACAGAGGCACACACACAGGTGGGGGGGGGCAGAGAAGGTAAGGGGACGGAAGAGGTCAAAGGAAACAGATGAGTGGAGGGGGGGAGCATTAGTCATAGAACGAGGCGGTGCAGTGATGCACGGTGATGTACTACCAGTAGCACAGGCCTCAGGTGGGGTGGGTGGGGTGGGTGGGGGTTCACCTGAAGCGAGTGAAGGAGGGCGACCCTGCAAAGGCATGCTGCGACCACTTGCTGGCGTCTGATGGGGGAGAGAAAGTGGGTGGACGGGTGCGGTACAGAGGGGAAGGGGGAAAGAGTTGACGCAAAGACTAAGGGTTGAAGTGCACACCAGGTTGGGAAGCGAGAGGAGATAGAGAGGGGAGGGGGCATTGAATCACAGAACACTGGAGGCACTGAAAGGGCCGAATCGGGGAGGAAAGGAAGAGGCAAGTAAGCAGGCCGGGGGGGTGGGGGTTTGGTGGATATATGAGCGAGAGTGGTGCGCGCAGGAGGCATAAGCGGGTGCGGTGCAGGCGGGTGATGACAAGGCTCCACCAGCCTCCGCCGCCTCACAGGAGACATGCCGGGCTAGCGAGGCACATCGCCTCCACAGCTGTGGCCCGATCCGCTCGCATGCGGCGGCAAAGAAGGCAGCTTAGAGATGCTGTATAGCGTGTGGCGGGCTGTTCGTGGCTTGTGGCGTGGGAGCGCGTGGCACGTGGTGGAGCAGCAGCACACGAGGCCCGTGGCAACGGTGGACCTCAACTCTCACCGCCACCACGCGCAGGTGGCACAGGTTGTTGCATTCACCCATGAGCAAGCGCCTACTAGTGACAGCCCACTCCCACACCTGCCCAGTCCGAGGCTCGCTGTATGGGCGCCCAGGCCCTTCATGGGCACCCAGGCCCTTCATGGGCACCCAGGCCCTTCATGGGCACCCAGGCCCTTCATGGGCACCCAGGCCCTTCATGGGCACCCAGGCCCTTCATGGGCACCCAGGCCCTTCATGGGCACCCAGGCCCTTCATGGGCACCCAGGCCCTTCATGGGCACCCAGGCCCTTCATGGGCACCCAGGCCCTTCATGGGCACCCAGGCCCTTCATGGGCACCCAGGCCCTTCATGGGCACCCAGGCCCTTCATGGGCACCCAGGCCCTTCATGGGCACCCAGGCCCTTCATGGGCACCCAGGCCCTTCATGGGCACCCAGGCCCTTCATGGGCACCCAGGCCCTTCATGGGCACCCAGGCCCTTCATGGGCACCCAGGCCCTTCATGGGCACCCAGGCCCTTCATGGGCACCCAGGCCCTTCATGGGCACCCAGGCCCTTCATGGGCACCCAGGCCCTTCATGGGCACCCAGGCCCTTCATGGGCACCCAGGCCCTTCATGGGCACCCAGGCCCTTCATGGGCACCCAGGCCCTTCATGGGCACCCAGGCCCTTCATGGGCACCCAGGCCCTTCATGGGCACCCAGGCCCTTCATGGGCACCCAGGCCCTTCATGGGCACCCAGGCCCTTCATGGGCACCCAGGCCCTTCATGGGCACCCAGGCCCTTCATGGGCACCCAGGCCCTTCATGGGCACCCAGGCCCTTCATGGGCACCCAGGCCCTTCATGGGCACCCAGGCCCTTCATGGGCACCCAGGCCCTTCATGGGCACCCAGGCCCTTCATGGGCACCCAGGCCCTTCATGGGCACCCAGGCCCTTCATGGGCACCCAGGCCCTTCATGGGCACCCAGGCCCTTCATGGGCACCCAGGCCCTTCATGGGCACCCAGGCCCTTCGTGGGCACCCAGGCCCTTCGTGGGCACCCAGGCCGGGCCCTTCATGGGCTGGCCCTGGCCCAGCATACCCTAAATCTGTTGCCGCCGCATTCCTGCCAGATGCGTGGCGGCAGGCACTCTTCACGGCACCTACATGGACGTATTGTCGTTGAGCACAACACACCCGCCTTGAGTTGGCTGGCACCACGTCCTCACTGGTGTCACGAGCACCAACCAACCAACCACCACCACCTCACCTGCCAAATCCCCATTATTCGCTTGCTCCCCTTCATGCTGCCCCTGCTCTTGCTGCTCCTGCTGCTCACCCTGCCCCTCCTGCTGCTCCCCCTGCCCCCCCTGTTGCTCGCCCTGCCCCTCCTGCGGTTGCTCCCCGCCCTGCGCCTGTGCGCCCTCCATGCCGCCGATCACCTCCTCAGCCGCCTTCAGCACGTCCCCTCCGCCCTCCGCCTCGGCCGCCACCGCCCGCTCCAGCCGCGCCACGTCGCCATCCGCCTGCCCCGCGCCACCGCCACCCTCGCCACCCACGTGGCCCTGGATGTGGGCGAGGCGGCCATCCAGGGACACGAGCAGCTTGCCCTGCTGCCGCACGGCGAGCACGAGGTCGTGCAGCGCCTCGTGCGTCTTGTGCGCCAGCTGCAGCATGTCCGCGCCCCTGCTCGCCTCCAGCATGCCCTGCAGCTCCGCCACCGCCTCGCTCTGCCGCTGCACCTCCCTCACCACCACCGCCATGCCCGTCTGCGTCTCCGTCACCGCCGCCACCACCACCGACGCCTCGCCCGCCCCCACTCCTCCACCCGCCCCGCCCGCGCCACCGGCCGAGGCGGCAAGGGCCGTGGCGTCGCCGGTGGCGAGGGTGGTGCCGGCAAGGGACGTGGGCGGCAGCACGCGCGTCTCAAGGCTGGCGATGCGCGTGCCGAGCTTGGCGACAATGGCGGTCTGGGCGCGCACGGCACGCAGCAGGCTGAGGAACGCCGTCTTGTTGCGCACCTCGCCCACCAGCGCCCCCACCACCCCCTCCATGCGCCTCTGCTCCCCTCATGCCCCGCACACGGGCGCACGGTGAGTGGGGAGTGAAAGAAAGTGAGTGGGTTGTTGATGCAAGTGAGTGTGGGCACAAGGGGCGTCTAAGTGGGAAAGCAGGTGCGTGGAGGTTCACGCAATGAGACGGCAGACAGGTGTCAGCAACTTCAGAAATTGCACCTCTGGTTCTTTGCAACCATCTTAAAGCTATCGACCACAACAGATTCCACTCCCTTATCCTTCGCAACCAATCCCCCAAACATCATGTGAAGAACTCAAATATAATCCGTGTCTCGCCACCTGCTCCTCTCTCTGGCTTGCCGCACTCCCCCACCTGCCCTCCCACACCTGCCCTCCCCCACCTGCCCTCCCACACCTGCCCTCCCCCACCTGCCCTCCCACACCTGCCCCCACCTCCTCTTCCCCCGCCCCCACCGACTTGCCTCTCCCCCCGCGTGCCCACCTGCCCCTGCAGCACGGCGTCCGTGAGCCCCGCCTTCTCCTTGGCGCGCAGATGCGCCACCAGCGCCTTGAGCACCGCCAGTATCTTCTCCTCCTGCCCGCCCACCGCCCACCGCAGGGCGCATGGGGGACACAGGGGGACAGTGCAGCGAGTGGGCAGAGCAGGTGAGAACAGAAACAGGTGTGAGAGCAAAGAGAGGTGCGAGAGAAGGGTAGAGGAGGGAGAGGAAAATGAGGAGGCATGTGCGTGCAGAGAGCAGGGGTTGAGTGAGCGGCGTGAGCTAGTCAACAACACATGCCCTTGTTATGCCTGCCACCTGACACATGAGCCGGCGCATGGTGTGACAGCAGCAGGGAGGAGGGCCGGATGTCAACCATGCCCTTCCACTCACCTCCACTCTCCCTGCCTCCACCTCTGCATCTCCCCTCTCACCTGCGGAGTGGCCTCGCCCCCCTTGAGCTGTGCCTGTGCGTCCACACGCTCCGCCAGCCCCTCCACCGTGCTCTGCGCCCCCACCCGCCAGTGCACCCCGCGCCCCATGCACAGGGCGAGGCATGCGGGGGAGGAGAGAGGAGTGATGGGATGGGAGCAGCGGGGGGATAGTCGCACTTGAGGTGGAGGAGCGGAGAGAGGGAAGGCGCAACAGAGAGGCAACGGCAGATCACGGATGTGTGCTCAAATTTGTAGCTACGCTAGCGTGGCAGGGAAGGCGTGGCAGGGAAGGCGTGGCAGGGAAGGCGGCAAGGAGGGGCAGCGAGCGGGAGAGCTGCATGTGCTTCTTGCCTCACCTGCAGCGAGCGGGAGAGCTGCATGTGCTTCTTGCCTCACCTGCAGCGAGCGGGAGAGCTGCATGTGCTTCTTGACGGCTGACACCACCTCCCTCAGCGTCTCCGTGCCCAACCCCCCCTCCTCCTCCTGCCAGCACGGGGCAGCACAGCGCACGCAATGGCACGGCATGTTATGGCACGACAGGCAGGGGCATGGCACGGATGGCATGGGGTGGGTGGGTTGAGTTGGGGGTGGGCCGAATAATATGTGGGGGATATGTGGGTGTGGGTGACGGGGTGTGGAGAGCAGTGCAAGGCCATGGAGTGGGGCCTATGCGGTTACAGAGATATGGGAGCAAAGGGGGTATGGGGGCTATGGCGCTGTGGGACCAGAATGGGGGCATGGGTGTGTGGAGGTGGAGAGGGGCTAAGGAGCACGGGAGAACATGGCGAATGCAGGGCATGATGCAGTGATGGAGAGAGCGGCAGTCATCTCGTGCCACCTGCGTGTCGCCTCAGCACTCACATCTCTGGCAGCCAGCACTCACATCTCTGGCAGCCAGCACTCACATCTCTGGCAGCCAGCACTCACATCTCTGGCAGCCAGCACTCACATCTCTGGCAGCCAGCACTCACATCTCTGGCAGCCAGCACTCACATCTCTGGCAGCCAGCACTCACATCTCTGGCAGCCAGCACTCACATCTCTGGCAGCCAGCACTCACATCTCTGGCAGCCAGCACTCACATCTCTGGCAGCCAGCACTCACATCTCTGGCAGCCAGCACTCACATCTCTGGCAGCCAGGCGGCCCACTTGCGTGACCAGCTTGCCCACCGCCTGCTCCGTGCGCCTCTGCTCTCCCATAGGGGCGCGTGGCAGCGCAGCACAGCACCACATGCATCACACACACGCACAGGGTGCAAGAGACACACAGGAGCCGTCGTGAGAAAGAAACACACAGGGTGGTAAGTAACACCCGTGTGCTCTTGTTTGCAATCTTGTTCCTGCCCCACCCAAGACCCTACAACACCCTTCCACCACTCCATACCTGCAAGATTTCCCAGCCTCGTGCACATGTGAATCATCCCAGCCTCCAAAGTAAGGATTTCATTTGATCTTTCTGGAGATGCTTCTGCCGAATCACGACTACAAGTCGGGTACGATTTCTTCTTTTCTCAGCATAAATGTGTGTAGTGGGTGCTGCTACATGGTATTGAGTATAGCAAGGATATGCCACGGATATACACACTTCACACTCCAATCAAGGCGAACAGTCCATTCTCCCAACGGAGGTAATGGTCTTACCTCCTACAGGCTTATAACCTATCACCAATTCCTCACATTGTAATTGCGTCGAATCATTGCCGGTACAACTTGTTTATAATGTGTGAGTGAGCACATGAACACACACGGATGAAAATCCATGACACCAATTTTCAAAGATTCTCACACATTACAAATTCACAGAGTCGAGTAAAAACCGCACGTCTCGATTCAGACTTGACTCAATTCAGTCACGACGAGTCAACCTGACTTGACTCACCTCACCTCATGCTCACGCATGTCTAGGTGAGATTGCACATCACCAAGTACCAAAGTACCGGACACACAGACAGTAGTTCGGTTTGATGCAAACTAATTCGCCTCGAACCATACTTTTTATTTTCTCCTAACATGAGATTCAGTGCAGTATCAGTTAGTTCGACGCGTTTCTGGTTCGTGTTGAGCACAAAACTGAACCGAACAGGTTCGGGTCAAACCTAAAAAAATCGGCTCAAAGTTACAATTTGACCCAAATCGAAGCAGTTCGGTCTGGCCGGTTTGCTGTCTTGACGCTGCTCGAGTTGAGTACTTTCTTCTCATGTCTTCTCGAGTTGGTTACAATGTCTAGGTGTTTCCCCACCCTGCCCCACTTCACCGTGGCATGGCAGCACAGCCACCTCTGCTCTGCTGTCCATCCACCGGTCCCACCCCCTCAC
The DNA here is from genome assembly GCA_947471745.1 of Closterium sp. Naga37s-1. NCBI lineage: Eukaryota > Viridiplantae > Streptophyta > Zygnematophyceae > Desmidiales > Closteriaceae > Closterium > Closterium sp. Naga37s-1. The sequence goes on along the minus strand of CANJKZ010000008.1, from coordinate 1,851,513 downwards.
AGCCAACTCAATGCGGCCCGAGCTTGCCTGGAATCTGAGGGGCTGCGCCCACCAGCGACCACACCGCACCTGGGATGGCACCCACCTGGGATGGCACCCACCTGGGATGGCACCCACCTGGGATGGCACCCACCTGGGATGGCACCCACCTGGGATGGCACCCACCTGGGATGGCACCCACCTGGGATGGCACCCACCTGGGATGGCACCCACCTGGGATGGCACCCACCTGGGATGGCACCCACCTGGGATGGCACCCACCTGGGATGGCACCCACCTGGGATGGCACGCACCTGGGATGGCACCCACCTGGGATGGCACCCACCTGGGATGGCACCCACCTGGGATGGCACCCACCTGGGATGGCACCCACCTGGGATGGCACCCACCTGGGATGGCACCCACCTGGGATGGCACCCACCTGAGATGGCACCCACCTGGGATGGCACCCACCTGGGATGGCACCCACCTGGGATGGCACCCACCTGGGATGGCACCCACCTGGGATGGCACCCACCTGGGATGGCACGCACCTGGGATGGCACCCACCTGGGATGGCACCCACCTGGGATGGCACCCACCTGGGATGGCACCCACCTGGGATGGCACCCACCTGGGATGGCACCCACCTGGGATGGCACGCACCTGGGATGGCACCCACCTGGGATGGCACCCACCTGGGATGGCACCCACCTGGGATGGCACCCACCTGGGATGGCACCCACCTGGGATGGCACCCACCTGGGATGGCACCCACCTGGGATCGCAGCCCCGCGGCAACGAGCAGAGTGAGGTTGGAGGTGGTGATGGCGGTGTCAGGCAGGGGCGGGGCGGGGGGCGCCATGACAGCAGAGGCCACCTCGCCCATGCGCGCCCTGAGCTCCGCCAGCACCTCCGCCAGCTGCGCCTGCTGCTGGTCCACGTGCTGCCCCACGTGCTCCCTCACAAAGTGCGAGTGGTTGCGCAGCTCCGCTGCCAGCTGGCGCAGCTGCACGGTCTGCACGGCCACGTGGTCCGTGACAGCGGCGGCCACGGAGTAGGTGTGGTTCTCCAGCGCCGCCACCAGCGCCTTCAACTCCACCGCCTGGTTCGTCGTCTGCTCCGATATGCTGCCAGAGGAGAGGCAGGGCGGGCACGGCATGGGTATCGGGAGGGCAATGGGGGAAGAGGGGGCATGGGAGGGCAATGAGGGAAGAGGGGGCATGGGAGGGCAATGAGGGAAGAGGGGGCATGGGAGGACGGGCAAAGTGGGAGAGGAAGCGCAAGGCAGAGGGCAGCACGTCGTGTGGCGCCGTGTTGAGCGGCTGTGGCCGGCATGGCAGGCGCATGCTGCGATGCATGGCAGGCGCATGCTGCGATGCATGGCAGGCGCATGCTGCGATGCGCCACCGCTGGGAGGGCAGCGCGCGGGGAGAGTGGGTGGCCAATGGAAGGAGCGAATGAGACCGTGAGAGCATGAGAATGTAGGAGTCTAGGAGTGTGGAAGTGTGAGAGTGAGAGAATGTGAGTGTGAGTGTGAGAGGGAGAGAGTGAGTGTGATGGGGGAGAGAGTGAGTGTGAGAGGGAGAGAGTGAGTGTGAGAGGGAGAGAGTGAGTGTGATGGGGGAGAGAGTGAGTGTGAGAGGGAGAGAGTGAGTGTGAGAGGGAGGGAGTGTGAGTGAGAGGCGGGCGGTACCTCTCAGTGAGGGCGAGGGCGATCTGGTCCATGCTGGCGAGGTGCCGCGCCACCAGCATGTACTGCCCACCACGGGGGGCGGGGAGGGGAGGGAAAGGGGGGTCCAGTGGGCGATGGGGGGAGGGAAGGGCCATGGGAGCGCGGAAGCGGTGGGAAGAGGAAGGCGAGGGTGGGCGAGGAGGGAGGGGTGACACGGCCGTGGCAGCAGCGGCTGCAGCGATGGCAGCAGTGCCGATGGCAGCAGTGGCGACGGCAGCAGTGGCGATGGCAGCAGTGGCGATGGCAGCAGGACTCGTACGTGCACGATTGCGTATGTGCCCATGCACGCGTGGTGCGAGGGTGCGAGGGTGGGTGGGGGAGGTGGAAGAGCAACGTGCAACGGACGCCAACGAGCGCGCACGCACGCCCAGGGGGGCACAATGACGCCCACTCCGGGACCAACACTCACATGCCACATTCGTCTCACGCCATTCTCTTTCCTTCAAGCCATGCCACGCCATAAACATCTGCGCGCATCACGATCGTTCACTCACGCAAGCTCCTTCTATCTCACCGCCATCGTGTCGTTTCGTCTCACCATGAGCGCGAGGCACGCCGTCATGATGACGCTGACCGTCACCACCAGCGAGTGCTGCAGCGGCTGCTGCGCGCGCAGCACTCGCGTCGGCCCGCCGCCGCGATCCATGGCGCCTCGCCGCCTCGCGTGGCGCCTGGGAGTGTCGAAGCGGGCGAAAGCGGCGGGCGCTCCACGCTGCGCGGCCCGGCAGCTCGGCGCGCCTTATCCGGCTGGCAGCTCGGCGCGCCTTATCCGGCTGGCAGCTCGGCGCGCCCTATCTGGCTGGCGGTCGCTCGTCCAGCGGCCCACGCGAGGCTTGCCTTCCCGACGATGACGGACTCCGACGGAATGCTGCGGCGCGCGATGGCTATGGTTGCACTCGCGCTGATCGGATCTACCTCCCGCGAGTCACACGCAACGCGGAACGGCACCGAGCCTTGCGCATTGTGGAGGAATATACATCGCTTGAAACAAAACTTTTCGTAATAGATAAAGAGGCTCAATAGTCATTCTCTGAGACTGCTCGTGGCTTGGCTCACCTAGCTGCCATCCTCGTCGCCGTGTGTGATGCTGGTTGGCATGGTAGTTGTGAGCAAAAGTGAGCTAAGGTAGTTGCGGGAAGCACCCAAAGCCCTTTTGGGAAAGGAGACTATTTTCCAGACATTTCTAGCATTGCCTTAGTAAAGAAAAAATATATTTAGAAAGTTTTTCTTGCATGTAGCAATTGGCAATCATTTCAAATGCAATTGACATTTTCTCATTTCAAACGGCCTAGTACAATAAAAAATTCAAGCAGTGACATTACATTAGCATGCATGCACGTTACTATTGTTACGAATAGTAAATTACGAAGTACTGTGCACTCCTATCGGTAGCAAGCGAGGAATACAATGAAGAGTACGAAGGCGTAAAGTCGAAGGGTCGCGTACGGTTAGGCAGCATCTGGACCGTCGGAGCAGAAGCATCGGGCAGCTGCAGTGGCGAGGATTTTGGCGGGAACAGGTTCGTAACCCTCTCAAGTCGCACGGTTGGGTCTTGCAGCAATAAGGGAATGTTGTACCCCTTAGCGTACATGGCTAGTCTAGGTCGTTTCGTATTCCCCTGTAGTCTTTGTCGTGATATATATTCCGCTGTTCACACTCTTCACATGGTATCATACGTTAGGTTAGGATCGATCCTAGCTCCTAGGCTCGTTACTGCCCGCGCGCCCTACCCAGCGCGCCCCTGCCCCGCGCGCTGCCCTGCTGTCCGCGCGCCCTACTGCCCGCGCGCGCCTGCTGCCTGCGCGCGCCTGCTGCCCGCGCGCCCTGCTGCTGGCGCACCCTGCTGCCGGCACGCCCTGTTGCCGGCGCGCCTCTGCTGCCCGCGCGCCCTGCTGCCCGCGCGCGCCTGCTGTTCGCGCGCGCCTGCTGCCTGCGCGCCTCTCAGAATCTACATGCAACGGAATGATTGGGATTAGGGTTTGCAAGCATACAAATAGGAGTCCTACAAATGTTGTACCCTCTAGGGAGTGCCTCACTGCAGCCTATCATAACATTAACATTTGACACACCCCCATAGGCTAAGTGAGGGACACCAGGGCAAGCAAGGTGAAACAAACGGTCACAAGACCAGTCAAGGCAAGACAAGCTCAGGGTGGATCTCAAGGACACCACACAAATTCCAAGCACAAGCAAGCGGCCACAAGGCCAGTTCAAGAGTTCACTAGGATATAAATAGGAAAACACAACAAGCAGAGCAAGCAACAAGACTACAGCAACCGGGGGCCTACCTCAACAAGCCCCAACTGCACACAGAACCTGTGGTGATCACCAAGCGCCAAGGCCTTGGTGAAGACGTCTGCAGTGTTGGCCTCTGAGGCCACAAAGTCCAGGCGTGCCTGGCCGCGTCGCTGCAGCTCTCGCAGGAGGAAGTGCCTCACGTCAATATGCTTCACTCTGCTCTCCAGTCGAGGCTCTCGACAGAGGAGGATCATGGCCTTGTTGTCAGCGTACAAGGTCGGTGCAGAGCGAGGCCGCTCACCAAGGTCGGCGAGCAAGAAGGTCAACCAGCGAAGCTCCTGTGCCGCCATGGCACCAGCGTAGATCTCTGCCTCTGCACTGGAAGTAGCCACAGACGACGACCGTGTAGACCTCCACGACACAGCACCAGCTCCCAGACTGAAGCAGTAACCCTGAGTCGAGCGCTGAGTCTCCACGTCGTCAGCGTAGGAAGAGTCACAGTGACCAGTCAACGCCACTGGCTGAGTCCCTCCAAGCACAAGCCCCATGCCTGATGTAGTCGCCAGGTACTTCGCCACCCTCACAGCAGCTGTCCAGTGGACAGGACGGTGTCTCCCAGTCGCAACAAAGTGAGAGAGGACGCTGAGGGGAAAGGCGAGGTCCGGCCGAGTACAAGTCATCAGGTACATGAGGCAGCCCACCAGCTCTGCGTAGGGACCACTGGACTCAAAAGGCTCGTCGGGAAAGGGGCCAGTGAGTCTGTGGTCAACAGCAAGAGGAGTGGGCTGTGTGGTGGAGAACTGGAAGTCGAACCGCCGAAGGACCTGCTGCACCATGTGTGACTGCGTCAGTGTGATGGTGCGAGCGGCTCTGTCCCGGGTAATCTGCAAGCCAAGGTAACGCTGCAGCTCACCCAGGTCAGTGCACTTGTGTCTCTTCTGCAGTTTGAACTTCACCTGAGCCAGGGCTGCCCTGTCTGCTGTAGCAAACACCAAGTCGTCGACGTAGACAAGGATAAAGAAAGGAGTAGAACCCGCTCGAACAAACAGCGACGGGTCGGCGAAGGACGGGCTGAACCCAAGGTCACGAAGCGTGGAGCGAAGAGTGTCGTGCCACTCACGGGGCGACTGGCGGAGACCGTAGACTGGTCGCCTCAGGCTCCACTGGGTCCCAGGTGGGAAGGTGTCAGTGAAGCCAGGAGGACGGCGCAGCCAGATCTCCTCGTGCAGTCGGCCCTGGAGGAACACAGTGGAGAAGTCGAGGGAGTGCAGCTCGTAGTCTCGCTGCGCTGCTATGTGGAGTAACACCCGAAGAGTAGTCATCTTCGGGGTCGGGGCGAAGGTCTGGAAGAAGTCAACTCCCTCACGCTGACTGAAGCCCCTAGCCACGTAGCGCGCCTTGAACACCGGCGGTGCTCCAGGCGGCCGCTTCACCTTGAAGAGCCACATGCCATCGACTACGTTCGCCCTGGGAGGGGGAACTGCGTCGACGCAGGTGCCTGTGGATCTCCAAGACACCAACTCTGAGTCCATAGCCGCTTTCCACTGAGAGGCCCACGCCCCTGACATTGCCTCGCGGTAAGGGCGTCGGGGTCTCCCTCAGGGGAGAGCAGCATGGCACACACAGAGGGAGAAGCGGCTGCCCAGTACTCCATCTCAGACTCTCTGTCCTCTAGGACGTCACAGCCAAGGGCAAACTCACCCCCGACGGACAGAGGACGGTAGGGAGGAGCTGGCACCACACGGGTGGCGTAGTCAAGGCGGTTGGCCGCAGCAAACTCAGCGACAGCGGCAGTGAGAGCAGAGACCGACGATGGAGGGAAACGAGAGTCGGTGACAAGAGTGGCGAGGACACGTGCGGCAACAGGACGAACAGTGCGGTAGTAGTCAGTGATAGGAGTGGGGAGGGCTGGGAGAGAGGACGGAGGAGGAGACGGGAGAACGGACACAGGAGAAGGAGAACGACGACGAGACGTACAAAGGAGGGCAGTGTGGAGGTCAGTAACAGGGGACGAGTGACGAGCACGCGGAGGACAACGAGTGACTAAGTCGCGACGGACCGAAGGAGGAGGAGACTGGGGAGGAGGAGAAGACCAGACCGCCGGACGGTCGTCAGGAGGAGGCAACGGAGGAACAAACACAGGAGGAGACTGGGAGCGGACAGGAGGAGAGGAGGAAAAGCCAAGGGCCCGCAGGCCACGCACAGGTGGGAACAATTGCCGCTCCAGAGGAAGCTGCGGTGGCGGCTGCGGCTGCTGCGGCGGCGGCTGCGGCTGCGGCTGCTGCTGCGGCTGCTGCTGCTGCTGCTGCTGCTGCTGCTGCTGCTGCTGCTGCTGCTGCTGCTGCCGCTGCTGCTCCAGAAGGTCCAGCACCCGCAGCTCCTGCCGCTCGGAGGCGACGCGACGGGCAGGGGGAAGGGAGGCGACGCGACGGGCAGGAGGAGGGGAGGCGAACGCGACGGGCAGGAGGAGGGGAGGCGACGCGACGGGGAGGGGAAGGGGAGGGGTGGCGACGCGACGGGGAGGGGGAGGGCGCGACGGGCAGGGGGAGGGCGCGACGGGCAGGGGGAGGGCGCGACGGTCAGGGGGGAGGGCGCGACGGGCAGGGGGAGGGCGCGACAGTGGGAGGGGCCGGGCTAGGCGCGCGGTGAGGGCGTGGAGGGCGCGGAGGGTACTAACGTGCGGAGGGCGCGGAGGGCACGAACGTGCGGAGGGCGCGGAGGGCACGGAGGGGCGGGCCGAGGGGCGCACTAAGGGGCGCGACGTGGGGCGGGCTGAGGGCCGCGCTAAGGGGCGCGAGGGCGCTAGGAGCGCGGAGGGCGCGGAGGGCGCGAGGCGTGACGGAGGGCGCGGAGGGCGCTAGGCGCTACGGAGGGCGCGAGGGCGCGGAACGGAGGGCGCGCCGGCTAGGGCGGGGAGGGAGGATCGATACCTACTCTGATACCATCTCAGAATCTACATGCAACGGAATGATTGGGATTAGGGTTTGCAAGCATACAAATAGGAGTCCTACAAATGTTGTACCCTCTAGGGAGTGCCTCACTGCAGCCTATCATAACATTAACATTTGACAGCGCCCTGTTGCCCGCGTGCCCTGCTTCCCATGCGCCCTGCTGCTAGCGCGCGCCCTGCTGCTAGCGCGCGCCCTGCTGCTAGCGCGCGCCCTGCTGCTAGCGCGCGCCCTGCTGCTTGCGCGCGCCTTGCTGACCGCGCGCCCTGCTTGTCAGAATGAGAACAACGGAATGGTGTGTGATTAGCAGCAGTGAGATACAAGTATGCAACCCTAAATGGGTTGTACCCTCTATGGGCTACCCCACTACAGCCTACAAGCATATAGTGCATTTTGACACACTCCCATAGGCAAAGTGGGGGATAGCAAGAACAACCAACGGTCACAAGACCAGTCAAGCAAAGAAGCAAAGCAAAGCAAAGCTCAGGGTGGATCTCAAGATCACCACGCAGTCTAAGCACAAGCAAGAGGCCATAAGGCCAGTTCACATGCAGAATTATAAAAGAAGAAGCAGTACAGTGATCACAACCTAGCAAGAGTAAGCATGCGGGTATATGTATAGATCACAGTATAAGGCACAGTCAAGAGGTAAGCAAGTGAGGCAGAGTAGGCACAAGGGCCTTGGTGAAAATATCAGCAGTGTTGGCCCGCGAGGCCACGTAAGTAAGGCGGAGCTGACCACGCTGCTGTAACTCTCGAGCGAGGAAGTAACAAAGAGCAATGTGCTCCGTTCTGTGCTCCAGTCTCTGCTCCCAACACAAGGCAATCGTGACCTTGTTGTCGACGTACTAAACCGGAGGAGAACGAGGTTGCTCACCCAAGTCTGTCAGCAAGTATGTCAGCCAGCGTAACTCCTGAGCAGCCATAGCCCCGGCGTAGATCTCGGCCTCACAGCTGGAACTAAATACAGAAGACGAGCGGGTGGACCTCCAGGAGACAGAACTAGTGCCGAGACTGAAAGTGCAACCCTGTCACGACCGCTGAGTCTCCTGGTCGTCGGCCCAAGAAGCGTCTGAGTGTCCAGTGGGTACAACCGGAACCCGTCCTCCAAGCACGAGCCCCATGCCCGATGTACTGCACAAGTAACGCAGCACCCTCCTAGCAGCCCGCCAGTGCTCTGGTCGGTGTCTCCCGGGCGCAACTTAGCGCGCCAGGATGCTAAGAGGGTACGCAAGGTCAAGTCGAGTGCAAGTTATCAGGTACATGAGGCAGCCCACAAGCTCTGGATACTGACCATTCGGCTCTACGGACTCGTCCGAAAGTGGAGCTGAGAGCGAGTGGCTTGTAGGCAGAGGAGTGGCCTGTGGCGAGGAGAACTGAAAGCCAAAGCGCTGAAGGACCTGGTGCACCATGTGTGACTGAGTCAGAGTGATGGTGCGCCGTGCTCTGTCCCGGGTGACCTGCAGGCCAAGAGAGCTCCGCAGCTCACCCAGGTCAGTGCAGTCTCTTCTGCAGCTCCGCCTTCGCAAGGGCCAGTGCCTCGGTGTCAGCAGTAGCAAAGACCAAGTCGTCGACGTACACGAGGATGTAGAACGGCGGCAGAGAAGGGTCGGTGCGCAGAAACAGAGACGGTTCAGAAGTCGAAGGAGCAAACCCAAGAGCCAAAAGTGTAGTCCTCAGTGTGCCGTGCCACTCGCGGGGCGCCTGGCTGAGACTGTAGACTGGCCGCAAGAGGCTCCACTGGGTACCCTCAGGAAACGACCCAGTGAAGCCAGGTGGGCGGCGCAGCCAGATCTCCTCGTGAAGGCTGCCCCTGCAAGAAAGCTGTGCTGAAGTCAAGCGAGTGGAGCTCATAGTCACGCTGTGCTGCAACGTGCAGTAACACCCGAAGAGTAGTCATCTTGAAGTCGACCCCCTGTCGCTGACTGAAGCCTCGTGCAACGTATCGCACCTTGAAGGCAGGCGGAGAACTCGGTGGCCGCTTCACCCTGAAAATCCACATGCCATCGACTATGTTCGCCCCAGGAGGAGGAGCTGCGTCGACGTAGATGCCTGTGGACTTCCAAGATGCCATCTCTGCATCCATGGCTGTCTGCCACTGAGAGGAGTACTGACCCGAAATCGCCTTTGCGTAAGAGCGCGGGGTCGGGATGTCCAGTGCATCTGGGTATTTCTCAGGGGCAAGCAGCATGGCAGCGAGATGAGGAACAGCAGCCGCAAGGCACTCGAGCTCAAACTATCTGTCCTCAAGGACGTCACATCCGAGGGCAAGCTTGCGGAGATAACTTAATCAACGGGAGCTAGACTACAGGCTAGGCACGGGGTGGGAGTGATCTCTGCGTTCCTTAGTCGTTTGCTTGTGTGTTCTCTGCTTGCATATTCACGGGGAGATTTTGCAAGAGTTTCACTAAGGAAAGTTGACAACAAGGGTTGATACAACATTGGCAACACAGACTACCTATGAGCTAGCTAGGCTGCTGGTCGACCTCCAGCGCAGCATGGTCGACCGCGATCCAGCGCAGCAGAGCTCGCACCGCTCCAGCGTTGCAGAGTTGCGGTTTGCCAACGTTGCAAGTCCACGGTGTGCCAACGCTGCAGCAAGTCGTCTGCACAGCGTTGCACCCGCAGGACAACGGTGCACCTGCTTCGCAGGTGCGTGCAGCTGGTTGGTGCACCAGTCCTTGTCACGTGCACAGCGCAGACGTCCAGGTCGAGTCCACGCCAGCGACTGCGCCTACCCGCCACGTCGACCTCGGGATACCACTTCCGAGGTCGGCCTCGCAGCAACCACCCAGGCGACCATCGCACACGTCGCCCGGGTAACTCGGTCGACCGGGCAACCACGCCTGGTCACCCAGCCCAGTCGGACGCCGGCTACACCAGACCGGCGTCTCCAGATGAAGTGTCCCAGCACCCAGGTTGACGTCCGGACGCCTAGGTCGGCGTCCAGGCGCCCAGGGCGCCGTCCAGACGCCCAGGTCGGCGTCCAGCCTCCCAGGACGCTGTCTAGGCGCCCAGGTCGGCGTCCAGCCTTACAGGACGCCGTCCAGACGCCCAGGTCGGCGTCCAGGCGTCCAGGACGCCGTGCAGGCGCCCAGGCCGGCGTCCAGGCTCACATGACGCCGTCCAGATGCCCAGGTCGGCGTCCAGGACGCCGTGCAGGCGCCTAGGTCGGCGTCCAGGCTCCTAGGACGCCGTCCAGACGCCCAGGACGGCGTCCTCCTGCTCGGCGCCCTCCAGCCAGGCGCCCTCAAGCCAGGCGCCCTCCAGCTCGACGCCCGCCACTGCAGTTGATCGGCTGCGCTCCCCGCACACCCGACAACGAAGTCGGCTCCGCCCAAGCGAGGACGGGGCCAACCAAAACTCCAAGGGGATCGTCCACTGTACGGGGGCCAAGGGGATCGTCCACGACCTGACCTGCCCGTACACCCCGCAGCAGAACGGCATGGCGGAGCGGGAGATGCGGACGGTGGTGGAGTCGGTGCGGACGATGCTGCTGCACATGGGCGTGCAGCACCACTGGTGGCCCCTCGCCCTGCGGCAGGCCGTCTGGGTACGCAACTGCTTGGAGAGGTCGACGCTGCTGCCGGGGACGACGCCCTACCAGCTGCTGATCGGTAAGAAGCCTGACTTGACGCTGGCACGGGTGTTGGGCTGCATGGTGCAGTTACTGGTCCCCGAGCAGCAGCGCGGTGGCAAGCTGGCGCCGAAGGCCAGGTGGGGGCTTCATCTCGGCGTGTCGGAGGAGAGCAAGGGCTGGGAGCTCCTCGACCTTACCGACAACAAGGTGGTCACCACGTCGGACGTGGTGTTCTATGAGACCATGTCGCTAGAGGTGTGGAAGTCGGAGCACGGGCCGGCGTCGGGGCGGAGCAGGCTAACTTGCCGACGGACACCTCGACGGCGACTCTCCCTCTGCTCGCCGAGGTCAGTGAGCCTGCTGATGAGGACGCCGATGACGTCCTCCCCCCTCCCCCTCCTCCTGTCTCCCCACCCCTCGTAGCCGGCCTGCATTGGGCTGACGCCGGCGTCGGCCTCCGGCGATGAGGGGAGCATTGGGGCGTCGCCTGTGGCGCCAACTGGTGGCATCGCCGGTGGCCGACGTGACGTCAAGCAAGTCGGCGTGGGGCAGAAGCCACCAACAACAGGGGAGCATCGGGCGGAGGAAATGCAGCCGACTTTGCTGAAGTCGGTGAAGGAGGTGTCGGCACAGAAGCCTCCGACAGGGGAGCCGTCGGCGACCAGGCAGTCGAGGAGCCGACAGCAGGGGAGAATTCGGCTGAGCAGCCGACCTTGGTGCAGCAGGCCGGTAAGGACAACGAAGCTGGCGTCGACAAAGGGGAGCAGTCGGCGGGCGAGGAGTCCACCGACAGCGACGTGGTGGAGGTCACCACCGAGAATCCTGACCTGCGACATTCAGGTCGACTTCGGGGGACGCCGGAGCGGCTGACCTACCACGTGTGCCTGCCGCCAGCCGCCTTCACCACGCTGCTAGACGACGCGGACGCCGACCTCGACCTGCCGGAGCTCGACCCCGACTGCAGCACATGGTGAAGCGCGGGAAATTTGGGGTTGAGGTACATCCCGACCACCGAGCAGCCGACCGACTTCCTGACGAAGGCGCTGCACTATCCAGCTTTCAACCAGTGCTCCGTCGCAATCGGCCAAGTGCGCCTGGCAGACGTCGGCGACGGTGACGACAACGTGCAGCAATAGGTTGTCAACGGGAGTTGTGTGTTGGCCCCGTCCTCGCTTGGGCGGAGCCGACTTCGTGGTCGGGTGTGAGTGGAGCAACCGACCTGCAGCAGTGGGCGAGCTGGTTGACGAGGAGGTCGACCTGCAGGGGGGCCACTGCACGGGCGCCGACTTCAGGGTGGCGCCGACTTCAGGGAGGTCGACCTGGGAAGTTGACCTGCGGAGGACGTCAACTTGGTGACGTCAACTTGGGGCAGCCGACTTGGGTGGTCAGCTGACAGGACTGCTGGTCGACCTGGTGGTTGGTCGACCAGGCCTGCTGGTCGACTTGGTGGTGGTCGACCAGGCATGATGTCGACCTGGTGGTCGACCTGACCTGGTGGTCGACGGAGGAGGGGCCGACGTCGACCTCGACTCAGGACGCCGAGCAGCTGGGCATCGAGTAGCAGGGCGTCAACTTGGTGACGTCGACTTCGGGTAGCCGACTTGCGTGGTCGGCTGACAGCTGTGCTGGTCGACGTGGAGCTGGTCGACCAGGAGGGACGTCGACCTGGAGCTGGTCGACCAGGGGTGTGGTCGACCCGGTGAGGTCGACTTGGGGTGGTCGTCGACTTGGGAGGTCGACGGGCACATGCAGGAGCAGCTGGTCGACGTAGTTGCCCGGTCGACCAGGTTACCTGGGTGACGAAGTCCTGCGTGTCAGAACATTATATAGCTTATGCTGTTGTGTAGGCTATAGTGGGGTATCCCATAGGGGGTACAACCCAATTAGGGTTTCCTATATGTACTCACTTCATTCATAGTTCAACCATCCTTGTTCTTCATTTTCACATGGAATCAGAGCAGGTCCCCTCCTAGGGACTGCTTCTAGGGCCCACCGAAGCGCGCCCCGAGGCGCGTTTTCCTTTTTTTTTAGCGACCCTCCGTGTCGCCCCTCGCGGCCCCGCCGCCCTCCCTACGCGGCCCCGCCGCCCTACTAACGTGGCCCCGCCGCCCTTCCTTCGCGGCCCCGCCGCCCTTCTCGCGCGGCCCAGCCGCCCTCTGCTTCGCGGCCCCGCCGCCCTGCTCACGTCGCGGCCCGCCCGCCCTCTGCTTCGCGGCCCCGCCGCCCTGCTCACGCGGCCCAGCCGCCCTGCTCACGCGGCCCCGCCGCCCTCTGCTAAGCGGCCCCGCCGCCCCACTACAGCGGCCCCGCCGCCCTCACGTCGCGGCCCGCCCGCCACCCTACCTGCGGCCCGCCCGCCGCCCTACCTGCGGCCCGCCCGCCGCCCTACCTGCGGCCCGCCCGCCGCCCTACTTGCGGCCCTACCGCCGCCCTACCTGCGGCCCGCCCGCCGCCCTACTTGCGGCCCTACCGCCGCCCTACCTGAGGCCCGCCCGCCGCCCTACTTGCGGCCCTACCGCCGCCCTGCTTGCGGCCCGCCCGCCGCCCTACCTACGGCCCGCCCGCCGCCCTACCTGCGGCCCTACCGCCGCCCTACCTGCGGGAGCCGCCTAGCAGCAGAACCGCCGGGAGCCGAGCCGCACTGCCGCCGAGCCGCCCGGGAGCCGAGCCGTCCTGCCGCCGAGCCGCCCGGGAGCCGAGCCGCACTGCCGCCGAGCCGCCCAACAGCCGAGCCGCCCAGCAGCCGCGCCGCCCTGCCGCCGAGCCGCTGAGCAGCCGAGCCGCCCTACTGCCGAGCCGCCCGACCTGCCCTGTCCGGTGAGCACAGCCCCACTGTGACTGCGTGCCCTTCCCCTACTGCTTGCACTGCTCGTCTGTCGTCGTCATGGCTACCCCTAGTGTCCTCGCTTTTGACGCTGAGGGTCGAGCCATTGACTTTGAGGTCTGGGTCGACGACCTGCAGCTGTTCTTACAGTGCGATAGGGCGGACGGTCTTTCCCTCTTTGACCTCACCTCTGGCGCCTCTCCTGCCCCTGCTACTGATGCTGACCCCACTGTTCGCTCTCAGTGGGCCACCCGCGATGCTGCTGCACGTCTTGCTGTGCGTCGCCACCTGCCTACCACTGAGCGCGCGCACTTTAGTCAGTACAAGAGTGCTCAGACCTTGTACGACGCTGTAGTTGCGCGCTACTCTTCCCCTGCCACTGCTGCCCTGAGTCGCCTCATGCTACCGTACCTCTTTCCTGACCTTACTGCCTTTCCCACTGTCGCTGACCTCATTACGCACCTCCGCACTAGTGACACTCGCTACCGCGCCGCCCTTCCTTCTGAGTTCTGCGCCAAGAACCCCCCCCCCATGTACATCACTCTCTATTACATAGTCACACGCCTCCCTGACTCCCTTCGCGTAGTCAGGGACCACTACCTCTCGGTCTGTCCCACCACTCTCACTGTCGACCTCCTCGAGAAGTCCCTCCTGGCGGCGGAGAAGAGCATCGTCGCTGTAGGAGCCTCTCGTGGTGACCCTCGCACCCCCATCTTTGAGGGGTGTTCTCCTTCCCCCCTGCTGCCCTCTGTTGCCTCTGCTGCTGCTGCCGACCTGCTTGGTCTTGAGTCGGTCTGCGCGGCGTCTGCCCCTAGCGGGAGACGCCGCCCTGGCAGGGGCAAGGGGGGCAAGGGCGCGGGTGGAGCTGGCGGGGGCGGTGGAGGAGGCGGTGGAGGCGGAGGAGGGAGTGGGGGTGGCGGTGGGAGTGGTGGCGGGGGCGGTGGTGGCGGTGGCAGCAGCGGAGGAGGAGGCGGTGGTGGCGGCAGCGGTGGGAGCGGGGGCAGCGGTGGTGGTGGCGGTGGAGGCAGCGGTGGCGGAGGGGGTGGAGCTGGTCGGGGTGGTGCCCCGCAGCGTAGCGGCCCTGGTGGTGGCCAGCGTCAGCAGCAGCAGCAGCAGCAGCAGCAGCAGCAGCAGCAGCGTTCGCGGGACATCCCCCCGCCCCAGCAGCTCCGTGAGTGGTACACGCAGCGTCAGCGGGGTGGGGGTTTTGGTCCGTGCACCTACGTCCTTCGTTCCGGTGACCGAGCGGGTGAGCAGTGTGGGGGTGCGCACCCCACTCAGCGCTGCTTTGGCCGCCTGACGGACGCTTGGCGTCAGCAGTTCCCCGAGGCCAGTGAGATTCCCCGTTGGGGAGAGCTGTCTAGGGCTGGCGTAGCTGTCTTTGATCTTGACTTTGATGCTATCCTTGCTGCCATGTATGCTGTGACTATTAGTGAGGAGGGTGACTGTTACCAGTGTTTCCCGCCCGACCCGGGCATTGGTACTGCTGCGCCAGGTACTTCTGCGGCTGCTGCTCTAGGTGCCAGTGCGTCTGCACTCTCAGGTACTGGTGAGGCTGCGCTCTCAGGTACTGCGTCGGCTTCGGCCTCCCTCACCTTCACACTTGACTCAGGGGCTTCTCGCTCCTTCTTTCGAGACCGCACCACACTCACGCCGCTTGGCCGGCCGGTTGCAGTCTCCCTGGCTGACCCCTCTGGGGGTCCTGTCCTCTCTCACTTCTCCACTGTCCTCCCGTGTCCGGCTGCCCCCTCGGGCACCTTGTCTGGTCTGTACCTCCCCTCGTTCTCGACGAACTTGGTGAGTGGTGCTGACCTGCAGGATGCGGGGGTTCACCAGTTTACTCCTGCGAGTCAGCGGGTGACCCACTGCTCGGATGCCCGCACAGGCCGACACCTGGCCACGTTCTCGCGTCGGCCAGGGTCGAGTCTCTACACACTGACCACTGCGTCTCCTCCTGTCCCTGCGTCTGGCCAGGTAGCTGCGTCGGGTCAGGTGTTTGCTGCTGCGTCCAGGTCTGGTCCTGAGTCTGCCCCCTGCTCGTGTCGCCGCCTGTCTCACGAGACTCTCCTGTGGCACCACCGTCTTGGCCACCCCTCCTTGCTTCGTCTTCGGGGCATGGCTTCCCGTGTCCTTGTCTCTGGTCTTCCCCGGTCTCTCCCTCCCCTTCCTTCGGGACCCGGACCTTCTTGTGTCCCCTGTGTCGAGGGGCGGCTCCGGGCTGCCCCTCACTCCTCCCAGTTTCCCCCAACAGAGGCTCCTCTGCAGACGCTTCACATGGACGTGTGGGGCCCCGCCCGCGTCCGTGGGCAGGGTCACGAGCGCTACTTCCTGCTGGTGGTTGACGACTACTCGCGTTACACCACAGTCTTCCCCTTGCGCAGCAAGGGTGAGGTCACTGAGGTGTTGATCGACTGGATCCGCGCAGCTCGTCTCCAGCTCAGGAGGAGCTTCGGCTCGGACTTTCCTGTTCTGCGTCTGCACTCTGACCGAGGTGGAGAGTTCTCCTCTGGCCTTCTGCGAGCCTACTGTCGTGCACGAGGCATCCGCCAGACCTTTACGCTTCCGGACTCTCCACAGCAAAATGGGATTGCTGAACGCCGCATTGGCATGGTCATGGACGTCGCTCGTACGTCCATGATGCATGCGGCTGCCCCCCATTTTCTGTGGCCGTTTGCGGTTCGGTACGCGGCGCATCAGATCAACCTTCACCCCAGGGTCTCCCGGCCGGAGACCTCCCCAGCTCTGCTGTGGACGGGGAAGGTCGGCGATGCGTCTGCGTTCCGTGTCTGGGGATCTCGGGCGTTTGTCCGCGACTTGTCTGCGGACAAGCTGTCCCCTCGTGCTGCTCCCTGTGTCTTCCTCGGCTTCCCCCCTGACGCTCCAGGGTGGCAGTTCTACCACCCCTCCTCTCGTCGTGTTCTGTCCTCCCAGGACGTCACGTTCGACGAGTCAGTCCTCTTCTACCGCCTCTTCCCCTACCGCACTCCTTCCCTCCCCCCGCCACCGCACTTCCTTGTGCCAGGTCCCCCCCCGGTAGACCCCCTTCCCCCTCAGGGTCCTGCCCCTTCAGGTGTGTCCCAGGTAGACGCAGTCGAGCCGGTCGAGGTTGCTGGTGACTCTGGTCCTGCTGCGGGTGCTGAGCCTGGGGGTGCTGAGTCTGGGGGTGCTGAGCCTGGGGGTACTGCGACTGGGGGTGCTGAGCCTTGGGGTGCGGAGTCTGGGAGTGCTGAGCCTGGGGGTGCTGCGACTGGGGGTACTGAGCCTGGGGGTGCGGAGTCTGGGGGTGCTGAGCCGTGGGGTGCTGCTACTGGGGGTGCTGAGCCAGGGGGTGCTGCGCCTGGAGGTGCTGAGCCTGGAGCTGCGGAGCCTGCGGCCACTGGACCTCCCCTTGTGGCGTCTGGCGGTGCGGGACCTGGCGGTTCTCCGGGTGCTTCGCCTCGGCGGGAGCCCCTCTCTCCACAGGAGCTGCGCGAGTGGTTTGCCCGGCGCTGGAGGCGTGCTGCTGGAGCTGGAGGTTCTTCGGCTACTGAGGGTGCTGGTGCCGTGGGTCCCGGAGGTACTGGAGCTGGAGCTGCTGAGGGCGTGGACGCTGAGGCTACTGCTTTCGGTCCTGGAGGCGGTCCTACTGGGGGTGCTACTGGTGCTGCTGGAGGTCCTGGAGCTGGAGGTGCTGCTGGCGCTGGTGCTGCCGCTGGGGGTACTGGTGCTGTCCCTGCTGTGTCTGGAGTCGCCGCGCGGCCTAGACCGTACTTCGTTCCGCTCCTTCAGCAGGTTCTTGGTCTCCCGCCTTCTACTGGTCCTCCTCCTCCCTTAGAGTGTCCACAGCCTGTCCTGTCACAGTTACAGTTACGGCCGGCCTCCCCACTGCCCGCTCCTTCTCCCTACACTGGTCCTACTGGAGGTCTTGCTGAGCGTCGTGAGCCTGCGTCTCGCCCTGCGTCGCCTGTCCGTGCTGCTCGCACTAGTGCTCGTGGTTCGCGTCAGCGTCCTCCTCCTGTCCCTGGCACGCACCGGATGTCTCTGCGTCCGTCCACTGCTCCTCTGCGTGCCCCTTTGCCTTCTCCTCCTGAGTCCTCTCTTCCTGCTCTTCCTGACCCGGAGTCGGACTCTCTTCGTGCTGCCAGTCCTGCTGTCACACGTCTCCTTGCTACTGTCGTCACTGACCCCTCTTTTGAGTCCACTGCTGCGTCTGCGCTTGTTGCTGAGCTCGTCGACTTTGCTGCTCGCTGTCGTCTAGACTACGCTGCCGGTCTTGTTGCTGAGTCTGCGTCTGTCTGTCCTCCGTCCGTCGGGGGTGAGTGTGCTCTTGGCACGGACGTCCTTGAGGACAGGCAGGAGGAGTTCCGGTGTCTGGCTGCTGCTTCACCTCATCTCGCGTCCGTACTACTTGCCCCTGAGGGAGACCCGGATGCACTAGACATCCCGACTCCGCGCTCTTACGCGGAGGCCGTAGAGGGTCCCTACTCCTCTCAGTGGCAGGCAGCTATGGATGCAGAGATGGCGTCCTGGAAGTCCACAGGCACCTACGTTGACGCGGTTCCCCCTCCTGGGGCGAACATCGTCAGTGGCATGTGGATCTTCAGGGTGAAGCGGCCGCCGGGCTCTCCACCTGTCTTCAAGGCGCGGTACGTCGCTCGTGGCTTCAGTCAGCGGCAGGGAGTTGACTACTTTCAGACCTTCTCTCCCACCCCGAAGATGACCACTCTTCGGGTGCTACTGCACATAGCCGCTCAGCGCGACTATGAGCTCCACTCTCTTGACTTCAGTACTGCTTTCTTGCAGGGTAGCCTGCACGAGGAGATCTGGCTGCGCCGTCCACCTGGCTTCACTGGGACTTTTCCTCCTGGCACCCAGTGGAGCCTCCGACGGCCAGTCTACGGTCTCCGCCAGGCACCGCGTGAGTGGCACGACACACTGAGGACTACGCTTGCGGCTCTTGGGTTTGCTCCCTCTACTGCTGACCCGTCGTTGTTTCTGCGCACCGACACTTCTTTGCCGCCGTTCTACATCCTCGTGTACGTCGACGACTTGGTCTTTGCCACAGCTGACACTGCTGGACTCGCCCACGTGAAGTCCGAGCTGCAGAAGAGACACACGTGCACAGACCTGGGTGAACTGCGCAGCTACCTTGGCTTGCAGATCACCCGGGACAGAGCACGCCGCACCATTACCTTGACTCAGTCACACATGGTGCAGCAGGTCCTTCAGCGCTTCGGCTTCACGTACTCCTCGCCTCAGGCCACTCCTCTGTCTACTCGCCACTCGCTCTCAGCTCTGCCTTCGGATGAGTCCGTAGAGTCGAGTGGCCCGTACCCAGAGCTTGTTGGCTGCCTCATGTACCTGATGACCTGTATACGAGCTGACCTTGCATACCCTCTTAGCATTCTCGCACGCTATGTTGCTCCTGGGAGACACCGACCAGAGCACATGGCTGCAGCTAAGAGGGTGTTGCGCTACTTGTGCAGTACGTCGGGCATGGGGCTAGTGCTTGGAGGGCGGAGTCCAGTGGTCCTCACTGGGCACGCGGACGCTTCTTGGGCAGACGACCAGGCTACACAGCGGTCGTCGCAGGGTTACACCTTCAGTCTTGGTTCCGGCTCTGTCTCGTGGCGGGCTACTCGCTCGTCCTCTGTTCTCAGCTCCAGTTGTGAGGCTGAGATCTACGCCGGGGCCATGGCTGCACAGGAGCTTCGCTGGCTCACCTACCTGCTGACTGACCTTGGAGAGCCGCCTCGTTCTCCTCCAGTGCTGTACGTAGACAACAAAGCCATGCTGGCCTTGTGTCGAGAGCAGCGCTTGGAGCACAGAACGAAGCACATTGCTCTCCGTTACTTTCTTGCTCGTGAGCTGCAGCAGCGTGGTCAGTTGCGACTTGCTTACGTGGCCTCTGAGGCCAACACTGCTGATGTGTTCACCAAGGCACTTGCGCCTTGTGACCATCAGCGCTTCTGCACCCAGCTGGGTCTTGTACCTGTCTTGCCTCACTTGCTCTCTTCTTGACCTTGCTTGTACTGTTACATATATATACCTGCTCTTGCTTGTCTAGCTCTATATATATATGTGTACTCCTGCATGTGAACTGGCCTTGTGGCCTTGTCGTTATGCTCGGACTGTGTGGTGACTTTGTGATCCACCCTGAGCTTGCTCTGCTTTGCTTGACTGGTCTTGTGACCCCTTGTTCTCCCCCACTTTGCCTATGGGGGTGTGTCAGAACATTATATAGCTTATGCTGTTGTGTAGGCTATAGTGGGGTATCCCATAGGGGGTACAACCCAATTAGGGTTTCCTATATGTACTCACTTCATTCATAGTTCAACCATCCTTGTTCTTCATTTTCACACTGCGGAGGATTGCGACGGTCGCCCAGGCGAAGTTGGCGAGCCCGACCTCGGTGGTGGTATCCCGAGGTCGACGTGGGTGATCAGATGCAGACTTCAGTGCCAGGTTGACTTGGTGTGTGCGCTGTGCAGGTGACGAGGCTCAGCACGCCAATCATCTGCTAGCACCTGCGAAGCTGGTGCGATGCTGTACTGCGGGAGCAACGCTGGCACGCCGTCAACCTGCGACGTTGGCACGCCGTCAACTTTGCACTGCTGGAGCGCGGTCGACCAAGTCGTGTTGGAACGCGGTCGACGGTGCTGCGCTGGCAGTCGACTGACCTGAATGCTAGCTCTGATGTAGTCTTGCCATGCCAAGTTCATTGTACCATTGTTGTCAACCTTCTCTAGTGAAACTCTTGCCAACTTGCCCCGTGAACTAGCAAGCAGTGTGTGCACTAGGAAAGCGACTAGGGACCAACGAACGCAGAGATCACACGAGCACCCGTGCCTAGCCCAAAGTCTAGCTCCCGTTGTAGTAGTTATCTCCGCAGCGACTGCTTCAGCCCGTAAAGGCTCTTCAGCAGCTTGCTTACCCGGCCGGTCCCATCGTTGAAGTGGTCCGCTTGGTACATGTACAGCACTCGGTCGAGCTTACTCTGCAGGAAAGCGTTCTTCATGTCGAGCTGCATCAGGTTGAGGTCGAGGACGGCGACGATGCTGAGGAAGATCCTCAGCGTGACGTAGCTGCTCACCGGCGCGTACGTCTCGTCGTAGTCGGCGCCATACACCTGCGTGAAGCCCTTCACAACTAGCCTCGCCTTCTCGCGCTCGACGGTGTCGTCGATGCGGTACTTCGTCGTCAACACCCACCGGTTCTTCATGATGTTCACCCCAGGTGGGCGTTCGACCAGTTCCCAAGTCCCCATGCCGATGAGGCTGCGGATCTCCTCCTCCATGGCAGCTTTCACCGCCTTGCCCTTCCAGCTCGCCAGTGCCTCCTTCACCGTCATCGTCGCGATGTCCCAACGATGTGCATGTCAGGGTCGAGCTCTGGCAGGTCTTCATCCTCCTCGGCGTCGTCTTAGAGCAGGTCGTCGTCGACCTCGTCGTACACCGTGAGTCCATTGTTGCTTTGTATTGTGAATCATTGTTGTCAATCTTTGCTAGTGAAACTCTTGCCAAAATTCCCCGTGAATACGCAAGTAGTGTGAACAAGATCAAACAACTAAGGAACGCAGAGATCACCCCAACACCCCGAGCCTTCCCCGTAGTCTAGCTCCCGTTGTGTTTGTTATCTCGCAACCACATGGGTAAGTAAAGCACTTACTCTTAGAACCAACCACATAGGTAAGTCACGTATATACTCTTAGTACCAACCACGTGGGTAAGTGACGTACTCACTCCTAATACCAACCACATGGGTAAGTCTCGCACAAACTCTTAGTACCAACAACATGGGTAAGTAACGCACTTACGCTTATTACCAACCACATGGGGTAGTAACGCACTTACTCTTAGTACCAACCAGATCGGTAAGTAACGCACTTACTCTGAGTACCAACCACATAGTAACGTAACGCAATAACTAGTATCAACAACATGGGTAAGTAATGCACTTACCCTTAGTACCAACAACATGGGTAAGCAACGCACTTAAACTTAGTACAAACCAAATCGGTAAGTGACGCACTTACCCTTAGTACCAACCACATAGATAAGTAACGCACTTTCTCTTAATACCAACTACATGGCTAAGAAACGCACTTACTCTTAGTACCACAAACATGGATAAGTAATGCACTTACTCTTAGTAACAACCACATGGGTAAGTAACGCACTTACTCTGAGTACCAACCATATCCGAAAGTAACGCACTTACTCTTAGTACCAACCACATCGGTAAGTAACGCACTTATCCTTAGTAACAACCACATAGGTAAGACCAACAACATGGGAAAGTAACGTACTAACTCTTAAGACCAACCACATGGGTAAGTAACGCACTTATTCTTAGTACCAACAACATGGGTAAGTAATGCATTTACCCTCAGTACCAACAACATGGGTTAGTTATGCACGTACCCTTAGTACCAACAACTGTTGGGTGCAAGTTCACTTTGCACGACATCCTGCCGTCTGTGTGTACGAGTATGTGTATGCGAATGCATTTGCGTGTCAATGATGTGTTCGTTTGCTTTCCCAATTTTTGCTTGATGCATTTGCAGGTACTCGCGTAATGTGCGCTTCGGCACAACATTGTGCGCGCTATGAACAGTGCACGCAGAAGGGACGAGTTCACAAAGGAACCTAATATGAAAGCTTTGCAGTTCGGTTTATTTGATTGCGCAGATTCAGTTCTATCCAACTTGAAATTATACTGTTTTGTTTGGGTAACTATAGTGTAGCAGGGCATACACTATAGGGGTACAATTAGGTGAAGGTTGGATGTTGTTTGTCTGTTTCTGCATGCTACAGGGCCAGGGGAAACTAGCGGAACCAGTTTTTGTCTGTTTTCAGAACCGGAACCTGGTTGGTGTTATCCCAGGTTGGAAAAACAGAACCAGAGATTGTTCACCAACCTCCCACCTGCTGTTTTGTCAAGCCAGGGTGGTTCTGTTGCTTGGAATCATTAGGGATCATCGGTTGTTCCCAGGTTGATTCCCAAGGTCCTTGGTAGCTAAAGCTATTTATTCCTTCTCTGTCTGTACTCTGGAAATAGTCAATTGAATCAAGCAAATTCCTTCCTTGCTGGAATTTCGTTTCTGCGCGGTTCGACGGCGGAATGCTACCAAGTCAACGCTAGTACGCTAGCATTACGACGCTAGGAAAACGCTGTCCGAGCCATAACTCTGCAATGGCAGAACTTTTCGCCAGGCAACTTGGCTCAATTTAAAGCTCTTGGAGCAAGGTTCGATATAGGAAATTCCCAGCTTAATCCATCGACGGTCTGCACGACATGCTGCGCGACATACAAGGTACTCTCGTTATTTTGGCTAAGTCATTCTTGACTCCTCTCTCTACAAACTCGGACCCGAGGATAGGGGCTGGTCTTGTACCAGGCACCCGAGGACCCTTGAAGACCCCGTGTGGGAGAACTCCTCTTCAGTACCTGCTCTTCTTCTTGCTTGCTTCCTCCTTCCTCCCTTCACTGTGTCACTCTGCCTCAGTCACTCACTGTCCCCACTTGCTTGCTTGAACGGGATTGCTCCCTCACCCCAAAGGTTCCCTCTTAGTGGTGTGCCACCGAGTGCTAGAACTGAGTTGACAACCTTCACTATTTGAAGAGAATAATAGGAAACAAGCATCGAGTGGGTGAGTGTGAGCGGCTTTACCCAGCCCTACCCCAGGTTGCACATTTCCCAATGTGCGCCTCGGGGTTGGGATTTGGTTTCCCATTTCGCCCCTCGGTGCCTTTCCCCCGCAATCCCAACCGTCCCTCTACTGCTTCCCCCTCTTTTGCCTATTGCAACCGTTACTGTACGTGGAGTGATCTCTCAGGGCAGCTTGCTTCCCAAACCGATATCCTGCTGTAATCCAATGCAGCTCATCATCCCATTCCCGCTTCCTCTCTTCCCCGTATGCCCTCAGCCCTCTCTTCAACGTTTGCACCAGGCGCTCGGTCAGCCCATCACTCCGTGGGTGATAGCGGGAGGTGCGCCTGTGAGTGATCCCTGCCTCCTCCAACAGCTTCTTGAACTCTCCTTGGAACTCGTTTCCTTGGTCCGTGAGCACCTCTGCGCATGCTCCAAATCTGCATATCACTTGCTCCTTGAACGCCGCCGCCACATGCCTTGAGTTTTTGCTGGGGATCGCCCTGACTTCCAACCACTTGCTCACGTGCTCTACCATGAGCACAATGTACTGCTTCCCTCCCCGACTTAGTGGCAATTCCCCTGCCAAATCCAGGGACCATCTGAAGCCTAGGCCGCGAATGGGCAGGGACTGCAGCTCTGCCCTGGCTTGGGTGAGGTTTTCCCTGCTCCTTTGGCATGCCTCACAACCCTCCACCCACCTCTTCACTTGCTTGCGCATCCCTTCCCACCACCACCCCATCTTCAGCAGCTGCACTGTCCTTTCATGTCCGAAGTGTCCCAGTTTTGTATGCACCTCCCTGATCACTGCCTCCCGCTCCGTTGGTGCTGGCACTAGCTTCCAGCCATCCTCTGTCTGTATCTGTAACTGGTGCTGGTACCACCTGTAGTGCTTCCCTCTCGCCCTCACCCTCTCCGTCATTTCCTCGTCTTCCCCTGTCTCCCCTCTCACCCATCGCAGGGCCTGCTCATCCTCCCATATATCTGCCGGCCCTTTGCTCCCCTTGGTCCCACTCTGCTCCACCTGCTTTGCTAATAGTGTCAACGTCACTGTTGTTTCTAGCAGTGGGGGTTTTCGGGAGAGTCCATCCACATGCTGTAAGGTTTTCCCTGGCCTGTGCTTGATCTTGAAGTCGTATTCCTGCAGCTTCATTGCCCACCGTGCGTTCCTGCCCGTCAGTCCCGGCGTAGTCATCAGCCATGTACTGCTGCTAATCCTTCCCCTATGTAGGAGCTGTACTGCGCCTCTGCCGAGTTGCAACTCCTGCTGGCGTATGCTACCACTTTCTCGCCCCCCTCCACCTCTTAACAGAGTTTCCCTCCCATCCCTTGGCTGCTCCAGTCAGTGTAGAGAGTGAACGGCTGATCTGCGGCTGGAAGCTGCAGTACGGTTGTTGTCTTCACTGCCGTCATCAAATCTTGTAGTGCCCCCTTTTGTGCTTCACCCCACTCCCACGCCTTGTCCTCCCTCAGCAGCCCATTCAACACCGACACTCGCTTGCTGAAGTTTGGCACAAACCGCCGGTAGTAGCTTAGGAAGCCCAGCACTACTCTTAGCCCTGACTTATCCTTCGGCTCCCTTAGCCTGTCCAGGACCTTCACCTTGGCCTGTTGGTTCCCAATCTGCCCCCCTGTCACCTCATAACCCAGGTACTGCACGGTCTGCTCGCCCTATCTGCACTTCTTCGGGTGACAGGTGAGTCCTGCTGCCTCTATTGTCGTCAGGGTCTTCTCCACGTCTTGCAGGTGCTGCTGCTGTGTCTTGCTGAAGATCACTACATCATCGATGCAGCATGCGGCACACTCCAGCCCCCGCAGTGTTGCATCCATGACTCTCTGGAACACGGCTGATGCGTTCTTCAACCCGAATGGCATGTACAACCACTCATATAACCCATCTGGCCCATGGAAGGCCGTCTTCTTGATGTCTTCTTCCCTGATTTTGATTTGTTTGAACCCTTGCCACAGGTCCAGTGTCGTGAAGAACACCCCTTCAGCTAGCCTGTCAAATATCTCTTCAGCCATCGGCATGGGATACCTGTCTGCTATGGTGATCTTGTTAAGTGCCCTGTAGTCTCCGCACATCCTTCTGCTGAGCACCTCCCCTGTCAGATCCTTCCTGGCTGCTACCACGGTAGCACTCGTCGATGAAACGCCTGCGCAGCTTGTCGGCGTAGCTCTGCTGGTGCAGCCACAACTTCCTCGCCGGCCTGTCGCGCACGATCTCCAGCCCAAGGTACTTCACCACCGGCGAGATCTCACGCAGCTCGAAGCAGCTCCTTCAGCTCCCTCAGCATCGCGGTGCTGCTGCTCGCGGCGAGCAGGTCATCGACGTAGACCAGCACCCTGTAGGTCACCCCATCGTCGTCGACCTTGAAGTAGAGCGCCTCGTCGACCTGGCTCTTCTTCCAGTCGGCGCCGACCAGCACATCGTCGAGAGCCTTGTACCACAGCAGCGGCGACTGCTTCAGCCCGTACATGCTCTTCAGCAGCTTGCACACCTCCCGTCGTTGTAGTAGTCCGGCTGGTACATGTACAACACCCTGTAAAGCTTGCTCTGCTGGAAGGCGTTCTTCATGTCAAGCTGCATCAGGTTGAGGTCGAGGACGGCGACGATGCTGAGGAAGATCCTTAGCGTGACGTAGCTGCTCACCGGCGTGTACGTCTCGTCGTAGTCGGCACCATACACCTGCGTGAAGCCCTTCACGACCAGCTTCGCCTTCTCCCGGGCGACCGTGTCGTCGACGTGGTACTTGGTCATCAGGACCCACCGGTTCTTCATGATGTTCACCCCGCGTGGGCGGTCGACCAGCTCCCAGATGCCCATGCCGATGAGACTGCTGATCTCCTCGTCCATGGCGGCCTTCACCGCCTTGCCCTTCCAGCTCGCCAACGCCTCCTTCACCGTCATCGTGGCGATGTCCTAGCGGTGCTCGGGGTCAGCGTGCATGCCTGTCAGAATGTATTTGCTGTCTAGCCTGCAGTGGGGTACTCTGTAATGAGTACAACCCAATTTAGGGTGTTGTACTTGTATCCCAACTCTTGCTAGTGAAACCTCATTCCTCTCCTTCCAAACCTCTCGATACTTTTCCTAAACTCGAACTCAACTACCAAGGCTCCTAAACTATGGCTCCTAAGCCAAACTCACGCTAGTATTTTGTCATGTTATCAGAGCTTAACGTTCCTGGCCTGTGGGCCCACTCGATTCCGCTGCCCTACTGTGTGTCGCGCGCCCCGTGGCGCGCGACATCCCATTTTTCTTCCCGCCACGCGCTCGTAGCGCGTGGCGGTTTTCTGCCCGCCGTGCGCCCCGAGGCGCGCGGCGGGTTCCTACCTCGTCGCGGCGTCTTAGGGGCCCGCGCACTGGCCCCGACCGTCGCCTCGTCGAGGCGTTTTGGGGGCCTGCACGCAGGTCCCTCCCGTCGCCTCGTCGCGGCACTTTCGGGGCCCGCGAGCCGGCCCCTCCCGTTGCCTCGTCGCGGCGACTTAGGGGCCTGCGCGCGGTCCCCTCTCGTTGCCAGTCGAGGCACTTTTGGGGACCTGCGCGGCTCCCTAGCACATCACCCGTCAGGGCACAATGGGGGCCGCGCCCTTCCCCTCCCCTCCCTCCTATTTTCCGCTGCAGCAGCCGCCCCTGGAGCCGCCGCCCCTGAAGCAGCCGCCCCTGGAGCGGCCTGCCTTGCAACAGCAGCCGCCCCTGGAGCAGCCGCCCCAGCAGCAGCAGCCCCTGGAGCAGCCGCCCCAGCAGCAGCAACCCCTGGAGCCGCCGCCACTGCAGCAGCCGCCCCAGCAGCAGCAGCCCCTGAAGCAGCCGCCCCAGCAGTAGCAGCCCCTGGAGTAGCCGCCCCAGCAGCAGCAGCCTCTGGAGTAGCCGCCCCAGCAGCAGCAGCCCCTGGAGCAGCCGCCCCAGCAGCAGCCGCCCCAGCAGCAGCAGCCCCAGCAGCAGCAGCCCCTGGAGCAGCCGCCCCAGCAGCAGCAGCACCTGGAGCAGCCGCCCCAGCAGCATCAGCCCCAGCAGCAGCAGCCCCTAGAGCAGCCGCCCCAGCAGCAGCAGCACCTGGAGCAGCCGCCCCAGCAGCAGCAGCCCCTGGAGCAGCCGCCCCAGCAGCAGCAGCCCCTGGAGCAGCCTCCCCAGCAGCAGCAGCCCCTGGAGCAGCCGCCCCAGCAGCAGCAGCCCCTGGAGCAGCCGCCTCAGCAGCAGCAGCCCCTGGGGCAGCCGCCCCAGCAGCAGCAGCCCCTGGAGCAGCCGCCCCAGCAGCAGCCGCCCCTGGCCCCTACAGCAGCCGCTCCTGGACCCGGTGTAGCCGTGGGGGGGTGGGTGTGGGGGTGATGGTTGTGGGGGTGTCGGTTGTGCGTGCCGTTCCCTCCTCCTCCTCCTCCTTCGTCTCCCACTGCTGCAGCTCTCGCTGAGGGGGGTGGATGTGTGGGAGTCTGGGGTTTAGGGTTTAAGGGGGTGCTGTGGGTGTAGGGCTAGGGTTTGAGCAGGGGGTGTGTGAGAAGGGCGTTAGGCAGCTGGGGAGGTCGAGTGGAGGCAGCAGTCTTGTCGTCAGCAGCAGCAGCAGTCCGGAGGCTACAATCTCCGGTAGTCGCCAGTCGCCCGTGGGTCCGTTGCTCGTCTGCCGCTACTTTTAGCCGCGGGGCCAGTTACCCCAGTAGTCCGGAGCGTTGTTCCGGTAGCCACTGAGCCAGCAGCTCGTCTGT
Organism: Closterium sp. Naga37s-1; assembly: GCA_947471745.1. Lineage (NCBI taxonomy): Eukaryota > Viridiplantae > Streptophyta > Zygnematophyceae > Desmidiales > Closteriaceae > Closterium > Closterium sp. Naga37s-1. Next base: position 1,823,877 of record CANJKZ010000008.1, on the reverse strand, counting down.
GTCTGCAGCGTCAGCAGTCGCCTCCCATCTTCTCTCCCCCACAGTCTCTCCTCCTCCTCACTTGCCCTCTGTGATTAGCTCTAGCCTTACTTACCTATTGTGAACTCTTGCTCTATGCTTGCTCATTGTGCTGATTACACCCCACTTTGGCTATGGGGGTGTGTCAGAATGTATTTGCTGTCTAGCCTGCAGTGGGGTACTCTGTAATGAGTACAACCCAATTTAGGGTGTTGTACTTGTATCCCAACTCTTGCTAGTGAAACCTCATTCCTCTCCTTCCAAACCTCTCGATACTTTTCCTAAACTCGAACTCAACTACCAAGGCTCCTAAACTATGGCTCCTAAGCCAAACTCACGCTAGTATTTTGTCAATGCCGGGGTCGAGCTCAGGCAGGTCAACGTCGGCGTCCGCGTCGTCGAGCAGTGTGGTGAAGGCGGCCTGCGGCAGGCACACGTGGTAGATCAGCCGCTCAGGCGGCCTCCGGAGTCGGCCTGAACGTCGCAGCTCAGGCTCCTCGGCGTTGACCTCCACCACGTTGCTGTTGGTGGACTCCTCGCCCTCCGACTGCTCCCCTTCCTCGTCGTCCTCACCATCTTGCTGCTCAACGGTCGGCGTACCTGCCGACTTCTCCCCTGTCGTCGGCTCCCCTGCCGACTGCCCAGTCGCCGAGTGCCCCTTGGTCGGCTTCACTGCTAGCTGCTCCCCTGTCGGCTGCTTCTCTGCCAACGCCTCCTTTGCCGACTTCACCCAAGTCGGCTGCACCTCCTCTTCCTGCTGCTCCCCTGTCGGCGTCGACTTCTCTCCCACACCGACTTGCTTGACGTCACGTCGGCCACCGGCGATGTTCTTGGCCGGCGCCACAGGCGACGCCCCACTGCTCCCCTCATCGCCGCTGGCCGACGTCGATGTCAGCTCACGCAGGTCGGCGACAAGGGGAGGGGCAGGAGGGGCAGGGGAAGAGGAAGGACGGCGGACGTCCTCGGCGTCCTCATCAGCAAGCTCACCGACCTCGGCGAGCAGAGGGAGAGTCGCCGTCGAGGTGTCCGTCGGCAGGTTGACCTGCGTCCGCCCCGACGCCGGCCCGTGCTCCGACTTCCACACCTCCAGCGACATTGTCTCGTACAACACCACGTTCGACGTGGTGACCACCCTGTTGTCGGTGAGGTCGAGGAGCTCCCAGCCCTTGCTCTCCTCCGACACACCGAGGTGAAGGTCCCATCTGGCCTTCGGCTTCAGCTTTCCACCGCGCTGCTGCTCGGCGACGAGGAACTGCGCCATGCAGCCCCACACCCGGGCCAGCGTCAAGTCGGGCTTCTTGCCGGTCAGCAGCTGGTGCGGCGTCGTCCCCGGCGGCAGCGTCGACCTCTCCAAGCAGTTCCTCACCCAGACGGCCTGGCGCAGAGCGAGGTGCCACCAGTGGTGCTGCGCACCCATGTGCAACAGCATCGTCCGCACCGACTCCACCACCGTCCGCATCTCCCGCTCCGCCATGCCGTTCTGCTGCGGGGTGTAGGGGCAGGTCAAGTTGTGGACGATCCCCTTGCCGTCCACGAAGTCGGTGAACTGCCTCCCAAGGAACTCCCCTCCCCGGTCAGAGCGCAGCATCAACACCGACTTCTTCGTCTGCCGCTCAACTACCACCAGCCACTTCTCGAACACCCGCAGCACGTCGGACTTCTTGGCAACCGGCCTCACCCACACGTAGCGGGTCTTCCAGTCCTTCAGCAGCAAGAAGTACAGGCTGCTATCCTTGGCAGCCACCCGAAACGGCCCGCACAGGTCGATGTGCACGACAGCCAGGGCGTCGTCGGCGTCGGAGCCCTTGTCGGGGAAGGTGTGCCGCGCCAGCTTCCCGCCGACGCACGAGACACACAGAGAGTCGGTGCCGGTCGACGCTTGACGTCTAGGCCGGTGGCGACCTCGTGCTTCGCCGAGCTTGTGATGGTGTCGACGCCGACGTGAGCAAGGCTCACGTGCCACCTGGCCGGCGTCGACTTCGTTGCCGTGGCGATGGTCCGCAGAGCCACCGTCTCCATCGTGGTCGACGTCGACTTCGCCGTGCACGGACGTAGGTAGGTGCAGAGGACCCGGCCGGTGTATGTTGCCCGACCTACGATGTCCCCGGCCGCCGAGACGATCAACATCCCGTCACCCTCGTCCTGCAGCTTCACGCCGCTCTCCTTCAGTTGGCCGGCTGACAGCAGGTTGGCTTGCACGCCCGGGACGTAGAGCACGTCGGGGATGAGCACCTGCTTCCCGGCCTCTCCTTGCAGGGCGACGGTCCCGCGGCCCTGGACGGTCTGCAGCGCCCCATTCAAGCCGCGCACGTGCTTGACGTCGCCGCTCGGCCCCAAGTCGACGAAGGCCTCCTTCGTCCCCATCAGGTGGTGAGAGCAATGACTGTCGAGCAGGACCACCGCCGGGTTCGCCTGCAAGGCTGCTGCCACCGCCTCGAAGTCCTCACCGGCCTCCGGCGCCAGCGAGACAGTCGGCTCCACGACTCCGACCAGCGAGCACGACGCCTCCCCATCGCCCCGCCCTTTGCCGCTTGAGGAGGAGTCGGCGTCCTTCGCCGAGGTCGACTTGGTCAACTGCTTCTCCTTGCGCGGCTTGCTCTCCCGACGAGGGCGACGCTAGGCCGACCTCCCTCGGCCTCCCTTGGTGTCGTCGTCGTCGGAGTCGCTGCGGTCGGGGCACTCGAATGAGTGGTGGTCGGGGTCGACGCACAACCAGCACTCCCGACGTCGACTTCCTCCTCCACGACCGCTATCCTTGGCCGACCTGCCCTTGTCGGCGTCCTTGGCCGACTTCCCACCTCCGCTTCCACCGCCGCCAAGATTGCCGCGCTGCCCCGGTCGACTTCCTTGCTTCGTCGGGGCGACGTAGTTCACCTGCGGCAGGAGCTTCGTGGACCGCTCGGCCTCCTGCATCGCCTCGTCCCAGAGAATGAACGAGGTCAGGGAGTCTTCGTTGAGCGACTCCCGCGTGCCCGGAACCACCGACAGCCGCTTCATCAAGTTGTAGCTACTCAGGAGCCCCTTCAGGACGTGCGTGATGTAGGACGTCGTCGAGTATTGCACACCGGCCATCCGCATGTTGACGAGCAATCGCCGAGCCCGGTTGCAGTAGTCGGTCGCCGTCTCCTGGTCGCCCATCCGCAGATGCGTCATCTGCTCCTCCAGCTGGCCGATGTACAGGTCGTCGGTGACCTGGTACGTCGACGTGATGAACTGCCACGCCTGGTGGCCGGCGTCCAAGTAGCTCCTGCACGACTTCAAGGCGATCTGCACCTCAGGCGAGCAGCACCGCGAGATGACCGTGAAGGTGAGCAGATGCACGGCGCGAAACTCCGCGCGCAGTGGGGCATCCCTCGCAGGCGGCGTCTCCACGCTACCCTCGGCGAAGCACATCAAGCCGGCCATCTCCAGCTGGGGCTCGATGGCCTCCTTCTAGGTGAGGAGGTCGTGGCGGCCGACCAGCAGGGGGCTGACGGCGATCTTGTTCCGCGGGAACTTGAAGTACCCGTAGGTCGGCGCTATTCCCCCTGCTGTCACGTGGGTCACCGACGCCGGCGTCACATTGCTCCGACGTCCACCGACGTCGCCTTGCGAGGAGCCCGCAGCCGCTGACGACTGCAGCCCTCGCGCCTGAACGCGGCCGACTTCACCGTCGGCCGTCCGGGACACCCCTCTCTGCATCGACGTGCCTCCCGCACTGCTGCCGACTTGGTCACCGGCGTTGACTCACTTGGTCGACGCCGCCTTTGTTGTTCACTAGTCAAGGAGAGGCAGGTCGAGAAGGATGCTCCGTCGCCCACTTTGCGCGGATGCCTAACTCGACGACCTCCAAGGGAAGAGTCTCCTCGTACTCGCCATCTGCGTGGCGTCTCCTCGCGTCAGCTAGCCGTGTCTCCAGGGTATCCACTACGCCTGCGTCACCTACGGCGCCCACCATTGTGACTAACACGCAGCTGCCGGCCTACGAACCCGATAGGTATGTGGAACTAAGTCGACTAGACTGAAGGGAAGTCGCGGTGCCGTCCACGCTCACCGCACCATGCGGAGATAACTCGCACAAAGGGAGATAGTCTACGGGGTAGGCACGGGGTAGGGGTGATCGTAGCGTTCGTTCGTTAGTCGTTCACTTGTGCTCACTCTACTTGCGCATTCACAGGGAAAGTTGGGACAACAATGGGACAATTAAGTTGGCAAGCAAGACTGCATCAGATGCTAGCATGCATGCAGGTCGACTGCCAGCACAGCACGGTCGACCGCGTTCCAGCACGACATGGTCAACCGCGCTCCAGCAGTGAAAAGTCGCGGCCTGCCAACACTGCAAGTCGACGACGTGCCAACGCTGCAGCAAGGCGGCTGCACAGCGTTGCACCCGCTGGACAGCAGCGCACCCGCTTCGCAGGTGCTCGCAGTTGATTGGCATGCTGTGCTTTGTCACCTGCATAGCGCATACACCAAATCGTCCACGTGCTGGTGGCTGCACCTGATCAGCCACGTCGACCTCGGGATACCATCTCCGAGGTCGGCCTCGCCAAGACCACCTGGGCGACTGTCGCACTCCTCCGCAGAACCCCGTCCCCCAGGTAACCTGGTCGACCGGGCAACCAAGTCGACCAGCTCCTTCTCCTCGTGCCCGTCGACCACCCAGGTCGACGGCCACCTCCGGTCGGCCTCACCAAGTCGACCACACCCTTGGTCGACCAGCTCCAGGTCGACCAGCACAGTTGTCAGCCGACCACATCAAGTCGGCATCACTAGGTCGGCGTCCCCAAGTCGACGCCCTCCTCAGGTCGACCTCCCAAGTCGACCTCCCAGTGTTGAAGTCAGCCGTCGATGTCCCCAAGGTCGGCAGCCTCGCAGTGGCCCCGTGCAGGTCGGCCAACCCGTCGACCAGCTCGCCCAAGTCGGCGTCGCCCACTGCTGCAGGTTTGGCTGCACCTCCCGCACACCCGACCACGAAGTCGGCTCCGCCTAAGCGAGGACGGGGCCAACCACAACTCCCGTTGACACCAACCACATGGGTAAGTAACGCATTTACTCTGAGTACCAACCACATCCGTAAATAACGCACTTACTCTTAGTACCAACCAAATGGGTAAGTAACGCACTTATTCTTAGTATCAACCACATCGGTAAGTATCGCACTTACTCCTAGTACCAACAACATGGGTAAGTAATGCACGTACTCTTACTACCAACCACATGGGTAACTAACACACTTACTCTTAGTACCAACCACACGGGTCAGTAAACACTTACTCCTAGTACCAACAACATGGGGAAGTAACGTACTAACTCTCAATACCAACCACATGGATAAGTAACGCACTTACTCTTAGTACAAACCACATGGGTAGGTAACGTATATACTCTTAGTACCAACTTCATGGGTAAGTAACGTACTCACTCCTAACACCAACCACATGGGTAAGTAACGCACTTAGTCTTAGTACCAACAACATGTGTAAGTAACGCACTTAGTCTTTGTACCAACCACAAACTAAGTAACGCACTTACTCTTGGTACCACAACATGGGTGAGTAATGCAATTCCTCTTAGTACCAACCACATGGGTAAGTTACGCACTTACTATTAGTACCAACCACATCCATAAGTAACTCACTTACTCTTAGTACCAACCACATGGGTAAGTACCGCACTTGCTCTTAGTACCAACCACATAGGTGAGAAACGAACTTACCGTTAGCACCAACAACATGGGTACGTAACGCATTTACCCTTAGTACCAACCACATAGGTAAGTAACGCACTTACCCTTAGTACCAACCACATGGGGAAGTAACGCACTCTTCGTACTCACCAAATGGGTAAGTAACGCACTTACTCTTAGAACCAACCACATGGGCAAGTAATGCCCTTACCCTTAATACCTATCACATCCGTAAGTAGCGCACTTACCCTTAGTACCAACAATATGGGTAAGTAACACATTTAACTTTAGAACCAACAACATTGGTAAGTAACGCACTTACCCTTAGTACCAACCACATGGGTAAGTAACGCGATTACTCTTAGTACTCACCAAATGGGTAAGTAACGAACTTTCTCTTGGTACCAACCATATGGGTAAGTAATGCACTTACCCTTAGTAACAGCCACATCGGTAAATAACACACCTACTCTTAGTACCAACAACATGGGTAAGTAACGCACTTACCCTAAGTACCAACAACATGGGTAAGTAATGCATTTACCCTCAGTACCAACAACATGGGTTAGTTATGCACGTACCCTTAGTACCAACAACTGTTGGGTGCAAGTTCACTTTGCACGACATCCTGCCGTCTGTGTGTACGAGTATGTGTATGCGAATGCATTTGCGTGTCAATGATGTGTTCGTTTGCTTTCCCAATTTTTGCTTGATGCATTTGCAGGTACTCGCGTAATGTGCGCTTCGGCACAACATTGTGCGCGCTATGAACAGTGCACGCAGAAGGGACGAGTTCACAAAGGAACCTAATATGAAAGCTTTGCAGTTCGGTTTATTTGATTGCGCAGATTCAGTTCTATCCAACTTGAAATTATACTGTTTTGTTTGGGTAACTATAGTGTAGCAGGGCATACACTATAGGGGTACAATTAGGTGAAGGTTGGATGTTGTTTGTCTGTTTCTGCATGCTACAGGGCCAGGGGAAACTAGCGGAACCAGTTTTTGTCTGTTTTCAGAACCGGAACCTGGTTGGTGTTATCCCAGGTTGGAAAAACAGAACCAGAGATTGTTCACCAACCTCCCACCTGCTGTTTTGTCAAGCCAGGGTGGTTCTGTTGCTTGGAATCATTAGGGATCATCGGTTGTTCCCAGGTTGATTCCCAAGGTCCTTGGTAGCTAAAGCTATTTATTCCTTCTCTGTCTGTACTCTGGAAATAGTCAATTGAATCAAGCAAATTCCTTCCTTGCTGGAATTTCGTTTCTGCGCGGTTCGACGGCGGAATGCTACCAAGTCAACGCTAGTACGCTAGCATTACGACGCTAGGAAAACGCTGTCCGAGCCATAACTCTGCAATGGCAGAACTTTTCGCCAGGCAACTTGGCTCAATTTAAAGCTCTTGGAGCAAGGTTCGATATAGGAAATTCCCAGCTTAATCCATCGACGGTCTGCACGACATGCTGCGCGACATACAAGGTACTCTCGTTATTTTGGCTAAGTCATTCTTGACTCCTCTCTCTACAAACTCGGACCCGAGGATAGGGGCTGGTCTTGTACCAGGCACCCGAGGACCCTTGAAGACCCCGTGTGGGAGAACTCCTCTTCAGTACCTGCTCTTCTTCTTGCTTGCTTCCTCCTTCCTCCCTTCACTGTGTCACTCTGCCTCAGTCACTCACTGTCCCCACTTGCTTGCTTGAACGGGATTGCTCCCTCACCCCAAAGGTTCCCTCTTAGTGGTGTGCCACCGAGTGCTAGAACTGAGTTGACAACCTTCACTATTTGAAGAGAATAATAGGAAACAAGCATCGAGTGGGTGAGTGTGAGCGGCTTTACCCAGCCCTACCCCAGGTTGCACATTTCCCAATGTGCGCCTCGGGGTTGGGATTTGGTTTCCCATTTCGCCCCTCGGTGCCTTTCCCCCGCAATCCCAACCGTCCCTCTACTGCTTCCCCCTCTTTTGCCTATTGCAACCGTTACTGTACGTGGAGTGATCTCTCAGGGCAGCTTGCTTCCCAAACCGATATCCTGCTGTAATCCAATGCAGCTCATCATCCCATTCCCGCTTCCTCTCTTCCCCGTATGCCCTCAGCCCTCTCTTCAACGTTTGCACCAGGCGCTCGGTCAGCCCATCACTCCGTGGGTGATAGCGGGAGGTGCGCCTGTGAGTGATCCCTGCCTCCTCCAACAGCTTCTTGAACTCTCCTTGGAACTCGTTTCCTTGGTCCGTGAGCACCTCTGCGCATGCTCCAAATCTGCATATCACTTGCTCCTTGAACGCCGCCGCCACATGCCTTGAGTTTTTGCTGGGGATCGCCCTGACTTCCAACCACTTGCTCACGTGCTCTACCATGAGCACAATGTACTGCTTCCCTCCCCGACTTAGTGGCAATTCCCCTGCCAAATCCAGGGACCATCTGAAGCCTAGGCCGCGAATGGGCAGGGACTGCAGCTCTGCCCTGGCTTGGGTGAGGTTTTCCCTGCTCCTTTGGCATGCCTCACAACCCTCCACCCACCTCTTCACTTGCTTGCGCATCCCTTCCCACCACCACCCCGTCTTCAGCAGCTGCACTGTCCTTTCATGTCCGAAGTGTCCCAGTTTTGTATGCACCTCCCTGATCACTGCCTCCCGCTCCGTTGGTGCTGGCACTAGCTTCCAGCCATCCTCTGTCTGTATCTGTAACTGGTGCTGGTACCACCTGTAGTGCTTCCCTCTCGCCCTCACCCTCTCCGTCATTTCCTCGTCTTTCCCTGTCTCCCCTCTCACCCATCGCAGGGCCTGCTCATCCTCCCATATATCTGCCGGCCCTTTGCTCCCCTTGGCCCCACTCTGCTCCACCTGCTTTGCTAATAGTGTCAAGGTCACTATTGTTTCTAGCGGTTGGGGGTTTCGGGAGAGTCCATCCACATGCTGTAAGGTTTTCCCTGGCCTGTGCTTGATCTTGAAGTCGTATTCCTGCAGCTTCATTGCCCACCGTGCGTTCCTGCCCATCAGTTCCGGCGTAGTCATCAGCCATGTCAGTGGCTGGTGATCTGTCACTAAGGTGAACTCCCGACCCTGCAGGTACACCCTGAAGTGCCCCACCGCCCACACTGCTGCTTATCCTTCCCCTATGTAGGAGCTGTACTGCGCCTCTGCCGAGTTGCAACTCCTGCTGGCGTATGCTACCACTTTCTCGTCCCCCTCCACCTCTTAACAGAGTTTCCCTCCCATCCCTTGGCTACTCCAGTCAGTGTAGAGAGTGAACGGCTGATCTGCGGCTGCAAGCTGCAGTACGGTTGTTGTCTTCACTGCCGTCATCAAATCTTGTAGTGCCCCCTTTTGTGCTTCACCCCACTCCCACGCCTTGTCCTCCCTCAGCAGCCCATTCAACACCGACGCTCGCTTGCTGAAGTTTGGCACAAACCGCCGGTAGTAGCTTAGGAAGCCCAGCACTACTCTCAGCCCCGACTTGTCCTTCGGCTCCCTTAGCCTATCCAGGACCTCCACCTTGGCCTGTTGGTTCCCAATCTGCCCCCCTGCCACCTCATAACCCAGGTACTGCACGGTCTGCTCGCCCCATCTGCACTTCTTCGGGTGACAGGTGAGTCCTGCTGCCTCTATTGCCGTCAGGGTCTTCTCCACGTCTTGCAGGTGCTGCTGCTGTGTCTTGCTGAAGATCACTACATCATCGATGTAGCATGCGGCACACTCCAGCCCCCGCAGTACTGCATCCATGACTCTCTGGAACACGGCTGATGCGTTCCTCAACCCGAATGGCATGTACAACCACTCATATAACCCATCTGGCCCATGGAAGGCCGTCTTCTTGATGTCTTCTTCCCTGATTTTGATTTGGTTGAACCCTTGCCACAGGTCCAGCGTCGTGAAGAACACCCCTTCAGCTAGCGTGTCAAATATCTCTTCAGCCATCGGCATGGGATACCTGTCTGCTATGGTGATCTTGTTAAGTGCCCTGTAGTCTCCGCACATTCTTCTGCTGAGCACCTCCCTTGTCAGATCCTTCCTGGCTGCTACCACGGTAGCACTCGTCGATGAAACGCCTGCGCAGCTTGTCCGCGTAGCTCTGCTGGTGCAGCCACAACTTCCTCCCCGGCCTGTCGCGCACGATCTCCAGCCCAAGGTACTTCACCACCGGCGACCTGGGAGGGGTACCGACTTAGGAGGGCGCCTTCCATGGGAGGTCGACCAGGCGAGGTCGACCTTGAGGGCGCTGACTTGGTGGCGCCGACTTGGAGGGCGCCGACTTGGTGGCGCTGACCTGGAGGGCGCCGACTTGGTGGTGGTATCCCGAGGTCGACGTAGCTGATCAGGCGCAGTCGTTGGCACGTGGTCGGCCTGGCGTTTTCGCTGTGCACGTGATGGGGTACAGCACGCCAACCAACTGCGAGCACATGCGAAGCGGGTGTGCTGCTGTCATGCGGGTGCAACGCTGTGCAGCCGCCTTGCTGCAGCGTTGGCACGCCGTCGACTTCCAACGTTGGCAAGCCGCGCTTCTGCAGCGCTGGAGCGGTGCGCACTTTGCTGCGCTGGAACACGGTCGACCATGCTACGCTGGAGGTCGACCTCCTTGCATGCTAGCTCCTGATGTGGTCATGCTTGCCAATGTCGTTGCTACAATTGTTCTGAACTTTTGCAAGTGAAACTCTTGCCAATTCTCCCCGTGAATGTATGCATAGAGAGAACACAAGCAAACACATAAGGAACGCTACGATCACTCCCCTAACCGTGCCTTCCCCGTAGTCTAGCTCCCGTTGTAGAGTTTATCTCCGCATGGTACGGTGAGCGTGGATGGCCTTCCAGATACCTTTATAGTAGTAGCTGACTTTTGCACCTACTAAGTCGTTCGTAGGCCGGCAGCTCGTGCGAATATGACGCCCGTCCCGGTGGTTCCCGGCGCGGTAGAAGATAGTATGGAGTCACGATTAGCTGATACGAGGAGACGCCACGAGGCTGGCGAGTTCGGGCCGACCCTCCCCTTGGAGGTCGTCGACATGGGAATCCGTGCAAAGTGAGCGACGGAGCACCCTTTCCGACCTGCTTCTCCTCGATCGGTGCGCAACGAAGTCGGCGTCAATGAGGACGTCGACGGCGGTGATCAAGTCGGCAGCAGTGCGGGAGGCACGTCGAGGCAGAGAGGAGTGATTCACGCTGGTGAAATCGGCGGCGTTCAGGCGCGAGGGCTGCTGTCATCGGCGGCTGCGGGCACCTCGCAAGGCGACGTCGGTGGACGTCGAAACAGCGTGACGCCGGCGTCGGCGACACACGTGATGGCGGGCGGGATAGCGCCGACCTACAGTCGAACAAGGTCGTCGTCCCCATGCCGTTGGTCGGTCGTCATGACCTCATCACGTGGAAGGAGTCCATCGAGTCCCAGCTGGAGCTGGCCGGTCTGGTGTGCTTTGCCGACGGCAGCGTGGAGACGCCGCCGGAGATCGACGCCGAGCTGCGTTCGGAGTTTCGAGCCGTTCAACTGCTGACCTTCATGGTCACCTCGCGGTGCTGCTCGCCGGTAGTGCAGATCGCCCTTAAGTCATGCCGGAGTCATCTGGACGCCGGCCACCAAGCGTGGCGGTTCATCACGTCAACGTACCAGGCCACCGATGACCTGTACATCGGCCAGCTGGAGGAGTAGCTCATGCACTTGAGGATGGGCGAGCAGGAGACGGCGACCGACTACTGCAACCAAGCTCGGCGGCTCCTTGCCAACATGTGGATGGCCGGCGTCGAGTACTCGACGGCGTCGTACATCACGCACGTCGTCAAGGGGCTCTCGAGCGGCTACAACCTGATGCGCCGACTGATGGTGGTGCCGGGCACGCGGGAGTCGCTCAACGAGGACACGCTGACCTTGTACATCCTCAGGGACAAGGCGATGCAGGAGGCTGAGAGGTCCACGGAGCTCTTGCCGCAAGTGAACTACGTCGCCCCGACGAAGCCAGGAGGTCGACCGGGGCAGCGTGGCAAGCCTAGCGGCGGTGGTAGCGGAGGTGGGAGGCCGGCCAAGGACGCCGACAATGCGAAGTTGGCTAAGGATAGCGGTCGTGGAAGAGGAGGTCGACGGCGGGAGTGCTGGCTGTGCGTCGACCCCAACCACCTCTCCTTCGAGTGCCCCAACCGCGACGACTCTGACGACGATGACACCAGGGGAGGCCGAGGGAGGTGGAATGGTCGTCGCCCACGTCGGGAGAGCAAACCGCGCAAGGAGAAGCAGTCGACCAAGTCGACATCGGCGAAGGACCGCAACTACTCCTCTGGCGACAAGGGGTGAGGCGACGGGGGAAGCGTCGTGCTCGCTGGTCGGCGTCGTGGAGTTGACCGTCTCGCTGGCGCCGGAGGCCGGTGAAGACTTCCAAGCGGTGGCAGCAGCCATGCAGGCGAACCCGGCGGTGGTCCTGCTCGACAGCGGCTGCTCGCACCACCTGATGGGGACGAAGGAGGCCTTCGTCGACTTGGGACCGAGCGGCGACGTCAAGCACGTGCGCGGATTCAACGGGGCGCTGCAGCTCGGCCAAGGCTGTGGCACTGTCGATCTGCAAGGAGAGGCCGGGAAGCAGGTGCTCGTCCCCGATGTCCTCTACATCCAGGGTGTGCAGGCAAACCTGCTGCCATCCGGACAGCTGCAGGAGAGCGTCGTGCGACTGCAGGACGACTGCGACAAGATGCTGCTCGTCTCGGCGGCGGGGGACGTGCTTGGTCGGGCGAAGTACACCAGCCGGGTCCTCTGCACCGACTTGCGCCCGTGCACGGCAATGTCGACAACGGCCCCAACAACAATGGTGGCCCTGCGAACCATCGCTACGGCGACGAAGTCGACGCCAGCCAGGTGGCATGTGAGGCTTGCACACGTTGGCGTTGACACTGTCATGAGCTCGGCGAAGCACGAAGTCGCCACCGGCCTACACATCAAGCCGTCAGCTGGCACCGACTCCCTGTGTGTCTCGTGCATCGGCGGGAAGCTGGCGCGGCACACCTTCCCCGAAAAAGGCTCGGACGCCGACGACGCCCTGGCCGTCGTGCACATTGACCTGTGCGGGCCGTTTCGGGTGGCCGCCAAGGATGGGAGCCTGTACGTCTTGCTCCTGAAGAACCACAAGACCCGATACGTGTGGGTGATGCCGGTTGCCAAGAAGTCCGACGTTCTGCGGGAGTTCGAGAAGTGGCTGCTGGTGGCAGAGCAGCAGACGAAGAAGTCGGTGCTGATGCTGCGCTCTGACCGCGGAGGGGAGTTCCTCGGGAAGCAGTTCACCGACTTCGTGGACGGCAAGGGGATCGTCCACGACCTGACCTGCCCGTACACCCCGCAGCAGAACGGCATGGCGGAGCGGGAGATGCGGACGGTGGTGGAGTCGGTGCGGACGATGCTGCTGCACATGGGCATGCAGCACCATTGGTGGCCCCTCGCCCTGCGGCAGGCCGTCTGGGTACGCAACTGCTTGGAGAGGTCAACGCTGCTGCCGGGGACGATGCCCTACGAGCTGCTGATCGGTAAGAAGCCTGACTTGACGCTGGCACGGGTGTTGGGCTGCATGGTGCAGTTACTGGTCCCCGAGCAGCAGCGCGGTGGCAAGCTGGCGCCGAAGGCCAGGTGGGGGCTTCATCTCGGCGTGTCGGAGGAGAGCAAGGGCTGGGAGCTCCTCGACCTTACCGACAACAAGGTGGTCACCACGTCGGACGTGGTGTTCTATGAGACCATGTCGCTAGAGGTGTGGAAGTCGGAGCACGGGCCGGCGTCGGGGCGGAGCAGGCTAACTTGCCGACGGACACCTCGACGGCGACTCTCCCTCTGCTCGCCGAGGTCGGTGAGCCTGCTGATGAGGACGCCGATGACGTCCTCCTCCCTCCCCCTCTTCCTGTCTCCCCACCCCTCGTAGCCGGCCTGCATTGGGCTGACGCCGGCGTCGGCCTCCGGCGATGAGGGGAGCATTGGGGCGTCGCCTGTGGCGCCAACTGGTGGCATCGCCGGTGGCCGACGTGACGTCAAGCAAGTCGGCGTGGGGCAGAAGCCGCCAACAACAGGGGAGCATCGGGCGGAGGAAATGCAGCCGACTTTGCTGAAGTCGGTGAAGGAGGTGTCGGCACAGAAGCCTCCGACAGGGGAGCCGTCGGCGGCTAGGCAGTCGAGGAGCCGACAGCAGGGGAGAAGTCGGCTGAGCAGCCGACCTTGGTGCAGCAGGCCGGTAAGGACAACGAAGCTGGCGTCGACAAAGGGGAGCAGTCGGCGGGCGAGGAGTCCACCGACAGCGACGTGGTGGAGGTCACCACCGAGAATCCTGACCTGCGACATTCAGGTCGACTTCGGGGGACGCCGGAGCGGCTGACCTACCACGTGTGCCTGCCGCCAGCCGCCTTCACCACGCTGCTAGACGACGCGGACGCCGACCTCGACCTGCCGGAGCTCGACCCCGACTGCAGCACATGGTGAAGCGCGGGAAATTTGGGGTTGAGGTACATCCCGACCACCGAGCAGCCGACCGACTTCCTGACGAAGGCGCTGCACTATCCAGCTTTCAACCAGTGCTCCGTCGCAATCGGCCAAGTGCGCCTGGCAGACGTCGGCGACGGTGACGACAACGTGCAGCAATAGGTTGTCAACGGGAGTTGTGTGTTGGCCCCGTCCTCGCTTGGGCGGAGCCGACTTCGTGGTCGGGTGTGAGTGGAGCAACCGACCTGCAGCAGTGGGCGAGCTGGTTGACGAGGAGGTCGACCTGCACGGGGGCCACTGCACGGGCGCTGACTTCAGGGTGGCGCCGACTTCAGGGAGGTCGACCTGGGAAGTCGACCTGCGGAGGACGTCAACTTGGTGACGTCAACTTGGGGCAGCCGACTTGGGTGGTCGGCTGACAGGACTGCTGGTCGACCTGGTGGTTGGTCGACCCGGCCTGCTGGTCGACTTGGTGGTGGTCGACCAGGCATGATGTCGACCTGGTGGTCGACCTGACCTGGTGGTCGACGGAGGAGGGGCCGACATCGACCTCGACTCAGGACGCCGAGCAGCTGGGCGTCGAGTAGCAGGGCGTCAACTTGGTGACGCCGACTTCGGGTAGCCGACTTGGGTGGTCGGCTGACAGCTGTGCTGGTCGACGTGGAGCTGGTCGACCAGGAGGGACGTCGACCTGGAGCTGGTCGACCAGGGGTGTGGTCGACCTGGTGAGGTCGACTTGGGGTGGTCGTCGACTTGGGAGGTCGACGGGCACATGCAGGAGCAGCTGGTCGACGTAGTTGCCCGGTCGACCAGGTTACCTGGGTGACGAAGTCCTGCGGAGGATTGCGACGGTCGCCCAGGCGAAGTTGGCGAGCCCGACCTCGGTGGTGGTATCCCGAGGTCGACGTGGCTGATCAGATGCAGACTTCAGCGCCAGGTTGACTTGGTGTGTGCGCTGTGCAAGTGACGAGGCTCAGCACGCCAATCATCTGCTAGCACCTGCGAAGCTGGTGCGATGCTGTACTGCGGGAGCAACGCTGGCACGCCGTCAACCTGCGACGTTGGCACGCCGTCGACTTTGCACTGCTAGAGCGCGGTCGACCAAGTCGTGCTGGAACGCGGTCGACCGTGCTGCGCTGGCAGTCGACCGACCTGAATGCTAGCTCTGATGTAGTCTTGCCATGCCAACTTCATTGTAACCAATTATTGTCAACTTTCTCTAGTAAAACTCTTGCCAAATTACCCCGTGGTCTAGCAAGCAGTGTGTGCACTAGGAAAACGACTAAGGAACAACGAACGCAGAGATCACACGAGCACCCGTGCCTAGCCCGTAGTCTAGCTCCCGTTGTAGTAGTTATCTCTGCATGGTGCGGTGAGCGTGGACGGCACACGACTTAACTTTCAGTCAGGTCGACGTAGACACCACTTACCTAATTCGTAGTTGCAGGCCGGCAGCTGTGCGGTAGTCACTATGGTAGGAGCCGTAGGTGACGCAGGGGTGGTGGACACCCTGGAGGCACGGCTGGAGAACGCGAGGAGAAAGCACGAGGCCAACGAGTATGGCGACTTGCCCTGGGCGGTCGTCGAGGCTGGACTCTGCACCATGTGGACGACGGAGCACCCTTCTCGACCTGCCTCTCCTCGTCCGGTGAACAACGAAGGCGGCGTCGACGTTGGCGTCGACGTTGGCATCAACGTCGGTGGTGGTCAAGTTGGCAGCAGTGCGGGAGGCACGTCGAGGCAGAGAGGTGTGATTCACGCCGATGAAGTCGGCGGCGTTCAGGCGCGAGGGGTGCGGTCGTCGGCGGCTGCAGGCTCCTCGCAGGGTGACGTCGGAGGTCGACGAAGCGACCCAGGTGACAGCGGGCGGAATTGCCCCGAGCTACGGCTACTTCAAGTTCACGCCGGACAGGATCCTGGTCACCCCACCGCTCACTGGTCGACCCGACATCCTCACCTGGAAGGAGGCCATCGAGCCCCAGCTGGAGATGGCTGGGTTGATCAACTTTGCCCGAGGAGCCGTGGTGACACCGGACGACCCCGACCTGCGTGCGGAGTTTCGCGCCATGCAGCTGTTGACCTTCATGGTCATCTCGCGGTGCTGCTCGCCGGGCGTGCAGATCGCCTTGAAGTGGTGTCGGGAGTACCTCGACGCCGGCCACCAGGCGTGGCACTTCATTGAGTCGACCTACCAAGTCACCGACGACCTGTTCATCGCCCAGCTGGAGGGCCAGCTGACGCACCTGCGTATGGGCGACGAGGAGACGGCGACCGACTACTGCAACCGGGCCAGGCGAATTCTCGCCACCATCAGGATGGCCGGCGCGCAGTACTCGACCGCGTCGTACGTCACCCACGTCATGCAGGGACTTTCGAGCAACTACAACCTCCTGAAGCGGCTGTCAATGGCGTCGGGCACGAGGACGACGCTCAACGAGGACAACTTGACCTCGTACATCCTGCAGGACGAGGCGATGCAGGAGGCAGAGCGGACACAGGAGCTCTTGGCGCAGGCCAACTTCGTCGCCCCGGCGAAGCAAGGAGGTCGACCAGGGCAGCGCGGACAGTCGGCGGAGGTAGCAGTGGCTGGAAGTCGACCAAGGAAGTCGACAAGAAGAGGTCGACCAAGGACAGCGGTCGAGGAGGAGGAAGCCGACGTCGGGAGTGCTGGCTGTGCGGCGACCCCGACCACCTCTCCTTCGAGTGCCCCGACCGCAGTGACTCCGACGACGACGACGCCAAGGGAGGCCGCGGGAGGTCTGGAAGTCGTCGTCCTCGTCGAGGAGGGAACAAGCCGCGCAAGGAGATGCAGTCGGCCAAGTCGACCTCGGCGAAGGACGCCGACTCCTCTGCTGACGGCAAGGCGCGGGACGAGAAGACGGCGTCGTGCTCGCTGGTCGGCGTCGTGGAGTCGACCGTCTCGCTTGCACCGGAGGCCGGAGAGGACTTCCAGGCGGTGGCGGCAGCTGTGCAGGCGAACCCGGCGGTGGTCCTGCTCGACAGCGGCTGCTCCCACCACCTGATGGGGACGAAGGAAGTCTTCGTCGACCTGCAGCCGAGTGGCACCATCAAGCACGTGCGCGGCTTCAATGGGGCACTGCAGGACGTCCAGGGCCGAGGTACCGTCGCCCTACAAGGGAAGGCCGGGAAGCAGGTACTCATCCCCAACGTGCTGTACGTCCCGGGTGTGCGGGCCAACCTGTTGTCATCCGGCCAGCTGAAGGAGCATGGCGTGAAGCTGCAGGAGGACGGCGACGGGATGCTGCTCGTCTCGGCAGCGGGAGAGGTGCTCGGACGGGCGACTTACTCCGAGCGTGTCCTCTGCACCGACCTGCGTCCCTGCTCAACGAGGTCGACGTCAACCACGCCGGAGGTTGTGGCCCTGCGGGCGATCGTCTCTAAGACGAAGTCGACGCCGGACAGGATGCATGCGAGACTTGCACACGTCGGCATGGACACCATACGGAGCTCGGCGAGGAACGAGGTCGCCATTGGGCTGGACCTCAAGTCGACAACAACTGCCGACTCACCGTGTGTCTCGTGCGTCGGCGGGAAGCTGGCGCGGCACACCTTCCCCGACCAAGGCTCCGACGCCGACGACGTGCTGGCCGTCGTGCACATCGACCTGTGCGGGCCGTTCCGCGTGGCTGCCAAGGACGGCAGCTTGTACTTCTTGCTGCTGAAGGACCGCAAGACCCGCTTCGTGTGGGTGAGGCCGGTCGCCAAGAAGTCGGATGCGCTGCTGGAGTTCCAGAAGTGGCTGGTGTTGGTGGAGAGGCAGGCGAAGAAGTCGGTGCTAATGCTTCGCTCCGACCGAGGAGGGGAGTTCCTCGGGAAGCAGTTCGCCGACTTCGTGGATGGCAAGGGGATCGTCCACGACCTCACCTGCCCGTACACCCCGCAGCAGAATGGCATGGCGGAGCGGGAGATGAGGACGGTGGTGGAGTCGGTGCGGACGATGTTGCTGCACATGGGCGTGCAGCACCACTGGTGGCACCTCGCTCTGCGGCAGGCCGTCTGGATCCGCAACTGCCTTGAGAGGTCGACGCTGCCGCCGGGGACGACGCCGTATCAGCTGCTGGTCGGCCAGAAGCCCGACTTGTCGATGGCGAGGGTGTGGGGCTGCATGGCGCAGTTCCTTGTCCCCGAGCAGCAGCGTGGTGGGAAGTTGAAGCCGAAGGCCAGGTTGGGCCTTCACCTTGGCGTGGCGGCGGAGAGTAAGGGCTGGGAGCTCCTCGACGTCGACGCCAACCGGGTGGTCACCACGTCGGACGTGGTCTTCCACGAGGAGACGTCGCTGGCCGAGTGGAAGTCGGAGCACGGGTCGGCGTCCGACCGTACGCCGTCCACCCCGCCTACCGACACCTCGTCGGCGACGCTGCCTCAGCTCGCCGAGGTCGGTGGGCTTGCTGCTGAGGGCGACGAGGACGTCCGTCCTCCTTCCCCTCCCTCTTCTGCCCCTCCCCTCGTGGCCGACCTGCGCGGGCTGACCTCGGTGTCAGCCTCCGGCGATGAGGGGAGTAGTGGGACGTCGCCTTCGGCGTCGGCCAAGGGCATCACCGGTGGCCGACGTGACGAGCGGCAAGTCGACGCGGGAGTGAAGTCGACGTTGACAGGGGAGGAGCAGGTCGAGGAGGAGCAGCCGACTTGGGTGAAGTCGGCGAAGAAGGCAGCCGAGAAGCAGCCGACAGGGGAGCAGGCAGCGGTGAAGCCGACCACGGAGCAGTCGGCAACCAGGCAGTCGGCAGGGACGCCGACCACAAGGGAGAGGTCGACCAGGAAGTCGACCGAGGTGCAGCAGGACGATGAGGGCAGTGAGGACGCCGGGGAGTCCACCAAGGGTGACGAGGTGGAGGTTCGGCCTGAACTTGGAAGTAGGATAGACTTCGGAGGCCGCCGGACTTCTTCGTCCCCGCTGCCTTCACCACGGTGTACGACGTGGACGATGACGACGACCTGCTGTACGACGACGCCGAGGAGGATGAGGAGTTTCCGGAGCTCGACCCTGACATGCTGGCCGACCCCGAACACCGTTGGGACATCTCGACGATGACGGTGAAGGAGGCGTTGGCGAGCTGGAAGGGCCCGGCGGTGAAGGCCGCCATGGAGGAGGAGATCCACAGCCTCATCAACATGGGCACTTGGGAGCTGGTCGAACGCCCGCCGGGAGTGAACATCATGAAGAACCGGTGGGTGTTGACGACGAAGTACCACGTCGACGACACCGTCGAGCGCGAGAAGGCGAGGCTGGTCGTGAAGGGCTTCACCCAGGTGTATGGTGCCGACTACGACGAGACGTTCGCGCCGGTTGGCAGCTACGTCACTCTGAGGATTTTCCTCAGCATCGTCGCCGTCCTCAACCTCAACCTGATGCAGCTCGACATGAAGAACGCCTTCCTGCAGAGCAAGCTCGACCGGGTGCTCTACATGTCCCAGCCGGAATACTTCAACGACGGAACCGGCCGGGTCTGCAAGCTGCTGAAGAGCCTGTACGGGCTGAAGCAGTCGCCGCTGCTGTGGTACTTGGCGCTCAACGACGTGCTGGTCGACGCCGGGTGGAAGAAGAGCCAGGTCGACGAGGCGTTGTACTTCAAGGTCGGCATGGACGACGTGGCCTGCTGGGTGCTGGTCTACGTTGACGACCTGCTCGCCGCCAGCAGCAGCACCGAGATGCTGAAGGAGCTGAAGGAGCTGCTGGAGTCTGCCTTCGAGCTACGTGAGATCTCGCCGGTGCAAAAGTACCTCGGGCTGGAGATCGTCCGCGACAGGTCGGCGGGGAAGCTGTGGCTGCACCAGCAGGGCTACGCCGACAAGCTGCGTAGGCGCTTCATCGACGAGGAGCAGACCGGGCGCACCCCGAAGACGCCGGTCTCGGTCGACGCCTACGCCGAGCTCACCTTCGACGACGAGGAGGCACAGGAGCGACAGGAGGAGGAGTACCGGCAGAAGGTCGGCTCGCTGCAGTTCGCGGCGACGACGACGAGGCCGGACATCGCCTTTGCCTGCAGCAAGCTGGGGAGCGGCCTCACGGTGAGGAGCGACCAGCACTGGCGCGAGGTCGACCGCTGCCTCGCCTACCTCGCCAACACGCGTGACACCGCCCTGGAGTTCGGAATTGGACCTAAGTCGCTGGAGCTGGCCGGCTACGTGGACGCCGACGACGTCGGTGACAAGCAGAACAGGACGAGCACGGGCGGCTACGTGTTCGTCTACGGAGGGGCCGCAGTCTCCTGGTCGAGCCAGCGCATCAAGTGCGCGACGTTGTCGTCGACCGAGTCGGAGTACGTGGCGGCCACTGAAGTCGGCAAGGAGGGACGTCGACTTCGCTTCCTCCTTGCAGAGTTCCAGCAGCTGGATGCTGGGAAGCCGACCATCCTCCGGGTGGACAACAAGTCGGCCATCACGGTCGCCGAGGGCATGGGGTTGACGGGCAACCTCAAGCACATGGAGCGGCGACAGGCCTGGCTGCAGCACATGGTGAGGCGCGGGAAGTTCTCGCTGAGGTACATTCCGACCACCGAGCAGCCGGCTGACTTCCTGACGAAGGCGCTGCACTATCCGGCCTTCAACCGGTGCTCCGTCGCCATCGGCCAGGCGCGCTTGGCCGACGTGGGTGACGAAGTTGACGAAGTGTAGCAGTAGGTGCCATGCCCTCTTGCATGGCTGGTGCGGTGGACAACGTGCTGTGGGTTGGGTGCACGTTGACAAGCTATTCTCCGAGGAGTACTGCCGTGTGGGCTGGCGGCCCAAGCGTGAACGCGGCAGGGGAGTGTCAACGGGAGTTGTGTGTTGGCCCCGTCCTCGCTTGGGCGGAGCCGACTTCGTGGTCGGGTGTGAGTGGAGCAACCGACCTGCAGCAGTGGGCGAGCTGGTTGACGAGGAGGTCGACCTGCACGGGGGCCACTGCACGGGCGCCGACTTCAGGGTGGCGCCGACTTCAGGGAGGTCGACCTGGGAAGTCGACCTGCGGAGGACGTCAACTTGGTGACGTCAACTTGGGGCAGCCGACTTGGGTGGTCGGCAGACAGGACTGCTGGTCGACCTGGTGGTTGGTCGACCAGGCCTGCTGGTCGACTTGGTGGTGGTCGACCAGGCATGATGTCGACCTGGTGGTCGACCTGACCTGGTGGTCGACGGAGGAGGGGCCGACATCGACCTCGACTCAGGACGCCGAGCAGCTGGGCGTCGAGTAGCAGGGCGTCAACTTGGTGACGCCGACTTCGGGTAGCCGACTTGGGTGGTCGGCTGATAGCTGTGCTGGTCGACGTGGAGCTGGTCGACCAGGAGGGACGTCGACCTGGAGCTGGTCGACCAGGGGTGTGGTCGACCTGGTGAGGTCGACTTGGGGTGGTCGTCGACTTGGGAGGTCGACGGGCACATGCAGGAGCAGCTGGTCGACGTAGTTGCCCGGTCGACCAGGTTACCTGGGTGACGAAGTCCTGCGGAGGATTGCGACGGTCGCCCAGGTGAAGTTGGCGAGCCCGACCTCGGTGGTGGTATCCCGAGGTCGACGTGGCTGATCAGATGCAGACTTCAGCGCCAGGTTGACTTGGTGTGTGCGCTGTGCAAGTGACGAGGCTCAGCACGCCAGTCATCTGCTAGCACCTGCGAAGCTGGTGCGATGCTGTACTGCGGGAGCAACGCTGGCACGCTGTCAACCTGCGACGTTGGCACGCCGTCGACTTTGCACTGCTGGAGCGCGGTCGACCAAGTCGTGCTGGAACGCGGTCGACCGTGCTGCGCTGGCAGTCGACCGACCTGAATGCTAGCTCTGATGTAGTCTTGCCATGCCAACTTCATTGTCACCATTTATTGTCAACTTTCTCTAGTGAAACTCTTGCCAAATTACCCCGTGGTCTAGCAAGCAGTGTGTGCACTAGGAAAACGACTAAGGAACAACGAACGCAGAGATCACACGAGCACCCGTGCCTAGCCCGTAGTCTAGCTCCCGTTGTAGTAGTTATCTCTGCATAGGTGCCATGCCCTCTTGCATGGCTGGTGCGGTGACGGCGTGCTGTGTGTTGTCTGCACGCCGGCGACAACGAGCTGTTCTTCGTGGAGTTTTGCCGTGTTTGATGGGAGTCCAAGCGTAAACGCAGCTGGGGAGTGTCAACGGGAGTTGTGTGTTGGCCCCGTCCTCGCTTGGGCGGAGCCGACTTCGTGGTCGGGTGTGCGGGAGGTGGAGCCGACCTGCTGCAGTGGCCAACTTGGGCACGCAGGTTGACAAGTTTGGTTGACCTGCACGGGGGCCACTGCAAAGCCGCCGACGACGGGCGCCGGTGGCCGACTTAAACCGTGGTTGACGTGGTGGCACGTCGACGTGGGAGGGGCGCGGACTTTGGTGGGCGCCTACCTTGGGAGGTTGACCAGGCGAGGTCGACCTGGTGGGCGCCGACTTGGTGGTGCCGACTTGGAGGGCGCCGACTTGGTGGCACCGACCTGGAGGGCGCCGACTTGGTGGCGCCGACCTGGAGGGCGCCGACTTGGTGGCGCCGACCTGGGGAAGCCGGCTGGGTGCAGTCGGCGACCAGCAGACCTGGCCGACCAGAAGTGGTCGACCTGGGGGAGTGGCCGACTTCGTGAAGTCGGCAGAGGTGGTCGTCGACCTGGGCAGTCGACGGGCACGAGGAGCAGCACTTAGTCGGAGTGGTTGCCTGGTCGACCAAGTTATTCGGGCGACGGGGATCTGCGGAGGTGAGCGATAGTTGCCCAGGTGGTTCTGGCGAAGCCGACCTCGGAGGTGGTACCACGAGGTCGACATGGCTGATTAGGCGCAGTCGTTGGCACGTGTTCGGCTTGGCGTCTGGGCTGTGCACGTGATGGGGTACAGCACGCCAACCAACTGCGAGCACGTGCGAAGCCGGTGCGCTGCTGTCATGCGGATGCAACGCTGTGCAGTCGCCTTGCTGCAACGTTGGCATGCCGTCGACTTCCAACGTTGGCAAACCGCGCTTCCGCAGCGCTGGAACGCCGTCGACCATGCTGCGCAGGAGGTCGACCTGCTTGCATGCTAGCACCTGCTGTAGTCATGCTTGCCAATGTCGTTGCTACCATTGCTCTGAACGTTTGCCAGTGAAACTCTTGCCAATTCTCCCCGTGAATGTGTGCGTAGAGAGAACACAAGCAAACACGCAAGAAACGCAACGATCACTCTCCTAACTGTGCCTTCCCCGTAGTCTAGCTCCCGTTGTAGAGTTTATCTCTGCATTACTTACCCATATTCTTTGTACTAAGGGTAAGTGTGTTACTTACCCATGTGGTTGGTACTAAGAGTAGGTGCGCTACTTACCGATATGGTTGGTACTGAGAGTAATTGCGTTACTGACCCATTTGGTGAGTACTAATAGTATGTGCGTTACTTACCCATGTTGTCGGTACGAAGGGTAAGTGCGTTACTTACCCATATTGTTGGTACTAAGGGTAAGTGCGTTGCTTACCGATGTGGTTGATACTAAGAGTAGGTGTGTTATTTACTGATGGGGTTGGTACTAAAAGTAAGTGCATTACTTACCCATGTTGTTGGAACTAAGGGTAAGTGCGTTACTTGCCCATGTGGTTGTTATTGAAAGTAAGCGTGTTACTTACCCATGTTGTTGGTACTAAGAGTAAGTGCGATACTTACCCATGATGTTGGTACTAACGGTAAGTGCGTTACTTACCCATATTGTTGGTACTAAGGGTAAGTGTGTTACTTACCCATATTGTTGGTACTAAGAGTATGTGCATTACTTACCGATGTGGTTCGTACTAAGAGTACGTGTGTTACTTACCCATGTGGTTGGTACCAAGAGTAAGTGTGATACTTACCCATATTGTTGGTGCATAGAGTAGGTGCGTTACTTACCCATGTGGTTGGTATTAAGAGTAAGTACGTTACTTACCCATGTTGTTAGTACTAAGAGTAAGGGCATTACTTACCCAAGTTGTTGGTACTAATAGTCTGTGCGTTACTTACCCATGTGGTTGGTACTAAGAGTAAGTGGATTACTTACCTATGTTGTTGGTACTAAGAGTAAGTGCGTTACTTACCAATGTTTTTGGTACTAAGAGTAAGTGCTACCTGCCCATGTGGTTGGTATCAGGAGTAAGTACGTTACTTACCCTTGTGGTTGGTACTAAGAATAAGTGCGTTACTTACCCATATTGTTGGTACTAAGAGTAAGTGCGTTACTTGCCCATGTGGTTGGCATTAAGAGTAAGTAAATTACTTACCCATGTTGTTGGTACTAAGAGTAGGTGCGTTACTTACCCATGTTGTTGGTACTAAGAGTAACTGCGTTACTTACCCATGTAGTTAATACTAAGAGTAAGTGCATTACTTACCCATGTTGTTGGTACTAAGAGTAAGTGCGTTACTTACCCATGTAGTTGGTACTAAGAGTAAGTGCATTACTTACCCATGTTGTTGGTACTAAGAGTAAGTGCGTTACTTACCAATGTTGTTGGTACTAAGAGTAAGTTCTACTTGCCCATGTGGTTGGTATCAGGCGTAAGTACGTTACTTACCCATGTGGTTGGTACTAAGAGTAAGTGCGTTACTTACCCATGTTGTTGGTACTAAGAGTAAGTGCGTTACTTACCCATGTTGTTGGTACTAAGAGTAAGTGCGTTACTTACCCATGTAGTTGGTACTAAGAGTAAGTGCATTACTTACCCATGTTGGTACTAAGAGTAAGTGCGTTACTTACCCATGTAGTTGGTACTAAGAGTGAGTGCATTACTTACCCATGTTGTTGGTACTAAGAGTAAGTGCGTTACTTACCAATGTTGTTGGTACTAAGAGTAAGTTCTACTTGCCCATGTGGTTGGTATCAGGAGTAAGTGCGTTACTTACCCATCTTGTTGGTACTAAGAGTAAGTGCGTTAGTTATCCAGGTGGTTGGTATTAAGAGTAAGTATGTTGCTTACCCATGTTGTTGGTACTAAGAGTAAGAGCATTACTTACCCATGTTGTTAGTACTAAGCGTAAGTGCGTTGCTTACCTATGTGGTTGGTACTAAGAGTAGGTGCATTACTTACCCATGTTGTTGGTACTAAGAGTAAGTGCGTTACTTACCGATGTGGTTGGTACTAAGGGTAAGTGCGTTACTTTCCCATGTGGTTGGTAATAAGTGCGTTACTTACCGATGTTGTTGGTACTAAGAGTAAGTGCGTTACTTACCGATGTGGTTGGCACTAAGGGTAAGTGCGTTACTTTCCCATGTGGTTGGTGATAAGAGTAAGTGCGTTACTTACCCGTTTGGTTGGTACTAAGAGTAATTGCTTTTCTTACCCATGCTGTTGGTACTAAGTGTAAGTGCGTTATTTACCCATATTGTTGGTATTATGGGTAAGTGCATTACTTACCCATATCGTTGGTACTAAGAGTATGTGCGTTACTTACCCATGTGGTTGGCACTAAGAGTAAGTGCAATATTTACCCATGTTGTTGGTACTAAGAGTAGTGTGTTACTTACCGTTGGGGTTGGTACTAAGGGTAAGTACGTTACTTGCCCATATGGTTGGTACTAAGAGTAAGTGTGTTACTTACGGATGCGGGTGGTACTAGAGTAAGAGTACCCATGTGGTTGGTACTAAGAGTAAGTGTGCAACTTACTCGTGTTGTTGGTACTAGGAGTGAATGCGTTACTTACCTATGTGATTGGTACTAAGAGTTAGTGCGCTACTTACCCATGTTGGTACTCCCACTGAAGATGATGACATCATCGATGTCGCAGGCTGCCCCCTGCACCCCTCTCAGTACCACATCAATCACCCTCTGGAACACGGCTGAGGCATTTCGCAAACCGAATGGCATGTAATTCCATTCATAGAGCCCGTTTGGTCCATGAAATGCAGTCTTCTTCTTGTCCTCCTCTGTTCTTGATTGAAGCCCTGGCGAAGGTTGAATACCCAGCTGCCATGTAACTGATCAAAGATCTCCTCGGCCATTGACATGGGATAGCGGTCGGTCGCTGTCACCTTATTCAACCCCTGTAATACCCACACATCCTCCGCGACAGTACCGTTCATGTCAGGTCCGTCCTGGCTGCCACCACTGTTGCTGCTCTGTAGTTGGATGCCGACCTCCTTATCAGCCCTGCCGTTAGCAGCTCCTGGCACTTCTCTGTGCATACTGCTTTATCCTGAGGGCTCATCCTCCTACGCCTCTGCTAGATCGGTATTTCGCTGGTCAGCGGTAAATGCATGGTGCTGGTCGTGCCTTTCCCCAACTCCTGCAGCGTATAGGAAAATGACACCACATGCCTTCTCAGAACCTCCTCCAGCCTCGCCGCCACTTCTCCTTGCATGGCGGCCCCTATATCCCATCTCGTTCTTGTGCCGGCCGCTTGCAACGCGGCCGCCTCCGCCGCTACTTCTCCTTTGGGTTCTGCCACTTGCGTGACAGGTGCCGTCGCTGCTGCTTCTCCTCCTGGTCTGACCAGCTGCACCAGTTGCTTCCAAAGCAGCTTCTCCTCCTGATGTATCTTGCTCCTCCACTGCCTCTTCCTCCCTCCTGTCCCCTAAACCTGCTTCCACCGCCATGTTTGCCCTCCCTGGCCCCAGGAACACCTCATCTGGGTCGGGTATCCACCTCTCCGTGGGGTCTTCCTCCTGCTCTGTGTCCCACTCTGTGGCGGGCTCTCCTTCCCATCCCTCCTCTTCCTTGTCCCACTGATCTGGGTACCGACCAGGGATGTCATGCCTATCACTCAGCATCTCCATCCTCTTTCTTAAGGGACTCCTTTCCTCCTCATCTCCCATGCCTCCTCCTCCATGTGCTCTAACAGTATCTCTGACTCCTCCTCCTTGATTTCATCCTCCCTTGTCCTGGGATCGACCCTTCGTGATCCCTCCTCCTCTCCAGCTTGTTCCTTTCCAGGTGACGGTTCATCATCCCCACCAACCAATGTAGGGCGTTCAAGTCCATCGCCCAGTGCCTTCCGTCGCAGTAGCTCTGTCACTTCGGCACTGGCTGTGGCTCCTACCATGAATCCCATGGCCAGCTCTCTCTCTAAGGCTGTCGGCCCTTCCCACACTCCCTTCAGCCGGTCGAAAACCATCCCTACGCCTTCCACTCCCTGCTCTGTCCTCAATCCCTTCGCCTTGTCGTAGGACACCAGCATCGCTTGTCATGGATCTCCCACCTTATTACATGGGAACCGAGTTTCATGGTCTGGATATCTCACAAGTGCCGGCAGCCGTGCTGGCTCCAGTCCTGCACCAAACGCAGCTGTGGTCGCTCCATCAGTGACTGCTCATATAACAGAGCCGCTTCTGGCATGACATTCTGCCAGTACCTGCGCACTCGGTGTGTCCAGCTGCCGTTCTGCGCTGCATCCCATGCCACTTCTGCCCCAAACCCTCCTCTTATGTCTTCCTCCGTCTGCTTTACGGCTTCTCTGTCGTCGTCTCTAGTGTCCACGTTCTCAACGATGTAGGCCACCCCCCCCTGCTTGCTCTTGATCAGCTTTAAGATCCTGATCAGCTTCCAAAACAGCCTGCAACTCTTGTCTTCAAAGCCCTTTTCCTTCCCCTGCCCGGGATAAACCCTGGCTCTCCCAGCCCACGATCACCAGATTTATATGCCCCCAGTGAGCCAACGCGTCTTCTTTCACGTCCTCTACCCGGTGGTAGATCCATTTTGCCCCTCTTTGGGCTCCCTCATAGAGCTGCGAGGGGTACCTTTCTTCGAGCTTCTTCAGGTGATGCCAAGACATCAGGTTGGCTGCGTCGTCATTGTCCACGTGGATATACTTCTCTACCTTCAGCCCCGCCTTCAGTACTGTTGCCAGACCTGTGCTGATTCCTCCGAACAGCTCTAGGACTACCAGCGGCTTCTGAAACACCTTGTCGTCCATATGTAGTTCCTTGAGGCTCCCGCTCTCTCCCCACTGCTGCCAATGCCAATCTCGGTGCCGCCTTTCCTCCTCCAGTTGCTCCCAGTTCAGTACCTCCAACTCCTCCTCCACTGTCTTCAACCCAGCTGGGTATGCTTCTCTTGGTTCCCTCCTGACGAATCGCACGGGTAATTCCACCAATGAGCCACGTTTCTCCCAGTACTTCACCCGGTACATCAGCTTCTCCTCCCACATGCAGATCTTCGCACCTATGCTGTACAGGAACTCCACTCCGAGCAGCAGATCATAATCTTCGGACGGGGATATGCCACACTTCAGCCTGGCCGAACAGTCCTCTGGGCTCCCACGCCTCAGCATGATTTCTACTGTACCCCGCGTCTTCGGCATCCACTTTGTGTTCCCTCCTGCTGTCATCAGGAGCAGCCCTTCCTCTATCTGCCGCTCTGGCCTGTCCAACTACAGCTGCTCCGGGGTGAGCCCCCGTATCTATGATTGCCTGCTTTGCTGGAATCCCCAACACGGTGATGTCCCCTTCTCCGCCACCAGCGGATGCGGCGTAGCTGAGTCGTTCAATCGGGTGTCTGCGAGGTGCCAGCTGCTAATGTTCCTCCTCAGCCCGCCGCCGTGGTCCTCTCTCCTGTCTTTCCTCCACTCTCGGCCTCAGGTACCTCTCCCTCGGCCTAAGTCCCAACTCTTCGCTTTCCCGTGCCGGCCTGGCCATCAAGCAGAACTCTTCCTTGCTACCTTCTTCCTCCTCTTCTCTCGCCACCATGGCTGGCTTTCGCTTGCTCCCTGCTTCTTGTCCTTCCAGTTGAGCCCTGAGCCTCTCTATCTCCGCACGCATCTCCGCCACCTCTCCCTTTTTTCTA
This sequence comes from Closterium sp. Naga37s-1, assembly GCA_947471745.1. Lineage (NCBI taxonomy): Eukaryota > Viridiplantae > Streptophyta > Zygnematophyceae > Desmidiales > Closteriaceae > Closterium > Closterium sp. Naga37s-1. Next base: position 1,795,060 of record CANJKZ010000008.1, on the reverse strand, counting down.
CCTTCGCCCCTTCGTGAATAGCAGTCGCGCCGTATGCCCCTTCCTGCCACATCTGTCACATATTGGAGCCTCTGGACAATCGCGCCTCATGTGGTCTTCCTTGCCAAAGATCGAGCATGCCGCCGGGTCCCTGCAGTCGCGCCTCAGGTGCCCGGCTCTACCACAGTTCTGGCACCTTCGCGCGTCTGCTGGTCCTCTAGGTGGACGTTCTCTCTCCACTTGTGCGGCGCTCCACGCGGGCCTGCGTCTCTCCACAGCTCGCTCTCCCATGCATTCCACTTCAAACAGCCTCCTTCCTGTCTCCACCCTCTTCGTCGCCTCGTAGGTCTCTTTCAGTGTTGCGCCTGCCCCCGGGTCGAAGATTTTCACCTGCACGTCGCGCTGCAGTTCGTCGTTCATGCCGTTCAAAAATTTGCTAAATTGCCGCCCTTGATCAAAGCAGTTCATATCCTCTCCGAGTTCCACTAGTTCATATCCTCCTTGCCTCCGCCTCAACTCCCGGAACTCCACGACACGGTTGGGGGTTTGCAGCGAGAACTTCTCCCAGACATAACACCCTAGGGTGTTATGATAAATACAGGAAAAAAATAGGGGGGGTCTTCTCATCGGAAAAACCTACATACTACTCGGGTCTATTCATATGACATTTTTTTTGTACAAGGATTTTGATAAGACTGAGAACGTGAGTTTCGACGCCAACATTTTGACCCCCTTGAAATTGACAGGTGGCACCTCTTCGGCCACTTGTTAGCGAAAAGATCTACAAGCGTGGCAACAGCGAAAAAGTGGGAGGGAGGTGATTCCGGCAGATACTTTCGAAATTACCATGTAATTTCATCGAGGAAGTGATATCTGCGATGTTCTCCCTTGATTGTACCTACTCGTTAACAGCTATAATTAGAATTTCTGTAAGAAAGGGGGGTGTTATAGAAAATCAGCCCAAAAGGGGGGTATAATACAAACGAGGTCGTCTATAACACCCACCCCGCACAAGCTACCCGGGGGGTGTACAATTTTGGGGGGTGTTTTGTCCGGGAGAATACGGTGATAAGTTTCCGCCTCCCGTCAGATTTTTCAGCAGCTCGCGGAAGAATTCATCGGCCGCGAGGCGATCTCGTTCCCATCTTGCCCTGAGATTCTCCAGCTCCATCAGGTATTCATCAGCGATGGACCGCGCAGCGTTTCTCCGGAGAACCTCTCCGGAACCTCCACCTTCGGCAGCATCGTGTAGGGCCATCGCAGCAAAATCCTTCCTCCTCGAACCCCTGCCGAGACGCGCTGCGCTGATAGGGATGGTCGCTCCTCTTTCCGGATCCACCAGCCACACAAATCTTCCAACGCAGGCCTTAGCTTGTCATATCTCCTTAATTTCACTGCTTGCAAACTGATCACAGCAAGACTATCGTGTTGGAAGGAAACATACAAGCAATGAAGATTACACCCCCAGAATCCACCAATCGTCTGTCCCATCATTCCCTAGCCTGTACTCTAGCAGCTACGATAAGACTGCATTCGACCAGACTTGCATCCACGCTGCTTCTTGCCATCCTTTCCGACCTCCTGCTGTCAAAATGCATTCTACTTGCTAGGCTATAGTGGGTTACTCAGTATGGGGTACAACCCCAATTAGGGTTAGCTAGACAAACCTGTACTGCCTTGTTTCTAGCCATGTCCTGCACAGTGATTCTGACATGGTATTCAGAGCAGGAAACCTGTTAGGTTTTTAGGGCCCACCGATCGTTCCGCTAGTTCCTGCCCGAAGCGCCCGTGCGCTGTCCGGCCCTCTCGCACAGTCTCACGCTGCCCTGCAGCTACTCGCACTGCCTGCTCTAGCGCGCTGCCCTGCTGTCACGCGCGCCCCTGCTGCCCGCGAGCAGCCCCTGCTGCCCGCGTGCAGCCTCTGCCCCGCGCGCCACTGCTGCCCGCGAGCAGCCCCTGCCTCGAGCACCACTGCTGCCCGCGAGCAGCCCCTCCCTCGAGCGCCACTGCGCCCACGAGCAGCCCCTGCCTCGAGCGCCACTGCTGCCCGCGAGCAGCCCCTGCCTCGAGCGCCACTGCTGCCCGCGAGCAGCCCCTGCCTCGAGCGCCACTGCTGCCCGCGAGCAGCCCCTGCCCCGAGCGCCCCTGCTGCCCGTGAGCAGCCCCTGCCCTGCGCGTCGCGCCCTGCTGCAGCCCGCGCGTCGCGCTCTGCTGCAGCCCGCGCAGCACGCTCTGCTGCTCCGCGCGTCGCGCCCTGCTGCAGCCCGCACGTCGCGCCCTGCTGCCCTGCGCGTCGCGCCCTGCTGCAGCCCGCGCGTCGCGCCCTGCTGCAGCCCGCACGTCGCGCCCTGCTGCAGCCCGCGCGTCGCGCTCTGCTGCTCCGCGCGTCGCGCCCTACTGCAGCCCGCGCGTTGCGCTCTGCTGCCCCGCGCGTCGCGCCCTGCTGCAGCCAGCGCGTCGCGCCCTGCTGCCCCCCCGCGCGTCGCGCCCTGCTGCAGCCCGCGCGTCGTGCCCTGCTGCCCTGCAAAGCGAGCGCCCTGTTGCCCGCGCTGCCCAGGCCGAGCCGCGCCGCCCAGCCCGAGCCGCCCTGCCCAACCCGAGCCGCCCTGCTGCTACTACTGCTGCTGCTGCTGCTGCTCGTTCTACTGCTGATGCTGGTGGAGGTGCTGCTGGGAGTGCTGGAGGTGCCGCCGCCCAGCCCCACCGAGCCGCCCTGCTGCTACTACTGCTGCTGCTGCTGCTCGTGCTACTGCTGCTGCTGGTGGAGGTGCTGCTGGGAGTGTTGGAGGTGCTGCTGGTGCTGGAGGTGCTGGAGGTGCAGCTGGGAGTACTGGAGGTGCTGCTGGTGCTGGAGGTGCTGGACCTACTACTGACCGTCACTGCCTGTCATGGCCACTATCGCGGCAGTTGCAGCGGCTAGGGGTGGACAGCAGCGGTCCCTGCCTCTCCCGGACGACCCCACCCCTCAGCAGCTTCGTGAGTGGGTTATTCGGCGAGCTCGTCCAGGTGGTGGAGGCTTTGATTTTTTGTGGCCTCAGCGACCTCGCGACTGGGCTTCTCAGCGATGCGTCCCTGGTCGTGTAGAGGCTGCTGCTCTCGGTTCTAGTGAGTCTGCTGCCGCTCCAAGTGATGGTGAGTCTGTTGCAACTCTAGGTGCTCATGAGTCTGCCGACGCTCTAGGTGCTAGTGCGTCTACTGCCACAGGTCCTGCCTCAGCTGAGGCCTTGCACACTTTCACGTTTGACTCAGGAGCGTCACGTTTCTTCTTTCGTGATTGCACCACAGTCACACCACTCGCAGCACCTGTCCCAGTCTCACTGGCTGACCCCACTGGGGGGCCAGTAGTTGCGCGAGCCTCCACTGTCCTCCCGTGTCCGGCAGTCCCCTCCGGTTCTCTGTCAGGTCTCCACCTCCCCTCGTTCTCGACGAACTTGGTGAGCAACGCTGCCATTCAGGATGTCTGGGTTGATACCTTTATTCCTGGAGGGCAGCGTGTGGCGATCTATACGTGCTCTCGGACTGGCCGTCACCTAGCTACGTTCACTCGACGGCCTGGGTCTAGTCCGTACACACTGACCACTGCGTCTGCACAGGTGGCTGAGTCAGGTCAGGTGGCTGCGTCGAGTCGGGTGTCTGCGTCGGGTCAGCTTGCAGCGTCTTGCTCGTGTCGGGTACTCTCCCACCAAACTCTCCTCTGGCACCACCGCCTCAGTCACCCCTCACTGCCGCGTCTCCGCAGCATGCACTCCCGTCTCCTTGTCTCTGGCCTTCCCAGGTCTCTGCCCTCCCTCCCGCGCTCGCCTGCACCGCCGTGCCTTCCCTGCTTCGAGGGGCGGTAGCGCGCCGCTCCTCACTCCTCCTGCTGGTTGTTGACGACTACACACGCTACACCACTGTCTTCCCCTTGCGACGCAAGGTGGACGTCAGCGGTGTTTTGATCCCCTGGGTCCGTGCTACTCGTCGCCAGCTGCGCGAGCGGTTTCGTCGGGACTTGCCAGTCCTGCGTCTGTTCTCTGACAGGGGCGGTGGGTTCTCTTCTGGCCTCCTTGAGGAGTTCTATCGAGACGAGGGCATCCGCCAGACGTTGACGCTTCCGGCCTCTCCTCAGCAGAATGGGATTGCTGAGCGTCGCATTGGCTTGATCATGGAGGTTGCTCGTACCTCCATGATCCATGCGGCTGCTCCCCATTTTCTGTGGCCGTTTGCGGTCCGATACGCTGCGCATCAGCTCAACCTGTGGCCCCGTGTCTCTGAGCCAGAGACCTCGCCCACACTCCGGTGGACGGGGAAGGTTGGCGATGCGTCGGCGTTTCGGTTCTGGGGCGCGCTCTCCCTTGTTCGCGATGCCAAAGCGAGCAAGCTCTCCTCTCGCACTCTCCGCTGCGTCTTCCTTGGCTTCCCCACCGACGCCCCGCAGTGGCAGTTCTACTACCCGCGCTCGCGTCAAGTCTTCTCCTCCCAGGACGTCACCTTTGACGAGTCTGTCTGTTTCTATAGGCTACACCCGCACGCGTCCCACCCGGTCCCCCTCGCGCCTCTCTTCCTGGTACCAGTCCCCCCCCCGGTAGACCCCCTCCCCCCACAGGGTCCTGCTCCCTCTAGTGTGTCTCGGGTAGACCCACCCCCCTTGGTTGAGCATGTGGAGATCTCTTCTGACTCCTCTGGCCCAGCTGAGGGGGGTGATCCCGCCGCTGACGACACGGCGGCCACTCGCCGCTCTCCACACTTGGAGACCCCCCCTGTTTTTCCGCCTCGGCCGTCTTCGCCGCCTCTGCAGCCTGCTACTGTGGACTCTGGAGCTGAGACTGCTGGTGCTGAGCCTGGGGGTGCTGAGACAGAGGGTGAGGGTTCTGGGGGTGCTGCGCCTGGGGGTGCTGCGACTGGGGGTGCTGGTTCTGGGGGGTGCTGCGACTGGGGGTGCTGACTCTGGGGGTGCTGCGAGTCCTAGTGGCGGTGGAGCTGTGGGTGACCCTACTAGAGGTCGTGGAGCTGGACAGCCACCGCAGCCTGATCTACTTGAGACGCTCTCGCCGCAGGCGATTCATGCGTGGATCGTTCGGCGAGGCAGTCCTGGTGGTGGAGGGTACGGTCCTGCTGGTGCTGGAGCTGCTAGTGCTGGAGGTGCTGGAGGTACTGCTGGAGGTACTAGAGGTGCTGCTGGTGCTGGAGGTACTGAAGCTGCTAGTCCTGGAGGTACTGGAGGTGCTGCTGGTGCTGGAGGTGCTGGAGCTGCTGGCACTGGAGGTGCTGGTGCTGCTGGAGCTGGAGGTGCTGGAGGTGCTGGAGCTGCTGGTCCTGGAGGTGCTCGTACTGGAGGTGCTGGAGCTACCGGAGCTGGTGGTACTGCTAGTGCTGAAGGTGCTGGGGGTACTGGAGCTGCTGGCACTGGAGGTGCTGGTGCTACTGGTGCTGGAGCTGCGGGAGCTGCTAGTCCTAGAGGTGCTCGTACTAGAGGTACTGGAGCTGCCGGAGCTGGTGGTGCTGCTCGTGCTGGAGGTGCTACTGGAGCTGCTGACACTGGAGGTGCTGGTGCTGCTGGTGCTGGAGGCGCTGGAGCTGGAGGTACTGGAGGTGCTGGAGCTGCTGGTCCTGGAGGTGCTCGTAGTAGAGGTGCTGGAGCTGCCGGAGCAGGTGGTACTGCTGGTGCTGGAGGTGCTGGAGGTGCTACTGGAGCTGCTGGCATTGGAGTTGCTGGAGGTACTGGAGGCGCTGGAGCTGGAGGTACTGGAGGTACTGGAGGTGCTGGAGCTGCTGGTCCTGGAGGTGCTCGTACTAGAGGTGCTGGAGCTGCCGGAGCAGGTGGTACTGCTGGTGCTGGAGGTGCTGGAGGTGCTACTGGAGCTGCTGGCACTGGAGGTCCTGGAGGTACTGCTGGTGCTAGAGGTGCTGGCGCTGCCGGAGCTCGTGGTGCTGCTGGTGCTGGAGGTGCTGGAGGTGCTACTGGAGCTGCTGGTGCTGGAGGTGCTGGTGCTGCTGGTGCTGGAGGAGCTGGAGCTGCTCGTGCTGGAGGTGCTGCTGGTGCTGGACCTGCTGGTGCGCTTCGCCACCTTCTCGGTCTTCCGCCAGCTCCTACTGAGTTCCCAGTCGCTGGTACTACTCCTCCGTTACTGTTCCCACAGCTACTGCCTCACTCCCCACTGCCTGCTCCTGCTCCTTACACTGCTGTGATAGAGTCCCTGACTGAGCGTCGAGAGCTTGAGACTCGTGCTTCCACTCCTTAGCGTCGAGAGCCTGAGACTAGAGCTTCCGTTCCTGCTCGTGTTCGTCGTGTGCGTCGTCCTCGTGCTCCGGCTGTCCCAGTCACCCACGATATGACACTTCGTCCTTCCTCTGTTCCACAGCGTGTTGTCCTACCGTCACCTCCTACGTCTTCGCTTCCTGACGTTGCTGACCCTCCGTGTGACCTTGCTCGTGCTTCCAGTCCGACTGTCACTCGCTTTCTTGCTACAGTTGTGACTCACCCTACGTTCTCGTCTCCTGCTGCGTCTGCCTTAGTCGCTGAGCTAGTTGACTTTGCTGCTGCGCACCGCCTAGACTACCTTGCGAGTCTTGTTTCTGACCCTGACCCTGCCTGTCCTCCGTCCGTTGGGGGTGAGGTTGCCCTTGGCTGTGACGTTCTTGAGGACAGACAGGAGGAGCTGGAGTGTCTTGCGGCCGCTGCACCTCATCTCGCGACAATGCTGCTTGCCCCTGAGGGAGACCCGGATGCACTTGACATCCCCACCCCGCGCTCTTACAGAGAGGCGATCTCGGGTGAGTATTCCTCTCAGTGGCAGATAGCCATGGACGAAGAGATGGCTTCGTGGAAGTCCACATGCACCTACGTCGACGAGGTTCCTCCACCTGGGGCGAACATCGTCAGTGGCATGTGGATTTTCAGGGTGAAGCGGCCGCCGGGTTCTCCGCTTGCCTTCAAGGCACGTTACGTTGCTCGAGGCTTCAGTCAGCGTGCGGGGGTCGATTTCTTTCAGACCTTCTCCCCCACCCTGAAGATGACCACTCTTCGGGTGTTGCTACACGTTGCAGCTCAGCATGACTACGATCTGCACTCCCTCGACTTCTCGACAGCTTTCTTGCAGGGTAGCCTTCACGAGGCCATCTGGCTGCGCCGTCCAGAGGGCTTCACTGGGTCATTTCCTGAGGGTACCCAGTGGAGCCTACGGCGACCAATGTACGGCCTGCGTCAGGCGCCCCGCGAGTGGCACGACACACTGAGGACGACACTTGCGGCTCTTGGTTTTGCTCCCTCGACAGCTGACCCGTCGCTGTTTCTGCGCACAGACACTACCCTGACGGCGTTCTACATCCCCGTGTACGTCGACGACTTGGTCTTTGCTACTGCTGACACTGAGGCGCTGGCCCTAGTGAAGGCGGAGATGCAGGAGAGACACACCTGCACTGACCTGGGTGAGCTGCGGAGCTATCTTGGCTTGCAGATCACCCGGGACAGAGCACGGTGCACCATCACACTGACTCAGTCACACATGGTGCACCAGGTCCTTCAGCGCTTCGGCTTCCAGTACTCCTCGCCACAGCCCACTCCTCTGTCTACCAATCACTCGCTCTCAGATCCACCTTCGGACGAGTCCGTAAAGCCGAGTGGTCCGTACCCAGAGCTTGTGGGTTGACTCATGTACCCGATGACGTGCATACGACCTGACCTCGCGTACCCTCTCAGCCTCATATGGCTCGCAACGTGGCACCCGGTAGACACCGAAAGGTGCACTGGGATGCTGCGAAGAGGGTACTGCGTTACTTGTGCAGTACATCGGGCATGGGGCTCGTGCTTGGAGGACAGGGTTCAGTGGTATTCACAGGACACTCCGACGCTTCTTGGGCCGACGACCAGGTGACTCAGCGTTCGTCACAGGGGTACACCTTCATTCTTGGCTCTGGTTCTGTCTCGTGGAGGTCCACTCGCTCGTCTTCGGTGCTTGGTTCCAGCTGTGAGGCCGAGATCTGCGCTGGGGCCATGGCTGCACAAGAGCTACGCTGGCTGACCTACCTGCTGACCGACTTGGGGGAGCGGCCTCGTTCTCCTCCAGTTCTGTACGTCGACAACAAGGCAATGCTTGCCTTGTGTCGCGAGCAGAGACTGGAGCACAGAACGAAGCACATTGCTCTTCGCTACTTCCTTGCGCATGAGCTGCAGCAGCGTCGTCAGCTCCGCCTTTCCTACGTGGCCTCGCGGGCCAACACTGCTGATGTGTTCACCAAGGCCCTTGGGTCCGGTGATCATCAGCGTTTCTGCACTGCTCTTGGGCTTGTGCCCACTCTGCCTCACCTGCTGGTTGTTTGACTTGCACTTGTTGTACACTGATATATATCTTTATACCTACATGTTTACTCTTGCTAGGTTGTAATCAGTGTACTGCCTTGTTATTATACCTCTGCATGTGAACTGGCCTTGTGGCCGCTTGCCTGTGCTCAGATTGTGTGGTGTCTTTGAGATCCACCCTGAGCTTTGCTTTGCTTGTTCTCTTGCTTGACTGGTCTTGTGACCATCTGATTGTCCCCCACTTAGCCTATGGGGGTGTGTCAAAATGCATTCTACTTGCTAGGCTATAGTGGGTTACTCAGTATGGGGTACAACCCCAATTAGGGTTAGCCTATACAAACCTGTACTGCCTTGTTTCTAGCCATTTCCTGCACAGTGATTCTGACACCTGCTACTTTGCCATCCTTTCCGACCTCTTGCTGGGACTGCAAATCCAGTTGGGTCACTGGGGTGACCCTGCAAACATAGGGAAACAAACTTGCATACACGCAAACACCCATCATGGTGCTGTATTACAACCCATCTTCCCACTGCCGCTGCCAGGTGCTGCTTTGATCTTCTTCACCCATTTATAAGAATTATAAGACACCATAAACCATCCCAATTACTAGACAACCCAAGCATTTTTTCTAGTGTATAAGATAAGACATATATGTCTTATATCCGCGCGATGACGGTACGTAAGTGCCGCCCCCGCTTCGGACCCCTTGTTGCCCCCAACCCTTCGCTCCAGCAGGCGCCAGTTCACCGTCAGCTGTTCCCCACCCTCGAAACGTCGCGTGACCTTTCAGTTTCCATCCTCGCCTGTCGCTCCCAAGATCCGAGATAGAACGGCCTCAAACCCTAAACTCCGTAAGGTTCTGTGGCCGTATGCCTTTTTTATTAAAAAGTAATTTCACACTCCCTTCTTGACCAGTTTGTACTGGAGCAGAGTTCTTTCGTCTTTCACTGTGTGCGGTGGCATGTTTGTGCTGGCGAAGGCACGGCAGTGAGCGGTCAAGCAGTGACGGTGGTGCCAAGGGCGGCCATGAGCAGGCTGATGAGCTCGGGGTGGGCGGGCCATGCGGCACCCGTGATGAGGTGCCCGTCCTGGAAGCACCGCGAGATGGGGTCCGGCTCCTGCCACTCACCACCCGCCAGCACCACCATTGGCTTCACTGCCGGGTATGCCGTGCACCGCATGCCCTGCCACACACACAGAGCGACGGGATGAGGTGTTAAGGGAAGCAGAGATGGACACAGTGGGTGGTGGTGTGGTGCACCCCTCTGCTGCCACTCCTTGTTCCCATCCCAGCTTCTGCCGCTCACCCACACACACACCTTGCCTTGCCCCACCCACCCACCTTGCCCTGCACGCACCTTGAGCACGCCCGCAGCAGCGAGGATCTGCTGGCCGTGGCACACAGAGGCGATGGGCTTGCGGGCGGCATGAAACTGCTGCACCACCTCCAGCACGCGCGCATTCAGCGCCAGGTACTCGGGTGCGCGCCCCCCCGGCAGCAGCAGGGCGTCGTAGTCGTCCACCCTGACAGAGTCAAAGTCCGCCGTGACGGCAAAGTTGTGCCCCGGCTTCTCCGTGTACGTCTGCACGTCAGGCAGTGGTCAGCCATACCACGATCACAAGATGACAAGATAACAAGATGAAACAAATGTTTCCATCGCCAACCTGCAGCCCAACCCTTTCCATGCTGCCTTCCCTTTGACATTGTATGACAGCGAGTGGGCAGGGCGCGCACCTGGTCGCCCTCAAAGTCGTGCACGGCCGTCTTGCACACGTCCCCTGCACGCCTGTCAGGGCACACGGCGTCCACGCGGTACCCCAGCGCCTGCAGCGCCTGCATGGGCACCATGGCCTCGTAGTCCTCCATGAAGTCCTGCCCGCCACCCCGCCGCCAGGGACGATACGGGGCACCACGCACGAGGCATGGGGAGAGAACACAACATGTTAGGCCATGATATACAAAACCTGGGTTGTTGATCCAAGGATCCCCCACACATCGAACCCATACATGACACCCCCTCATCTCAGGCCCAACACCAAAGAAGCCAAAACCCTACGCTCTTACTTCAAACATTTTGAGCCTTCAAGCCTCAGACACAAGCACGCAGCAGCGTTGGCTCTGACACCGCGGAGCATGAGCAGCACCCCGCACAGCCCACCCGCACAGCTCACCCCTGCCAGCTCACCCCTGCCAGCTCACCCCTGCCAGCTCACCCCTGCCAGCTCACCCCTGCCAGCTCACCCCGGCCAGCTCACCCCTGCCAGCATGAGCACGCGCTTGTCGCTGCCGTGCACCTTGGCGCCCAGCGCCAGCAGCAGCAGCGACAGGAACTCCTGGTGGCCCGGCCATGCCGCCCCCGTTATCAGGTTGTGCCTGGTGGCGCAGGGCAGAGAGGCGCGTAGGGGAGGGGCAGAGGGGAGGTGAGAGGAGCGTGAGAGGGGTGAGTGCGGAGGGAGTGAGGGTGATGGGGGGACTGAGGGTGACGGAGGGGGGTGATGGGGGGACTGAGGGTGACGGAGGGAGTGAGGGTGATGGGGGGACTGAGGGTGACGGAGGGAGTGAGGGTGATGGGGGGACTGAGGGTGACGGAGGGAGTGAGGGTGATGGGGGGACTGAGGGTGACGGAGGGAGTGAGGGTGATGGGGGGACTGAGGGTGACGGAGGGAGTGAGGGTGATGGGGGACTGAGGGTGACGGAGGGAGTGAGGGTGATGGGGGGACTGAGGGTGACTGGAGGAGTGAGGGTGATGGGGGACTGAGGGTGACGGAGGGAGTGAGGGTGATGGGGGGACTGAGGGTGACGGAGGGAGTGAGGGTGGTCCCCACCGGCCCCGCATCTCCGCCCCCGCCAGATGACTCTCCCCCTCCCTTCCGATGCCCCCCCGCCACCCATTCCCCCCCACAACTCTCTATGCCTCCCAGACCTCCATGCCCCCTCACCCCCATGGCCCCAACCCCCCATGCCCCGCGCCCCCCATGGCCATGTCCCCCATGGCCATGCCCCCCATGGCCATGCCCCCCATGCCCCGCGCCCCCCATGGCCATGCCCCCCATGGCCATGCCCCCGGGGCGCACTGGTCGTCGTAGAGGCAGGCGGAGATGGGGTCCGCGTCCACCCACTGCCCGCCCGCCAGCTCCACCACCGGCTTCACTGCCGGGTACGCCGTGCACTTGCTGCCCTGCCATGCCCTCACCATGCACCCCCCACGCACACCACGCACCACACACCACACGGGAGCGGCACAACTCAGGATGGCGTCGTGAGGGAGTGGCCGTGAGAGGGAGCGATGCCCCACCCACAAACCCTAACACACTCTCACGCTTTCACACTGTCACGCTCACACTCACGCTCCCACACTCTCACGCTCCCACACTCTCACGCTCTCACACTCTCACGCTCTCACACTCTCACGCTCTCACACTCTCACGCTCTCACACACATACGCTATCACTCTCTCACATGCTCCCCCGCTCACATGCTGAGGTGGGACTGCTGGGGGACCTCTGAAGTACACCCACTCGCCACCTCATGGCCTCGCTCCCCTCGGCACGCGCACCTTGAGCACGTCAGCGGCGGCCAGCACGAGCTGGCCGTGGCAGATGGAGGCGATGGGCTTGCGGGAGGCGTGGAACTCGCGCACCAGCGCCGTGACGCGGCCGTCCACGGACAGGTACTCGGGCGCGCGCCCGCCCGGCACCACCAGCGCGTCGTACGCGTCGCAGCGCGCCTCGTCGAACGTGGCGTTCAGCACGAAGTTGTGCCCCCGCGACTCCGCGTACGTCTGCTCCTCGTGGCCGTGCGTGGTGGGCGGTGGGAGTGGGGAATGGGAGGTGGGAGGTGGATATGTCGATAGAGGATTAGACCACGGGGATTCACAGATTTTACTGGAGCAGTGGGTGAGAGAATTATCGACTGATTGTCCTAAACTGGCCAACCTAACAAATTTTCTGGACTTCCTCTGCGAATCTGTACGTCAATTATGTGAGTCATGAGTATAACGCCTGGCTACACAGTGGGTCAAAACGCGGGTGTTATTTGAGGCGCAGCGGCCCTTAACACTCGACCGCAGGCGTTACATGATAGTTAGAATTGATACCGTAAAGCTTAACAGCAGCGCATGGTCCCGAGTACGCACGTATACTGAGTGCAATTAAAGCAGTAGTAGTATTGTGCAGCACGCGGCGAGGAGTGGCGGCTGCCAGGCAGCGAGCGACAGTCGCGCACCTGATCGCCGACGAAGTCGTGCACGGCGGTGCGACAGACGTCGCCCTCCTTCTTGCCCGGACACACGGCGTCCACGTTGCAGCCGAACGCCATCAGCGCCTGGAACGGCACCATCACCTGCAGCCCATGCACGCCCAGCACCACGCGCAGCGCGTCAGCTCGCCGATCATCGCGGGCAATCGACGCGCGCGTGCAGCCTGACGAGCCTATTTCCGACACAAAATTACGATGCCGCGATGCAATTTAGACGATGGAAAGAGCGGGTGGGACGCAGTGAGGCGCGGCGGCGTACCTCGTAGTCCTCGACGTAGTCGCCCACGATGAAGAGAATCTTCTTGCCCTTCACCATGCTGCCCCCTGATGCGCGACAATAACGACTCGCGAGGGATTCGATTAGACTAGTCACGACAATATGGATGCTAAGGTTGTAAATAACCTGGTCGCGAGGTACGACGGAATGGCGGATGGAGGGGGTGGATGCGATGCAATGTGCGGCGAAATGGAGAGGGAGGAATGATCTCGAATTCGGGTGCAGGGAAACGAGAAGACTCCGAATTCTGAGTGAACTCGTTTCCAATAGGAAATGCTTCGACACCCACTAGCACCACATGCTAAGGACGCGGTGCATACCAAGGCTACCCATATTATAAGAGCACTGATTATTTTCACAATTGAGCAAGGTCCTATCTGTACAAGCATTCGAATAAACAATTAACGAGCATGTATGGACCCAAGTGCGTTTCCCCAAACCACCGCCTAATGCGATGACTGACGTGCGATGAATTATGCCTTGGCAAAAATATCCTCTACCCTTCTTGCTCGGTGTGTTATCAGACGCTACGTGCCGCACTGCAGTTCCGGGCACAAACCATGTGCAATGAACACAACGTGCGAACCGCACGGGGTACACTGTTCATACACCCTGTTCCAGGCGTGCCATGTTTCCCTGCTACCGTATTGTTTCTCGCAAATTGACAAGGGTCTTGTCGGATCCGACCAACACAGTAACCCTGCCATTACTCGAACGTTGTCACGAATTCGCATGTGGATGCGCCATGCCCCTTCAACTTCCGGTTTGCTCCTATGTGATGCTTTCCTACTAAGCCAATGGACCATTCACACCATTGTCCTTCCAAGCTTCTTCTCAAAGAGGCGCCTCAAGAGGTAGACCTGCAGAGGAGGATGGGGTGAGTGCATCCAATGAGGAGAGTGGGTCTGCATGCTACCGTGCCGTGCCGTGCGTGCATAGTGGAGGGAAATGCAGGGGGGTGGAGCATGTGAGGGGGGTGGGAGGGGGCGTGCCTGCAGGAAGGAGCAGGTGATGAGGGCGAGTGACTGCACGGCCGTCTTCACCACCAGCTTGCGCGTCGTGGCCTGCGCCACTGCACACGGCGGCCAGCGTGGCACCGGGGGGTGGGGGGGGGGGGGGGGGGGGGAGGTGGCGGGGGGTGCGGGGGGTGGAGCACATGTGACGATGGAGAGCAGAGTGTGCGAGCAAGAGGGTGTGCAGCGTGTGGCAGCAAGAGGGTGTGCAGCGTGTGGCAGCAAGAGGGTGTGCAGCGTGTGGCAGCAAGAGGGTGTGCAGCGTGTGCCTTGGACGATGCGCGTGGCAAGTAACAAGAATGCAAATGCATTCAAAGAACCAGGTAGAAATATCTGGCTGTCAAAGAAATATAGGTGGTGGCATGGTGGCATGGTGAGGCGCTCACGCTGGTTCTGGCGCTCTGCCTGCGCGTGGAACCACTTGGCCTCGAAGTACACACTGGTGATGTGGTTGTGCAGCCCTGAGAGCTTGGTCACTATGGGCAGTATGTGCTCTGAGGGGGAGGAGCGGGTGGAGTGAAGGTGCAGTAGGGCAGCAGCAGTGAGTGGTGATGAGTGGGACGATGAGAGGACGTGGGCAGAGCAGTGGCAAGGGCGCACTTGCTTGCCTTCCAAACGCTCCCTCGCATCAGGCTGTGCCGCGTTGCCTGGTTGCTGCTGACAGGCAGTTTGTGCCGCAGGCAAACATTGGCACAATGAGACCCTGGAGACACTACTTTGCTACGAGGTGGCAAGGGACAGAAAACACTGGAATAGAAGGTGCAGGGAGAAGGGAATCAGAGAGAAGAAATGCGAACGGAATATGAATGCTGGAGAGAAAAGAGCGCAGGGAGAAGATAAGGCAGGACAGAAAAGGAGGGCGAATGAGTGAGACTGACCGTCGGTGGCGATCTCGTGGGGCTGCACCTGGTGGCCCACAAACACCTCCAGTGACACCGTCTCAAACACCGGCGACCTGCCCCCCCCCCCCCCCCCCATGCAGCACAGGCGGGTGGGCAGGAGGGAGCGGGGGAGGGAGGGAGACATGTTAGGTTATCGTTAAAGCCAGGCCAGCATTCACCACTCGCCTCCCTCCCATGCCACTCGCCTCCCTCCCATGCCACTCGCCACCACCCCCTTCACCTCAGTGTTGCCCTCCTCCCCCCTCATCCTCACTCCCCCCTTTCCACCCTCTTTTCCCCCTATCCCTCTTCCTCCTATCCCTCTCCTTCCCCCCCTTCCCACCCTCTACCTCTTCCCCTTCTTCCCCCCCCCCCCCACCGCGCACTTGTTGGAGAAGCAGAAGCGGTAGTCGCCCTCGCGCTGCGACATGAACTCGAACTTGCCCTGCGTCTGCGCCTCCGTGGAGAACGCCGTGTACCCGTCCGGGTCGCTGATCTGCACACCGCACACAAGGGGGAAGGGGGCGGAGGGGGAGGGGCAGGGGAAGGGGGGAGGTAGCACGATGGCGCGGGGGCTGTGAGCGTGGAGCACAGGGAAGAGTGGCGCAACAGCAACGCTTGCCAACATGCGAGGCACTGATAGGCCCTGAGACCACTGGAAGCACGCGCCAGGTGGACTAGCCAGCAGGCTGCCGCTGTGAGCTGCGAACATCACTATCTGCAACGCCGTACGTTCCACTCACCACCAGGTCAACGCCGTACGTTCCACTCACCACCAGGTCAACGCCGTTCCACTCACCACCAGGTCAACGCCGTTCCACTCACCACCAGATCAACGCCGTTCCACTCACCACCAGGTCAACGCCGTTCCACTCACCACCAGGTCAACGCCGTTCCACTCACCACCAGGTCAACGCCGTTCCACTCACCACCAGGTCAACGCCGTTCCACTCACCACCAGGTCAACGCCGTTCCACTCACCACCAGGTCAACGCCGGTCCACTCACCACCAGGTCAACGCCGTTCCACTCACCACCAGGTCAACGCCGTTCCACTCACCACCAGGTCAACGCCGTTCCACTCACCACCAGGTCAACGCCGTTCCACTCACCACCAGGTCAACGCCGTTCCACTCACCACCAGGTCAACGCCGTTCCACTCACCACCAGGTCAACGCCGGTCCACTCACCACCAGGTCAACGCCGTTCCACTCACCACCAGGTCAACGCCGTTCCACTCACCACCAGGTCAACGCCGTTCCACTCACCACCAGGTCAACGCCGTTCCACTCACCACCAGGTCAACGCCGTTCCACTCACCACCAGGTCAACGCCGTTCCACTCACCACCAGGTCAACGCCGTTCCACTCACCACCAGGTCAACGCCGTTCCACTCACCACCAGGTCAACGCCGTTCCACTCACCACCAGGTCAACGCCGTTCTGCTCCCAGTCGCCCCACGCGTCGGCGCTAACGACGACGAAGTTGCCGTGAACGACGTCACCCACCCAGTTGACGTATTCCGTCAGACACTCCTTCCGGTCCAAAGTGAACCGCACGCCGCGCGCGCCGCTGCTCGCGGACAGCACGAGCACGAGCAGCAGCAGCTCGCGAAAGCACTGCCGCCGCATCCACCACCGCATCCGCGGGAGGATGCAGCGATTAGGCCTTGAATGCATCGCAATCTGGGTTATATTTGCTCAAATTGTGAAAAAGGGTGCAGAAAATGGTGCTGAAGATGTGGCCAAGAGTCATGTAGTGATCTGTTGGTAGTGTCGCCGTGACTGGCGCTGGTGCTTCACATCAGCTGCACAAAAGCATTGCTGGTGGTGGATCGTGACCAACATTGCTGGACACTGCTCGCATTATAGGCTGGCGAAAATCTTCGCAGTAACACACATTCCACAACCCAGCTTTCGCCATAAAGAAGGTTCGCCTTAGGGCGTGTTGCAAGTTCAAACATCGAAGGATCGTGGCTGCATACCGATCCCTTGTTGGAGATCCTGGGCTCACTGCGTTATCGATCACTGTACCACGACCGCCCAAGCGTACTACCACCTAGAGAGGTGCGACGTGTGGTTTCGCTTTTCAAACGCAGAAACAATAAACACTCTGTTCGCCACTGCTCGTGAAATTTTGCAGCCCGTATAACACTCACATGCGAGTTTTTCTGCGCATCGCGAAATGGTGTCGTGACTGTATGTTTTCTGGATCGTCAATCTCACGGTCGATCTTCGTGGCGAGGCGATCGAGCTGGTTTTCGCCTGTTGGAAACAATTGATTTAGCGCCTCTGTCGTGTCGAAACACCAAGTCAGAAGCGAAGCGAAGCATATCGAAGCACTGGCGAGTCAACCCTCGGAGGTTGAGCAGTTGCTGGAGGTTACGCGAAAGTCAAAGGTCAGCGACCTTTGACCTGACAAATACAGCGCGACAGCAAGGACACACAACTGACTCGTTACAGAGCAGTTGCCCGAGTCGTCACTGTATCGAACCGCAACAGCAACAGTAAAACAGTTGGAACCGTATCTCTTCGTATTCCTTGTACTCTTATATAATCTTGTATCCCTTTGCTTTAATCAATTCACTTTGCCCTCACATACCAGCGCAAGGTGGTTCATAAATCTTCATTAAAAAACGCTTCCGCTATTACAACAAGTCCTACCCAGAGTTCAGCCCTGCAAAGATCCTAAGGGCTTTTTCTCAGCCCAACATGGTATGAGAGCTAACAGGGGGAACTCAACTACTATCAAGCTATCTACAACGTCAGAAGGCATGGCAACACAAAAGGAAAGGAGCTCCTGTAACGGCTCCTCGGGTACTACTCCTACTCCACCTCCTGCCTCTGGCCTACAGACAGAGGAGGGTACGGCAACAAGAGCAACTTCTGCCGAGACTCCCGCGAATCAACCTGCAAGCTTCGATCAGAACATGATGGAGAAATTTTTCTCCTTCATGTCCTTCTACGAGCAACACCAACAGTCGGCACCTGCGCAGTCAAACAACAGCAACAACAACAACAACGTGACTCTAATGAGCCTTGATGGTTCATCCTACGCACGTGGAAATCAACAGCAGCAACCTACCTTTGCTCCGTACGAGCCCCAGCGCGGCTCCGTCAGCTTTATGCCACAACCGCAGCCTGCACCTGGACAAGAGAAGACACTGGACGCACTTCAAGTTCAGTCGCAGTTCGCGCACGTCTTAAAACTGCAGACGTCAAGGCCCTTCGACGGAAAGGACTTCTTCATCTGGTCATTCGAGTTCGAATTGATGATGGAAGGCGCGCAGATTCTTGGCTTCTTCGACGGATCCCTGCCATACACAACACACGGCACACAGTATGACAAACAGCAGTACACATATCAGTCAATGATGGCGTACACGATTCTACTGAGGAACATCACTCCAAATCAGCAGCAGAATATACGGTCTTACCGGGGATATGGCAACTCCGCCGAACTCGCATACAACCACTTGAAGAGCCTGTATCAAGCAACAGACAGCGTAAATCAGAGTCGGTTGATGGCGCAACTGACAACAGTCGAGATGAAACCAGGCGAAAAAGGAATGGCGTATATCAGCCGCTGCCGCGAACTACGCGACAAACTCATTCGATGCGGTGGATCGATATCTGAAGAAGCCTTCGTCACAGTCGTCATCACTGGACTTGGTCCTCATTGGCGCTCCACTCGAGCTATTCTCCGAGCTCACGGGAAGATCTCCGAAGCAGCACTCTGCGCCGAAATTCACGCCGAGCAGCAAGACATGGACCTGCAAGAGGAACGGCACAAGAAGAAAACATCAGTACCCGAATTCGCGTTTCACACTCAGCGACGCTACAACAACAACAACAGCCGACAACAACCAAGGCCGGTACCTCCGTTCTGCCATCTCTGCAAGACGCCAGGACACCCGCGCACACACTCCCCGAATCGACAACAGTCAACACCGCCACAGCGATAGCTTTGACCTTCAAGCAGCCAAGTCGCTTCAACCTCACTACGCTCAAGTTCAAACGACATCAACGGGACAATCTGCACAAGGAGCAAGAAACATCGTCAGTTGTATGGCAAGACTGAGCGACTCCTGTATCACCGAGTCACCGCCACACTACTCACCGGAAGAGCAACTCGACAACACTACACCTCGCCGCGAGTCACTTCAACCGAATCCGACATACGCAGCTATCGCCCAAAGTGAGCCGTCCGGAAAAGATACTTGGTTCCTGAATAGTTGCTGCGGGCAGCACATGTGCTCTTCGGGACGTTTCGTTCAGCGCGAGCACCAGCTTCAACGCGAAGTCGTCATCACCGTCGCCAACAATCAGAACCTGCGCACACGACGACAAGGAATTGTACAACTTCAGTCGCGAGAGACAAACGTCATTCTACAAATGTCAAAAGTTTTAATTGCGGAGGGACTCGGCTACAACTTACTGAGCGTCAGTCAGTTGATGGCGAAGGGTATCCATCTCGAAGCAGACAGCACTACACAGGAGTTCAAACTGTATAACGGCAGGGGAGGTCTCTATATCGGGAAGGCAGTGCTGAAAAACAACGTCTTCGTTCTCGACTTCGTCCCGGACCTTGGCACCGCTGACAGCGACGCCATCGTGAACTTCACCTCTTGGACACATCCACCGGATCTTGACCCAGACTTCAGTCCTGGAGGCTTCTGGTACTCGGAAACCATCCCTGAAGCAGAAAGAACAAGAGCGTTAGCGACAATTCAACATTCGGCAGCAGCAGAGACAACATCGGCAGCAGCAGAGACAACATCGGCAGCAGCAGAGACAACATCGGTAGCAGCAGAGACAACATCGGCAGCATCAGAGACAACATCAGCAGCAGCAGAGACAACATCGGCAGCAGCAGAGACAACAACAGCAGCAGCAGAGACAACGGTAACAGCAGTGGCAACATCAACACCAATCGCTGGTCCTTCAACGGCACCGATCTTCGTCGATGACACACCACCGACACCCGCGCAGCAGCTAAACCCGGCACCACGAGAAGTTCATCGAAGCGCCAACTTCACCGCCAGCTTCTACTCCAACTCCGACATGTACCGACGCTCACCCGGACACCGCGCCAGCGAAGAAATCTGGCATGCACGGATGGGACACCCAAGCAACACAACGTTAAACAACACAATAAGAGCAGGAGTGCTGGACAAAGATTCGCTCCTACTACATGACGGGAGAGAACTCCAACGAGTCCGCGGAACGTGCTTCACATGTCCTGAAGCCGACTTACCGCATCATCCGTTTGTCCCTCACCACAACCCGAGTGCACCAGCATACGCACCACTTGAAAAGGTGTACAGCGACATCCTGTACAATCGCGTACCAGGACAAGAAGCTTACAACTACACCATCACCTTCATCGACGCCGCCACCCGATACGTTTGGCACCTGAACCTTCCGAGTCGCGACATAGCTTTCGAAGCCTTCGTCGCCTGGCTTCCAGCAGCAGAACGAGAGTCCGGAGTAAAGCTAAAGAGTTTTCAGTCAGATGGAGGCGGAGAATATACCTCACAACGCTTCAAGGACTACCTGGCAGAGAAGGGAATCAAGAGGCTCATCTCCCTTCCTTACGCCCATCAACAGCAGGGTGTAGCAGAAAGAATGAACAGGACCCTTCAGAACACCATGCGCAAACTGCTACGTGGCATGCGGCTACCCAACCACCAGTGGCCCGAAGCAATGGACCACGCCGTCACGCTGCACAACTTGCTCTCGTCATCATCGCTCCCGAACAACGCATCACCGCATCTGCTGTGGACAGGAAAATTGGGCAGCACAAAAATGTTACGAGTCTTCGGCTGCATGGTACAGTACCGACCCCCATCTCCACGAGCCGGCCGATTCTCCCAACGCGCACAGTGGGGACTACAACTGGGCATCGAAAAGAATTACAACGCATGGAAGATTTTTGACGTCCATACCAAGGAAACAGTGGCAGCACGTGATGTGATTTTCTACGAACGACTCACTCTCGACTCCTACCTAGCCAACGTGGAAGAACAACGCGACCTCACCAGTGGACTTCGTGGAGACCGAGCCTTCGCTTCCGCAGCGGACGAAGCTGACTTGGACGAGCAGAACGTGGACGCAGCCTCGGAGGAAGCCGGACCTCTCCCGTACTGCTCCGTCGATGTCCCAATGGATGACGAAAACCCTCGCGAAAGCGTCAACGCCGAAGTATTTTACCACTTCGCCGACAACGGTTACGTTACACCTGCAGAAGTCAACACCAACGAAGCAGAACGCATAGGGCCCAACTTCATACCTGACCCAGAAGTAGGTGACGAAGCAGCTTATCCCGCGGATACCACACTCCCCCGCTACACACAGAGTGGCCTCCAGATACTTGGCCTAGTCACCGCGGTCCACGGCACTGCGATTCCTAAGGAGCCTGCGACGGTTCAGCAGGCTCTGGGGGGGGAGCACAGGGAAAAATGGCGCGAAGCCATGGACAGGGAATTGAAGGCACTAGAGGAGCGCAACACCTGGAAAGTCGTTCCCATCAGTGTGGCACGAAACAAGACTATACTCACCGGAAAGTGGGTCTTCCGTGTGAAAACAAAAGCAGACGGCACCATCGACAAATTCAAAGCACGCTGGGTTGTACGCGGCTTCGACCAGGAACACGGACGCGACTTCACCGAAACATTCGCCCCGGTCAGCCGACACACCTCACTTCGAATCCTTCTCGCGATCGCCGCCATGAAGAAGAAGAAGCTGCGGCAAATCGACGTCGCGAATGCATTCCTCTACGCACCTGTTGACGCCGAAATCTTCGTCGAACTTCCACACGGCTCCAACGGAGAGCCCAACCAAATCTGTCAGCTGGTAAAGTCCTTGTATGGCATCAAACAGGCACCGAGGCTGTGGCAGCAGTACCTGCACGCCAGACTCATTCGCATCGGATTCTGTCAACTACCACACGACCAAGGCATGTACCGGCTCATGAAGGGCGACGACTACATTCTGCTCATTGTCTACGTGGACGAACTGCTCTACATCGGCTCAACTGACAATGTCACCACCTGGTTTGAAGGGGAGCTGCAGCAGGATCTCACTCTCACAGTATCATCGACCGTCACGCAATACCTCGGCCTCAACATTCAGGAAGAAGAAGACGCAATCTACCTCAGCGCCGCGAAATACGCCGACACCATCGCTAAACGCTTCGCACTCACACCGACCACCATCTCCACGCCATATCGCTACGCGGCAGGAAACAACAAGGAAGGATCCACTCCGCTAAGACCCGCCGGCATACGCGACTACCAAAGAAAGCTAGGCTGCCTTCTCTTCGCAGCCGTCACTTGCCGTCCGGATCTATCGTATTCTGCGAGCCAACTTGCCACCTACCGTAAAAGGCCTGAAGCAGAACACATGGCGGAACTCGACCGCGCTCTTCACTACCTCGTTAGCACTCTGACGATCAGCCTGACTTATCACAAGAACGGAACGTCGACACCTAAATTAATCGGCTACGTCGACGCCGATCACGCCGGCGACTCCGACAACAGACGTTCACGCACCGGCTACATCTATCGCCTCGAGCCTATCGGACCTATCTCCTGGCAGTCGAGCAAGCAGGAGTTAATCGCCCTCTCCTCAGCTGAAGCAGAATATATCGCACTCTGCTCAGCCACCAAGGAAGGATTGTACCTTCGCGAACTTCTGGAGGAGGCGAAACTGGCTCAGTTACCTAGCTTCTCCTTGTTCTGCGACAACCAGTCAGCAATTCGCATAGCCAACAAAAATGGTTTCGCGAACAGGACGAAGCACATCGCCCTGCGATATTTCTTAGTGAAGGACGAGATCGAGAAGGGGAGACTCGAGCTGTCATATTGCCCCACATCCGAGATGGCAGCTGATTACTTGACCAAGAAGCTCGGAAAGCAGAAGTTCGAGTACTGCATGCTGCTGACTGGACAGAGCCACGTCACCAGCAGCGACACTCCAGAAGCGAAGGGGAGTGTTGGAAACAATTGATTTAGCGCCTCTGTCGTGTCGAAACACCAAGTCAGAAGCGAAGCGAAGCATATCGAAGCACTGGCGAGTCAACCCTCGGAGGTTGAGCAGTTGCTGGAGGTTACGCGAAAGTCAAAGGTCAGCGACCTTTGACCTGACAAATACAGCGCGACAGCAAGGACACACAACTGACTCGTTACAGAGCAGTTGCCCGAGTCGTCACTGTATCGAACCGCAACAGCAACAGTAAAACAGTTGGAACCGTATCTCTTCGTATTCCTTGTACTCTTATATAATCTTGTATCCCTTTGCTTTAATCAATTCACTTTGCCCTCACATACCAGCGCAAGGTGGTTCATAACTCTTCATTAAAAAACGCTTCCGCTATTATAACAAGTCCTACCCAAAGTTCAGCCCTGCAAAGATCCTAAGGGCTTTTTCTCAGCCCAACATGTTACAGCCCTGCAAACGACCGCCCAAGCGTACTACCACCTAGAGTAATGCGACAGTGTGGTTTCGCTTTTCAAACGCAGAAACAATAAACACTCTGTTCGCCACTGCTCGTGAAATTTTGCAGCCCGTATAAGACTGACATGCGAGTTTTTCTGCGCATCGCGAAATGGTGTCGTGACTGTATGTTTTCTGGATCGTCAATCTCACGGTCGATCTTCGTGGCGAGGCGATCGAGCTGGTTTTCGCCAATCTCCTCGGTCGTGCACAGTGCTAAAAATGTAGTATGGTAACCTTTCGCTACAGTGGTTGACCACAGTGAGGATCGGTTCGAAGAGGCGACCGATCCTCTACTTGCAACACGCCCTTACAGCACCTGACCGTTGTTCACCCGTTATTGATTAAACCGGTGTTCGCCACTTCTCGCGTCAATTTAACAAAACCACGCCCTGATGTACTCGGCCGTGTCGGCCTAATCTTCGGAACAAGCCCGAAGCGCTGCACTAGCTAGCTCACAAGCCCACGTTATCGTTTGCATGTTTCGCTATAAAAGTTAGCTCATGCCTTCGCTCACATTCTAGTCATTCTTCCCTCTTTCGTGCAATCCTTGCTCGTTTCATTCAACTGCACTCGTAACACTTGGTATTCAGAGCCACCATCATTCTCGGGCCGTGTATTCTTCTACAATTTCTGATTTTTGTCACTCGAAAGAGCAGACGCCCTTGTGTCAGACGTTATAGTCTTAGTGATGTGTGTCATATGGGGTACAATAGTTAGGGTTATGTTTATGTACCCCAACCAACCTTAGTCAAAACCATCCTTCTATTCTTGACATGGTATCACCTAGGTTAGGATCCTGTGGGATCCCGTTCCTCTCGTTTACGACCGTAGCACCCGAGCCTGTCCCGTACCCTAGTGCCCGTTACGCCCGTACTGTCCCCTAGCGCCTTTCGCGCTCGTCTCTCTCGTGCCCTAGCGCCCGCTGCGCCTGCGGTCGCGTCGCCCTTGCTGTCCCATCCCATCCCGTCGCCCCTGCTGTCCCGTCGCGTCGCCCCCTGCTGTCCCGTCGAGTCGCGCCTGTCCCTGCTGTCCCGTCGCGTCGCGCTGTCCCGCCGCGTCGCGCCGTCCGTCCCGTCCCGTCCCGTCCGCGTCGCGCTTCCCGTCCCGTCCCGTCGCATGCGCCCCGTTCGCCCTGCCCGTCCGTCGCGCCCCATGCGCCCTGCCCGTCCGTCGCGCCCCGTGCGCCCTGCCCGTCCGTCGCGCCCTGCCCGTCTGTCGCGCCCCGTGCGCCCTGCCCGTCCGTCGCGCCCCCGCTGCGCCCTGCCCGTCCGTCGCGCCCCGTGCGCCCTGCCCGTCCGTCGCGCCCCGTGCGCCCTGCCCGTCCAACGCGCCCCCGCTGCGCCCTGCCCGTCCGTAGCGCCCCGTGCGCCCTGCCCGTCCGCGCCTGTTGCGCCCGTCCCTGCCAGTCACGTCCTGTCCCGTCGCGTCGCACTGTCTGTCATGCCCTACACAGGCCCCTTTAGGCGTTTAGGGTTTCAGCAACAGCAGTTCCCACCTCTTCGTTTCCGCTATGGCGACCCCTAGGGTCTTGCGCTTTGACGCCGAGGGTAGGCCGCTTGAGTTCTCCGTCTGGCTCCTGCGTGCGCGCCGCCTTTTAGAGAGTCAGGTTCAGGCAGATGAGTCTCTATGGGCGCACGCTTCTGGCGACCTTCCTAAGCTCGACGATCCTGCACCTTTAGGCACTGACCCTAGCACTGCAGACAGAAACCGTTATGCCCGCCAGTGTGCTGACCTCACAGCGTGGAAGTCGCGTGACGCTGCGGCCTGCATCGCCCTCAGCAGCCTCCTCCCTGAGTCTGAGGAGACCCACTTCACTCAGGTTCGCACGGCTAGTGAGTTCCTGACCGCGATCAAGGCCCGCTACGCTACTCCCACCACTGTCTCTCTTGGTCGCCTGTTCCTTCCGTTCCTATTTCCTGACGTCGCCTCGTTTGAGCGCACTGATGACTTGATCACTCATCTGCGCTCGCTCAATTCTAGCTACCGCGCTGCTTGCGCTGACGCACAGCTTGCACTGCTCCCTCCCCCCATGGCGATTACTATCTATTTCATCGCCACTAGCCTCCCTGACTGCCTTGTCTCGGTTCGTGACGCGCTTCTTCTGAAGCACCCCAGCGAGGTCACTATCGAGGTCCTTGAGTTGGCCCTCAAGGACGTCGAGAGCAACCTCCACTCGGTAGCCTCTTCCTCTAATGCTGTGCCCCCTCGACTGTTCCACGGGTGCACTGTCCCTCAGCTGCCCACCTTTACTGCCTCCCTCGCCACTGTTGCTACTGACGTGACCGCAGCTGCTGTTACGACTTCTTCGCAGTCTCGGGCTAGGAGTGGCAATAGGGGCGGTCAGGGTGCGGGCGGAGGCGGCGGAGGCGGTGGGGGTGACGTGGCGAGTGGCGGCGGCGGGAGTGCAGGGGCTAGAGGAGCGCCTCGTGCAGCGGCCGGTGACTCCTCTGCTACAGCTGGTGGAGGTGACGCCCGGGTTCGTCAGCCACCTACTGGTCTGCCAGCCGCAGGGGGTGGAGCAGCGGCGTGGTACCTGACTCAGCGACAGCAGCAGCAGCAGCAGCAGCCCCTCCCCTCGCAGCAGCCACAGCAGTAGCAGCGGAAGCAGCAGGTTTCGGGGCAGGGGCCAGGACAGCGTCAGCTGCAGCGCGGTGTCGTCCACCCTCCCTGCACCTATCACGTTCTGACAGGTGCCCGCCGCGGCCAGCCTTGTGGCCGCAGCCACCCACCAGGTCAGTGCTTTGCTCAGCTTACTGACACGGTTTGGTTGGCCTACGGCGTTGACGGCCCTGCCCCTAACTGGCTTCCCCTTGTTCAGACGTACGGCCCCGCTCTGTGGGGCATGTCGGCTTCTCAGTTGCTTGATCTCTTAGGAACTCCTCATGCTATGTATGCTGTTGTTGACTCTAGTGCTTCTGACTCTGTTTACTCGAGTGTTGTTAGCGTAGGTGCTAGTCTTGCTGAGGTGCCTGTTGCTAGTGTAGGTACTTGTGTAGACACTAGTCCAAGAGCTGCTCCGGAGGACGCTTCGCTGTCTTTCACTCTGGACTCCGGAGCTTCGCACCTTTTCTTCCACAACCACACGACACTTACCCCGCTTTCTACGCCGGTCTCTGTAGCACTGGCTGATCCCACTTCGGGACCAGTCACTGCTCGCTACACTACTACGCTTCCGTGCCCGGCTGTTCCCTCCGGTTCTCTGACCGGCTTCCACGTCCCCTCGTTCTCGAGGAACTTGGTGGGCGTGAGGCCGCTCGTGAGTCAGCACGTGGGTGTGTGGATTGAGCCTTCTGGCGAGACTGCGGTTTGTGTCGACGGGGACACGTACGCTCCTCTCGTCACCTTTACCGCTGAGCCGGGCTCTGGTCTCTACACACTTCACACTGGCCCCCGAGGGCAGCAGCAGCAGCAGTAGCAACAGCAGCAGCAGCAGCAGCAGCAGCAGCGGAAGCAGCGGAAGCAGCGACAGCAGCAGCAGCAGCAGCAGCAGCAGCAGCAGCAGCTACTGCCCCCGACCCCTGTCACTGTCCCCCGTCAGGTTCCCGCGTCTCACCAGGTTGCCGCGTCTCCTCAGGTTCCAGTGTCTGGTCCAGTTGCTGCATCGTGCTCCTGCCGGTCGCTTGCCCACCCCACTGTTTTGTGGCACCACCGGATGGGGCACCCGTCCATTTCTCGCCTGCGCGCTATGTCTAGCCATCGTCTTGTCTTAGGCCTCCCGCGTGTCTTGCCGTCGTTGCCGCCTTCGCTTGCGCCACCCTGCGGTCCCTGCATCGAGGGTCGGCTGTGCGCCACCACCCCTCACTCCTCCTCCCTTCGTCCGGCCACCGAGCCCTTCGAGACTCTCCACTTGGACGTCTGGGGCCCCGCCTCGTGCCCTGGCCCTGAGCGAGAGAGTTTCTTTCTCGTGGTCGTTGACGACTACTCCCGCTACACCACAGTGTTCCCCCTGGCGAAGAAGTCCGACGTGACTTCTACGCTGATCCGGTGGTTGCTTACCACTGCGGACACTCGTGGTCGTCGTGTCAGCTGTCTTCACTCCGACCGCGGGGGTGAGTTTCGTTCTGGCGTTCTCGCTGGATTCTGTCGCGAGCAGGGCATCCGTCGTCCTGGACGCTTCCAGAGTCCCCACAGTAGAATGGGGTTGCTGAGCGCCGCATAGGCTTGGTCATGGAGATTGCCCGCACCTCCTTGACTCACGCCCGTGCCCCCCATTTTCTGTGGCCCTACGCGGTTCGGTACGCCACTCACCAGCTGAACCTCTGGCCCCGTGTCTCTCGGCCAGAGGTTTCACCGACCAGTCTTTGGACCAGGTCCCCTGGTGCTGCGTCGCGTTTTCGTGTCTGGGGTTGCTTGGCACTTGTTCGCGACACCTCCACGGACAAGATCTCGCCTCGCGCTGTTCCCTGCGTGTTCCTTGGTTTCCCTGAGGACTCCTCTGGCTACACCTTTTACCACCCTCCCCTTCACCGGTTCTTTGACTCTCGTGACGTCCGTTTCGACGAGTCCGTCCCCTACTACGTCAGGTACCCCTGTCGAGGTCTCTCGGTTCCTCCTCCCCCTCTCTTCCTGACTTCAGCTCCCCCTCCTGCTCCCCCGGTACAGCCTCCCCCCCCTGGTCCCGCCCCGTCAGGTGTGTCCCACGCTACCCCTCCCCCCTCGGTAGCCCCTCAGGTGCAGCCTCCTTCCCTGCAGTCATCCTCCCAGCCTACAGCAGACCCTGCGGGAGCCGGTTTTCGTGGCGAGGACCCTGGAGGTGCTAGCTCTAGAGGTGCTGGAGTTGGAGCAGAGAGCATACCTGTGCGAGGTCCTGGTTCTGGGGGTGCTGGAGTTGGAGCTGAGCCCGTGACTGCAGGAGACTCTAGTCTTCGGGGAGCTGGTTTTTGTGGAGCTGTCCCTGGGGGTGCTACGACTGAGGGTGCACCCTCTGCTGGACCTGGAGAGCCTGGGACGGACCTTGTTACTTCTGGTGGTGCTGGCTCTGGGGGTGGTGCGACTGGTTCTTTGGAGAGCGGTCCTGGGGCTACCACCGCTCCGGACACTACTCCTCCCCCCCACCCCTACCCGACCCGGCACCAGGCCCGTGTACGCCGTGCCCGTGAGGAGCAGCTGGAGGTGGAGTGAGAGGAGAGAGAGTTGGAGCGGCAGCAGCTGGAGCTACAGCGGTTGGAGCAGCAGCAGCAGCAGCAGCAGCAGCCGTAGCAGCAGCAGCCGCAGCAGCAGGAGCAGCAGCAGCCGCCGCAGCTGGAGGAGCAGCGGTCGCAGCCGCAGCAGTAGCAGCAGCAGCAGCCACCTCCTCCTCCTATCTCTGGTCTTCGGACCCTTGGTCTCCCCTCTCCCTCTCCTCCCTCCTCCCCCTCTCCTCCTGTCTCTGGTCCTCCGCTTCCTCCTCCTGACCCCTCCCCAGCTGTTTTCCCTCCTCCTCTGCCCCCATTGTCCCCTCCTCTTTCTCACAATTGGTCTTCGCGTCGCTCTCCTCGTGATTGTCCCTCGTCTCCTGTTCCCTTCACTGACCTTCGTACTGCCCTGTTTCGTTCTTGTCCGCCTCGTTCGTCTCCTTCTGTACTTCCTTCTCCTCCTGAGTCGGCTCTCACTGCTTCCCTCTCTACTCCTGTCACAGACTACTACCGCACGTACCGTCCTGTTCTCTCTCGTGTTCTCGCCTCTCTTGTTACCGACCCACGTGCTTCTCTGTCCTCTGTCTCCGCTCTTACTGCCGCAGTCACTGAGTTTGCCTCTACTTGCCGCGTTGACTACGTCACCAGTCTTGTGGCTGCTTCTCCTACCAGTCCTCTGGCCGTCGGGTGTGAGTCTGCCCTTGGCTGTGACGCCCTAGAGGACAGGCAGTTTGAGCTAGAGTTCCTGGCAGCCGCTTCCCCTCATCTCTGTGCCATGCTGCTCGCCCCTGAGGGAGACCCCAACGCCCTTGACATACCGACTCCTCGCACTTACGCTGAGGCAGTGTCAGGGCCTTGGGCCTCTCAGTGGAGAGCTGCCATGGACTCAGAGATGGCCTCCTACAGATCCACAGGCACTTACGTCGACGAGGTTCCCCCCCCTAGGGCGAACGTAGTCGATGGCATGTGGATCTTCAGGGTGAAGCGGCCACCGGGATCTCCTCCGGTCTTCAAGGCGCGCTATGTGGCTAGAGGTTTCAGTCATTGCGAGGGAGTTGACTTCTTTCAGACCTTCGCGCCTACCCCGAAGATGACCACTCTTCGGGTGTTACTGCACGTAGCAGCACAGAGAGACTACGAGTTACACTCTCTCGACTTCTCTACTGCTTTCCTTCAGGGTAGCCTACACGAGGAGGTATGGCTGCATCGTCCCTCTGCCTTCACTGGCACTTTCCCTCCTGGGACCCAGTGGAGGCTGAGGCGACCGGTCTACGGTCTCCGTCAGGCTCCTCGTGAGTGGCACGGCACCCTTCGTTCTACCCTGTCTGACCTCGGTTTCCAGCCGTCTTCTGCCGACCCGTCGCTGTTTGTTCGGCGTGGCTCCACACCGTTCTTTGTACTGGTCTACGTCGACGACCTGGTTTTCGCCACTGCTGACAGGGTTGCTTTAGCTGACGTGAAGCGCGAACTGCAGAAGAGACACACGTGCACTGACCTTGGTGAGCTGCACCACTACCTTGGCCTACAGATCACCAGGGACAGAGCCGCTCGCACCATTACACTCTCACAGTCACACATGGTGCAGCAGTTCCTTCAGCGGTTCGAGCTTCAGCACTCCACCGTACAGCACACACCTCTTGCTATTGACCACAGACTCACTGGACCCTTCCCTGACGAGCCGTTTGAGCCTAGTGGTCCTTACGCAGAGCTTGTGGGCTGCCTCATGTACCTGATGACTTGTACTCGCCCGGACCTCGCCTTCCCTCTCAGCATCCTTGCTCGCTTTGTTGCGCCAGGGAGACACCGTCCAGTTCACTGGACAGCTGCTGTGAGGGTGGCGAAGTATCCAGCGACGACATCAAGCGTGGGGCTGGTTTTTGGAGGGCAGCAGTCTGTTGTACATACTGGACACTGTGACTCTTCTTACGCTGACTATGCCGAGACTCACAGGTCTACTCAGGGGTACTGCTTCAGCCTGGGCTCTGGAGCTGTTTCGTGGAGGTCCACGCATTCCTCCTCGGTCTTGACCTCTACCGCTGAGGCTGAGATCTACGCTGGAGCCATGGCTGCACAGGAGCTGCATTGGTTGACCTTCTTGCTCACCGACTTTGGCGAGCGGCCGAGCTCTGCACCGACCTTGTTCACTGACAACAAGGCGTCGATTCTCCCCTGTCAAGAGCCGCGACTGGAGGGCAGAGTGAAGCACATCAACGTCAGGTACTTTCTTCAGCGAGAGTTGCAGAGGCGTGGAAAGGCTCGCTTCGACTTTGTTGAGTCCGAGGCCAACACTGCAGACATCTTCACCAAGGCGCTTCCGCCTTGTGACCACCAGAGGTGTTGTGTGCAGTTAGGACTCGTCGACACAGGTTCTCGCCTTGCGTAGTCTTGAGTTCTCCGCTTGCTTTGTTTGTACGCTTTATATATACCTCTGTGAACTCTTGAACTGGCCTTGTGGCTCTTTTGCTTTTGCTCAGAGTGTGTGGTGACATTGTGATCCACCCTGAGATTTGTTGCTTTGTGACTGGTCTTGTGACCGTATGTTGTTGGTTTGCTTGACACCCCTCACTTAGGCTATGGGGCTGTGTCAGACGTTATAGTCTTAGTGATGTGTGTCATATGGGGTACAATAGTTAGGGTTATGTTTATGTACCCCAACCAACCTTAGTCAAAACCATCCTTCTATTTTTGACACCTTGGCGCATTAAGAGCCGCTGCCCCTGAGCTCTTACGAAAGCACGTGCAACCACGACTGTGCCTAACACCTATGTAAGCCGACGCCCTTCATAATGGGAGACCGCATCAGTCTTGCAAAACTCAAGTAGGAGTGCTAGGACAAATTGTTGGAGCAACGGCACGAGAAATAACCGGAATTTGCGACATTAACAGCATAACAGGAATCACTCCATCGCGTGTCAAATCCTGCACGAACACAAGCACCGCCAGCAACACCGACAGTACCGTGCTGACACGAGAGCGTGGGACAACGTTTGACTGCTGCCAATGATGGCATATCGCGCGAAGAAGCACGCGGCGTACATGATACGACTCACCCCGAGGCAATAACAGGTGGAATCGCCAGGAGGGCGACTGAGAAATAAGATTCGGCACTCGCCTTGCCGATGCCCCTCAAGCTACAATGTCTACTTTGCTTTCACATGAGCCAATGGGGTGGTTCAATGGTTCAGTCGTGGATCTTCACGACGAACGTTTTCTTCGACACCAACTACGTCACGTCGGATGCGGCAAAACTTTCGCCGCGATTATATAAACGTCTGCCGTAAGAGGATGGACCTTCCGGACCTACAATCCCTGTGGTACCGTCTGTCAAACTACATACATATTTGTGTAAGCTAGGCTGTAGTGAAACAGACAGTACAGAGGATAATACTTCTAGAGTTTTGTTTTTGAATCTCACCCTTGCCTTAGTTGACCACTTCGCTTTGATACCATCTCAAAGTATGCAAGCGGAGTGATCAACTAAGGCAAGGGTGAGATACAAGTACAAAACCCTAGAAGTGCTATCCTCTCTACTGTCTGCCTCACAACGGCCTAGCATACATAGATTTGTGTATAGTTTGCACAGCTGACGGACCGCGTTCACGCACAGTACGGTCTTGGCGCCGCTCCGGATTGGGCCCCGCTTGCTCGATCTTATGGTCCTGTTTTGTGGGACATGTCTGCGGCAGAGTTAGGATGCCTTGGGACCTGTTTATGCGAAGTATCCTGATGTTGACTATGTGCTGCTGGATCTGTTTGCTCGCGTGTTCGTAGCTTAGGATCATTGCCTGTTGCTAGTGTGGGTGCGTGTGTTTCTAGTCTAGGTGCTTGTGTAGTTATTAGCCCAGGTGCACCTACGGCTGAGGCGTCGCTCTCTTTCACGCTGGACTCTGGCGCATCTCAGCACTTCTTCCGTGACCACACCTCTCTCACTTTGCTTTCTGTTCCGGTTCCGGTTGCACTGGCTGATCCTACTTCAGAACCAGTCGTTGCACGCAACTCTACCGCTCTCCTGTGCCCGGCTGTCCCCTCAGGTGTCCTCTCTGGTCTCCACATCCCCTCGTTCCCTCAAAACTTGGTGGGTGTTGGATAACTTCAGGATCGTGGGATCAGGGTCACCGTTCTTGGGCACAGGAGGACTGCGATGTGTACGGTCGCTTCCACCGAGGTGTTTCTTGCCACGTTCACCAGGGAGCCCGGCTCAGGTCTCTACGTTCTGCACACTACGTACCCCCAGGTAGCTACGACTGGTCAGGTAGCTGCGTCGTGCTCCTTGTTGGAAGTGGACAATGGAATGGCCCAAAGTGGTCTCCCTAAAGGCTACAGGTGTCGTCCTGGGGGGGTATGGGTGCGCCGACCCACCAAGGAAAATTGCCCTTTTAACCCAGTTGGTTAGCGAACTGGAGCTATCCTTGCATGGTGCGGTGAGTGTGGAGAAGACTGGGGCTCGATTCCTGCTGTTGGCGACTTCTTGTGCCCTAGTGGTGGGCCCTCTCAGTGAGAGGAGTGTTGGAAGTGGACATTGGAATGGCCCAAAGTGGTCTTCCTAAGGGCTACAGGTGTCGTCCCGGGGGGGTATGGGTGCGCTGACCCACGAAGGAAACATGGCCATTTAACCCAGTTGGTTCGCGAACTGGAGCTATCCCAGCACTACTGTAGGTCCCTCTCCCACCCGGCAGTCCTGTGGCACCACCGTCTTGGTCACCCGTCCCTCCCACGCTTTTGCAGCATGGCTAGCCAGCGTCTTGTCTCAGGTCTCCCGCACGGCTTTGCGTCGCTCCCTTCCTCGCCTGCGCCGTCGTGCACTCTTGCGTCGAGGGGCGGCTGCGCGCCACTCCTCACTTCTCCTCCCTTCGTCCGGCCACCGCACACTTCAAGACTCTCCACGTAGACGTTTGGGGCCCCGACCCTCGCCCTGGGCCCGAGTGGGAGAGCTTCTTTCTGGTGGTCGTTGACGACTAATCCTGCTACACCACCGTGTTCCCCCTCGCGAAGAAGTCCGACGTGACTTCTACGCTGATCCGGTGGTTGCTGGCCACTGAGACCACTCGTGGCCGTCGTGACAGTTGTCTCCAGTCAGATCGTGGAAGTGAGTTTCGCTCTGGCATTCTTGCCGGATTCTGTAGCGAGCAGGGCATCACCCAGTCCTGGACGCTTCCAGAGTCCCCATAGTAGAATGGGGTTGCTGAGCGCTGCATAGGCTTGGTCATGGAGATCGCCCGTACCTCTATGATCCATGCCCGTGCGCCCCATTTTCTGTGCCCCTACGCGGTTCGCTACACCGCTCACCAGCTGAACCTCTGGCCTCGTGTCTCACGGCCAGGGGCTTCACCGACCTTCGCCCCGACCCCGAAGATGACCACTCTTCGGGTGCTACTTTACGTTGCAGCACAGCGAGACTACGAGCTGCACTCCGTCGACTTCTCCACCGCCTTTCTCCAGGGCTGCCTGCACAAGGATATCTGGTTGCGTCATCCTCCTGGCTTCACTGGCACTTTCCCACCTGGGACCCAGTGGAGAGGCGACCAGTCTACGGTCTCTGCCAGGCAACCTGTGAGTGGCACAACACTCTACGCAGCACTCTTGCTGACCTCAGGTTCCGTCCTTCGTCCCCGACCCGTCAATGTTCGTTCGTTTTGGGCAGGGTTTACGTTCGTTCCTCAGCACACCTTTCTTTGTCCTTGTCTACGTCGACGACTTGGTCTTTGCTACAGCAGACAAGGTTGCTCTGGCTTTCGTAAAGTCCGAATTGCAGAAGAGACACACGTCCACTGACTTTGGTGAACTGCGCCGCTACCTTGGCTTGCAGATTACCAGGGACAGAGCCGCCCGCACTATCACTCTGACTCAGTCACACATGGTGCAGCAAGTCGTTCAGCAGTTCGGCTTTCAGTTCACTACCGCACAGCCCACTCCTCTTGCCATTGAGCACCGGCTCACCGCTTCAGTTCCTGACGAGCCCTTTGAGTCTAGTGGTCCCTACCCAGAGCTAGTGGGTTGCCTCATGTACCTGTACTCGTCCGGACCTCGCTTATCCTCTCAGCATCCTAGCTCCCTCTGTTGTGACTGGGAGACACCGTCCTGTTCACTGGACGGCAGCTGTGAGGGTAGCGAAGTACCAGGCGATTACATCAGGCATGGGGCTTGTTCTGGGAAGGACACAGCCAGTTGTGTTGACCGGTCACTACGACTCTACCTACGCCAACGACGTTGAGACCCAGTGGTCTACTCAGGGGTACTGCTTCAGCTTGAACTCTGGTGCTGTGTCGTGGAGGTCCGCTCGGTCCTCGTCTGTGGCACAGTCTAGCAGTGCCATGGCTGCACAAGAGCTTCGCTGTTGATCTTCTTGCTCACCGACCTTGGTGAGCTGCCGAGCTCTGCACCGGCCTTGTTCGCTGACAACAAGGCCATGTTCCTTTTGTGTCAAGAGCCTCGACTGAAAAGCACAGTGAAGCACATCGACGTTAGGTACTTTCTACTGCGAAAGTTGCAGCGGCGCGGCCAGGCTGGTCGGCGCATAGTCTTTTTTCGCGAAGTCTCCTTTTGTCTCGGCGATTTCCACTGGTGTTGGCCGGTCGTGACGTTTTAATTTCGCGCCATCATTTTCTCCTTTTTTTTCGCCTGCTCCGAAGTCGCCACGTCGTCGCCTTCTTCCCCTTTTCGGATCTTTTCGCGATCGCCAACTCGATCAGTGGCTACTGGTGATTCTGGTTTTTTTACTTCGGGGGTGCTTCACTCTTCTTGCCCTTTAGCTCCGCACGTGACTTTATCATTTTCCAGCACGACAAAATTCGATGCACTGCTGGGCCTTAAAACTCGTACGTTTCATTTTGTGCCGGCCGCTGCTTCGCGTCGATTTTGTCGATGTCCATCGGGTCGGCGATCGTGGGGGGTGCTGATCGCTCCGTGCCGAAATTCTTGTTTGGCCCGTTGCGTCGTATTTCATGTTGACCCCTTGGTCAACGCGTCGAACCGTTCGGCTGCGCATACCATATCTCTGTAGATGCTGTAATTCGCCGCGATGACCTGCAGTGAACTTCGATTTTTAGTCCGGCAAGTCATCGATGCGGTTGAAGAAAATTTCCATCTGCTGCTTATACTGTGCTACAGTACCGAATTGTCGGGTGACGGTGTATTTGATGCTGCGCCATGTACGAACTGTTGATGGGTTCGAAACGTTTGATGAGGGATGCCTGAAACTGCGCCCACGTTCCTTCGCCTCGGAATTTACTGCTACTGTAGATCCACTCGAGTGCCGGGCCTTGTAATAGTGTTGGCAGGAGCCGAATCCGCATCGCGTCGTGTGTCGGGGTCGTGCATCCCACGGCCTTGATATAATATTGAGTGTAGCGATGAATCTCCTGACGTAGGTTCCCTTTGTGCTCGGATCGAACGCCTCTGGTAGCCTCGGACGAGCAGCTTCGAGATTCACTGTAGCTGGTGCCGCTGCTGCAGGTTGAAATGTCGGTGTCGCAACTCTTGCGGCTGCCATCGCTACTGTGTTCGCTGCTGCCGCTGTTGCTACCGTCTGGTTCGAGATCAACGCCTCCAGTCGTAGAAGCGTCTCGCAAGTCTGCTCCTGCTCGTCGCGGAGTGCGGCGATTTCTTGAACAAAGTTGTCGCCTTGCCCCTCCATGCCCGACATGCCTGTTCAAAAACCGATTCGAGGGGGACTGAAAATTTCGCGAAACTGGTTTTACGTACCTGAATCGGCGCTTTTCGTCGTCGCCCCCGCGGCTTTTTTTTAAGTATGAGTTTTAGCGGTTGAAGACCTTCGCGTGTAAACTCGCTCTGATTACAGGATCGAGGATCGAGTTCATAAAATATATTATGAATCCTGGGTACAACTACAGGGCTATATATAGGCACTAAACAAGGACAGTAACCAGGATGTTACGAGAAGGTTCCGCGGGTTGTGACGCGTCCCGAACGGGTCCTTCCCGAATTCGGTAGAGAGTATAACACTTCTAAGGTTTAGTACTTGTATCCCACCCTTGCCTTAGTTGACCACTCCGCTCGTATACTTTGAGACCGTTGTACTGCGAAGTAACTCAATACCGCACCTGAGATGCGTGGTATGGTGTGCAAGTATGCATGGCGGATTCAGCCAATAGCGGCCTCGATTTCGGCGCGCCAGAAGCTGCGCACTTGGCGACAGCTCGGATTGGTCCAGGACTACCCAAGTGGGTTCCAAGCACTGTGTGAGCATATGGGCTACATACACAAAGAAGAACGCGCCGATCGCTATTTCAAAAGAAATCCTGCTCCGTGGCATCACCACCTTGAACGACATCCTAGCGATGGTGGAGAAGCTGGACTTGCTAAGATGGCCAAAGATGGGGTCCTACAGCAATGGGGACACCGTACTTGTGAGACGACCGAGCATGCCATGGTACACGCCGTTGCCGAAATGCCCCTGTCACGCCGTTTTGAGGACGTTGCTTCGTGTGCAACTGGCCTAGGCACCGCAAGAGCAAATGTTCGGAGGTGAAGCAGGGAAAGGGAGACGAGCAGTGGAAAGAGTATATTCAGCAAGGAAACGCTAGGAATCAGGAGCACACGTGCCCTTAACTCACGAGACTCGCGGCTTGCCCAACCCAACCGACCCCCATCGAGTGACAGTGCTGATTCATGCCGTCGACAACACTCGGCCGAAAAAGGAGAGTACAGCGGTAGACAGCCCCACACTATCCTAGATAAGATTTTCGTCGATGGCGGAGCAAGCCACAACCTTATCAATACCTTTGCTACTAAAAAAATGCAATTGCCCCTAGAAAGTTACTTACCTGAGATCGACGCAAGCCTGTTTGACGGCCCGCCGCTGGCCATACACGAACGTGTGGACCGAGTATGAGTTCAATGTGGGAGTGACTTCAAATTCCCAAGAAATGCTGGCAACAACAATCAATGGGACCGACGTTTTATTTGGACGTGATTGGTTGTGACGATACAGCCTGCGAATAGTCTGGAAGACGTGTGACTGCACCGTGCGAATCAACGGTAACAACATCTCCCTGACTCACTGGAGCTTGCCTAAGGCTTGGTTGGTTCCAGTTAGCGCCATCATGATGAGATGCGCGGTGGCGGCTGGGGCTGACGTGTACGATGTTGACGTTCAGGAGGTCGAGGTAGCAGAGAAGCCATATGATTCGCAGAAACTGCTCGTTGACGTACTGGATGACTTGGAAGCAATTGTGAAGCGGTACAAGGAGTTTTTCCCGGATGACTTGCCAGAAGGACTGCCACCTCAACGACCACAGGACCACATCATACAATTGAAATTGGAAGCATAGTCAACGGTACAGTGACAATTTTGACTGACACAGCCCGTACTAGACGAACTACGGTTAGCAGCTGAATTACTTGTTCGAGAAAAGAATCTTTCGCCCGAGCTCGTCACCGCTCGCAGCTCCAGTACTGTTCACACAAAAAAAAGACGGAGGTTTCCGCATGTATATCGAATTCCGGGCAGTTCTTATTTCCTGCTACATCATATGAAAGTAAGCTGTGGCCCCCGCCAGGAATTCCATCGCCAGCTCCCTCTTCAGCATTGTAGGCTCCTCCCACTCCCTTCGTGCCTCATTAAAGACCAGGCCCGGCCCAGGCTGCCCTCTGATCTGCAGGAAGCCTCTCTAGGACCACTATGGGCTTTTGAAATGCTTTCCTATCCAAATTGTGCTCCTTCACACTATCGCTTACGCCCCATATCTCCTCGTACTGCTTCCTTGCTGCTCTGGTCTATTCCATCTCCTTCCAACTCATCACCCCCAGCTCCTCTTACACTAGCTTCCGCATGGCCTGGAATGCCTCCCTTGGCTTGCATCAAATGAAATACATAGAAAATTGTGCCAGCGGGCTTCGGTGTTCCCTAACGCCACTCGGTAGTTCATGACTTCCTCCCACATACAGATAGTCGAGCTAATTTCATACAAATTCTCCACCCCCAGCATGAGGTCATAGTCTTCTAATTGCGAGATTCCACACTGCATCTTGATGGCGCACTCCTCACTCCCACCTGGCAGGATCACGATCTCTACTATGCCCTTCGTCTTCGGCATCCACTTCAGTGTCCCTCTCTCTGCCGTCATAAGTAGGTACCCTGGCCGGACGAGCCATGACTGCGAACTCTTCTTTGCTATTGCCCTCTCCTCACTCTTTGCCCTTGGCCATCATCGTCGCTCCTCGCTCCTCCCTCCCTTCCACCTCTTACAGTTTTTAATATGTGCCCTCGTCTCCGCCGACTTCTTCCTCCCATAGCTAAATAACGTTCCTTCTCTGTGTGGGTTCGCCGGCCGCAATGCTCGCACACCGGCGCGTCCGGACAATGGCGTCTGGACAATCCCTTTGCAGGTATTCCTTGCTTCAACATATGGAGAAAGCGGTTAGTTTTCGGCAGTCCCATCACATACGGCCCGTCCTTCCACAGTTGTAGCAACGTCTTTCCCCTCCTGCACCCCGTAGCGGTCAGTCTCTTTCCACGTTGCTGATCATCCACACAGGCCGCCTCTACTCCCCGCTCCCCTC
This sequence comes from Closterium sp. Naga37s-1, assembly GCA_947471745.1. Taxonomy (NCBI): domain Eukaryota; kingdom Viridiplantae; phylum Streptophyta; class Zygnematophyceae; order Desmidiales; family Closteriaceae; genus Closterium; species Closterium sp. Naga37s-1. Next base: position 1,756,241 of record CANJKZ010000008.1, on the reverse strand, counting down.
TCGCAACCGCTCGATCTTCTTAAGGGTGGCGTTAACTCCCAAGTCAAAGATGCGGAGCTGTACATCTTTCTGTATGTCGTAGTTCAGCCCCCTCAGGAATTTGCAGATAAGCCGATTTTGATTGTGTCATCTCATGTTCCAGCAAACTCCCACAGCATGAGAGCTACAGTTCTCCCTGACGTCTCCTGAAATTTTGAAATTCCTCCACCCTCTCAGGGGTCTGCGCGGGAAACAGGAAGCATGATGTATGATCATGCTCTTCGAGAGGTGGTCGCATTGTCTTGTTGTGTAGTTCCCGTGACTTATGCGATGGATGATTCTGCTTCTCCTGTCAGGGCATTCGCCAGCCCGCAGAAGAATTCCTACAGATCGAGCCGATCTTGTTTCCACACGCAACTTCTCCAACTGCTTGACATCGATTTTCATGGAGGTTCCCCAGAATCGCTCCGCCACTTCAACTTTGAGCAGCAGTGTGTACTTGTGCCGTTGCGACGCCGCCTCTTCCTCTAAACCCTGCCACGATGCGCTGCATTGGTATTTTTCTCGCTCGGTTCGCCCTTTCTCCGAATGCATGTCTCCTCCCGTTGCCTCCGGTGTTCCCGCTCTATTCACGTTCGTTATCGCTCTCTCAACCGAGGTTGCGCTATTCTTTCCATCCCGACCGTTTGCACCTGGTACAAGGTCGTAGCTATATATAGGCACGATACAAGGCAAGTAACCCTGGTGTTACTAGAAGGTACCAAGGCTCTAGAACCGAAATTAATAGGACCTTCCCGAATTCGGTAGAGGCATTCGGTCAATAATCGCGCACACTCCAGGTCACATGAGATAATCCTAGAAATCAGTAAAGTCTGCTGCATGCAATCCTTTTCGGTGCATAGACTAAAATAAGAAATAGTGAAGCAACGAAAATAGGAAACAAATGCAGAAAATAAAAAAGAAAATAGAAATAAGATATTTCAGGATGGAACGGATGGCGTGCTTTCACACCCCCCCCCCCCCCCCCCCCCCCCCCCCCCCCCCCCCTCCCTCAAAACGGGGTGGAATGCGGAACACCTTGCTTCGCATGACATTCCTTTAGAGCACGGCGTGCGTTGCCTATATCAGCTTCTGCGACCCAACTGTCCTTTGAAGGATCATACCCCTTACAACAGATCACGAGCTGGAGTGTGTTGCCACGTCGGCATTGGTGCGCGATGATACGTTTCACCTCGTACTCTGGTTCATCTTGTACAATATCAGGTGGTTTTGGCGGTAGCTGATGTTGACAGCTAAGTGCTACGCGGAAGCGATTATAATTGAAACCACAAAGTCTAAACCGAACGACACTTACTCCACCTAAGACCATTCGAGTGTGACAGGGCGTCACCTCCTAGCCAAAGGCTCATAAGTGCAAGGGAGCAAGCAAGCTTGGCTCAGCTTGTAGTGAGATAAATCTGGTCAAGCAGCATTTCGGCAACACTTCGTATTGATTCTGCTCTCGTCAATGTGTAGAAGTAAAATTCCTAAACGAAAGCAAGAATGCACTGGTAAAATCCAGCAGGTACAAGGACGCTTTTACAGGAAGATAAAACACTAGCAAAGACAGGCACAAAACAGTTATCAAACCGTATTTTTAGAGCTTTGCCACGTCTACAATGAAAACAGTTGTCTAACTTCAGAAAAATTTGGCTTGGTTCGCCTCTGTTGAAAAATTGTCTTCAACCTGCATATATTTCAAACTCCCCTGCTGACTACGCACATGAACAATCATGAATTTGCATGTCTATTGACGAAGACTCGTGTGGGAATACCGTTTTCATGAAGCTTTACAGTTGAAAAATGACTTTCACCGTATTTGTCCCTGTATCGAAATTGCAGCGTTACGCGCGCGACTTTCTGGCAAAAATTCCATGCTCGCCAAGTAAGCGCGGGATACGGTTGTGAAAATGAGAACGAGAATGAGCGAACTATGAAAATGAAGTGAGTACAAATATGAAACCCTAATTGGTTGTACCCCCTATGGGATACCCCACTATAGCCTACACAACAGCATAAGCTATAATGTTCTGACACACCCCCATAGGCAAAGTGGGGGAGAACAAGGGGTCACAAGACCAGTCAAGCAAAGCAAAGCAAAGCAAGCTCAGGGTGGATCACAAAGTCACCACACAGTCCGAGCACAGGGTCAAGGCCACACGGCCAGTTCACATGCAAGAGTACACACATATATATAAAGCTAGACAAGCAAGAGCAGGTATATATATATGTGAGAGTACAAGCAAGGTCAAGAGGAGAGCAAGTGAGGTAAGACAGGCACAAGACCCAGCTGAGTGCAGAAGCGCTGATGATCACAAGGCGGAAGTGCCTTGGTGAAGACATCAGCAGTGTTGGCCTCAGAGGCCACGTACGCAAGCCGCAACTGTCCACGTTGCTGTAGCTCACGAGCAAGGAAGTAGCGGAGAGCAATGTGCTTTGTTCTGTGCTCCAGTCGCTGCTCTCGACACAAGGCCAGCATGGCCTTGTTGTCTATGTACAGGACTGGAGGAGAACGAGGCGGCTCTCCAAGGTCGGTCAGCAGGTAGGTGAGCCAGCGAAGCTCCTGTGCAGCCATGGCCCCGGCGTAGATCTCAGCCTCACAACTCGAGCCAAGAACAGAAGACGAGCGAGTAGCCCGCCACGAAACAGAGCCGGAACCAAGGCTGAAGGTGTAACCCTGTGACGACCGCTGCGTAGCCTGGTCGTCAGCCCAAGAAGCGTCCGCGTGCCCAGTGAGGACCACTGGACTCCGCCCTCCAAGCACTAGCCCCATGCCCGACGTACTGCACAAGTAGCGCAACACCCTCTTCGCTGCAGCCATGTGCTCTGGTCTGTGTCTCCCAGGAGCAACATAGCGTGCAAGAATGCTAAGAGGGTATGCAAGGTCAGGTCGTGTGCAGGTCATCAGGTACATGAGGCAGCCAACAAGCTCTGGGTACGGGCCACTCGACTCTACGGACTCATCCGAAGGCAGAGCTGAGAGCGAGTGGCGAGTAGACAGAGGAGTGGCCTGAGGCGAGGAGTACGTGAAGCCGAAGCGCTGAAGGACCTGCTGCACCATGTGTGACTGAGTCAGGGTAATGGTGCGGCGTGCTCTGTCCCGGGTGATCTGCAAGCCAAGGTAGCTGCGCAGTTCACCCAGGTCTGTGCACGTGTGTCTCTTCTGCAGCTCGGACTTCACGTAGGCGAGTCCAGCAGTGTCAGCTGTGGCAAAGACCAAGTCGTCGACGTACACGAGGATGTAGAACGGCGGCAGAGAGGTGTCGGTGCGTAGAAACAGCGACGGGTCGGCAGTAGAAGGAGCAAACCCAAGAGCCGCAAGCGTAGTCCTCAGTGTGTCGTGCCACTCACGTGGCGCCTGGCGGAGACCGTAGACTGGACGCCGGAGACTCCACTGGGTACCAGGAGGGAAAGACCCAGTGAAGCCAGGTGGGCGACGCAGCCAGATCTCCTCGTGCAGGCTGCCCTGCAAGAAAGCTGTGCTGAAGTCAAGAGAGTGCAGCTCGTAGTCACGGTGAGCAGCAACGTGCAGCAGTACCCGAAGAGTGGTCATCTTCGGGGTGGGGGAGAAGGTCTGAAAGTAGTCAACTCCCTGCCGCTGACTGAAGCCACGAGCCACGTAACGCGCCTTGAAGACAGGCGGAGAACCCGGCGGCCGCTTCACCCTGAAGATCCACATGCCACTGACGATGTTCGCCCCAGGAGGGGGGACAGCGTCAACGTAGGTGCCTGTGGACTTCCAGGAAGCCATCTCTGCATCCATAGCTGCCTGCCACTGAGAGGAGTAGGGACCCTCTATCGCCTCCGCGTAAGAGCGCGGAGTCGGGATGTCAAGTGCATCCGGGTCTCCCTCAGGGGTAAGCAGTACGGACACGAGATGAGGTGAGGCAGCTGCCAGACACTGGAACTCCTCCTGCCTGTCCTCAAGGACGTCCGTGCCAAGGGCACACTCACCCCCGACGGACGGAGGACAGACAGACTCAGACTCAGCGACAAGACTAGCAGCGTAGTCTAAGTGACAGCGAGTAGCAAAGTCGACGAGCTCAGTAACGAGAGCAGACGCAGCAGTAGACTCGAAAGAAGGGTCAGTGACAACAGTAGCAAGGAGACGCGTGACAGTAGGACTGGCAGCACGAAGAGAGTCCGACTCCGGGTCGGCAAGAGCAGGAAGAGAGGACTCAGGAGAAGAAAGCAAAGGGGCACGCAGAGGAGCAGTGGACGGACGCAGAGACATCCGGTGCGTGCCAGGGACAGGAGGAGGACGCTGACGCGAACCGCGACCACTAGTGCGAGCAGCACGGACAGGCGACGCAGGGCGAGACGCAGGCTCACGACGCTCAGCCAGACCTCCAGTAGGACCAGTGTAGGGAGAAGGAGCAGGCAAAGGGGAGGTAGGCTGCAACTGTAGCTGGGACGAGACAGGCTGTGGACACTCTAAGGGAGGAGGAGGACCAGTAGAAGGTGGAAGACCAAGAACCTGCTGCAGGAGTGGAACGAAGTACGGTCGAGGCCGCGCGGCGACGCTAGAAGCAGCAGGGACAGCACCAGAACCCTCAGCAGGAGCACCCGCTCCAGCAGCACCACCAGTAGCTCCAGAACCTCCAGCAGCACCAGGAGCACCCCCAGTAGGACTGCCAGCGGTAGTCTCAGCGCCAACACCCTCAGCAGCACCAGCTCCAGTGCACCCAGGACGAGCACCTCCGGGACCCGCGACCGCAGCACCCTCAGCAGCCGAAGGACCTCCAGCACCAGCAGCACGCCTCCAGCGCCGGGCAAACCACTCACGCAGCTCCTGTGGAGAAAGTGGCTCCCGGCGAGACGAAGCACTCGGAGAACCTCCAGGCGGAGCACCTCCAGGCTCAGCACCCCCAGGCGTAGCACCCCTAGGCTCAGCACCCCCAGACGTAGCACCCCTAGGCTCAGCACCCCCAGGCTCAGCACCCCTAGGCTCAGCACCCCCAGGCTCAGCACCCCTAGGCTCAGCACCCCTAGGCTCAGTACCCCCAGACGTGGCACCCCCAGGCCCAGCACCCCTAGGCTCCGCACCCCCAGGTACAGCACCCCCAGCCTCAGCACCCTCAGCAGCACCAGAGTCACCAGTGACCTCGACAGGCTCGACTGCGTCTACCTGGGACACACCTGAAGGGGCAGGACCCTGAGGGGGGAGGGGGTCTACCTGGGGGGGACCTGGTACCAGGAAGAGTGGGGGTGGGGGGAGGGACGGAGTGCGGTAGGGGAAGAGGCGGTAGTAGGGGACCGACTCGTCAAACGTGACGTCCTGGGAGGACAGAACACGGCGAGAGGTGGGGTGGTAAAACTGCCACCCAGGCGCGTCAGGGGGGAACCCCAGGAAGACGCAAGGAGCAGCACGAGGGGATAGTTTGTCCGCAGACAGGTCGCGGACAAACGCCCGAGATCCCCAGACCCTGAACGCCGACGCATCGCCAACCTTCCCCGTCCACTGCAAGGCTGGGGAGGTCTCCGGCCTGGAGACCCTGGGGTGGAGGTTGATCTGATGCGCCGCGTACCTCACCGCAAACGGCCACAGAAAATGGGGGGCAGCCGCATGCATCATAGACGTACGAGCGACGTCCATGACCATGCCAATGCGGCGCTCAGCAATCCCATTTTGCTGCGGTGAGTCCGGAAGCGTGAAGGTCTGACGGATGCCCCGTGCACGACAGTAGGCACGCAGAAGGCCAGAGGAGAACTCTCCGCCTCTGTCCGAGTGCAGACGCAGAACAGGAAAGTCCGAGCCGAAGCTCTGCCTGAGCTGGAGACGAGCTGCGCGGATCCAGTCGATCAGCACCTCAGTGACATCACCCTTGCTGCGCAAGGGGAAGACTGTGGTGTAACGCGAGTAGTCGTCAACAACGAGCAGGAAGTAGCGCTCATGACCCTGTCCACGGACGCGGGCTGGGCCCCACACGTCCATGTGAAGTGTCTGCAACGGGGCCTCTGTCGAAGGAAACTGGGAGGAGTGAGGGGCAGCACGCTGGCGCCCCTCGACACAGGGCACACAGGCAGGGCCAGGGCCCTGAGGAAGGGGAGGGAGGGACCGGGGGAGACCGGACACAAGAAGACGGGAGGCCATACCTCTGAGCCGAAGCAGAGAGGGGTGGCCAAGGCGGTGGTGCCAGAGGAGAGTCTCGTGAGACAGGAGACGACACGAACAGGGGGCAGACTCAGGACCAGACCTGGACGCCGCAGCAAACACCTGACCCGACGTAACTACCCTACCAGACTCAGCAACTGGAGGAGACGCAGTGGTCAGAGTGTACAGGCTCGACCCCGGCTGACGGGTGAACGTAGCCAGGTGTCCGCCTGTGCCAGCCTCTGTACAGTGGGTCACTCGCTGACGTGCAGGAGTGAACTGGTGGACACCCGCATCCTGTAGGTCAGCACCACTCACCAGGTTCGTCGAGAACGAGGGGAGGTAGAGACCAGACAGGGTGCCAGAGGGAGCCGCCGGACACGGGAGGACTGTGGAGAAACGAGACAGGACCGGACCCCCAGAGGGGTCAGCCAGAGACACCGCAACCGGCCGACTAAGCGGCGTGAGTGTGGTGCGGTCCCGAAAGAAGGAGCGAGACGCCCCAGAGTCAAGAGTGAAGGTGAGGGAGGCCGAAGCCGACGCGGTACCTGAGAGAGCAGACTCACCAGTACCTGAGGACGCAGACACACCAGCACCTAGAGCAGCAGCGTCGTAAGCACCTAGGGCAGCAGCCTCACCAGTACCTAGAGCAGCAGTCTCAATGCCCGGATCGGGCTGGAAACACCGGTAACAGTCACCCTCATCACTAATAGACACAGCATACATGGCAGAGAGAATAGCATCAAAGTCCAGATCAAAGATGGCAACCCCCGCCCTAGACAGCTCGTCCCAGCGAGGGATCTCGGAGGCCTCCGGGAACTGGTGACGCCATGCGTCCGTCAGGCGGCCAAAGCAGCGCGGAGTGGGGTGCGCACCCCCACACTGCTCACCCGTACGGTCGCCGGTGCGCAGGACGTAGGTACACGGACCAAAACCCCCACCCCGCTGGCGTGCAGTGTACCACTCACGGAGCTGCTGAGGGGACAGGGTCGCACGACCACGCTGCTGCTGCTGGCGCGAGCCACCACCGGAGCCACTCCTCTGCAAAGACCCGCGACCAGCTCCACCGCCACCCCCACCGCCTCCACCGCCTCCGCTGCCTCCACTGCCGCCGCCGCCTCCACCGCCTCCTCCACCGCCGCCTCCTCCGCCACCTCCGCTACCACCGCCACCGCCGCCGCGGCCTCCGCCTCCACTGCCGCCACCGAACCCCCCACCCCCACCTCCACCTCCACCGCTACCCCCACTCCCCCCACTGCCTCCACCTCCACCTCCACCGCCCGCTCCTCCAGCTCCCTTGCCCCCCTTGCCCTTGCCAGGGCGGCGTCTCCCGCTAGGGGCAGACGCCGCACCGACCGACTCAAGACCAAGAAGGTCGGCCGAAGCAGCAGAGGCAACAGAGGGCAGCAGGGGGGAGGGAGAACACCCCTCAAAGATGGGGGTGCGCGGGTCACCTCGAGAGGCTCCTACAGCGACTATGCTCTTTTCTATCGCGAGGAGGGCCTTCTCGAGGAGGTCTACAGTGAGTGTGGTGGGACAGACTGAGAGAAAGTGGTCCCTGACTACTCGAAGGGAGTCAGGGAGGCGAGTGACTAGGAAGTACAGAGTGATGTACATGGGGGGGGGGTTTGCGGTGCAGAAGTCAGCAGGAAGTGCAGCGCGGTAGCGAGTGTCACTAGTGCGGAGGTGCGTAATGAGGTCAGCAACGGTGGGAAAAGAAGCAAGGTCAGGGAAGAGGTACGGCAGCATGAGACGGCTCAGTGCAGCAGTGGAAGGGGAGGAGTAGCGCGCGACTACAGCGGCGTCCAAGGTCTGAGCACTCTTGTACTGACTAAAGTGCGCACGCTCGGAGGTAGGGAGGTGGCGACGCACAGCAAGACGTGCAGCAGCATCGCGCGTGGCCCACTGGGAGCGAACTGTGGCGTCAGCATCAGCAGCAGGGGCAGGGGAAGCGCCAGAGGTGAGGTCAAAGAGAGAGAGGCCGTCCGCCCTATCGCACTGTAAGAACAGCTGTAGGTCATCTACCCAGACCTCAAAGTCAATGGCCCGACCCTCAGCGTCAAAAGTGAGGACACTAGGGGTAGCCATGACAGCAGTAGACCAGCAGTGCAAGGAGTAGGGGAAGAGCACGCAGTGACAGAGGGTCTGTGCTCATCGGACAGGGCTGCTCGGGCGGCTCGGCTGCAGGGCGGCTCGGCCGCTGGGCGGCTCGGCGGCTGGGCGGCTCGGCGGCTGGGCGGCTCGGCGGCTGGGCGGCTCGGCAGCTGGGCGGCTCGGCGGCTGGGCGGTCGGCTGCACGGCGGCTCGGCTGGTGGGCGGCCGGGCGGCTCGACTGCAGCGCGGCTCGGCGGCGGGGCGGCTCGGCTGCTCTGCTGCTGGGCGGCTCGGCTGCGCTGCTGTTGGGCGGCTCGGCTGGGCCGCTGACGTAGGGCAGCGGGGCCGCTGTAGAGGAGTGGCGGGGCCGCTGCAGAAGGACGGCGGGGCCGCTGGGTAGTGAGGCGGCGGGGCCGCGAAGATGGGCGGCGGGGCCGCTGCAGAGAGAAGCGGCGGGGCCGCGAAGTCGGGCGGCGGGGCCGCTGAGTAGGGCGGCGGGGCCGCAGTGAGAGAGGCGGCGGGGCCGCGAAGACGGGCGGCGGGGCCGCTGAGACGGGTGGCGGGGCCGCAGTGAGTGGCGGCGGGGCCGCAGCGAGAGATGGCGGCGGGGCCGCGAAGACGGGCGGCGGGGCCGCAACGAGAGAGGCGGCGGGGCCGCAGAAAAGGGCGGCGACGGGCCGTAGGCGGCGCGAAGCCGCAGGTAAGGGCGGCGACGGGCCGGGGCGGCTCGAAGCCGCAGGTAGTGGCGGGGCGAAGCCGCGGGAAGGGCGGCGACGGGCCAGGAAAAAGGGCGGCGCGCCGCAGCCGCTAGGGCGGCTCGACGCGACCGTAAGGGCGGCGCGACGGGCCGCTAGGTGCGACTCGACGGGCCGCTAAAAAAAAAGGCAGGCGCGACTCGAGGCGCGCTTCGGTGGGCCCAAGGAACAGTCCCTAGGAGGGGACCTGCTCTGATTCCATGTGAAAATGAGAACGAGAATGAGCGAACTATGAAAATGAAGTGAGTACAAATATGAAACCCTAATTGGTTGTACCCCCTATGGGATACCCCACTATAGCCTACACAACAGCATAAGCTATAATGTTCTGACAGCGGTTGGTCAACCAAAATCCCGAGCACCTCTTGACTGCCATCATGCACGACCGACTTTTTCGGTCGTGCCATACAGCGCAAAAACGTGCGCTATCCTGCGCGAGGGCAGGGCGGTCATTCGCCCTGTCATGTTGCGATCGTGCACGCTGTGCACGCTTGCAACAGTGCGAGGGCACACGCGCGGGCCTGAGGGCTCACGCGTACGATTAGGACCCCACGCGCGGGTCCTGATTTCCGCGCGCTTTTCATCTCTGTTTCTCAACGTTCTGACAATCGGGAGCCCCGGCTACAGTGCAAACGTGTGCTTGGATTTTGCGGGCTGGTGCTTGCAACCGAACCCTGGTAGGTGGCGGGCAAATGCAGTCCAGGAGAACAATACACAACGGTTTATGAAAGAAACAATGCTATCGCGTACGGTTGATTGCGGCGAATTGTGCTTATATGCTATGTTCTGGGACCGTTTTGGACGCGTTGATGTCAGAATAAGCGGCATGTCAATACAGCGAATGTCAGTGTGGCGCGAAACAGGGTGTACGCAAGATAGTTCTTCTGCACTTCTGCCCAACCTTAACCGTCTACCCACTCCACAGAGAGCGAGCTGTGACTGGCTCAAGCACACGTTCTTGGTTGAGTTGACCAACCACGCAACTCGAAATTTGCCAGGTTGGATGCAATCAGGTTAGAAACGAAGGGGAGAGGAGAGTGGAGGAGTGTTGGGGGGGGGAGGGGGGGGCAAGGGGGGGCTCGAAATATTTTGTTCCAGGGCTCGCCTAAAATCTACCCTTTACACACCAGGCCTGAGCCCAAAACCAGCCCTGTAAAGAGTCAGGGCCAGAATATTTCCAACCCATCAATTTCAGATTTCAAGGGCAACCCAGCCCTTGAATTCAAGGTCCAGCAGGGCAAACGCCCTGCAAGCGACAGCCCTGCCCCTCATGAATATTCGCGACTCTTCATGAGTCTCGCTTTGTGAGGAACTAGTGAATAATTGACGAGTCTTCATAATGGTCGCTCGCCATGAACACTAAATGAGCACTCACGGAATTTCATGACGTTTTGTCATGAGCCTTCGTGAATGAAAATGAACTCGCAATGAATGGGAATGAAATGAAATGCAAAAACGAATGTGTACGAATCACTCATGAAATGCGAAATGATATGCAGGTGGTTGGTTGACGTGAAAATTAATTCTTGCAACCAACAAACTCCCCCTCAAGCAGTCGCCTGCTTGCCCCTTCATGTGTGAGCCTAATTAAGACTCATGCCACACAATTTAGCACAGCGTCAATGAGGTTCTTGAGCCAGTCGATTGATGCGAAAATCGGCCGGCTGCTGCTGCGTCTTCACATAGAGAGGCTAGAGAGTACCCCTTTGCACTTTCTTGTGCAGCCAATGCCATTTTATGCGCATGTGCTTATTCAACCCATGCAGCACAGCATGATTGGACATAGACATTGCACTTAAGTTGTCACAAAATAACGGAGTAGGTGCTTTCTGCTCATGCCCAAACTCCTCGAGCAGCTTCCTCAGCCAAACCAGCTCCTTGGCTACGTGGTATATTGACATGTTCTCAGCTTCAGCAGATGAACCCGCCGTTTCCACCTGTTACTTTGACCTCCAGCTCACAGGTCCTCCTCTAATCACACACAAATATGCACCCACTAAAGACATATCCTCTGGTTCTGAAGCCCATGATCCATCGGCAAAGCTCATGAGGAACAGCTCCCTTTTCTCCATGATTCTTCCCCTTGTCCTTGAGTACCTCTGCCCCTTTTTGCTTCCTTTGAGCCTTAGTAGAGAATTAAACTCCAACAGTGGGGTAGGAGTTCAGGTACTGTATGATACGATCAGCTGCAGCCACCTGCTCCTCCGTGAGATTCTGCACCACCCTAGCCAGCTGCCCCACAGCAAATGAGACGTCAGGCCGAGTATGCAGTGCTGCATAGAGCAAACTCTCCATCACATGGAAACGAGCTTGCTCCCTCTGGTCCATCCCTTCATTCTTACCAGCCTTGATGAGTTTGAATTCGGATGGGAGGGGTGTTGCCACCTTCCTTCCGAACTCAGTCTCATACTTGTTCCCCATGTCCTTGATGTACTTCTCCTGATGCATATTCACCCATCCATTGCTGACATCCCTCTCGACGTGCATGCCCACGTAGTAGTTTGCCTCCCCACGGTATTGCACTTGAAGTTTTGCATCAGCTTCTGTTGCACCTTTACCACCTCCTGTTTTTTGCTCCCGAAAAGGAGGATGTCGTCGATGTACACCAAGAACATGACGAGTGACTCTTTCTCCCCCATGAGAAAGAGGCTCTCGTCATACGCGCTCGCCCTGAAGCCTATCTCCTCTAACATTGACGCCAACTTCTTGCCAGCAGCGGGGTGCTTGTTTGAGGCCATAGATGGCATCTTTCAGCTTGCACACCTACCCGGTGCCATCCTCATAGCCCGGTGGATGGGCCATGAACACCTCCTCATCTACCATCACGTACAGGAAAGCTGCGGTGATGTCCATTTGGACTAACACCCACGTACACACAGCTGCACCGACAAGAACTCATAGCGTTGGCGGCTTCGCAGTTGCAGTGAATGTCTTCTTGTAGTCACCTCCTTCTTTCTGTTGGTAGCCCCTTGCCACAAGCCTGCTTTTGTAAACTGTCACAGATCCCTTGTTGTCGATTTTTATCCTTGGGATCCACCCACACCGCACTGCCTTCTTCCCCATCGGCAGTGGCACCAGCTCTCAAGTCTCATTCTCCATTTGCCTCATGTACTCAGCATCTTTAGACGCCAGCCATGTGTCCCCGTCCGAACCATGTAGGGATTCTTCCATGGTCAGCGGTTGGGTTGGTGCAGGTGAGATGAATCTGTACACTTCCTCCATCCCTTCATCATCAGAATCGCAGTTGCTTGGAAGCACGAGCAGTGCGTCATGTTGCTGCTGCTCTCCCCTAGCTCCTCTTTCACTCGTCAGCTTCAAGGCGGCCGCACGCATCTGCCTTGTCATCATCGGTGAGAAGGTGCGACCTGCAGGTGGGGGTCTGGTTTGGGTCCTCCTTGGAGGGAGGGTAGGAGGAATGACACGTGTTATTGGAAGGATTTCCTCAGGTACAGCCATTGGCTCCACTCCCTTGACCACTGGAACCTCTACTGCACCCTCCTCCTCTTGTGCCGTTACTGCTTCCTCCCCAACCCACTCCTCCACATCAAAGCTCATAGTAGCGTGCTGGAGCTGCTGCACGAGTTGCTCCCTTGGCCGCTGGGACCAGCTTCCATAGGTGATGTCCTCCATGAACTTGACATCCCTGCTGTAAAAAACAACCCCTTTGCTAGGCTCCCACAGCAACCACCCTTTTCTTTCGGCAGCCAACCTCAAATGCACACACCACACAGCCGTTGCACCCAGCTTGCTACAGTGTGCCTCGAGGATGTGAGCCATAGCCATGCATCCAAACACACGCAGCATGTCAATGGGAGGAATCCTCCCAAGCCACCTCTCCGTGGGGACCCATGACTCACCACCGACGTTGGTGAAGACTCAGTTTTTCACCACCGTGGCATGACGCACAGCATGTGGCCACTTCGAGTTCCCCAGCCCGAATTCGATGAGGAGTGCACGTGCCGTCTCCAAGACCGTGCGGTTTGCCCGTTCTGCTACGCCGTTGGTTTGTGGTTTATAGGAGGTGCTGAGCTTTCGAGTGATGCCCTGCTTCTTCAGCCATGTGGTCAGCTCACTCCCAAGAGACTCCCCACCTCGGGCAGTCCTAATCCGCAGCACCTTGCAGCCGGACTTCTTCTCCACCCATGGCAGCCAATCATCACAAATGACAGACGGCACATGATCCTTGTTCTTGAGTGGATATGCCCAAGTGACTCTGCTCCAACCGTCCACAACGGTGAGAAATTACTTCTCACCACGATCCAACACCGGCAGCGGCCCAACCACACCCATGTACACCAGCTCGAGCAGTTTCTTGCCGCCACCTTCGGTTGCATGAAACAGGAACCGGGTGAACTTGCTAAGTAGGCAAGTCTCATACTTGTGTGAGACGGCTGCACTAATCAGCTTCAGCCCCTTGACCCCTTCCTCCTTTTGCAGTTGCTGTAGTGCGGGCATTGCATTATGCCCGAGGCGGTGGTGAGCAGTCATCCAGCCCGTTTCACCACCCCGTGCTGAAACCCTCAGAACCTGTGTAGCTACAGCGTTGCACTCCCCTTGGGAACTACTCCCTTTGCCCCATGACATCACCAGCAGCTGCCACATGGGCCTGCAGATGTCCATGTCTTCATGCAGGTCCCAAAGCATCCGCTTTCCCCGCTGCACCTTGAATGTCTTGGCTTCATCGGTAGAGGTGCTGACCACACACTTGGCCAGCTTCCGCAGGGAATCAAGTTGGCCTTCAGGTCGGGGACAAGAGGCACATTTCTCAGCACCATCGGCTCCCTTGAATGCAACTCGTCCCACACCCGTCACCTTGAGCGCATGCCCGAATGCTGACTTCACCTTAGCTATTGGTGCTGTCCCCACTTTGTCGATGAGTTCAGCCCTTGGTGCCATTGTCCGTGCCGTTCTCGAGTCCAATATCCACTTGTTGAGCGGGTGCACTTCAGCACTAGCATGGGCGATAACTGCATCCTTTTCCTGCTCTACAACGTGGAAGAACTGACCGGCTTCCCGCTGCTCACATTCTGCCGGTTCGTCGTCGGCTACCGCTTCGCCGCCGCTCCTGTTCTGAGTCCTCTTTGAGGGGGTCCACCAAGAGGTTTTGGTCCTGCATTTGAACCACGGGCGACCCACCTTTTCATAGTACTAGCACTTCCCCTCCATCCTCCTGTGACCCTTTCCCCCTTTGCCACCACGGCCTCTACCACGCCCCGTTCCCTTGCCTCCTTGTTAATTTGAGGGCTCCTCATCCTTTGCAGCCCCCCTCCCCGCCCCTTGCCATTTCTTGCCTTTACCCCTCTTCCCACCTTGTGTGGCATAGCTTCTGTTCCCCTCTTCACCTCCCCTCAGTTTACGCCTCCGAAAATCCTCCTCGATGATCTTAGTCCGGTTCCACTCCAACGTCCACTGATCCTGGTTTTGGTAAAAGGCTGAGGCCGCTCGTGAAGATCATCCATGACTCTGGCAGCAGAGACAACATCTTAACACACTTTGTGTCAAATTATATTTATATAGTTTACATAGCTATAGTCTAGGTGTATTGCTTTTGACCTAGGATTAGGGTTAGGGCTTGCATATATCTAGGTGTACTTTCATTCCTTAATCATTCATTCTTGTGCTTACTTAGTTACCACGTTAACATGGTATAGAGCCTAGGAATCGATCCGATGGGCCCACCGCCCCGTACTCCGCCCTAGCCCGAAGCGCCCCGTCCCGTAGCCCTGAAGCGCCCCGTCACCTTCCCGTCGCGTCCCCTCCCCGTCGCCTCCCCGTCGCGTCCCCTCCCCATCGCATTCCCGTCGACTCCCCGTCGCGTCCCCTTCCCGTCACCTCCCCGTCGCGTCCCTTCCCCGTCGCCTTCCCGTCCCCTCCCCGTCGCGTCCCCTCCCCATCACCTCCCTGTCGCCTCCCCGTCGCATCGCCTCCCCGTCGCATTCCCATCGCCTCCCCGTCGCGTCCCCTTCCCATCGTCTTCCCGTCGCGTCCCCTCCCCGTCCCCTCCCCGTCGCGTCCCCTTCTCGACGCGTCCCCTTCCCGTCGCGCCCCCTTCCCCTCCCCGTCGCGTCCCCTCCCAGTCATCTCCCCGTCGCGTTCCCTCCCTGTCGCCACCCCTTCCCCTCCCCGTTGCCTCCCCTTCCCCTCCCCGTCGCATACCTTTCCCCGTCCACTTCCCCACCGCCCCACCTGCTAACCGCCGCCCCACCCTGTACCAGCCGCCCCACCTGCTACCCCCCCCCCCCCCCCCCCCCCCACCCCCCCCCTGCTACCCGCCGGCCCACCTGCTACCCGCCCCCCCACCTGCTACCTGCCGCCCCACCCTGTATCCGCCCCGCACCCCGGAACCGCTCAGTACCACACTCAACCCCGCTAAACTGCCCGGTACCGCATCCAACCACACACAACCGCACTCAACCACACTCAACCGCACTAGACTACCCGTGCTACCCTTACCACCCATGCTACCAGCGCTACCCGTTCTACCCGTGCTACCCGTGGTGTCCGTGCTACCCGTCCTACCGTGCTAGAAGGCCCTGCGGCCCCCAGCTAGACGGCCCCGCGGCCCCCAGCTAGAAGGCCCCGCGGCCCCCAGCTAGAAGGAGAAGGCCCCGCGGCCCCCAGCTAGTAGGCCCCGCGACCCCCAGCTGGAAGGCCCCACGGCTACCCGTACCCGCTACCCGTACCCGCTACCCGTACTCGCTACCTGTACCCGTACCCCGTCTCTAGCTCCTGCCATGGCGTCTACTCGAGTTGTGCAGCAGCGGGGCCAGCCGCAGCGATAGCAGCTGCAGCACTCCCGGCAATGGGGACCTCAGGGTCCAAGGAGTGCCGGCCCCAGCAGCGGCTCAGCCAGCAGTGGCCACGACGTCGATCCCTATGGGTACCGGATCCTGACTGGCCCTGGTGCTGGCACCACCTGCTGGCGTCCTGACTACTCTACACTCCACTGCTATTGTCGCCTCGACGACCTCCACTGTGAGCGTTTTGGACCTGACGCGATTCCACCGCACTGGCCTTTACGTCTTCGCCAGAGTACTGTTGGCCCAGTTCGAGTCGTACCTACCTCGTCTTGGACCTTTCCCGCCTGCACGAGTAGGGACTTGTGTTGCCAGTCTTGGTGCGTGTGTAGTTTCTAGCCTAGGTGCCTCTGAGGGTCTTCGTATGGGAGCTGCAGCTACTGCTAGCCTAGTACCAGCCATTGTCGCTGGCTTGGGTACGACCTCAGCGACTGCGCCGCTTTCCTTCACCCTGAACTCTGGGTCGTCCAGCTGTTTCCTTCGCGACTGCACCGACCCTCACGCCACTACGCACCCCATTCACTGTCGCCTTAGCTGACCCCTTAGTGGGACCTGTCACTGCCTACAGCACCACCACTCTCCCGTATCCGACGGCTCCCTCTGTGTTCCTTACAGGTGACTACACCCCCTCGTTCTCCAGGAACGTGGTGGGTGTCAGCCACCTCCACGACCTTGGAGTAGTCACCGCTTTCCCTCTGGAGGAGCCTGTTGCCTCCTGCATATTCGGTGCCACTAGGGCGCCTCTGGCCACTTCTCACAGGGATTCAGGCTCTGGTCTATACTCACTACACACTGGGTCAGGTCAGGTCAGGTCGGGTCAGGTCAGGTAGCTGCTGTGTCGTGCGACTGTCGGTCACTCACCCACCCGACAGTCCTCTGGCACCACCGTCTAGGTCACCCGTCCTTCCTGCGTCTCAACAGGATGGTACGTTACAATCTGGTCTCAGGTCTCCTAGAGTCACTCGCCCCGCTTCCCCGCTCGCCTGCACCTCCGTGCACTCCCTGCGTCGAGGGGCGGCAGCGCGCTGCCCCTCACTCCTCCTCGTTCCCTCCAACACGGCTCCCTCACATACCCTGCACTTGGACGTTTGGGGCCCCTCCCCGGTCCTTGGCCCACGTCAGGAGCGCTTCTTCCTGATCGTGGTGGACGACTACTCCCGCTATACCATGGTGTTTCCCTTGCGACGGAAGGCCGACATGCCTACTGTTCTCGAGCCATGGCTACTAGCAAGGGGTGGCGCCCAGGGCCCGCGTGGATTCCGTCTACACTTGGACCGTGGTGGTGAGTTTGCTTCCACTTGCGTGGGGGTGTTCTGTCAGGGTCAGGGGATCACCCAGTCTTACACGCTACCAAGCTCGCCGCAGCAAAACGGGGTCGCTGAGCGACGCATCGGCCTGGTCATGGAGGTTGCCCAGACCTCCATATGCCATGCCGGTGCCCCCCAGGTTTTGTGGCCTCAGTTAGTCCGCTACGCCGCGCACTAGCTGAACCTGTGGCCCAGTGACGCACGGCCACGAGTGTCGCCGGTCTTCCTTTGGACAGGTTCTCGGGGTGTAGCAGCTGGCTACCGCGTTTACGGTTCACTTGCCCACGTTCGCGACCCTGGCTCGAACAAGTTGTCTGCGCGCACTCGTGCCTACGTCTTTCTTGGCTTCCCTCTGGACGCCTTCGGCTAGGTGTTCTACGACCCGGTCACCCGCCAGTTCTTCAGTTATCAGGACGTCTCTTTCGACGAGTCAGTCTGTTACTACAGGAGTCGCCCCCACCGAGGTTCTGAGGCCTTTTCCCCTCCGCTGTTCCTCACCCCTGAGCCTCCCCCCAGTCGCCCCGGTAGCCCCCCCCCTCTCGCGTCCAGCCCCGTCAGGTGTGTCGCACGCCACTCCGCAGTCGTCTCCCCCACATCGCCAGTCCTTGTCGTGTCTCGAGGTGCAGCTGCGGAGGGTGAGGGTACTTGGGCTGCTGGAGCTGGTGGTGCCGGCTCTGGGGGTGCAGGGGGTGTGGGCGTGGAGGCCACTCCTGTGGAGGACACGGCAACCTCGAGTCGGCGGCCTCGCCCCGCCTCACCCCCTGGCTTCTCGTCCATCCCGCAGTTCTCTCCTCGTTCGTCTCTGCGGCCGGTTGCTGCGGAACGTGGGGGTGTTCCTGCGGGAGGTAGTGGAGGCACTGGGGGTGTTGTTGGTGGAGGTTCTGGTTCTGGGGGTTCTGGAGCAGGAGGCGCTGGCACTTCGGCGCCTACACCGCGCACTGTACGTTTTCCGACCCGGGAGCAGCGTCTTCTACGGTTGGAGAGGGAATAGCAGGAGCGGTTTGAGAGGGCACGGCAGCAGCAGCAGCAACAAGAGCAGTTTCAGTTGCAGCGCCAGGAGAGAGTAGAGGAGGAGCCACAGTCACAGCAGCAGGTGCAGTTACAGCCACAACAAAAGAGAGTAGAGGAGGATTCACGACCGCAGCAGCAGGTGCGGTTGCAGCCGCATCAGGAGAGAGTAGAGGAGGAGTCACGGCTGCAGCAGCAGGTGCGGTTGCTGCCGCATCCAAAGAGAGTAGAGGAGGAGTCACGGCCGCAGTAGCAGGTGTGGTTGCAGCCGCATCAGGAGAGGGTAGAGGAGTCACAGCCGCAGCAGCAGGTGCAGTTGCAGCCACAGCAGCAGAGAGTAGAGGAGGAGTCACGGCCGCAGCAGGAGAGGGTAGAGGAGGAGAGAGAAGAGGAGGGTGCAGTTGCAGCCGCAGCAGGAGAGAGAAGAGGAGGACCCACGGCCGCAGTAGCAGGTGCAGTTTCCGCCGCAGCAGGAGATGGTAGAGGCGGAGCCACAGAGACAGCAGCAGGAGCAGCAGTAGGGGCAGATCCTGTCGTAGCAGACGCCAGAGGAGGCGGAGCAGCAGCGAATGAGAGGCCTGCCCGACCCAGCACCTGCACGCTTGGTCCGTGGTCCCCTACCGTCCCCTCCCGTTCCCCCTGTCCAGTCCCTTTCCTCGTCCCCATGGACATGTCGTGATCCTCTCAGTCGTGCTGTGTCCCCAGAGCCTCATCGGTCTCGTTACCGTGCCGACGACCCGTTCACCTTGTACTCCGCTCTCGTGTTCCGCCTCCCCCATTCCTCCCGCAGCCTTCTGAGTCGTCCCTTACTGTGTCTCCCGACCCGTTCTCCGACTACCTCCGTCCCTCTTGTCCTGTTGTCTCCTGTGTTTTGTCCTCGTTGTCTGCCGACTGCCCCTCCGTTGTCTGTCTTGGCTCTTGTTACTATTGTCGGTGGCTTTACCTCGTCCCACCGCCTTGACTACGCCTCTCACCTGGTGAGTGGTCCTGATCGTTCTCCGTCCACTGGGGGTCTTCCTGACTTTCCCCTTGAGGTCCTGGAGGCAGTTCGAGCTTGGTTTCCTTGCGACCGCTGTTCCTCATCTTTGTGCCATGCTTCTTGCCCCTGAGGGGGATCTAGACACCCTTGACATCCCGATCCCTCGCACTCATGCCGAGGCGGTCTCGGGACCCTGTGCTTCGTACTGGATAGCAGCTGAGGAGGAAGAGATGGCATCTTATAGGTCCACAAGCACCTATGTCGAGGCCGTCCCACCACCTGGGACGAACGTCGTTAGTGGCATGCGGCTCTACAAGGTGAAGCGGCCGCCTGGAGCACCACCGGTGTTCAAGGCGCGTTACGAGGCGAGAGGCTTTACTCAGCGAGAGGGGGTAGACTTCTTCCAGACCTGGATAGCAACTGAGGAGGCAGAGAAGGCATCTTATAGGTCCACAGGCACCTATGTCGACGCCGTCCCACCACCTGGGACGAACGTCGTCAGTGGCATGTGGCTCTACAAGGTGAAGCTGCCGCCTGGAGCACCACCGGTGTTCAAGGAGCGCTACGAGGCGAGAGGCTTTAGTCAACGAGAGGGGGTAGACTTCTTCCAGACCTTCGCTCCCACCCCAAAATGACAACTCTTCGGGTGTTGCAGCCCAGCACGACTACGAGTTGCACTCCTTGGACTTCTCCACCGCGTTCCTTCAGGGAAGCCTGCACGAGCAGATCTGGCTGCGTCGTCTGCCTGGCTTCACTGGCTCTTTCCCTCCTGGGACCAAGTGGCAGCTGCGCCGACCGGTCTACGGCCTGCACCCAGGCTCCCCGCGAGTGGCACGACACACTACGTACGACTCTTGCAGCGCTTTACTTCTTTCCGTCGTCTGCCAACCCGTCGATGTTCGTGAGCCGTACCTCGACCCCGTTCTACATTCTGGTTTACGTTGACGACCTGGTCTTTGCCACTCCCGACCGACGCGCACTGGCCTCCGTGAAGGAGGAACTGCAGAGGAGACCTTGCACTGACCTTGGTGAGCTGCAGCGCTACCTTGGCTTGCAAATTACCAGGGACAAGGCAGCTCGCACCGTTACGCTGACGCAGTCGCATATGGTCGAGAAGATCCTCACGCGGTTTCGCTTCCTGTTCTCCAAGGTATAGGTCACCCCTCTTGCTGTGGATCATGGGCTCCCAACTCCACCTTCGGACGAGTCGTTTGAGCCCAATGGTCCATATCCTGAGCTGGTGGGTTGTGTCATGTACCTGATGACCTGTACTCGCCCAGACCTATATTTCCCTCTTAGCGTCCTGGCGCGCTTTCTTGCGCGCTTTCTTGGCGCACATACCTTCCCACTGGTTGGCTGCTAAGAGGGTGGCGAAGTATGTGGCGAGCACATCAGGCATGGGACTTGTCATTGGAGGGAAGCAGCCAGTTACACTCATAGGTTTTCGGACTCGTCGTACGCGGACTGTGTCCAGACGTACAGGTCTACACAGGGTTACTACTTCAGCCTTGGGATCGGTGCTGTTTCGTGGAGGTCGACTCGGGCATCGTCTGTTGCTAGCTCCAGCTGTGAGGCAGGGGTGTACGCTACGGCCATGGCCGTACAGGAGCTTTGCTGGCTGTCTTTCCTCCTCACCGACCTTGGTGAGCGGCCTCGCTCTCCCCCGGTCTTGTTCGCCAACAGCTGGTCTGCTGTCCCGTTGTGCGAGGAGCCCCGACTGGTTGGGAAGGCGAAGCACATCCAGCTTCGTTACTTCTTTTTGCGCGAGTTGCAGCTGCGTGGCCAGGCACTTGTGAGATGTTTGGTCTCTGAGGCCAACACTGCAGATAACTTCACCAAGGCGTTGCCGCCTTGTGACCACCAGCGTTTCTGCACCCAGGTAGGCCTTGCGCAGAGATGCATTGTCTTGTACGCTTGCATCTCACTATATTTGCTATATCTCTGCTTGTGGACTGACCTTGTGGCCCCTTGCTTATGTAGAGATGCTTGTCTTGTACTCTTACATTTCTTATACTTGCTATATACTTGCATGTGGACTGGCCTTGTGGCCTCTTGCTTGTTCTCGGACTGTGTGGTGATCTTGAGATCCACCCTGAGATTTGTTTTGTTCTTGTGGACTGGTCTTGTGACCGTTGCTTGTTCTTGCTGATTGGTCCTGTGACCCTTGCTCTCAGACTGTGTGTTGCTTTCCACAGGCCTACCATCACCTAGGCTATGGGGGTGTGTCAAACTATATTTATATAGTTTATATGGTTGTAGTCTAAGTGTATTGCCTTTGACCTAGGATTAGGGTTAGGGATTGCATATATCTTGTTTGTACTTTCATTCCTTAATAATTCATTCTCGTGCTTACTTAGTTACCACGTTAACCCTTTTTTTGCTCGGGGTAAACTTTTCCGGCGATTGCTAGTTTGGCATTTAGGTCTCGCAACTTGTCTAGGACGGGCTGAACGGGTTCTCCTTCACCAAGACGGAGTGTGGAGAGATCTCTCTCCACCATGAGGGTGACTACAACTGAAGTGGGAGCATGAAGGTCCTTCAGTACGGCCCATGCTTTGGGACCACACTATCCTCCGGGAGCAGATGCATAATGTGCTGGCGCTGGGCAAGATCTAAACTTTGAGAGAGAATATGGTACCCGACGGATGAGCGCTTGTCCCAATCGCTCTGAAGTTCTGGGGCACTAGGGCGTTTCTCAATACCGATCATGAGCTTGAGGAGATCTATCTGCCGAAAGTACAACTGCTTCTTCCAAGACCAGTCCTCGTATCCTTCACCACTAAACTTGTCGACAGATAATGTTTTTCAGAACTTCCCTTAGCAGCGGGCCCTGGCCCATCCGGGCTATCCTAGGCGTGGAGACTCCAGGTTTCTAGCAACCAACACTCGCAGGAGCTGAATTCCCTTCTTCTCCTGCCGTCCCCATCGTCTATTTCATTGAGGCGACTAAGTACCAGCTATGATACGACGTGTTGACAGCTAAGTGCTATGCGGAAGCGATTGAGACCGAAACTACAAAGTCGAAACCCAACAACACTTACTCCACTTGAGACCCTTCGAGTGTGATAGGCCGTCACCTCCTAGCCAATGGCTCATAAGTGCAAGGGAGCAAGCTTGGCTCAGTTTGTAGTGAGAGAAATCTGGTCGAGCAGCGTTTTGTCAACACTTCATATCGTTTATACTCCCGTCAATACGTAGTAGTAGAATTCCAAAGTGAAACGAGAATGCTTTGTTAACATATAGCAAGTACAAGCACGCATTTATAAGAATATAAAACTCTGGCAAAGGCAAGCACAAAATAGTTATCAAACTGTATTTCTAGGACTTAGTCAGGTCTACAATGAAAATGGTTGTCTGACTTCAGAGGAATTTGGCTTGGTTCGCCTATGTAGAAAAATTGTCTTCAACATGTATGTCTTCCCAACTCCTCTGCTGACTCCACATACAAACACTCATGAATTTGCATGACTCTTATGGGAATACCGATTTTATGAAGATTTACAGTTGAAAAACGGTTTCCACCGTTTTTGTTCCTGTATCGAAATTGTCGCGCCACGCGCGCGACTTTCTAGCGAATTCGATGCTCGCCAAGTTAACACGGGATACGGTTGGTCAACCGAAATCCCGAGCACCCCTTCACTGCCATCATGCACGACCAACTTTTTTGGTCGTGCCATACAGCGCAAAAACGTGCGCTGTCCTGCGTGAGGGCAGGGCGAGCATTCGCCTTGTTCTATTGCGATCGTGCACACTGTGAAACGAGCGCAACAGTGCGAGGGCACACGCGTGGGTCTGAGGGCCCACACCTGCGATCAGGACACCACGCGCGGGTCCTGATTTTTGTGCGCTTTTCATCTTGACCAGCGAGAAAAGGTCAAATGGGCCAAATTGACCCCTCGTGAACACTCACGGCTCTTCATGAGTCTCGCTTCATGAGTCTCGCTTCATGAGGAACTCACGACTCTCTGCATTTTTTTTTTTGACAAAAAAATGCAGAGGCAGGAAGCTACGTATGCCTACAAATCAACACCTTAGTGTTCATGGCGAGGCGGTCATTTTCCATCCGAACCTAATAGAAGGGAAATGGCTGCAGACATGTCATTTCCCCTCACGGAAATGCACCCCTAGGAAACAACCTGTTTCACCTCCCCTCCTTCCTTCTCGGGCAAACTGATTTGCCTCGTCCTCGCCATCTGCCACCCACCCTCCACGAGGTGGCGGACGGTGACGGGACGGACAAATTGGGCGTAGGAACACCAACCTCCCACAAAAAAAAAAACTTCCCTGTTTAGCGACTAACCCAACCGGAGTGGCAAATCCCAAAAAAAAAAAAAAAAAAAACAAGAGGCGACGAAATCATCTTAGGGTTGCGAAGCAACACTTGTAACATGCGTTTAATTTTCAAGAACTTTGATGAATTTGATATATATGGATTAAGATGTTTTATGCGAATGTGTAGTTCATAAGTTTAATATATCTTGGAGGATTGGCAAAAAGAAAATATTGATGGTGTTTATATATGGTAGGGCTGAGATATGTACATTTATAAGTATGTTTACATGAATACTTATATTTTCAACTGATAATATTTCTTAAATGTTGTTGTAACATTCAGTATCAGCTGTATCTTTAACGCGATTTTGCTGACGCCACCAGCGTCGCACGAAGTTTCATACGAAACTCCTTTCGTCGATGATGACGTCAGCTGAATTTTTGACGCGATAAAGTTTCGCTGACGTCAGCAGCGTCGTAAGAAATTTTACGAGTATTTCTTTGAGGGAATGCTAACGTCAGCCGATATATTTAACGAGATTTCAACCACATTTCTCGCACGGGCGATTTGGCTGACGTCAGCCACATATATCGCTCGCAATGTGTGGCGATTCTGCTGACATGAGTCAAATTTCTCTCGCGAGAAATTTGGAGTGTGGCGTCGCTGCTGGCTTTGGATGCCCACTAGGCCACCGTTGTATTGTTGCTTTCTGAACTGCTCGCTCATTCTACCGTTACTTTTTTTTCTCACAGTTGTCGCCACCGCTAAAAATTGTGGTATTCTTCGGTGTAACTGTAAAATGTAGAAAAAAAAGGACTATGGATTTAAAATGCTGCCAGGTGTTTGTTTTTTATGTGGCAATTTGTGCATGCTTGTGTTTCCAGGTCACACCAACTAGTCTCTTACCATTGGACAGAGTTTTTGGTCCTTGATTCTTGTTCCTAGACAGAAAGAGTTTTTGGCCAAGGTGGTGTTACAACAACAGAACTATCAATTTGGCCACGATTTTGAAGCCATTTGCAACGTTCGTGGATCTGTACAATAATAGTCAGACTGTTTTCAAACATTTTTAAAATCTGGGCAGCCACTGTCTAAAACATTGAATGAAACTAGAGCTCTCACTCAATAGTACTCACCTTCTCCTTTCTCCAATCCTCTAGCCTATCAAGTCTTCAGTTCTCCAAACACACAAAGCTCTCCAACTCTCCAACTCAAAGCTTTCCCAATCTTTCAACAACTTTTCAACTCAAGCTCTCCAGCTCCCAACACTGAAAGCTCTCCAACTATCCAACACTCCAAGCTCTCCAACTTTCCAGGTTGAAACTTCATCTCTCTTCCTAGTCAAAGTTATTCTCACTTGTGAGTCTATTTGATACCCAATTGCATTTCTCATTTTAATAACTTCCTCTTCCTCAAGGTGTTGCCTCACGATTTTGTATATAAGGTATGAGATTCAAGGAGATCCTTCATTCTCTTCCCATTGTGCTTTGCATTATTTTTTACATCCCTTCCGATGAGTTTACGTGCTCACGTGCTTCATACAAGAAATGAGTTTCAGGAAAATTCTACACTATGTTGCCTTAGTTATTGCTCTTAATTTTTAATGCATTCTCCTTTAATTACATATTACTCCAATCTTCCCTTTCTTTCTACCCTTCTTGTATGAGGTGTTTTTGTTTCTTTTCAGGGACAACACCAATAGGCCATCTCTCCTACCCTAAACGGAGAAGAGATTATCATCAAGGTAAAAAACCAGACCTGTGGTACTTTATGATAGTTTTCTTGGTCTTGATTCTGTAACTTTCGTTTTGTTTCAACTGTCAGAATTGTGAAGGAAAGGATGATTGAATTAGCAAGCAGGTGGGTACAAGTAGGAAAACCTAAAACTGTTGTACCCCATATTGACTACCCCACTACAGCCTACACAGACTATGCCATATAAGTTTGACACACCCCCATAGGCAAAGTGGGGGAGAACAAGAGGTCACAAGACCAGTCAAGAAAAGCAAAGCAAGCTCAGGGTGGATCACAACGTCACCACGCATTCTGAGCACAACCAAATGGCAACAAGGCCAGTTCACATGCAGAGTTATATAAAGGAGAACAAGCAGTACAGTGATCACAACCTAGCAAGTATAAGCATGCAGGTATATGTATAGAGATCACAGTACAAGCAAAGTCAAGAAGTGAGCAAATGAGGCCAAGTAGGCACAAGGCCTAGAACAGTACAGAAACGCTGATGATCACAAGGCTGGAGTGCCTTGGTGAAGACATCAGCTGTGTTGGCCTGAGAGGCCACGTAGACAAGACGAAGCTGACCACGCTGCTGCAGCTCTCGAGCAAGGAAGTAGCGCAGAGCGATGTGCTTCGTTCTGTGCTCCAGTTTGTGCTCCTGACACAAGGCAATCATGGCCTTGTTGTCCACGTACAGAACTGGAGGAGAACGAGGCAGCTCGCCCAAGTCGGTCAGCAGGTAGGTGAGCCAGCGTAACTCCTGTGCAGCCATGGCCCCTGCGTAGATCTCAGCCTCACAACTGGAGCTGAGAACAGCAGACGAGCGGGTGGACCGCCACGAAACAGAGCCGGAGCCAAGGCTGAAGGTGTAACCCTGTGACGACCGCTGCGTAGCCAAGTCGTCAACCCAAGAAGCGTCTGCGTGACCAGTGAGGACAACTCGAGCCCGTCCTCCAAGCATGAGCCCCATGCCCGATGTACTGCACAAGTAGCGCATCACCCTCTTAGCGGCCTTCCAGTGCTCTGGTCGGTGTCTCCCGGGCGCAATGTAGCGAGCCAGAATGCTAAGAGGGTAAGCGAGGCCGGGTCGAGTGCAGGTCATCAGGTACATGAGGCAGCCCACAAGCTCTGGATACGGGCCACTCGGCTCTACGTACTCATCCGAAGGCAGAGCTGAGAGCGAGTGACCGGTAGGCAGAGGAGTGGCCTGTGGCGAGGAGTACTCGAAGCGGAAGCGCTGAAGGACCTGCTGCACCATATGTGACTGAGTCAAGGTAATGGTGCGCTGTGCTCTGTCCCGGGTGATCTGCAAGCCAAGATAGCTGCGCAGCTCACCCAAGTCTGTGCACGTGTGTCTCTTCTGCAGCTCCGACTTCACGTGGGCGAGTCCAGCAGTGTCAGCAGTGGCAAAGACCAAGTCGTCGGCGTACACGAGGATGTAGAACGGCGGCAGAGAAGTGTCGGTGCGTAGAAACAGCGACGAGTCAGCAGTAGAAGGTGCAAACCCAAGAGTCGCAAGAGTCGTCCTTAGTGTGTCGTGCAACTCACGAGGCGCCTGGCGGAGACCGTAGACTGGCCGCCGGAGGCTCCACTGGGTACCAGCAGGAAACGACCTAGTGAAGCCAGGTGGGCGGCGCAGCGAGATCTCCTCGTGCAGGCTGCCCTGTAGGAAAGCAGTGCTGAAGTCAAGAGAGTGAAGCTCGTAGTCACGCTGAGCGGCGACGTGCAGCAGAACCCGAAGAGTGGTCATCTTCGGGGTGGGGGAGAAGGTCTGGAAGAAGTCAACTCCCTATTACTGACTGAAGACACGTGCAACGTAACGCGCCTTGAAGACAGGCGGAGAACCCGACGGCCGCTTCACCCTGAAAATCCACATGCCACTGACGATGTTCGCCCCAGGTGGGGGAAACTCGTCAACGTAAGTGCCTGTGGACTTCCAGGATGCCATCTCTGCGTCCATGGCTGTCTGCCACTGAGAGGAGTAGGGATCCTCAATCGCCTCTGCGTAAGAGCGCGGGGTCGGGATGTCTGGTGCATCCGGGTCTCCCTCAGGTGCAATCAGCATGGACACGAGATGAGGTACAGCAGCTGCAAAGCACTCAAAGTCCTCCTGCCTGTCCTCAAGGACGTCCGTGCCAAGAGCATACTCACCCCCGACGGACGGAGGACAGACATACTCAGACTCAGCAACAAGACTAGCGGCGTAGTCTAGACGACAGGCGGCAGCAAAGTCAACCAGCTCAGCAACTAGGGCAGACGCAGCAGTGGACTCAAACGAAGGGTCAGTGACAACAATGGTCAGAAGACGCGTGACAGTAGGACTGGCAGAACGAGCAAGGTGTGACGGAGGGTCAGCAACGGCAGGAAGAGAGGACGCAGGAGGAGACGGCAGAGGGACACGCTGTGGAGCAGTGGAAGGACGAAGTGCCATCTGGTGCGTGCCTGGGACAGCAGGAGGACGCTGACGCGGAACACGACGACCAGTGCGAACAGCGCGAACAGGCGACGCAGGACGAGACACAGGCGACTCAGGACGAGACTGAGGTGACACAGGACGAGACTCAGGCTCACGACGCTCCGTAAGACCCCTAGTCGGCCTAGAGTAAGGAGAAGGACCAGGCAGTGGAGAGGCTAGCTGTAACTGTGACTGCGACTGGACAGGCTTTGGACACAGTAACGGTGGAGTAGGACCAGTAGAAGGCGGGAGACCAAGAACCTGCTGAAGGAGGGGAACGAAGTACGGCCGCGGCCGCGCAGCGCCAGGGCCGCGCATCACTAGTACCCCCAGCGCCAGGGTCTCCAGCTCCAACTCCCTCACCACCACCAACTCCAGCACCAGCAGCACCTCCAGCAGCAACAGCTCCAACTCCTGCAGCACCACCAGCTCCAGCAGCTCCAGTACCTCCAGTACGAGCACCTCCGGGACCAGAGGCTCCAGCACCTCCAGCAGCTCCAGCACCAGCAGTACCTCCAGCAGCTCCAGCTCCAGCAGCTCCAGTACCTCCAGTACGAGCACCTCCGGGACCAGCGACTCCAGCACCTCCTGTAGCTCCAGCATCAGCAGTACCCCCAGCAGCTTCAGCTCCAGCAGCTCCAGTACCTCCAGTACGAGCACCTCCCGGACCAGCGACTCCAGCACCTCCTCCAGCTCCAGCACCAGCAGTACCTCCAGCAGCTCCAGCTCCAGTGGCACCTCCAGCGGTAGGCCCCCCAGCTCCAGCAGCATGGCTATAGCGCCGAGCGTACCACTCGCGCAGCTGCTGTGGAGAGAGGGGCTCCCGCCGTGACAAGACACCCGGAGAACCTCCAGACTCAGTACGCTCAGGCTCAGCACCCCTAGGCTCATCACGCTCAGGCTCAGCACCCCAAGACTCAGCACCCCCAGTCTCAGCACCCCCAGGCTCCGCATGCTCAGGCTCAGCACCCCCAGGCTCCGCACCCTCAGACTCAGCAACCCCAGGCTCAGCACCCCTAGGCCCCGCACCCGCAGGCTCAGCACCCCTAGCAGCACCAGAGTCGACAGCTACCTCGACAGGCTCGACAGGGTCTACCTGGGACACACGTGAGGGGGCAGGACCCTGAGGGGGGAGGGGGTCTACCGCAGGAGCACCTGGTGCTAGGAGGAGCAGCGGGGGGGGGGGGAGAGGGGCAGTGCGGTAGGGAAAAAGACGGTAGTAATATACCGACTCGTCAAACGTGACGTCCTGAGAGGACAGAACACGACGCAAGGTGGGGTGGTAAAACTGCCACCCAGGCGCGTCAGGGGGGAAGCCAAGGAAGACCCAGGGAACAGCACGGGAGGACAGCTTGTCCGCGGAAGAATCGCGGACAAAAGCTCGAGATCCCCAGACACGGAACACAGACGCATCGCTAACCTTCCCCGTCCACCGCAGAGTAGGTGTGGTCTCCGGCAAGGAGACACGAGGCTGAAGGTTGATCTGATGCGCAGCGTACTGAACCGCGAATGGCCACAGAAAATGGGGAGCAGCCGCATGGATCATGGACGTACGAGCGACGTCCATGACCATGCCAATGCGGCTCTCAGCAATCCCATTTTGCTGTGGGGAGGCCGGAAGCGTGAAAGGTCTGGCGGATGCCCTCCGCACGACAGAAAGCCCTCAGAAGGTCAGAGGAAAACTCACCACCTCTGTCTGAGTGCAGACGCAGAACAGGAAGATCCGAGCCGAAACTCTCGCTGAGCTGGCGACGGGCAATGCGGATCCAGGTGATCAACACCTCAGTGACCTCACCCTTGCGGCGCAAGGGGAAGACTGTGGTGTAACGCGAGTAGTCGTCAATGACCAGCAGGAAGTAACGCTCGTGACCCTGTCCACGGACGCGGGCTGGGCCCCACACGTCCATGTGGAGAGTCTGCAGGGGAACCTCTGTCGGAGGGAACTCGGAGGAGTGAGGAGTGGCGTGCTGCTGGCCCTCGACACAAGGAGTACAGGTAGGGGCAGGCCCCGGAGGAAGGGGAGGGAGGGACCGGGGGAGACCAGACACAAGGGTACGGGAGGCCATACCTCGAAGACGAGGCAGGGAGGGGTGACCAAGGCGGTGGTGCCAAAGGAGAGTCTCGTGTGACAGAGGGCGACACGAGCAGGGGGCAGACGCCGGACTAGACCTGGACGCGGCAGCAAACACCTGACAAGACGTGGCTACCTGACCAGACGCAGCAACCGGAGGAGAAGCAAAAGTCAGTGTGTACAGGCTGGACCCAGGCCGACGGGTGAACGTGGCCAGGTGGCGGCCCGTCCGAGAGCAAGTGCAGTGTGTCACACGCTGACCTCCAGGGGTGAACTGGTCAACCCACACGTCCTGGAGGTCAGCTCCACTCACCAAGTTCGTAGAGAACGAGGGGAGATGGAGTCCCGACAGTAAGCGCGACGGGGCCGCAGGACACGGTAGAACCGTGGAGGAGTGCGCAAGGACTGGGCCCCCAGAGGGGTCAGCCAGGGAGACTGCAACCGGCCGACTGAGCGGCGTGAGTGTGGTGCTGTCGTAAAAGAAGGAGCGCGAAGCACCTGAGTCAAGTGTGAAGGTGTGCAAGGCCTCAGTAGGTGCAGTACCAGAGAGAGCAGACTCACCAGCACCTGGAGCAGCAGACTCACTAGCACCTGGAGCAGCAGACTCACTAGCACCTAGAGCAGCAGCCTCAATGCCCGGGTCGGGCGGAACACACAGGTAACAGTCACCCTCAGCACAATCACTCACAGCATACATGGCAGCAAGGATAGCATCGAAATCAAGATCAAAGATAGCAACATTCTGCTTAAGCAGATCACCCCAGTGAGGGAGCTCAGCGCCGTCAGGAAACTGGGCGCGCCAGGCGTCAGTCAGGCGACTGAAGGAGCGCTGCGAAGTGTAGGTCAGTCCGCACGTCTCCCCACGGCGCCCGCCGGTGCGAAGAACGTAAGTACAGGGACCAGCACCCACAGACCTCCCACGCCCAGCGTACCACTCACGAAGATGCTGGGGCAACAGGGTCTCACAGGAACGCGGCTGCTGCTAGCGCTGGCTACCGCCAAAGCCTCCACGCTGCGCGGCTCCACCTCGACCAGCACCACCACCGCCGCCACCTCCACCGCCGCTGCCACTGCTTCCACCGCCGCTGCCGCTGCCTCCACCACCCCCACCGCCGCCACCGACGCCCCCACTCCCGCCACCACCCCCACCTCCACCGCCACCCCCTCCGCCTCCTCCACCGCCTCCACCACCGCCCCCACCGTCCCCTCCACCACCCTTGCCCCCCTTGCCCTTGCCGTAGCGGCGCCTCCCACTAGGGGCAGACGCAGCCCCGACCTCCTCAGTGCCAACGAGGTCGACAGCAGCAACAGAAGCAACAGAGGGGAGAAGGGGGACGGGGGAACACCCCTCAAAGAAAGGGGCACGAGGGTCGCCGCGAGAAGCACCTACAGCAATGATACTCTTCTCAGCTGCAGTGAGGCACTCCTCTAGCAGGTCGACGGTGAGCTCGGTGGGGCAAAGGGAGAGAAAGTGGTCCCTGACTGAAGACAGGTGATTAGGTAGTAGAGGGTGATGTACATGGGCGGCGGGTTCTTGGCACAGAACTCAGTGGGAAGCGCAGCGCGGTAGCGGGCGTCACTAGTGCGGAGGTGAGTAATGAGGTCAGCGACTGTGGCAAAGGCAGCTAGGTCAGGGAACAGGTACAGCAGCATGAGGCGGCTGAGGGCAGCAGTGGCAGGGGAGGAGTAGCGCGCTACTACAGCGTCGTACAAAGACTGAGCAGTCTTTTTCTGGCCAAAGTGCGCGCGCTGAGCAGACGGCAGGTGACTACGAACAGCAAGGCGAGCAACAGCGTCACGAGTAGTCCAATGCGAGCGAACCGTACTGTCAGCAGTGGCAGCAGGTGCAGGAGAGACACCGAACGTGTGATCGAAAAGGGAGACTCCGTCCTTAGAGTCGCACTGAAGAAAGAGCTGTAGGTCGTCTACCCAAACGTCGAAGTCAACCGCACGACCCTAAGCATCAAAGGTAAGAACAATGGGGCTAGCCATGGCGGCAGTAGCAGCAGTAGCAGCAGAAGCAGCAGGAGCAGCGCGGGCAGGGCAGTGCGGCTCAGTAGGGCGGCGCGGCTCGGTAGGGCGGCGCGGCTCGGTTGGGCGGCGTGGCTCAGTAGGGCGGCGCGGCTGGGCGGCGCGGCTCGGCTGGGCAGCGCGGCTCGGCTGGGCAGCGCGGCTCGGCTGGGCGGCGCGGGTGCTTACCAGGGGCGGGTGCAGGGCAGGGCCGCAGCTGGCGGTTAGGTCAGGGCCGCGACTGGGGCGGCTGTAGGGCAGGGCCGCGACGAGGCGGCGGCAGAGCAGGGCCGCGACAGGGCGGCAGCAGGGCAGGGCCGCGACTGGGCGGCGGTAGAGCAGGGCCGCGAGGAGCGGCTGAGGGCAGGGCCGCGACGGGTGGCGGCAGGGCAGAGGCCGCGACGGGCGGCGAGGTCAGGGCCGCGACGAGGGGCGGCAGGCCAGGGCCGCGACGGGCGGCGAGGTCAGGCCGCGACAGGCGGCAAGGCAGGGCCGCGGGTGGCGGCAGGGAAGGGCCACGACGAGGCGGCGAGGTCAGGGCCGCGACGAGGCGGCGACAGGGCAGGGCCGCGACGGGCGGCTAGGTCAGGGCCGCGACGGGCGACAGGGCAAGGCCGCGACGGGCGACAGGGCAGGGCCGCGACGGGCCGAGAGGGCAGGGCGTCGACGGGCGGCACTAGGGCAGGGCGCGCGACGGCGCAGGTGAGGCAGGCGCGAGGCGCGCTTCGGGCAGGGCAGGAAACCAAAAAACAAATCGTGGTGGGCCCTAAAAAAAAAAACGTTCCCACTAGGGAACCTGCTCTGAAACCATGTCAGAATTGTGAAGGAAAGGATGATTGAATTAGCAAGCAGGTGGGTACATGTAGGAAAACCTAAAAGTGTTGTACCCCATATTGACTACCCCACTACAGCCTACACAGACTATGTCATATAAGTTTGACATCAACGCCTTCATATTTTGTTGTACATTGCCATCATTGTTTCTGATATTTTTTGTATGCATAATTTTATGTTCTCTTTGATTTGACTTGTTTTTTTTTTGTTCTCTCCTCTCATTTTCTTATTGTTATAGGTTCTTTTGGAACTTCATAAAGACAACAGCAGCAATCTCTCGATTCAGTTGTAACTTCAATAAGGCAAGAATGTCAAACGTATATGCTATAGTCTATGTAGGCTGTAGTGGGGTAGCTCATATGGGGTACAACACTTCTAGGTTTTCCTACTTGTACCCACATTGCTGCTAGTTTCATCATTCTCGTTTCCTATCTTTCACATGGTTTCAGAGCAGGTTCCCTAGTGGGAACGTTTTTTTAAGGGCCCATCACGATTTTTTTTTCCTGCCCTGCCCGAAGCGCGCTGCCGCGCTTGCCTGCCCTGTCGCGCGCCTCGTGCCTGCCTCACCTGCGCCCTCGCGCCTGCCTCACCTGTGCGCCGTCGAGCGCCTGCCCTACCCGCGCCATCGAGCGCCTGCCCGTGCTGTAGCCGCCGTCGCGCGCCTGCCTTACCCGCCGTCGAGCGCCTGCCCTGCCGCCGCCCGTCGCGGCCCTGCCCTACGCGCCTGTCGTGCGCCTACCCTGCCGCCGCCTGTCGAAGCGCCGGCCCTACCCGCCCGTCGAGCGCCGGCCCTACCCGCCCGTCGAGCGCCGGCCCTACCCGCCCGTCGAGCGCCTGCAGCTGCCCATCAAGCGCCTGCCCTGCAGCCGCCCGTCAAGCGCCTGCCCTGCCGCCGCCCGTCGAGCACCTGCCCTACCAGCACCTGTCGCGCGCCTGCCCTACCCGCCGCCGGTGGTACCTGCCCAACCCGCCCCTGGTGAGCACCTGCCCTACCCGCGCTACCCGCGCACCTGCCTTACCTGCGCCAGCCGCGCCTGCATGCCTGCCGAGCCGCGCCGCCCTGCCGAGCCGCGCCGCCCAGCCGAGCCGCGCCGACCAGCCGAGCCGCGCCGCCCAGCCGAGCCGTGCTGCTCTGCCGAACCGCGCCGCCCTGCCCTACTGAGCCGCGCTGCTCCTGCTGCTACTGCTGCTTCTGCTGCTACTGCTGCTACTGCTGCCACTGCTGCTACTGCCGCCATGGCTAGCCCTAATGTTCTTACCTTCGATGCTGAGGGTCGTGCGGTTGACTTCGACGTTTGGGTAGATGACCTGCAGCTCTTTCTTCAGTGCGACTCTAGGGACGGAGTCTCGCTTTTTGATCACACGTCCGGCGTCTCTGCTGCACTTGCTGCCACTGCTGACAGTACGGTTCGCTCGCAGTGGACTACTCGTGACGATGTTGCTCGCCTTGCTGTTCGTAGTCACCTGCCGTCTGCTGAGCGCGCGCACTTTGGCCAGTATAAGACTGCTCAGTCTTTGTACGACGCTGTAGTAGCGCGCTAATCCTCCCCTGCCACTGCTGCCCTCAGCCGCATCATGCTGCCGTACCTGTTCCCTGACCTAGCCGCCTTTGCCACAGTCGCTGACCTCATTACTCACCTCCGCACTAGTGATGCCCGCTACCGCGCTGCGCTTCCCTCCGAGATCTGCGCCAAGAACCCTTCTCTAGGTGCTAGTGAGTCTGCTGCTCCAGGTGCTGGTGAGTCTGCTCTCTCTGGTACTGCGCCTGCTGAGGCCTTACACACCTTCACACTTGACTCAGGTGCTTCGTGCTCCTTCTTTCGCGACAGCACCACACTCACGCCGCTCAGTCGGCCGGTTGCAGTCTCCCTGGCGGACCCCTCTGGGGGCCTAGTCCTTGCGCACTCCTCCACGGTCCAGCCGTGTCGGGCGGTCCCGTCTGGCTCACTGTCGGGTCTTCACCTCCCCTCGTTCTCTACGAACTTGGTGAGTGGAGCTGACCTCCAGGATGTGTGGGTTGACCAGTTCACTCCTGGAGGTCAGCGTGTGACCCACTGTACGTGCTCCCGGACTGGTCGGCACCTGGCCACGTTCACTCGAGCGCATGGCTCGAGTCTGTACACACTGACTACTGTGTCCCCTCACGTAGCTGCGTCTGCGTCTGCGTCAGGTCAGCTAGCGGCCCCCTGCTTGTGTCGCGCTTTGTCGCACCAGACCGTCCTTTGGCACCACCGTCTTGGTCACCCCTCGGTGCAGCGCCTCCGTAGCATGCACCGACGTCTCCTTGTCTCTGGACTTCCAGAGACTCTGCCTCCTCTCCCACCCTCGCCTGCCCCTCCCTGCCTTCCCTGTGTCGAGGGGCGGCAGCGCGCCGCTCCTCACTCCTCCTCGTTTCCCCTGACGACTGCTCCCCTGCAGACCCTCCACATGGACGTGTGGGGCCCAGCCCGCGTCCATGGACAGGACCGCGAGCGGTACTTTTTGCTGGTCGTTGACGACTACACGCGTTACACCACGGTCTTCCCCTTGCGCACCAAGGGTGAGGTCCCTGATGTTTTGATCCCTTGGATCCGCGCTGCCCGTCTCCAGCTCCGCGAGCGGTTCGAGACGGACTTTCCTGTCCTGCGTCTGCACTCTGACAGAGGTGGTGAGTTTGCTGGGCGGCACAGCCAGATCTCCTCATGCAGAGTGCCCTATAAGAAAGCTGTGCTGAAGTCAAGAGAGTGAAGCTCGTAGTCACGCTGAGCAGCAACATGCAGCAACACCCGAAGAGTGGTCATCTTCGGGGTAGGGGAGAAGGTCTGAAAGAAGTCAACTCCCTGTCGCTGACTGAAGCCTCGTGCAACGTAACGCGCCTTGAAGACAGGCGGAGAACCCGGCGGCCGCTTCACCCTGAAAATCCACATGCCATCGACAATGTTCGCCCCAGGAGGGGGAACCTCGTTGATGTAACTGCCTGTGGACTTCCAAGATGCCATCTCTGCGTCCATGGCTGTCTGCCACTGAGAGGAGTAGGGACCCGTAATCGCCTCTGCGTAAGAGCGCGGGGTTGGGATGTCTAAAGCATCCGGGTCTCCCTCAGGTGCAAGAAGCATTGCCACGAGATGAGGTACAGCAGCTGCAAGACACTCAAATTCATCCTGCCTGTCCTCAAGGACGTCCGTGCCAAGGGCACACTCACCCCCGACGGACGGAGGACAGTCAGACCCAGACTTAGCAACAAGACTAGCGGCGTAGTCGAGACAACAGGCGGCAGCAAAGTCAACAAGCTCAGCAACTAGGGCAAACGCAGCAGTGGACTCAAACGAAGGGTCAGTGACAACAGTGGCTAGAAGACATGTCACAGTAGGACTGGCAGCACGTGTTGGTGCAACCCTACGGTTTGCACTCGGCTTGTTGTCCGTGTGCGTGAATGTGTATGTGTATGGAATGGTATGAGGGCATGGGATAATATATATTTCATGCTTATAATTGTGTGTGAATGTTGAGTCATGATGTCGAGTGTGTGTGTCGAGTCAATAGCGAGTTATCGCTAGACGCGTGTTACGCGGTCGTTTGTGTCTCGCGCGCGGTTTCTATTTTGTCGTGCGCGGTTTCTATTTTGTCCTGTGTCGAACGTTCGGCGTGTCGCAGGTGTGTGCAGCAGACCCATCAAGAACTCAAGGATGAGTTTGTGATGAAGAGCCCGAGCCTTGGTGTCAAGCCTCAAGTGATTTCGAAGCTTGCCAAAAGGGTACACCTCAAGGTATTGAAGATAGTTACATTACTTTGTGTAGTGTAACATTTCACTTGTTGTAGGCCCTAGTGAAGGGTAGTTTCGAGACCCTTCGTGGTTGGGGACAGTGTGGCACTGTTCCACATCACTGTACCTCGGCTCTTGGGGTTTGTAGGAGCTGGGAGTCATTCCCAACTCGTAACTCTTCCTATCTTGTGTTCTAAGACTATAGTGGCTGCCATAGTACCGTTCGTTCAAACCGACGCTGTGTCGTCAATTCTTTATCAAATCGTGCAATCTAAATTGCTAATTGTAGACGACGTGAAGACGCTCCAGATCCAATTTGAATCAAGTCATTTGCAGCTGTGAGCAGAACGCTATCAACGTTTGAAGCCGCTGTGCAGAAATCCGTCTGTGCTCTCTATCTTTCGTTTTAGGCACATTCAAGCCTATTGTGACTATAACAAGTGGTATCAGAGCCCCTTGGAGCAGTTTCGACAATGTCTGGACCTGAGGAAAGGGGTGGCAGAGGTGCTGGTGGCAGTGGAGAAGCTCAAGCTCAAGGCCAACCCCGTGATTCAGCCATGGCGCCCATGCAACCAAGTCTTGGCCCACCTAGGGATGAGCCTAGGGTGTTTGGGCTTGACAAGTTCAACGGTGACAACTTTGCTGAATGGTCCTTCAAGATGGAGAACATCTTTGACCACTATGACCTGCTGGAGGTGATGGAAGGAACGGAGAAGCGCCCCGAGAACGACCCGGAGAAGAGCCCGTGGGTGCGGAAGAGCGCACAAGGCTATCTCTTACTTGGGCAAGCGTTGGGGAGCAGTCAGATCCGTCACATCAAGCCATTCCAGCGTGAACCAGAGAAAGGACCAAAGGCATGGGCTGCTCTCAAGGGTGTACATGCTCCTGCAACAGCGGCGGTAGCGGTGGTGTTGGAACGGCAAATGGCGGCACTACGAATTGAAGAAGACGAAGCGGTTGAAGAAGGGGTGCAGAAATTCTTCGACTTGTTGACGCGGCTTGAGGGAGCTGATTTGAACTACAGTGAGCTCCAAAAGAAGACCAAGTTGCTGGCCTTACTCCCGGAGTCATGGTCCTCGCTCATCATCAACCTTAATCGCGACTTGCCCCGCCTCTCGCTTGAAGACGTGAAGCGAGCTATCCTTCAAGAGGATTTCCGCCGCCGTGAGTTGGCGAGTGCGGATGGCGCTGGGGAAGCGAGCATCGGCCGTGGATATGGTCGAGGAAGAGGCAGAGGACGAGGGGGAGGAAGGTTTGGTGGCAGCAACTTCGGCGGAGGCCGCAGGAGTGGCGGTTACGGCAGCGACGACAAGAGCTACGGACGCGGTCGCGGCCGATTCGACGGCGAGTGTCACTATTGCCACAAGAGCGGACACATGTGGCGCGACTGCTACAAACTCCCTGATGGTTGGACCCCTGCTCAAGGCCAAGAGGGTAGAGGAGCAGGAGGAGGGAGAGGACGAGGCCGTGGAGGCCGTGGCGGTCGCGGTGGCGGAGCTGCAAACATGAAGAGCGGAGACAACGACAAGGACCCGAGCGACGATCGATACCCGGGTCTATTCTACTTCGTGTCGACGCAAGTACCGGCTGGTCCAGAGAAGGATGAAGGCTTTGAGGAGCCAGCAGCTGTGGGGAAGGTGACCCTACACCCCCTGGACTATTGGGTGATTGATAGTGGCGCTACCTATAGCATGACACCTCGCCCGGACTTGCTCACCGAACTCGAGCCGTCACCGGTGAAGCATGTCACATCGGCTTTGGGGCAGCGAGCAGAGGTGAAAGGCATGGGCAAGGCCATGTTCAAGGGTGCTGATGGGAAGATGGTGGGCCTCAAGAACGTGCTTTGGGTGCCCAGCCTTGCTGCAAACCTGATTTCCGTGCGGCGGTTGGCAAAGGCCGGCATGGACACGAACTCGAAGGGAGCCAAGACCTACACCGTAAGGCTTGGCGATCGAATTCTTTGGGACCTTCATGAGGACAGGGATGTCTACAACGAGATGTGGCAGATCCCAGTGGTCCCTATGCCTAAGGAGAGGCAAGTGGCAGCAAGCATCAGCACCAAGGATGGAGCGGTCGGTAGCGACGATGGCGCGAACGGTCGCGCTAAGGAGAATGAGCTCAAGAAGAGCAAACCTGGAGGGACCAGCAAGTTCAGTGAACCTAAGGAGAGTGGTGCAGCAACCAAGGAGCAGCAAAAGGGTGAGGAGAACCCAGAGGCAGCAGCGGAGGAGGACTACGAAGAGAGTATGTGGGGCGCTATTGCGAGCGCGGCATTCTCCAATCCAACTTCGGCTACGGGGGAGTGTGATTGGCTCACCTTGCATCGGCGCATGGGGCATGTGGCCCTGCCCATCTTGCAGCAGCTAGTGAAGAATGAGATGGTTGCTGGCATACGTGTGAAGGGGGAGCCCGATGAGGTGCTTGGCTGCCCGACGTGCATTCAAGCCAAGTTCACCCGGTTTCCGTTCCCTAGTTCGGAGGCAACGGCAAAGGCACCGCTTGATGAGGTGGTGATGGACGTGGTGGGCCCCCTGAAGCTTGGAGCTGCTGGAGCTGAGTATTTTCTCACCATTGTCGACGTCTACACCCGCATGACTTGGGTGTACGTGCTGGCCAAGAAGAGCGACGTGGCTGAAACGTTGAAGACGGATTGGTTCCCGATGGTGGAGCGGCAACAAGACCGTCTAGTCAAGTCAATCCGCACCGATCGAGGGGGAGAGTTCCTGAGCAAGGAGTTTGGGTTGTGGCTGAAGAAGAATGGTATTCGGCACTCCCTCACCATGCCATACTCCCCTGCAATGAACGGCATCGCCGAGCGAGCGAACCGCACAATCACGGAGGCGGCACGCGGGTTGCTCATTGAAGCCGGGCTACCCGACTATTTCTGGCCTGATGCGGTGCGGAGCGCGTGTGTGGCCAAGAACAGAGCCTTGACTCATGTGGGAGCAGACAAATGGGTGCCCTATGTGGAGTGGCTAGGAAGGAAGCCAAAGGTGGATATGCTTCGGGTGTTCGGGTGCATGTGCATGGCGCTCGTGCCTAAGCATCTTCGGCACAACAAGCTTGGTGCCAAGGCGGTGTGGGCCGTGCACTTGGGCATGGCTCAAAACAACAAGGGATGGCTTCTTTGGGACCCATTCACCAAGAAGTTCTTGGTGAGCAGGGACTGCAAGTTCATGGAGAACTTCATGTACAAGGATTGGAAGGCGGAGAATGAGGCGAAGATAGGCGTGCGGTTTGGGGAGGTGAAGAGTTCCGGTTTGGAGCATGTGGAGCTGCCTTTGGAGCTGAGCAGCGGCAGCACAACCACAAGGCAATCCTCCCTTGTGAATGGGGGAGAGGAGGCCAATGATGCAGAGGAAGAAGAGGAGGAGGTGCAGCAAGTGAGCGAGCGTGCACCGTCACTCCCTTCCCGTACTACGAGTGCTCCACGGATTCGAGCCACACCGCAGCAACGCCAAGGCCTTCAAGTCCCTGCAGCTGAGGAGGAAGGAAGGGGGAAGAGGAGAGTTCAACCCCCTAATAGGCTGACCTATGATGCGCCGGGAAAGCAGGGCAAGACAGCCCTGGCCGGAGCGGCAATGATGGTCGGAGACGACGAGGAGAGTGACTACGAGGAGTGTGCCTTCGCGTTCTTCTCTCCGGTGGAGATGCCGGGAGAACCAGCAACTCTCAAGGAGGCTTTGAAGAGTAGTGATGCTGAGGAGTGGAAGAAGGCCATGGAGAGTGAGCTGAAGAGCATCGAGGAGAATGACACGTTTGAGTTGGTGGAGCTACCGGAGGGGCGTACGGCGATAACGTCCAAGTGGCTCTTCAAAATCAAGTCGGATGCCGACGGCAAGATCGAGCGCTACAAGTCTAGGCTTGTAGCCAAGGGGTACCAGCAGAAGGAGAAGGTGGACTTCAAGGAGCTGTTTGCCCCTGCGGTGAAGCCGACGACGCTGCGAACCCTATTCGCGGGAGCCGCCATCAAAGGATGGGTAGTAAAGCAAATGGACATCGTAACGGCATTCCTTAACGGCATCCTTGAGGAGGAGATTTTTATGGCACAGCCAGAGGGGTTTGATGATGGTAGTGGCAGAGTGTGGAAGCTGAAGAAGGCCCTCTATGGGCTGAAGCAGGCCCCTAGGCAATGGTACATGAAGCTGCGCGAAGTGTTGGAGGGGATCGGCTTCACTCCCTCAACGGCCGATCACTCCTTGTTCATGCTTGGCGAGGGGGAGCAGAGGAGTTTCATGGTGGTTTATGTGGATGACATCCTCATTTTCTCACCCTCTTCTGACCTTGTGAAGGAGGTGATGCTGAAGCTTCAAGACAAGTTCAAGTGCAAGGCCCTTGGTGACGTGAGCTTCTACCTTGGGCTCCACATCGAACGAGATGTGGAGAAGCGGTGCATGCGGGTGCATCAACGAAAGTACCTGGAGGCATTGGCTGCCAACTTTGGGCAGAGTGAAGGCCATGTGGCTACACCCTTTCCCTCTGGGTTCAAGTGTGTGAAGGGACCAGAGGAGGAGAGCGTTGGTGAAGAGGAGAGGCGCCGATTTCACTCGTTGGTGGGCAGCCTCATGTATGCGGCAGTAAACACCCGACCGGACGTCGCGTTTGCTACCGGGCAGCTGGCTAGGGTTGTGCAATGCCCTAATGAGGAGCAGGTAGCAGCTGGAATGAGGGTGGCCAAGTATCTTGGCCAAACACCGACCGTTGGGCTGCAATACTCGGCGGCGGCACAAAGGCGCCAAAAGGGCGCGGATGGTGTTGAACCCGGGCGTTTGTTCCTCACCGTCTACTCGGATGCTTCATATGCATCAGAACCAGAGGACATGACAAGTGTGGGAGGCTTCATATGCTGTGTTGGTGGAGGCCCAACTGCTTGGGAGAGCAAGAAGCAGGTTGACCAAGCTTTGAGCTCGGTGGAGTCCGAGTACATGGCACTCTTCCGTGCCGTACGGGAGATTGTGTGGCAGCGGCGTTTGTTGGCTGAATTGGGGGAGGAGCAGCAAGGACCTACCCCACTGTACTGTGACATCCAGGGTGCCATTGCTCTTGCTAAGAACCCTGTGTTGCATGGACTCACGAAGCACATGAGAGTGAAGTGGCATTGGACGAGGAGCATGGTAACCGCGGGTGAAGTTGAGTTGCGCTACGTGAAGACCACGGGGCAGCCGGCTGACATGATGACCAAGAGGCTGGTGGAGCAGCAGCATTGGAAGTGTTGCAAGCTGGCTGGGATGGCTCTGAACTGAGAGAGCAACATATCCTAAGGCCAACAATCCGAGGGGGAGTTTGTTGGTGCAACCCTACGGTTTGCACTCGGCTTGTTGTCCGTGTGCGTGAATGTGTGTGTGTATGGAATGGTATGAGGGCATGGGATAATATATATTTCATGCTTATAATTGTGTGTGAATGTTGAGTCATGATGTCGAGTGTGTGTGTCGAGTCAATAGCGAGTTATCGCTAGACGCGTGTTACGCGGTCGTTTGTGTCTCGCGCGCGGTTTCTATTTTGTCGTGCGCGGTTTCTATTTTGTCCTGTGTCGAACGTTCGGCGTGTCGCAGGTGTGTGCAGCAGACCCATCAAGAACTCAAGGATGAGTTTGTGATGAAGAGCCCGAGCCTTGGTGTCAAGCCTCAAGTGATTTCGAAGCTCGCCAAAAGGGTACACCTCAAGATATTGAAGATAGTTACATTACTTTGTGTAGTGTAACATTTCACTTGGTGTAGGCCCTAGTGAAGGGTAGTTTCGAGACCCTTCGTGGTTGGGGACAGTGTGGCACTGTTCCACATCACTGTACCTCGGCTCTTGGGGTTTGTAGGAGCTGGGAGTCATTCCCAACTCGTAACTCTTCCTATCTTGTGTTCTAAGACTATAGTGGCTGCCATAGTACCGTTCGTTCAAACCAACGCTGTGTCGTCAATTCTTTATCAAATCGTGCAATCTAAATTGCTAATTGTAGACGACGTGAAGACGCTCCAGATCCAATTTGAATCAAGTCATTTGCAGCTGTGAGAAGAACGCTATCAACGTTTGAAGCCGCTGTGCAGAAATCCGTTTGTGCTCTCTATCTTTCGTTTTAGGCACATTCAAGCCTATTGTAACTATAACAGCACGAGCAAGGTCGGACGGCGGGTCAGGAACGTCAAGAAGAGAGGACGCTGGAGGAGACGGCAGAGGGACACGCTGTGGAACAGAGGAAGGACGAAGTGCCATCTGGTGCGTGCCTGGGACAGGAGGAGGACGCTGACGCGGAACACGACGACCAGTGCAAACAGCGCGAACAGGCGACGCAGGACGAGACGCAGGCTCACGACGCTCTGTAAGAGATTCTGTCTGCTCAGTGTAAGGAGAAGGAGCAGGCACTGGGGAGGCTGGCTGTAACTGCGGCTGCGACTGGTCAGGCGGTGGACACGGTAAGGGAGGAGTAAGGCCAGTAGAAGGCGGGAGACCAAGAACCTGCTGAAGCAGTGGAACGAAGTACGGTCGCGGCCGCACACTGCCTCCAGAACTAGCACCGACAGCACCAGCACCCCCGGCCCCAGAGTCTCCAGCTCCAACGCCTACAGTACCACCAGCTCCAGCAGCTCTAGTACCTCCAGTACGAGCACCTCCAGGACCAGCGGCTCCAGCACCTCCAGCAGCTCCAGCTCCAGCGCCTCCAGCTCCAACACCTGCAGCACCTCCAGTAGCTCCAGCTCCAGCGCCTCCAGCTCCAACTCCTGCAGCACCTCCAGCTCCAGCAGCTCCAGGACCTCCAGCACGAGCACCTCCGGGATCAGCGGCTCCAGCACCTCCAGCAGCTCCAACTCCAGCGCCACCAGCTCCAACTCCAGCGCCTCCAGCTCCAACTCCTGTAGCACCTCCAGCTCTTGCAGCTCCAGTACCTCCAGTACGAGCACTCTCGGGACTAGCGGCTCCTGCACCTCCAGCAGCTCCAGCTCCAACGCCTGCAGCACCTCCAGCTCCAGCAGATCCAGTACCTCCAGTACGAGCACCTCCGGGACCAGCAGCTCCAGTGCCTCCAGCTCCTGGGCCTCCACCGGCAGGCCCCCCAGCTCCAGCAGCGCCACTCCGAAGGCTCCAGCGCCTAGCAAACCACTCGCACAGCTGCGGTGGAGAGAGAGGCTCACGCCGTG
Organism: Closterium sp. Naga37s-1; assembly: GCA_947471745.1. Taxonomy (NCBI): domain Eukaryota; kingdom Viridiplantae; phylum Streptophyta; class Zygnematophyceae; order Desmidiales; family Closteriaceae; genus Closterium; species Closterium sp. Naga37s-1. The sequence goes on along the minus strand of CANJKZ010000008.1, from coordinate 1,712,940 downwards.
ACGAGACACCCGTAGGACCTCCAGCAGACAAAGTACCTCCAGGCTCAGCACGCTCTGGCTCAGCACCCCCAGGCTCAGCACCCCCAGGCTCCGCACGCTCAGGCTCAGCACCCCCAGGCTCCGCACCCTCAGACTTAGCAACCTCAGGCTCAGCACCCCCAGGCTCCGCACTCTCAGGCTCAGCACCCCCAGGCTTCGCACGCTCGGACTCAGCACCCCCAGCAGCACCACCCCCACCAGCACCACCCCCAGCAGCACCAGAGTCGACAGCGACCTCGACAGGCTCGACAGGGTCTACCTGAGACACACTTGAGGGAGCAGGACCCTGAGGGGGGAGGGGGTCTACCGGAGGAGGACCTGGTGCTAGGAAGAGCGGCGGGGGGGGGGGGGGAAGAGGGGCAGTGCGGTAGGGGAAGAGACGGTAAAAGGGAAACGACTCGTCGAACGTGATGTTCTGAGAGGGCAGGACACGGCGCGTGCTGGGGTGGTAAAACCGCCAGCCAGGCGCGTCAGGGGGAAAGCCAAGGAAGACGCAGGGAATGGCGCGGGAGGAGAGCTTGTCCACGGACATATCGCGGACAAAGGCACGAGAGCCCCAGACCCGGAACACCGACGCATCGCCAACCTCCCCCGTCCAACGCAGTGTCGGCGAGGTCTCCGGCAAGGAGACACGGGGCCAGAGGTTGAGCTGATGCGCAGCGTACCGGACCGCAAACGGCCACAGAAAATGGGGGGCAGCCGCATGGATCAAGGAGGTACGAGCGACCTCCATGACTAAGCCAATGCGGCGCTCAGCAACCCCATTCTGCTGCGGAGAGGCCGGAAGCGTGAATGAGTGGCGAACGCCCTCACCACGACAAAAGTCCCGCAGGACTGGAAGGTCCGCGTGGAACCGCTCGCGGAGCTGGAGACGGACAGCGCGGATCCAAGGGGAAGACCGTGGTGTAACGCGAGTAGTTGTCAACAACCAGCAGAAAGTAGCGCTCGCGGCCCTGTCCACGGACGCGGGCTGGGCCCCACACGTCCATGTGGAGAGTCTGCAGGGGAGCAGTCGTCGGGGGAAACGAGGAGGAGTGAGGAGCGGCGCGCTGCCGTCCCTCGACACAGGGAAGGCAGGGAGGGGCAGGCGAGGGTGGGAGGGGAGGCAGAGACTTGGGAAGACCAGAGACAAGGAGACGGGAGTGCATGCCACGGAGGCGCTGCACTGAGGGGTGACCAAGGCGGTGGTGCCAAAGGAGCGTCTGGTGCTATAGGGCGAGACACGAGCAGGGGGCCGCTAGCTGACCTGACGCGGACGCAGACGCAGCTACCTGAGGAGACACAGTAGTCAGTGTGTACAGACTCGACCCAGGCTGACGGGTGGCCAGGTGACGGCCCGTCCGGGAGCACGTACAGATCGCCACACGCTGCCTTCCTGGAGTAAAGGTGTCAACCCATACATCCTGAAGGACGGCGTTGCTCACCAAGTTCGTAGAAAACGAGGGGAGGTGAAGACCTGACAGTGAGCCAGACAAAACCGCCGGACATGGGAGAACAGTGGAGGAACGTGCAAGGACTGGGTCCCCAGAGGGGTCAGCCAGAGAGACAACAACAGGTGCAGGGAGCGGTGTGACTGTGGTACTATCGCGAAAGAAACAGCGAGAAGCACATGAGTCAAGTGTGAAGGTGTGCAAGGCCTCAGCAGGCACAGTACCAGAGAGAGCAAACTCACTAGCACCTAGAGCAGCAGCCTCTATACATGGGTCGGGCGGCATACACAAGTAACCGTCACCCTCAGCACTAATAGTCATTGCATACATGGCAGCAAGGATAGCATCATAATCAAGAGCAAAGATATCCACACCCCTCCTAAGCAGCTCTGCCCATCGGGGGAGCTCATTCGCGTCATGAAACTCTGCGCAAAAGGCGTCGTTAAGACGGGAGAAGCAGCGGGATGGGTGTGACCAACCTTCCCGCATGTCTGACCAGTGCGGTCACCTGTGCGAATGACGTACTAGCAGCGAACACTACCCCCAGACGCCCCACGCTGAGCAAACCACTCACGAAGCTCCTAGGGCGAAGGGGTCTCACTCTGACGCTGCTGCTGCTGCCTCTGACCACCTCCAAAGCCTCCCCTCTGACTGGTACCACCCCGGCCGCCACCACTGCCGCCGCCACCACTCCCACTGCCGCCACCACTGCCGCCGCCACTACTCCCACTGCCGCCACCACCGCCGCCACCACCGCCTCCACCCTCACCACCACTCCCTCCGCCACCACCGCCACCTCCACCGCCTCCACTGCCCCCACCACCGCCTCCACCGCCGCCACCCCCACCACCCCTTCCTCCCTTGCCCCTGCCGCTGCGGCGCCTCCCACTAGGAGCAGACGCAGATCCTACCTCCTCAGCACGAAGGTAGTCAACAGCTGCAGCAGAAGCGACTGAGGGGACAAGGGGGGAGGGCGAACACCCCTCAAAGAAGGGAGTGCGAGGAGTGCCACGAGAAGCGCCTACAGCGACTATGCTGGTCTCAGCTGCAAGGAGTTGCTTCTCGAGCAGGTCGACAGTGAGGTCTGTGGGGTCAAGGGCGAGGAGGAGGTCCCTGACTGCGCTAAGAGAGTCAGGGAGGCGGGTGACGATGAAGTAGAGAGTGATGTACATGGGAGGGGGGTTCTTGGCGAGGAACTCGGCGGGAAGTGCGGCGCGGTAGCGAGTGTCACTAGTGCGAAGGTGAGTGACTAGGTCGGCAACTGTGGCAAAGGCGGACAGCTCGGGAAACAGGTAGGGCAGTAGAAGGCGGCCTAGAGCAGCAGTGGCCGGGGAGGAGTAACGACCGACTACAGCGTCGTACAGGGCTCTAGCATTCTTGTGCTGTCCGAAGTGAGCGCGTTCGGCTAACGGTAAGTGGTTGCGAACGGCTAGGCGAGCAGCAGCGTCACGGGTAAGCCACTGTGAGCGAGTCGCACTGTCAGCTGTGGCGGGAGGGGTGAGAGAGGCTCCAGACGTGAGGTCAAACAGCGAAACTCCGTCCCTAGAGTCGCTCAGTAGGAAAAGCTGTAAGTCATCGAGCCACGCATCGAACTCTATCGGGCGGCCCTCCGGATCGAAGGTGAGGACGCTGAGAGTTGCCATTGTGGGCAGGGCAGGCGGGCGCGCTAGCAGCAGGGTGTCAAACATACTAGCAGACGGGCCTAGGCTTAGTAGCCTAGGCCAAGGTAAGACTAGGAAGGAGGCGCCAAGTACGAGCGAGAGTTGTGTGCACGAACAGAAATGAGGAAGGAATGATTGGATTAGCAAGCAGCAGGATACAAATAGCAAACCCTAAAGGGCTGTACTCACTATTGAGTACCCCACTGCAGGCTACACAAACAACATATTCTGACACACCCCCATAGCCAAAGTGGGGTGTAATCAGCACAATGAGCAGTCATAGCAATAGTTCACAATTAATGAGCAGAGCTAGAGGCAGTCACAGAGGGCAAGTGAGGAGGAGGAGGGACTGCGAGAGGAGAGAAGATGGGAGGTGACGACTGAAGCTGCAGACACACGGGCAACAGGAGTGCGCACTCAGTGGCTACCGGCGGCTAGTGCCCCGGATTACAGGAGTAACAGGCTCTGCGGCTGCGACGAGCGGCAGGAGCAACGGACACACGGGCGACAGGTGCAGCAAGCTCTCTGAGCTACCGGCGGCCACTAGAACCCCGGACTACAGGCGCTGCGGACGACACGACGACAGCCTCCACTCAACCTCCTCCAACTGTCCCACACCCCCCCCACACACCCCCTGCTGCACCCCTAGCTCCACTCCCACATCACCCCCCTAGCTCCACTCCCCGCGGCTCCCACACCTCCACCCCCCTCAGCAGCAGCTGCAGCAGTGGGAGACGAAAAAAGGAGGAGGGGAAAGGGAAGGGGAGCACCCACACCTCGCACCCCCATGCTCGCCACCCCACACCCCCACCACCGTGGAACGCACGGCGGAATGGGAGCAATGGGCAGCACGGGGGGGGGGGGGGGGGGGGGGGGGGGGGGGGACGGGACGGGCTGCAGGGACGGGCCGCGGGCTGCTGCAGGGGCAGCTGGCGCGTGTCCTGGGGCGGCTGCTGCAGGCACGGGCTGCTCCAGGGGCGGCTGCTGCAGGTGCGGGCTGGTCCTGGGGCGGCTGCTGCAGGCACGGGCTGCTCCAGGGGCGGCTGCTGCAGGTGCGGGCTGCTCCAGGGGCGGCTCCAGGGGCGGCCGCTGCAGGTGAAAGGTAGGAGGAAGGGGGGGGAAGAGCGCGGCCCCCAGGGCGCCCCGACGGGCGACGAGAAAGGGAGTCGCGCGGCCCCCCAGGGCCGCCGCGACGGGCGACGGGAAGGGCGCCGTGCGGGCCCCCAGAGCCGCCGCGACGGGCGACGGGAAGGGCACCGCGCGGGCCCCCAGAGCCGCCGCGACGGGTGACGGGAAGGGCGCCGCGCGGGCCCCCCGGAGCGCCACGACGGGCGACGGGAAGGGGAGGCCGCGCGGCCCCTGTGGTCGCCACGACGGGCGACGAGAGGGGACCGCGCGCGGGCCCCCTTGGTCGCCACGACGGACGACGGGAGGGGGGGCCGCGCGGGCCCCCGTGGTCGCCACGACGGACGACGAGAGGGGAGGCCGCGCGGGCCCCGGTGGTCGCCACGACGGACGACGGGAGGGGAGGCCGCGCGGGCCCCCGTGGTCGCCACGACGGACGACGGGAGGGGAGGCCGCGCGGGCCCCCGTGATCGCCACGACGGACGACAGGAGGGGAGGCCGCGCGGACCCCCGAGGGCACCACGACGGGCGCCACGGAGAGGTAAGCCGCCACGCGCCCCGAGCGCGCGGCGGGCAGAAACCCTAATTTCGGCGCCGCGCACCACGGGGCGCGCGGCGGACAGTACGGCAGCGGAAGCAGGTGGTGGGCCCATACACAGGAAGGCGGCAGACATGCCGCCCTCTGAAACCATGTCAAACATACTAGCAGACGGGCCTAGGCATAGTAGCCTAGGCCAAGGTAAGACTAGGAAGGAGGCGCCAAGTACGAGCGAGAGTTGTGTGCACGAACAGAAATGAGGAAGGAATGATTGGACTAGCAAGCAGTAGGATACAAATAGCAAACCCTAAAGGGCTGTACTCACTATTGCGTACCCCACTGCAGGCTACACAAACAACATATTCTGACACAGGGCAGCACGCAGGCAGGGCAAGGCAGAGCAGCAGCCAGCAGGGCGGCGCACAGGCAGATCAGGGCAGGGCGGCAGCTAGCAGGGCAGCACGCGGGCAGGGCAGGGCGGCGCGGCGGCGAGCGGCACTCAGGCAGGGCGGCACGGCGGCTAGCGGCGCGCAGGCAGGGCAGGGCGACGCGGCTGCGAGCGGCGCGCTGGCAGGGCAGGGCGGCGCGGCGACGAGCGGCGCGCAGGCAGGGCGGCGCAGCTGCAGCGAGCGGTGCACGGGCAGGGCGGCGGTGCGGCGGCGGGCAGCGCGCGGGCAGGGCGACGCGGCGGCGAGCGGCGCGCGGGCAGAGCAGGGCGCGCGGCGGCGAGCGGCGCGCTGGCAAGGCGTGTGCGGGCAGGGCGACGCGGGCAGGGCGGCGCAGCGCGGCGGCGAGCAGCGCGCGGGCAGGGCGGCGCAGCGCGGCGGCGAGCGGCGCGCTGGCAAGGCGTGCGCGGGCAGCGCGACGTAGGGCAGGGCGTGCGCGGGCGGCGCAACGCAAGGCAGGGCGTGCGCAGGGCAGCGCGACGCAGGGCAGGGCAGGGCAGCGCGGCGCTAGCAGGGCGGCGCGACATGTGGGGTAGCGCGATTCGGTGGGCCCTAAAAAAAAAACCGGTCTTAGGAGAGGACCTGCTCTGAAACCATGTCGAAATAACTGAACGAGAATGAATGAACTAGCAGCAAGATGGGTACAAGTAGCAAACCCTAATTGGGTTGTACCCCATATGGGCTACCCCACTATAGCTGTGAAATGTCGAGGAATGAGATTGACTAAGGGAAAGTTGGGTACAAGTGCAAACCCTAGAAAACTGTACCCCATATGTGCTACCCCACTACAGCCTACAGCAGCTATGTCATATAAATCTGACACACCCCCATAGGCAAAGTGGGGGAGAACAATGGGTCACAAGACCAGTCAAGCAAAGCAAGGCAAGCTCAGGGTGGATCACAAAGTCACCACACATTCCGAGCACAAGTTCAAGGCCAGAAGGCCAGTTTACATGCAGGATTACATATATATACAAGGCTAGACAAGCAAGAGCAGGTGTATATATATATGAAACAGTACAAACAAGGTCAAGGGGTGAGCAAGTGAGGCAAGGCAGGCATAAGACCAAGCTGAGTACAGAAGCGCTGATGATCACAAGGCGCAAGTGCCTTGGTGAAGATATCAGCAGTGTTGGTCTGAGAGGCCACGTACGCAAGACGCAGCTGACCACGCTGCTGTAGCTCACGAGCAAGGAAGTAGCGAAGAGCAATGTGCTTCGTTCTGTGCTCCAGTCTCTGCTCCCGACACAAGGCCAGCATGGCCTTGTTGTCTACGTACAGCACTGGAGGAGAACGAGGCGGCTCTCCGAGGTCAGTCAGCAGGTAGGTGAGCCAGCGAAGCTCCTGTGCAGCCATGGCTCCTGCGTAGATCTCAGCCTCACAACTGGAGCCGAGAACAGAGGACGAGCGGGTAGCCCGCCACGAAACAGAGCCGGAACCAAGGCTGAAGGTGTAACCCTGTGACGACCGCTGAGTAGCCTGGTCGTCAGCCCAAGAAGCGTCTGCGTGCCCAGTGAGGACCACTGGACTCTGCCCTCCAAGCACAAGCCCCATACCCGACGTACTGCACAAGTAGCGCAACACCCTCTTCGCTGCAGCCATGTGCTCCGGTCTGTGTCTCCCAGGAGCAACATAGCGTGCAAGAATGCTAAGAGGGTATGCAAGGTCAGGTCGTATGCAGGTCATCAGGTACATGAGGCAGCCAACAAGCTCTGGGTACGGACTCATCCGAAGGCAGAGCTGAGAGCGAGTGGCGAGTAGGCAGAGGAGTGGCCTGAGGCGAGGAGTACGTGAAGCCGAAGCGCTGAAGGACCTGCTGCACCATGTGTGACTGAGTCAGGGTAATGGTGCGGCGTTCTCTGTCCCGGGTGATCTGCAAGCCAAGGTAGCTGCGCAATTCACCCAGGTCTGTGCACGTGTGTCTCTTCTGCAGCTCGGACTTCACGTGGGCGAGTCCAGCAGTGTCAGCTGTGGCGAAGACCAAGTCGTCGACGTACACGAGGATGTAGAACGGCGGCAAAGAAGTGTCGGTGCGCAGAAACAGCGACGGGTCGGCAGTAGAGGGAGCAAACCCAAGAGCCGCAAGCGTAGTCCTCAGTGTGTCGTGCCACTCACGCGGTGCCTGGCGGAGACCGTAGACTGGCCGCCGGAGGCTCCACTGGGTGCCAGGAGGAAAGGACCCAGTGAAGCCAGGTGGGCGACGCAGCCAGATCTCCTCGTGCAGGCTGCCCTGCAAGAAAGCAGTGCTGAAGTCAAGAGAGTGCAGCTCGTAGTCGCGGTGAGCAGCTATGTGCAGCAGTACCCGAAGAGTGGTCATCTTCGGGGTGGGAGAGAAGGTATGAAAGTAGTCAACTCCCTGCCGCTGACTGAAGCCACGAGCCACGTAACGCGCCTTGAAGACAGGCGGAGAACCCGGCGGCCGCTTCACCCTGAAAATCTACATGCCACTGACGATGTTCGCCCCAGGCGGGGGAACCTCGTCAACGTAGGTGCCTGTGGACTTCCAGGAAGCCATCTCTGCGTCCATAGCTGCCTGCCACTGAGAGGAGTAGGGACCCTCTATCGCCTCCGCGTAAGAGCGCGGAGTCGGGATGTCAAGTGCATCCGGGTCTCCCTCAGGGGTAAGCAGTACGGACACGAGATGAGGTGAAGCAGCAGCCAAACACTGGAACTCCTCCTGCCTGTCCTCAAGGACGTCCGTGCCAAGGGCACACTCACCCCCGACGGACGGAGGACAGACAGACTCAGACTCAGCAACAAGACTAGCAGCGTAGTCTAGACGACAGCGAGCAGCAAAGTCGACGAGCTCAGTAACTAGTGCAGACGCAGCAGTGGACTCAAAGGAAGGGTCAGTGACAACAGTAGCAAGGAGACGCGTGACAGTAGGACTGGCAGCACGAAGAGAGTCCGACTCCGGGTCAGGAAGAGCAGGAAGAGAGGACTCAGGAGGAGAAGGCAAAGGGGCACGCAGAGGAGCAGTGGACGGACGCAGAGACATCCGGTGCGTGCCAGGGAGGAGGACGCTGACGCGAACCACGACCACTAGTGCGAGCAGCACGGACAGGCGACGCAGGGCGAGACGCAGGCTCACGACGCTCAGCAAGACCTCCAGTAGGACCAGTGTAGGGAGAAGGAGCGGGCAGTGGGGAGGCCGGCTGTAACTGTAACTAGGACGGGACAGGCTGTGGACACTCTAAGGGAGGAGGAGGACCAGTAGAAGGCGGGAGACCAAGAACCTGCTGAAGGAGTGGAACGAAGTACGGCCGAGGCCGCGCGGCGACTCCAGACACAGCAGGGACAGCACCAGTACCCCCAGCGGCAGCACCAGCGCCAGCAGCACCTCCAGCTCCAGTACCTCCAGCAGCACCAGAAGCACCCCCAGCAGGACCGCCTCCAGGACCGACAACAGTAGCCTCAGCGCCAACACCCTCAGCAGCTCCAGCTCCAGTCGTACGCGCAGGCCCAGCAGCTCCAGTACTCCCAGTACGAGCACCTCCGGGACCCTCAGCAGCCGAAGAACCTCCAGCTCCAGCAGCACGCCTCCAGCGCCGGGCAAACCACTCGCGCAGCTCCTGTGGAGAGAGTGGCTCCCGCCGAGACGAAGCACCCGGAGAACCTCCAGGCTCAGCACCGCCAGACGCCACATGAGCAGGCCCAGCTCCCTCAGGCTCCGCACCCCCAGGCTCAGCACCTCCAGGCGTAGCACCCCAAGGCTCAGCACCCCCAGGCGTAGCACCCCCAGGCTCAGCACCCCCAGGCTCAGCACCCCCAGGCTCAGGACCCCCAGTAGTAGCACCCTCAGGCTCAGCACCCCCAGGCGTAGCACCCACACGCTCAGCACCCCCAGAGTCAGCACCCCCAGGCTCAGCACCCTCAGCAGCACCAGAGTCACCAGCAACCTCGACAGGCTCGACTGCGTCTACCTGGGACACACCTGAAGGGGCAGGATCCTGAGGGGGAAGGGGGTCTACCGGGGGGGGACCTGGCACAAGGAAGAGCGGTGGCGGGGGGAGGGACGGAGTGCGGTAGGGGAAGAGGCGGTAGTAGGGGACCGACTCGTCAAACGTGACGTCCTGGGAGGACAGAACACGGCGAGAGGTGGGGTGGTAGAACTGCCACCCTGGCGCGTCAGGGGGGAAGCCAAGGAAGACACAAGGAGCAGCACGAGGGGACAGCTTGTCCGCAGACAAGTCGCGGACAAACGCCCGAGATCCCCAGACACGGAACGCAGACGCATCGCCAACCTTCCCCGTCCACAGCAAAGCTGGGGAGGTCTCCGGCATGGAGACCCTGGGCTGAAGGTTGATCTGATGCGCCGCGTACCGAACCGCAAACGGCCACAGAAAATGGGGGGCAGCCGCATGCATCATGGACGTACGGGCGACGTCCATGACCATGCCAATGCGGCGCTCAGCAATCCCATTTTGCTGTGGAGAGTCCGGAAGCGTGAAGGTCTGGCGGATGCCTCGTGCACGACAGTAGGCTCGCAGAAGGCCAGAGGAGAACTCTCCGCCTCTGTCAGAGTGCAGACGCAAAACAGGAAAGTCCGAGCCGAAGCTCTGCCTGAGCTGGAGACGAGCTGCGCGGATCCAGTCGATCAACACCTCAGTGACATCACCCTTGCTGCGCAAGGGGAAGACTGTGGTGTAACGCGAGTAGTCGTCAACCACCAGCAGGAAGTAGCGCTCGTGACCCTGTCCACGGACGCGGGCCGGGCCCCACACGTCCATGTGAAGCGTCTGCAGCGGGGCCTCTGTCGGAGGAAACTGGGAGGAGTGAGGGGCAGCACGCTGCCGCCCCTCGACACAGGGGACGCAGGTAGGGGCAGGCCCCGGAGGAAGGGGAGGGAGGGACCGGGGAAGACCAGAGACAAGGACACGGGAGGCCATGCCTCGGAGACGAGGCAGGGAGGGGTGACCAAGGCGGTGGTGCCAGAGGAGAGTCTCGTGAGACAGGAGGCGACACGAGCAGGGGGCAGACTCAGGACCAGACCTGGACGCTGCAGCAAACACCTGACCCGACGCAGCTGCCTGACCAGACGCAGTGACTGGAGGAGACTCAGTTGTCAGTGTGTACAGGCTCGACCCCGGCCGACGTGTAAACGTGGCCAAGTGTCACACGCTGGCTCGCATGAGTGAACTGGTGAACCCCCGCATCCTGTAGTTCAGCACCACTCACCAAGTTCGTAGAGAACGAGGGGAGGTAAAGACCAGACAGGGTGCCAGAGGGGGCCGCCGGACACGGGAGGACAGTGGAGAAGTGAGCAAGGACAGGACCCCCAGAGGGGTCTGCCAGAGAGACTGCAACTGGCCGACCAAGCGGCGTGAGTGTGGTGCGGTCTCGAAAGAAGGAGCGAGAAGCCCCCGAGTCAAGAGTGAAGGTGTGGGAGGCCGGAGCCGACGCTGTACCTGAGAGAGCAGACTCACCAGCACCTGAGGAAGCAGACGCACTGGCACCTAGAGCAGCAGCCTCGCTAGCACCTAGAGCAGCAGCCTCACCAGTACCTAGAGCAGCAGTCCCAATGCCCGGGCCGGGCGGAAAACACCGGTAACAGTCACCCTCATCACTAATAGTCACAGCATACATGGCAGCAAGAATAGCATCAAAGTCAAGGTCAAAGATAGCTACTCCCGCCCTAGACAGCTCGCCCCAGCGAGGGATCTCAGTGGCCTCAGGGAACTGGTGACGCCAAGCGTCCGTCAGGCGGCCAAAGCAGCGCTGGGTGGAGTGCGCACCCCCGCACGGCTCACCCGCGCGGTCGCCGGTGCGTAGGATGTAGGTGCACGGACCAGTACCCCAACCCCGCTGGCGTGCAGCGTACCACTCACGGAGCTGCTGAGGGGGGGGGATGTCCCGAGTGCGCTGCTGCTGCTGCTGCTGCTGCTGCTGCTGGCGCTGACCACCACCGGAGCCAACCCTCTGCGCAGTGCCACCCCGACCAGCTCCACCTCCCCCGCCGCCGCCTCCTCCACCGCCGCCGCCTCCTCCACCGCCGCCACCTCCGCCACCTCCGCTCCCACCGCCACCGCCGCCTCCGCCTCCGCCTCCACTGCCGCCACCGACACCTCCACCCCCGCCACCACCCCCACCGCCACCCCCACCCCCTCCGCCGCCTCCACCGCTGCCTCCACCGCCCCCGCTAGCTCCTCCAGCGCCCCTGCCCCCCTTGCCCTTGCCAGGGCGGCGCTTCCCGCTAGGGGTAGACGCCGCACCGACCGACTCAAGACCAACGAGGTCGGTCGCAGCAGCAGAGGCAACAGAGGGCAAGAGAGGAGAGGGGGAGCACCCCTCAAAGACAGGGGCGCGCGGGTCACCACGAGAGGCTCCTACAGCGACTATGCTCTTCTCTGCTGCTAGGAGGCGCTCCTCGAGGAGGTCAACGGTGAGGGTGGTGGGGCAAACAGAGAGAAAGTGGTCCCTGACCGGGCGAAGGGTGTCAGGGAGGCGGGTGACTATGTAGTAGAGGGTGATGTACATAGGGGGGGGGTTCTTGGCGCAGAACTTAGCGGGAAGGGCAGCGCGGTAGCGAATGTCACTAGTGCGGAGGTGCGTAATGAGGTCAGCAACTGTGGGAAAAGCTGCGAGGTCAGGGAAGAGGTACGGCAGGATGAGGCGGCTAATTGCAGCAGTGGCAGGGGAAGAGTAGCGTGCAACTACAGCGTCGTACAAGGTCTTAGCACTCTTGTACTGGCTAAAGTGCGCACGCTCAGAGGTAGGCAAGTGGCGACGCACAGCAAGACGTGCAGCAGCATCGCGTGTGGCCCACTATGAGCGAACAGTGGCGTCAGCATCAGCAGCGGGGGCAAGAGAGGCACCAGAAGTGAGGTCAAAGAGGGAGAGACCGTCTGCCCTATCGCACTGTAGGAAAAGCTGCAGGTCATCTACCCAGACGTCAAAGTCAATGGCCCGACCCTCAGCGTCAAAAGCGAGGACACTGGGGGTAGCCATGACAGCAGTAGACTGGCAGCACGAGCAGTAGGGTAAGAGCAGCGCAGTAGTAGAGGTGCTGTTCTTACCGGGCAGGCGAGACGGACCGAGGGTAGAGGACAGGGCGGCTCGGACGGCTCGGCAGCTCGTCGGCTCGGCAGCACCAGCAGCTCGGCAGCTCAGCGACTCGGCGGCTCGGGTGGCTCGGCGGCTCGGGCGGTTCGGCGGCTCGGCGGCTCGGGCGGCTCGGCGGCTCGGGCGGCTCGGCGGCTCGGGCGGTTCGGCGGCTCGGGCGGATCGGCTGCTGCAGGGGCAGCGGCGGCTGCTGCTCACAGGACGGCGGCGGCCGCTGCTGCAGCGGCGGCGGCAGTTGCTGCTGCAGGGGCGGCGGCGGCCGCTCCTGCAGGGACGGCGGTGGCCGCGGTTGCAGTGGCGGCGGGTGCTGCTGCTGGGGCGGCGGATGCTGCTGCTGCTGGGACGGCGACCGCGGCCGCTGTAGCGACTGCAGCTGCTGCTGCTGTAGAGGCGGCGACGCCGGGCCGTGAAGGGGCCGCGGGTGGCCGCGGAGGGCGGCGACGGGCCGTGAAGGGCGGCTCGAGGGGCCGCGAAGGGCGGCGACGGGCCGTAGGGGGCCGTAAGGGCGGCACGAGGGGCCGGAAGGGCGGCGCGAGGGGCCGTGAAGGGGGGGGCCGCGAGTGGCCGCGGAGGGCGGCGACGGGCCGTGAAGGGCGGCGTGAGGGGCCGCGGAGGGCGGCGACCGGCCGTGAAGGGGCCGCGGGTGGCTGCGGAGGGCGGTGACGGGCCGTGAAGGGCGGCTCGAGGGGCCGCGAAGGGCGGCGACGGGCCGTAGGGGGCCGTAAGGGCGGCGCGAGGGGCCGGAAGGGCGGCGCGAGGGGCCGTAAGGGCAGCACGAGAGGCCGTAAGGGCGGCTGGAAGGGCCGTCAGAGGAGCCGCTAAGGGCGACGCGAAGGGGCCGTAAGGGGCCTAGAGAGGGCGCGACGGTAGGGAGGGCACGCGGGGCGCGACTCGGGCAGGAGCGAAGCGCGCTCCGGGCAGGAATTTTTTTTTTCGATTGGTGGGCCCTATACCATGTGAAATGTCGAGGAATGAGATTGACTAAGGGAAAGTTGGGTACAAGTGCAAACCCTAGAAAACTGTACCCCATATGTGCTACCCCACTACAGCCTACAGCAGCTATGTGATATAAATCTGACAATAGCCTACACAACATGCAACATATAAGTTTGACAGTTTCCGACGAGAGTTGAAGATGAAGTTGCCATTGCGTGGAGCGCAGCGCTAAAGTCTCCGATACGTAGCGGAGCGAGCGGCTATCTTTGAAATTGAGGAAGGCCGAAACGCGGAAAGACGCGATTTCGGCAATAAGTGGCCGGATCATGTTCTACTCCTCAGCTTCGCTGATGTCCCCTGTTCTGCTTTGCCGCTGCCCCTTTTCCGCTTCTCTGCTGCGCCGCTGACCTGTTCTACTACACCGCTGACCTGTTCTGCTGCGCTGCTGACCTGTTCTGCTGTGCCGCTGACCTGTTCTGCTGCGCTGCTGAACCTGTTCCGCTGCGCCGCTGACCTGTTCTGCTGCGCCGCCGAACCTGTTCCGCTGCGCCGCTGACTGTTCTGTTGCGCCGCTGACCTGTTCTGCTGCACCGCTGAACCTATTCTGCTGCGCCGCTGAACCTGTTCTGCTGCACCGCTGAAACCTGTTCTGCTGCGCCGATGAAACCTGTTCTGCTGCGCCGATGAATCCTGTTCTGCTGCGCCGCTGAAAACTTGTTCGAAGTTAAGAGATTGAGAAATTCGCCACGGAAATTTGAAATTCCAGAAGCTTACTTATGAAGGAAGTTGAGAGGGAATGTGTCGCCGTTGAAATCGAAAGTGCGTAAAGACAGAATGCGAATGCGCTCTTGACCGGCGCGAAGATGTGAAGTCTGGAAATGCTAAGCGAAGAGCCGGAAACCGAAAGAGTCATAGCCGAGAAGAAGAGAACCATTCCGCGTGAGCAGAATTTACTAGCTCGATACCATGATAGAAATGGAGCTTGAACTGATTGATTAGAATAGAAGGCACTAGGCCTTAAGTACAAAGAGAGCTGGGTTGGTTAAGGCTAGGGGAAGGATGGGTTGGGAATCAAAGCAAATCTCCAATGGTGAGTTGGCAGATTTGTTGGATTACGGGGGGATCCCAACCAGATAAGGTTGGGATAACAAATCTACACCCAACCTACAATAAACTTACACGATATAAAATAGAGTACACAAATGGGTTGACAGCTTAATTCTAACAAAGGTGAGCCCGTGGTTCAAGATGAAGAACGTGCCGCGATGTGACATTCCGGAAGGTAAGCAAATCGAACTCGGGTTTTCCAGAGTGTTGTAACGACCCTTCTTGGCTGACGCTCGCCTCTCCCTCGGTGCCTGGCAGGAGTTGTGGTCCAAGCAAAAGATAACGGGTGGATGGACGAGAGTGCTGTGCAGACCTGGCTGACCAAGGAGGTGCTGCCCCATCTCAACCCCCAGCGCGGCCAGAACGCGAGGCGTGCGATGCTGGTGTTGGACTCCTACCAATGCCACATTACCCATGGCATGCTTCAAGCCTATCGCACGCACAGCATCACCCCTGCCGTAATCCCTGCAGGTTGCACCAGCCAAATTCAACCCCTGGACGTCTCTATCAACTGGTGCTTCAAGGCCGCGGTGAGAGCACGCTACGCCAGGTGGTTCATGCGTGAAGGAGTTTACCTGAAGACGAAATACGGTGAGTAGACGTTGGATGATCATAAACTTCACCCCTGTTACCCCTTGATGTATCTAACGGCACGCTGCCCCTGCCTCTGACCCACCCGCAGGGAACCCGAGAAAGCCTCCGCACCCCGTGGAGCTGCAGTGGATTGCGGAGGCGTGGGATCAAGTCCCCACGAATGTCATCATTGACGCGTTCCGCCACTGTGGGATTTCAAGCAAGCTGGACGAGACCGAGAACCACCTGGCGTTGTCTCACCTGCGCGCGAGGAGCACCACCGATGTCTCCGAAGACATGTGCCTCGGGGGGACCACGGGCGAAAACACGGGCCTGCTTGGGCAGGCTCTGGAGGAGGAGGAGGAGGACGAGGAGGAGGAGGAGGAGGAGGAGGAGGAGGAGGAGGAGATGCGGGTTGAGGGCATCAGGGAGGTCGGCGTGGCAACAGGGCTGGAGGTGCTGTACTAGGAGATTACCAACTACCGCTGAGCGGCGCCCGAGGCTGACCGCATGATCGAGCCCAGGCAGACGGCCAGGCACGCCTGGCGAGTGTCAGACTTGGGGGTGCGGGAGCCTGCATCTGCTAGTGCAGATGAGGAGGGCGTTACCGAGGGGGGCTAGGTAGAAGTAGCAAAACCCTGAATGTATGCATGCACCCCCCTTAATGCAAGAAGAACCGTTTAGAAGACACCCCCCTTTTGTTAAGATAACCCCTGAACCCTAGTACTGTTTACAAGACACTGTCTTAACTCGTACACGCATGTAGGTGTCTTATAATCAGGAGCACCCATCTATAAGATACACCCGTTTGAAAGACACCCCCTGTCTTCAATTCGACACTGTCTTATATCCGGGCGATGATGGTAACTAACCACTGCTGCACCACTGATTTAGGGTGCATTAAAACATACAATCCGTTGAAGCTAAGATCACGTAAATTGCTTTGGATGGAAACATCAGCTGCAGCAAGCGCAGAGTAAGCTGTGCAGACACGGAGCAACATAGTACGAGACACGCAAGGATGGGCTTAATCAGGTACTCATGACGCCAAGCGGCAGACAAACATGCAGACTCATGTGTGTTGGTTAGCAAGGAAAAGGGGTGAGATGATGTGAGTGGTGCATGAAGCGAATGCAGAGATGGCTGGTGGGGAGCTGCTCATGCTGTACGCATCTGGACGTTGGGGTGAGTGCGGCTAGCAATATGGCGCCATCATGGTGTTGTTCTCCTCCGTCTCCGTGAAGAACTTCACATCTCGCTCCTAGTGGTGCCGTGCCATGGGGCATCATGGGCCATGCCATGCACACATAGGGTGACAGGGGATCGCCAGCAATGGGAGGGGCGGACCAAGGTGGAGGGGGAAATGTGAGAGGGAGCGGGAAAGGGGGAGGTGGTAAAAGGCATTAGGGACATGAAAAGAGAGGCAAGGCTCCAAGGATGCATGGGCATGAGGTGGAGAGATCTAAGAGCTCTCCCACGGGTAGTGGAAACAGTGCTTTGGTGATGCATGTAGAGCACTTAGCGGCAGGGCAGGAGGGCGCAGAGCCACGATGACACGACCCCCTCACCATGAGCCCCCCTCACCACGCGCCACACACTGACGCATGCATTGAACTGACGCATGCACTGATGCATGTACTGACGCATGCAGGGATGCACGCACTGGCCATGTGCTCATCGAAGCTGAGGATGGAGGCCACGTTGCCACAGCGATAGCAGTAGTTGGGCGCTGACCACACCTGATGGCCCATGCATGCATGCATGGATGCACGCGCATGGTGCACATCCCAATGCAACACATGAGACACACACAGGCAGACACACGGAAACACACCCGAGTGAGTGATGTTAGCCAAGCCGAGAGTACGATAACCAGAACACAAGGCAAAAATGGTATGGCAGCAGGGGCTTTCCTTGAGAGGTGGCATCACGGAATCACACAAGTAGGGAAAAGGGCAAGGTGAGAGGAGCAGGCAATACAATGACGAGGCTTCTGTTGGGAAACATGTACTTGAGCCCCTCCTGCACCAGCTGGTGCGCTCGACACACCAGCTCCAAGCCGTTGATCTGATTGAACTGCACACGAGTGGCACAGACAGGGACGGTAGTACATGCAGAATCGGTAAGGAGGCAGAGAGGGCAGAATGGCGAGAGGGGAAAAAAATGAGGGCAGCAACAACAGAGGGCGGGAAATGAGAGAACACGTGTTGAGATACTGGGGTGCAGCCAGAGACATTGGAAAGGTCAGACAAGGAGGGGAAAAGAAGACATTGAGGCAAGAACTGGGCCTTAGTGGGATGGACGCACACAGGAACGGCCGCACCATGCCATGCCCGCGTGTTCCATGCAGTGGTGCACGGTGGAGCAGATGAAGAGGGAAAGAGACTATGCAAGGGAAAGCAAGAGATACGAGGGAAGAGGAGATGTGGGAGAGAGGAGATGTGGGGGAAGAGGAGATGTGAGGGAAGAGGAGATGTGGGGGAAGAGGAGATGTGGGGGAAGAGGAGATGTGAGGGAAGAGGAGATGTGGGGGAAGAGGAGATGTGAGGGAAGAGGAGATGTGGGGGAAGAGGAGATGTGGGGGAAGAGGAGATGTGAGGGAAGAGGAGATGTGGAGGAAGAGGAGATGTGAGGGAATAGGAGATGTAAGATGCTTCTGCCTAACAGTAGTAAGATGCTACTGCCTAATACAGTAGTAACATGCTACTGCCTAACAGTAGTAAGATGCTACTGCCTAATACAGTAGTAAGATGCTATTGCCTAACAGTAATAAGATGCTACTGCCTAATACAGTAGTAAGATGCTATTGCCTAACAGTAGTAAGATGCTACTGCATAATACTGTAGTACGATGATACTGCCTAACAGTAGTAATATGCTACTGCCTAATACAGTAGTAAGATGCTACTGCCTTACAGTAGTAAGATGCTACTGCCTAATACAGTAGTAAGATGCTACTGCCTAACAGTAGTAAGATGCTATTGCCTAACAGTAGTAAGATGCTACTGGCAGGTAGAGTGCGTAGTTACCGCAGAAGGGACCCTCATGTGGAATTTCGCATCGCGCTCCATCACTTGGATCTGAGCAAAACAGGTGCACAGACGTACAAATAGGTACACACAGGTAAACACCTGAGCTGCTACTAGAACAGATATAAATCAAAGGCACTTCTAATTACAATTGGTCGGATTTGACATTACACCCCCCATATGCTCTCATTGACTTAACGATTCGTGGTCGATGCATCGGCAACTCGACTCGATGAATCGACTGTTGATGGAAAGGTGCAGACAAGTGCATGTGAGACGCAGCAACAAAGAGAGGAGAAGAAACGAGATGGATGACTCGGAAAATTCGACTGTAGAGGTGGAATGAGGCCCGCAGCAGAAGGGCGAGGGGGAGGGGGAGAAGCAGAGCAGCGCAGCACCTGATCCAGGGTTCGGATGTCAGGTGAGAGGCCCCCGTGCACATGCAGTACCCCCTTTTTTGTTTTTGTTTTTGTTTTTTTTTTTTTTGGCTGGAACTATATTATCAAACATATGTACATCCGCAGTCGTAACTGTATTCTTGGAGGGCCTAGGCTACGCTAAGTGAAGCGCCGCACATCCCCCCTATGGTATATCACGGAGGCTGATGGAAAGTGCGTGGGTTGCGCCAGATGGAAAGAAAGGGGGCCGTCCAAGTCGTTGGCCCATCCTCACTGCAGATCCCCTGTAGTTGCTTCCTCTCATCGGCTGCCACATGGCACCAATTATCCGTTTTCCAAAAGCTGTCCCCCTCTCCTGCTGCTGGCACCTTTCCTCGTGATGCCAACACCACCCTCGCATGCGTCATGAAGTCCAACACCGCACCTCGCCCCACCTTCTTTCGTTCGAAGGGGGCCGCACGCCATGCCGCATCACACCTTGCCAACCAAACCTGCCAAAGTACCGCCACTGTCAACGTCATTTCGGGAAAGCCTGACGCCGTGCCCCCTTTCTCAAACAGTAGATCCCCCAACGAGTCCATGGACCTATCCGGATTCAGCATATGCAATGATCGTTTAAGCGCGCCGATGACCGGTTGTATGACCGGGCAGCTGTAGAGGCAGTGCGCTAGGGTTTCCTCTCCTCCACAGTGCGCACAGTCGATCCTGTTCTGGAAGAAATCCAGCCTCTCCCCCACCTGAAGGTTCATGCTGTGGACTCTGAGAAGCACGTCCCTCGCCTTGAGAGGCACGCAAATCGAGTCACGAGTTTCGATGGCCCTTTTCCAATTAATCTTCTTGCCCCACACTTCCTCCCACTCTGCTTGCCTCAGGAGCGTCCCTTCGACTTAGAAAGCGCAGCCCGTATCTGACGCAGCGGCACCAATCCCCCCCCAGCAAAAAGCCCGGGTCTAGACAGTAGCCTCGCCTTTGGGTCGCCCACCGGCCCTACCAGTCTTCCCTCCTGGACCGCCATCGGCAGGCTTCTGTACGCCTCGAAACACGACTCTCTTGAACCCGTCGGAGCTCCCAGCCTTCCCTCCTCGCTGAGGGTCATAGTGGAAGCATTGATCCTCGTACCGTCCAATCCCTCCACCGCCCACGGGAGTCTGGCTGGCTGCCCCCGAAGGATGTATCGCACCACTCCTGACGCCGCCGCCACCTCTTCTGCCGACACCGGCTCTTCTACCAGCTTCTTCCACTCTGGTGGCATGGCCCCATAGGCTTTCTTTGCCATAATCGCCGCCTCCTTGCTCCCAAACTCTATCGTCAGCTCATCTTCTTCCTTCACCCCCCTCCGTCCCCCTGGGCCGTTGGTGAGCAGGTCCTGTATGTGTGTGGTGATAAGGGTCGCCGTGCCTATCTGGTGACTGAAAGGACTCCCTCCCCCTATGCATGATGTTTCTGTTGAAACAAATGAACTCTTCCTCCACTTCCCATCTGCTCGCAGGTGCCGGCAGCGTTGCAAAATGTGACTTCCAGAAGATTTTCACCACTGCCTTCGATCTTTCACTCCCATGCTGCCACTGCTTCGCCGCTGACTGGTGCGCGTACAACGTGGCCCAGCCTTGCAGGAAACCGGCCGCATTTTCCGCCAGCCACTGGCGCGTTCCATCCGGCTCACGCAGGAGCTTGCCAATTCTGCGGACCGCCAGCCCGTCGAGGCAGAGCTTCGGATCGAGCTGGCCCAGGCCCCCGTCCTTCCGTAGGAGGCACGCCAGGTATGCGCTCCAAAGGATAAAAATATTTTCCTATGCTGCTTCCCCAGCCGAGACGAAGGCGTGACAGAGCTTCCTGATTTTTTCCCACACCTCATCCAGCGGCGAATAGACCTGCGCCTGAAACATCAGTACCGACCAAACATAGCAGCTGATAACCGCTACTCTTTCCATCGTCGTGAGGTACTGCGTTTCCCACTTCCTTAACTCCTCTCCTATCCTTTCATAAGCTATCCCCCAGGATGGGCCGGCGTCCCCGTTAGGCGTGATCCACACCCCCAGGAGCCTTTCCGGTTCCTCCTTCTCTGACCACTTGTACGGGATGTCCGCCGGCACACAGCACCTGTCAGTTTGGTGGAAAATAGACTGGAAATGGAAGGGAAGCTCGTGAGAGAAACAGTGAGAGCACAACATGCGGCCCAGCAGCACGGGGCACAGAAGGGCAAGAGCGTGGGAGAGAGCACATTGTGGCAGGCAGCACAAGGGGCAGGCGGGCAGCACAAGGGGCAGGCAGGCAACAGAAGGGGCAGGAGGGCAGCACAAGGGGCAGGAGGGCAGGGGACGCACGCGGCCATCAATGATGGCGGAGATGCCGAGGAAGTCAAAGACGTCCGTGCAGTAGTGCCATGCATTGGCGTTGCAGTACTTGCGCTGGCACTCGTTGTAGAACCCATACACCTGGTGCCACGCCGTGCCGTGCCGTGCCGTGGGGTGGGGCCCACAAATGCGGTGCACAGAGAGCAATGGTGCCCCCGGATTGTGAGATGAGGCATGGTAATTAGCGGTGTGTGTGAAACTAAACGTGCGTGTCAGGCTACGAGTGGACGTGAGAATAAAGGACATGACGGGGAACACAGTTGTGCCACAAGTGTTATAGTCACAATAGGCTTGAATGTGCCTAAAACGAAAGATAGAGAGCACAGACGGATTTCTGCACAGCGGCTTCAAACGTTGATAGCGTTCTGCTCACAGCTGCAAATGACTTGATTCAAATTGTATCTGGAGCGTCTTCACGTCGTCTACAATAAGCAATTTAGATTGCACGATTTGATAAAGAATTGACGACACAGCGTCGGTTTGAACGAACGGTACTATGGCAGCCACTATAGTCTTAGAACACAAGATAGGAAGAGTTACGAGTTGGGAATGACTCCCAGCTCCTACAAACCCCAAGAGCCGAGGTACAGCGATGTGGAACAGTGCCACACTGTCCCCAACCACGAAGGGTCTCGAAACTACCCTCCAGAAGGGCCTACACCAAGAGAAATGTTACACTACACAAAGTAATGCAACTATTCTCTCTATCTTAAAGTTTACCCTTTTGGAGAGCTTCGAAATCACTTGATTCTTGAAACCAAGGCTCTGGTTCTTCAAGGTAAATTCTTCCTTGAGTTCTTGGAAGTCTGCTGCGCACACCTGCGACACGCCGAACGTTCCACACACGACAAAATAGAAAACCGCACACGACACGCAAACGACGACGTGACACGCGACTAGCGATAACTCGCTATTGACTCGACACACACATTCAAAATCATGCCTCATCATTCACACACTATTGTAAGCATGAAATATATATTATTTCATGCCCTCATACCATTCCATGCACACACACATGCACGCACACGGACAACAAGCCGAATGCAAACCGTAGGGTTGCACCAACAAACTCCCCCTCGGATTGTTGGCCTTAGGATCTTGCTCTCTCAGTTCAGAGCCATCCCAGCCAGCTTGCAACACTTCCAATGCTGCTGCTCCACCAGCCTCTTGGTCATCATGTCAGCTGGCTGCCTTGTCGTCTTCACATAGTGCAACTCAACTTCACCCGCGGCCACCATGCTCCTCGTCCAATGCCACTTCACCCTCATGTGCTTGGTGAGGCCATGCAACACAGGGTTCTTAGCAAGAGCAATGGCACCCTGGATGTCACAGTAGAGTGGGGTAGGTCCTTGCTGCTCCTCCCCCGATTCAGCCAACAAACGCCGCTGCCACACAATCTCTCGTACGGCACGGAAGAGTGCCATATACTCGGACTCCACCGAGCTCAATGCTTGATCCACCTGCTTCTTGCTCTCCCAAGCAGTTGGGCCTCCACCAACACAGCAAATGAACCCTCCAACACTTGTCATGTCCTCTGGTTCTGATGCAAAAGAAGCATCCGAGAATGCGGTGAGGAACAAACGCCCGGGTTCAACACCATCCGCGCCCTTTTGGCGCCTTTGCGCCGCCGCCGAATATTGCAGCCCAACGGTCGGTGTTTGGCCAAGATACTTGGCCACCCTCATTCCAGCTGCTACCTGCTCCTCATTAGGGCATTGAACAACCCTAGCCAACTGTCCGGTAGCAAACGCGACATCCGGTCGGGTGTTTACCGCCGCGTACATGAGGCAGCCCACCAACGAGTGAAAAACGGCGCCTCTCCTCTTCACCAACGCTCTCCTCCTCTGGTCCCTTCACACACTTGAACCCAAAGGGAAAGGGTGTAGCCACATGGCCTTCACTCTGCCCAAAATTGGCAGCCAATGCCTCCAGGTACTTTCGTTGATGCACCCGCATGCACCGCTTCTCCACATCTCGTTCGATGTGGAGCCCAAGGTAGAAGCTCACGTCACCAAGGGCCTTGCACTTGAACTTGTCTTGAAGCTTCAGCATCACCTCCTTCACAAGGTCAGAAGAGGGTGAGAAAATGAGGATGTCATCCACATAAACCACCATGAAACTCCTCTGCTCCCCCTCGCCAAGCATGAACAAGGAGTGATCGGCCGTTGAGGGAGTGAAGCCGATCCCCTCCAACACTTCGCGCAGCTTCATGTACCATTGCCTAGGGGCCTGCTTCAGCCCATAGAGGGCCTTCTTCAGCTTCCACACTCTGCCACTACCATCATCAAACCCCTCTGGCTGCGCCATAAAAATCTCCTCCTCAAGGATGCCGTTCTCCTCAATGCTCTTCAGCTCACTCTCCATTGCCTTCTTCCACTCCTCAGCATCACTACTCTCCAAGGCCTCCTTGAGAGTTGCTGGTTCCCCCGGCATCTCCACCGGAGAGAAGAACGCGAAGGCACACTCCTCGTAGTCACTCTCCTTGTCATCTCCAACTATAAGTGCCGCTCCGGCCAAGGCTGACTTGGCTGGCTTTCCCAGTGCATCATAGGTCAGCCTATTAGGGGCTTGAATTCTGCTCTTGCCCCTTCCTTCCTCCTCAGCTGCAGGGACATGAAGGCCTTGGCGTTGCTGCGGGGTGACTCGGATCCGTGGAGCACTCGTAGTGCGAGAAGGAAGTGTCGGTGCACGCTCGCTCACTTGCTGCACCTCCTCCTCTTCTTCCTCTGCATCCTTGGCCTTCTCTCCCCCATTCACAAGGGAAGATTGCCTTGTGGTGGTGCTGCTGCTGCTCAGCTCCAAGGGCAGCTCCACATGCTCCAAACCGGAACTCTTCACCTCCCCAAACCGCATGCCTATCTTCGCCTCATTCTCCGCCTTCCAATCCTTGTACATCAGATTCTACATGAAGTTGCAGTCCCTGCTCACCAAGAATTTCTTAGTGAATGGGTCCCAAAGGAAGCCACCCCTTGCTGTTTTGAGCCATGCCCAAGTGCACAGCCCATATCGCCTTGGCACCGAGCTTGTTGTGCCGAAGATGCTTAGGCACGAGCGCCATGCACATGCACCCGAACACCCGAAGCATATCCACCTTTGGCTTCCTTCCAACCCACTCCACATAGGGCACCCATTTGTCTGCTCCCACATGAGTCAAAGCTCTGTTCTTGGCCACACACGCACTCCGCACCGCATCAGGCCAGAAATAGTCGGGTAGCCCGGCTTCAATGAGCAACCCACGCGCCGTCTCCGTGATTGTCCGGTTCGCTCGCTCGGCGATGCCGTTCATTGCAGGGGATTATGGCATGGTAAGGGAGTGCCTTATGCCATTCTTCTTCAGCCACAATGAGAACTCCTTGCTCAGGAACTCTCCCCCTCGATCGGTGCGAATTGCCTTCACTAGCCGGTCTTGTTGCCGCTCCACCATCGGCAACCAATCGGTCTTCACCGTTTCAGCCACGTCACTCTTCTTGGACAGCACGTACACCCAAGTCATGCGAGTGTAGACATCCACAATGGTGAGAAAGTACTCAGCTCCAGCAGCTCCAAGCTTCAAGGGGCCCACCACGTCCATCACCACCTCATCAAGTGGTGCCTTAGCCGTTGCCTCCGAACTCGAGAACGGGTAACGGGTGAATTTGGCTTGCATGCACGTCGGGCAGCCAAGTACCTCATCGGGCTCCCCCTTCACACGTATGCCAGCAACCATCTCATTCTTCACTAGCTGCTGCAAGATGGGCAGGGCCACATGCCCCATTCGCCGATGCAAGGTGAGCCAATCACACACCCCCGTAGCCGAAGTCGGATTGGAGAATGCCGCACTCGCAATGGTGCCCCACATGCTCTCTCCGTACTCCTCCTCCGCTACTGCCTTGGGGTTCTCCTCACCCTTGTGCTGCTCCTTGGCTGCTGCACCACTCTCCTCATGTTCACCAAGCTTGCTGGTCCCTCCAAGATTGCACTTCTTAGACTCAATCTCCTTAGCGCGACCGTTCGTGCCATCGCCGCTACCAACCGCTTCACCCTTGGTGCTGATGCTTGCTGCCACTTGCCTCTCCTTGGGCATAGGGACCACTGGGATCTGCCACATCTCGTTGTAGACATCCCTGTCCTCATGAAGGTCCCAAAGAATTCGATCGCCAAGCCTTGCGGTGTAGGTCTTGGCTCCCTTCGAGTTCGTGTCCATGCCGGCCTTTGCCAACCGCCGCACGGAAATCAGGTTTGCAGCAAGGCTGGGCACCCAAAGCACGTTCTTGAGGCCCACCATCTTCCCATCAGCACCCTTGAACATGGCCTTGCCCATGCCTTTCACCTCTGCTCGCTGCCCCAAAGCCGATGTGACATGCTTCACCGGTGACGGCTCGAGTTCGGTGAGCAAGTCCGGGCGAGGTGTCATGCTATAGGTAGCGCCACTATCAATCACCCAATAGTCCAGGGGGTGTAGGGTCACCTTCCCCACAGCTGCTGGCTCCTCAAAGCCTTCATCCTTCTCTGGACCAGCCGGTACTTGCGTCGACACGAAGTAGAATAGACCCGGGTATCGATCGTCGCTCGGGTCCTTGTCGTTGTCTCCGCTCTTCATGTTTGCAGCTCCGCCACCGCGACCGCCACGGCCTCCACGGCCTCGTCCTCTCCCTCCTCCTGCTCCTCTACCCTCTTGGCCTTGAGCAGGGGTCCAACCATCAGGGAGTTTGTAGCAGTCGTGCCACATGTGTCCGCTCTTGTGGCAATAGTGACACTCGCCGTCGAATCGGCCGCGACCGCGTCCGTAGCTCTTGTCGTCGCTGCCGTAACCGCCACTCCTGCGGCCTCCGCCGAAGTTGCTGCCACCAAACCTTCCTCCCCCTCGTCCTCTGCCTCTTCCTCGACCATATCCACGGCCGATGCTCGCTGCCCCAGCGCCATCCGCACTCGCCAACTCACGGCGGCGGAAATCCTCTTGAAGGATAGCTCGCTTCACGTCTTCAAGCGAGAGGCGGGGCAAGTCGCGATTAAGGTTGATGATGAGCGAGGACCATGACTCTGGGAGTAAGGCCAGCAACTTGGTCTTCTTTTGGAGCTCACTGTAGTTCAAATCAGCTCCCACAAGCCGCGTCAACGAGTCGAAGAATTTCTGCACCCCTTCTTCAACCGCTTCGTTTTCTTCAATTCGTAGTGCCGCCATTTGCCGTTCCAACACCACCGCTACCGCCGCTGTTGCAGGAGCATGTACACCCTTGAGAGCAGCCCATGCCTTTGGTCCTTTCTCTGGTTCACGCTGGAATGGCTTGATGTGACGGATCTGACTGCTCCCCAACGCTTGCCCAAGTAAGAGATAGCCTTGTGCGCTCTTCCGCACCCACGGGCTCTTCTCCGGGTCGTTCTCGGGGCGCTTCTCCGTTCCTTCCATCACCTCCAGCAGGTCATAGTGGTCAAAGATGTTCTCCATCTTGAAGGACCATTCAGCAAAGTTGTCACCGTTGAACTTGTCAAGCCCAAACACCCTAGGCTCATCCCTAGGTGGGCCAAGACTTGGTTGCATGGGCGCCATGGCTGAATCACGGGGTTGGCCTTGAGCTTGAGCTTCTCCACTGCCACCAGCACCTCTGCCACCCCTTTCCTCAGGTCCAGACATTGTCGAAACTGCTCCAAGGGGCTCTGATACCACTTGTTATAGTCACAATAGGCTTGAATGTGCCTAAAACGAAAGATAGAGAGCACTGACGGATTTCTGCATAGCGGCTTCAAACGTTGATAGCGTTCTGCTCACAGCTGCAAATGACTTGATTCAAATTGGATCTGGAGCGTCTTCACGTCGTCTACAATTAACAATTTAGATTGCACGATTTGATAAAGAATTGACGACACAGCGTCGGTTTGAACGAACGGTACTATGGCAGCCACTATAGTCTTAGAACACAAGATAGGAAGAGTTACGAGTTGGGAATGACTCCCAGCTCCTACAAACCCCAAGATCCGAGGTACAGCGATGTGGAACAGTGCCACACTGTCCCCAACCACGAAGGGTCTCGAAACTACCCTCCAGAAGGGCCTACACCAAGAGAAATGTTACACTACACAAAGTAATGCAACTATTCTCTCTATCTTAAAGTTTACCCTTTTGGAGAGCTTCGAAATCACTTGATTCTTGAAACCAAGGCTCTGGTTCTTCAAGGTAAATTCTTCCTTGAGTTCTTGGAAGTCTGCTGCGCACACCTGCGACACGCCGAACGTTCCACACACGACAAAATAGAAAACCGCACACGACACGCAAACGACGACGTGACACACGACTAGCGATAACTCGCTATTGACTCGACACACACATTCAAAATCATGCCTCATCATTCACACACTATTGTAAGCATGAAATATATATTATTTCATGCCCTCATACCATTCCATGCACACACGCATGCACGCACACGGACAACAAGCCGAATGCAAACCGTAGGGTTGCACCAACAACAAGGAGCAAGGAGTGGTAAATAAGAATTTTATACAACCAAGCACGTGGTGCTTCCTCGTTCCCCTTCTTATCAAGAGGGGAGTGAAGGGTGAAGGGGCGTGCAAAGTGATACACTGGAAGGAGACAGAATGGGGACAGAGAGGGCAAGCACCTGTGTGATTTGGCGACTCTCATTGTTGCCTCCTAGCAGCGTCATATGCGCTGGGTACCTGTGGTGGCACACAGGCACATGGGCACACAACAAGTGGGGCATGTGTGTGAAAGAGAGAGGCACCTGTACAAGTACAGCATGAGAAGGAGCTTAGGGTGCATGAATCAAGAGAGAATAAAACCAAACCGGAAGACAGCAGCACACAAGACAGCACGGGACAGCAACGGAAGCCCACACAAACTACATAGCACATCCACAGCTGAGACTCATACTAACAATCACCATCCCTGCTCCCTTCCCTGCATGAAGCCCACCGTGCTGTCTGCTCCTCTGAAGCACCTGCCCAATCACCTGCACCTTCACCCCACCTTGCCCTCCATCCAACCTCTTCTTTCATCTCCCACTTTATCCAACCTGCTCTACCACTTGCCCCTCTCCTTAACCTCCCAGCACCTGGCTTTCACCACACCTGCTCTCACCTGGCCTTGAGCGCACCTGGCGTTGAGCGCACCTGACGTTCAGCGCACCTGGCGCTGAGCAGCATGAGGACGGTGAAGACATCGATGCTGTTGTACCCGCGATCCACAAAGTCACCCTGCCCCGCCCATCGCCACGTAACAGGACAGCCAAGGGGAGTGCGAGGGCAGAGCAGAAAATGAATTACTAATGGAGGGTCCAAGGGAAGTGAGGAACAAGGCAGTGGGGAACACGGCAGCGGGGAACATGGGAATAGAAGGCCCAAGGGAAGTGGGGAGCACGACAGTGGGGAAACTGGCAGTGCGGAACACGGCACTGGGGAACATGGCAGTGGGGAACACGGCAGTGGGGAACACGGCAGTGGGGAACACGTCAGTGGGGAACACGTCAGTGGGGAAGACGGCAGTGAGGAACACGGCAGTGAGGAACATGGTAGTTTCCAGAAATTACTTCTAATAGAAATAAAAGAATTCAAGCTAGCTTGAGTGTTGATTGAACATCCTTATCTTCTGACATAATGACATACATTTTTCTGTGCAATGTACTCCAGAACATATTGAAAGACATCCACAAGAAGACTAGCACTTCCTTGCTAAACAGAAGGGCAGACGCATTATAGTACAGTAAGTAGTATGCAGGGGGGCAGTAGGCAGCACATTATTGGAGTAGACGATGAGCAGGCTGGCTACTTGAGTTGACTAGCATGATTCACGTTGACATACATCGATTTCAAATCTAACATGTAATGTACCATGACAGGCAAGGGAGAAAGTGGAATTGGATTGCTGAGAAAGAGTGTGTGCGTGGGGAGGTGTGGAAATTACCAAACCCAAAAAGAAAAGGCAGCAGGTGGAGGAGGCACGGCCTTGCCAAACCTCAACTTCCGAGCCCCTCACCAACTGCCTCTCACCTGCCGAGCCTCTCTTGCAGCGACGTGAGCAGCAGCCCTTTGAACAGCAACTCCTCTGCTACAGCCGGCGACACCGCCACCCACAGGAACTGCGGAGATAACTAGTACAACGGGAGCTAGACTACGGGCTAGGCACGGGGCAAGGGTGATCTCTGCGTTCGTTCGTTCCTTAGTCGTTTCCAACTGCTCACACTACTTGCTAGTTCACGGGGAGAATTGGCAAGAGTTCCACTATGAAAAGTTCACAACAATGGTTGATACAACATTGGCAACACAGACTACATCAGAGCTAGCTAGGCTGCTGGTCGACCTCCAGCGCAGCATGGTCGACCGCGATCCAGCGCAGCAGTACTCGCACCGCTCCAGCGTTGCAGAGTAGCGGTTTGCCAACGTTGCAAGTCCACAGTGTGCCAACGCTGCAGCAAGTCGGCTGCACAGCGTTGCACCCGCAGGACAACGGTGCACCTGCTTCGCAGGTGCGTGCAGCTGGTTGGTGCACCACTCCTTTTCACGTGCACAGCGCAGACTGCGCCTACCGGCCACGTCGACCTCGGGATACCACTTCCGAGGTCGGCCTCGCAGAAGCCTCCCCGGCGACCTTCGCACTCGTCGCCCGGGTATCCAGGTTGACTGGGCAACCACGCCTGGTCGCCCAGCTCAGTTGGTCGCCGGCTACACCTGATCGGCGTCCCTAGAAGAGGTATCCCAGCACCCAGGTCGGCGTCCTGATGCTTAGGTCGGCGTCCAGGTGCTCAGGACACCGTGCAGACGCCCAGGTCGGCGTCCAGTCACCCAGGGCGCCGTCCAGACATCCCAGGTCGGCGTCCAGGCGCCCACGATGCCGTCCAGACGCCTATGTTGGCGTCCATCCTCCCATGACGTCGTCCAGGCGCCCAGGTCGGCGTCCAGCCTCCCAGGACGCCGTCCAGGCGCCCAGGTCGGCGTCCAGCCTCCCAGGACGCCGTCCAGGCGCCCAGGTCGGCGTCCAGCCTCCCAGGACGCCGTCCAGGCGCCCAGGTCGGCGTCCTCCTGCTCGGCGCCCTCCAGCTAGGCGCCCTCACTGCAACAGATCAGCTGCGCTCCCCACACACCCGACTACGAAGTCGGCTCCGCCCAAGCGCGGACGGGGCCAACCACAACTCCCGTTGACAGGAACAGCTGTAGCAGGTCCAGCAAGGGGATGGCCGTGGCAGCTGTAGCAGAAATAGCTGTAGCAGAGGCAGCTGTAGCAGCCACATCCTCTCCGGTCCCATCGGGCGGCAACGAAGGACCCAGCAATAATGTTGTGGCACTCACACCTGGCCGCCTGACAGATTTAGTTTCACAGTGTGGAGGCACAGACTCAGGCATTAGCACACACCCTCACACTCAGGCATTGGCATACACCCTCACACTCAGGCATTGGCACACACCCTCACACTCAGGCATTGGCACACGCCCTCACACTCATGCACTGGCACACACCCTCACACTCAGGCATGGACTCATAGGCCCGGGGGACACTGGAAGCCGAAGAAGCGTATATCAGCACCAGCCCTACACTTTGACCCCAAAGTTCTCCTCAAACTTCTTGTCTGTACATTAGAGAAACTGCTGCACGCACACCATTTTCTTTGACCCCTCCAAGTCCAGAAGCAGCCGCTCTGTAACAACTCTCTCCCCTGGCTCACTATTGCCAACGACAACCCCCAACAACGGCCCACTCTTCCCTTCTTCCGCTCCCCATTCAATCCCCTCTACCCCCTCCACTTTGTCAGACACAGATCCCAGCTTGTTCCTCTGTTTCCCAGCTTCTATTGAAACACCCCTCTTGTCCCCAACACTCGTCCGAATAGCCATCTCATGTGCCACAACCGCATAGCCCATTCGCACTAGTGCCACATGCCGCGGTCTGATTCGCCGATCCAAACTGTACGAAAGAAATGTTGGGTAAGCAAGCACCTCCATTATGGAGAGCCCCATGTCCCGTTTTAAGTGCTCCACCTTGGGCTTGATGTTCGTTTTCCACCAGTAATTGATAGACGGCGGGTACCTCACAACCAAATCCACAACCAACCGACGAGCCCTGCATCTCTTGACACTTAGTGCTTGCGAATAACTTTCCCCTCCCAAACAATTACCTCTATCACCTTCCCCCAACCTTTGCATCCCACTTCCCTCTTCTCCACTGGTGTCCAATGCCTCTTCCACTTCTCGCACAAGCTCTCTAAATTTTTTCTTCATGCCATCTTCACTAGAAGCGATTAGCAAAGGAGATTGTGCCACCACACGCACAACACTCTCTCGGCCAATCAAATCAGCCAATACCGCCACCTTGCCTTGCACGTTCTCCTTTGATAATTGCAGAACCCAAGGGTAACTCCTCACCACTCTTCCTGTTGCCTCCTCCCCCACCATCTCCACAAGGAACTGGAGTTTAGCTATAAGAGTTTCTGTGCTAAGATTGAAGATGGTGGGGGCCCGCCAAAGCACAGAGGCCGCAATGGAGGGGGTGTGTAGAGAAGTGAAGGACCTTGACTCATCTAGTTGTTGCTTCAGGAGTGCTGTACTGGTGCTACATGCTTCTACCTTCCCTCCATGTCTTGCTCTAAAATAAAGTGATAATTTCTGAAGCTGTATACTCACCACCTCATTTCTCCGAGTCAAGATGGAATGACATCCCTCTAAAATCATACCCAGCTTATCCACAAGAACTCCTGCCTTTTCCACCATAATGTCCAGGTTCATTGAACGTGCCTCACGGCGGAGTAAGTTATCTCCACGTTGGAGCACCGAGCCCAATCTGCTACGACGAACGCCTTTAGCTAAAAGAAACTCAAGCATATTCCGAATCCGTGGCAGGGGGGAGCGGAGCCAGGCTGGATTTCTCAAAGGCATGTGCGCGATGTCAGCATTTGAAATGTCGTATGACTGGAGGAGACGGACACGTGGCAGCAAGTAATTGGTGGAATCGGAGCGGAGGAGTTCGGGCTTAGATGCGAGGAGCGAAGCAAAAGTGGAAGTGGAGGAGATGCCGAGGTGGGAGGAGAAGAAGCGGTAGAGGGAGAGGAGGGAGGAGGGAGATACGACCCGCCGGCTTTTGAGTGGAGGAGGGGGTGTGGGAGGAGATGTGGTGGGTGATACGTCCTCCTCATTCGCTTCTTCTTCTGCTTCCTCCTCCTCCTCCTCTTCCTCCTCCTCCTCCTCCTCATCGTCCCCCTCCTCCTCCTCCTCCTCCTCCTCCTCCTCCTCCTCCTCCTCCTCATCCTCCTCCTCCTCCTCCTCCTCCTCTTTCACTTTCCCTACCCTCTCGTACTTGCTGCTTCTTATCCCATTCCCCCACTCCTCCAACTCCTCTCTCACAATCTGAGGCCCGAATTTCTCCCTCAGCACTCGAGCAATCACTGCCACTACCTCCTCCTCCTCCTCCTCCTTGCAGCCTTCCGTCCCAAAGCTCTTCCTCTTGCCTCCCTCACTCTTCCCCCCTGCATTCCCCGCTCCATTCCCCGCTACTACACTCTCTACCCTCTCATCCCCTCCTCCCTTTTCTCCCCCTTCCACTTTCATGATGCTCCTCTGACCTCCATCCCAAAATGTGCTGGTTTCCATTCTTACGTAGGAGCAACTGTTGGGTAACTTCTCGGTAATCTTTTGAATACATACTTCAAAGATTGTGGCCAACATTCCTGGTAGTAACTTTGGTTGGAATTGGCCCGATGGAAACTTCTTCGAGATTGTTGTCGCCCAATCGCAGCCCCACATCTACGTGCCAAGGAAAATTTACCCCCTCGTAACTATGAACTGGTTTGACCAATCGCAACTCGTCATTCTCGATGCTGATTGATTTGGTCTGGGAAGCTGCGATTCGAGATTTGGCATTGTAGGTTTCCCGCGTAGATTGGAACCGAGTGAAATTCATGCATGTGGTATGTTCTAATTCGTCGATGCAATGAATGAATAAATGTGATAGACTTTAACCGTACCTTTCTTTTTCTGATGCCGATAAACAAAGACTTTGTTTTTTGTTGCTTAAACCATGTGACAGTAACATATAATATTAAATAGTTTTAGTGTACACAAATCAAATAGCCTGCATATCAAGTGTATATTTCTGGGTCAAATAAATAATTATTTTACAGATTCTCATAAAATTATGAGGATTAAAAATTGACATTAAAAGAAATTTGCAACCCAAAATTATGAATCACAATGCAATATAACAATTTTACATGTGCTGCACCAATAAGCCCAACAATGGGATTACATAGGCAAACGGTTATTTGACATAAAACACGAATCACACCAGCCTAGCTTGCACAACCTTGCGAAGGTATTCCTGTCTAGCCTTCTGGATGAATGATTGTACTGGGAGAAAACAGAAGGGTGAGGAAAAACAGAAGGGAGAAAACAGAAGCGTGAGGGTGTGGGGGAAAACCGTAGGCACAGGAGGGGAAATCATGGGGGGTAGTCTGGAGCATGGGAGAGAAAACTAGAGATGGTGCAGTCGCACTCGGTAGCAGTAGCGCTAGCATAAAAAAAAAAGAGGTATGTTTCTGGGGGGCAGCAAGAATGAACGAGTCATAACATGTTATCGTCATCGCCACTCCCGGCGGCAGATACGCATCTCTCGCCGCCACTCTCGGCGGCAGAGCTGAAGGCACGAGAGGACATGGCTGCGGCGAATCATCGTCCGCACGCATTTACGCGACGAGGTGCAGTCGAGGGAGTTCCGACAATGAAATGTTGTAGAAGCGTGGCGACGCTTTCTGAATAGAATGGGGACTAGAAGGGAACGCGAAGAAGGGTTAACGAAAAAACGAGAATCGGCAAAGCAGGAAACAACAAAGGCAATCAGACCCGTCGCAAAGAGGCAGAAAACGCTGAAAATACGGGCCGAAGCATTGAACAGGTACGACGCATAGGACGTCGGCGTCACAGAAGGGCCAATAGGAACAGCAAGAATGCTTGATACGGAAATTTCAAACAAAGATGAAATACCAATAACTTACTAGCGCACCTCTCAGCAAACTTCCAGAATCATCTGCAAACACCTTCGCATCGGTTCACACACTGTCAATGTTGCGCACGAAGACCAACATTTGGCAGCAAGGGCGAAATAATAGAAGCAGGAGACTGAAGACTGAGGACCAGAGACACAGCCATCGAACACCAAAAGCAAGCTGATTGAAAACCACGGGTGTAAATCTAGAGGAAGAGGGAGCAAAAGATGGCTCTCTGTCGTCAAGGAATGACTGTGGCTTGGGGCAGTTGAGCGCAATGCCTTGCATTGCTGTCGTTTTGTCGTTTCGTGGTTTGTTTCACGTTCAAACCATTTTTTCACAACTGTGCTGGGAAGAAACAAGTACTGGTTTCGAGAAAAGCAGAGGTGCAATGCACGGTGGAATGAAGTACAGTGGAATCTGGTGGGGAAAAAAAAAATCAAAGCGTCAGCCAACAATCGCGCGTGCAGCAAAACGCTCAAATGCGACAAATTCGAGAATCGAGTCGAATCCCGCGAAAGCACAGGTTGCAGCAACTGTGCAGCACGCGACAAGCGACGCGCCTGTCACATCCTGAAATGACCAAAACTCAAGGTACCTTCTATCTGCCCGTAACGTTGTTTATCTCTCTACAGTGCTGTCATATCGCTCTTTACCCAGAAACAGCAACACAATTTTCCAAACATTCTCTTTAACGGAAGGATACCAGAACAGTTGCAAAAAATCTGGGAATAAAATAATACAAGTGACAAGTCACCCTCCTGTTAGTGTACAGTCCCACACATGTCGTTGCTGGCAGCCAGTTGTACATCCGCCGCACTGAAAATCGAAAACCGGTCCCATAGTGACAGCATTTCCCACTTGTCAAACACCTACGCTTTGCTGTTCCTCTTCCTCAGAATAGGACGAGAAGAACGCAAATTGCGTGAGTGTCAGATGCAGTTGAACACTAACTTTCATACAACCTGGTTGCTTAAAAATATTACATTACAGAATCTTATGGAAATATACGTCAAAACTGGCAACGAAATATTTGGCTTGTCAATTTTGATGTTTTGTGTTTTATATGTATGAAACCCCTATAATTATGCTAAAAATACCTTAATACATCTTATTGAGGATTGAAACACTCTACTTGGGCTTTTTTTTGCCCCAAATGCACGCAAATGGGCTTGTAACCACCACATTTATGTTTAAAATCAATTAAAATATGGTTTTCCAGCCTCCCCTAGGCCAAGTCAACCAAATGGCTAAAAACTAAAGTCATTTGCAAACTTTCAAAAAAACTTGAAACTTCATCATGTGACATCCATGTCTCTACTCGGACGGTTTTACCTCATTTGATGATCATTACAGCGTCACTCATAATGGTGTAATGAGAATGACACCTAAATGGGTTCAGACCCTTCTCATTTCATTATTAACTGAGTGGTATGGTATAAAGAAACATTAGAAAAAAAAAAAAGCTACGCAACGTTGAAACGACATCGTTTGCCGTCATGCGACAGATATAGATTTAGGTTGACACCCTTTTGATATCGTTTGTGACAAAGTGACGCAAATACCCCTTGCAAAACAAAGAAACACAGCGTTGAAACAGCATGGTGAGCTGATATCTTATGCAATTAGGTGTTGGTAAAACTTTTTTGTAGCGAATTTAACGTCTCATTGATCACAACAAACAACTGCTCTTGTTACACATGTGATTCAAACTACTGGAATAGTTGGGTGCCAAATAGTACCTAAAAATGCATGTATAAACATTCAAAGCTGTTTACAACTCAAAGGCAGATTACACAAACGATTTCCATCAATTAATTTCTTTGAAAACTGTAACGGAGAATATCTTTAGCGGATCAAGCCCACTCAGTTGTGTGCCAAACCCTCGCTACCAGCTGCTTCCTGGAAGTACATCGAAACCCTCCCATTCTTACAGGGCAGTAAGTTTGAATCGAACGACCAATAGCAATCGCTCGAATTGTTTTGCAGAAATTTCCTGGAAGAATACGAAATGGTTCGACCAATTATATCGCTCGCGAGGGTGGCGTCAAAATTTCGGTGATGCTGCACCCCTCTGATTCACGAGTCGCGGTACCAGAAAAGGAACATGCACGTAGGTTCTGGAAAGTTACTCTCTCGCAAACCCTAAAAAACATGCCACCCCGACCTCACACATTTTGGGATGTCCTCCCCCATCCCTCACCTCGTCCTTCACTGTACGCGTTTCAAGGTCCGCTTGCACTGCTACTAGATGCTTGCTTCTGGAAAACGATTTCGACTTAGAGATAGCAATCTTTGGCGTCATGGAAGCTTCTGCATTTGCCGGCCTGGAAGACACACCAACGGCAGACCATGCCGCGAAGCTTCGGACGTGGGATGATAAGGTCTCTCGAGGCGCCTCCAAGCTTCAACCTGGGTTGCGGAATTGAAAAGACGCGTTTCGTGCAAGTTCATTTTGATTGGATCCGAGCCGATCGAGGCTTGGTAAGGAAGGAACGTAAGATCGCGATGCGATTCGGTGCGTTTGAGATGCCTCGAAGGACATAAATCTGAAAATCTGATCGACGAACGGCCGTGATGTATGAGGTAGGACTAGCCATAGCCAACGGCGGGCTGATCTACGCGAGGCGACGTTCATGTTCATGAATTCTTTTCCGTAGCATTCGTCGAATGATTTGTTGCTCTTTGTGTGTGCCCGGACTCTCGCTAACCTTGGCTGGCTTGTGACGCGAAACGTTCGCCTGTACGGATTTGATAATCGAAACCTGAAGAGTATCAGGAAACACTATCTCATTGTATGATTGATGCCTCGAGCTGCTATTCTAGCTAGCATCTAACCGCATATGTGCAAACTGCTCTGGTTCAGCCTGTAAGAACCTGGTTCCTCCTCGGGACTACCGACGAGGACCAGTGTCATTATCACAAGGTTGATGAGTGCATCTTCATCACGTGCTCTACGTTTGAGAAAGCTCAAATAAGTATACACATTGGTTGAGTAAGGTTCTAAGGCAATTCCTACTTTCCCGCATGGGTAGCCTTGGAGATTTTCAAGGTGAGCACTTTTCACCCATATCTACTATCAGAGCTTTGGGAACCCGCATCTGGTATTTTCTACCGTATTACTGTACACTTGGGTTGGCTTGAGGCACCTAGGATTGGTGCACAAGCGGCGAATTTCTAAACGAGGGGTTGAGATTAAAACGAAACCTGGACACCTCCAAGACCAAACCAACCCCCCTAACCAGGGGACACACCCAAACCTGTGAAGGTAGGTACGGCAGGATGACACTCCCTGCGACAAACTCAGACGACGGAAACACAATTTTGAGAAGCTGGAGTATTCCACTTGGTAAAACCGAGATCTCACACCAACGTCCTAGACCTTCCATAGTATAGCAGCGTGAACAGCACGAATAGCAGGCTTAGCTAAGGGAAATCGGATCCTGGCACATATGAACACCGGTCCTCGTTTACGAGGACAAGTTATGAAGTCACGACAGTTACCGCCTCGAGCAAAAACTCAGTAACGTTATGCGTAGAGTGGTGTGAAGGAAGATTTGTAGAATCGCCACCAAACGCTAGCCGCCATTGGATTGGTAACAACCAGGGACGCTAGTCGTTACCATCCATTTAGCCCACTAGGTATCCCTACTGTTCGTTACGCACCTCTATGGCGACCGCTACAACTGTCATACTGGCAGTGTAACGTGCAGGGTAGCAATCAGGCATTACCAAATAGACGCTCTCCGGATTCCACCTAGGAGTCGACAGACGTACCTATTCGCGATGCGCCTGGAAAGTTGTAACGTGCAGCGTTGCATCAACTTCTAAGCCGATCCAACAGCCACCTCACGGTTAGCCAGACTCTTTTTTAAGTCGCCAGACCGCACACCGCTGTTCAGGGTGGTTCAATTCGGTTCTGTTTCATTCTCTGACACGCCCTCCGTTTCGACGTGTCAAGCCCTGGATGATCATGGCGAGTGGGGTGAATCTGACGGCGTTGACAGTCAGTTGCCGTCTCCGCCGTTCTCGCCGCCGGCGTCACAGCGCTGAACATCCACTCGGGCGTCTTCGGGTGAGTTCTCCACTTTCGCGTCTTGGACAATCTCAAAACTCCCCCTCAGGCATCCTCGTCTGCTGACGATTTTGGGTGAATTCTCATTCTTCCTCCCAAGCGCCTTGCGTCTTCTCGACACCGTTAGAGAATACCCCACTCAACCCCCTTTCGTCTTTCCCCAACCAACTTCACATAACCCCCCCTTCCCCCCCACCTCTCCTAACCCTGTGTAACGCATTGCGCTAATCCTAGCTAACAACCTACTCTCCCAAAGTCAATGTCGAGAGTTTTCTCGACAAAGAGAAAGAGTTTGGAGAAGATGGCTGGGTTGGTTGGGATGAAACTTGGTATGGGATTGTCAAGCCTCACATCTGGAGGCTTGGAACTTTTCCAACCCAACCAAGGGAATGTTGAAGGTTGGATTTTCGACCAATCAGAAACTGCCAAAAAATTGTTACAATCTACTCTATCCTAAACACAACCATTCAATGGTTCTAAGTTGGGTTTTCCAACCCAATCTAATTGCCACATAGGCTCTATGCCTAAGAACCATCCCACCATGGAATCCATGGTTGGGAGAGTTCCCCAAGGGGTGTTTGAGCTAGCAGACTCATTCTCAACCTCCCACTCCAACCAATCAATTGGAAATGGGATTGTTTGCCTAAGTCATTGAGCTCTCTCACACAACTCCCTACACAACTCTCTCAAGCCATTCCATCAACTCCTTCAAGAAGATTAACACCTCCAAGGATATTGGGAGCTAGCTAGAGCTTCAACGTGTATTGAGAATTATTATAAAAGCCTTGCAACTCCTATTATAATAGCCTTGGGTGTTACACCCTGTCCCTCCACTTGCCCGAATGACTTCTCCACCCCCGTCATTTCTCTTCCGTCCCCCATCCACGCCCACAGACCTCTCTCTCCCACTCCCATCTTGCACCCCATGCCCCACGTGCTGCCCTTGGTCTGCACGTGCGACTATGACTTAGTGCTGATGGCGGACAGCCTCTCTCAAAACCGCCCATCCCACCAGCTGCCCTTCCTTCTTCCTCTCTTCTTCCGCCCTTTTCCCCAACCAACCTCCCCAATCCCCCTCCCACCTCCCCAATCCCCCCTCCTGTCCCTCCAACCCCCCTTCCCCCCCAGCCTGCACCCCAAGCCCCACGTGCTGCCCTTGTTCTGCACTTGGATTGATGACTCAGCGCTGCTGGACGACCTGGCTCGAGACCCCCCACCCGGGTTTGTTGACCCCTTCCATCTTCTCCTCTTCTTCCTCGCCCTTTATCCCATCCTGCGATGCCCCATGTACTGCCCTTTTTCTGCACGTGCGACAATGACTCACCGCTGATAGAGGACAGCCTCACTCAAAACCCCCCACCCTACTCCCTTCTGCCTTCATCCCTGTCCCCTGGTCTGCACCCCATGCCTCACGTGCTGCCTGTCTTCTGCACTTGTACCTTGACACAGAATTCGTGAGGCCAGCATGGCTGAAGAACCCCCATTCCCTCACGCGCATCAGCGACCTGCGCAAGAACCTTGCCTGGGCCTTCCACCTGCGCTTGCTCTTCCTGCACCCGGCCATCATTGTGTGGCGCTTCCGTGCGTACATCCATTTGAGCATCACTGAAGCCAGACGCGCAATGCGGATAATCTGGGGTTCGAGTTTTCCAAGAGCTGCCTTGACTTCGCCAACCCCTGGAACATCTCCTACGGCCTCTGGCTCAGGCTCTGTGAGTGAGCCGCACTGTTCCTCACAGTGCATGTGTTGCCAGCGCACCGTCCCTCTCCTCGTTGGACCCCCCTCGTCGCACGTCCCAAAAAACTGCTGCTTCTCTGTTAGCCTCGTCAGCTCTCTCATAAGTCCAATGGAGCCCCAGATAGGAGCCATGTCTTTACGTGGCTGCGACTGATTCAACTGTAAACGTTGTTGTTAGTAAAAAGTTTGCTTGAAATCTCTTGTAGAGAAATATTTGGCGGTAACCGGTTTCGGCTTATAGCCTTCTTCAGACCACAAGGGAAAAATGAAGCAAACATGAGCTAATATACTAATCCCGAGGGCTCCACGCGAGGCATTCCTTCGCTGGGCCAGGGAGAAGCTGTACTGTAGGGCTGTAACAAACTCTACACTACACTAACTCTTA
This sequence comes from Closterium sp. Naga37s-1, assembly GCA_947471745.1. Taxonomy (NCBI): domain Eukaryota; kingdom Viridiplantae; phylum Streptophyta; class Zygnematophyceae; order Desmidiales; family Closteriaceae; genus Closterium; species Closterium sp. Naga37s-1. The sequence continues at coordinate 1,673,080 of CANJKZ010000008.1, read as the reverse complement.
TGAGCAGAAATCAAATAATTTCCAACTCTTTTAGGTAACTTCCAAGCGACGATAGCTCTTTGTGTAGAAAACACACCGTGTGACATTGTAGCGAGTTGACTTTTGAGTCGACTCAAAATGCACCCCAGGCGAGAACGGTCAACCAGCGGGTTGAGCAGTAGTTTCAGCACCAGGGGGCCACGGTTAGGAGAGTTCTGTAAAGAAGAGGCGCGTTGGAGAAGTTCCCCACGGTTGGAGAACAGGACTGACTAAAAAATCGGAAGAAGAAAATTCTCCGGATAGCCGCGTGCTCGGAGGCGAGCAAAGAAAAGAGCGCGGGAATTGAGAAAGTCAGGTCGGGAGGATGAGCGAAGCAAAAACCGTTGCAGCTCACTCCGAATAAAACCCAGCTTAGTAGCGCGGGTGTGGTAAGACTTAAATGGCAGGTACAGGTAGCGGTTCATCGGCTTCTGAAACAACTTCATGTCCAGCGTGCCCGAAGACTGAAATCTCTGTCCTTTAAACACCGTTAAGTCAAGGAAATCCATGGTCTGTTCTGAAATGACCCAGGTGAGACGGATGGATGAATGAAGGGTGTCAAACCGCTTCCGAAAAATCTCAAACTCCTCCCGCGTTCCTTCCCACATAATCAGACCGTCGTCAATGAATCGGAGATGTAGAGCGGGAAGAACGCGCAGCGAGGCGTGTAATTGAATGTCCAGATAGCTGAGGAAAAGAACCGCGAAGCAAACAGCTACGGAAGTCCCCATAGCCGTACCCTGGACTTGTCGGAAAAAGCAGCCGTTAAAAGACACAAAACTATTGAACATCACCCATCTCAGCAGACGAATGATGACTGGTGCAAGCGGATGTCGTTCCTTCCGTAGGAAATAGTCAACAGCGTCGATCCCGTCCCATAAAGGTATTGACGGATAGAGTGATTCGACGTCATAGGACGCAAGCAGCAGATTTGAAGTGAAGTTCCGTTTTTCCAGCTCCAGAATAAGACTTTTAGAGTCCTTAACATAGGTAGACTGCTTCAGCACCAGGGGCCGAAGAACGGAATCGAGCCATTTAGAGGCGTTGGTAGTAATCCAAGAATGACAAGCTGCGATAGGTCGGCCGGCTGGGACCTTCTTATGGATTTTAAGCAGGACGTAAAAAGCCGGGACCTTCCAGCCTGAATGAGGTTGATGAAAGAAAGAGTCCCAAATCCGAGCTTTAATCAGAGGATTCCATTCAGCATGTATCGAATTAAGGTCGCCGAGTATTTCCGAAATAGGAACTGACGGATATTCCTTGTAGACTTTAGGATCAAGGAGGTGCTTCAGGCATTTGTCCTGATAGAAGTCCCTGCTCATGACCGTTAGTCCAAGGTTTTTATCAGCCGGTTTAAAAATGAGGTTCAGATCCTTAGCAAGGCGGCGAAGTGTTGGGATGATGTTTTTCGACTTGCGGGTGAGTGATGAAAACGTTTGTCCATTAATTTCTTTTACAGCTGCTTCTCTGAAAATCTCCAGCGCCGTCTCAACTTCTCGAGAAGCTGGCGGTGGAGTCCAGTTGGCTCGTTTAGGCAGTTTATACCCTGAGTAACCAAGAGAATCAGATCCATTAAAAAGAAACATGGTACGCACACTCCTGAAGAAAGAGGACAGTTCCGCTTCGAAGCTAGCAACACTACGTATAACAGGGACAGGTATGTATTTGAGACCGAGGCTTAGTAGGTTCAGTTCTTTCGGTGAAAATGAATGGCCACTGTAGTTGTGAAGACCGTGGTTAGTAACTCGACACTGCAGCTGATACTCCGTCTGTCTGCCGAAAAGGATCAGTGCATAGGCGTGTACGTCACCGACTAACGTGTCTGTGTTTTTCCGCGGCCTCCACCTCCCCCATTTTTTGATGCAGTTGCTTTTCCAGCATGTCCGGAAGCATTGCGTCCAAAGGTCTTGGCGAAAGAGCGGCTGACGGTCTTAACTGCGGCTTGCTCATCATCAGCGACATTCCTCTTGGGGTGAGTAATCTTCTTAGCAGCAGTCTGCTTCGGTTTCTTAGTGTCATTGAAGTTGGAACTGCGGGTACCCTTCCCAGTCTTGGGAGTAGAAGTTTTCTTAGGACCAGCATTCCTGACATTGACACCGGATTTATTAGTCTTAGCTTTGAAATGAACAGAAACCTTAGCCTTATTGTTGTTGACGTTGCCGTTGCCATTCCCTCTCTTAACCGGAGTCTTAGAGGAGGAGGACTGCTTCAGGATTTTCTGCGCTTCTTGACGAGCGATTTCCCGAACGGTTGGATCAACAGGTAAGCTTTCTGCTTCAGCGACTGCAGCTGCTTTCTTAGCGTTGATGTCGTCATTTTTCTGCTTCAGGAGGATTTCGGCCATGTTAGTCTCCATATAAACAACAGAAACTGCATGCTTAAACTCCAGCAACACCCTGTTCTTGAAGAAATCCAGGCTGTCGATCAGCTTCGGATTAATCAAACCGAGATCGGACTTCTTGTTCACATCGATGAAATTGTCGATGTGGTGTTGCAGGGACAGATGGACGGCACAGGCGTCGCTTAAAGCCTTGTTCATGGCTTTCTTCTTCATGGAGATCATAATATCCTGAGCATTCTGGCAGTAAGCCAATCGAGCCGCTTCCAGGTTCTTATCTGCTTCCTGACGAAGATCTTCAGTATTGCAGACGAAGTTAAACGGCTTGATCCGGATAGAGTGGGGAATGATCCCGTTCCGTTTCTGCTCTTCCATGAAATTGTATTGCTGACGCAGAGTCCGATATTTGGAAAAATGTTTCTTGAAGTCAGCAGTCGCTTGTTGCGTAAGCGTATTCATATGGGTCGGAGTAGCCTGCTTTTCCATAAAAGAGGTGTTAAATTCTCCGAAGAAATCAAGAGCATCAGACATAACGATGTCGCTGACATCTTGAACATTGTGCACCGCTTCCTGTCCAGGAACCGTAGCCTTGACAAAAGTAGTAGCCATGGCGATAGGTGTAATGCTTGGAGCGTCAATAGTCCCTGCTAGAGTAGCTTCTGAAGTGTCGAGAGCTCTCCTTTTGCTGGGTCTGGAAGCCGAAGGAGTATCGAATGAAAAGTCCTTCGAACTGACCGGCTCTTTATTCTTGTGAGTACCCGTGTTGAAGTTCGCTGTTTTTCGCGATGATCTCAGGGTTCTCGGAATTTCAGGAGCGAGGTCAGCATTGGTGTTGGTTGTTTTTGTTGCGTTGAATTTGTAGTCGGCCATCGTAGATGTATCTTTCGTAAGTCCAATGGAGCCCCAGATAGGAGCCATGTCTTTACGTGGCTGCGACTGATTCAACTGTAAACGTTGTTGTTAGTAAAAAGTTTGCTTGAAATCTCTTGTAGAGAAATATTTGGCGGTAACCGGTTTCGGCTTATAGCCTTCTTCAAACCACAAGGGAAAAATGAAGCAAACATGAGCTAATATACTAATCCCGAGGGCTCCACGCGAGGCATTCCTTCGCTGGGCCAGGGAGAAGCTGTACTATAGGGCTGTAACAAACTCTACACTACACTAACTCTTATGAGCAGAAATCAAATAATTTCCAACTCTTTTAGGTAACTTCCAAGCGACGATAGCTCTCCGTGTAGAAAACACACCGTGTGACATTGTAGCGAGTTGACTTTTGAGTCGACTCAAAAGTCCCCTCGTCGCACGTCCCAAAAAACTGCTGCTTCTCTGTTAGCCTCGTCAGCTCTCTCATCCCCAGGCGTGCACGAGTATTACATTGCGTCAAGTATCACATCGTTCCACACTCGATCAAGTCGGACGTGTCCGAGCTGCTCTTTGCCTTCTTCCCGCTCTCTCTCGGCGCCGCCATCCTCTTCTTCCTCCTCCAACGGCCCTGGATGGCCAAACGCCTCATCAACACCTAGGTAGCACCACGTTGACACTCAAGTGACCCTTCGTGGACTCCCATGTACTGCCTTCCGACACCCAGGGTTGACGCCTGTTCCCCCTCTCTCTTCTCCCTTAATTGAATTACATGATCAGTGGGACATCTGTGTAATGGATGGAGGCGTGTTGGCGCTCTCTGTTGTCACATGGGCGTACGGTCTGAAGCAGTGCGGCCTTCTTAGGTGAGTGTGCTCTCCCTCTCTAGTCTCAAGTTTCCAGTTCTGCCAAGTTTTCCAAGTGCTTGGTCCGTGCAAGGTTTGTGAAAGTGGTGTATGCCGTCTTTCCCCATTGGCATGCCTCTCCCTCACCTCACGGCCTCCCCCCCTCTCCTTCAACGGTGATCCTCCCATCCATCAGGAATGTAATGGCATAGTACTCAGGAGCGGTGGTAGCCACCATATCCACCATGATATTCGGGCGCAGGGGACACCGCGTGCTCAAGACAATGCTGAGGCATAGCTGTTGCATGGTTCATTTCTAGGTAAGTAGAATCTTCCACTCTGGTTCCAACCACTGTATTCTGTTTCCTGCTGTCACCCCCTCCTTCCCTTCTCCTCGCCTCCCCCTTCCCCTCTGCAGCTGTACGGCGCCATTGCCATGCTCGATGCCTTCTACCTCCTCGCCTCGAGAATCCCGCTGCCCCCCACCTTTCCACTGTACTTTTCACCTCCTGCCAACCTCGTCCCCTTGGGCCTAGATAGCATCGCCGCCACCACTGCCCCCAGGTTGCATCACAGGCAGCAGCGGCAGCTGGAGGTGGAATGACAGGAGGGGTTAGGCAGTACGGGGTTTATAGCGTGGCAGGTTGTGCGGATGTCAGGGAGTGAAAATGGTGGAAGCAGCAGGGGGAAATCCGCTGACGTCCATGTTGCTGCCTGTGGCTGCTCAAGTGCTCTTTGCACTGAGACGTCAACATTGCTCGGCTGGGAAAGGTGCAGACGGAATAGCATTGTGGGATATCCAAAGCCATGGGGGTGCTGTTTTTGTGGAGCACAAAGGTGTCTGATCTGATTCCCTCTATGTGCCTGTTGCTGCTTGCTTACATCATGCTCTCCCCCTTGCCGCGCTTGTTTCTCCTGCTTGCCATTGTCCTCGTCTCCGCTTCCCACCCGCCAGTCGCAGCAGAAGAAGCCCCTGCATGTAGTCACAGCAGTGTCCTCCGTCTTCTTCCTCCTGCCCATCGCCATCTTCCAGCTCGGCGGGGTGAGTGCCACTTTGACACGTGGCAAGGCAGTGTGGCTGCGATGGTGGCATTAAATTGCACTTCTCTTCAAGCCTCTTTGCTCTCGCCAGTTGTCCGCTTGTACCCCCCTCCCCCCCCTCCCCCCCCCCCCCCCCCCTCTCCTCTCTCAACCTTACCACAAGCCCACAATAGAACAAAGTGCCACTCATCTCTCCTCGACTCCCCTATCTCCCGTCTTTCTCCCTCTCACCGTCGTTTTTGCCCCCACCACCTGCCAGGGTTGCATGCCCACGTGGCAAGACCATTTTTCAGCCGCCTCAGAAACTCTGTGTTTCCCGTTTTCTTTCCCCTCCCCCCACACACCCTGCCCCACACATATCCCGTCACCCCACCACCCGCCAGGGAGCGCAAGCTATGGACCTGGAGGCGGGGGGGGGGGGCGGCGCTGCAGGTGTATGCGCTGGTAATCCTGACAGGGCTCGCGTTCTCCTTCTATGTGGACACTCTGGCTGAAGACAAGTGAGTGGGAAGGGGGGAGGGGAGGGGAGGAGGGAAATGACGAATGGAGGGGAGTACTGTGAAGAGGAGGGTGAAAGAAGGGGGGAGTGTGGGGAAGAGTTCGAGGCCCCTCTTTGATGCTACCAGTATGCCCTTCTGCCCCAAGGCCTGCACTGCTCTACGTTTGTCAAGTAATCCAGGTGAGGCGAGAGATGAAAAATGATTGCATGGAGGTATGGGTGGGTGCATGGTTTGTGGGTGGGCCGGATAGGTATTTGGATGGCGGGATGAGTATGGACTAGACTTATCACGTGCAGTGTAAGACAGCTCTGGCAGCCCATTGAAGCACCTCTACATAGCTGCTAATATGCAGCCCCTATGCTCATATGCGCTCCTCTTCCATCACCCGCCCTGCCGTGCCCTGATGCAGGAAAACGTGAAGATGTTCCACCCACGCTTGTGACAGCATAGAAGACCCCCAATGGGTTATAGGGAGATGGAGGGAGAAGAGGTGGTGCCCCAGAGGATGGGGAGGTTGGGCATGAGACACAAGAATGTTGGGTGTTGTGAATCCTAGGGAAGTGATTGTGTATTAGATTATTATCTAGGGCTGAACTACGGAAGTGTATTATTGTAATACGTTTGGTCCCGAGGTGCCGCACAATAACAATACCCACCACAACATCCATGCAAACCGACAAGAAGCACAACAATGGTCTATACTACAAGGTGTAAAGATTGGAGAGTATGTCAAAATAACAACAGCGGAATGAATTATATTGACAGGGATGAAGTACATATACCCCTAAAAGGGTCATACCCCTTAGAGGGTGTCCCTCTACAGCCTACATACAACCATACATATAGTTTTGACACACCCCCATAGGCGAAGTGGGAAACAGCAAGAACAACAAGCGGTCATAAGACCAGTCAAGAGAAGCAACAAGCAAAGCTCAGGGTGGATCTCAAGATCACCACACAGTCCGAGCACAAGCAAGCGGCCACAAGGCCAGTTCACATGCGGAGTTATAATAGCAAAAGTAGTACACTGATGACAACCTAGCAAGGCTAAACATGCAGGAATAAAGATTTATAGCGGTGTACAACAAGGGCAAGGCGAGATCAAGAGACAAGCAAGTGAGGCAGAGTGGGCAGAAGCCCAAGAGCAGTGCAGAAACGCTGATGAACACCAGACCCCAGGACCTTGGTGAAGATATCAGCAGTGTTGGCCTGTGAGGCTACGTACGCAAGACGAAGCTGGCCACGCTGCTGTAACTCTCGTGCAAGAAAGTAACGAAGAGAAATGTGCTTCGTTCTGTGCTCCAGCCTCTGCTCCCGACACAAGGCAATCATGGCCTTGTTGTCGACGTACAGAACCGGAGGAGAACAAGGCCGCTCACCCAAGTCAGTTAGCAAGTAGGTCAGCCAGCGTAACTCCTGTGCAGCCATAGCCCTAGCGTAGATCTCTGCCTCACAGCTGGAACTAAGTACAGAAGACGAGCGGGTGGACCTCCAGGAGACAGATTCAGCGCCAAGACTGAAAGTGTAACCCTGTGACGACCGCTGCGTCTCCTGGTCGTCGGCCCAAGAAGCGTCTGAGTGCCCAGTGAGCACAACTCGACCCCGTCCCTCCAAGCAGAAGCCCCATGCCTGATGTATTGCACAAGTAACGCAGTATCCTCTGCGCAGCCCTGTAGTGCCCATGGCGGTGTATCCTGGGCGCAACGTAGCGCGCCAGGATGCTGAGAGGGTACGCGAGGTCAGGTCGAGTGCACGTCATCAGGTACATGAGGCAGCCCACAAGCTTTGGATACGGACCACTCGGCTCTACGGACTCGTCCGAAGGTGGAGCTGAGAGTGAGTGGCTCGTAGGCAGAGGAGTGGGCTGTGGCGATGAGAACTGAAAGCGGAAGCGCTGAAGGACCTAGTGCACCATGTGTGACTAAGTCAGAGTGATGGTGCGCGCTGCTCTATCCCGGGTGATCTGCAAGCCAAGATAGCTACGTTGCTCACCCAGGTCAGTGCAGGTGTGTCTCTTCTGCAGCTCCGCCTTCACAAGAGCCAGTGCCTCAGTGTGAGAAGTAGTAAAGACCAAGTCATTGATGTACACGAGGATGTAGAACGGCGACAGAGAAGGGTCGGTGCGCAGAAACAGCGACGGGTCAGCAGTCGAAGGAGCAAAGCCAAGAGCCGCAAGTGTCATCCTCAGTGTGTCGTGCCACTCGCGGGGCGCCTGGCGGAGACCTTAGACTGGCCGCCAGAGGCTCCACTGTGTACCCTCAGGAAACGCCCCAGTGGAGCCAGGTGGGCGGCGCAGCCAGATCTCCTCGTGAAGGCTGCCCTGCAAGAAAGCTGTGGAGAAGTCGAGAGAGTGCAGCTCGTAGTCACGCTGTGCTGCAACGTGCAGTATCACCCAAAGAGTGGTCATCTTCGGGGTGGGGGAGAAGGTATGGAAGAAGTCGACCCCCTGCCGCTGACTAAAGCCTCGTGCAACGTAACGCGCCTCGAAGACAGGCGGAGAACCCGGCGGCCGCTTCACCCTGAAAATCCACATGCCATCGACTATGTTCGCCCCAGGAGGGGGAACTGCGTCGATGTAGGTGCCTGTGGACTTACAGGATGCCATCTCTCCGTCCATGGCTGTCTGCCACTGAGAGGAGTAGTGACACGTGATCGCATCTTCTTAAGAGCGCGAGATCGGGATGTCCAGTGCATCCGGGTCTCCCTCAGGGGGAAGCAGCATGGCAGCGAGATGAGGTACAGCAGCCGCAAAGCACTCGAGCTCAAACTGCCTGTCCTCAAGGACGTCATTGCCAAGGGCAAGCTCACCCCCGACGGACGGAGGACAATCAGAATCAGAAACAAGACTCACGAAGTAGTCAAGGCGGCAGGCAGCAGCAAAGTCAACAAGCACAGTGACAAAGGCAGATGCAGCAGCAGACTCAAAAGTAGGGTCAGTAACAAGCGTGGCCAGACAACGAGTAACAGTCGGACTAGCAGCACGAGCAAGGTCAGACTCAGGGTCGGGAACGTCAGGAAGAGAGGACGCTGGAGGAGACGGCATGGCAACACGCTGTGGAACAGAGGAATGACGAAGTGCCATAGTGTGAGTGCAGGGGCAGGTGGAGGACGAACATGGGGAGCACGACGAGTACGAACAGGTGTGGCAGGACGGGACACATGCTCACGACACTCGGTCTGGGAGTCTGTCAACTCAGTGTAAGGAGAAGGAGAAGAAAGTGGGGAGTCAGGCTGTAACTGTGTCTTGGACTGGTCAGTCGGTGGACACAGTAGAGGAGGAGTAGCACCAGTGGAAGACGGAAGACTGAGCACCTGGCGAAGCGGTGAGTCAGGTGGTGGCAGCGACAACAGCGGCTGTGGCCAGAAAAGCGGTCACGGCTGCAGTGGCTGAGTAGCACCCCCAGCACTAGAACCTCCAGCTCCAGTACCTCCAGTATCTCCAACTTCAGTACCTCCGGTACCTCCAGCTCCAGTACCTCCAGTACTACCAGCTCCAGTACCTCCAGTACCTCGAGCTCCAGTACCTCCAGCGGCACTACCGCCAGCACCAGCACCTCCAGCTGCAGTACCTCCAGCTCCATTACCTCTAGCACCTCCAACGGCCGTACCTCCAGCTCTAGTGTCAGCAACCCCAGGCTCGGCACCTCCAGTGTCAGCACCCCCAGGCTGAGCACCCCCAGACTCAGCACCCCCAGAATCAGCACCTCCAGAGTCAGCACGGCGCAGGGCCACCCACTCACGAAGTTGCTGCGGCGAGAGAGTCTCAGACTGTAGCTGCTGTCCACCCCCAGGCTCAGCACCCCCAGGCTCAGCACCCCCAGTCTCAGCACCCGCAGAGTCCACACCTCCAGCGCCACCACCTCCAGCAGCACCGGAGTCCACCACGACAGGCTGCAGAGGCGGCGAAGACGGCCGAGGCGGAAAGCCAGGAGGGGTATCCAAGCGCGGGGAGCGGCGAGAGGCCGCAGTGTCATCAGCAGCAGGGTCACCCCCCTCAGTCGGGCTAGAGGAGACCTCCAAAGGCTCAACCAAGGAGGGTGGTATGACCTGAGACACACCTGAGGGAGCAGGACGCGAGGGGGGGTGGGGGTCTACCGGGGGGTAACTTGGAACCAGAAAGAGGGGCGGCGGGGGGACAGGAGAAGACGTGTGGGGGAAGAGACGGTAGTAGCAGACCAACTCATCAAAGGTGACGTCATGGGAAGACAGGGCGCGATGCATGGTTGGGTGGTAAAACTGTCAGCCAGAGGCGTCGGTGGGAAAGCCAAGGAAGACGCAGCGAACGGTGCGAGAAGAGAGCTTGCCCACGGTAGTATCGCGGACAAGGGCAAGCGAACCCCTGACACGAAACGTCGACGCATCACCAACCTTCCCCATCTAATGCAGTGTAGGCGAGGTCTCTGGCTCGGAGACACGGGGCCAGAGGTTGAGCTGATGCGCGGCGTATTGGACCGCAAATAGCCACAGAAAATGGGGAGCAGCTGCATGGATCATGGAGGTGCGAGCAACCTCCATGATCAAACCAATGCGGCGCTCAGCAATCCCATTCTACTGTGGAGAGGCTGGAAGCGTGAACGACTGGGTGATGCCCTCGTCACGACAAAAGCCATCGAGGAGACCGGAGGAAAACTCACCTCCACGGTCAGAGTGCAGCTGTAGCACTGGGAGGTCCTGCTAGAAGCGTGCTCTCAGCTGGGGACGAACTGCGCGGATCCAAGGGATCAAAACACTACGGACATCGCCCTTGCTCCGCAAGGGAAACACCGTGGAGTAGCGCGTGTAGTCGTCAACGACCAGCAAGAAGTAACGCTCCCGGCCCGGCCCAGGGACGGGGGTGGGGCCCCACACGTCCATGTGCAGGGCCTGCAGAGTAGTAGTGGTCGGAGGGAACAAGGAGGAGTGAGGAGCGGCGCGCTGTCGTCCCTCGACGCAGGGAGTGCACGGCGGCACAAGCGACGGCGGGAGCAGGGGCAGGGACCTCAAAAGGCCAGAGACAAGGAGACACGAGTGCATGCGACGTAGACGCTGCAAGGAGGGGTGACCAAGATGGTGGTGCCAGAGGAGAGATTGGTGCGTGAGTAACCGACACAAGCACGACGCAGCTACCTGACCTGACGCAGCCTCCTGTGCAGACTCAGTGTGCAGTCTGTACAGTCCAGACCCAGGCCTCTGGGTGAACGTGGCGAGGTGGTCGCCAGTCACCGAGCCCGTACAGATCGCCAAGAGCTCGCCACCAAGAGTAGTGGTGGTGACCAATTCATCCTGGAGGACAGCCTGACTCACCAAGTTTGTAGCGAACGAGGGGGAGGTGGAAACCTGTGAGGGAGCCAGAAGGGGCTGCCGATCATGGGAGAACAGTGGTGCCACATGGAACAACCGGACTAGATAAGGGGTCGGCCAAAGTAACAGGAACAGGTGCTGTGAGCGGTGTGACTGTGGTGCAGTCGCGGAAGAAGCAGCGAGACGCGCCGGAGTCCAGCGTGAAGGTGTGCAAAGCCTTTGCAGGAACTGCACCTGTGCTAGCGGATCTGCAGGCACCTATACTAGCAGCCACCACACTACCAGAGCTTGACACACCCGAGTAATAGTCACCCTCAACACTAGCAGAAGCAGCATGCATAGCATACATGCCAGCACAGATCTGCTCCAAATCAAGGGCAAACACGTCTACGCCCTTCTTGAGCAATCCTAACCAGTCAGGCAGCTTCGCCTTCTCACCCAACTCCGTGCAAAACGCGTCCTCTAGGCGGTAGAAGCAGCGCGCCTCAACGTGCCCCAGCCTGCCGCGGACGTCGCCAACGTAGGGACCCGTGCACCTGACTTACTGGCAGCGGCCTCCTCCTCCAGGGCCACCGCGCTCGGCCACCCACTCACGAAGCTTCTGCGGTGAGACGGTCTCATGCCGGCGCGACTGCTGCTGCTGTCCAACCCCATAATATATAACTAACTACAAGCAATTATTAAAAAAATATAAAACATATTTTGACAACCAGCACATGTCCAAGCCGCTCACGAGTTTGTCACCACCATGCAGCAGCTATGGGAGAAAACACAGCGACGTTTCACCACGATGCTGAACTCCCAGAAGCAGTATGCTAACCGCCAACGACGTGACCACACGATTGTAGTCAAGGAGCATGTCCTTTTGGATACCTGTAACTTGGAATTATCCCACCTCCCGTCCAAGCTCCAACCTCACTTCTGTGGTCCTTCTTGCGTCGTCCAGGCGATAGTAACTTCTATTACATTCCGCTTGCGCTTGCTGACCACATGGAAGATTCGCAATGCCAATCAATAGCACTGGGGACGTCAGCTGTTGGGTGCAATAATAATTCAGCACTTCAATCAGCCACCTGTATATCATTTTGCATTTCATACGCATTCGTTTTTTCATTTCATTTCATTCGAATTCATTGCGAGTTCATTTTCATTCGCGCGAAGGCTCATGACAAAACGTCATGAAATTGCGTGAGTGCTCATTTATGTGTTCTGCAGCCACTTGACGAGGGTGGGAGGAGGGCAGGAGAATGGAAATGAGTAGGGTCTCGACGTGGGTTCCGAGGTCGACATTCATTCTACTGGGCAAACAAACGACATGGGAAATTTCGGCGAGTGGGGTGGTAGTTTCCGAAGGGAACTGACGAACTTCACGCGGAATTTCTCGCGACTATTGGAGGGGTAAATCATGACCATCAAATGCTGTAACAGGGTAATTATTTTTTACTGGTGTTTTCTATAGAAAAAAAACCCCCAACAGGCACATCATCCTGGGTTTTCACTTTCGTGGCGAAAAGGTGGTTAAGGGGTGTGTGTGTGCTTTTTTTTTTTTTTGGGTTGCGAAGCAACTCTTTACGATCGATTTTGACAAAAAACAATCATGGTTTTTTTAAAATAAAACATGAAAATAAAATTCGTAAGCTACAGTACCACCCTTCCCATTGTGCATGTTGAACAGTTTTGAATATTGATAGCAGTTTTTTAAACGAATTTTGTCACGAAATCTTTTTCTTGTAGTCGTTTTGTGCATAAATGTTATACATGTTTGTATTATATGTTTTACTGTTTGATGTTGTTGTAATAATTGCATGTAATAAATGTCATGAATACTAGTAATGAATTACACGCCACGCATGCTAAAATGAATGTAATGATGAGGCAATATATATAGATGCATAATACTGATACACGCATGAAAATGCTTTTGTATGCACGTGATATGCTGAAATGCACCACACCAGTATATCATACAAATGCGTGATAGTTAACGACCCAAAAACTAGGCTACCGCATCCCCTGCCTAGCATGGGGGGGAAGTCAATAGCCAAGTCATTGAATAATCAACTACCACATGAAACAATACAACCTGTTAACTCTAAAAAAGAGGTTCACTCTATCAAATCCGGTTCGAAGTGGCAAACACACGAGTCACTGAGTGCGCCAATGAACCAATGAGAAATGATAAAATTGAACCCCCTTTTTAAAATTGACAGACATGCATTGTTATTGCTATGGATAATTTACACACACATATACACACGAATACGCATATATACAAACATACACACACATATACAACCACATATACAGAACCAGATGCATTCGCACAAAGATAGTTAATCACGCAAGCATTAGCAATGCAGTCGACGATATGAAGTGTCAAACATTATATATGTTGTGCTTGTTTAGGCTACAGTGGGTTAGTCTATAGGGGGTACACAATTCTAGGGTTAGGTACTTGTACTCATTTCACTGTTAGTTCCAACATTCCTGTTTGTTCATCTCAACATGGTATAGAGCAGGTCCTTCGCTAGGACCGTTTTTTAGGGCCCACCACTACCTACCTACCTACCTACCTACCTACTACGCCCTAGGGCGCCTCGTACTTCACGGCCCACTAAGGCCCCGCGACCCGCCCCTTAGCGACCTACGCGCCGCCCCTTAAGGCCCCGTCGGCCCACGCGCTAGCCCCTTAGCGACCCCGTCGGCCCCGCGATCGCCCCTAACGGCCCCGTCGGCCTCGCGCTCACCTCCCTAGAGGCCCCCCGTCGGCCCCGCGCTCGCCCTTAGCGGCCCCTTACGGCCTCGCGCTCGCCCCTACAAGCCCCGAACGGCCCCGCGCTCGCCTTTAGCGGCCCCTTACGGCCCCGCGCTCGCCCCTAGAGGCCTCGAACGGCCCTGCGCTCGCCCCTAGAGGCCCTGAACGGCCCCGCCAGAACGAGCCGCACGAACCGAGCCGCCCAGTCCGAACCGAGCCGCGCCGCCCGAACCGAGCCGCGCCGCCCTACCTGAACCGAGCCGCGCCGCCCGTACTGGACGGAGCCGCCCTACCTAAGTCGCACTGCCTACTGTTTCTGGGGTGCACCTACTGCTATTACTGCTACTCTACTGTTACTCCTACTACTGCTATGGCTAGCCCTCCTGTGCTAGCTTTCGATACTGAGGGCCGCCCAGTGAGGTTCGAAACCTGGCTAGATGACCTACACCTCTTCCTACAGCTCACTGCCAAGGAGGACATCTCACTGTACGATCACGCCCTAGGCCATGCTACTGCTCCTGCTGCTACTGCTGACAGCACCACCCACTCACAATGGCAGACTCGTGACGCCCACGCTCGCTTCGCTATTCGCAACTCCCTGCCGATAGATGAGCGCGAGCACTTTGGGCAGCACAAGACTGCACAGGCACTGTACACTGCTGTCGTTGCCCGCTACTCCTCACCGGCCTCTGCCGCACTAGGCCGTCTCTCTCTTCCCTACCTGTTCCCCGACTTAGCCTCTTTCCACACAGTCGCTGACCTCATTACGCACCTCCGCACTAGTGAAGCTCGCTTCCGCGCCGCCATGCCTGGTGAGTTCCTTGCCAAGAACCCACCCCCGCTCTGGCTCACTCTCTACCACCTAGTCACCCGCCTCCCTGACACTCTGCGCTCAGTCAGGGACCACTTCCTAGCTCGCTGCCCCACTGAGCTCACCATTGCCCTCCTCGAGAAGGAACTCCTTGCAGCTGAGGCTAGCATAGTCGCTGTAGGTGCCTCTCGTGGCGACCCCCGTACCCCGTTCTTTGAGGGGTGTTCTCCTTCCACCCTTCTTCCCTCTGTCGCCTCTGCTGCTGCTGTCGACCTCCTTGGTGCTGAGAAGGTCGTGACTGCGTCTGCTTTGAGCGGGCGCCGCAGCGGCAAGGGCAACGGGGGCAAGGGCGGTGGCGGTGACAGCGGGGGAGGCGGTGGTGGGGGCGGTGGCGGTGGTGGGGGTGGTGGCGCGACTGGAGGGGCTAGTGGCAGCGGTGGGGGTGGTGGCGGCAGCGGCGGGGGAGGTGGCAGGGGCGGAGGCGGTGGTGGGGGTGGCAGTGGACGCGGCGGCGGCAGGGGTTGGGGTGGTCGAGGAGGTGGCAGCGGCGGTGGTGGTCGTGGAGGCGCTGGCGGTGGCCAGGGCCAGCAGCACACTCCGTCGCCCCAGGAGGTCCGTGAGTGGTACTCTCAGCACGGGGGGGGGGGTGGCTTTAGCTGCACGTACGTCATTCGCACTGGTGACCGCACTGGTCAGCCGTGTCGGGGACCGCACGCCACACAGCGCTGCTTCGCTCGTCTCAACGACGCTTGGCGTGTTCAGTTCCCTCAGGCCACTGAGCTGCCCCGCTGGTTTGATCTCCTGAAGAAGGGGATTGATATCTATGCTCTAGACTTTGATGCTATTCTAACTGCTATGTATGTGATGTCTACTAGTGGAGAGGGTGCTGAGTACCTGTGTGTGCCGCCCGACCTGGGCATTCGGACTAGTGCGTCTGCCGCTCCAGGTACTCACGTGTCTGCTACCCCAGGTGCTGGTGAGGCAGCTGCTCTAGGTGCTTGTACGTCTGCCCCCCCTGGTACTGAGTCGACTGCAGCACTGCACACCTTCACGCTGGACTCAGGTGCTTCTCGCTGCTTCTTTCGTGACCGCACTGCCCTTGAGCCGCTTACTCGGCCAGTTGCTGTCTCCCTCGCTGACCCCTCTGGGGGTCCGGTCATTGCGACCTCCTCCACTGTCCTTCCCTGTCCTGCGGTCCCGTCGGGCACACTGTCAGGTCTCCACCTCCCCTCGTTCTCTACGAACTTTGTGGCAGGTTGTGCACTCCAGGACGGGGGTGTTCACCAGTTCACCCCTGCCTACGAGCGCGTGACACACTGCACGTGTGCTCGTACGGGCCGCCACTTGGCTACCTTCACACGGCAGCCGGGGTCGGACCTGTACACACTGACCACTGAGTCCCCTCAGGTCGCTGCGTCTGCGTCTGCGTCTGCGTCCGCGTCAGGTCAGCTCTCTGCCCCCTGCTCGTGTCGCTCTCTGGCACACGAGACTGTCCTCTGGCACCACCGACTTGGTCACCCGTCTGTGCAGCGCCTTCGTGCCATGCACTCCCGGTACCTTGTCTCTGGTCTTCCCAGGGTCCTCCCTCCCCTCCCGCCCTCGCCCGCTCCTCCCTGCCTTCCCTGTGTCGAGGGGCGGCAGCGCGCCGCTCCTCACTCCTCCTCGTTTCCCCCGACGACTGCTCCCTTGCAGACGCTCCACATGGACGTGTGGGGCCCAGCCCGCGTCCGTGGTCAGGGTCAGGAGAGGTACTTCCTGATAGTTGTTGACGACTACTCGCGCTACACCACGGTCTTCCCCTTGCGCACCAAGGGTGAGGTCCCTGATGTCTTGATCCCTTGGATCCGCAGAGCCCGTCTCCAGCTCAGCGAGCGTTTTCACTCGGACTTTCCTGTCCTGCGCTTGCACTCTGACAGAGGTGGTGAGTTCTCCTCCGACCTCTTGGCAGCCTACTGTGCTGAGCACGGCATTGAGCAGTCGTTCACGCTTCCGGCCTCTCCACAGCAGAATGGGGTTGCAGAGCGCCGCATTGGCCTGGTCATGGAGGTCGCACGTACCTCCTTGATCCATGCGGCTGCCCCCCACTTTCTGTGGCCGTTTGCGGTCCGGTACGCTGCGCATCAGCTCAACCTCTGGCCCCGTGTCTCCTTGCCGGAGACCTCGCCCACACTGCTGTGGACGGGGGAGGTTGGGGATGCGTCGCGTTTCCGGGTCTGGGGATCTCGAGCTTTTGTCCGCGATACGTCTGCGGACAAGCTCTCCTCCCGTGCTGTTCCCTGCGTCTTCCTCGGCTTTGTCCCGGACGCGCCTGGTTGGCAGTTTTACCACGCCACCTCGCGCCGAGTCTTGCCCTCTCAGGACGTCACTTTTGACGAGTCCGTCCCCTACTACCGCCTCTTCCCCTACCGCACTGCCCCGCTCCCCCCCCCGCCTCTCTTCCTCGCGCCAGGTGCTGCTGTCGTAGACCCCCTCCCCCCTCAGGGTGCCGCTCCCTCAGATGTGTCTCAGGTAGACCCGGTTGAGCCTGTTGAGGTAGCTGTCGACTCTCGTCCTGCTGCGGGTGCTGAGCCTGGGGGTGTGGAGCCTGGGGGTGCGGAGCCTGGGGGTGCTGAGCCTGGGGGTGCGGAGCCTGGGGGTACTGAGCCTGGGGGTGCTGAGCCTGGGGGTGCGGAGCTTGGGGGTACTGAGCCTGGGGGTGCTGAGCCTGGGGGTGCTGAGCCGCAGAGTCCGGAGTCTGGGGGTTCTGAGTCTGGAGGTCCTGAGCCTGAGAGTCCTACACCTGGAGGAGCCCTCTCCTCGGAGCAGCTGCGTGAGTGGTACTTCCAGTACTGCAGCCTCAGGAGAGGTACCTCTGGGGCCAGGCGTACTACTCGGACTGGTGCTAGTGCTTCTCCTCCTAGCCGGGAGCTCCCCTCCCGTGAGCGGATCCGTGAGTGGTACGTGCGCCGCTGCACTCTTCGGAGTGGCGCGCCTGGTGTCGCGGACCCCGCTGCTGCCGTTGGAGCTGCTGCTGGTGCTGAGGACCCGGGCGTTGGAGCTGCTGCTGGTGCTGAGGACCCGGGCGTTGGAGCTGCTGCTGGTACTGCGGACCCGGGTGTTGGAGCTACTGCTGGTTCTGAGGACCCTGGCGCTGGTGCTGCTGCTGGTGCTGTGGAGTCGGGCGTTGGAGCTGCTGCTGGTGCTGAGGACCCGGGAGTTGGAGCTGCTGCTGTTGCTGAGGACCCTGGTGCTGGTGTCTCTGCTGGTTCTGGAGTCGCTGCCCGACACCGGCCGTACTTCGTTCCGCTCCTTCAGCAGGTTCTTGGTCTCCCGCCTTCTCCCGGTCCTCCTCCTCCCTTCGAGTGTCCACAGCCTGTCCAGTCACAGTTACAGTTATAGCCCGCCTCCCCACTGCCTGCTCCTTCTCCCTACACTGGTCCTACTGGAGGTCTTGCTGAGCGTCGTGAGCCTGCGTCTTGCCCTGCGTCGCCTGTCCGTGCTGCTCGCACTAGTGGTCACAGTTCACGTCAGCGTCCTCCTCCTGTCCCTGGCACGCACCGGATGTCTCTGCGTCCGTCCACTGCTCCTCTGCGTGCCCCTTTGCCTTCTCCTCCTGAGTCCTCTCTTCCTGCTCTTCCTGACCCGGAGTCGGACTCTCTTCGTGCTGCCAGTCCTACTGTCACGCGTCTCCTTGCTACTGTTGTCACTGACCCTTCCTTTGAGTCCACTGCTGCGTCTGCCCTAGTTACTGAGCTCGTCGACTTTGCTGCTCGCTGTCGTCTAGACTACGCTGCTAGTCTTGTTGCTGAGTCTGGGTCTGTCTGTCCTCCGTCCGTCGGGGGTGAGTGTGCCCTTGGCACGGACGTCCTTGAGGACAGGCAGGAGGAGTTCCAGTGCTTGGCTGCTGCTTCACCTCATCTCGTGTCCGTACTGCTTACCCCTGAGGGAGACCCGGATGCACTTGACATCCCGACTCCGCGCTCTTACGCGGAGGCGATAGAGGGTCCCTACTCTTCTCAGTGGCAGGCAGCTATGGATGCAGAGATGGCTTCCTGGAAGTCCACAGGCACCTACGTTGACGCTGTCCCCCCTCCTGGGGCGAACATCGTCAGTGGCATGTGGATTTTCAGGGTGAAGCGGCTGCCGGGTTCTCCGCCTGTCTTCAAGGCGCGTTACGTGGCTCGTGGCTTCAGTCAGCGGCAGGGAGTTGACTACTTTCAGACCTTCTCTCCCACCCCGAAGATGACCACTCTTCGGGTACTGCTGCACGTAGCTGCTCACCGTGACTACGAGCTACACTCTCTTGACTTCAGCACTGCTTTCCTGCAGGGCAGCCTGCACGAGGAGATCTGGCTGCGCCGCCCACTTGGCTTCACTGGGACTTTTCCTCCTGGCACCCAGTGGAGCCTCCGGCGGCCAGTCTACGGTCTCCGCCAGGCACCGCGTGAGTGGCACGACACACTGAGGACTACGCTTGCGGCTCTTGGGTTTGCTCCCTCTACTGCCGACCCGTCGCTGTTTCTACGCACCGACACTTCTCTGCCGCCGTTCTACATCCTCGTGTACGTCGACGACTTGGTCTTTGCCACAGCTGACACTGCTGGACTCGCCTACGTGAAGTCCGAGCTGCAGAAGAGACACTCGTGCACAGACCTGGGTGAACTGCGCAGCTACCTTGGCTTGCAGATCACCCGGGACAGAGCACGCCGCACCATCACCCTGACTCAGTCACACATGGTGCAGCAGGTCCTTCAGCGCTTCGGCTTCACGTACTCCTCGCCTCAGGCCACTCCTCTGCCTACTCGCCACTCGCTCTCAGCTCTGCCTTCGGATGAGTCCGTAGAGTCGAGTGGCCCGTACCCAGAGCTTGTTGGCTGCCTCATGTACCTGATGACCTGCACGCGACCTGACCTTGCATACCCTCTTAGCATTCTCGCACGCTATGTTGCTCCTGGGAGACACCGACCAGAGCACATGGCTGCAGCGAAGAGGGTGTTGCGCTACTTGTGCAGTACGTCGGGCATGGGGCTAGTGCTTGGAGGGCGGAGTCCAGTGGTCCTCACTGGTCACGCAGACGCTTCTTGGGCTGACGACCAGGCTACGCAGCGGTCGTCACAGGGTTACACCTTCAGCCTTGGTTCCGGGTCTGTTTCGTGGCGGGCTACTCGCTCGTCTTCTGTTCTCGGCTCCAGTTGTGAGGCTGAGATCTACGCAGGGGCCATGGCTGCTCAGGAGCTTCGCTGGCTTACCTACCTGCTGACCGACCTTGGAGAGCCGCCTCGTTCTCCTCCAGTCCTGTACGTAGACAACAAGGCCATGCTGGCCTTGTGTCGAGAGCAGAGACTGGAGCACAGAACAAAGCACATTGCTCTCCGCTACTTCCTTGCTCGTGAGCTACAGCAGCGTGGTCAGTTGCGGCTTACGTGCGTGGCCTCTGAGGCCAACACTGCTGATGTCTTCACCAAGGCACTTGCGCCTTGTGATCATCAGCGCTTCTGTACCCAGCTGGGTCTTGTGCCTGTCTTGCCTCACTTGCTCACCTCTTGACCTTGGTTGTACTGTTACATATATATGTACCTGCTCTTGCTTGTCTAGCCTTATATATATATATACTCCTGCATGTGAACTGGCCTTGTGGCCTTGAACTTGTGCTCGGAATGTGTGGTGACTTTGTGATCCACCCTGAGCTTGCTTTGCCTTGCTTTACTTGACTGGTCTTGTGACCCCTAGTTCTCCCCCACTTCGCCTATGGGGGTGTGTCAAACATTATATATGTTGTGCTTGTTTAGGCTACAGTGGGTTAGTCTATAGGGGGTACACAATTCTAGGGTTAGGTACTTGTACTCATTTCACTGTTAGTTCCAACATTCCTGTTTGTTCATCTCAACATGAAGTATATAAAAAAAACCCAAAGCAAAAGAATATGATTATGTGCGTTTTAGCATGCGTTACGTTTATTTGCATATACACAAAGCAAACCAAAACTTGCCTGAGTACGGTTGTGCGGAGGCGGAAATGGTCCTGCTCTCGAAACCACATGGAATTTGAGACGTAAAACAATAATACTGCAGGCGTTGGTATACGTACGTTCAAATTTGAAAGTATATCAATCAATAACAACATAAACAGGGAAGTGGTCAGAAAAATAGGTTTCACCAACATAGACTTTAATATTTGTCTTGAAGCAATTTGCCCATACATGATCAATAAGTGTATTATTCACTGTCGTTGGCTCTATAATAAACTGAGAAAAACCATGCCGTTTGAAGAAATGATCATATCGCCGTTGTGGATTGGCAATCAAATCGATATTGAAATCGCCGATGAATATCATATTATCATGCGGATTTTTAATCATGATGGATAAGATCATATCGAAAAGGATTTGGTGATTACAATGATTAGTTCAATTGCGATAACAGCAACTAATCAAAAGGCGTTTGATATTAAAAGTCAAAAGTTCAACCTTGGACCTTTCTTGGTATTGTACTATTTGGATTGGAGTTCGATGATACAGTACGATGCCGCCCGTTTTGCAATCCGCACGAAAAACATCGAAGAACTGATATGTTTCGCTTGGTAGCGTATCGCTTGAGCTCAAATGTGTCTAAAAAAGAACCACAAAATCGAAATCACGGAGACTGTTGATATTCACATCTTTGTAATGTCCCCGATAACTTCTTACGTTTTGAAAAACGAGTTTCACACACGAGGTTTGTTTTGAGATTACTTCGACCGATGTTGGATTCAAAACGAGAGGTCGCTCTCGTAAACGACGCATTTCCGCTACAACGCGAGAATCAGTTTTTATGCACGATTCTGAAACAAATCGTTAAAAATAGTTGGTTGGGACTGCGAAAACGACTTAGAGCAACGTAAGCGCCTTGAGGAAACACTTTCTTCTCAAAATGCACAGCTCCACTATCAAAAGTAGCACCCTGACTTCGATGGAAACTAATTGCATTGCTCGGTCGTAACGGAAACTGCATCCGAGATATCATATCGTATGGAGAGTTCACAGAAAATGACTTCTTGATACGTTGTATAGGCGTCCAGATTTGTTGGACTCTAGTCGTTTTGGAGAAAAGTGACGTAGATTTTATACGGGTGTTACGCCCGACTTCTACTTCGTCGAATTGTACCCATATCGTCTCTACCACACGCTGTTCATTTAAAGTGAAATGAACAACTATGCCAGGAGTGCCGTTGGCAAGCCCATCCGATGTATCTACATTACATGACATATGGACACGCAAACCGATAAATAATTCCAGAAAAGCCAACAATCCATGCGATGAAGTTGTTGCAAACCCATGTGGTGTGATCGGTTTATTCTTCCTTGACTGATCCTTCCCAAACAATGCACAATCCAATGCTGGGATTGCATGTTTTTCTTCCGACGATGACGAGAACACTTCGTGATTAAACGAATCAATGGCTTTATTGGTGCAACACAAATGTTGCAACTCAATTCCTGTTGGGTAAGTATCAATCTGACGCTCATGTAACAATTGAACGTCCATACGGGTTTGATTACCTTCGCGTAGTCAATTCAACAATTCGGCAAATCTAGCCTCATCGCGCTGACGCATAATCGTCGTGAGCTCGATGAGTCGCATGCACTTCCACAATTGTGATTCACTAAGAGTTGAGAGCGAATGGTCACCGAAACAGTGAATATCGCGCACCTGAGGAAGCTGAAAAAAATCACCAACAAAGATCATATGAAGGCCTCCAAAAGCAGAGTTTGCGTTATGTGTTAGTTCACGGAGTCTGAAATCGATCCATTTGAACGTGTTCCTTCCCACCATTGATATTTCATCAATAATGACAACCTTTACGTCACCGAGTCGTGATCGTAAGCTATTCATCTTATCCGAAGTCAACTTCTTTATTCGTCGATTTTGAACGACATGAATCATTAACCCTTGATTTGAAAAGCAGCAACACCTGAAGGGGCGATCTTTAACACCTTAATGGTACTGAAGTCTGCATGAATCTGCGCATGAAAAATGCGCTTCAACCGATCGTGAACTGTCTTGATCAATACGGATTTGCCAACGCCGGCACCACCGCTCACGAGTATGCAAAGAGGTCCATTTTCGAACGATCGACGCACTCCTCGAACAATGTGATCAGCGATTGCACGTTGCTCAGCGTTTAGCATACGTTCCATTCGCATATACTCGCTGTCATTTGTGAGAACGGTACGAAACGTATCAGATGAACGAATAGAATCATGGAAACCCAGCTCCACACCAATATCCACATCTGCGTCGCATCGAGACGTATCGTTATCGACATCGTCAACATCATCTTCCTCATGTCAGAATATAATGCTTGTCTAGTCTGTAGTGGGGTACTCAATAGTGAGTATAACCCTTTTGGGCTTGCCAACGCCGGCACCACCGCTCACAAGTATGCAAAGAGGTCCATTTTCGAACGATCGACGCACTCCTCGAACAATGTGATCAGCGATTGCACGTTGCTCAGCGTTTAGCATACGTTCCATTCGCATATACTCGCTGTGACTTGTGAGAACGGTACGAAACGTATCAGATGAACGAACAGAATCATGGAAACCCAGCTCCACACCAATATCCACATCTGTGTCGCATCGAGACGTATCGTTATCGACATCGTCAACATCATCTTCCTCATGTCAGAATATAATGCTTGTCTAGTCTGTAGTGGGGTACTCAATAGTGAGTATAACCCTTTTGGGCTTGCTATTTGTATCCCCCTCCTTTCTAGTTCAATCCTCCTTCCTCTAATTCTCTTTCATGTACCCTAAAACCTAGCCATGGCTTCTTAGCCTTAGCTACTATCTTAACATGGTATTAGAGTTGTTACGCTCTTGGCCTGTGGGCCCCACGTGCTTCCGCTGCTTTCCTGTCTGTCGCGCGCCCCGTGGTGCGCGGCGCTTTTTTCTTCCCGCCACGCGCTCGGGGCGCATGGCGGTTTTCTGCCCGCCACCCGCTCGGGGCGCGTGGCGGCTTCCTGCTTCACGCGTCACCCCGGGGACCCGCGCGTCCCCCCCGTCGACGGTCGCGTCGCCCCCCGGGAGCCCGTCGAGTCGCCCCGCAACCCGCGCGCGGCCCTCGCTGCCCCGTCGCGGTGCCCTAGGGAGCCGCGTGCGGCCCCTGCTATCCCGTCCCGGCGCCCTGGGGAGCCGCGCGCGGCCCCCGCTGCCTCGTCGCGACGCCCTAGGGAGCCGCGCGCGACCCCCCGCTGCCCCGTGGTGGCGCCCTAGGGAGCCGCGCGCGGCCCCCGCTTCCCCGTCGCGGCGCCCTGGGGGGCCGCGCGCCGTCCCCCGCGCTGCTGCCCGCGCTCCTGCCCCGTGTTGCCCGTGTTAGGGTTTGGGGGTGGCGGGTGTGGGGGTGGCAAGTATGGGGGTGACGGGTGTGTGCGCAGTCCCCTGCTCCTCCTCCTCCTCCGTCTCCCACTGCTGCAGCTGCCGCTAAAGGGGGTGGGTGTCTGGGAGCCGAGGGAGTGGTGCTAGGGGGGTGACGTGGGAGTGGAGCTAGGGGTGCAGCAAGGGGTGTGTGAAAGGGGGTGGGACAGTTGGGGGAAGTTGAGCGCAGGCAGCAGTCGTGTCGCCAGCAGCGCCAGCAGTCCGGAGGCTACAATCTCCGGTAGTCGCCAGTCGCCCATGGGTCAGTTGCTCCAGCCGCTCAGCGTAGCCGCGGAGCCAGTTACTCCTGTAGTCCGGGCCATTGCTTCGGTAGCTACTGAGCCAGCAGCTCCTGTGTGTCTGCAGCTTCCGCCGTCGCCTCCCATCTCCTCTCCTCTCACAGTCACTCCTCCTCCTCACTTGCCCTCTGCGACTGCCTCTAGCTTTACTTGTGCTTGTGATCCTGCTCTAAGACTGCTTGCTATGCTGATTATACCCCACTTTGACTATGGGGGTGTGTCAGAATATAATGCTTGTCTAGTTTGTAGTGGGGTACTCAATAGTGAGTATAACCCTTTTGGGCTTGCTATTTGTATCCCCCTCCTTTCTAGTTCAATCCTCCTTCCTCTAATTCTCTTTCATGTACCCTAAAACCTAGCCATGGCTTCTTAGCCTTAGCTACTATCTTAACACCGCATGCACTGCTTGTTCAAACGCGCGCATCCATGAATCGCCGCTAGCTGAATATTCCTTCCTCTTAGAAGTAATATACTCCTCATTTGCTTCAAATAACCATGCGACTTGGATCGGATCATAAACTTCTTGACGAAAAGGTACGAACAGCAGTGTCTGTGTCAGAAACAGCAGCTAGAAAGTTTAGAACAAGAAAGAGGGATTTCACTAGCAACAGTTGGGATACAAATAGCTAACCCTAACTGGGCTGTACTCGCTACAGAGCACCCCACTGCAGGCTAGATAATATAACATTCTGACACACCCCCATATCCAAAGTGGGGTGTAATCAGCAGAGCAAGCAGTAGTTCACAATTAAAAGCAAAGCTAGTGGTAATCACAGCGGGCAAGTGAGGAGGAGGAGGAACTGTGAGAGGAGAGAAGATGGGAGACGACGGCTGAAGCTGCAGACACACGGGCAACAGGAGCGGCTGGCACAGTGGCTACCGGGACAACGCCCCGGACTACTGGAGTAACTGGCTCGGCGGCTACGAGGAGCGGCAGGAGCAATGGACCCACGGGCGACAGGCGCAGCAGGCTCTCTGGGCTACCAGGACAGCGCCCCGGACTACAGGTGCTGCGGACGACAAGACGGCAGCCTCCTCTCAGCCTCCCCAAACAGTCCCACCCCCCTGACACACACCCCCTGCTTCACCCTAGCTTCACTTCCACGTCACCCCCCAAGCTCCACTCCCCGCGGATCCCACACCTCCACCCCCCTCAGCAGCAGCTGCAGCAGTGGGAGACGAACAAGGAGGAGGGGAACACCACACCCCCGTGCTTGCCACCCCACACCCCCCACCACCGCAGAACGGACGGCGGCACGGGAGGAATGGGCAGCACGGGGGGGGGGGGGGGGGGGGGACGGGACAGGAGGGGCCGCGCGCTCCTCCCCAGGGCGCCACGACGAGTGACGGGAGGGGGGGGACGCGCGCCCCCCCAGGGCGCCGCGACGGGCGACGGGAGGGGCGACGCGCGGCCCCCCAGGGCGGCGAGACCGTCGACGGGGCAGCGGGGGGTCGCGCGCGGTTCCCCAGGGCAGCGCGACGGGACGGCAAGGGCCGCACGCGCCTCGCCAGGGCGCCACGACGGACGGACAGGGGGCGCGCGCGCCTCGCCAGGGCGCCACGACGGGACGGAAGGCGCGCGTGCCTCGCCAGGGCGCGCCAGGAAGAAAACGGGCCGCGCGCCCGGAAGAAACCGGGCCGCGCGCCAAACAGGAAAACCGGAAAAAAAAATTCGGGTTTAGCTCCACGCGCGGCAGGAAGAACGGGTAGCGCGCCCAGGGCGCGCGACAGCAGTAGAGCAGCGGAAGCATATAGGTGGCGGGCCCACCCACAGGATCGACCCAAGGGGATCGACCTGCTCTGATAGCATGTCAGAAACAGCAGCTAGAAAGTTTAGAACAAGAAAGAGGGATTTCACTAGCAACAGTTGGGATACAAATAGCTAACCCTAACTGGGCTGTACTTGCTACAGAGCACCCCACTGCAGGCTAGATAATATAACATTCTGACAGTCTGCTCCCGCATGAAATTATATTCATCAATGTCGCTGTGGTAGTTTACATAACGAATTATCTTCCTGCTCGATCTCTTTCGGTAGAAGCGTTTTTTCGTCGAAAGGTCGGGTCCTATGAAATCTTGTTTAACACTTTCTTCATATTCTGCTGCAAAGTCAGCAAGACAAACGGCCTCCAGAATGGTTGGACGATTTACATATCGATCCAATAAGGCGTATGGTTTGAAGATGTCTGTGGATTGAGGATCCAAACGTTCTAATTCCGCCTTGGGCTTCAACAACAACAAACGCTGATGAGGGTGATTGGTGTTGATGAACTCCACGGCATGAGTAGATTTCTTGTACGGAAGACTGAGAATTAGATAAATCGCCTCCTCCGCGCTTATTTCTTGCGTGTTCAATATGTAGTTTCCAAGATCACGAAGAACATGTAAAACGCCTTTACCTTGTATTGCCGCAAATCTCTTCGCATTTTCTATGATCTTACTAATTCCCTTACCCGATTTTGTCATATAAGCAGCTATATACGTTGCAACACTATATGGGTCAATGCATAGTTGAATATCCATGTTGCCATGCCAAACTGATAGAATCGTCTTGTTGAAATTATTTACATAACAATCCGTTATTTCTCTTGCATGAAACAACGTTCGTTTTTTCAAACCTACTCGAAGGCAATTTATATATTCATCATATATCAGACGAACCGTATCCAAAAATGCCGCGAACGTCAGGTTAGACTTTTCAATCAAACGATGTTTTCCAAGCGTATTCAAGAATTGATAGACAGTTGCTTTGTTCGATCTAAGACGTTCTAGATCCGCATCCGAGCATTGTCAGAACATTGTAGCTTATGCTGTTGTGTAGGCTATAGTGGGGTATCCCATAGGGGGTACAACCAATTAGGGTTTCATATTTGTACTCACTTCATTTCATAGTTCATTCATTCTTGATCAAATCTTCTCATGGTATCGAGCAGGTTCCCCCTTGGGAACTGTGCTTAGGGCCCACCACATCGATTTTTTTTTTCCTGCCCGAAGCGCGCTCAGCCCGAGTCGCGCTCCGGGCCCTCACTTCGTCGAGCCGCCCTAGCGGCCCTTCACTGCGGCCCCGCCACCCGTCTCAGCGGCCCTGCCGCCCGTCTTCGCGGCCCCGCCGCCTCTCTCCTAGCGGCCCAGCCGCCCTACCTAGCGGCCCCGCCGCCCTACCTCGCGGCCTCACCGCCCTATCGCGCGGCCCCGCCGCCCTACCTAGCGGCCCCGCCGCCCCATCGCGGCCCCGCCGCCCCATCGCGCGGCCCCGCCGCCCTACCTAGCGGCCCCGCTGCCCTTCCTCGCGGCCCCGCCGCCCCATCGCGCGGCCCAGCTACCCTACCTAGCGGCCCCGCCGCCCTTCCTCGCGGCCCCGCCGCCCCATCGCGCGGCCCCGCCGCCCTACCTATCGGCCCCGCCGCCCTTCCTCGCGGCCCCGCTGCCCCATCGCGCGGCCCCGCCACTCTACCACGCGGCCCCGCTGCCCTATCTCGCGGCCCCGCCGCCCTACCCAGCGGCCCCGCCGCTTCTCTGCAGCGGCCCTGCCGCCCTATCAAGCGGCCCCGCTGCCACTCCTCTACAGCGGCCGAGCCGCCAAGCAGCAGAGCAGCCGAGCCGCCCCGCCGCCGAGCCGCACTGCAGCCGAGCCGCCCGGCCGCCCACCAGCCGAGCCGCCCGACAGCAGAGCAGCCGAGCCGCCCTGCAGCCGAGCCGCCCTGCAGCCGAGCCGCCCAGCAGCCGAGCCGCCCAGCAGCCGAGTCGCCCAGCAACCGAGCCGCCCAGCAGCCGAGCCGCCCAGCAGCCGAGCCGCCCAGCAGCTGAGCCGCCGAGCCGCCGCGCCGCCCTTCTTCCGGGCCGCCCGACCTGCCCTGTCTGGTGAGCACAGCGCCTTTTCACTGCACTGCCCTCACCCTACTGTTTGCGCTGCTAGTCGTCTAGGGTCATGGCCACCCCTAGTGTTCTCGTCTTTGACGGTGAGGGTCGGGCCGTTGACTTTGAGGTCTGGATAGATGACCTGCAGCTGTTCTTACAGTGCGATAGGGCAGACGGCCTCTCTCTCTTTGACCTCACCTCTGGCGCCTCCACTGCCCCTGCTGCTGATGCTGACGCCACTGTTCGCTCCCAGTGGGCCACGCGCGACGCTGCTGCACGTCTTGCTGTGCGTCGCCACCTCCCTACCTCCGAGCGTGCGCACTTTAGTCAGTACAAGAGTGCTCAGACCTTGTACGACGCTGTAGTTGCGCGCTACTCCTCCCCTGCCACTGCTGCACTGAGCCGTCTCATGCTACCGTACCTCTTTCCTGACCTTGCTGCCTTTCCCACAGTCGCTGACCTCATTACGCACCTCCGCACTAGTGACACTCGCTACCGAGCTGCACTCCCTCCTGACTTCTGCGCCAAGAACCCCCCCCCCATGTACATCACTCTTTACTACATAGTCACTCGCCTTCCTGACTCCCTTCGCGTAGTCAGGGACCACTTTCTCTCTGTCTGTCCCACCACTCTCACTGTTGACCTCCTCGAGAAGTCCCTCCTAGCGGCCGAGAAGAGCATAGTCGCTGTAGGGGCCTCTCGTGGTGACCCGCGCACCCCCATCTTTGAGGGGTGTTCCCCCTCCCCCCTTCTGCCCTCTGTTGCCTCTGCTGCTGCGGCCGACCTCCTTGGTCTTGAGTCGGTCGGTGTGGCGTCTGCCCCTAGCGGGAGACGCCGCTCTGGCAAGGGCAAGGGGGGCAAGGGCGCTGGAGGAGCGAGCGGGGGCGGTGGAGGTGGAGGTGGCGGCAGTGGGGGGAGTGGGGGTGGCGGTGGGAGTGGAGGTGGGGGTGGAGGGGTCGGTGGCGGCAGTGGAGGCGGTGGCGGTGGGAGCGGAGGTGGCGGAGGAGGCGGCGGTGGAGGCGGAGGCGGAGGCGGCGGCAGTAGCGGAGGCGGCGGAGGCGGCGGAGGCAGCGGGGGTGGCGGTGGTGCTGGTCGCGGGTCTTCGCAGAGGAGTGGCTCCGGTGGTGGCTCGCGCCAGCAGCTGCAGCGTGGTCGTGACACCCTGTCCCCTCAGCAGCTTCGTGAGTGGTACACTGCGCGTCAGCGGGGTGGGGGTTTTGGTCCGTGCTCCTACGTTTTGCGCACCGGCGACCGTGCGGGTGAGCAGTGTGGGGGTGCCCACCTCACCCAGCGCTGCTTTGGCCGCCTGACGGACGCGTGGCGTCACCAGTTCCCGGAGGCCTCAGAGATCCCTCGCTGGGGCGAGCTGTCCAGGGCGGGTGTTGCCATCTATGATCTTGACTTTGATGCTATTCTCTCTGCCATGTATGCTGTGTCTATTAGTGATGAGGGTGACTGTTACCGGTGTTTCCCGCCCGATCCGGGCATTGAGACTGCTGCGCTAGGTCCTGGTGAGGCTGCTGCCCTAGGTGCTTGCGACGCTGCTGCTCTAGGTGCCCGTGTGTCTGCGTCCTCAAGTACTGGTGAGTCTGCGCTCTCAGGTACTACGTCGGCTTCGGCCTCCCTCACCTTCACCCTTGACTCTGGGGCCTCTCGCTCCTTCTTTCGGGACTGCACCACACTCACACCGCTGAGTCGGCCGGTTGCAGTGTCTCTGGCTGACCCCTCTGGGGGTCCTGTCCTGTCTCGCTTCTCCACAGTCCTCCCGTGTCCGGCGGCTCCCTCTGGCACCCTGTCTGGTCTCTACCTCCCCTCGTTCTCTACGAACCTGGTGAGTGGTGCTGACCTCCAGGATGCGGGTGTACACCAGTTCACTCCTGCGCGTCAGCGGGTGACGCACTGTACAGAGGCTAGCACAGGCCGACACCTGGCTACGTTTACTCGTCAGCCGGGGTCGAGCCTGTACACTCTGACCACTGCGTCTCCTCCAGTTGCTGAGTCTGGTAGGGTAGCTACGTCGGGTCAGGTGTTTGCTGCGGCGTCCAGGTCTGGTCCTGAGTCTGCCCCCTGTTCGTGTCGTCTCCTGTCTCACGAGACTCTCCTCTGGCACCACCGCCTTGGCCACCCCTCTCTGCTTCGGCTCAGAGGTATGGCCTCCCGTCTTCTTGTGTCCGGTCTCCCCCGGTCCCTCCCTCCCCTTCCTCAGGGCCCTGGCCCTGCCTGTGTCCCCTGTGTCGAGGGGCGCCAGCGTGCTGCCCCTCACTCCTCCCAGTTCCCTCCGACAGAGGCCCCGTTGCAGACACTTCACATGGATGTGTGGGGCCCAGCCCGCGTCCGTGGACAGGGTCACGAGCGCTACTTCCTGCTCGTTGTTGACGACTACTCGCGTTACACCACAGTCTTCCCCTTGCGCAGCAAGGGTGATGTCACTGAGGTGCTGATCGACTGGATCCGCGCAGCTCGTCTCCAGCTCAGGCAGAGCTTCGGCTCGGACTTTCCTGTTCTGCGTCTGCACTCGGACAGAGGCGGAGAGTTCTCCTCTGGCCTTCTGCGTGCCTACTGTCGTGCACGGGGCATCCGTCAGACCTTCACGCTTCCGGACTCACCGCAGCAAAATGGGATTGCTGAGCGCCGCATTGGCATGGTCATGGACGTCGCTCGTACGTCTATGATGCATGCGGCTGCCCCCCATTTTCTGTGGCCGTTTGCGGTGAGGTACGCGGCGCATCAGATCAACCTCCACCCCAGGGTCTCCAGGCCGGAGACCTCCCCAGCCTTGCTGTGGACCGGGAAGGTTGGCGATGCGTCGGCGTTCCGGGTCTGGGGATCTCGGGCGTTTGTCCGCGACCTGTCTGCGGACAAACTATCCCCTCGTGCTGCTCCTTGCGTCTTCCTGGGGTTCCCCCCTGACGTGCCTGGGTGGCAGTTTTACCACCCCACCTCTCGCCGTGTTCTGTCCTCCCAGGACGTCACGTTTGACGAGTCGGTCCCCTACTACCGCCTCTTCCCCTACCGCACTCCGTCCCTCCCCCCACCCCCACTCTTCCTGGTACCAGGTCCCCCCCAGGTAGACCCCCTCCCCCCTCAGGGTCCTGCCCCTTCAGGTGTGTCCCAGGTAGACGCAGTCGAGCCTGTCGAGGTCACTGGTGACTCTGGTGCTGCTGAGGGTGCTGAGGCTGGGGGTGCTGTGCCTGGGGGTGCGGAGCCTAGGGGTGCTGGGCCTGGGGGTGCTACGTCTGGGGGTGCTGAGCCTAGGGGTGCTGAGCCTGGGGGTGCTGAGCCTCGGGGTGCTGAGCCTGGGGGTGCTGAGCCTGGGGGTGCTGAGTCTGGGGGTGCTCAGCCTAGGGGTGCTGAGCCTAGGGGTGCTACGTCTGGGGGTGCTGAGCCTAGGGGTGCTACGCCTGGGGGTGCTGAGCCTGGAGGTGCTCCGCCTGGAGGTTCTCCGAGTGCTTCGTCTCGCCGGGAGCCACTTTCTCCACAGGAGCTGCGTGAGTGGTTTGCCCGGCGCTGGAGGCGTGCTGCTGGTGCTGGAGGTCCTTCGGCTGCTGAGGGTGCTGCGGTCGCGGGTCCCGGAGGTGCTCGTCCTGGGTGCACTGGAGCTGGTGCTGCTGAGGGTGTTGGCGCTGAGACTACCGCTGGCAGTCCTGCTGGGGGTGCTCCTGGTGCTGCTGGAGGTTCTGGAGCTACTGGTGGTACTGCAGGAGCGGGTGCTCCTGCTGAGGGTTCTGGTGCTGTCCCTGCTGCTTCTAGCGTCGCCGCGCGGCCTCGACCGTACTTCGTTCCACTCCTGCAGCAGGTTCTTGGTCTTCCACCTTCTACTGGTCCTCCTCCTCCCTTAGAGTGTCCACAGCCTGTCTCGTCCCAGCTACAGTTGCAGCCTACCTCCCCTTTGCCTGCTCCTTCTCCCTACACTGGTCCTACTGGAGGTCTGGCTGAGCGTCGTGAGCCTGCGTCTCGCCCTGCGTCGCCTGTCCGTGCTGCTCGCACTAGTGGTCGCGGTTCGCGTCAGCGTCCTCCTCCTGTCCCTGGCACGCACCGGATGTCTCTGCGTCCGTCCACTGCTCCTCTGCGTGTCCCTTTACCTTCTCCTCCTGAGTCCTCTCTTCCTGCTCTTCCTGACCCGGAGTCGGACTCCCTTCGTGCTGCCAGTCCTACTGTCACGCGTCTCCTTGCTACTGTTGTCACTGACCCTTCTTTCGAGTCTACTGCTGCGTCTGCTCTCGTTACTGAGCTCGTCGACTTTGCTGCTCGCTGTCGCTTAGACTACGCTGCTAGTCTTGTCGCTGAGTCTGAGTCTGTCTGTCCTCCGTCCGTCGGGGGTGAGTGTGCCCTTGGCACGGACGTCCTTGAGGACAGGCAGGAGGAGTTCCAGTGTCTGGCAGCTGCCTCACCTCATCTCGTGTCCGTACTGCTTACCCCTGAGGGAGACCCGGATGCACTTGACATCCCGACTCCGCGCTCTTACGCGGAGGCGATAGAGGGTCCCTACTCCTCTCAGTGGCAGGCAGCTATGGATGCAGAGATGGCTTCCTGGAAGTCCACAGGCACCTACGTTGACGCTGTCCCCCCTCCTGGGGCGAACATCGTCAGTGGCATGTGGATCTTCAGGGTGAAGCGGCCGCCGGGTTCTCCGCCTGTCTTCAAGGCGCGTTACGTGGCTCGTGGCTTCAGTCAGCGGCAGGGAGTTGACTACTTTCAGACCTTCTCCCCCACCCCGAAGATGACCACTCTTCGGGTACTGCTGCACGTTGCTGCTCACCGTGACTACGAGCTGCACTCTCTTGACTTCAGCACAGCTTTCTTGCAGGGCAGCCTGCACGAGGAGATCTGGCTGCGTCGCCCACCTGGCTTCACTGGGTCTTTCCCTCCTGGTACCCAGTGGAGTCTCCGGCGTCCAGTCTACGGTCTCCGCCAGGCGCCACGTGAGTGGCACGACACACTGAGGACTACGCTTGCGGCTCTTGGGTTTGCTCCTTCTACTGCCGACCCGTCGCTGTTTCTACGCACCGACACCTCTCTGCCGCCGTTCTACATCCTCGTGTACGTCGACGACTTGGTCTTTGCCACAGCTGACACTGCTGGACTCGCCTACGTGAAGTCCGAGCTGCAGAAGAGACACACGTGCACAGACCTGGGTGAACTGCGCAGCTACCTTGGCTTGCAGATCACCCGGGACAGAGCACGCCGCACCATTACCCTGACTCAGTCACACATGGTGCAGCAGGTCCTTCAGCGCTTCGGCTTCACGTACTCCTCGCCTCAGGCCACTCCTCTGTCTACTCGCCACTCGCTCTCAGCTCTGCCTTCGGATGAGTCCGTAGAGTCGAGTGGCCCGTACCCAGAGCTTGTTGGCTGCCTCATGTACCTGATGACCTGCACACGACCTGACCTTGCATACCCTCTTAGCATTCTTGCACGCTATGTTGCTCCTGGGAGACACAGACCAGAGCACATGGCTGCAGCGAAGAGGGTGTTGCGCTACTTGTGCAGTACGTCAGGCATGGGGCTAGTGCTTGGAGGGCGGAGTCCAGTGGTCCTCACTGGGCACGCGGACGCTTCTTGGGCTGACGACCAGGCTACGCAGCGGTCGTCACAGGGTTACACCTTCAGCCTTGGTTCCGGCTCTGTTTCGTGGCGGGCTACTCGCTCGTCTTCTGTTCTTGGCTCGAGTTGTGAGGCTGAGATCTACGCCGGGGCCATGGCTGCACAGGAGCTTCGCTGGCTCACCTACCTGCTGACCGACCTTGGAGAGCCGCCTCGTTCTCCTCCAGTCCTGTACGTAGACAACAAGGCCATGCTGGCCTTGTGTCGAGAGCAGCGACTGGAGCACAGAACAAAGCACATTGCTCTCCGCTACTTCCTTGCTCGTGAGCTACAGCAACGTGGACAGTTGCGGCTTGCGTACGTGGCCTCTGAGGCCAACACTGCTGATGTCTTCACCAAGGCACTTCCGCCTTGTGATCATCAGCGCTTCTGCACTCAGCTGGGTCTTGTGCCCGTCTTGCCTCACTTGCTCTCCTCTTGACCTTGCTTGTACTCTCACATATATATATACCTGCTCTTGCTTGTCTAGCTTTATATATATGTGTGTACTCTTGCATGTGAACTGGCCGTGTGGCCTTGACCCTGTGCTCGGACTGTGTGGTGACTTTGTGATCCACCCTGAGCTTGCTTTACTTTGCTTTGCTTGACTGGTCTTGTGACCCCTTGTTCTCCCCCACTTTGCCTATGGGGGTGTGTCAGAACATTGTAGCTTATGCTGTTGTGTAGGCTATAGTGGGGTATCCCATAGGGGGTACAACCAATTAGGGTTTCATATTTGTACTCACTTCATTTCATAGTTCATTCATTCTTGATCAAATCTTCTCAAGCATTTCTTGTCGAAAGGCATCAGCACCAACGTTTTAGGAAGTGGATATTTTGGTATACCAAAATGACACTTTCGGATCTTACCACCCTTATTTAATCTGCACGTTCTAGTATGACTGTGCGTTTGCACTCTTAAAAGATCTTCTGTTTGTGAATCTTCAATGAGCTCTTGCGCATGACACGAAATGTGCTTATGTACGAATTCAAGAATCCTTTCCAGGGGAATTGCAGCATCACATGCTAGAAACTCACTCCATATAAGACAATGAGAATGAGGAGCACCTCGATGCTGAAACTCGTCGAGAACAAAATAGTCGACGACTGTACCAAGTATACCAGTTTTTCTCGTTAGCATCTCTCGAAACAGTGCATTCTTTCGTTCGACATAATATCTTGCGCATACGACTGGGTATGTACGTATAAGTAATGCTATGGTTTCAAAGTCTAAAGGAGGATTTATGTTGGTGTTTAACAAGTTAGCAAGATTTCCCGTGTTTCTGTTGTGATCGAGCAAAATGACGTGCAGATCTGTCCATTTTGTATCCGCCATAGAGATTGTCAGAAAGAATGTTGGCAGACCTAATTGTCGGATCATTGCGAATAGGTCACGCCTGCAATCTTCCAGGACTTTTGAATTCGTTGAACAATGCATTTGTTTTTTTTGTAACAATCGTCGTACATCATTGTCCAGAATATCCTTCGCCGAATACTGACTAACGTGCTCCATCATCTCTCGTCGCACGCGAGTACCAATTACGTTGTCCATTTGAAGCAGTTCCAACTTGGACATCTTAAAGAAAATATTTTGTGGGCACGAAGAGAAACGCGCATCTTTGTTAAGTATCTCCCACTTTGCAATTTCGCGTGTCAAAATTGTGAAGGAAAAGATGATTGAATTAGCAAGCAGGTGGGTACAAGTAGGAAAACCTAAAAGTGTTGTACCCCATATTGACTACCCCACTACAGCCTACACAGACTATGTCATATAAGTTTGACATCGCGGTAGCTTAACGATGACGTGTCAACGCCGGTCAAGCGAGCTTCACCGCAAAATATAGTTGGAAAGGCTAATTCTCGACGTGTTTGTCCATAAGGATGGGCATCGGTCTTGATCCTTCGCCCGGTGCCATCTCCACGACGAACTGCTCCAAGTTTTGGTATAACGGTGCATTGCAAAGAATCGTATCCAAAACGCCAACATTTAGGTCAGTTTCGTCGATATCTAATTCCACTTCCTCGTCAGAAATTTCAGCATCGCCTTCACGAGAATGTGCATCATCCGTGTTTTGATCGTGTGATAAGAACTCATTGTGAAGTTCTCTATCAATAAGCTCTTGTTGCAATTCAGACATCCTTTCCTCATCCAATGTGATTCGATGTTGTTTGAAGAGGTCTTTCTTTTCAAGAAACGAAAGGGCGCGCAAAATCTTGGCTGGCCTGAATTATCTTCAAATATGTTATGTGTGTTACGCAATCTGCGTTTGAAACGAACGCGCACTGAGTGCGCTTCTTGTGGTAATCTAGGTAATGCCGTCACCATGTCAACGACTTTAACCGGAACATTCACGATTCCACCTCATATTTTGTATTGTTTTCCCACGTGACTTTGCGTAATGCTTGAAAACACAACACGTGGTGAAATTAACCGCTCATCTAACATCGACAATCCAGTTAGAGCTTTTTTACGCTTCGGTAACACTGCACCTGCCATTCGAGAGAGAATGGGGGTTCTTTGATTCGTAATCTCCTTTTTTCAACTGTTACAGACGTTTTTCAATTCGGGAAAGTTAATACTTTCCAATTTGAATAATTGGCGTATGAACATTTGCTTGTCGCAACTGCCGCATGCGAAGGTTGGACCTTCTTTAGAAGCTTCGTCAAATCGCACTATAGCTTGCTCCACGTTTTTCAAACGCATGTCTTCTTCATTGAATCGTTCTTCGACGTCGGCAAATATTGCATCCAAATCATCCATGCGAATAAACTCGCCGTCGTTGTAAAAGTCGTTCACGTCAAATGATAAGTTTCTCCTGCATTCAGGGCCAAATATTAAATGCATGAAATATTGTCTTGCACGTGCTGCAGCTTCTTCAGAGTCCCATTCTTCGTATATGTAACTTTGACCGCGCACCATCATTTGAAATCCATACTTTTCACGCCCTTCGTACACGCCAGTATATGTCTTCTTCATTGAAGAATCGTTGTCGTTGGACTTCAATATTGAATAAAAAAAATGGAATGCGAGAAAGCTTTCCATTGTCGATGAAATAACGACGATCAAATGGAAGTTTCTCCCTCGTCTTCAATCATCGATACTTCAAGACAGCATATTGGCATGCCCATGCGGCATGACGATCTGTAGTAAACCCTGGTACACGTATTTTCTTTCTATCCACCATCAATCTTACTGTAAAACGACATCCCTCTTCAATGATGCCTACAAGATATGTACTCTTTGGTGCAATGTTAGGAATTGAAAAATGAATATCTCCATTATCATCGATCTTCCCATCGAAAATATTGAGTAGTATCACTTCTTCAAGAACGTCGTCATCACAACTAGATCGCACATCATGTGTCCTAATGCTTGGCATTGTATCAAACTGATTATATGTAGATGATAAATCAACGTTTTGTGGAATGCAACGCTCTTTTTCATCCGAGTCAGGTTCAACACCCAGCACGACCTCAGATGATACTTCATTAAACGCAGATGGCGTTACCACGTTCCGTTCAGTGGAAAGATCGGTGATATTTGTCACATCGTGTTCAATTGGTGCACTTGACTCAATAGGAAATCTGTCAGAATGTTATAATTGTCTAGTCTGCAGTGGGGTACTCTATAGTGAGTACAACCCTGTTAGGGTTTGCTATATGTACTGCCCTGCTTACTAGTGCAATCCCCCTTTTCTGTTTCTAACTTTCTACTGCTAGTTTTGACATGGTATCAGAGCAGGTCGACCCCCCCGGTCGATCCTGTGGGTGGGCCCCACCCGATGCTTCCGCTGCTGTACTGCCTGTCGCGCGCCTCGGGCGCGCGCCGTTTTCTTTCTGCCGCGCGCTCGGAGCGCGCGGCGGTTTTTTCTTCCCGCCGTGCGCTCGGGGCGCATGGCGGTTTTCTGCCCTACCCGTCGCGTGCGCCTGCCCTGCCCCGCGCGCTCCTGCCTTACCCGTCGTGGTTCTCCCTGGGGCCAGCGCGCTGCCCCCCGTCGCCCGTCGCGGCGCCCTCCGGGGGCATGCACGCGCCCCCCCCCCCCCCCCCCCCCCCCCCCCCCCGTCGCCCGTCGCGGCGCCTTCAGGGGGATCGTGCGCTGCCCCCCGTCGCCCCGTCACGGCGCCTTCAGGGGGCCCGCGCGCTGCCCCCCGTCGCCCGTCGTGGCGCCTCCAGGGGGCCCGCGCGCTGCCCCTAGTCGCCCGTCGTAGCGCCTTCAGGGGGCCCGCACGCGGTTCCCCCGTCGCCCGTCGCGGCGCCCTCAGGGGGCATGCACGCGGAGCACAGACTGGAGCACAGGATGAAGCACATCGCTCTGCGTTACTTCTGTGCTCGAGAGTTGCAGCAGCGTGGTCAGCTTCGTCTTGCGTACGTGGCCATTGGGCCAACACTACTGATGTCTTCACTAAGGCCCTTGGGTCTGGTGATCATCAGCGTTTCTGTACTGCTTTAGGCCTTCTGCCTGCTTCGTCTCACTTGCTCACTGCTTGACCTTGCCTGTACTGTGATCTTTATATATATACCTGCATGCTTTCACTTGCTAGGTTGTGATCACTATCCTGCTTTTTCTCTTTTATATAACTCTGCATGTGAACTAGCCTTGTGGCCATTTACTTGTGCACAGAGTGCGTGGTGACTTTGTGATCCACCCTGAGTTTGCTTTGCGTTTCTTGACTGGTCTTCTGACCTCTTGTTCTCCCCCACTTTGCCTATGGGGGTGTGTCAAACTTATATGTTGCATGTTGTGTAGGCTATAGTGGGGTAGCCCATATGGGGTACAACCCAATTAGGGTTTGCTACTTGTACCCATCTTGCTGCTAGTTCATTCATTCTCGTTCAGTTATTTGGACAGAATCCTCATCATCCTTAACCTGAGCACCAACTTCGGGGAATGTTGCTATGGAGTGGAGAAGCACCTCCTTAGTACAGAGTTGAAGGGGATTTGCCTCAAAGGCATCCTCCTCAACCATGGCAAGGGAAAGATGCCTCTCCCTCCTGATCCTCTTGGCGTAGGAGCCACTGCCGCAGACAAGAATGCTTTTGAAGCTAAGAGCACCAAGTATGAGACTGACTTCAGTGTGTGGGAGCAGGCGGATGCGGCCCTGATTAGGGTTTTCATCACCACCACTCCGGTTGAGCTTGTCAAGTCCTACCGCACCTTCCGCTCTGCGCATGACATATGGAAGTACCTCCAGGAGCGTTTCCATGACAAAAATGCAGTGGGAGTTGCCATCCTCATTCCTCGAATGTTCCGAATCCGCCTTGAGGAATGCCCGGGCATGGCGGACTACAACTCTGAAATCCGCAACACCCATAAGGAGCTCAAGGACATTGAAATCACCTTCCCCGAACATGCACCTGCAGCTGGGCCACTCGTAGGACTTACCCCGGCCTACAATGTGACTAGTTCCATGCTCAAGGAGCTCCCTACCAAGGAACTCACATTCGAGAAAGTCGCTTCGGCCCTTCTCTCTGCTGAAAAAGACCTTGCAGCCCAAGCATCCGTCGATGCTGTACTCCCCAGCAGCACCATTCCGCTCCCAGCAGTAACCGAAGCGCAAATCCTTTCCCCCATGTCCCTACATCATTAGGAAGGGTCCACGCTCGGGGCAGAAATGCGGAGGCACCAACCACCCTGAGGCAACTTGCTTCAAGAAGCGAGATGACGAGTGGTATGACGTCCATGGTGTCTCCAAGCGTCCTCCCAACTGGGCCCCACCCCGTTGCGTGAACCAGGTCGAGGCTGTGGAGGAACCTATTCCCTCAGTTGCTAGCGCCCCATCTGATGTTCGCCTCAATCTGTTGTTCTCTGGTGCTGGTATTAATAATGAGAAGGGGTCACAGTACATCAGAGTTTTAGACACACAGGGGCGAGATTTCATACTAGACAGTGGTGCCACCCACACAGTGCTCAAAGACCAAACCGCATTCGTTACCTACCAGGCTCCCACCCCACTCATTGGAGTCGATTATAGTTTCTCCATCACATGCCATGGGTCCTCCACAGTTCCTTGTCCAGCCTTCCCATCCGGCACAGTCACTGGCATCTGTGCCCCAACCCTCTGCTACAACCTCCTTGCACAGCGCGAAATGCAGGAGTGATCACCATCTTTCCCAATGATGTTGACTACTGTGACCTCTTTGACGCCAAAACCCACACCCATCTTGCCCGCTTCACCCTAAACTCCAACAACCTATACACACTATTCGTACCTCCCGTTCAAACATGCTCGCTCACCAATCTTCCGCTTCCTTCCTCAGACTCCTCTACACGTCACTGCCGTCTCCTTTCTGACAAAACCATGCTATTTCATCTTCGCCTCGGCCACATCAACTTCCGCGCACTTTCAGATCTCGCCACAAAACAGCTCCTTCAAGGGCTACCAGCCTCACTTCCATCACCTACCTCCCACCTAGGGCCGTCTTGCCTTCACTATGCACAGAGCAAGCTTCGTGAACAGCCCCATCCTCCCATTGAGTCCATCTCAGCTGCACCTCTCGATCGCGTGCACATGGACCTTTGGGGTCCAGCTCCAGATTGTTCTCGTGGCGGACACTTCTACTTCCTTGTCATCATTGATGACTATTCCCGCTATGTGTCTGTCCATCTTCTCACCTCCAAGTCTGAAGCCCCAGCCATCATCATCGAATGGGCCCGGCAGGCTCATACACACTTCAAAACCAAAATCAAGTGTCTTCACTCTGACGGTGGCGGTGAATTCCGAAACAACACACTCAAAGCTTTCTGCTCCACTAAGGATATCCTTCAGACCTTCACTCTCCCAGACAGTCCCCAACAGAACGGTGTTGGTGAGAGCCGCAACCGCATCTTGGTGCAGATTGCTCACTGCCTCCTCACTCACGCCTCCGCCCCTCCCTCTCTTTGTGGGTACGCCATGCTCCATGCTGTCGCCCTCCACAATCTCCATCCTCATCCTGACCACACTCACACCACCCCCGCTGAGCTGTGGACGGGTCAAAAGCCGTCCGTCCACCCTCTTCGTGTATGGGGGTGCACCTCCTTTGTCCTCCTCAACTCCCAAGCCCGTCGTGCAGCCGGCGGCAAACTCGCTCCCAAAACAATCATGTGCGTGTACCTCGGGCACAACTCAGACCCGCCAGACAACCTCTTCCTCCATCCTTCCACCAATAAGCTCTATCGCAGCCGGGCTGTTTTATTCGATGAATCTCACCCGTTCTACCCCTCCTCCAATCTTCCCCCTCTCCTCCGCCTCCTTCTCTTACCTGGGCTGACTTTGACAGTCTTCCTGCTGCAGCCACTCCATCTGTTATGTGATGCTATCATTTGCATTCACGTCTGTCTGCCTCCGATCATACGTTCGTGCGTTGTATGCGTGGTGTGCGCGTGTGAAGTAATTTGTGTTTGGTGTGGTTTGGATTTTCTGAGTGTGTGTGAATGTCATTTGGCTTGGGCAGACATCTGAAGTGACTCCTCTGCTCAAGAGCTTTTCGACGAACCAAGAATCGTCACGATCGGAGCAAGAATGACGAAGTTATGTTCGTTCGAAGTTTTGATTGGGATGGCGACGACTTTGGGAAGTTTGTTGAGTGACTCAATGTGGGGTATAGACTTTTGGGGTTGGGAAATTCGTCCCCATCACTGTAGATGCTGCCAAATGGTTGGGAGAAGCCAAACCAGGTTGGCAAGTGTGGCCAAGTTGGGGTGAGGTGGATTGTGGAGGTTGGGAAAATGACAAGGGTCAAAGTTGGGTTCCTATAAGGAGGGAATCTTTTGTGCTTGTTGGGTTTCCTTGGTTGGGGACTCCTTGGGACCTTCCCTCTCGTCCTCCTCTTCCCTCCCACCTGGTTTATTGCTACTCCAACACCTTGTGTGGTAATTATGAGATAATTGTGATTGAGTTAAGTTTTCTATGGCAGCATACCCCCTAGTTCGCCGAAATCCATAACTCGAGGTTTACTCCTTGTTTTAATACGATTCAAACTGGGGACGATAGCCACGGTCAATGGCTATAACATACTCGAGTTTGGGAACATTCTAGCAGTGAACGTTTCGTCGACGACGTTTCTTGTGAAGTCGACGATTCTGTCCCGAAACTTAGACCAACGATTTTGAGATATTTCGGCCCCTAAACGTTCTAGACTCCGTCCTTAGTCTCTAACACCATCTCCCCCTCTTCCCGCTCCCTCCACCATCTCCTGTTGTGTGATGCTATCATATGCATTCACGTCTGCCTGCCTCCCATCATATGTTCGTGCGTTGCATGCGTGTTGTGTGCGTGCGTAAGAATTTGTGTCTGGCATGGTTTAGATCATCTGAGTGTGTATGAATGTTATTTTGTTTGAGCAGATATCTGAAATAACTTCTCTGCTCAAGAGCTTTCTAACGAACCAATGATTGCTTCAATCGGAGCACGAATGAGAAAGTTACGAACGTTCGAAGCTTGTATGTTCTTCAAATTTGGTTGCGACGACTATGGGAATTTGTCGGGTGACTCCATATGGGGTATAGACCATTTGGGGTTGCGAAATTCGTCACCATTATTGTAGATGATGCCAAATGGTTGGGAGAAGCCAAACCA
Source organism: Closterium sp. Naga37s-1 (assembly GCA_947471745.1). NCBI lineage: Eukaryota > Viridiplantae > Streptophyta > Zygnematophyceae > Desmidiales > Closteriaceae > Closterium > Closterium sp. Naga37s-1. Next base: position 1,630,959 of record CANJKZ010000008.1, on the reverse strand, counting down.
GGTTGGCAAGTGTGGCCAAGTTGGGTGAGGTGGATGGCATGGGTTGGGAAAGTGACAAAGGTCAAAGTTGGGGTGCCTATAGGGATGGGAAATGTGTGCTTATGTGGTTTCCTTGGTTGGGGCCTCTCTTGGGACCATCCCTTTCGTCATCCTCATCCTCTCCTACCTGGTTTATAGGTACTCTAATTTTCTTGTGTGGAACTTGTGAAAACTAGTGTGATTGAGTTAAGTTTCTGTGACAGCATACCCCCCAGTGCGCCGAATTTCATAACTCGAGTTTTACTTCACATTTTGATACGATTCAAATTGGGAAATGTAGCCAAAGATTAGAGCTACACCATAATCAATTTTGGTGAATTTCTAACAGTGAAACGTTCGTCGACGGCGATTCTTGTGAAGTCGACGTTTCTGTCCAGAATTACATACCAACGAGTTTGAGTTATTTCGGCCCATAATCTACATAGACTCCGTCCTTAATCCTAAGTAGTGGTATCAGAGCTGATTAAGGACTTTGTGAAGAGTCTACTGAGGTGTGAAGACCCTTCTAGACCCACCATGGCCTGTGGGTGTGCCTAAGTGGAGTTCTGAATGTTGGATGTGACTTCCGCTAAGGGGAAACTCTGCCGAAATTTCATTGGCGCCGACACTTGCGAAAATCTTGAGGATCTACATTGTGACCAGAAAGGGGGGAGCTGAAACCTGTGATTGGGCGAAAAGGAGATGAATCAAGGGAGTGGAGTGTCAAACTTATATGCTGCTTATTGTGTAGGCTATAGTGGGGTAGCACATATGTGGTACAACCCAATTAGGGTTTGCTACTTGTACCCATCTTGTTGCTAGTTCATTCATTCTCGCTTACTGATTCTTACATGGTTTCAGAGCAGGTCCTGACCTAGGACCGTTTTTTTTTTTAGGGCCCACCGAATCGTTTCCTACCCGTAGCGCGTTACCCTGCCCGTAGCGCCCTACCGTGTCCGTCGTGCTGCCCCACCAATCGCGTTACCGTGCCCGCGCGCCGCCCTGCTGGCTGTCGCGCTGCCTTGCCCTGCCCTGCGTTGCGCTGCCTAGCGCGCGCTCTGCCCTGCCCTGCGTTGCGCCGCCCCGCGCACGCCCTGCCCTGCCCCGCGTCGCGCCGCCCTGCGCACGCCCTGCCCTGCGTCGCGCTGCCCGCGCACGCCAGGCCCTGCCCCGCGTCGCGCTGCCCCGCGCACGCCCTGCCCTGCCCCCCGTCGCGCTGCCCATGCAGCCCGCGCGCCGCATCTGCAGCCCGCGCACCGCCTCTGCAGCCCGCGCGTCGCCCTCTGCAACCCGCGCGCCGCCCCTGCAGCCTGCGCGCCGCCCCTGCAGCTCGCGCGCCGCCCTGCTGCAGCGCGCCGCCCTACTCTGGCCGCGCGCCGCTCTTCCCTGACCGTGCGCCGCCCCGACCTACCCCAGTGCCTGCTCGCCGCCCTGCCTTTCCTCCGTGCTGCCCTACTGGTCGCGCGCCTCCTTGCTTGCCCGCTATGACGTCTCTTCGTGGTAGCGGTGGGAGTTGTGGCGGCGGTGGTGGCAGCAGTGGGAGTGGTGGCGGCGACAGTAGTGGCAGTCTCAGTGGAGCTGTTCGGTGGGGAGTTTCTGGCGGTGGCCAGATGCAGCTCCAGCGACGTCCGCGCGAGTCCCTCACGCCCCAGCAGCTTCGTGAGTGGTACGCTAGTTGCAGTAGTGGCGGCGGCCGTTGTGGCAGTCGCAGTGGAGCTGTCCAGTCGGGAGTTTCTGGCGGTGGCCAGATGCAGCTGCAGCGGCGTCCGCGCGAGACCCTTACGCCCCAGCAGCTTCGTGAGTGGTACGCTCAGAGTAGGGGGTCTCGGAGTACTGCTCGCTGCCCATACGTCATTCGCATAGGTGATCGGGCTGGTCAGACTTGCAGGACAGTTGGTCACACACAGTCTCGCTGCTTCGCCTATCTGAGCGACGCCTGGCGTGCAGAGTTTGGCGACGCAGCTGAGCTCCCCCGCTGGCTCGAGCTGCTAAGGCAGAGGGTGGATATATTTGCTCTTGAGTATGATGCTATCCTCACTGCCATGTATGTATTGACTGTTAGTGCTGAGGGTGACTGTTACCTGTGTGTGCCGCCCGACCTAGGTATAGAGGCTGCTGCTCTTGGTGCTAGTGAGTCTGCTGCTCTAGGTGCCAGTGAGTCTGCTGCTCTAGGTGCTAGTGAGTCTGCTGCTCTAGGTGCTAGTGAGTCTGCTGCTCTAGGTGCTGGTGAGTCTGCTATCTCTGGCACTGCGCCTGCTGCGCCTTGCACACTTTCACGCTTGACTAAGGTGCTTCCCGATGTTTCTTTCGCGACAATACCACAGTCACACCACTCCCTGCACCTGTTGCAGTCTCTCTGGCTGAACCCTCTGGGGGCCCAGTCCTTGCACGTTCCTCCACTGTTCTCCCGTGTCCGGCGGTTCCGCCTGGCTCACTGTCAAGTCTTCACCTCCCCTCGTTCTCTACAAACTTGGTGAGCAACGCAGTCCTTCAGGATGAATGGGTTGACACCTTCACCCCTGGCGGACAGCGTGTGGCGATCGGTACGTGCTCCCAGACTGGCCGGCACCTGGCCACGTTCACCCGTGCGGCTGGGTCGATTCTGTACACACTGACTACTGTGTCTCCTCAGGTAGCTGCGTCTGCGTCTGCGTCAGGTCAGCTAGCGGCCCCCTGCTCGTGTCGCGCCCTGTCACACCGGACGCTCCTTTGGCACCACCGCCTTGGTCACCCCTCCGTGCAGCGCCTCCGTGGCATGCACTCCCGTGTCTTTGTCTCTGGTCTCCCCAGGTCTCTGCCTCCCCTCCCACCGTCGCCTGCCCCTCCCTGCCTTCCCTGTGTCGAGGGGCAGCAGTGCGCCGCTCCCAACTCCTCCTCGTTTCCCCCGACGACTGCTCCCCTGCAGACTCTCCACATGGACGTGTGAGGCCCAGCCCGCGTCCGTGGACAGGGCCGCGAGCGCTACTTTCTGCTGGTTGTTGATGACTATTCGCGTTACACCACGGTCTTCCCCTTGCGCAGCAAGGGGGAGATCCCTGATGTTTCGATCCCTTAGATCCGCGCTGTCCGTCTCCAGCTCCGCGAGCGGTTCCACACGGACCTTCCAGTCCTGCGTCTGCACTCTAACAGAGGTGGTGAGTTTTCCTCCGACCTCTTGCGGGACTTTTGTCGTGGGGAGGGCATTCTCCAGTCATTCACGCTTCCGGCCTCTCCGCAGCAAAATGGGGTTGCTGAGCGCCGCATTCGCTTAGTCATGGAGGTCGCTCGTACCTCCATGATCCATGCGGCTGCCCCCCATTTTTTGTGGCCGTTTGCGGTCCGGTACGCTGCGCATCAGCTCAACCTCTGGCCCCGTGTCTCCTTGCCGGAGACCTCGCCTACACTGCATTGGACGGGGAAGGTTGGCGATGCGTCGGTGTTCCGGGTCTGGGGTTCTCGTGCCTTTGTCCGCGATACGTCCGCGGACAAGCTCTCCGCCCGCGCCATTCCCTGCGTCTTCCTTGGTTTTCCCACTGACGCGCCTGGCTGGCAGTTTTACCACCCCACCCCGCGCCATGTCCTGCCCTCTCAGGACGTCACGTTCGACAAGTCGGTTCCCTTTTACCGTCTCTTCCCCTACCGCACTGCCCCTCTCCCCCCCCCCGCCGCTCTTCCTCTCACGAGGTCCTCCTCCGGTAGAGCCCCTCCCCCCTCAGGGTCCTGCTCCCTCAGGTGTGTTTCAGGTAGACACTGTCGAGCCTGTCGAGGTAGCTGTCGACTCTGGTTCTGCTAGGGGTGCTGCGTCTGGGGGTGCTGAGCCTGAGCGTGTGGAGCCGGAGGGTGCTGAGCCTGAGTGTGCGGAGCCTGGGGGTGCTGAGCCTGGGGTTGCTGAGTCTGAGGGTGCGGAGCCTGGGGGTGCTGAGCCTGAGCGTGCGGAGCCTGGGGGTGCTGAGCTTGGGGGTGCTGAGTCTGAGCGTGCGGAGCCTGGGGTTGCTGAGATTGGGGGTGCTGAGCCTGAGCATGCTACGCCTGGAGGTACTTTGTCTACTGGAGGTTCTCCAGGTGCCTCGTCACGGCGGGAGACTCTCTCTCCACCGCAGCTGCGCGAGTGGTTTGCTCGGCGCTGGAGCCTTCGGAGTGACGTTGCTAGAGCTGGGGGGCCTGCCGCTGGAGACCCTGGAGCTGGAGGCGCTGGAGCTGGAGGTACCGGAGGTGGTGGAGCTGCTGGTCCTGGAGGTGCTGGAGGTACTGGAAGTTCTCCGGGTGCCTCATCCCGGCGAAAGCCTCTCTCTCCACCGCAGCTGCGCGAGTGGTTTGCTCGCGTTGGAGTCTTCAGAGTGGCGCTGCTTGAGCTGGGGGGCCTTCCGCTGGAGGCCTTGGAGCTGTAGGCCTTGGACCTGCTGGTCCTGGAGGTGCTGGAGGTACTGGAGCCGCTGGTCCCGGAGGTGCTCATACTGGAGGTACTGGAGCTGCTGGACCTGGTGGTGCTGCAGGTGCTGGAGCTGCTGGAGGCACCGGAGCTGGAGCTGCTGGAGGTGCTAGAGCCGCTGGTCCCGGAGGTGCTCGTACTGGAGGTACTGCAGCTGCTGGAGCTGGAGGTGCTACAGGCGTTGGAGTTGGAGGAGCTGCAGCTACAGCTGCTGGAGGTACTGGAGCTGTTGGCCCCGGAGGTGCTCGTACTTAAGGTACTGGAGCTGCTGGAGGTACTGGAGCTGCTGGAGCTGGAGGTGCTGCAGGCGTTGGAGCCGGAGGCACTGGAGCCGGAGCTGGTGGTGCTGCTGGAGTTGGAGCTGGAGACCCAGGAGCAGGAGGTGCTGGCCCTGGGGGTGCTAGTGCTGTCAGTGCTGGTTCTGGAGGCACTGTGCGGCCGCGACCGTACTTCGTTCCACTGCTTCAGAAGGTTCTTGGTCTCCAGACTTCTACTGGCCTTACTCCTCCCTTACTGTGTCCACCGCCTGACCAGTCGCAGTCGCAGTTATAGCCAGCCTCCCCACTGCCTGCTCCTTCTCCTTACACTGGGCCGACAGGAGGTCTTGCGGAGCGTCGTGAGCCCGAGTCTCGTCCTGCGTCGCTTGTTCACGCTGTACGCACTGGTCGTCGTGTTCCGCATCCGCGTCCTCCTCCTGTCCCCGGCATGCACCAGATGGCACTCCGTCCTTCCTCTGTTCCACAGCGTGTCCCTCTGCCGCCTCCTCCTGCGTCCTCTCTTCCTGACGTTGCTGACCCGCCGTCAGACCTTGCTCGTGCTGCCACTCCTACTGTCACACGTCTACTAGCCACTATTGTCACTGACCCTTCGTTTGAGTCCTCTGCTGCGTCTGCCCTAGTTGCTGAGCTTGTTGACTTTGCTGCCGCCTGTCGCCTCGACTACGCTGCTAGTCTTGTTGCTGAGTCTGAGTCTGTCTGTCCTCCGTCCATCAAGGGTGAGTGTCCTCTTGGCACGGACGTCCTTGAGGACAGGCAGGAGGACTTTGAGTGTTTTGCAGCTGCTTTACCTCATCTTGTGTCCATGCTGATTGCACCTGAGGGAGACCCGGATGCACCAGACATCCCGACCCCGCGCTCTTACGCAGAGATGGCTTCCTAGAAGTCCAAAGGCACCTACGTCGATGAGGTTCCCCCACCTGGGGCGAACATCGTCAGTGGCATGTGGATTTTCAGGGTGAAGCGGCCGCCGGGTTCTCCGCCTGTCTTCAAGGCGCGTTACGTTGCACGAGGCTTCAGTCAGCGACAGGGAGTTGACTTCTTCCAGACCTTCTCCCCTACCCCGAAGATGACTACTCTTCGGGTGCTGCTGCACGTCGCCGCTCAGCGTGACTACGAGCTTCACTCTCTTGACTTCAGCACAACCTTCCTACAGGGCAGCCTGCACGAAGAGATCAGGCTGCGCCGTCCACCTGGTTTCACTGGGTCGTTCCCTGCAGGTACCCAGTGGAGCCTCCGGCGGCCAGTCTACGGTCTCCGCCAGGCACCTCGCGAGTGGCATGACACACTGAGGACTACGCTTGCGGCTCTTGGGTTTGCTCCTTCGACTGCTGACCCGTCGCTGTTTCTACGCACCGACACTTCTCTGCCGCCGTTCTACATCCTCGTGTACGTCGACGACTTGGTCTTTGCCATTGCTGACACTGCTGGACTGGCCTTTGTGAAGTCGGAGCTGCAGAAGAGACACACGTGCACAGACCTGGGTGAGCTGCGCAGCTATCTTGGCTTGCAGGTCACCCGGGACAGAGCACAGCGCACCATTACCTTGACTCAGTCACTCATGGTGCAGCAGGTCCTTCAGCGCTTCTGCTTCACGTACTCCTCGCCACAGTCCACTCCTCTGCCTACCGGTCACTCGCTCTCAGCTCTGCCTTCGGATGAGTCCGTAGAGCCGAGTGGCCCATATCCAGAGCTTGTGGGCTGCCTCGTGTACCTGATGACCTGCACTCGACCTGACCTTGCTTACCCTCTTAGCATCCTGGCACGCTACGTTGCGTCCGGGAGACACCGACCAGAGCATTGGGAGGCCGCTAAGAGGGTGATGCGCTACTTGTGCACTACGTCAGGCATGGGGCTCGTCCTTGGAGGACGGGCTCGAGTTGTCCTCACGGGTCACGCAGACGCTTCTTGGGTTGACGACTTGGCTACGCAGCGGTCGTCACAGGGTTACACTTTCAGCCTTGGCTCCGGCTCTGTTTCGTGGCGGTCTACCCACTCGTCTTCTGTTCTCAGTTCCAGTTGTGAGGCTGAGATCTATGCAGGGGCCATGGCTGCACAGGAGTTACGCTGGCTCACCTACCTGCTGATCGACTTGGGAGAGCCGCCTCGTTCTCCTCCAGTTCTGTACGTCGACAACAAGGCCATGATTGCCTTGTATCAGGAGCACAGACTGGAGCACAGAACGAAGCACATCGCTCTGCGCTACTTCCTTGCTCGAGAGTTGCAGCAGCGTGGTCAGCTTCGTCTTGCTTACGTGGCCTCTCGGGCCAACACTACAGATATCTTCACCAAGGCACTTCAGCCTTGTGATCATCAGCGTTTCTGTACTATTCTAGGCCTTGTGCCTACTTGGCCTCACTTGCTCACTTCTTGACTTTGCTTGTACTGTGATCTATATACATATACCTGCATGCTTACACTTGCTAGGTTGTGATCACTGTACTGCTTGTTCTCATTTATATAACTCTACATGTGAACTGGCCTTGTGGCCATTTGCTTGTGCTCAGAATTCGTGGTGACTTCGTGATCCACCCTGAGCTTGCTTTGCTTTTCTTGACCGGTCTTGTGACCTCTTGTTATCCCCCACTTTGCCTATGGGGGTGTGTCAAACTTATGTGCTGCTTATTGTGTAGGCTATAGTGGGGTAGCCCATATGGGGTACAACCCAATTAGGGTTTGCTAATTGTACCCAGCTTGCTGCTAGTTCATTCATTCTCGCTTACTGATTCTGACATGGAGACGCAGTGGAGAAGAGGAGTGAGCCGCCACCATCCAAGATTGAGGCTTTGGATGGCTCCAATTATGAGGAATTGAGCGGGCGGATGAGGAGCGCCTTCAAGCGCTACAAGCTGCTGAAACTTGCGATGGGGGAAGACAAGATGCCCGAAGGGCACGTGACCGATGGATCGAGAAGAGCGCGGTGCTGTATGACCTCATCTTACAGTCGGTCAACAATGACATGTTCCAGCACATCAAGGATTTGGTGGAGCTGGATGACTCCGGGCCGAAGTTGTGGAAACTACTACGCGACATGATTCAGCCCAACACGGTACCGATGGTGATTGTGTTGGAGAAGGAGCTGGCTGCCCTCTCCATGTGACCGGGAGATGATGTGAAGCCCGTCCTTGACAAGATAAAGGACACCTATGCGCGGATGGCAGCAGCGGGCAGCAAGGTGTCGCAGATGCAGCAGTGCACCAAGATCATCTCGGTGCTTGACAACTCATGGGACAACCTGATACCTACCCTCAACTCTCAGCAGGACCAATGGACGCCAGAGTGGCTACCGCAGCAGATTCTGCAGGAGGACTTCCGCAGGCGCCACACGGGAGGTGGTGCTGCCAACAAGACTGTTGAGGGGTATGGAGCTGCAGGAGGCAGCAGAGGAAGCGAGGGTGAGAGAGGCCGAGGCCGCGGGAGAGGCTTTGGCAGAGTGAGTGACCGAGGTGACTACAACGAGGGACATGGGAGCTCTGGTGGCAGGGGGAGCACCTGAATGGAATGAGCCTGCTGGTACTGCAAGAAGGCTGGATATCCATGGTTCAAGTGTTTTAGCCGGCCTGAGGGATAGGCACCCCCAGGCATGAAGCCGCCAAGTGGTGAACGCGCGCAAGGTGGTGCTGTGCAAGGTTCAGGTGCACAAGGTAATGGTGCACAAGGTAAAGCCTCTCCTGGGATGTTCCTCATAGTTGAGGATGTGCAAGGGAGTGGGGGTGATGTGGGTTCAGTTGGGAAGGTTGTGATGCACCCCCTTACTCACCGAGTGATTGATTCAGGTTGCACAAGTCATATGACACCGCGGGCAGATTTGCTTGATGAGGTAAAACCCCCTGGGAAGATCAAGTTTGTGGCTGCCGCTTCAGGTGCTTTGCTCCCTGTGATTGGTGTAGGGAATGCCAAGGTGATGGGAGCCAACGGGGAGCTTGTGGGGCTTGCGAATGTTCTGCTGGTTGAGGGGTTGTCTGCTAACCTTCTTTCTGTGCGAAGGCTGCATAAAAGCAAAGCTGGAGTGACCTTCGGCCCAACCACCTGACGTGTGAAGCTTGGGAAGCTTTTGATGTGGAACCTGGAGGAGAAGAGCAGCTGCATCAAAGACATGTGGCAGCTGCCCATCATCCCTTGGAACAGGAAACCTCCATCAACGGCAACGGCAGCAGCAACGGCTGAAGCAACTGTGGGAGGAGAGGAGACTGCACCAACTGTTGGGGACCTGGATGCAGTCAAGAAGGTGCAGCAGCCACAGCAACCACATGGTGAGGTGCTTGCTGGTGTGGATGGGACAGCTGCATGGGCAAAGGCTTCACCTGGGAATGGTGAGGCCGATTGGGACACGTGGCACGAGAGGTTGTGTCATGTGAACTTCCCTATGCTGCAGAAGTTGGTGAAGGATGGGAGCTTGAAGGGGCTGGAGGTGAAGGGGGCAGCGAAGGAGATTGGGAGCTGCCCTTCATGCCTTGAAACTAAATTCACCAAGTTTCCCTTCAGCAGCAGTACAGGACCAGCCAAGGCCCCACTTGCGCTTGTGCACATGGATGTGGTGGGCCCTACAAGGGCCCTTTCTCTCTCGGGCAGCCGCTACTTCTTGACCATAGTGGAGTACCACACGTGTGCGGTGTGGGTGTACCCTCTCATGACCAAGGGGGAGGTGGCAGCGGCTGTCTTAAAGGAGTGGATGCCGAGAGCTCAAAGAGAGAGCGGACACAAGGTGAAGGTGATCCGCACCGACAATGGAGGGTAGTTCATTGGCGATGAATTTGAGGCGGTGCTGAAGAAGAAGGGGATCCAGCATCAGCTCACGGTGCCTTACAACCCTCAGCAGAACGGCGTGGCTAAGCGGTTCAACCGGACCCTGCTGGAAGGTGCTCGCACTCTCCTTGGGCGTGCAGGGCTTCCGGATCCATTTTGGGTGACTGCACTGCGGCAGGTCGCCCTTGTGAAGAACAGGTGCTGGCGACTGTGGGAGACAAGCAGTGGGTCCCCTACACCAAGTGGTATGGGAGTGCACCAGCAGTCAACATGTTGAGAGCCTAAACCTGCATGGTGGTGTTTCATGTGCCTAAGGAGAAGAGGGGTAAGCTGGAAGCTTCTGGGAGATGGGGTGTGCACTTGGGGATTGCAAAGGACCACAAGGGCTGGCTGCTATGGGACTTGACTAGCCAAAAGCTGACTGTTTCGAGTGATGTGAAGTTCCTTGAGTCACTGTACTACAAGGAGTGGAAGCAGTAGCAGCACAAGCTTCCTACTACACCGCTGATCATTGAGGCCGATGAGGTGCAGCGGCCTTCGAAGCAGGTGGAGGTTACTGTCTCAGAGGAGGAGATCTCTGGGGTGACAGAGGATGGGGGAGAACCTGAGGTGGAGCAGCAGCAGCAGCAGCAGCAGCAGTAGCCGCAGCAGCAGCAGCAAGGTGCTCCACCACGTGCCCCACACCCGCCTGAGCGTCCTAGGAGGGATGTGCGCCCTCCTGCCAGGCTGACCTATCCGAGTCGTGGCCAGCCAAAGGTGGTACGGGCTGGGAGTGTGGCTGAGTAGTGTGATGAGGATGAGGTAGTGCACTGCTACTGGGCAGCTGTCCCTGAGCCCAAGACGCTAGCTGAGGCACTGAGCGGGCGCGACGCTGAAAACTGGAAGCAGAGTGTGAATGAGGAGTACGACTCGCTTTTGGAGAACGAGACTTGGGAGTTGTGTGATATGCCTCCTCGGAAGAAGGCAATCTCTTCCAAGCTGATTTTCAGTATCAAGTATGGACCTGATGGGGAGCTGACCCGCAGGCACAAGGCTTGTGGCTAAGGGGTTTCAGCAGACAAAGGGAAAGGACTTCGACGAGATCCTTGCTCCAGTGAGAAAAGGCACAACCTTGAGGGTTACGTTGGCAATGGCTGCAAACCGTGGATGGAGGATCAAGCAGATGGACATCACAACTGCCTTCCTCAATGGGATCATTCTGGAGGAGCTGTACATGTTACAGCCTGAGGGGTTGGATGATGGGAGCGGCAGGGTGTGCAGGCTGAAGAAGGCCATCTATGGCTTGAAGCAGGCTCCTCGCGCATGGTACCACAAGCTGGAGGAGACACTGTTGGTGAAAGGGCCTAATAAACTCAGGCTATTAAGACGTTATCCAACTTAAAACCTCTCCTCGGGGTCACCTCCAAGGGTCCCTGGGTGCTTGGTACAGGACCAGCCCCTATCCTCGGGTCCGAGTATGTAGAGAGAGGGATCAAGAGGGACTTAGTCAAAACAGCAAGAGTACCTTGAACGTTGCGCAGCGTGCCGTGCAGACCGCCGATCGGATTAAGCTGAGAATTCGCTATATCGAAGCTCACTCTAAGAGCTTTAAAATAATCCAAGTTGCCTCGCGAAAAGTTCTGCCATTGCAAAGTTATGGCTCGGAAAGCGTTTGCCTAGCGTCGTCGTGCTAGCGTGCTAGCGTTGACTCGGTAGCATTCTGCCGTCGCACCTCGTAGAAACGGAATTCCAGGAAGGGGGGAATTCGCTTGAATCAAATTGACTATATCCAGGTACAAACAGAGAAGGAATAAATAGTTATAGCTAGCAAGGACCTTGGGAATCAACCTGGGAACAACCAAGGATGATCCCAAATAATTCCAAGCAACAGAACCAACCTGGCTTGACGAAACAGCAGGTGGTAGGTTGGTAAACAACCTCTGGTTCTGTTTTTCCAACCTGGGAAAACAACAACCAGGTTCAGGTCCTAAAAACAGAACCTGTTTTGTCTTTGCCCAACCAGCCAAATGCTGGTTCTGCTGGTTTCCCCTGGCCCTGTAGCATGCAGATACAGACAAACAACATCCAACCTTAACCTAAATTGTACCCCTATAGTGTCTGCCCTGCTACACTATAGTCAACCAAACAAAACAGTACAATTTCGAGTTGGATAGAACTGAATCTGCGCAATCAATTCAACCGAGCCGCAAAGCTTCCAACTTCGGTTCCTTTGCGAGCTCGTCCTTTCTGCTTGCACTGTTCATAGCGCGTACAATGTTGTGCCGAAGCGCACATTGCACGAGTACCTGCAAATGCATCAAGCAAAAATTGTGAAAGCAAACAAACACACGAACATTCCATTCACACCCAAATACATTCGCACACGCATACTCGTACAAACAGACGGCAGGATGTCGTGCAATGTGAATTTGCACCCAACAGACACTGCTGGCTGGGGGATTCAAGAAGAGCGAGTGTGATCACAGCCTGTTCCTGCTGCAAGAGAAGGAGCAGTTCCTTAAGCTCCTGGTGTATATGGACGACATCCTTCTCTTCTCTGGGTCGTCTGCTATGATTGACCGTGTGGAGGAGATGCAGGAGATGCAGTTCAAGTGCTCGAAGATGGGAGATGTGAAGTACTGCCTGGGGATGCATGTGGAGATGGACCTTGACAAGGGAGTGTTGAGGTTGCACCAGAGGAAGTATTGTGAGGGGCTGGCCGAGAAGTACGAGCTGCAGGAGGGAGGAAAGCCAGCAACGCCAATGAGGCTCATCCGCAAGCCTCTTGGTGAGGAAGTCTGCTGGCTGCTGGTGAGTCTTGATGTAGATCGGATTCACCGTCCCCCTCTTCACCTCCTTACGCAACCAGTGCCACTTGATACACATGTGCTTGTTCAGCCCATGAAGCACAGCGTTCCTGGCCATCCCAATAGCCCCCTTGCTATCACAAAACAACGGCGTAGCAACCTTCTGCTCCTGGCCAATCTCCTCTAACAGCCTCCTCAGCCAAATCACCTCCTTCACCCCATGGAACATCGCCATGTACTCTGATTCCACGGAAGAGAGCGCCGTCTCCGTCTGCTTCTTGGACCTCCAACTAACAGGTCCTCCCCCAACTACGCAGATGTATCCTCCCACAGATGAGGAATCCTCCTTCTCAGAGGCCCACGTAGCATCGGTAAAGCAAGTAAGAAACAGATTGCCTTCTCCAAGCCGCTCCCCCTTCTCTTTCAGCACCTCAACCCCTTTCTGCTTCACCTGTGCAGATGTGGAGTATTGAACTCCAATGCTTGGGTGAGAGTTCAGGTACTTCACCACACGCTCAGCTGCATCCACCTGCTCCTCTGATGGATTCTGCACCACCCTTGCCAGCTGCCCAACAGAGAAAGAGATGTCGGGCCTCGTATGAACCGCTGCATACAAGAGGCTGCTCACCAAGGACTGAAATTGATGCTGCTCCTCGGCTTCAACCCCTTCATCCTCTGCAGCCTTCACAAGCTTGAATTCAGCTGGCAGGGGAGTTGCAACCTTGCGCTCATTTTCAATCCCATACTTCTCCCCCACCTCCTTGATGAACTTCTCCTGGTGCAGCTTCAACCACCTGTGATCTAGATCCCTCTCCACATGCATCCCGAGGTAGTACTTTACCTCCCCAAGGTTCTTGCACTTGAAGTTCTCCATCAGCTGCTGCTGCACTTTCTGGATCTCCTTCATGCTGCTGCTGAAGAGAATAATATCGTCCACGTAGACCAAAAACATCACAAGCTTCTCCTTCTCCCCCTTGAGAAAGAGGCTCTCATCGCAGCAGCTGGTCCTGAATCCCATCTCCTCTAAAACAGCTGCCAACTTCTGGTACCAGCAGCGTGGCGCCTGCTTCAAGCCGTAGATTGACATTTTCAGCTTGCACACCCTGCCTGTACCATCCTCATACCCAGGCGGCTGCGTCATGTACACATCCTCCTCTAAAATCCCATTGAGGAATGCTGTTGATATATCCATCTGAATGATGAATTTCCCACTAACGGCTGCATCTGCCAACAAGACACGAAGGGTAGGGGGTTTGGCAGTGGGAGCAAAGATTTCATTGAAGTCGTGCTTCTCCTTCTGCATAAACCCCTTGGCCACCAGCCTACTCTTGTAGATGGTGACCTGTCCCTTGTCATCGGTCTTGATCCTTAGCACCCACTTGCACTGTACGGCTTTCTTCCCCTCAGGCAGCACCACCAGATCCCATGTCCCATTCTCTAGCAGGCTCTGGTACTCAGCATCCCTAGAAACCAGCCACTTCTCCCTATCTGGTCCAGCTAATGCCTCCTCCATGCTAGCTGGTTCCTCTGGTGCAGGGGCAAGTAAACAGTAGGCAGGTTCATCCTCCTCATCCGGGTCATAGCCATGCGGTAGAATCAGCATTGTCTCCTCGGTCCCAAGGTGCTGCTCCGCTGCACTTGATCCTGCAGTCGGCTTCTTAGTAGCCATACGGGTACGTCTTGGCCTGGAGACCGGTGTCTCCCATCCCCTCATAACGACACCCTTCGGCTTCTTAGTTTTCCCCTGCTGCTGCTCTCCTCCCTCGGATCCAGCAGCTCCACTAGTGCTACCACCAGTCTCCACATCATTTTCTCCACCAGCAGGTGCCTCCTGTACCTTCTCTCCATCACCACCCTCTGCAGCTGCCTCCTCTCCCTCCTCCCACACACGAGGAGTCAGGTCCAGCTGCATGGTGATCTGCTCCATCTGCTGGGACACCTTAGCCTCCGGCTGTTTCTCCCAGCTCCCATACATCATGCCCTCAACAAACTTCACATCCCTGCTGTCAAACAACACACCCTTGGATGGTTCCCACAGCAGCCATCCCTTGCTCTCAGCAGCCAGCCCCAAATGCACACACCAGATTGCACTCACCCCCAACTTACTGCGGTAGGTCTTGGGGACGTGGGCGACTGCCATGGAACCGAACACCCTAAGCATGTCCACCGGCAGCTTCCTCCCAGCCACCTCTCTAACGGCACCCACGAGTCATTCCCAACCTTGGTGAGCACCCTGTTCCTAGCGACGGTAGAGTGCCGAACAGCATGGGGCCACATCGAGTTGCCCAGCCCAGATTCTATGAGCAGCGCCCTAGCTGTCTCCAGAATTGTCCGGTTCGCCCGTTCTGCTACACCGTTAGACTGTGGGGTGTAAGCCGTGGTCAGCTCCCTCTGAATGCCCTGCTTCTTGAGCCTGGCCGTCATCTCAGCTCCAAGGAACTCACCACCCCGATCTGTCCTAATCCGCTTCACCACACACTCCGCTTGCTTCTCCACGAATGGCAGCCAATCTTCCTGTATCGTGAAGGCGGCGTGGTCCTTTTGTTTCAGCGGATACGCCCACATGAGTCTGCTCCAATCATCAACAATGGTTAGAAAATAATGCTCCCCCTTGTGCCCTTGCACCGGCAGCGGCGCCACCAAGTCCATGTGAACCAGCTCCAAAGGCTTCTTGCTCCTGCCAGACACACTATGGAAGGGAAAACGGGTAAACTTTGAGAGCAAACAGATTTCACAGTTATCATCAGGTGGCTGTCCAGTCAGCTTCAGACCCTTAACAGCTCCATCTTTCTCCAACTGCTTCAGCAAGGGCATTGCCACATGCCCCAAGCGTCGGTGTGCCGTTGCCCAATCCGTCTCCCCAGATCTGGCCGATACTTTCACACCAACGGCTCCCACGGCGTTGCACTCCCCCTGGGACGCAGACCCCTCTCTAGCCTGCCCCCCACCGTGCCACGCCAATGCCGGCAGCTGCCACATGGATCTATATACATCCTTGCTCTCGTGCAGATCCCAAAGCACCCGGTTGCCCAGCTGCCCCTTGTAAGTGCGTGCCCCATCCGTGCTAGTACTCACCCCAGCTTTGGCGAGCTTACGGAGGGAGATGAGGTTGGCCTTGAGGTCGGGAACAAGGAGAACGTTGTGCAGCACCACCGGCTTGCCATCCGCTCCCTTGAATGCAGCTCGTCCCGCACCAGCCACCTTCAACGCGTGTCCAGAGGCAGAGCACACCTCAGAGATTGGTGCAGAGCGTAGGTCGTCTAGCAGGTCCTTGCGCGGCGTCATCGTCCACGCAGCGCCCGTGTCCAACACCCAATAGTCCAGGGGGTGCAGCTCTGCTCCAACCTTGGCAGAGGCGTCTCCTTTCCCCCCCTGCTCTCCAATATGGAAGAACGGGCCCGCGGTGCGCTCCTTCTTCTTCTCCACACCGCCGTTGCTCTTTGGGTTGTTGTCGGACGAATCGGCGACCATGTTCGCGCCGCTTTTCTGGTTCCTCCACGCGCCGCCATCCTGGTGACGATTCTGGGGGGTCCATCCATCGGGTTTCTTATAGCACAAAAACCAGGGGTGCCCCTCTTTCTCACAATACCAGCAACTCCCTTTCATTTTGCCACCAGCACCCGACTTCCCCCCCCGTCCAGATTTCGCACCGCGACCCCAACCGGTACCTCCTTGTTGGTCTTTGGAGTCGTCTTCCTTCTTTGGGTGGACCTGAAACGCTCTGCTCGACGATGCACTTGTCGAGCACAATTCTGTCGACCATCGATCCGTCGAAACGCCAATTCTGCCACTTCCGTCGACCAGCGAAGCTCGTCTTCGACGCCGATTTACTCTCGTCGAGGAGCGCCTCGTCGACGGGCACTTTCGTCGAGCAGAAGAAACACTTCTTCCTCGACAATTAATCTCGTCGACAGACGACTCGTCGCACACAGATAAAAGTCCCCAAATTCGCCGATGACCAAGAGACGAAGCCGTCTGCACACCGTTGTGCTCCCGGAAGCATGGTCTACCTCGACCAAGCGAGAGCGGGGCCTTTTCTCTTCGACACTCATCCCCTCTGACCTGGTTTCAAGCTACTCTAATTTCCTTGTGTGTTTCTTAGGAGAATATTGGGATTGAGTTAAGTTTCAGCTCCAGCATACCTTCTAGTGCGCCGAAATTCGTAACTCACGATTTACTTCACCTTTTGTTACGATTCAAATTGGGAATTGTCGCAACGGTCTAGTGCTACAACATATATGAAATTGGTGAAGTTGTAACAGTGTGTTTTTCATCGACGGCGTTTCTTGTGAAGTCGACATTTCTGTCCTGAATTTTTGTCCAACGATTTTGAGTTATTTCGGCCCCTAATCTTCCTAGACTCCGTCCTTAAATCCTAACAGGGTGTGCACTTGGGGATTGCAAAGGACCATAAGGGCTGGCTGCTATGGGACTTGACCAGCCAAAGGCTCGCTGTTTCGAGGGATGTGAAGTTCCTTGAGTCCTTGTATTACAAGGAGTAGAAGCAGCAGCAGCAGCAGAAGCTTCCTACTACACCACTCATTGTTGAGGCCGATGAGGTGCAGCGGCCTTCGATGCAAGTGGAATTTTCTGTCGCTGAGGAGGAGATCTCTGGGGTGACTGAGGATGGTGGAGAACCTGAGGTGGAGCAGCAGCAGCAGCAGCAGAAGCAGCCGCAGCAGCAGCAGCAGCAGCAGGCGCAGCAGCAGCAAGATGCTGCACCACGTGCCCCACGCCCGCCTGAGCGTCCTAGGAGGGATGTGCGCCCTCCTGCCAGGCTGACCTATCCGAGTCGTGGCACGCCAAAGGTGGTACGGGCTGGGAGTATGGCTGAGCAGTGTGATGAGGATGAGGTAGCACACTGCTACAGGGCAGCCGTCCTTGAGCCCAAGACGCTAGCAGAGGCACTGAACGGGCCCGATGCTGAAAAGTGGAAGCAGAGTGTGAAGGAGGAGTATGAATCTTTGCAGGGGAATAAAAAGTGGGAGTTGTGTGAGCTTCCTCCTAGGAAGAAGGCCATCTCTTCGAAGCTCATTTTCATGCACAAGTATGGACCTGATGGGGAGCTGACCCGCTATAAGTCAAGGCTTGTGGCAAAGGGATTTCAGCAGACAAAGGGGAAGTACTTTGACGAAATCTTTGCTCCAGTGGGGAAGGGCACAACACTGAGGGTGACATTGGCAACGGTTACAAACCGTGGATGGAGGATCAAGCAGATGGACATCACAACTGCCTTCCTCAACGGGATCATTCTGGAGGAGCTGTACATGCAGCAGCCTGAGGGATTGGATGATGAGAGCGGCAGGGTGTGCAAGCTGAAGAAGGCCATCTATGGTTTGAAGCAGGCTCCTCGCGCATGGTACCACAAGCTGGAGGAGACACTGCTGGCTGGGGGAGTCAAGAAGAGCCAGTGTGATCACAGCTTGTTCCTGTTGCAAGAGAAGGAGCAGTTCCTCATGCTCTTGGTGTATGTGTACGACATCCTTCTCTTCTCTGATCCGTCTGGTATGATTGACCGTGTGGAGGAGATGCTGGAGATGCAGTTCAAGTATTCGAAGATGGGGGATGTGAAGTATTCCGTTGAGATGCATGTGGAGAGAGACCTTGACAAGGGAGTGTTGAGGTTGCACCAGAGGAAGTACTATGAGGGGCTGGCTGAAAAGTATGGGCTGCAGGATGGAGGAAAGCCAGCAACCCCACTGCCTTCGAGGTTCACTGTGGAGCCCTGTGCTGATGAGGAGGTGGTGGGTGAGAGCGACAGGAAGCTGTTTCATTCCATGGTTGGGGCACTCAACTATGCGGCGAACCACACACGGCCTGACATTGCCATTGCTACATCCAGGATTGCCAGTGTGGTCTCACGCCCCAGTCATGAGCAGCTGAAGCGGCCAAGAGGTTGGTCCGCTATGTGAGTGCTACAGCATCAGTTGGTTTGGAGTACAGTGATGTGCGACAGAGACTGCAGCGGGGTGCAGCTGATTTGAGCAAGGGGGAGATTCTCTTGACCTGCTACACTGACGCTAGCTTCAACTCTGTGAAGGCGGATGGCACCAGCATTGGAGGCTATGTGTGCTTGTTTGGAGGTGGTGCAGTGAGCTGGCGCAGCAAGAAGCAGAATGAGGTGGGGCTGTCTTCATGTGAGACAGAGTACATGGCCCTACATCATGGGGCCAAGGAGGTGGTGTGGCTGAGGCGTTTGTTGGAGGAGATCGGGTTTGGACAGAAGGACCCGATAGTTATCTTCTGTGACAACGAGTCAGCTGTGAAGTTGGCCAAGAATGCTTGTCTGCATGGACTGACAAAGCACATCAGGCCTAAGTGGCACTGGGTGAGGAGGCTCCAGGACAAAGAAGTGCAGTTGGAGATAGTGAAGACCCAGCAGCAGGCGGCTGATATTCTCACCAAGCGCCTGGCTGAACTTGCGCATTGGAAGGGCATGAAACTTGCTGGAATGAGTGTGCATTGAGGGTGCATGCATGGGCTGAGGCATGTGGGATGATGGTTGGCAGCCAGAGGGGGAGTTTGTTGTGTGATGCTATGATATGCATTCACGTCTGTCTGCCTCCCATCCTATGTTCGTCCGTTGCATGTGTGTTGTATGCGTGAGTAAGAATTTGTGTCTGGCATGGTTTGGATTATCTAAGTGTGTATGAATGGTATTTTGTTTGAGCAGATATCTGAAATGATTCCTCTGCTCAAGAGCTTTCCGACGAACCAAGGATTGCTTCAATCGGAGCACGAATGAGAAAGTTACGAACGTTCGAAGTTCGTATGTTCTTCAAATTTGGTTGCGGCGACTATGGGAATTTGTGGGGTGACTCCATATGGGGTATAGACCATTTGGGGTTGGGAAATTCGCCACCATCACTGTAGATGATGCCAAGTGGTTGGGAGAAACCAAACCGGGTTGGCAAGTGTGGCCAAGTTGGGTGAGGTGGATGGCATGGGTTGGGAAAGTGACAAAGGTCAAAGTTGGGGTGCCTATAGGGATGGGAAAGGTGTGCTTATGTAGTTTCCTTGGTTGGGGCCTCCCTTGAGACCTTCCCTCTCGTCCTCCTCATCCTCTCCTACCTGGTTTATAGCTACTCTAATTCTCATGTGTGGAACTTGTGAAAACTATTGTGATTGTGACGGGGGAAGTGGAGGGAGCGCATGAGAGGGGATAGTGCACGTGCGCGAGGGGGAAGGGGAGAGAACGTGACGAGGAAGGGGAGTGACAGTGACGGGGGAAGTGGAGGGAGCGCATGGGGGGGGAACGAGCATGCTAGCGAGGGGAAGGGGATAGAACGCGACGAGGAAGGGGAGTGGTAGTGAAGGGGGAAGTGGAGGGAGCGCATGGGGGGAGAACGAGCAAGCTAGCAAGGGGAAGGGGATAGAACACGACGAGGAAGGGGAGTGATAGTGACGGGGGAAGTGGAGGGAGCGCATGGGGGGGGAACGAGCACGCTAGCAAGGGGAAGGGGATAGAACGCGACGAGGAAGGGGAGTGATAGTGACGGGGGAAGTGGAGGAAGCGCATGGGGGGGGAACGAGCACGCTAGCAAGGGGAAGGGGATAGAACGCGACGAGGAAGGGGAGTGATAGTGACGGGGGAAGTGGAGGGAGCGCATGGGGGGGGAACGAGCATGCTAGCGAGGGGAAGGGGATAGAACGCGACGAGGAAGGGGAGTGGTAGTGAAGGGGGAAGTGGAGGGAGCGCATGGGGGGAGAACGAGCAAGCTAGCAAGGGGAAGGGGATAGAACGCGACGAGGAAGGGGAGTGATAGTGACGGGGGAAGTGGAGGGAGCGCATGGGGGGGGAACGAGCACGCTAGCAAGGGGAAGGGGATAGAACGCGACGAGGAAGGGGAGTGACAGTGATGGGGGAAGTGGAGCGAGCGCATGGGGGGGGGACAAGCACGCTAGCGAGGGGAAGGGGAGAGAACGCGACGAGGAAGGGGAGTGATAGTGACGGGGGAAGTGGAGGGAGCGCATGGGGGGGGAACAAGCACGCTAGCGAGGGGGAAGGGGATAGAACGCGACGAGGAAGGGGAGTGATAGTGACGGGGGAAGTGGAGGGAGCGCATGGGGGGGGAACGAGCACGCTAGCAAGGGGAAGGGGATAGAACGCGACGAGGAAGGGGAGTGACAGTGATGGGGGAAGTGGAGCGAGCGCATGGGGGGGGGACAAGCACGCTAGCGAGGGGAAGGGGAGAGAACGCGACGAGGAAGGGGAGTGATAGTGACGGGGGAAGTGGAGGGAGCGCATGGGGGGGGAACAAGCACGCTAGCGAGGGGGAAGGGGATAGAACGCGACGAGGAAGGGGAGTGATAGTGAAGGGGGAAGTGGAGGGAGCGCATGGGGGGGGAAAGTGCACGCGCGCGAGGGGAAGGGGAGAGAACACGACAAGGAAGGGGAATGATAGTGACGGGGGAAGTGGAGGGAGCGCATGGGGGGGGAACAAGCACGCTAGCGAGGGGGAAGGGGAGAGAACGCGACGAGGAAGGGGAGTGATAGTGAAGGGGGAAGTGGAGGGAGCGCATGGGGGGGGAACGAGCATGCTAGCGAGGGGGAAGGGGAGAGATGGCGACGAGGAAGGGGAGTGACAGTGACGGGGGAAGGGGAATGCCCGCGAGGGGGAAGGGGAGGGTGCGCGAAGGGAAGGGGGTTCATTGCGTGGGCTAACGGTGCATCGACTGTGTGGTAGCGCGGAGGGCGACGGTGGGGAAGCGTAGGGTCCATTATCGGGAGTACGATGATGGCGACCGTGGGAAGGGTTATGCGATAATGTGGTGGCCAATGCGCGGGACTCAATGGGTGGCGGGTCTGTTACTGTGAGCGATTCGCGCAAATTGCTTTACTCACGTGCGGTTTCCACGGAGCCTCGATCTGCAACGGCGTCGGAGAATTCCGCCATTCCACTAGCTCCATGCCCATTATCCGCTTGAGCAGACATACACGGGCGAATGAGCAGTAATGACGTTGAATTTTTCTAAGAGTTGAAGGGGCTGGCGTGGATGACGATGTGCTGGTGGTTGCGTGACTGCTGGCGAAAATGTGTGTTGTGTTTACGTCGTGCAGGTTTGTCGCAGGGAGTGCCAAACCTGACGAACCTGTTATTCACAGGTTTGGGTGTGTCATCAGGTTAGGGCGGTAGGTTTGGTGTTGAGGGCACAGTGTTCAGGTTTCGCCCAAATCACCCCTCCTCTCTTGCAGAATTTCGTTACTCGTGCACCAATCCCAGGTTTGCACTCCAGTTCAAGTGTAATACGGTTGTAAATTTGAGACGCGGGTTTTAATCCTAACATCTCCGACCCTCCACTACCAGCTTCCCCCTCCCGCACCACACAGTCTCCCCCATCTCCTCCTCTCTTCCCGCCTCCTGCTCTGGCTCCTGCTCCTGCTCTTGCTCCGACACCCACTTCACCTACCGCTACTCCTCCTCTTAAAACCTACAAACGCCGTCCTCCAGCTCCTGCTCCTGCTCCAGCTCCTGCTCCTGCTCCAGCTCCTGCTCTTGCTCCCACTCCCACTTCACCTACCGCTACTCCTCCTCCAGCTCCGCCTCCATCCCCCATCGCTTCTCGCACCCGCTCTCATGGATCTCCAAAGCCGCTCTCCCTTTCCATCCGTGTCTCCCTCAATCCTCCTCCTGTAGGGGGTGATTACTCTCTCATGCCCTCCCTCCTTGAGGACAGACATGAGGAGTTGATTGATATCGACTCGGCCATACACGCGCTCTGCTTCCTCTTTCCAGATATCGCAGACTCTCCCACCCTCAATTTCTCCGACAACCCCTCCATCCCCACACCTCTCACCTATGCTGAAGCAGTTTCTGGTCCTCACGCTGCCCAGTGGTTGGGGGCCATTGTCGCAGAATGTGAGGCCTCCATTCACACTGGAACTTTCACATGTCTCTCCTCCCTCCAGCGTCAACATCGTGAAGGGCAAATGGGTTTTTTGGATGAAACAACTTCCAAGCGAACTTCCTGTTTTCAAAGCCCGGTACTATCCCAAGGGATTCACCCAAAAGCAAGGACTGGACTTCTTTGAGACATTCTCTCCCACCGCCAAATCCCCCACACTACGCACCCTACTTGATGTTGCTGCTCGAGATGACATGGAGGTTGACTGTATGGATGTGTCTCAAGCAAGCACCCCGGGAATGGCACAACAAGCTCAAGAGCACCTTAGGGTCCCTTGACTTTCACTCATCCACCTCTGACCCCAGCCTCTTCATCCGAGCAACCCCATCCCGCTGCTTCATCCTGGTTTATGTCGATGACATGATCCTTGTCACCAAGGATCAGGCTGAGTTGGCTGCAGTCAAAACCGCACTTGGTGAGAAGCAGGCCATGAAGGATCTTGGGAAGCTGACGAACTATTTGGGAATGGAAATCACACGTGATTGCACGGCCCGCACCATCACCCTCTTGCAGATGTTTTACATCAACAACGGCCTGACGCGGTTCAAGATGCATGAAGAAACATCAATGCCTACCACACTCTCTCTCCAGCACCAGGTCATTGCACCCTCTGTTCCCTCACCTGAGCCCTGTGACGAGCCATACACCAAGCTCGTTGGATCCCTCATGTACGCGATGATGTGCACTCAGCCAGACTTGGCCTACCGAGTTAGTGTAATGTCCCGCTACGTTGCACCTGGTCGTTTCACTCACCACCACTGGTATGCCGCCAAGCGGGTCCTTCGCTATCTCAAAGGCACACATGATTATGTGCTCACTCTTGGCGGCTCTTCACCTGTTCGGCTTGAGGGGTACAGTTATTCTTCATACGCAGATGACCAGAGTGATCGGCGCTCTTCTCAGGGGTATTGTTTTACCCTTGGCATCGGGGTTGTGAGTTGGGGCTCCACTCAATCGTCCTCAGTCTCACTGTCATCCTATGAGGCAGAGCTGTATGCCAGGACCATGGCTGCCCAGGAAGCCCGTTGGCTCTCCTTCGTGCTGGCAGAACTCGGGTATCCTCAACCAACCCCAATGCTTTGGTGTCACAACGAGAGCACCATTCATCTCACCAAGGACCCCGTCTTCCACAGCCGCACCAAGCACATTGAGATCAGTCACTACTTTCTAGCTGGTGCAGCGCTAGCAGCTGAAGGCCGAACACATTGCCTCCGACTGCAACCTTCCTGACTTGTTTACCAAGTCACTTGGTCGCCAGGACCATTACCGCCTCCTCTCGTCCATGGGTGTTCGGTCTCCCTGTGGCTGATGTGTTGCAGCCTAGGGGGTGTGTTAGAATAATGCTGTCAACACATTTGTGTACTCTATTTTATATCGTGTAGGTTATTTGTAGGTTGGGTGTAGATTTGTTATCCCAACCTTATCTGGTTGGGATCCCCCCGTAATCCAACAAATCTGCCAACTCACCATTGGATATTTGCTTGGATTCCCAACCCATCCTCTCCCCTCGCCTTACCCAACCCAATGGGATGGTTACTGGAAGTGAATGAAGCTTGATGGAATGTGTGTGCATTGAGTATGCATGCATGAGCTGAGGCATGTGGGATGATGGCTGGCAGCCAAAGGGGGAGTTTGTTATGTGATGCTATCGTATGCATTCACGCATGTCTGCCTCCCATCTCATCTTTCTACCTTGCATGCGTTGTGTGCGCGTGCGTAAGAACTTGTGTTTGGTGTGGTTTGTATTTTCTGAGTATGTGTGCATGTTATTTTGTTTGAGCAGATATCTGAAATGACTTCTCTGCTCAAGAGATTTCCGACGAACCAAGGATCGCTTCAATCGGAGCACGAACGGGAAAGTTACGAACGGTTGAAGTTCGTATGCTTTGTTATTTGGTTGCGGCGACAATGGGAAGTTGTGGGGTTGACTCCATAAGGGTATAGACCTTTGGGGGTTGGGAAATTCGTCATTTCTACTGTAGTGGCTGCCAAGTGGTTGGGAGAAGCCAAACCAGGTTGGCAAGTGTGGCCAAGTTGGGTGAGGTGGATGGCATGGGTTGGGAAAATGAGAAATGTCAAAGTTGGGGTGCCTATAGGGAGGGGAATTGTGTGCTTACGGGGTTTCCTGTTGGGGACTCCTTGGAGAAATTCTCTCTCGTCCTCCTCATCCCCTCCTACCTGGTTTCTATCTACTCTAATTCTCTTTGTGGATCTTGGTTGAAACTATTGTGACTGGGTTAAGTTTATGTGGCAGCATACCCCCCAGTGCGCCGAAATTAATATCTCGAGATTTGCTTCACCTTTTAATACGATTCAAATTGGGAATGGTAGCTACAATCTACAGCTACAATATATCTGAAATTGGTGAAGTTTAACGTGTCAAACTTATATGACATAGTCTGTGTAGGCTGTAGTGGGCTAGTCAATATGGGGTACAACACTTTTAGGTTTTCCTACTTGTACCCACCTGCTTGCTAATTCAATCATCCTTTCCTTCACAATTCTGACATGGTTTCAGAGCAGGTTCCCTAGTGGGAACGTTTTTTTTAGGGCCCACCACGATTTTTTTTTCCTGCCCTGCCCGAAGCGTGCCTCGTGCCTGCCTCACCTGCGCCGTCGCGCGCCCTGCTCTAGTGCCGCCCGTCGCGGCCCTGCCTTCTCCGCCCGTCGCGGCCCTGCCCTGTCGCCGCCTCGTCGCGGCCCTGACCTCGCCGCCTCGTCGCGGCACTTCCCTGCCGCCACCCGCGGCCCTGCCTTGCCGCCCGTCGTGGCCTGACCTCGCCGCCCGTCGCGGCCCTGGCCTGCCGCCCCTCATCGCGGCCCTGACCTCGCCGCCCGTCGCGGCCTCTGCCCTGCCGCCACCCGTCGCGGCCCTGCCCTCAGCCGCTCGTCGCGGCCCTGCTCTACCGCCGCCCAGTCGCGGCCCTGCCCTTCTGCCGCCCTGTCGCGGCCCTGCTCTGCCGCCGCCTCGTCGCAGCCCTGCCCTACAGCCGCCCCAGTCGCGGCCCTGACCTAACCGCCAGCTGCGGCCCTGCCCTGCACCCGCCCCTGGAAAGCACCCGCGCCGCCCAGCCGAGCCGCGCCGCCCAGCCGAGCCGCGCCGCCCAGCCGAGCCGCGCCGCCCAGCCGAGCTGCGCCGCCCTACCGAGCCGCGCCGCCCAGCCGAGCCGCGCCGCCCTACCGAGCCGCGCCGCCCTACTGAGCCGCACTGCCCTGCCCGCGCTGCTCCTGCTGCTACTGCTGCTTCTGTTGCTACTGCTGCTACTGCTGCTTCTGCTGCTACTGCTGCTACTCTAAGGACGGAGTCTCCCTTTTCGATCACACGTCCGGTGTCTCTCCTGCACCTGCTGCCACAGCTGACAGTACGGTTCGCTCACAGTGGACTACTCATGACGCTGTTGCTCGCCTTGCTGTTCGTAGTCACCTGCCGTCTGCTGAGCGCGCGCACTTTGGCCAGTACAAGACTGCTCAGTCTTTGTAGGACGCTGTAGTAGCGCGCTACTCCTCCCCTGCCACTACTGCCCTCAGCCGCCTCATGCTGCCGTACCTGTTCCCTGACCTAGCCGCCTCTGCCACAGTCGCTGACCTCATTACTCACCTCCACACTAGTGACGCCCGCTACCGCGCTGCGCTTCCCACTGAGTTCTGTGCCAAGAACCCCCCCCCCATGTACATCACCCTCTACTACCTAGTCACTCGTCTCCCTGACTCCCTTTCTTTAGTCAGGGACCACTTTCTCTCCCTTTGCCCCACCGAGCTCACCGTCGATCTGCTAGAGGAGCGCCTCACTGCAGCTGAGAAGAGTATCGTTGCTGTAGGTGCTTCTCGCGGCGACCCTCGTGCCCCTTTCTTTGAGGGGTGTTCCCCCTTCTCCCCTCTGTTGCTTCTGCTGCTGCTGTCGACCTCGTTGGCACTGAGGAGGTCAGGGCTGCATCTGCCCCTAGTGGGAGGCGCCGCTACGGCAAGGGCAAGGGGGGCAAGGGTGGTGGAGGGGATGGTGGGGGCGGCGGTGGAGGCGGTGGAGGAGGCGGAGGGGGTGGCGGTGGAGGTGGGGGTGGTGGCGGGAGTGGGGGCGTCGGTGGCGGCGGTAGGGGTGGTGGAGGCAGCAGCAGCGGCGGTGGAGGCAGCGGCAGCGGCGGTGGAGGTGGCGGCAGCGGTGGTGCTGGTCGAGGTGGAGCCGCGCAGCGTGGAGGCTTTGGCGGTAGCCAGCGCCAGCAGCAGCCGCGTTCCCGTGAGACCCTGTCGCCCCAGCAGCTTCGTGAGTGGTACGCTGGGCGTGGGAGGTCTGTGGGTTCTGGTCCCTGTACTTACGTTCTTCGCACCGGCGGGCGCCGTGGGGAGACGTGCGGACTGCCCCACACTTCGCAGCGCTGCTTCGGTCGCCTGGCTGACGCCTGGCGCCCCTTGTTTCCTGACGGCGTTGAGCTCCCTCACTGGGGTGATCTGCTTAAGCAGAATGTTGCTATCTTTGATCTTGATTTCGATGCTATCCTTGCTGCCATGTATGCTGTGACTGATATTGCTGAGGGTGACTGTTACCTGTGTGTTCCGCCCGACCCGGGCATTGAGGATGCTGCTCTAGGTGCTAGTGAGTCTGCTGCTCCAGGTGCTGGTGAGTCTGCTCTCTCAGGTACTGCACCTACTGAGGCCTTGCACACCTTCACACTTGACTCAGGTGCTTCGCGCTCCTTCTTTCGCGACAGCACCACACTCGTGCCGCTCAGTCGGCCGGTTGCAGTCTCCCTGGCTGACCCCTCTGGGGGCCCAGTCCTTGCGCACTCCTCCACGGTTCTACCGTGTCCTGCGGCCCCGTCGGGCTTACTGTCGAGACTCCACCTCCCCTCGTTCTCTACGAACTTGGTGAGTGGAGCTGACCTCCAGGACGTGTGGGTTGACCAGTTCACCCCTGGAGGCCAGTATCAGAAGAATAGCGAGAAAGTTAGAAACAGAAAGAGGTTTGCACCAGCAGGCAGTTGAGTACATATAGGAAACCCTAAATTGGGCTGTACTCGCTATAGAGTACCCCACTGCAGGCTAGACAAATACAACATTCTGACACACCCCCATAGTCAAAGTGGGGTATGATCAGCACAACAAGCAGCAATTCATAGTTCACAAATATTAGCAAAGCTAGAGGCTATCACAGAGGGCAAGTGAGGAGGAGGAGAGACTGTGGGGGCGAGAAGATGGGAGGCGACTGCTGAATCTGCAGACACACTGTAGCGGCTGGCTCAGTGGCTACCGAAGCAAAGGCCCGAACTTCAGGAGTAACTGGCTCCGCGGCTACGCCGGAGATTGTAGCCTCCGGACTACTGGCGGCTGGAGCAACTGATCCACGGGCGACTGGCGACTACTGGAGATTGTAGCCTCCGGACTACTGGCGCTGCGGACGACAAGACGGCTGCCTCCACTCAACCTCCCCCAGCTGTCTCACACCCCTTTCACACACCCCCTGCTGAACCCCTAGCTCCACTCCCACGACAACCCCCTAGCGCCACTCCCTCGGCTCCCACACACCCACCCCCCTCAGCGGCAGCTGCAGCAGTGGGAGACGGAGGAGGAGGAGGAGCAGGGGAAGACGCACACACCCGCCACCCCCATACCCGCCACCCCGCAGTTGCACGAGGACAGGAGGCAGCAGGGGCGGCTCGCGGGCTGCAGGGGCGGCACGCGGGCTGCAGGGGCGGCTCGCGTGGGCTGCAGGGGCGGCTCGCGGGCTGCAGAGGGGGCAGCGCACGGGCCCCCGAGGGCGCCTCGACGGGCGACGGGAGGGGGGCCGCGCGCAGGCCCTCGAGGGCGCCTCGACGGGCGACGGAAGTGAGGGCCGCGCGGGCCCCCGAGGGCGCCACGACGGGCGACGGGAGGGAGCCGCGCGCGGGCCCCCGAGGGCGCCACGACGGGCGACGGGAGGGAGCCGCGCGCGGGTCCCCGAGGGCGCCTCGACGGGCGACGGGAGGGGGGGCCGCGCGCGGGCCTCCGAGGGCGCCTCGACGGGCGACGGAAGTGGGGGCCGCGCGGGCCCCCGAGGGCGCCACGACGGGCGACGGGAGGGGGCCGCGCGCGGGCCCCCGAGGGCGCCATGACGGGCGACGGGAATGGGGGGCCGCGCGCGAGCCCCCGAGGGCGCCTCGACGGGCGACGGGGGGCGACGCGCTGGTCGACGGGGCAGGAAACCGCCGCGCGCCTCGGGGCGCACGGCGGGCAGAAAACCGCCGCACGCCCCGAGCGCTCGGCGGGCAGAAAACCGCCATGCGCCGCGAGCGCATGGCGGGAAGAAAAAACTTCGCGCGCCACGGGGCGCGCGACAGACAGGACAGCAGCGGAAGCTAACGGTGGGCCCACACGCTAGGAGCGTAACCGCTCTGATAGCATATCAGAAGAATAGCGAGAAAGTTAGAAACAGAAAGAGGTTTGCACTAGCAGGCAGTTGAGTACATATAGGAAACCCTAAATTGGGATGTACTCGCTATAGAGTACCCCACTGCAGGCTAGACAAATACAACATTCTGACAGTCAGCGTGTGACACACTGCACTTGCTCTCGGACGGGCCGCCACCTGGCCACGTTCACCCGTCGGCCTGGGTCCAGCCTGTACACACTGACTACTGCTTCTCCTCCGGTTACTGCGTCTGGTCAGGTAACCGCGTCTGGTCAGGTGTTTGCTGCCGCGTCCAGGTCTAGTCCGGCGTCTGCCCCCTGCTCGTGTCGCCCTCTGTCACACGAGACTCTCCTTTGGCACCACCGCCTTGGTCACCCCTCCCTGCCTCGTCTTTGAGGTATGGCCTCCCGTACCCTTGTGTCTGGTCTCCCCCAGTCCCTCCCCCCCCTTCCTCCGGGGCCTGCACCTACCTGTGTTCCTTGCGTCGAGGGCCGGCAGCGCGCCGCTCCTCACTCCTCCGAGTTCCCTCCGACAGAGGTTCCCCTGCAGACTCTCCACATGGACGTGTGGGGCCCAGCCCGCGTCCGTGGACAGGGTCACGAGCGTTACTTCCTGCTGGTCGTTGACGACTACTCGCGTTACACCACAGTCTTCCCCTTGCGCCGCAAGGGTGAGGTCACTGAGGTGTTGATCACCTGGATCCGCGTTGCCCGTCGCCAGCTCAGCGAGAGTTTCTGCTCGGACCTTCCTGTTCTGCGTCTGCACTCACACAGAGGTGGTGAGTTTTCCTCCGACCTTCTGAGGGCTTTCTGTCGTGCGGAGGGCATCCGCAAGACGTTCACGCTTCCGGCCTCCCCACATCAAAATGGGATTGCTGAGCGCCGCATTGGCATGGTCATGGACGTCGCTCGTACGTCCATGATCCATGCGGCTGCTCCCCATTTTCTGTGGCCGTTCGCGGTTCAGTACGCTGCGCATCAGATCAACCTTCAGCCTCGTATCTCCTTGCCGGAGACCACACCTACTCTGCGGTGGACGGGGAAGGTTGGCAATGCGTCTGTGTTCCGTGTCTGGGGATCTCGAGCTTTTGTCCGCGATTCTTCCGCGGACAAGCTGTCCTCCCGTGCTGTTCCCTGCGTCTTCCTTGGCTTCCCCCCTGACGCGCCTGGGTGGCAGTTTTACCACCCCACCTCGCGTCGTGTTCTGTCCTCTCAGGACGTCACGTTTGACGAGTCGGTATCTTACTACCATCTCTTTCCCTACCGCACTGCCCCTCTCCCCCCCCTCGCCGCTCTTCCTAGCACCAGGTGCTCCTCCGGTAGACCCCCTCCCCCCTCAAGGTCCTGCCTCCTCAGGTGTGTCCCAGGTAGACCCTGTCGAGCCTGTCGAGGTAGCTGTCGACTCTGGTGCTGCTAGGGGTGCTGAGCCTGCGGGTGCGGGGCCTGGGGGTGCTGAGCCTGGGGTTGCTGAGTCTGGGGGTGCTGAGCCTGAGCGTGCTGAGCCTGGGGGTGCTGAGCCTGAGCGTACTGAGTCTGGAGGTCCTCCGGGTGTCTTGTCACGGCGGGAGCCCCTCTCTCCACAGCAGCTGCGCGAGTGGTACGCTCGGCGCTGTAGCCGTGCTGCAGGAGCTGGGGGGCCTACCGCTGGAGGTGCTACTGGAGCTGGAGTTGCTGGAGGTACTGCTGGTGCTGGAGCTGCTGGAGGTGCTGGAGTCGCTGGTCCCGGAGGTGCTCGTACTGGAGGTACTGGAGCTGCTGGAGCTGGAGCTGCTGGGGGTACTGCTGGTGCTGGAGCTACTGGAGGTGCTGGAGTCGCTGGTCCCGGAGGTGCTCGTACTGGAGGTACTGGAGCTGCTGGAGCTGGAGCTGCTGGAGGTACTGCTGGTGCTGGAGCTGCTGGAGGTGCTGGAGCCGCTGGTCCCGGAGGTGCTCGTACTGGAGGTACTGGAGCTGCTGGAGCTGGTGGTGCTCCAGGAGTTGGAGCTGTTGCTGCTGGAGGTGCTGCTGGTGCTGGAGCTGGTGGTGCTGAGGGAGTTGGAGCTGGAGACCCTAGCGCTGGGGGTACTAGTGCTGTCTCTGCTGGTTCAGGAGGCGCTGCGCGGCCGCGGCCGTACTTCGTTCCCCTCCTTCAGCAGGTTGTTGGTCTCCCGCCTTCTACTGGTCCTACTCCTCCGTTACTGTGTCCACAGCCTGTCCAGTCGCAGTCGCAGTTACACCTAGCCTCTCCACTGCCTGGTCCTTCTCCTTACTCTGGGCCGACTAGGGGTCTTACGGAGCGTCGTGAGCCTGAGTCTCGTCCTCTGTCGCCTGAGTCTCGTCCTGAGTCGCCTGAGTCCCGTCCTGCGTCGCCTGTTCGCGCTGTTCGCACTGGTCGTCGTGTTCCGTGTCAGCGTCCTCCTGCTCCACTGCGTGTCCCTCTGCCGTCTCCTTCTGCATCCTCTCTTCCTGACGTTGCTGACCCGCCGTCAGACCTTGCTCGTGCTGCCAGTCCTACTGTCACGCGTCTTCTCGCTACTGTTGTCACTAACCCTTCGCTTGAGTCCACTGCTGCGTCTGCCCTAGTTGCTGAGCTTGTTGACTTTGCTGCCGCCTGTCGTCTAGACTACGCAGCTAGTCTGGTTGCTGAGTCTGAGTCTGTCTGTCCTCTGTCCGTCGGGGGTGAGTGTGCTCTTGGCACGGACGTCCTTGAGGACAGGCAGGAGGACTTTGAGTGCTCTGCAGCTGCTGTACCTCATCTTGTGTCCATGCTCATTGCACCTGAGGGAGACCCGGATGCACCAGACATCCCGACCCCGCGCTCTTACGCAGAGGCGATAGAGGGTCCCTACTCCTCTCAGTGGCAGACAGCCATGGACGCAGAGATGGCATCCTGGAGGTCCACAGGCACTTACGTTGACGAGGTTCCCCCACCTGAAGCGAACATCATCAGTGGCATGTGGATTTTCAGGGTGAAGCGGCCGCCGGGTTCTCTACCTGTCTTCAAGGCACGTTACGTTGCACGTGGCTTCAGTCAGCGACAGGGAGTTGACTTCTTCCAGACCTTCTCCCCCACCCCGAAGATGACCACTCTTCGGGTTCTGCTGCACGTCGCCGCTCAGCGTGACTACGAGCTTCACTCTCTTGACTTCAGCACTGCTTTCCTACAGGGCAGCCTGCACGAGGAGATCTGGCTGCGCCGCCCACCGGGCTTCACTGGGTCGTTTCCTGCTGGTACCCAGTGGAGCCTCCGGCGGCCAGTCTACGGTCTCCGCCAGGCGCCTCGTGAGTGGCACGACACACTGAGGACGACTCTTGCGGCTCTTCGGTTTGCACCTTCTACTGGTGAACCGTCGTTGTTTCTACGCACCGACACTTCTCTGCCGCCGTTCTACATCCTCGTGTACGTCGACGACTTGGTCTTTGCCACTGCTGACACTGCTGGACTGGCCTTTGTGAAGTCGGAGCTGCAGAAGAGACGCACGTGCACAGACCTGGGTGAGCTGCGCAACTATCTTGGCTTGCAGATCACCCGGGACAGAGCACGGCGCACCATTACCTTGACTCAGTCACACATGGTGCAGCAGGTCCTTCAGCGCTTCGGCTTCGAGTACTCCTCGCCACAGGCCACTCCTCTGCCTACCGGTCACTCGCTCTCAGCTCTGCCTTCGGATGAGTCCGTAGAGCCGAGTGGCCCGTATCCAGAGCTTGTGGGCTGCCTCATGTACCTGATGACCTGCACTCGACCTGACCTCGCTTACCCTCTTAGCATCCTGGCTCGCTACGTTGCGCCCGGGAGACACCGACCAGAGCACTGGAAGGCCGCTAAGAGGGTGATGCGCTACTTGTGCAGAACATTGGGCATGGGGCTCGTGCTTGGAGGACGGGCTCGAGTTGTCCTCACTGGTCACGCAGACGCTTCTTGGGTTGACGACTTGGCTACGCAGCGGTCGTCACAGGGTTACACCTTTAGCCTTGGTTCCGGCTCTGTTTCGTGGCGGTCTACCCGCTCGTCTTCTGTTCTCAGCTCCAGTTGTGAGGCAGAGATCTACGCAGGGGCCATGGCTGCACAGGAGTTACGCTGGCTCACCTACCTGCTGAACGACTTGGGCGAGCTGCCTCGTTCTCCTCCAGTTCTGTACGTGGACAACAAGGCCATGATTGCCTTGTGTCAGGAGCACAGACTGGAGCACAGAACGAAGCACATCGCTCTGCGCTACTTCCTTTCTCGAGAGCTATAGCAGCGTGGTCAGCTTCGTCTTGTCTACGTGGCCTCTCAGGCCAACACAGTTGATGTCTTCACCAAGGCACTCTATGTCATAACTATATTGTAGGCTGTAGTGGGGCACTCCTTATGGGGTACAGTCCTGTTAGGTTTTGCCTATACAAACCCTGTACTGTCCTGTTTCTAGTCATTTCCTTGTTCTAATTCTCACATGGTTTCGGAGCAGGTTCCCTAGTGGGAACGTTTTTTTTAGGGCCCACCAGGAACTTTTTTTTTCTGCCCTGCCCGAAGCGCACTGCCGTGCCTGCCTGCCCTGTCACGCGCCTTGCGCCTGCCTACCCGCGCCTTAGAGCGCCTGCCCTACCTGCGCCCTCGAGCGCCTGCCCTACCCGCGCCCTCGAGCGCCAGCCCTAACCGCGCCCTCGAGCGCCTGCCCGTCGCCCTGCCCTGCATGCCGCACACGGGCCTGCCCTGCACCCGCGAAGCCGCCCCTGGACCCCGCGGCGCTGCCCCTGGACCCCGCGACGCCGCCCCTGGACCCCGCGACGCCGCCCCTGGACCCCGCGACGCCCCTGCGGGACCCGCGCTGCGTCGCCCCTGCTCGTCGCGACGCCCCTGCGGGACCCGCGCGGCGCCGCTCCTGCTCGTCGCGACGCCCCTGCGGGACCCGGGCGCCTTCCTGCTCGTCGCGACGCCCCTGCGGTACCTGCGCGGCGCCGCTCCTGCTCGTCGCGACGCCCCTGCGGGACCCGGGCGTCGCCCCTGCTCGTAACGACGCCCCTGCGGGACCCACACGGCGCCGCCCCTGCTCGTCGCGACGCCCCTGCGGGACCCGCGCGGCGTCGCCCCTGCTCGTCGCGGCGCCCTCTGGCCGCCGCGCCCTGCCTAATCTGCGGCCCGCCCACGCCCTGCCCCACCCCGCGCCCGCCCTTGGGGCGGCCGCCCCTGCCCTGCCCTGCCGCCGTCGCGTCTGCAGCAGCCGTCGCGGCCCCGCTGTAGCCGCTGTCGCGGCCCTGCCCTGCCGCTGCCGCTGTCGCGGCCCTGCCCAGCCGTAGCCGCAGTCGTGCCTGCAGCCGCCGTCGCGGCCCCGTCGTAGCCGCCGTCGCGGCCCCGCTGCAGCCGCCCGTCGAGCGCCTGCAGCCACCCGCCGAGCGCCGGATCTGCCCTTCCCGCCTCTGGTGAGCACCTGCCCTACCCGCACTGCCCGCGCGCCTGCCTTACCAGCGTGCTGCCGCGCGTGCCGCGCCTGCCTGCCAACCGAGCAGCGCCGCCCTGCCCTACTGAGCCGCGCTGCTCTGCCCTGCTGCTACTGCTGCACTGCCATTCCTGCTGCTACTGGCGGTGGCCAGATGCAGCTCCAGCGACATCCGCGTGAGTCCCTCACGCCCCAGCAACTTCGTGAGCGGTACGCTAGTTGGGGTTGTAGGGGTGGCCGTGCTGGGAGTCGCCCTGGAGCGGGTAGTTCGGGAGCTTCTTGTAGTGGCCAGGTGCAGCTGCAGCGGCGTCCGCGTGAGTCCCTCACGCCCCAGCAGCTTCGTGAGTGGTACGCTAGTTGGGGTTGTAGGGGTGGCCGTGGTGGAAGTCGCCCTGGAGCGGGTAGTTTGGAAGCTTCTTGTAGTGGCCAGGTGCAGCTGCAGCGGCGTCCGCGCGAGATCCTTTCGCCCCAGCAGCTTCGTGAGTGGTACGCTCAGAGTAGAGGGTCACAGAGTACTGCTCGCTGCCCGTACGTCATTCGCACAGGTGCTCGGGCTGGTCAGCCTTGCGGGACGGTTGGTCACACAGAGTCCCGCTGTTTCTCCTGTCTGAGCGACGCCTGGCGTACAGAGTTTGGCGACGACACTGAGCTCCCCTCCTGGCTGGAGCTGCTTAGGCAGAGGGTAGATATCTTTGCTCTTGACTATGATGCTATCCTCACTGCCATGTATGCATTGCCTACTAGTGCTGAGGGTGCCTGTTACCTGTGTGTGCCGCCTGACCCAGGTATAGAGTCTACTGCTCTAGGTGCTGGTGAGGCTCCTGTTCTAGGTGCTGGTGCGTCTCCTGCTCCAGGTGCCGGTGAGGCTGCTGCTCTAGGCGCTAGTGAGTCTACTGCCCCAGGTGCTGGTGAGTCTGCTCTCTCTGGTACTGCGCCTGCTGCGGCCTTGCACA
This sequence comes from Closterium sp. Naga37s-1, assembly GCA_947471745.1. Classification (NCBI taxonomy): domain Eukaryota; kingdom Viridiplantae; phylum Streptophyta; class Zygnematophyceae; order Desmidiales; family Closteriaceae; genus Closterium; species Closterium sp. Naga37s-1. The sequence goes on along the minus strand of CANJKZ010000008.1, from coordinate 1,596,093 downwards.
CCTTCACGCTTGACTCAGGAGCTTCCCGCTCCTTCTTTCGCGACTGCACCACATTTTCGCTCCTTGATCCATGCGGCTGCTCCCCATTTTCTGTGGCCGTTCGCGGTTCAGTACGCTGCGCATCAGCTCAACCTCCAGCCCCGGGTCTCCATGCCGGAGACCACACCTACTCTGCGGTGGACGGGGAAGGTTGGCGATGCGTCTGCGTTCCGGGTCTGGGGATCTCGAGCTTTCGTCCGTGACTTGTCTGCGAACAAGCTGTCCTCCCATGCTGTTCCCTGCGTCTTCCTTGGCTTCCCCCCTGACGCGCCTGAATGGCATTTTTACCAGCCCACCTCGCGCCGTGTTCTGTCCTCTCAGGACGTCACGTTTGACGAGTCGGTTCCTTACTACCGTCTCTTCCCCTACCGCACTGCCCCCCTCCCCCCCCCGCCGCTCTTCCTCGAGCCAGGTCCTCCCCCGGTAGACCCCCTCCCCCCTCAGGGTCCTGCCCCCTCAGGTGTGTCCCAGGTAGACGCAGTCGAGCCTGTCGAGGTAGCTGTTGACTCTGGTGCTGCTAGGGGTGCTGAGCCTGAGCGTGCGGAGCCTGGGGGTGCTGAGGCTGAGGGTGCTGAGCGTGGGGGTGCTGAGCCTGGGGTTGCTGAGTCTGGGGGTGCTGAGCCTGGGGATGCTGAGCCTGGGGTTGCTGAGTCTGGGGGTGCGGAGCCTGAGGGTGCTGAGCCTGTGCGAGTGGAGTCTGGAGGTGCTGAGCCTGGAGGTCCTTCGGGTGCATCGTCCCGGCGGGAGCCACTCTCTCCACAGCAGCTGCGCGAGTGGTTTGCTCGGCGCTGGAGGCGTGCTGCTGGAGCTGGTGGTACTACTGGCGCTGGAGGTCCTGCTGTCACTGGAGTTGCTGGAGGTGCTGGAGCCACTGGTCCCGGGGGTGCTCGTACTGGAGGTACTGAAGCTGCTGGGCCAGGTGGTGCTACTGGAGCTGGAGCTTCTGGAGGTGCTGGAGCAGACGGTGCTGCTGGACCGGGTGCTGCTGGAGGTGCTGGAGCTGGAGCTACTGGAGCTGTTGGCGGTGCTGTTGGAGCCGGTGCTTCTGGAGGTGCTGGAGGTACTGCTGGAGCTGGTGGTGCTGCTGGAGTTGGAGCTGACGCTGGGGGTGCTGGTGCTCTCCCTGCTGTTTCTGAAGCTGCTGCGCGGCCGCGGCCGTACTTCGTTCCGCTCCTTGAGCAGGTTCTTGGTCTCTCGTCTTCTACTGGTCCTGCTCCTTCCTTAGGGTGTCCACCGACTGTCCAGTCGCAGTCACAGTTACAGCCCGCCTCCCCACTGCCTGCTCCTTCTCCTTACACTGGTCCGACCGGAGGTCTTACGGAGCGTCGTGAGCCTGAGTCTCGTCCTGCGTCGCCTGTTCGTGATGCTCGCACTAGTCGTCGTGGTTCGCGTCAGCGTCCTCCTCCTGTCCCTGGCACGCACCAGATGGCTCTGCGTCCTTCCACTGCTCCGCAGCGTGTCCCTCTGCCGTCTCCTCCTGCGTCCTCTCTTCCTGCCCTTGCTGACCCGGAGTCTGACTCCCTTCGTGCCGCTAGTCCTACTGTCACGCGTCTCCTGGCCACTGTTGTCACTGACCCTTCCTTTGAGTCCACTGCTGCGTCTGCCTTAGTTTCTGAGCTTGTCGACTTTGCTGCTCACTGTCGTCTAGACTACGCTGCTAGCCTTGTTGCTGAGTCTGAGTCTTTCTGTCCTCCGTCCGTCGGGGGTGAGTGTGCTCTTAGCACGGACGTCCTTGAGGACAGGCAGGAGGAGTTCCAGTGTTTTGCTGCTGCTTTACCTCATCTCGTGTCTATGCTGCTTGCCCCTGAGGGAGACCCGGATGCACCAGACATCCCGACCCCGCGCTCTTACGCAGAGGCGATAGAGGGTCCCTACTCCTCTCAGTGGCAGACAGCCATGGACGCAGAGATGGCTTCCTGGAAGTCCACAAGCATCTACGTCGACGAGGTTCCCCCACCTGGGGCGAACATTGTCGATGGCATGTGGATTTTCAGGGTGAAGCGGCCGCCGGGTTCTCCGCCTGTCTTCAAGGCGCGCTACGTGGCTCGAGGCTTCAGTCAGCGGCAGGGAGTTGACTACTTTCAGACCTTCTCTCCCACCCCGAAGATGACCACTCTTCGGGTGCTGCTGCACGTCGCCGCTCAGCGTGACTCCGAGCTTCACTCTCTTGACTTCAGCACAGCCTTCCTACAGGGCAGCCTACACGAGGAGATCTGGCTGCGCCGCCCACCTGGCTTCACTGGGTCGTTTCCTCCTGGTACCCAGTGGAGCCTCCGGCGGCCAGTCTACGGTCTCCGCCAGGCGCCCCGTGAGTGGCACGACACACTGAGGACTACGCTTGCGGCTCTTGGGTTTGCTCCTTCCACTGCTGACCCGTCGCTGTTTCTCCGCACCAACACTACTCTGCCGCCGTTCTACATCCTCGTGTACGTCGACGACTTGGTCTTTGCTACTGCTGACACTGCTGGACTGGCCTTTGTGAAGTCGGAGCTGCAGAAGAGACACACGTGCACAGACCTGGGTGAGCTGCGCAGCTATCTTGGCTTGCAGATCACCCGGGACAGAGCACGGCGCACCATTACCTTGACTCAGTCACACATGGTGCAGCAGGTCCTTCAGCGCTTCAACTTCACGTACTCCTCGCCTCAGGCCACTCCTCTGTCTACTCGTCACTCGCTCTCAGCTCTGCCTTCGGATGAGTCCGTAGAGCCGAGTGGCCCGTACCCAGAGCTTGTGGGCTGCCTCATGTACCTGATGACCTGCACTCGACCTGACCTGGCATACCCTCTTAGCATCCTGGCACGCTATGTTGCTCCTGGGAGACACCGACCAGAGCACATGGATGCAGCTAAGAGGGTGTTGCGCTACCTGTGCAGTACGTCGGGCATGGGGCTCGTGCTTGGAGGACGGGCTCCAGTTGTCCTCACTGGTCACGCAGACGCTTCTTGGGTTGACGACTTGGCTACGCAGCGATCGTCACACGGTTACACCTTCAGCCTTGGCTCCGGCTCTGTTTCGTGGCGGTCTACCCGCTCGTCTTCTGTTCTCAGCTCCAGTTGTGAGGCTGAGATCTACGCTGGGGCCATGGCTGCACAGGAGTTACGCTGGCTCACCTACCTGCTGTCCGACTTGGGAGAAGCGCCTCGTTCTCCTCCAGTTCTGTACGTCGACAACAAGGCCATGCTTGCCTTGTGTTAGGAGCACAGACTGGAGCACAGAACGAAGCACATTGCTCTGCGCTACTTCTTTTCTCGAGAGTTGTAGCAGCGTGGTCAGCTTCGTCTTGCTTACGTGGCCACTCGGGCCAACATTGCTGATATCTTTACCAAGGCACTTCAGCCTTGTGATCATCCGCGTTTTTGCACTATGTTAGGTCTTGTGCCTACCTGGCCTCACTTGCTCACCTCTTGACTTTGCTTGTACTGTGATCTATATACATATACCTGCATGCTTACTCTTGCTAGGTTGTGATCACTGTACTGTTTGCTCTCTTTTATATAACTCTGCATGTGGACAGGCCTTGTGGCCATTTGCTTGTGCTCGGACTGCGTGGTGACGTTGTGATCCACCCTGAGCTTGACCTTGCTTCGTTCTCTTGCTTGTCCCCCACTTTGCCTATGGGGGTGTGTCAGAACTATATTGTAGGCTGTAGTGGGGCACTCCTTATGGGGTATAGTCCTGTTAGGTTTTGCCTATACAAACCATGTACTGTCCTGTTTCTAGTCATTTCCTTGTTCTAATTCTCACACTCTAGTCTTGTGATCATCAGCGTTCCTGTACTGTTCTAGGCCTTGTGCCTACTTGGCCTCACTTGCTCACTTCTTGACTTTGCTTGTACTGTGATCTCTATACATATACCTGCATGCTTATACTTGCTAGGTTGTGATCACTGTACTGCTTGTTCTCATTTATATAACTCTGCATGTGAACTGGCCTTGTGGCCATTTGATTGTGCTCAGAATGCGTGGTGACGTCGTGATCCACCCTGAGCTTGCTTTGCTTTTCTTGACTGGTCTTGTGACCTCTTGTTCTCCCCCACTTTGCCTATGGGGGTGTGTCAAACTTATATGACATAGTCTGTGTAGGCTGTAGTGGGGTAGTCAATATGGGGTACAACACTTTTAGGTTTTCCTACTTGTACCCACCTGCTTGCTAATTCAATTATTTTTTCCTTCACAATTCTGATATAACGGTGCGTTTTTCGTCGACGGCGTTTCTTGTGACGACGACTTTTCTGTCCAGAAACTAGGTTGACGATTTTGAGTTATTCCCCCCCCCCCCACCCCCCCCCTAAACGACCTAGACTTCGTCCTTAATTCTAACACGAGTCACCGGCGCGACACCCTTCAACTTCGTCGCCGGAGCCAATCGGCCGATTCCACTATTCGTCATCGTCGATGCCGCCAGCAGGTACGTCCTCACCCAATGCACTGTCGTCGTGCCCGTTCTCCGGCCAATCCTCCTCGCCCTCGTCGCCATGGTCTTCGTCGCCTTCGTCCTCATCACAGCTCGCACCTGAGCCAGCGTTAGAGCATCCCGCCATGGATGCCGTCTTGCGCGTCTCTTTCGCCATGCCTACACGTATGTAGTCACCGGGCGAGTTGATGCGCCCATAGTTGTTAACGTGCACGTGAGGGCGAGGGGACGCCGCGCCTACAGGGACTTTGCTACGCATGGTGCAGCCAGCCGAGAGCAATGGCTGAGCTAATCTCAACCTCCATGAGCACAAAATGAACCTCCAGCCCGACTACCCCCCCAGCCAGAGTGCCCCCTCCAGAGGCCGCCGAGCCGCTCCTCTACGAGGAATGTCCTCGTAGAGGACAGCACATGACAGCTCTCACGCTGCCATCGTGTTGCCAGCAGCGTTCTGGAAGCATCTTTGCGCTGCTGGCAGCGAAACAACACTGGAAGCATCATTAGATGCTGCCAGCAGGGAGGGATGTTGCGAGCACAGGCAGCTTTGCTGCATCCCTCACGTGGCATGTGGTGGCAATGCATGCATCACGATTCACCACCAAGGTCGGCCGAATTCAATGAATCTGCCCCTTGGGCGGTTTCGACACACTTTGTAAATGTTACAGATTTCATATAAATTCTGTCAATTTATAAGAATTATAAGACACCCTAAACCGTCCCAAATACAAGACAACCCAATCATTTTTTCTAGTGTATAAGATAAGACATATATGTCTTTTATCCGGGCGATGACGGTAATAATTGGTACCGGTAGGTTCTTTTCCTGCCCCTTGTTCAGTCTCACTGAAAGCTTGCTTGGTTATTGGTTCTTTAGTAGGCGTCATTCTCTTTATAAGCTGCCACAACTTGTGCATCAGTTAAATCAGCTCTTCAAACTGGTACAGTATTAGGTGAAGAAGAGGGAGCCTTTTTGAAACAGCACCCGAAGTCATGTCTGCCTGAGGCAGTCCTGTGACCTGTAAGGGAGTTTGTAACAAGTGTTGCTCAACAGGAGCGAGCCCCATTGGATGTTGGAAGGTGGCCCGCAAGTCTTCCCTCAAGACATCAATTCTTTGTTTACCGTAGGTAGAACAATCACGGTAATTGAGCCTGCTGCTTACGACATGACAACCCTGAGGCCCACCTCACCGGTACTAACTTGCTGGCGAATCCAGGCCGCATGTTACATGCCCCTAAGCCGCATTCTGCACTTGCTGTTGTAGCGATACTGACTCTGACTCCTCCTTTCTAGCTTGGACGAACCACTCCCTGTACCGTTGAAACACACCCAACCTGATGGCCTGCCGAATAACTTGAAAGAACTGAAGCATGTGATGGTGGTTGTGGCTGAAGGGAGTTACATTGGGTAAGAGGAGGCAAAAGAACAAGAGCACAGTTAGCGAAACGCACAGCAGAGCAGCATGCACTGAGTAGACTGTATGGTGAGGACAATAACCCGCGTCTGCATCAGCCGTGCATGGGGTCAACGCTGCAGGATCTCCACCGCCAGGCATGAGAGCAAGCCGCGGTGGCAGCAGGGCGTGTTTGGTGAGTGTGCGTGGCGCGATGAGAAGCAGGAGAGCACAAGTTGGTGGGAAC